>CM062292.1:296783767-298037268 GCA_031216915.1 Pictodentalium vernedei | reverse complement strand
TGGTGTGGAATGAATGTCTTTGGATTAATTGTCATTGGAGTGAATAGATTACATAAGCATTATAATTACTGGTGTCGGCCTATATTTCAGATTCTTCAAAGTTTGAACAGTTTTTACCAAAATGTGTTTGTTTCTTGGGCCCCTCCCATCAATGGTGCTTGTAGAATACAGTCAGAAAAACATGAAATAATAAAATTGACTTAAAAACGCAACATGTGCTATTCATCATTCAAACTTTAATATATTTTCAGTTTTTGTTTCATAAAACAGTTCTTATTGTCCCTCTTTAGAAGGGAGCTCATCAAGTTCTTTCCAATATTGGTCATAAGCACTGATTTGAAAGCAAATAATGGAATTCTTCATTTATTCGGGAAAAGTGTGGAAAGAGTTTTCCCTCTCTCTCTTGAAAATGGTACTGGCAGCACTCTATAAACTTTACATTTCTGTCAAAAGTCCACTTGAAAAAGGGGAGGGGGCTGGGGGGGGGGGGGGGACGGAAAAAAATGTCTCACAGCACCACAAAATTCTATAAACCAAAAAATCCTCATGACAAATTGACAAAAGATCAATTTATTTATTTGTGTGTGTTAGAAGTAAATTGTAGGCCTGGGTTTTTTCTCTCTTTAGTGATAATAATTAATTCCAACCTTCACATCATTTTTGGGGTAACTCTCGGAAAAGAGCTTCCCAAGAAATGATGTGAAATGTAGAAATTATCTCATGCTGCAACCAGCTGTTTCCAATTTCCCTTTTATAATTTCTGAAAAAGTATGTCAGGGTTTTTTGCCTTGAGTTTTTTGTTCACATTGTTGTTGCTTTGGAGACTTTTGGCATGCAAACCTCATTCCTTAAACACTGTAAAATGGCCCATGCAACTGCCCCACCCCTTTCAAAGATGTCAATCACACTACCAGCAAAAGAAGCCTTAGGTTTAGCACGATATTGCTCATAAATAATTGTTTTGTTGCAATTTATTAGAAAGTGACTGTCGGTGCTCTCCAATAAATTGTAACCAAAAATATTTTCATATTAATAAATTTTTCTTCTGCTGAGACAGAAACAAATTAGTGCAAACATTATAAAGCCACAAAGAGGCCCTTCAGTTACTTTTCAGTAGAGCCCTGATAGTGGCTTCTTGCACTCAATCAGTCAACTGGCTGAGTGCTGGAAGCCACTATATCATGGCCTTACTGAAAAGTGCTGAAAGACACTATAGTGGCTTTGCAATCCCTGTAAGGTGTCGCTATTTTTCGGAAAAAAAATAGAAAGTGTATTCGAATGAAATATTTTTATTTCCCATTATTGGACAGTGCCAATGGACACTCTCCAATAAATGAAAAGAAACTATTTGAAATAATAAATATTTACAGAAAAAACAACATAATTGTTCGAGTGAACTTTTTCAGAGAAAAAAAATGTCTTGTCTCAAAACATCATTTGAAATTGAAAAACACAGCACTGGACCAATTAAATAATTTTATCATGTGCAGGGGATAAAAAATTAAATTTAATCAAGTTTCATTATATCAGTCTTAGACAAAAATTACCTGTCTAAGTTTTTCTCTTGGTTTTTACTTTATTTGTCAGAGGCATTTATAAAAACAATACATGAACTTAGGGTCAGATTTGTAAAGAGACTGAAGATTTACTTGTGAAGTTAAAAAGGCCCATTGTCACCTGAATACCCCCCCCCCCCCCCAATCATTGCTTGTGATTTCAGCATCACCATGAATATCCAGGCACCTTTGGAAAGGTGGGCCCGTCATAGAATAAGCCTTGGTACCCTAATTTCCTCTCTCTGGGCCACTTTCATGAGGATCTGTAGGGCCTCCCCAGGGAAATTTATTTTTCCAATATGTCAAAGAATGCAGTTTGCTTAATTCTTGGGCAAGAGTAAAGTGTCCACCATCAATTGATCAATTGCTATTTGGCACAGATAACCACAGGCCATAATTATGTCCCGAGATAACATACCTTTAGAAAAAAGATGCCCCCCCCCCCCCCCCCGCCAACTAGATCCATCACTCTATCATGCAACATACAGTATCAGCTGAAATAAGTTGCAGGATAACTACAAGTAACTTTGATCCCATTATCCTGTGTTGATAATTCCAGTCCTTGATCTCATTGCAAGAGAATTATGTCAAATAATACAATAATCAACAAAGGAAAAATGTTACTAAAATTCTGTTGTGATTATCTGGCATTATGATCTGCCCACTTGGTTCTGGTTTCTGATAATCTCTCTCCAAGAGTTTTAGAAATATCAGTGCCTATGTTTGGGGTGGGAAGGGTGAAGGAGAACACTCCTCGCCCCCCCCCCCCCACTCCCTCCAAATTTTCACTTTCCATGTAAACTACATTTATTTATGGTGATAGTAACTATGTCAATAGAAACTAAGTGAATTTCTGATTCTGTCTATTGGATTCGATTGAGGATTTTTTGTAGTTTGCATGTGGATGACACGCGACCATGCCCTCCCCTACCCTCCCATTCCCACAACACCCAAATTAAAATATCAAAAGCTTGACTAGTAATGTTAATTTTAAATAACTGCATATGTTATGTTACCATGACATCATTATTATGGGTTTTGACATTGTTTTAAGATCGAATAAAATATTTTGATTGTAGTCATTTTGTTGTGTCGTCTTGTGTTGTATTGAGTGAAACAAAAACAGACTTTTGAATTTCCCGCAGTTGTGGCTATAAGTAGACGACCAATGAACGCGCGGCGTTGCATTCATTGCTTCAATTTGCTTGTGTACCGGAATTGAATGGTCGTGGATAGACGTCTCCGTCGTTTCAGTCGATAAAAAGTGAAATAAATGCGAATAAAGGTCAAATTTCGTCAATCTTGGGCTCGAAATCTGAGTGGCTCCGCGAATTACACGACATTTTGTCGTTTATTTGAGCGAGATCGATGAGGTATTCGCTATTTGAGAGATTGTTGAAAATTTCGATCTAGGAAGTGTCATACCTTTACTTTTTTTAGTATTGATAATATAATATATATTTTATTAAAATTGATAAAATCCGATAATACGTCGAGTGCCTGTGGTTGTCAGTTGTGTGACACAGCACTACTACTGCCATCCCGCCCTAGTTTCCGGCACTGCTGCTGCAACTCTTTTTACCACTGTAGAGAATTCTACTGCTGCATCTGCCATCACTCGACATGCTGTTTGTAATCACATTCTTCATGCGCATCAATTTTCTGCAATAAAGCCAATTAACTTGTGAGTACCTGATAGCCATGTTCAGTGACTCGATCATTAAATCATTGATGATGGACTAATCTCTTTATCCAGTGTGTCATGGAATGGGAACTCAAGATATTATACAGCTGACAACGGAGGTGTTGTCACATAACAGTCTTCAATGATTCTTTTGTCGAAGCTTTGGTGACCAACGTGTGGATATTTTCAATAAATGTGTCTTGAAAATTCCATTATCTCACCTTTCAGACACCTGTGTCTCTGAGTGGAATCATCTTTTAGAGGCCGGAAACTTGTGTGTGTGTGTGTGTGGGGGGGGGGGGGGGTGGGTGGGATCGTTAGCGCGATTCATCTCCCTTGATTCCATCGGTCAGAAAGTTTTGTTGTCTGTCGCTGGAAAAACAAGTTTTTTGTTTTTTTTTAAAGTCGCTATCTTGACAAAAAAGAAGTTAGCCATTTGGCGAAACCATAATTTTCGTTATGAACAAATACCTTTATGTTTCAAATAACCTTTGTATGAAACCATTCGTTATCAGAATATATGCATCAATCAAGTAGACATGTACAGGAAAATAAATTGGAGATGTGACATCAGTTCCTTATTCGACATTCGTTATCAACCGATTTTATCGGTTGATAACGTATGACGAATAAGGGACTGGGAATAAGTAACGGTTGTCATATCACCTAAAACATCGTGTATTATTATTACTGTAGAGAATAACTTTCGTTAAACGAACGTAACTCTTTAAAACAATAAGCGAAAGCTCTAGACCTTCGACCTGTTTCGATTATTATTGTTTTGAAAATGTGTATTGAGTTGGGCTAAAAGTTCGTACCGATGGACAACAACACGGCAAGACTGTCTGAGAATTTTAAATCTCGCCAAACCGTGTCGGAAGATTTGGAGGTCCTAGCTTCGGCGTGATCTCTGGTGCTGCATTCAGCAAACTGGCAAATTGATTTCTTATTTGCAAGCGGATTCAGTGATAAGTTGATGTTACAGCCCCGCCTTAGAATTATTATTTATCCCCCGCCCCATCAAAAGAGGCTCACTGGCACGAAAACTTTATCCTGAAACACGATCTCATCATCTGTTGAGGTTAAAAACAGCAAATATCATTCTCTCTGGTCGAACAATGATTAGACAGGGGGTGGGGGGGGGGGGGGGGGGGGGGGGCTGGACAGAAACCACCAGGCCTACCATGGTTCGATCGAGTGTTACGACTTGTGTGGTTTTCAATCTCAGAGACTCAGTGAGATTTGGAGACAGGTGCAAAAATGTACAAAACATATGAAAGAAACAGCTGGAATTTGTTTCTGAAGCATCAGAACTGTTTACCGGAAAATTTGATAACCACATTTATTTCCTGACATACTGAAATCTAGTGATTTGACTGGCTAAAAAGAACCACGTAAACAATGCTATCACACTCTGTACATATTATATAGCCCAAGAACATTAGGTTTCACTAGGGAAAAAAATCGGAGAAAGCTGATTTTTTCAGGGAATGTCGAGTACATGTCACTGAACGATTAGACAAAAGTCCCCTAAAATCCCAGTTGAGCTTTTTTTTCTACAGCCTTTTTTCGAAAACGCGTTTGAAAAAAATTAAAAAAAAATCGCACGAACTTTGTAACCTCGAATTGATCCAACTGTATTTTTTGTTTACGCGTATTTCGAGCTACATAATGTCTAATATACATTTACCTAGAGGAAAATGTGCATTCTGTGACAATTTCTGCGAAAAATTATTGAAAATTCACAAAAACAGTATCGGATTTACGCAAAAAATGACGATTTTCCTAACGGATTTGCCCAAAGGGTCGTAGTACAGAACAAGATGTTAGTTGGACAGACGATAAAAAATCCACCACCATTTTGAAGACTTTTATCATTGCTTACAAAATAGACATTATGGAAGACCCCCTCTGCTTCTGGCCGAGTTCCCCTTTTGGCATAAAATTCGTCAGCATAAGAACTATTTTCGGGCTTGGGACCGAACAGACACGTCTGTGTCTGGCAGCATTAGATCAATAAATAATATTTACAGAATGTACAAAAATCAATAAATAATATTTACAGAATGTACAAATCAATCAACATGGATTAAGTTACATTGACTATTATCAACGCTATATACAGAAATGACATGACCTATATACATATTATTCATCGAACTCAGAAATTGTCGACAGGACAGTGTTTCTGTGGTTGTTACAAGAATCCGAACTGCAATTACACAAACCTGAGCAAGAGAGTCCTGCCTTCTTACACCCACACCTTTTTGTACAAGCACTCTTGCAACCACAACTGATCAGATTCAGTAGGTTATCGGGGGCACATGGCTTTGTGGCTGCAGTCGGTACAAGAAGTCCATTGTCTAGCGACCACACCCAATCCGTCGGAGGAAGCGAAGTGCCCAGCCATTGTTGGACCTGGAGATAACATCTGTAGACATGTTGTTGTGCAGCATCGCTGCTTGGTGGGAGTGAGGCTAGGTCGATGGGTTTATTCAGTTTAGATTTTGCTACATAACGTTTGTAAGTGACATATCTATATTGGTCGAGAGAGGAAACAGTTTTACTCCCGTATAAGATCAGGAGAAGTTGTTCCCCGGCAGCGGCTACTGCACTTGGTGTACTGTCATCCGCCAAAATTGTGTTGACATACTGTTGTGAGTCGCTAGTAACATCGGAGACAATTGTACTGAATACTTTCTTCTTACCAACTCGAAAGAGTGCAGAAGTAGTGTCACAACCACTTATAGAATGTGCTACAAGGAGGTTGCTTCTATGGTCACCCATTTTGGTTGCTATTTCACTAACTGAAACTAGTAAGTTTGGGGTAATGGAATACATCGTGTGAATATTACATCCCGGTTGAACTCGAGAGGTAAGAATGACTAACAAGTCTGTGTCTGTTCCCACAACGACAACATTGTTGTCATCTTGAGCCATGTCAAGTGCAGTTTCGGCTATCAGTACATCAGCCTCGGCCTGCTTGGACTGAATATTGATAGCAGATAGCTCCTGCATTAGAAGATCGATCAGTTGGGTTTTGTTCTTGGCATTTGCAAGGAAATCGGATTGGGGTGTGGTGGCTGGTAACTCGGGTGAGATATTGATATCAATGGAATACCTGTCTTTAGATCTACGGGCTTGTTCCATGCCCTTTGTCGACATTGTACAAGCATAACCATCAAAAACAACCACGACGTTCGCCCCAAAATGTCTCACTAGATAATTGGAATATGATGTACATATGTCCTTATATGACGACTGTTTAGGCCATACAACTGCCCTCAATAAAAATCCACCATCTACAACAAACAGAGAATGTTCTGGGATTTTAGTTTGCTCGGAACCGTATGTTTTGAGGATCTTACCGAGCGTGCTTTTCTGTGTCTTCCTCATTCCAGCAGAATCAAACAATGCTGGTGGTTTCGGGGCGAGTTCATATTTGAGATACTCTTCCATCTCTGCTTGTGACTGAATAACACATGTGATGCGGTTGAACAGAATTGTGGGGTCAATCACTACCTTACTTCCACGGACTTTGATGCTATTTGCCATCGATGCGAAAGACTTCACAGTGTCAACACGTCGTAGTTTGATGCTGTTGAACGTTTTGCTTACAACATTCGATACGCAACATTCACCAATTTTGCGAACTTGGTCACAGTTCACAGTTTCGTCGGCCACAAGCCCGGTCGCTATAGAGACTAATTGTAGTGGATCTCTATTCTGAAAGGGGGAATGCACTCTGAGCCAGTTCAATAATTTGGTGATATCATTGGCATCAGTCAATTGTGAACTTTGACGGAGATCCCGATGTTGTTCGCCATGACCAGTGTGAACATGAACAAAATTTTCGAGAGCATTACATATCGGAAGGCAAAGAGGTAGTCCATGTACCCATTTCGCAACAGTGCTATCGGTTATTCCCCTGCCATGTGTGAGACCACCAGGGAGCTTGAACATTCTCATTAAACACTGCTCTATGGTCTGATCAGAATATATCCCGTCCCAGAATTTATCTGAGCGTCTTATGGTAAAGTAACCTTTCTCAGTGAACAACTTCAAAGCATCCTGTTGCATTATTTCTGTTAGCTCATTCATCTGCTGCAAATAGAGATGAGAACTTTTTGCGTATGCAAAATGACCACCTGCGTGAAATACTGGAATCATATTGCGAACACAATATGTGTGGAGTTCCCAGTCGCCTGTGCGCTCTGCTCTCAAGAACAACTGGAGAAGACCTATTTGCTCGTAGTATTGTACCCAAAGCTTTCATGTGCGTCCTACGGACGCATTCTGGAGCAGTTCGTGTAATTTTGACAGTAGATGGTTGACACTTTCTTGATTGACAGCGTCAGCTGTTGTACAGTCACCTCTGGCAAGTCCACAGAATATTTCATTGACTTCTGTGCAGTCTATGTTATCTAGTGTTCGGCTTTCTTCAAACACAAGTTTTGTAATGGCAATTTGTGTTAGCAAATGGGCACGAACTGCTCTTGAATATGCATGACCACTGATCAAATGATGGATTGACCCACAAGCATAAACAGTCCCCCAAAGTTCATCCAAGCCGCTACCAGCCATGATCGAACCAATTGCCCCTAAATATGACATAATCATATGGAAGCCGCCGAGTCTAACGAAAACTTTTGTCAACTTATCTGACGAAGACACAATCTCCACTGCTTTGATATAAAGTGGTTGGTCAAACGTCACTGGACAAACACCACATTATGTGATTTAATCGAACATGGAAATTGAAACAATGATGCTATAATACGGTATTTGAATGAGAAAAGTCGATGCCGTTTGAATTTGAGTTTAGGGGGTATGGTTAATATTTCGCACGTTTCACCAGTTCATTATGGAATAAATGACTATTGTTATATATCATTATAAAGCCACTGCTTTTCTGCAATTTTTGATATATAATTTAACTCCCAAAGTAGTCGTAGATTTGATTTAATGGACGTTGTGTACCGTTGTGTGTATGAAAACAATAAATTGTTTTTCGTAATTTTGTACATTTTCGTGAATATTTCACCATTGAGTGTGAGGATTGGTACAAAGTTGGCATTTTCTGTTGGGGATATGTATTCTCAATATAATTCAGCACGATATTTATGATTCTCACCCTACTAAGGCGAATAAGAATGAGAAATATGGAGCTGGGTCGAATTTTTTTTTTTTTTTTTTTTTCATCAAAAAAACGCTTTAACTAAAAAAGTTCAACTCGGATTCGCGGGGACTTTTCACACTTTATCCGCAATGTGTGTCCCGGAAACATATAAAAAAATCAGCTTTCTCCGATTTTTTTCCTTACTTTCTCATTTTTATGTCTAATGTGCCTGGACTATCTGCTGTGTGAAGTAATTAGGTTTGCCTCCTTCCAAATATTTTGCGTGTTGACGTCACATGGTAACACATGCTTCTGGAGCCGTAAACATAGAAAAAACTATGCAAGCTTTCGTTTAATGGGAGGGTAAGGTTTTCAGTCTTATTTGAACACAAGTGCATATTTGATTTAGCCCTGTGTAAAACATGGACATGTAGAATAGAATAATGATTTATGAAGAAATATTAGCAATACTATTCTTTGAAAAAAATAAATCAACATTGTACCTTCCTGTTCTGTTTTATTAGTGGCAATTTAGATCAGTATTGAGACTATATTTTCATGTTGGGTTAACAATCATTTGAGTTTTTTTTCAAAATGTACTTTGGTCTGTAACTGTGTGCAACTATTTTAGTGTCATGAGCCTGCAGTTAAGCCAACTGTTAACTGCAAAATGTGGAAATTCCAATGTCTCTACCCCTTCACTGCAAGTTAATTATGTATTTCGATGTTTGTGGGTAGCGAGCTCATTACTGTTGAGTATACTGCGGAAGTTGTTTCATCTTTAAACTTCAGATGAAGATCTGACCACTTAGAAGTCTAAAGCGAGTCTATTCACTCCAGATGCTGCACAATAGGCAACTTTGACATTGACGGCTCGTATTATGGGTAGAGGACACTTGAGCAGTTGTCTCTCATCACGAGTTGTTTGATAATTCATTCTCACGTGACGAAAAGCAACTGCAAATCATCATTACTGATACTCTCAGCGTTCAGTATGTGCGCTTCCGTTGTCCAGGCTGCTGGGAATTAAGAGGATATTCGAAACAACCACGTTTATTCATTGCATACAAAACACAAGAGCTGAAGAGATCAAAGCCAGGACAACAAGCGGACGCTAATTATTTTGATATCTAACGTTTAACCCTTTACCTTACATGAAAAGCAGACGACACTTGGAAAAAAAATTCATGAATAACTATTTTTTTTCATTTTTTGTCTCAAAAACATAGGTTATGACCCCTCATTGGAACGAGCTCATCGAGCTCGTTCCAATGAGGGGTCATAACCTATGTTTTTGAGACAAAAAATGAAAAAAAATAGTAAAAATTAATTCGCGATTTTTGAGAATAGCGCTGGCCGGTTTTGGCCGTTACGTGTGTTTAAAGGGTTAAGGGAAGGTTCAAGCAATTCTTTTTCATTGTTAGGGTTGATAAAACCTGTACGATATTCTTGTCTACTGTTTTTCCCTTTACGTAAAATAATGGCCTAAATGGCCGGTGCTATTCATAAACATCTCCATTTTGTTCCTTTTTTTCTTTGTCTCAAAGTCAAAGCTTTTAAACCCTCATTGGAACAGGCTTGTTCCAGTGAGAAGACTTAATCAATGCTTTTGAGGCAAAGAATGACAGTTTTTTAGTTTTCCCATACACTTTTTTGTATGTGTCGAAAATCGTGCTATCTTTTCTTCATAATGTTTCCATAAATAATTAATATATATTTAACATAATAACTTTCAAAATAGGCTAAAATATGACGATGAAAACTTCATTCGTCTTGCATTCATTAATTGGCATCTATCATTAATCTGCCAAAAAATCCAGGGATGTTGAGTAAAATCATGCTTTCTTTGCTCACAGAATTTTGAGAAACGACCCAGTGCGGCCGTAGATCGAATTTGGTTGGCGAAGGCGTAAGTTAATTTTAATTTTTGAGAAAAAATATTCTACGGCCGTACCGCCCTCTTGTGAATTTGTGAAATTCAAGCTTAATTTATTTTTCAGTCGTACGATACTGTGATCATAAAAGCGACCAGGAATTTCGATCGCATCGCGACTGAGTCGCGATGCGTTCGAAATTAACTTTCCTTTTTATCACTGTCGCACTGTAGAATCTCACCCTTAGAAATGAATTGCCAGCAACTGACATATACTCCAAAGTTACTACCCTGGCACAAGCAGAGTTATCAGCAGTTGAAGGAAAGTGCATCATCGACCCGTAGTACTTCTTAGTGCACAGCGCACATTGCCCCTCGCGGATCTGATAAGAAGCAAATACATGTCCTACTTCTGTGGTCATAGTACTGAGTTAAAATGACAGAGGGATTCGTAAAACGTCTTTGTATTCACAATTTTTTTGAGTGTCGAACGAAATAAGCTTTATGGGAAAAACGTTGGGAGCTGGGGGCTTCAGAAGTTGCGGCATTGGACTTCAAACCGAAAGGTTCACGGTTCGATCTCACCAGGGATAACTGCATTGAGTCCTTAGGCAAGGCACTTAATCCCGATTTCCCGCGTGTGTGTGTGGGGGGGGGGAGGGGGGGGGAACTGTGACACTGTGTAATAAGGCGTACTGCACGTAGATGGTCACCTTGCTTCAACCAATGCTAACCCTGCGTTAGTGCGTTGGGGAGTTTAACAGTTGCGCGGTGGATCTCTCCAGGTGTTCCGGCTTCCACCACTGGTAAAACTGTCCGTCTCGAAGTGACTGTGGCTGTCAAAGTGTCGTTAAACTCTAAGAAAAATACCTTCTATTTCTACTAGGCAAGTAATTGTTGCGTTTAAACAAGTACTTTTTCTCTAGCGCATTTTGGAGTTAAATTCGTATTTGTTTTTAACATTTGGTTTCATACAGCATAGTTGGTGTTGACTGCAGAGTAACTCGATAGATTACAGGGTGAGAGAGATAGATAGATAGAGAGAGAGAGAGAGAGAGAGAGACAGAGACAGAGACAGAGACAGACAGACAGACAGACAGACAGACAGGCAGGCAGGCAGGCAGGCAGGCAGGCAGGCAGGCAGGCAGACAGACAGACAGACAGACAGACAGACAGACAGACAGACAGACAGACAGACAGACAGAGACAAACAGACAGACAGACAGAGACAGAGACAGTGAGAGAGAGACAGCGAGAGAGAGAGACAGAGAGAGTTTAGACTAACATTATCTTTACCACTATACTTTATACATAATAATAAGAGAGCGAGAGAGAGAGAGAGACAGAGAAAGAGAGAGAGAGAGAGAGAGAGAGAGAGAGAAAGACAGCGAGAGAAACAGAGAGAGTTTAGACTAACATTATCTTTACCACTATACTTTATACATAATAATACTACCGCCAGAGAATTATGGTAGGTAGGATGTCCCTCCCCACAACTCATCTAAAACCTGTTTATCTCTCTGTGTCCTTGCAGTCTTCTTGGGAGTTACCAGGAAGTGAGTGAACAGTCTTTTTACTCTTAAGATGTATTCGAAGATTCTCGCGCATGACTTGTTGAGAAAAGTGCACATGTTTGCAACAGATTTCATTAACAGATTTGTTAACACTTACGCTGCCGAAAGCGACTATCGTCACCTATTTTTTGTGATTATCTGTATATTCTTGTATGCCCAGATCAAACCTACCATCTGATTAATTGTTGGAACAGGCTTAGAGAGCCCTTTCCAACAATTAATCAGATGCTAGAGTTTCAAGTATGTCATACATTTTATTAAACTTCATATATGGAAAACGTGGGCGTGGCAGTAAAAGGGTCAAATATGGAACCAAAAATGTGTATTTTACTCAATGCGGTGTATTTTTCTCAATACGGGGTGGAGGGGGCGTTAGTTCCAAACATAGTCTTGTGTATTGTATTCCTGCCAGGCCTCTAAGGCACATATATCAGTGAGTGGTTGGCTGGTTGCAATGGCCATGACCTCCTCTCTCCAAGTTCGGAATTGTCTTTGATGGCAGTTCAGAACTAGCTATAGTTCTGAACCACCATTCAGTTGTCTGGAAAGTAGTATCAGTGGAAAGCTGAACATAGTTAAGTTTGAATGCATTTCTGTTCCCTTTCACGTTGTCTTTAAAATGTGATATATGGCACATCAGTCAGCAGATATTCATTCTCTTCTTAAGATTAACTGACTTAATCCTTAGAATTCCAGTCCATTTTAAATTTGATAGCATCGAATGTTATGACAATGCCCCTGTGAGCTAGTATGTCTAAATGACAGTCGCAGTAACGAAAGCCCTTATAGAACCTTGCAAGCTTTATTTTTAGACGTTTTGGTTTATTCGTTTATATCTGCTCATATACACCTCGAACTTAATTAAGCACCCCCTGAAATGTTTCAGGACAGATAAGTTGCTGTTACTGATTAAAATGTTTTAATGATTGCTCTGTCCTGCAGTACATTTCATCTAGTGAAACATATGCTTCTGGTTTATAGCATACCCCAAATACATCCCCTCGTCCACGTGAAGCATGCTTCTCATGAATGTAACAAAAAACGCTATCATCCATATGCAATATCTGGGTATAAAACAAGAAATTTTTTCACTTCTTTTATCAATAAATGTTGACATGGCAAGGAGGAGACTGTCAGAGGCACGGAGATGGACAATCGTTGGCATGCATGCTACAGGCATGTCATTGAAAGCTATTGGAAGTCAACTTGGCTACAGTAATTCTGTCATCAGCAGACTTGTCCGGAAACATCAACAAACCAACGATGTTAAGGACCGACGAAGGCCTGGACAACCCCAAACGACCTCTCTTCGGGAAGATCGGCGTCTGACACGCCTCGTTAGGTGTGAACCATTTGCTTCAAGTGGGGTTTTGAAACGTCTTTAACTCCCCAACAGGCGTCTGTGCAACAGAACTGTCCGACACCGTCTCAAAGCACTGTGTAGGAGCTCCGGAAAGGTCAGCGAGCGTCCAGATCTGCCCAATCAGCATCAAAGACGACGTTTGGGGTGGCATATGGCACGACAACATTGGAATCGCAGGACTTGGAATCCATTGGTCTGACGAGAGAAGGTTCCTGCTTCACGTCACAGATGGTCGCGCGGGAGTGTAGAGGCATAGGAATACTGCTTACGTGCCCAGGAACATCAGACATACTGTTCCTTTTGGTGGAGGATCAGTAATAATCCGGGGATGCCTCTCTCGTGATTGTAAACTTGATATGGTGATTGTAGATGTGAATCTCGATGGTCATCAGTACATCCGGGATATTCTCAATCCAGTTTCCGTGCCTCATTTTGACATCCACCCGTTGGCTACTTGTCCCGTATTTATGGACGGCAATGCAAGGCCACATCGTTCCCATGCTGTGAGAGCATTCCTTCAGAACAACGCTATTACAACACTCCTGGCAGCAGTTGTCTCTGAACCGTATCAGAAGGCTCACCGATAGCATTAGGAGGGTTCAGGCTGTCATCCGGGCAAGTGGGCACGTAGTGGATACATTCGCTATTGACGTCAGACACTGCTACTGTGTTCATGAGATCACGGGTTACATGTTTTGTCAGTAATTACCGGCATTGTTTCATCATGGGACGTTCCTGCACCATACTTGTCGAGAGAACATTTTTCCATCAAAAACATTAGTGACAGATATGTGTAATTAGCGCCATTAAAATACTACATATTTTCACCATTGTGTTGTCTTTCATATGTCAATAGACCATTCTTTCTGCAAGAAAGACAGCATGAAAGTAATGACAGTTTCTATTAACACCACTGCGAAAAAAACAGGGGTTGCTTAATTAAGTTCCAGGTGTGTAGTTTCTTTTTGAACAGCCAGAGCGTTTTCACAATTACAACATAAACGGCGGAGAACATGTCATTTATGGCAAGCTAATTGGAAGCAACTAGTTCACAGATAATCCATCATTAAGAATATCTATCAATATTTCACCTACCAACATTAAGTGTCCACTTTGTCTCTGTTTAGCGAATGTGTTTTTGCAGCAAATTGCAAGTTTCTATTCTTCCCAGAAAACAAAATTAGCAAATCTTACCTACTAGGCATTTTTATTAATGGAAAGGACAGTATCTGTACTATACGTCACGGCGCGCACACTGTTCATACAATGGAGAGAACAAGACACAGAACATCAAAAGGGGTGAAAACGCTGTTTTCGTTTTTAGCTCACCAACTTTAGTTGTTTGAGCTTATGGCATGGCTCGATCGGTCGGCGTCAGCGTACGTGTCCAATAATGTTAAAGCTTCTGCTTAGGTCACTTACTCGCCCTATTTCCATATCATGGCCTTTATAATGCTGCTATATGATGATTATTATCATTCTACCATGGTTTAACCCCTCATACTCTGCATTTTCAACATTTTTCTTGACATTTTTAGTTGCGTTTAGTTTTCTGTTTAGCTCAGAATTGCATGTTCAACTTAGTGTTTAGCTCACCTGCTGTGTCCCTTCTCTTCCCATGGTGCTTATATTCATCATACATCTTCTTCATTATCATTCTACCATGGTTTAACCCTTGTCCAGTGAATTTCTTAAAATGTTTCTTCGAATTTTGAACGTTTAGTTTTCTGTTTAGCTCAAACTTCGACATTTTCAGTGGGTTAATTTTTTTGTTTACATCGACTGCTGACACCCTTTTCATCCCATGGCCTCTATAATGCTTCCATATGGTGCTTATTATCATTCTACCACTATTTAACCCCCATCTAGTGTGCTTTAAACATTTCTCTTAACATTATTTAGTTACGTTTACTTTTCTGTTTAGCTCAGAATTTCATGTTTAACTTGGTGTTTAGGTCAGCTGCTGTGCTCCTTCTCTTCCCATGACACTTATATTCATCATACATGTTCCTCGGTATCATTGTTCCATGATTTAACCCTTCTCCAGTGAATTTCTTTAAATTTTTCATCAAATTTCGAACGTTGACTCTTCTTTTTACCTTACACATTTTCAGTGAGTTACAGTTTCTGTTTAGGTCAGCTGTCGACACCCATTTCATCCCATGGCCTTTATATTGCTTCTATATTGTGCTTATTATCATTCTACCATTATTTAACCCTCGTCCAGTGTGTTTTAAACCTTTTGCTTACCATTTTTAGTTGCGTTTACTTCTCTTCCCATGGTGCTTATATTCCATCATACATGTTCCTCATTATAATTCTAGCATCATTTAACCCTTGTCCAGTGAATTTCTTCAAATTTTTCATCCCATTTTTAATGTTAAGTTTCCTGTTTACCTCACACTTAGACATTTTCAGTGTGTTAAAGTTTTTGTTTAGGTCAGTTGCCGACACCCTTTTCATCACATGGCTTTTATATTGCTTCCATATATATATAAAATTAAAATTATTATTTTTTCTGTTTTACTTTTAAGAGGTTGTGTTTAGGTCAGCTTTGTCGCATGTTATGAGCCTGTTTGATACAGTTTTTGTGTTTGCTAAAGTTACTATCAAAGAGGACTGTTGGTGAGCTATAGTGCGTTGGCGTCCTTCTTATTTAACCCTTTACCCAACGTAACGGCCAAAACCGGCCAGCGCTCTTCTCAAAAATCGCCAATTAATTTTCATTATTTTTTCATTTTTTGTCTCAAAAACATAGGTTATGACCCCTCGTTGGAACGAGCTCGTCGCGCTCGTTCCAACGAGGGGTCATAACCTATGTTTTTGAGACAAAAAATGAAAAAAATTAGTTATTCAAGAATTATTTTTGCAAGTGTCGTCTGCTTTTCATGTTAGGTAAAGGGTTAAATAGGTTTCAACAGAGAATAATAGTGAAATGTTCGAACTGATTGGGAAAAAATTATAAAAAGGCAGCTTCTGCATTTTATACTATTCTTCAGGAAAATGCCTTAGGTTTGTACTCGTTCCAGTGAGTGGTCATAAGCTATGTTCTTGAGACAAAATATTTAAAAAAAACTGAAAATTGAATGGTGATTTTTGTGAATAGCGCTGGCCGTTTTTGGCCGTTACGTTGGGTAAAGGGTTAAGCAGTACAATACGCGCTTGCGTTCTATTAGGTTAGTCGTGGACTGCACTTGTGCATGCAATCTAATCTAGAGTTGATGCAAACCAAGTCAATGACAACAATTGTTGACCGCCAATCCCTGGATTGACATAATTATTCTCTCAACATATGACTGATGATTTAAAAAGCACAGTGGGACGTTCGTTAAATCGGTTTTACTGCCGTATTGTCATCATGTTAACTGGGAGAAATTGGTAGGATAAATCATAAATTGAGGAAATGCAGTATTTTATATGTTCACAATAAATCATTTACATTGGTCCCTGGTGGCAATAATCACTTTTGGGATGTATTGTGTAAATGTTCCCAGTATTTATACTTTCTCTTCACGGACAAGAAACACATGAGTACTTTTATTAACCTCTTGTGGGCTGTACACAGACTCAACGTTTAAAATCAATATGTTGTTTTCTACATTCCGCGATAAGTGTACGATGATGCCTTTTGCAGTTTTGTAAATAAAGAAAATAAACAATGATATCTTATGATGGAATTTTTGTTGTATACCCATCATTGATGCCGTAGTGTGATAAGAAAAGCGGCCTCTTTCTCGGTCAGATCGCGATAGAGTCCTGACGCCTTAACCCTTTGGACACTGGTGGTACCTACCATGTCAGATCAATGCTCGCAATATTCATTATTCGATGGAAAACCCATCAATATTTTCAACGTGCAGCCTTGGGGATTGAAAATACTGAGTGGTCTACCTCACACATTCACTTTGGAGCCATCCACACTTAATGAAATTATGAGTTATCATGTTCCTGGGCCAGTAAAGCGGCCTCTCGGTTCAATAATAACACTTTGACCGACCGTTGATTTATCACGGTTCTCGGGTGAGAAGGCCTTGGTATCCCATGTGCTCCCAACTTCCTCCCTATTCCCACGCTTCTTCTCTCCCCCAACACTCGGAGACAAAGTGCTTGATGAAATCCCGTGCCCCATTCTTCCCAATCTCCCCGATAACCATACTAACCCTCTTCTCTGAAATTCAGTTTTTTCGTATTATGTCTCTATATGCTGTGAATGTACAGTATTGTGGAATGGAAATCGGAAAGAGAGTTTCGACTAGTTCGCAACCCAGTCGACGTCATAACATTGTTGTTTCGGTAGCAGAATTAAACTAATCCTCATTTATATGCCATAAACGGTTCATCTAATACGAATAACTAAGGAAGTTTGCAAAAACGCATTTCATTGACCCTTTACCCAACACAAAAAGCAGACGACACTTGCAAAGAAAATTCTCGAATAAAATATTTCAGTTGTGTATCACAAACATAGCTTATGACAATTTATTGGTACGAGCTCGTTCCAATGAGGGGTCATAAGCTATGTTTCGGAGACAAAAAAATGAAAAAAATAAGGAAAATTGAATGGTAATTTTTCTAAATAGCGCTGGAACGTTTTGAAGTCACGTTGGGTAAAGGGTTAAGAACTGAGAAGTTTCAGTTTTTGCCTCGAAAACATCCCATACGCCCCCCCCCCCCCCTCCCCTCTCATCCCACCGCTACCACTACTGGAATGAGCGCGACGTGCGAGAGACGATAATCTGTGTTTTTCGGGCAAAAAGTGAAGAAAAAAAAACTAATCTGAGTTGGCATTTTTGTGAACAGCGCAAAGTTGAGATCCATATTCTTGATGGTCCAGTTATACTTTTGTTGTGTGGACTTCTGAATCATCGAAGGTGGAGAAACAATACATGAATTCATAACATTTCAATTCCATTTATTTTTTATTATCACTTACATTATGCATACGAGCATTCTATGGTTCCTGATACAGAAAACCAACAACATCGATCGTCAAAGGAATATTCATCGCCAAAGATATCTTTGAATGGTATTCTGTTCTTTGATTTTCGCCAGTTTTTGCGCGGATAGCCATCTATTTGTTGTAGGTGTCGTGGTTTTCAGTTGGTTTGGAGCTTTGCTGTTTCTTTGGATGCAGCGTAATTGACTTTAGGAGTGTGCACTTCCATTTAATGAGTCAGACTTTCTAATAGCGGACAGCTTGGCCTTGTTGGTTGATTTTAACACAGCAACCAACAAAGCCATTGTTTTCTTGGTAGATTAATGTCTTGAGTTGAAAATCCGTTCTCAGTTGTTTTGGTCTGCATTTACAGCTTCACTGTTTGTTTTGTTCAATATTTGTGAAGAAATTTTATTGTTTATTTTGCCTACAAGAGGCTCCGTATTTTGAGCTGAAACTTTGTTCTTGTAGGACAATGATGCGTTGCGTTTGGGTGGCAGTTTCGTTCTTCGTTTGGTGCATAAAGTGGTCAGCCTTCTGAGCTGAAGTTTCCTTGTTCAATGATTGGTTACGCTTTGGTTTCTTCGTTGCAGCCACAGTTAGATTTCATTCAAGCGTTTTGTTTTTCGTTTAGCCTTTTTCCACCGTGTTATGCAATACTTCCACCTCTTTTTTGTAAGTTTTAACGGAATACTTGTAATTTGTATTTAACCCTTTACCCAACGAATCGGCCGCATCCGCCCGCGTAATATGCAAATTTAGCAGTTGAAAAAATATTATGTTTCAAAAAATTTCAACAAAACCATATCATGTGACCCCTTGTTGGAACGAGCTCGTTCCAACGAGGGGTCACATGATATGGTTTTGTTGAAAATTTTTGAAAAATTTTAAAAAATGATATTTAAAATAATAAATTTTGATATCGTCTGCGTTGGGTAAAGGGTTGAATGTCATTGTTGTGCTTAAAAACGGATTTTTTTTCCGATCTTGTCTCTTATACACATTAAGGATTGCATTTTTATCTTCCTTTTCAAATGACAAAGCGTTCATTAGCGAGATGCAGTTTTAACAATCATATTTATGGGCAGACCACATAATAACTTATGGATTTTTTCGCTTAGAAAATTCAGACCGTGGTTTATTTACGCCATGATCAAGCCCCAGTATTTTATGCAACATTTGCGTAAGATACACTCTACGCATTTTTCATTATCTGAATCCAACAGCACAATACATTTCTATCTGGACCCTAACTGTATTATAACTGTTCATCATCCTAGCATATCCATGCTTTCTGTTCGCAAATAACGGACGGTCATTCGAGAACGGTTATCAATAAACGGTTAATCAGTTACAGGATTCTATAACTGCTTCAGCACAACATTAGTGATTTTTTGATCACTTAACCCTTTACCCAACGTAACGGCCAAAAACCGGCCAGCGCTATTCTCAAAAATCGCCAATTAATTTTCAAAATATTTTCATTTTTTGTCTCAAAAACATAGGTTATGACCCCTCGTTGGAACGAGCTCGTCGAGCTCGTTCCAACGAGGGGTCATAACCTATGTTTTTGAGACAAAAAATCAAATAAATTAGTTATTCAAGAATTCTTTTTGCAAGTGTCGTCTGCTTTTCATGTTAGGTAAACGGTTAACGATGCTGAATGATTAGCCATTCATGTTGACTTTGTAATCATTGGGATATGGCAAACAATGGAGTTGAAGGTAGAGAGGATACATATGGCTTATGAGTGGACACCGTACTTATTTCAAGAGTGACGAGCAGGTGGAAAATAAATTTTCAACGAGCAACCTATGGTCGCTCTTTGAAAATTTATATTTCACCAGTTTGGCACTCTTGAACTAATTACAGTAACCACTAACAGCAATATTATGGCGTACGAACAGGTTCGAAAATAATTATTGAGGTTCATCCTATATTATTTGAGGTTCATCCTATATTATTTCAGGTTCATCCTATATTATTTGAGGTTCATCCTATATTATTTCAGGTTCATCCTATATTATTTCACCGAAAACATGCTGACCCAGGAGTCGCAGAGCAATTTGAAATTCTGTGGGGGGAAGAGGGGGTGGGGATGCATTTCGAGCATTCTGGCATACTAAACTGCTTCCCAACATTGTTACCTGTGTGAAAATGATGAGTCAAAACAGGTTTTAACAAATACTAGCAGGGTTACCCGATGCTGTACGGTAAAGTTCTAAGAAAAAACAGTTCATAAAACCACAGCCCTGACTTCAAAGAGTAACTTGGGCAGGCCTGCGGCCTTGACCGCACCATAATATCCCCGGTAAAAAGTTACCCCAGGTAGACCCCTTTGAAGATCTATAGAGGTGAAAAGAAAAATTGCCATGACATTGGGTGACTCTCCCAACCCCGGCACTTTTTCAATCCTGACTTTTTCAATCCATGACTCCCGGTGTAGAAAAAAAACCCTAGCAGAACCAGCTTGTGCACTGTGGGTGGCTCCGTATGCCTTTTTATAGTGGTCATACAGACATACACACAAAATCCACAAGTTTTGCCCCTCCCCAACACCACCACCGGCAATTTTTTGAAACCTTTAAGATTCCTGATAAGAAGTCACCACTAGTAGACCCTCTTTGAGGACCTATATCAGTAAAAAACAGCAGACACACAAACAAACAGACATACATACGAACTCTTTTTTGAACTGCTCCATTAAATTTTTAAACTTCATGAGACGTTTTCCCGATATGTTGGTTAGCAGTGATGCGGACCATACCGGACCGCTAATGGTGTTCCGGTTCGGTCCGGTCCGGTCTAAGAAATAGCGGTCCGATATTCGGGCAGGCGGTCCATTTTTTTCTAGATGGACCGGTCCAAGGCGGTCCAATTCAGGGGCACAGGTCTCTCTCTTTAGAGTGTGTGTGTGTGTGGGGGGGGGGGGGGTACACAATGCGCTGGGCCAACCATGTTTTGGTCCTGCGGGCGGAAAATTTGAAAATGTAAGCTGAAAATACACGATTTCCGCCTATTGCAGGATTGCTCGGACACACAACGCGCAGGGCCAAGCATGGTTTGGCCCTGCGGGAGGAAATTTTGAAAAAGCAAGCTGAAAATACGCGATTTTCGTCTATTGCAGCATTGCTCGAACAATATCAGCTGGTATCGGACCTATATATGTGGGAGGAGCGCGGGGGACATAACATGTAATGCCCCCCCCCCCCCCCCGAAAAACTTTGTGGGGCACATGCCCCCTCACCCCCCCCCCCCCCCCCCCCCCATGATCTGCGCCCATGGTCCAATTCCATACCAAACCTACCAGATGAAATACAGGGACCAAGTTACTACCAACTAAATAGTTTCACATAATTATGTAACATAATCAAGATCGGGGTTTATAGAAATAGATACACAATACACATTGAAATTCTTTGCCGACAAAGGAATTGAATGACAGCTTCTTGTCACCGAATTTGAGCGTTCGCTATTTTGGGAACTTTTTTGTAGAACCGCTCATCGCTGATACCTTCACCCGACACCCGCGACAGGAATCACAGGATGCAGGTGGTTGACTGGTGACAGATTGGCTCAATATAGTTGACAGTTACTTCAAACTTACTCGACTTCAATGTATTCACCGTCTATCAAGATGAAATTATCAGTTTGTGTATCAATTGGGAGAGTGCAAAACTTCCCTTTGCGTCTCCCTGGACCGGTCCTTTGGACCGCCCCGAACTTGTCCAGCGTGCCTGTGTACCGGTACAGCAGGGGCGGCCCGGTCCTCATCGGACCGTACCGCGGACCACGCCTGGACCGGTACCGGACCGTTTGATTGCGGTCCTGTCCGCAACACTATTGGTTAGCGAGTCATATTTCAATATTAAAACACAACTTGTTTATAACAGTACAGTAAACAATCAAAACTGCCCATTTGACATTTTCATTGGAAAAAATCTTATTTATTTTGCGTGATTACAAAGGGTCGAAAAAAAATCGTGTGAAGCGCATACAAAACAATCTCTCAGCGGGATTCTTTGTCTGAAGCTGTGTGCCTGCATCAAGTTTATCTTGCTTTTTTCCCCCACTTATGTCCCATTGTTCGCGTTTGTAACGACTCAACTGATTGGCTCGTGGAGCGTATTGCATCGTGGGATTTTAGCATCATCCTGAATAATTATGGTCAATCCAGGGTCGGACAAATTGTTTTAGGTTCATCCTCAATTGATATAGGATGAACCTCAAATATTTATGTCGAACCTGGTTCAACATGAAGCAATAATTATGGTCCATCCAGGGTCGGACAAATTATTTCAGGTTCATCCTCAATTAATATAGGATGAACCTGAAATATTGATGTCGAACCTGGTTCAACATGAAACAATAATTATGGTCCATCCAGGGTCGGACAAATTATTTCAGGTTCATCCTCAATTAATATAGGATGAACCTGAAATATTTATGTCGAACCTGGTTCAACATGAAACAATAATTATGGTCGATCCAGGGTCGGACAAATTATTTCAGGTTCATCCTCAATTAATATAGGATGAACCTGAAATATTTATGTCGAACCTGGTTCATCATGAAACAATAATTATGGTCCATCCAGGGTCGGACAAATTATTTCAGGTTCATCCTCAATTAATATAGGATGAACCTGAAATATTTATGTCGAACCTGGTTCAACATGAAACAATAACTATGGTCCATCCAGGATCGGACAAATTATTTCAGGTTCATCCTCAATTAATATAGGATGAACCTCAAATATTGATGTCGAACCTGGTTCAATATGAAACAATAATTATGGTCGATCCAGGGTCGGACAAATTATTTTAGGTTCATCCTCAATTAATATAGGATGAACATGAAATATTTATGTCGAACCTGGTTCAACATGAAACAATAATTATAGTCCATCCAGGGTCGGACAAATTATTGATCGCGTACGAGAGGGTCATAAATATTATTTTAGGATGAACCTGAAATAATATAGGATGAACCTGGAATAATATAGGATGAACCTGAAATAATATAGGATCAACCTGAAATAATATAGGATGAACCTCAAATAATATAGTATGTACCTCAATAATTATTTTCGAACCTGTTCGTACGCCATACATTATAAGTTATTGTGATGAGTTGACGGTAACATGGTCTGAGGTTTGCGGCTCGGAGCTTATGTTCAACCGAGACGCAAACCTCAGATCATGTTACCGTCAATTGGTCACAATAACGTATATGTTCCAATAAGACACTACCCATAGCCCAAAACCTACATTGTGAAACACGAGAGGTTTATTTACTAAACCTGTGATCGTTAAAATTTGCCTTCTGCAAGGCAACTTTTAACGATCACAGATTTAGTAAATAAACCTCTCGTGTATCAACCGACGGCACTGGATAAATAACCAATAAACCAGATAAACTCCTTCCATCTCAGTTCAAATCGTAAATTGGTTTGTAATTTAAACAACATTTCATCCGGAACAACGTCTGCTGCACGAGTTAAAAATCAAAAAAAAATCAAGTGGCTTGCTAGTCATTCAGTTGGTGAAGCAATTACGAAACGGCGACGTCATTTCAAAAAATTCGAGTGGTGACGTCAGACGGTAACATTTGCCAATTGAGCCGTAAACATAGAATATACTAAGCGGGCTCTCGTCCAATCAGAGGTGGAGGATTTTAGTCTTATTGGAACATAGGTATTTTTTAATTATATGCGTTACCTATTCTAAAAGAATCTTCACGTTCTAATCCTAATTTAATGCAAAGTAATTGCTTTTGAAAACGACAAAACTGTTAGTTTAAATGACATAGGCGGATAGCCAACGAACAACTTTAAGCGACGATATCAGTCGCTTGCGAATGAAAACAGATCGATCTGCGTTTCACTGAAAGCCACACAGAAACTTTAATGTAACAATAACATGAGTTTGGAGGGCGTTACGGTTTATTAACGGACCGAGAAGAATGAATTACAGCCCGATGATTCATTCCGACCCAAGACGAAGTCGAGGACCCTTAATAACCAGAGGGATGTTATTCAGACCTCAAGGGCCGTTAATAAACCTGGACGCCCGACAAAATCATGTTATTACTATTATTACCATGACCGGAAGCGGGCGGCGGGCTGTCAATGAATTTTGTTTTCATTAACGTCCGCTATTCGCTTCCAGTTGCATGATGTCACGAATTACTGAGTTTTACAGCCCCGTTAAACTTATTTAACGTAGTCGAGAACACCCACCAAAGTGGTAATAATGGATAATAATTTAATATCACAAATAATAATCACAACAACCTTTTACCTTGTTATGGTTATTTTTGTTAATGGTGTCAAGAATGCTACAAAAACATATACTAAAGTTTTGAATGAGCAGTTTTGGAAACATCACTGGCCGAATATTGTTCCGTTACCTTAGATAAAGTATTAATATATCAATCTAAACAAGCTTCAGGGAGAGTGTTTGGTTTGTATATGACGTTTGCAATAAAGGTCTTTAACCCTTTACCCTAAACAAAAGATATCAAAAATTATTATTGGAATTATTGTTTTATAAACAAATTTCAAAATATTTCAACAAAACCATATCATGTGACCCCTCTTTGGAATGAGCATGACGAGCTCGTTCCAATGAGGGATCACATGGTATGGTTTTGTTGAAATTTCTTAAGAATGTATGATTTTTAATTGCTTAATTAGTCCAGTACGCAGACGGTAGGGGCCGATTCGATGGGTAAAGGGTTAGACGACATTTTAGAATTAATACCTATCTTTACAGACAAAGGTTAAAAACGTGGTGGACGAAATCACTTAATTCGAGACAGATTTGACTGTACAGTCATTCTCCAATAAAAAAATAACACTCCAATCGTCCCGTCATCACCAGTGAGACGTGTCTGAAATAGTAAGGAATGGCAGCCATCACGCTTACAAAGGTTGTTTTTAGGAATATTAAAAACGTCAGATGGATCAATAATGTCAAAATGTTATTACAATACACTCAGTGGCTCAGACAAGCGGGGAAAGAAAGCTCGGGTGGTGTTTCTCCTTCTAAATCGTTTAGATGGTTGATTTGTTTTTTATTCGTTTTTTATATTTTTATGAATGTTTGGGTATAGACTGCATGGTTTGCTTAGATCACTGTAGAAAGCAATTATAAGGTTTGTGAAAAACGAGTATTTTGACATGTTTCTAAGTCGCTTTGGGTGGCTGAGTTCACAGACGATGCAATCAAGAAAGACCAGTCATAGACAATTGGACACACACACCCTCACACCATCAGAAACACAAATACATGCTAGTAATCCTTTCCTGCGCTTTGGATGTTGTCGGTGTGGGAAATGAAACATTTATATTATTATGGAAATATATTCAATTCATTAGAGAGGCAGTTGTATATGTCTACATACCTTTCGTCTACGATGGCCAACGGGCAGTTTATTTTCTTTTCTCCCCGCAAAAAGGCGAAGAAAACAATCGCTCTGACACTTTAGAGTGCCCATGTTGGTGTAGATACTGAACTCAAGACTTTCTTTTTCTTGAATGATTCCCGATCTAATATAGATCTAATGGGGAACTGGGACTGTTTTGACAAGACACTAATGGGGAGATGGAACCGTGGGACAACAAACTAATTTACCGGTACACTAGGAGCTATCTTGCTGATAACATGACAGATAATTATCATTGGCCAGAGTCTGGCCTAATATTCTGGGCTAATTACGCTTTTATTTTCGATGATCCTCTGGGAGAACATTGCGAGAAAAATGGAAAGTCAGATCAATAATGTATAAACAACAAAGTGAGCGGAAATTACACGTTGTTTATCTTCGCCTGATAGCGTATTCTGAAAGACTTAAATTTTTAAACAAGATGTTTTCACCACAACTGAAATTCACTTCAGTGAATATTGTATTGGCAGTGGATTCTCAGGCGAGGTTATTTGCCATGAATACCAGTTGATCATGTGATTTACCACATGAATGCCAGTTTTTGACATTCAAACACCGCGCATTGATATGAGAGGTGTTTTATTTTTTAAATGTATAAGTTCATTGTATTTTACTCACCACATTGACTCTTTGCGGGAACTATTTTGTTTCAGAACCAAATTTGTTTTGCGTCCTTTTAAGAATAGGCCTTGACCGAATTATGGTTACTCAAAACGGCGTCTTGTAGATAAGTCAACTAGATAACCTGTATGGACATAAACTAATTCATTTTTATAAAGGAAATAATGTTTTCTCACGGGGCGAAAAATGCAATAAGGTACATTGCAAAAATGTATTTGTTTTGGACCAATTACCAATGCGGTATGATACAATAAAATAAGTAGCGACTACAAACAAAAGATCAGATCATGATTTGATCGCCACACTTATTCGTAGGGGATCGAGATTTTCTCAAATAGAATACTTCGAAATCAAGACCAAGTCAAGAAAAACAAACAAAAATAAGGTCTGACATTCAATGTTCTGGTATTACGTTTTCGACTGGTGAGATATCACTGTGAGTAGTAGGAGATGTATGAAACGGCCCTCATTGGGGGGATCTCATGGGGGATCTCATATGTGACGTCATAGTCACGTGACCTGGTGACGTCATGTTGTGTTGTCATGGTAACCCGCGTGAGCGGCCATCTTGTGACGTCATCTCCATAGTGATGCGTGGTGTGAGTGTGCATGCGCAGCGCGTGTTGTTAGGGTGACACGTGTTTCCGTCGGCCATTTTGTATTCTGGAGGCCGCCATCTTGCTTTCTATAGTAGCACGTGGTTGCTATATGACCCAAAACCTTCTAACAAGAGAGGGGTATGTTCGGAGGGTGTGTTCGATTGAATCGGAGTATTACGAATTACCCAAATAAACCCGACAATCCCTCCACATCACCAAAATTGACTTTATTTACTACGGATTCCCCATTTTATCGGTGTAGTGCAATAGTACTAAGGGGTACAAGGGGTGCATTCCTTTGTAGAAGAGTAATTTTTCCCAAAATCCTCATTTAATTACCCAAATAAACTCGTCAAGTTGTATTATTTCGAATTCTTTAAGAATCCCTTTTTTTGGATCCCATGACGTGTTATTTCCCTATTAAGAGTAGCACGTAGTGCTATAGGACAAATTTACCCAGAATCCATTATTAAAATTATAAGTAGGACCCATATGTGTACATGAAGGCCATGAAGTTCCACCATATACTCATATGAGGATCTACCCAACAGATGTGTCGTACGAGGTCTAATTTACTATCCCTCATTTTGATTTTTCTTTGTACTTCGATGGAAAGTTTAAAAAAATAACAACATTAAATATAAATTTAAATTTCTTTTATTCAACAACAAAAATACATCTTTTTATGGTATGTAGATTGTCAGATATTCATAAACAGTCTTTCTGCAGATTGGACACCTTCTGAGTGGTTTACAGCAATCTTTGCACAGGCACAAATGGTTACATGGTCGCGGAGCGACATTGGCTTCAGCTAATAAACACACACTACCTTTTGTCCTCCGTGAATCTTCTTCTTGAAATGATGTGTCCATTTCTTCTTCTTCGATGGCCATTTCTTCTTCTTTTTCAACGTCCATGAATTCAGGTGGTAAATTATGAATGTAATAACAGTCTGGAGAATATTTTCTGTGTTCTTCTATAACATCATCTTCTGTTTCCCAGGAACGAACAATAATACCACAATGAAAACATTGAGTTCTGTCTCCTGTCCCCAAATAAAAGAATCCAGCTTTTGTCAGTTCATTCGGGGTTTTCACACTTTCACTTTGTAACATGAATTGAAATGTCTTGAGACGATTTTCCTCCAATGCATACTTGATGTGTTTTGGTGGTCTTTGTTCTGTTTTCTTTCTTATTTTTTCTTCTCCACGTAATAACTGCTCCAGTACTGGTGGCGGAACATCACGAAAATACGTTTCGAATGAAACGCTCATTCTCTCTACAAAGTCTCTTGGATTTCTTGTTTCTTGGTTTCTTGATTGATAATCATTCAGTGCCATCCTGATCAAACATGGAATAGTGAACATTCTTCAATCCTTTTTATCTTCATTCTTCTTTGGTTTTCTTTCTCTTTTTGGTTTGGGTTCTCCTATTTCAAGACTTCTCTTCTTTGCAATATCCACTGCTTTGGTCACTTGTTCCCAATCTCTGGTGGTAAACTGGAACCCAACGTCGTTCTTGAACAGTTGAATCTGTAAATCGTTGTTAAGTTTGAAGACGGTCACATTAGTAGACATCCTTCTTCTTTGGCTGTCGAAACACAAATGAGCTGAACACCAAGTGCACCAGTTTTTATAGTTTTCCTTCAATGCAGCGGCATCTAGTGGCTGGTTTCCTCTATGACGTCATTAACCAACAGATCATTATCCGTTAGATCAGTGGTAAACATGTTGGATATGGTTTCCATCGGTACACCGCGACAGCGATGTTTCAAGTAAAACAGACAGTATTGTCCACACACTGGTAATGGTCCTTGAAGGCGTTTCATATTATACTCCAATATCTGGAATTCTTCTTCAGGAAATTCTCGAATGGTCTGTGTTGTGGTGGTAATCCATAGGAATCAAAGTATTCTGCGTTGTGGTGACTCACAAAGAGAGCCACCCAATGTTCTCCTTTTCTGTGGTCTGGATCCGTGTTGGCTATCAAAGCCACTGGTCTGTGATCTGGTGATCTTCTTGGTAATTTGTTTCTTGAAAATACACCCAAACATATTCTCTTCAAACAACTATCTGATCGAAGTGCATTCTCTAACTGCAACGTGTTCATGTTGAGTAATCGAAGATTACTTGTCTATTCTTATCCACTTCTATGATGTTCTGGAATTCTGCATAAACCAGTACGTTGATTGTGGTTGGTAATGGATTTTCGAAATGGACTTCTAGTCTCAAGTTTCCTCTCTTCACCAGATCGAAGTGTTGTCCATGTGATAGATCTGGAGTCAGGTCGAATACGAATAGGGTGTATCCATTTATGTACTCTTCTCGGCTGATGTGGTTTCCTTCATTCTCATACATTTGTCCAGTTCCTTGGAAGAGAGTTGCATAACATCGGGCCACTTCTTGTTGTTCGAATCGAGGTTGTAATGGTTTGGCTGGAATCTGCTGCCCATCCACGTACAATGCCAAGTAATTGATTTTGTAGTTCTTGAAATTATATGGATTCTTTGAAAAGTTTCCATTGAAAGCATCGTTGTCTACACATCCCACTACGATGCGTTTAGGTAGTTGGCCTAAAAATAAGTTTTCTTGTGTAATGCTCAGATTTCCTTTCGGCACTGAAAACACCTTGGTTTCCACACGGTCGATAGGATATTTTGCAGTTGCTTTTGTTAGTGCTTTCTCGTGAGCCATTCTCACGAATGATTGGAGTCTCTCTTTGCGTACAAACATGGATACATCTAGAATTTTGATCTTGTATGTAGCGGTATCGGCCATCAATGCGAAAGCATCTTTGGCTCTATTCATTTTAACATGAACATTAACTCCATTCAGCAAGTAACGAGTTTGGAAAAACATGTCCAAATGAAATCTTCCAGTCATGTCCACGATTTTACTTTTCTCTATAAATTTCTTTCGAAGAAGAAATCCCTTGTTATCATCTGTCAAAACTTCCATGTGTCCGGCCGTATCCTTGTACCATAATGCATTAGTCAGTTGTGACTTCTTGGCAGCTGGTCCATAACTCAACAAAGTTTCTATGAAAGCTCTGTAATGATAAGTGTTGTTGGAAGGAGATACCAGTTTTTCATTCAAGCTGATATCGATTTGATTAAATAAGGAATGCATCCATAAATTGACTGGGCCCACTTTGGCATCGGGTGCATTTGAGGCCCCATTGGAATCTACAACCGTTGCTTTAACATACAAGTATGTCTGTGCCAAATTCAAATAATTATCTCCTAATCCTGCAATGTGGAATTCTATTGGACCACTGTTTCCTATAGTCGCCAAAGGCCTGTGTTCTACCCATTGCCCATGTTCCACACTAGTCTGTGTTGGTGGTATGGAAAACAAGTCGAGTTCGCTGTTGACACACTCACAAGACTTTTCATTAATGAGAGACATCATGCACCGAGATGGTCTTGGGTCTGTACAGTTCTCCTTTTTGTCGATTTGCTAGTTTTGCGTGGTGCGGGCCTTTTTATACTTTTCCTACCGGGTGGTTTTGAACCACCAACCACTTCATTCCAAGCTCCTGCACCAGCCTCTTTGACTCTTTTGATTGCTGCCTTTTTACATTTTTCCCTTCAATGACATCTTCGGCAAAGGCTGCTCCTTTTCTCAATAACTGTTTTCCCACGGTCCTGGCTGTAGTTTTCAATAAAGGTAACACCATATTCTTCAGCCCTCCCAATATACTTCCCAAACCATATCCTCTCTGTATTTGAGCTCCAGAAAAAGCCGGTAGACCATTCCCAGCTTGTTTCGTGTAATATTCTTCGTATAATTTGGACTTACAACAGTAAGTCATGTTTATGTGAAATGAAGAGATCTACGATTTCTGAAATGAAGTGTCACTGTCACTTTCCCGAACTCGAATGGTACTATGGCTCCTGTGTCACCCCTTATATACACCTGGACGGTACTGAATTTTTTTCGTTCTACTGGTACATAATACACATTCTCAAATGTTTTAGAGATGATATCCCCATATTTCCCACGCACGGGTACGATACGAAGAAGTGGTATTCTTGTATCTCCTATGACTTGGTCACGAACCAAGTCACAATATACATAGAGTGAATAAAATCCTTGGTTGACATCGGCAACTCTGGAAGAATTGTAAGTTCCTGATTTAAAAACACACTCATTAAATCCCAAAATATTTTGAAGAGTAGGGCTCAATGTGACCACGACTCCATCACGTACCGTGATGCGAACTTTACCATTCACTCTATCCAGTTCAAAAGCTACCTTATCGTGACGAGGCAAGAGTAATTCTTTAACACCATTGATAGCTCGTATCACATCAATGGGATCTGAATAACGACCTTCCTTGAGAGTAAGTCGGTAATTCTTTTTCGAAGACCAGAACACTGTAACGAAAGCTTCTTCTCCACGAATATCGAACCAAGTATTTGGATACTGAATCTCTGCCAGACCTACTTCCCATTCTCCCGTGAGATTCACTGGTTGTGATAACTGAGTGGTGTACGTAGTCAATGTGTTTTCTGGAAACACGTTCATAGAACTATTACTTGGTAGAGTCAAATAAAACATTACTTTTTCTTAATGGTTGGATTTGGTAACAAATATCCTATGCTACTACTCAAGAGAGCAGTCCACAACTTGCTGTCTGTGTTTTGGAGAGTGAGATTAACGACACTGGTAATGATGATGACATACAAAATGATTATTTGTGAAAAATAAGTGATCTCGCTCCTTGGAATTCTTTTACCAAACAGAGGCCAAGAACCGTTCGATCCTTCTTCCATTTTGAAGAAACTTCAGAGGTTCACTTCCTTTTATAGGTGAGCTGACTTTGTTTGATCCACGAATTGAACGAAGTTGGGTATCCCAACCACTTTACGAACAATTCCCTTTTCTTACCTCGACCACGTTTCTTGAGTACGTGTTCGATTTTGTAAATAGTTTTATGTGAAACTCGCTGAAGCTCTTCAGTGTAGAATGACCCTTTCAATATTTCTCCATTATCATCTTGTAACATGTTTGTGACTGGATGTCCTTTCTTGATGGCTACTACTGTGAATAACTCTTCGGTCCAATTGGGCAAATAACCTTTCTCAAAAGGTTTCTTAACTTTATTGATTCGCACTCTGTCTCCTACTTTGTACTTTGGTGTCTTGTGTTTTATGGGTTGCCCATACAACCTTTGCCAAACCTCTTCTTGATTTTCAAAGTTCACGGCAATGGGGGCCATACCTATACTGCGATGATGAGAATGATTATATGATTTCACCAAGTTTTGAAGTGGAAAAGTTATTGTATTGTTCTTGGTAAAATATTTCCACATTTTGGTTTTCAAAGTTCTATTGAATCTTTCTACTATGGAACATTTTGTTTCCACATTTTGTGTAGTGAAAAAGTCGACTTTGTGATCTTTGAGAAAATTCTGAAATTTTCTGTTTAGAAATTCTTTGCCTTGATCAGTTTGTAATTTTTCTGGTTTACGACCTTGTTTGAAAATTTTACTAAAACCTTTCACGATGGAATCACCAAGTTTGTTTTGTAATGGTATCACCCAAGCATATTTACTAAACACATCTATACATGTCAACAAAAATTTTATGTTTTTGTTGAATTTACTTATGTTTGAAACATCTACCAAGTCAGCTTGCCATTGTGCATCTATACCACTAACTATTACTTTTCTTCTAGGAAATGTACGACGAACAGGTTTGTGAAGAGTGTATGTGTCTTGTGTCTCTAACCATTTTACAACTTGTTTGGTTTTTTTCTTGGACGCTCTACGAAGAGCGTCTACACCACCAAAACTACCAGGCACTTCAGAATCATAGTACAATGCTTCCATGACTGCCTTGTTCAAGTGTCAACTCTATTTATACCTTTTTTCGGTCCACTTTGGCGTTTCTGTTTTCTTTGGTTGTTTTGGTTCCGACTTTATCGGTGCCTGTTTCATAAAATCCCAACGTTCTTTATGATCAATTAATTCTTGGGGTATGTTACTATCTCTCAAAGCTTCGGCCAACATTTCCCATCCCTTTGGTTGGAAAGATTTTCGTCTTCTAAGTAAATCGTTTAGAAGATCTGTTACATTCGACCCTACCACTGTTTGATCTTTGTAGACTAATTCACCCTTCTCATTCCAAAATATACTTGGGTCACTTCTAATACGATTCAACAACAATTTGCCCTTTCTCTTCATTGTCATAGGTACAGAATCGAGAATGTCTTCGTCTTTATTATCTTTCTCGAATTCGACTTTAATTGGTCGAGGAGCCATTACCTTTTGTTGAAATGTCAAGTATCTTCGTAAAATTTGATTATATTGAGTCATCTTTTCATCAGCCGAAAGAAAAGGGGCATCGAGAATATCTCTCATTTCTCTATCCAGTGATGAAACAGCCAGTTCATTCGGTTGTCTTGGAGTCTCTTGTAGTCATTCCAATAACCTTGGTTCTACCAAAGCCATCTTCTTTGCATATTCCATCATTATCCAAAAATACCTTTAACAGCACCCAATAGTACAGGAGGTAGCAATGCCCCCAAGAATCCCCCTTTCTGCAAAATTTGTCTCCTCTTTTTGTCAGAGGTACCTTTGTTTGCCACTGGCCTCACTAGTTGTTTCTGACGAACGAGTTTGGTTCTCTGAGCTTTGGTCAGAGGTACTGCTCCCTTCAGTATATTCGAGGCACAGTCACACAAACAAGTTATCAATTCTTTGTCTGCATGTTTTAGTATGGATTTGACGAGTGCGGGTTTCGATTTAATAAGAACCTTGAGAAGAGCGATGTTGCGCTTGAGACGGTCAGACATGCTTCTGACTCGAGTCAGACTTGTTGCTCCCCTTTTATACTTTTCGGAGGTACACATATTGGGTTTCCCCAGGAAAAATTTGACTTCTTAATCTCATGTGTTCAGGAGTATCTTGTTTGAGATCTATTAAAAGGTAACCATATGGTGTCGAAGTGGCATCTTCGAAAACTTCTCTCAGAAACTTGGAATGACCAGGATACATCTGTGCTGCCAAGTGTGAGATCTGAGAACGATCCCTAGGATTTTTAAACAAGATCATGTAATGACTATTGAGAGCTACAGTCCTATGGACTTTATTTTTATCGAATAAATTTTGAACAATGTAGATCACACTAATGTTACGGTGATGACTACCTTTAGTAAATAATCTAGACACTCGAACATCTGCAATGAGCATCAGATCATCCAATATGACTAAACTATCAGATTTTAATTCTTGAGGGAGACCCTCTACGAATTCTACTTGGGGTAAAGTATTGTATAATGGTTGCCATTCACTATAACACCAAATGATGTGACTTGGGACAGGTGATATAATATTTTGAATGTTTTGAATAACCCGATTTACAAAGGATGATTTACCACTACCCGTGGGACCACACAATAAACAAGTGAATGGATGCTTCCAACGAGGATCCATCTTTGTTGTTCTATGTGGGTACTACTTCCCTTTTATACCTTTGGGGGAGGTGGCCCCCCACTGAACGTGGGGACTACTCCCCCTTTTATACCTTTTGGAGAGGTGGTCAATATGAACCGTCATCCAAAAAAATATTTAAAATTGGTGGCCCTCTGACTTACTGGCTGGGGACAGTTTAAGTTTGTTTGATATTTGTCAAGAAGATAAACATCAAATAACTTAAGCTTCATTACCACCTTTTTTTTCTTGTTTCTTCATTTTATACTTTATTTTCTTCTTTTTTTTCTTTTTTTTTATAAAAAATTATAACATCTATTTACATCTTCAATTAGAATCTAATTGTAACAGGTTTCTTGATGGTCATAAATTCAATCACCAAATCCATAATACAACGTCTCTGTTCATTTGTGAGAGGTTTCTCGAACATATCTTCATATTCTTTCTGTACTGGTGGTGGATTCATTCCAGAAGTATTATGGTGCCACAGTAGATGAACATCATTCTTGTTAACTCTTTCAAGTGCGTCACTAAAACATGTTATAATCTTCTCTTCTTCAGACATCATTAGGCATACATTATGCTGAATCTGACTTGGGTGATCGACTGTACATCCATAGCATTTTTCTTTCATTACAGCGTCAATGTTCTCTTCGACATAATGAGCATATGCCAAGCAAAGTTCATGCTGCAAGCGAACTTGCCTGAGTTCACTATCAATTTCATCAACGATCAATGGTCGTGGTTGGGTTATTCTCACTGTGATCTTCTTCTTCTTCTTCAAAGGTGGTTCTTGATTTGGTTTTTTGAAGTCTTCATGGTTAGTAGGTTTAGTGTCTTCAGTTAAAGCTCTGTGTTGGGTATTGATGGCTGCATCTATTTCATCTATTTGGGATTTCAAGGCATTCCTTTCTTCTAAAGATAGTGCAATCCCAATCTTCGTTGGATAAGGTTTCTGGTCTTTACCCTCAAAGTATCTTCGGACATGTATCTTCAGTTCACCCTGGTACTGGGTGACATTAGTGTAAGTCTGCTTGCTACCAAGTCGGAACATTTTCTCTGGTCAATGGTTCAATCGTGAATGATGCCAAGTCCATTCTTCGTCTAATCTTATATATCTTTGACGGACGTGATTGAAAATTTTGATTGAGTTTTTGATTCTTGGTTGGGGTTTGTGTTTGTTTCCTATAGGATTATAGGTTAAAGTTAGAAAAATTAGAAAATTAGTATAGAAAGTAATGGGAAAGAAACACAATAGGAATACATTAATCTGATTGGTTAATTAACTTCGATCTGATTGGTCAGTTTGGCGATCAAACTGCAATCTTGATCCTTAAACTGTAGGATATGGCCCTCTGCATTTTATACTGGCTTGGGACAGGTCAAACTACAAACCTCTGTCCTATGGAGATAAGTCAAATAGCTTGAGTGTATTCCCACCCCCTACAGTTCGTACTTTTTTTCTATTTCAATCCTGTAAGAAGTGTCCCTCTGCATTTTGTACTGAACTTGGAACAGGTCAAGCTTGTCTGATATTTGTCAAGAAGATAAACATCAAATAACTTGAGAGCATTACCACCCCACAACAGGAAATTTTTTTTTTTTTTTTAAATTTTTAAAAAAATTTTTCTATAAAAAAGGTAGAAGGAAATTTATTCAACAGAAAATGATGATGATGATGATGAATTGACAATATGAATTACTCCATTGGTAGGGATAACCTAAAACATTTTTTTAAACTAAATATAATTGGGTATCATCCGGTTCCAAGAGGGGTAACCTAAAGGATACCAAGAATCAACATTTTAAAAAAAAATAAATGGAATGAAACTAAACATAAATGTTTTGAGTATTTTGAAAATAATTGGATATCATCCGGTTCCACTAGGGGTAACCTAAAGGATACCAGGAATCAACTTTAAAAATAAAATAAATGGAATGAAACTAAACATAAATGTTTTGAGTATTTTGAAAATAAATATAATTAGATATTATCCGGTTCCAATAGGGGTAACCTAAAGGATACCAGGAATCAACTTTTGAAACAAAAAAATAAATTTTTTTGGTTATACTTAGCCTACACGAGGAGTGTACAACATGAATGATAATAGTTGAAGAATAAATTTCCTTCCATAAACTATTTACAAATATGTACAAGTAATTATTTTCACCCAACCCCATGAGAAAAAGGAAAATTTTCATCTTGGATAACCATCTCTGTAAATATAAAAATAATATTGATTGGGATAATTTGAATATAAGAATTATGCTTACCTCTGGATTTCTGTAAAGATTGTGGAAGAATATTCACTGGTTGTAGAAAAAATTATATTGTCAATGGTAAAGTCGATACACCGTCATCTTGAACTAGTCGTTTTGGATAAAAATAAGATAAGCCGTCTTTCGTCTGTACCTAAGTAAACATGTCATTTCCATTAAGTCTAAAGCCTTTATTTTTTCCTGTTCCTGTTTGTTTGTTTTTGATCACTTTTAAATATGTTTCTTTTGTTAAATCATTTTGTCTTTTATTTATTCCTTTAAAACTCAGTTTGTTTGATGGGCCGAAACAATAGTAAATTTTGCTGCACAATCCAATAACCCCCTCTCCCTCCCATTCAATTTTAAAAAGACCCGGGGTTCTTTTATCAAAAGCTTTCCTGACCCTGCAGCATTGAGATGGTATCCAGTTATCTCCCCTTAATTTAGTGTTTACATAATCTTCCATATGGGCATCACAGGCTTCTGAGGGTAACCATTTATGGACTTGGTGATAGAATGATTCTTTTTTCTCTGGTCTGATTACTTCTTCAAGGGAAGATCCAGAAAGGGCTATGTATAAGCTGTCTGTGTCCGATTCACAAAGTTCAAAATGCTTACGATCAACAAAAAAATCCAAAAAACCATAGTAGAACTGGAGCATACGTAATTTGGCATATTGATACACGAAAAAAACCAATGTAGTGGGGCAAGTCAAGTTTGATTCTGCTTTTATTCATTTCAATTTCATAAAGTTCTTCAGTGAGGGTGTTCAATGTCCGAAAGGCCAGATTATTGATGAGGTTGGACACATTATCTTCATCACAATACACTACATTTCTATGTTTTGCCTTATTAGTGACTGTCTTCCCATAGCCAGAATTACCTAATAGCTTCATCGTGTCAGCTACGATGGCTTTACTTGGGTCAGAGTCCCCTTCCCGTCGGGCCTGTGATACTTGATCACCAAATGTTTGGAAGCACGCCTTGGGCTGGTACTGGATGACTTGATACACCCGACTGACTACCAGTACGTGCTCCAAATACCATTTCAATAATGGTGTAGCCAGCAAGATTTTTTCGCCAAAGTAGCTACCAATGAGACTACGGCGAGGTTGGCGCATAATGTTGTTGGCTACAGAGTAAGCCTTCATGTGTGGCCCGATATCTTCCCGAGAAATATTTGTATTTTTGAAGATTGGTGTCATTTCTTCAAAATAGGGCTTCAGTTGGTCGGGTACAGAAATGTCGCACTCCATTAGGCCAAAGATATTGCCTGTGCGGATCTTCTCGAGAAGTTCGCTGGATGTCATTGAACCATCCACCGAAGTCCCAAACTTTTCCCGGAGAAAGGTCTTTAAGTCTGCATCGGTCTTCTTCTGCTGATGCCACTCACATTCCCAGATTTCTATAACATCATACCCAAGGCTCTGTAGGTACTGGGTGGTTCCCTTGGTGTTTTCCCTAAGCTCAGACATGGACTTACCCCGAACTGCATTGTGAGTGGCCAATGTACCGTCCTTCATATTCAGATAACATTCATGACCGTGCCAGAAACATCCGTGAAACTGATAAACAGTTTTGGTGTCCTTACACCAACCATCTACGGGCACTTGACGGCCACCAATCTTTTTTTCAGTATCATTGTATTCGTGTCGGATGTGGACACCGTCCCTGGTAGACATATATTCCAACCACTGATGGGCCATCCTACCGTACTTATGGGAATATTCTGGTTTAAAGCCTGTCTCTTCCTTGCGTCTAATGTAGCAACCTGTTGGCATTTCCTGCATTAATGACCATAAGTACAAGGCATTGGCATCATAACCTACAACACGCCCACATCCCTTTGCTTCTGCGCCATACTTAAATTCTCTTATGTTGGTAATATTCTTCTCGTGATAACGATTGAATATAATAGAAGGCCCCCCTACAATATTGTCCTTGATGAGATGATGTAGATCCTTGTTCTTCTCGTTGATGTTCTCGAAGGATGTACCTTCGTCGACGGTACTGAATAAATATTTTAGCGTCAGGCCTGGAACGCTAATACCATCCTTAAACATATCGATCCCCCTTTCCAAGTAAAATTGTGATTGTTTCTCAATAGCCTCTAAGAATGGCTGGACATCTCTATTATTATACCAAATCAGGAAGTCCCTAAATGTCCTCATCCCATTTTCCCCCCAAACTTGCTGGCAGTAAGCATATTCTTCTTCGGTAATGTTTTCCTTTTTTAAAGAGCTATAAAAGGAAACATGGGGAGGTAATTCAGTAGTGTCCAATTTATCAATACAGTCAATCCTTTCGTAGGGAAAAAATCCTTTAGTAATGGAACATCCAAAGGCCTTGAGAAATTTATCATAACTAAATCCAGGGGCTAAGTAATTGCAAATATCTAAAAAATTTCAAATGATCTGTTTTCAGAACCATAAAGTTGTTACTTTTTTTCACAACAAAAGACAGTGGGTCATACTTTTTCAGATACTCCATCAGTTCTCGTTTAATCACGTTCACATCATATTTTCCAGAATTAAAACCTAAGACGAGCATTTCCTTCATGTAACGATCAAATTCGGCAGCTAATTTTTCAAATGGGTGGGGTTTAGAATCATCTGCACCTTCCTGTGTCAAAGCATCTTGAATCATTTGCCTGAGGGATAATATGGTGGCCATGTGAATCTCTTGCATGAGAGAGTAACTTTTCTGAGAAATTTCCATTAAATAATTCAGCATATTTTCAACCAATGTCTGTGTGTCACCATCAGTAATAAAACATTTGGGATTAACAAAACCCGGGACATTACTACATACACTAACACTGAGGGGTTTGTGTTGAGCTTCCCAGACAAGAGTATCAGTTGAAGTGGGGAGAGAAGTTTTATCAAAATAACATTCAAAATCAAATGTAGCCCTATAGGGATATGATCGTAAGTGTTCTGGAATAACAATACCGTCTTCAAGTAACTTTTCAAAAATGGTCTTTGGGGTGTGATACTACCACCAACATACTTATAAGACACATCATCAGTACAAGAGAGCTCATGGCGATTCAGTCCAAACCCTGTTTTCCACAGTTTACCACATTTACGACAAGCAAAGGATTTAGAATATTGATTAATGTCAGTGATATAACTAAAATGGTTCTCATATAAATTGACATACATGGTATTCTCAAAATTCCTATTAGACCTACGTACAATTTTAGCCAAAACTTCATCATCTTCCAATAAAAGTTCAAAAACTTCAATATTCACTTCAAATACTTTTTCTATTTTGGGCAGTTCATCTAATTTCACACCAGGAAAGTTATCTTTTGGTTCATTTGTGTATTTACTATACAGGGTCTGAGTAGTAGTATTCAAGGAATGGCGCTCACTTCCGCTCCACAGGGCTAAACACCGGAATAAACAGAGATTGTCATTATAAACAAAATGGTGGTTCTCATCACTGACAAGGGCAACAATCGACTGATTTTCCATAATATACTTGGGAAGATTTTCAGGGACCCCACCAATTGGATGATTTTTAATTTTGTTTACATAAAAAGTTACATTGGTTAATTGATGGACGATCCATTTAGAGTTGGGTCTTTGCTGCCTAGCCCATTCCAAAATGTCTTCCTGTTCAAGGTCTTCAAGAAAATTCCCAAAATCTACAGCATTTTCAATAAGGGGTGGCCTATCAAGAACCCGGGCATTATTTTGTGATGGGTGATAAAATTTTAGTTCTTCTGTTTCATTATTTCGTAAAATGAAGCCGTAGCTTAAATTAATTTTGAATTTATTTTTTTGAGATTGAAAGATTGTTTTATTTAGTTCATAATTCATGGTGGATAAATCAGTTGTATCTAGCCTGTAATTAAAAATATCCTGTATTTTCCTATTAGTTATGTGATGGGTCCGAATAGTATTCCAATTCCTACAATAAATTTCTGAAATTTCATCACTTGTTTCTGCCAAAAGTTCTTGATCAAATTCAATGGGGTCAATGTCCAAAACAGTACGGGTTTTTTTCAGGGTTGTTGCCGGTCGTTCAGAATTCCGTTTCTTGGGGAGAGTAACAGGGAGATGAGCAGTGTTTTTATGCCTATTAAAATGTAAAAGTTGTTTAAATTCCTGTCCACATTCCAAACATGTATATAAATCTAAGCTGTTTTTTTTTATGGTTGTCTAATTTATCTTTCCTAGTAAATGTTTTATAGCAGTTGTTACAGCCAAATGTCTTACCTTGTCCGTGAGCTGTCCTCCTATGTCGATCCCGATTGGTCCTGGCAGTGAATATTTTCCCACAATCCTCACATGAAAATCCAGAAGTCTCCATAATCCTTAAAATAATGAATGCACAAAAATAGCACAAAACAATCAGGGCTTGATTTAATCTGAAAATTTTGAATAGCAATTTACTATTCACCCTGGAAAATTGATTAGCAGTTGATCCAAAAGCACTTGAAACTAATAAATTTTGAATAGCAAAATTCAGAAATTGGAGAGCAAAGTGCTATGCTAATCCAGTTAAATCGAGCCCTGAAAACAATTGAATAATCTGAGTACACAGAGATGATCCTTTTCCGTCAAGAGATGAAAATGGAATGAAGCCGACTCCACAAAGTCGCTGTATTTATTTCGACGTGACGGACGTTTTTGAAAACGTCACGACGTCACAACGTTTTTTCATCGATATTTTCATTCTCGATGGGCGTTTGTGTTTGTTTCCTATAGGATTATAGGTTAAAGTTGGGAAATTTAGAAAATTAGTATAGAAAGTAATGGGAAAGAAACACAATGGGAATCCAGAAATCTGATTGGTCGATAATTCTGTTATTTCATTGGTCAGCTTGGAGATCGAAAAAGGAATCTTGATCCTCACATTAAAAAAAAAATAAAGTCATTAAAAACTTATTAAAATAGTGATGGAGGTCATTTAAGGATGTTACTAAAAATAGAAACTATATATAAAAAAAATAAACGATTCTGGGTAAATTTGTCCTATAGCACTACTCTTATACAATTTATTGGGGGAAAAACAATTACTCTAGTCTAAAGGAACGTACCCACAGGGCTTCCCCTCCGTACTATAGCACTATGTGTTACTCTTAATAGGGAAATAACACGTCATGGGATCCAAAAGAGGGATTCTTAAAGAATTCGAAATAATACAACTTGCCGGGTTTATTTGGGTAATTAAACGAGGATTCTGGGAGAAATTACTCTTCTACAAAGGAACGCACCCCTTGTACCCCTTAGTACTATTGCACTACACCGATAAAATGGGGAATCCGTAGTAAATAAAGTCAATTTTGGTGATGTGGAGGGATTGTCGGGTTTATTTGGGTAATTCGTAATACTCCGATTCAATCGAACACACCTTCCGAACATACCCCTGTCTTGTTAGAAGGTTTTGGGTCATATAGCAACCACGTGCTACTATAGAAACCAAGATGGCGGCCTCCAGAATACAAAATGGCCGACGGAAACACGTGTCAGCCTAACAACACGCGCTGCGCATGCACACTCACACCACGCATCATGACAACACAACATGACGTCACCAGGTCACGTGACTATGACGTCACATATGAGATCCCCCATGAGATCCCCCCCAATGAGGGCCGTTTCATACATCTCCTACTACTATTGTGCTATAGGGAAGAAAGCTAACAGAGAATTTTAATAAAGCATGTTTTAGCATGCAGGAAATGATCATAATGTGCACAAATGTAAACTGACAATGTTTGAACGCCAAATTAAAAGAAAAATATACTTTGTACTTGTGATAGCGATAGATTGCCGACGGAGTCCAACCTAAGTCATCGATTGGTTCAGGGTCGCGAGTATTACTATGAGGCTACACAACACGAGTGACTCTATAGAAAAGAAGCAACCCGCACCAGAGTAGAATGGAATACTTTTTATTTTGTAACATAACATGTACCTGCATGAACAAATAAAATACAATTAATAGGTAATGTAATATCCATAGTTCTTAAGTACATGATTACATTACAGGGAGATGACATAGCCACGAGGGCTGTCATTCCCAATATAAAAACAATAACAAAAAACATAAAAAGATCAATCCTGATGGCATTCCCAATATAAAAACAATAACAAAAAACATAAAAGGATCAATCCTGATGGCAGCGTGTTTTCAGTGGTGAAGTGGTTAAAGCTTAATTCAATACCATGTATTGTTAAGAAGAGAGGGGGGGGGGTCCTTCCATTAGAAGCAGATACATTCTAAGTCTTTTAGAGGGTGTATAGCCTTTACGTACAAGGATATGATGATGATGATGAGATAACAGAGATTCTTTCACAATAATGTTTAAATAACACAAATAACATAACTATGACCTAAAGTCAGGACAAACTGGATTGTTACAGTCGATATGTTGTGGATACGAATTTAGGAATTTATCAGTTAGGGTTTTTTTAAATAGTGATCTGGGGTAGTTTTGAATTGACGGTTCAACAGTATTCCACATCCTAGGAAAAGTATGTAAAGGAAGGCTGGCTGAAAGTTGGGTTCTTGGTTTGAGTGTGTGTAATTTACCTGACTGTCTGGTGTCCATTCCAGAGGGATTTTGATATATTTTATAAGTGGTCTCAAAGCTTTCTGGTAGCGTTTTGTTATACCAATCATACATGAACAAGAGAACTTGAAGTTTATAAAGGTCTGTGAATTTTAAGATGCCCTGGTTACGAAATAAAGGATCGGTATGCGCATTGTATTTTTTATTGGAAATAATGCGGATAGCTTTCTTTAGAAGTTTTGTAATTGATTTGGTCGAGGGTGAGTGTCCCCAGATATGGATACCATATAACATGTGACTGTGGATCAAAGAGTAGTATAATGTTTTCAGACATTCTTTCGGGGGAATTCTTTTTACCTTGTTTATGGCGTAAATAGCCCTTGACATTTTTGAGCAGACCATTGAGAGATGATCCCTAAAATTTAAATTTTCATCCACATGAATCCCTAGAAATTTGACGGACTTTTCATCTTGATTATTTGCAACAGCTGAAATGGTGGAGTTGTTAAGCAAAATTTGCCTACTTCCAATAGAGTATGAATCATTCGGAGGATGAAAAATAATGAACTTTGTTTTGGTTTCATTTAGGGTAAGTTTGTTTGCAGTACACCAAATGAATAATTTATTTAGTTCGATGTTAGCTGTTTCTATTACTGTGTCTAAATTATTTCCAGATGAATGTGCAGTAGTATCGTCTGCATATGATAACATTTTCAGTAGTGTGGCGTTTATAATATCGTTGATGTAGATAATGAAAAGAAGAGGTCCAAGAATGGTCCCTGAGGAACACCAGTGGCTATATCCAGAACCCCAGAACTAGCCTTTGGAAGAAATACTGATTGCTTTCTGTCTGTGAGATAGTTTTGGAACCAGGAGTTTGCATGCCCCCGTATTCCATACAGTTCTAACGTGTTCAATAGGATGGAATGATTTATGGTGTCAAATGCTTTTGAGAAATCTAGAAAAAGAGATAATGTACAGTCTTTTGTCGGCTTGTCATTCATGTCGGCCACATTGTTTATAAGATGCAGTACAGGATGTATTGTTGAGTGTGCTTTTCTAAATCTAAATTGGTACTGATGAATTATCTTATTTTCTTCCGGAAAATGTATTAATTGGGAATACATTAATTTTTCTAAAACTTTGGAGAACGCCGGTAGGATGCCGATGGGCCTATAATTTTTGAATAGTTGTTGATCGCCCGATTTGAAGATGGGAATTATTTTACCAATTTTCATTTTGGTTGGGACACGGCCAGTTGAAAATGATAGGTTAATTACATGGGTTAAAGGTTCTGCGATCTCATTTATTATCAATTTTAGCATTTTGGTGGACAAATTGTCAATGTCTCTGCTTGTTTTCGTTTTCAGTTTATTTGTGCACTGTATTACTTCTTGTGGGGTAGTTGGCACAATAAAGAATGATTCAACATTTTTCCGGTCAATATATTCGGAAAAATTTCGAGAAGACGATGGTACTCCTTCGCTCAGTTTTGTGCCGATATCAACAAAGTGTGAGTTAAATTTGTCAGCTATCTCTTCAGGGTTAGTTATTTCGACATTACCATCGACAAATGAAGAGGGGGAAATGAAGACCGAATTTGATTTATTGATTGTTTTCTTCAAGATTTCCCATGTTTTTTTCATGTTATGCTTGTTTTCTTGGAGTATACATTTATAATAATCAGATTTTCGAGCCCGTATTAGTCTGTTATAAGCCGTGTAATTCTTTTTGTACCTCAGTTTATTTTGCATGGTTGGTCGTTTCAGCTTTTGGACATACAGTTTTGTTTTCAGCAATGATGACTGTAGTAGGCCCGTAGTCTTCCATGGTTCACGCTTTACAAATTTTTTGGGAATAGTTACTAGTTTTTCTGAGAATGCTTGGTCATAGGCTGCGCGGACCTTTGTAAGTAGAGTATTATAGGCATCATTGGGGCCCAGGTGATTCAGTACATCGAAAAAGTCACTTTCAGCCAAAAGGGACTTAAACTGATTTAGGGTTTCTGGGTTGAATGATCTTTAAAGGGTCTGTATAGGGCGAAAGTGTCTTTTTCTGATTCATCGACATAAAATGTAGCAAAATGGTCGCTAACATCAGTAATAATTATTCCAGAAGTGTGTATATTAATTTTGTTACAGAAGATATTATCAATTATAGTCGCTGAATGGTCTGTAATTCTAGTTGGTCTTGTGATAACAGTCATAAAACCAGCACTGAACATGATTTCTAAAAATAAGTCGGTCTTATTATGTCTTCGAAAGCCCAGTAAATCGATATTAAAATCAACTAAAAGGTACACATTTTTTTTATTGTCTCCAAGGACGTTTAGCAGATTTGACAGTTTTTCGAAAAATAAGTCAAGGTCAGGCTCTGGAGCAGTGTTTGGTCTATAAATAATTCCAATAATGTGTTTTTCTGTAGTTAAAGTTTCCACAAATAGGGATTCAAAGACATGTGTGATAAACACCGAGAGATCTTCACGAATTTTGTACGGAATAGTTTCTTTAATAAAAATTCCTACTCCTCCTCTGCCGTCGTCATGGTCAGGTCGCTGTCGGGTGATCAAGGGATGGTAGCCGTCAAGTAAATAGGTAATATCTTTTTTGGCGCTAAATGTTTCTGTTAAGCCAATTATGTCTAAGAAGTTGGATTGAGGTTGAAGATTACATAACAGGTTATGAAGGGACTCCCAGTTGGCATTAAGGCTTCGACAATTTAGATTAAAGAGAGTAAATATGTTGGGTTTATCAGAGATCTCATAACTAAAGCGTTCCGGTGTGTAATATTCACAATTCTGTTCTTCAATAGTGAAGGGGGAGTTTAATTCATCAGCTTCGTTATCAGTAATTGCATCATTGAATTGTGAAATAAAGTCAAATGAATTATTGCTCTGTATCTCATCAAGTTTGAATGCATTAGCCATAGTCAAAAGGAAACAATTTGGCAAGATTAAAATGGAACGAACCAGTGAGATTTTCAAAAATGCTTTGACCTACATCTTTTAATAAGAATAATGTGCTGTCATCAGGATTGTGTGAGTCAGCGAAGATTCTCGGAAGAAAAATTTGTTGACAGTTCATTGCCAACTTTTCTTCTTGTATTCAACCAGCTGAGCTTTGAGATATTGAATGAGAAGGCCTTTTGTAATGGGCTTCATGAATTGCTACAGTTTGGAAGAAGTTACGGAGAAACAACTCTTACATACACCCCTTCTAGGATGGTATGCTGGATCAGCCCTAAAAAAACAGCGAATAGAGAGGCTCCCGGTATCTGGACACGTGGGTCTTTAGAGTCAAAGCCTACGAGCACCACGTGTCCAGACAGCCTGGGCCAACCATCAGCTAGCTCTACAAGCCGATAAATTGATTGAAGGTATAGTCGTAATATCTTTAATAAGTACGTGATATAAGGGATTTGGGAGTGGGTAAAGTGCACCTCCTGTAGTTCTGCGTGGTCGATATTGGACAGAAATAAATAAAAAAAACAGTCTACGTGATCCAAAGGTGCGGGAAGCCCCTTCGCCCGATCACCCTTCCTCCCCAACGAACCGAAATACCGTAGTAATCGATATCCCAATAAAATAACAATACAGATGAGTGTATCTGCAAAATGACGTATTATGTTGAACTGTGTTAACCTGTAAAACAGTAATTTATTTTCCTTGGCCATAGTCATGGTCTGAGTGTTCGACATTGGATAGGAAAAACAATTGGCGACACAATCAAGGCAATTTGTGCCACAAAAGTACTTCCACGTGCATGACATAGTTTGTCGACATGATTTTTCAGCCAACTCCAATACAGTTGTGACTGGATTCAAAAATTTACCTCATCGTTTTGGACAAATAACTTCACTGTTGGATCTTTTTCAAATGTCTTTGGGATTTCGATCACCGCAGCACCTGAGTATCATGCCGAAATACAGTACAGACGCTATGAACTGGACGTAATCCAACGCGTGGGCAATGATATCCACGACTGTGTTTATCAGGTAATAAAAATGATCATTTACTAAATTTTAATTAAAATGTTTGATGATTATTCCTATAAATAGTGTTTGCAGCCTAATATTATTGTGTCCATGGAAATACTGCACACTCCGTGGACAGTGACCAGTCTACGACGGCCGCACTGCACACCAGGTGTACTGGTGTATTACCCGAGTATATCGGAATATTTTGGGACAATGCATAGTGTACGATAGTGGTCTTTTTACACAGAAGAAACCGTTACTTTCACTGCCAATCGACCATTTACATGCACATAAAATTGTTGACGTTGGAATGTGTTCGGATAAAAATTCGTGTGCAAAAATAAATGTCAAAATCATTATGTGATTACACAGCTTATTAAATGAAAGCATTATCAAATTACTTAATCTTGATTATTCCCACATCTATGAAATTATTCTCTGGTGGGGTGGGGAGCTTGAACCACATCGCCCTCGCTTAAATCTGAAGCTGGATACTCAATTTGACCTGCGAGCATACTGGAGATTACAAACGGCAAACAGGGCCATGAGAGTTCATCGTCTCTGAACGTATTCTTGAAATTATTCTCCGGTAGGGTGGGGAGCGGGAACCGCATCATCCTCGCTATAATCTGTCGCTAGATACTTATTTGGACTTGCAAGCATACTGAGAATACAAAAAAGAAAACTTGATCATGTGAAAAATTCATTCCAGTCTGAAGGTGTGTCCCATGCTATAGTTAGAGGAGGTGCCGCATCGGTGCGAAAGTATAGGCACGTTGTAGTGTAGGGGGACTCACATTTAGAATAGGGGCAGTTGCGGGCCTAGTTGGTGGCCATATCTGAGTGTAGAATCAGAAATAGAAAGTGCGAGCTCAGAGAGCTATTAGTATTTAGGAAGACGGCATACATGTTGTAGAAGGCAAGACGTACGTAGGCAGAGTAGGCTTGCCTGTTTGAAGGTTATTCTGAGATAAACGTAGGAGAGAGTTTAACCCCATTGGTGGCGACTGCTTGAGAGAAAAGCGTCCAGTAAAGTGAGAATAAGCTAGTGGCCGTGCAACGGCAGTGGAAAAGTGACATGCCATCACTTGTTAGAAGGGAGGCGACATAGTAAAGTGACAATATGTTAGCGGCCGTGCGACGGCAGTCGTAGAGTTACATTCCGTCACATGTTGTGTAAAAACATCCAATAAAGTGACAATAAGTTAGTGGCCGAGGGAAAGAGTGAAGTGAAGAGACGACCAAGGAAAACCACCAGCGAGAAGGAAGGAAACCCAGCGACATCAGGGAATGTGGGCCCGCAAGTGACTCAAAAACTGTGTGGGTAGGGGGTGACTGACGTTTTGTTTTCTGATTCATTTGATTTTATGTAAGTCACGAATTGCCATATTTATTTTTATATATATGTATTAAAATTGTTGTTTACAATGAGCCACTGTTGATTTATGCTTTTCGAGGAAAAGTCATTGACCCCTTCAGGATAAGAACCACCCCAACAAAGTGGAACGGACAGGTTTGTTACGGAGAGACATACGTTCACGCACGGATTACAATACTTGAGTTTTGGCTGAATACGCTGAGTGAATCCATTTCTCCCATCAACGACAAAGCCCCGGTTTCGAACAGGCTTCCTCCACCCGTAAAACTGTCACGGTCACGATTAACCATTTTGCATAAGTATGTGACCTTAAACATCAATAAATAAATAATAATATTGTAAAATTGGTTATGGATCTGCTAATCCTTTTATATATAGCTTTAAAGGTCATTGTGGGAGCGCGGTGAGAGGTCCCGAGTTCGATCCCCGTCCGGGACAACCCGCGTTGTGTCCTTGGGCAAGGCACTTTATCCCGGTTGCCGACATGGGGCACGATGGCGCCGTGCACTAAGGCGTACTGCACATCGATGGTACACATGTCTTCAACCGCTGTAACTCTGCTTGAGCGGACCTTGAACAAAGTTAGAATGTTGAGGAGCTGACAGTTGTTCGTCGCTGCTCGGTGGTTCTCTCCGGGTACTCCGGTTCCTTTGCCTGTAAAACTGTCGCGGTCGCGATTAGCCATTGTACATTAGAATGTGACCTTAAACACCAATAAATAAATAAATCAATAAAGGTCACTGTCTTTACTTCATCTTAGCGCGCACCGTTGATAAAACGAAAGACAATGAAACACACGTATCATCGAACAAGTGGGGGAAACATAATATTTAGTTGGTTTAACTATGTCAACGTCGAGTTCCGGAGTGGTATCGTCCAAAATAATATAATTTAAAGTAATGCGGGCGAATCCGTTTTGTATTCATAGGGATATTCATTAAAAATTTAATCTCGGAGGCCTTTCGGGTTGTATAAGATTAATTCTTTGAACCCTGGTGGTATCTTCCATGTCAGTTCAATTGTCTCAATTGAAAGAGTCCATATTCATTATTTGGGAGTACAGCAATCAAAATTTTTAAATATTGATTGATATTCCCCACAAATTCACTGAGCAGCCATTTACTTTATGCAGTTATGCCGTATTATAACCCTTGGCCGACAAAATGGGCCTACTGAGTTCAAAGTATTAAGTTTTTGCTGATTCTCTTAACCGATTTGTTGTCTCTTCTGTCATCTTGTCATCGAATACTACTATTTTATTTACGTAAAGCGTGCATAATGGGTTGTAAGGGAAAACTGTACAGGTGGTAAAAATTATAATTTTAAAATCAAGACGGAATAATTCAGACAGGCCTCTTTATTTATTTTATGTCACTCAAGCGGGGAATGTAGTTTTTAACCCTTTACCTAACGTAACGGCCAAAACCGGCCAGCGCTATTCTCAAAAATCGCCAATTAATTTTCATTATTTTTTTCATTTTTTGTCTCAAAAACATAGGTTATGACCCCTTGTTGGAACGAGCTCGTCGAGCTCGTTCCAACGAGGGGTCATAACCTATGTTTTTGAGACAAAAAATGAAAAACATTAGTTATTCAAGAATTATTTTTGCAAGTGTCGTCTGCTTTTCAGGTTAGGTAAAGGGTTAAATTAATGATTCAGTTCTTGTAGCATTCTGAAATTTCATGTTATATTATTTGAAATCATTATAGCCTTTAAGTGACAATAAGGCGCAAATTTGAAAAACAAAAATGAGTTCACCATTTAGCAAACCCGCCTGTTTCTTTATATAAAAGTTCCCTCTTGTGTCATATACCATTCTTATTAAAGCTTTCGTATTGACTTATTAAATTAACATAAAGGCGAGAATTTATTAGCCTTTTTCAAAACTGGTGGGCAGCATTGTTTTATCCCGATCTGGTTACCCGATCCCTTACAAAAATTTCAAGGAGAGCACAACGCGCAGTGTCATTTTCTATATTCGTAGAAATTAGCTTTCTCAGAAGAAAGAAGGACAAAGGCGAAGTTTGTATACATGTATTCTGTTTATAACGTATGCAACCATTCAATTTGACTTCAGATTGCCATTGTCCATACACGTGCAGTAGTTTTTATCAGAAGTATAACTCTTCTTTATTTGAGATAACATAAAGTTGTTTCTGTAATAATATCCAATTATTGTTAAAATAACGCACTGCTGTTGTTCGTGGTGGTCAATCGTTCGGAAAGCAGTGAATGTAAAATTATTTCCACATGTATCTAGAAATTGTGTCACGTTGTTGTGTTTACTTCTGATCTTTTGGGGCAGCTTCGTGTATCTTTCGTAATGCCGTGTGAAATACAGATTTATGTAATTTCGTGTGGCTTATGTTATGTTACACTTTGCATGCAGCGACCTCAGACAAGATCTTTCTCATACAAGCAAAATCTAAGAGTCGATATCTTTCTTTTAAATTAGCGGCTTATTGTCTCTCTAAAGTTAATTGTGCTGACAGATGTAGTAACTTGTACGGGTAACTTTCAAGGGTGGATTTCTGAATGACGAATACATTTGGCCAAGACTCTGTGCTATTCGCCCTGATATGGTAACCCCCCGTTCGCTCCATGGAATCATATTAAGTATATTTCCTGATGGTGTGGCTTCCTCTAAAACTGATCCATCTTAAACTCCTTCACACTACAGCAGGTGGACGAATGTCAACACTAAAATCAGGTATGTTCTACAAAGACTTGGAGGACAATGGAATGCAAACCCATTGTCATCTCCTGATAAGGTAGCAAATATCAAGTGAATAATGACGCGAAGGATAGCCTACGTCTCGGACAGACTGTCTCGTAGAAAGCTTGTATTGTGCTGTCAAATGTCCGAGAGCAATTACGGATGTACAACTTTGCATTAGTGTATATTTTGTCAGAAATGTCAGAGCTGGAATTGAAGTATTAAACGTATTGTCACCTAACGTAGAAACCTTTTGAAAAATCAATGACCGCAAGACGCAATCGCCATGATTACCTACGTTTATTTCCGTTTTATGCATATTTACAGGGATTACAAACCTAAAACATTTTGACGGACCAGCAGCTTGCCTACAAAAGTACTGGTAAGGGTGAGGGATTGTTGGAAGGTGCGTGCAAAAGCGGCCACCAAAAAAGGATGTGTGCTCTAATGAAATTGTTCGGACTCTTTCTCTTTGCGAACAACACTCCAGTCAAAACCATTTTACCCGACCTGTAAGAGATTGCCTGGAGATAGAATTATACTGATCCAGAAAGGTGAAGGCGCAGGCGTTTCCGTACTTTCGTGATGTGGATCTCTTTAATCCTGGTGTTGAGTCGATCGATCAGTTTAGTGGACTGATTAAGGTGGATACAGTCCTGATGGGACAGTCATAGTGAAGGCAGGTAGAAATGGTTCTGACCAGCGCACTGCGAATCTAAATTTCGGGACGAATCGAATCAGACAGAGCATTTCGAATCGAAGAGAATTTCATCGAATTTCAAATAGTGAAGCAATAAGATACTGCACATTATTACACTCTTGGAATATGGCAAATATTGATAGACGCCACTAAAATATTGTATTGTCGGTTATTGAACTCAGCCCATTCAGTTGCGACTCGTATTCTGTTGGAACGAGCCAATCAAAAATGCAGAATAGTCAGAAAGGAAATGGAAAGAATTTTGGAAGCGCAGCCTCCTTCAACATTTCTTCTATCATGAGAGGTATACAAATTTATTCTTGCACAAAACTTGGACCCCGATCTTATCTCGTCCGTTTACATCCCTCCACGCTACGTATCGACATAGTTTCGTTTTCCAGCTTTGTATAGAGTTTAATATATTCAATGGTTTTCACGGAACCGTCAACAGGATTTTTTATACAGAAATGTGGGAGCCGGGAAATTCCCGTTTTTATAAATCTGAATGTTAATATGACCAGGCGTCAGATTTATGAAAGCGAGTATATCACGGTTGGCAGCAGAAATGTAGTAGACCGAAGTATTGACGTTCGTTAAGGCAATACAATTTTGGATGCACCCATTTCTAAATACTAATGACCACTTCGGGTACCCGACTTGAGCATTATGAGTTAGAATTTGCATGCATTCAAAATTCGAGGATGGTAAAAAAGACAGTGACATGATTAATTTGAGTTATGGAAATCGCTATGGGTGCAAAAGACAGGAAAAGTAAGGAAAATCACAGATAGTTTCGGTAAAACGTTGTCATTGCACCGGGCGACGAACGCGCCTTTCCCGTTTGTTTTTGTCCTTATTTTCCGATTAACGAGACGGAAACTTTCTTTATTGGACTCGGGAACTTCCTGTCTCGAACTTAACCCTTGTTTGGTGCCGTTGTCTCAATACAATTCTAATATTGACTTATTCGTCACCTGGGACCTTTTCGTGGAGCGAGCGCTCATTCAATCAACGCATGGTTTTCAGAAACGAATTCGATTACTTTCACTTTATTTCACGCCTGTTCCATGAAATCCCCATCTACAGCAACACTAAACCATGCGAAAACTGAAAATCCGTTCTGCACACATGTGCCGAACCGAAATCGTTGAGCAGATGATTGATCATCCGAAACTGAACCGATTGCTAAATAACTAAATAAAATGTCTAAAATTGAAGGATATGACGAGTTTAATGTGTACGAAAATAGCTATATTGAACTATTCTACCCTGTAGTAAGGGCCATAATTTCGGGTTATCTACCGTGATTTTTCAAGCATCAAAGCGCATATTTGGCGAGTAATTGTCTCCGCAGCGTCATAGACCCAAACAGTCCTCCACAATAATTTCCCTGTTCATGTTTTTATCTTCATATTATATGTTTTTCTCAATTTTGTTCCTTCATAATAATATACTACTCAAGTTTGCTAAGAACCAAGTATATCCAACTACCTATTTTACGTTTTAGTTGAAATATTGTTATGAAAAGTGTATATATTTTATATTTAATTATATCTTTAACGATTTAAGCATGTGTTGTGTTGTTTGTGTTTGATATTATTTTTTAGCTTTTGAATACGATTACCATGGAAAATGGATATTATTGGTAAAAGAGGAAATTTTTCAAACCTGCCAAAAAGTTGACGGAGCGAACTGATATGGGTTCAGTATCGAGTATGAGGAGACCCATTGTTGTTAATTACAGCTTGACAACGCCTTCTCATGCTCCCAATCAGGTTCCAGGTGGTCCTTTGTGGGATGTTGTTCCATTCTTGAACCAGCATGGCACCAAGCTCTTGGACACTTCTTGGTTGGACTGGACGGACTAAAATTGCAAGCTGCAACTCATTCCAGACATGTTCGATTGGATTGAGGTCAGAGGATCTTGCTGGCCAGTCCATACGCTCAATCCCCTCCCTCTGTCGATACTCCCCGGACAGCATGGGCAACACGAGGACGGGCATTATCGTCCATCAGAATGAATCTATCGCCCACTGCACCTGCATACAATTTGACGTGGACATCCAGGTTCTCATCAATATACTGCTGTTCAGTCAATGTACCACGGTCAAGGACACAGAGCAAAATACGTCCATCCCAGCTGATGCCGCCACAGACCATTATTGACCCTCCGCGGTCATGCTCAGCAATGTTGGCTGCATGGAATCGCTCTCCTGGTCTTCTCCACACCCTACAACGCCCATCTGTGTTTTCAGGCAGTACCTTGCTCATCTGTAAAAAGGACAGGTCGTCAATCTTATCTGGTCCATCCAACGTGATCCATGGCCCATTCATACCGTGCCTGCCGGTGGTTCTGGGACAGCTGAATGCGAATACGTGGTCTTCGCGATCGGAGACCACCTTCGTGCAACCTTGCCCGGATAGTCGGCGTCGAAACATTTACACCGGATGCATTCTGAAGGTCACTGCGAAGTTGGGTTGCTGTGTCAAAGCGGTTCCTGCGGGCCTGAATGATAAAAAAACCGGTCTTCAGCTGCAGATGTTGACCTGTCTCTGCCACCACCATGTCGTCTGACTGGTGTGCCATACTGCTGAAATCTTGCCCAGGCTCTGGTGATCACCGTATGGTGCATACCAAGGGATTCACTAACTTTACAATGGGTAGCCTCTTGTTCCACCATCCCTACAGCCCACCACATTTCTGCTTCAGACAAATGTCTTCTTACATTTGCATTCGCCATATTCAATCATTAAATCACAAGGGCTTGTGTTGAAATGAAGACTGAATACCCTATGCATCCCATGTCCATTTAGACAGTACACTAAAACATCATGGAAATCAAGGGGTACATGCTTTCCATGACTGTCACGAAAAGTCTGCCTGTCAAGAGAGCTAATGTAAACACTGGGGTCCATCTCAATACATTCCTCAATCATATCCACCAAAAATATCGCAAATGTGTCACAAGAAAATAAATAAAAATGTGTGATCAAATACACAAATTAATAAGAATTTGAATTATCAAGTAACTCACGTTTTTTTCCCCTTCTTTCGGGACAAAAGTCTTTCAACTTTATAAGTTGTGTCCAAAACTAATCTTTTTGAAATTGTGCATTCAGGTCGAGTCGAAGAAGTTGTTCTCATTCAGATAGTTTCTTCCAGTCAATTTCTCTATGAGGCTGAAGTAACCACTCTGTCATGGCTCAAGCTTTATGTGTATTGATTTTAAATGAATCCCCTTGAAACGAATTATGCTTTTTACGTCTTTAATTGCAATTAAAAACATGATATTGCAAAATTGTTGGAAAACCAACACCCATACCTAAGGATTTACCATTAGGTGTGGACATTTTCATTCTATTTTCATCTTATTGCTCCATACATACATCCAAAGCATCACACACACATTGTCGCCACTGTAAAAATAATCACCTCTATTGTCCAGACGTTAGAAATTACCCGTGCTGATCGAATCTAGGGGAGGAGAGGTATTATCTGTCTCGAGGTAGCAAAGATAGAAAAACTCAACTTTTCAAAGTTAAATGGAACCATTAACAATAACATATCCAAAATATGTTTACAGAACAAAGAATATAAAATTCTGCTTTAATCAAATCTATGTCTGTCCAAATATTCTCATTAGGATTTATTACATTTTTAGGACATTGAAGTTACCCCCATCAGTCTTTTCTAACAAATAATAAGCCGATGGACTGGGATAAAAAGTGAAAACTTCAAACAAAAAATGAACCATTAAAAACTAATTCTAAGTATTTGATACCATTTTAAAGAGTATGTTATGAAATATTTGATCATATGTCTGTCTATTCTATAAAAAAATGAAATTTGTGGCAAATGAAAATTTTTCGTTTTTCTCCCAGAGACCGCTATAGTTATTCAGATTGTCATCTTCACTACTATTACACACATGCGCATTCAGGGGAGTAGAAATAGTTTAATATGGAAAATGAAATAGAGTCGATGTATGAAGGGGATAATGAATATCAAGAAGAAGAGTATGACTACGTAAATTTGGTTGGCAATAAAATGTGTTCTTTCTGTTGATAGTTGTAAAATGAATTGCTGAGTATCCTTCTGATAAGTGTTTTTATAGGCGTGAAAGCGTGTAATAAACACATAATGACACGCGCGTGTGAATGGGTTAATCGACATGGCACGAGTAAGAGCGCGGATGAATAAAACGAGATGCCTTTCATTTTATCCTTCCGCGCTGACACTTGTGCCATATCGATTAACCCATTTACACACTCGTGTCGTTCTGTGTATGTACTGTGATCACAAAAGTGAATTGATAATTTCGACACAGTCACGATTCGGTCGAAATTCTCTGTTCGCATTTCCTCGTTAGCACTGTATAATCTTAACCTTTCGAACAAGAAATGTAAGAACAATGAATCTGGAATCGCGGTATCTTATCTAGACAATCTTGGCCCACTGGGGTAAGAATATCACTATTCGCGACCCGATCGGGGAAGAGACCGTCTTTGTGTTCACAATAGCGAAGGAGTGAAGACAGTAATGAGGGCAGCGTTGTTTCTTGCTCGACCGATTTTGGATCTATTCTTTAGGCAATATCCTCAAACGGTTTGTTGCATGCAATAGTAAAATAGGGTAGTTCGTATTGATTTTTTTTCACAGACAAATGCATGACGTTCAAGGTGAAATTCCATCCTTTAACCCTTCTTTTCTATCTAAAAGATGTGGTTTTGGTAACTGTTGTGTCATATCGTCCCCTGAGTTCTACTGGCACATAGAACACATTGGAACCCAGGGGACGATATGATAAACAGAATATGAAATTCGTGTTTTCGTCACACGATATTAATGAAACTCGTCTACGAATTTCCCGTTTTGCCTCGCAAAAGACGCGGCAAAATGGAAAATTCTTAGACTCGTTTCATAAATATCGTGCGACCAAAACACTCATTCCAAATCCTCTGTTTCTAATACACTCGGTTAACCATTTACCTAACGTATCGACCCAAACCAGTCAGTGCTATCTACAGAAATCGCCATTCAGAATTTTTTTCTTGTTTTGTTTTAAAAACATAGTTTATGACACCTCCATGGAGCAAGCACAACCAGCTCGCTCCAATTAGGGGTTTTCGAGGCAAAAAATTAAAAAAATGTATACTTATTCAAGAAATGTTTTATCAAGTGTCACGGATTAGGTGAATGGTTAAAATGTATTACCTCTATATTCCCGTATTTGACGTCAGGCACGTAAGTATCTTCAGATATCGCTTTAAATAGATAAAACTGTTTTGTCAGGATCTCATAAAAAGATTAGGGCTGGGCATGAAATTTAGGAACTGTCGGGAAACTTGAACATTTCATTTTTCCTCTGCCTATCGCGAGATTTGTGTAATGTTCTACTACTATTGGTTAGATAATAGATTATTTCCAGTACTCATACACTAAAATGTAAGGCAGAAATATCGATAAACTGTTATTTTCTGAGAGGGTACGAAAACATTATCACTGTCTGAAAGGGCACGTCTCTAGAGACTAGAGGAGTCAAATTCAATCTTTCTTGATGAAATATATTCTTCTCTGGTTTAGTAACGCTTTGAACAGATTTCCATGCCACACAGATCCGTACAAAATACGATTATGTTTCTGTTAATAGAGAGAGAATTTCTAATACAATAGTTTTCCTTCCGTGAAATTCTATTGAAGAGATGAAAAAAAATACTTGCATTTGAAGTTTTGTTTTGTTAACGTTATAGCGATAGCACCAGGGCCAACGGTCTGATGGGATAGTTATCACCTGTCCTTCACCAGAAGATGCATGTGAGAGAAAGAATTGTGGCCCGTTGAAAAATTCGGTGAGACAAGATGCGGGAACTGAGGTGGAACGGTTGAGGGGTGGGGCACCGGATAGCGTTACGTTTCTGTCAGTCAGGACGCCGTCATGTTGTTATATATGCATCTGCACGGGCATAGTGATATTGGTATGAGTGAATCTCCAATGTGATGACCCAGTATATCTGTCTCGTTTCAAATATATAACACCAATTGGAAATAAAAAAGCTATACAACAAATTCGACTGTACCGATTCTATAAATTGATACATCTCAATTAATAATTCTATCTAAGAATTAGAACATATTTTCCCCAATACAAGTAAAAACGTCGAGACAAAATGCAAATCTATAGTAAGGGTAGCAACCGCACGTGCAATCATTCGATTCAGAAAGAGAACATTTCTCACCTGCACCCAATTGGCATTGAGTTGTTACACATATCGGGACCATCGTTTCTGATAGCAGTAAATAAATGATAAATAAATCACCAGCTCATCGAAGTTAATTAGACTAGATCGTTTTGGGCCATGATGAAATTTTATACAGGCCAACCATGCATTAAAGAAAAAAATAAAACTAGAAAACATACAACAGAAAAGCTAAGGTTCCGATCTTTGTCACAGAGTTGGAGTCTGATGCATACAGGTATATTACCAGTGGAATTATGGGAAACGGTGGCTTCCAGAAATTGACAATCTTTTCAAATGTCGTTGTTACCAGGTATGTAACTAGAACATTATACGGAAACATACAAATTTTTTTCACATTTTGGAAACCTGCTATGCTCCAGGGGTAGGTAAGTGAGGGTAGTTGTGAAATTCTCCTTTTGGGGCTGCTGGGTGGATGAAAATTATTGGTTTCGGAGTTATACATGCAATTTTCCAGATTGAAGCCTTGCGTTTGACAGTAAATTATGTTACCTACATTCAGTTTGTTTATGTCAGCTTTCTCAGATAGTGTTGTATTTTTGTGGAGGATTTGGAAGATGTGATACATGTTATGGATTAGATAACTAAGTTAAAGAATATTCGTTTTTGAAGAGAGTGTATGGCGTGTCATTTTTGGAAATGCTTGAAAATCTGTGGCGCGGAACTCAGTATAAACTTCATCGGTTATAATACAAGTATAACAATGAATGGAGATTACGCCATACACAGCGCAAGAACGCAATAGCATGACGTCATGATCTTCATTGAAAAAAAAACATTCACAGACGCTGAATGTTTGTCAAAACAGACGCTGTTAAAAAACTTCACTATGCGAACAAATCAAGAAAGGGAGGAGTATTGTAAGATAAATTGATTGTTACCACCATGTGAGCTTCCGAGATGGTGCACTGAAGTCCATACCTCGTCTCTGGGCACATATCGACGAGTTTGTTAGTCACATGGTGGTAATAACTTATATTTATCTTACACTGCAATTCGTTCCCAAATGTCGGTCCATACTCACTGAACTCCTGCCACGGAGAGACACACGGAGGCGGGCGCCAAATCTTGAATCGACACCGAATTTATAAAGTGCCTTATATGCATATATTATTTAGGCATTACTCTGGGTAGGTTTTTGGGGACGTTTCTGATGCAGACCACATCCAGGAAAAATGAGTGCCCTGTGATATGACCTGCCTCTGTCGTCCAACATTCTGTCGAGCCGCTCTGAGCGCCCACGAAAACGAAATGAGCTATTTTATGGGATCTGTATTTTAGTCTTATATTTTACTGTATTTGATTAAAACTCCAGTGATAATAATGCAGTTAACGTGCTTGTTTCTTGAATCCTTAAAAACAACCTGCAGACGCTCGCTGCTCAAGAATCCGCATCGACACTCGTAATTACCAAAAAACTAAATGGGATATGAAACAACAACCTCTCACAACAATACCCGCACAGTGGCGATTACTGCTGAACTATAACCCTCAACTTTTGTAAAGAAGCAAATGTATAGTATCAGCAAGGATTCAGCTACAGATCACCCTGTTTCACTCAAAAGGACCTTTAGTTAAAGATTGTTTGTAGAACAAGAAAAGCGGGGGAGTGGCAGAGCTTTCACTCAGTAATTAGTATTTTGTCAGAAAGCCTAAGGAGCACAAGCAAATTTTCAGCAAAAGGGGGTTGTTTAGCTGAATATTATTAGTTATCCTTGTGTTTTCCATGGTGTATGGGAATTTACACTGGTTTAGGAACTCAGTGTGTATGAGTTCCCAGACCGGTGTAAACTCCCATACACACCGGGAAACACAAGGATAAAGGATTTATTTCCAAGAATTTTGATGTATTTAATACTTTAACCTACATTATGAGGAAAAGCTGACAGAAAATTTGTACTTTGTACGTTTCTTAATAAAACCAGACCAATATGGAGGTCATTGGAACTGGCTCCATGAGACATCCATATCTGGAATATATATATATATATACCTGAGTATTAAATTTCCTGTATTTTTACTGTTGTTCTAATATAATCGAGCAGAAGGTGTGAATTAATAATTAAAGATGGGTACTTTTTTAGCCATATAGCCTGCTATTGTGTATTATCACGGTGTAAAAAAAGCTACTGTGGATTTCAAGTTACACCATGCCTCTCAGCCAATCAAAACGCAGTGTTTTGTTTCATTTGGAAATAATAGTTGCCTGTGAAAAGCCTGTATGTTAACTTTTAGCTTGTAACCCCACTACCGGTATAAGGCTTCTTTTGCGGTTAAAAAATACACCTGTAGTAGGAAGCTCATCCAACTTCACCTTTACAAGATGCAATTTGCCGACTTCGATACATTCACACTTCGCGATGTTTCATTCTAACATACGGCGTTTTGCGGTACAATGTAGTACGCGCAATGATTTACTAAGTTTAAAATACCTACAATTAAATATTTAAAATAAAATTTAAGAATTCTTAATAATAATCTTAATAATAATTTGACTGAAAAAGCCAGGTAAATTCAATGAACATTGACGATGTGTCAGCTGTCAATCAAGCATTCACGTGCAGCCGGTAGTACTGCCCACCGGCGTAGTTGCAAACAAAACAAACCCGTTTGTGTAGTTTTTTCCCCATTTTAAGTGACAAAGTCGATTATTTATGAAGAGCATGGTATAAATAAAACAAATAGGTACTAGATCCGGTAATCAGATTTAAACCACTTCTAGAATAAATGTTTTAACCACTCGGCAAGCCGACTGGTTAAAACTCTTATCCCACTCGTGGTTTAAATTTGATTACTGGCCCTAGTACCTATTTGTTCTATATGTAATAGAAATTAACAACTAGTGTAATAATCAACCAGCAATGTAACAGCCAATTAACCAGTAGTGCAATAACCAGTGATGTAATAAAGTTAACCAGTAATAAAACTCCATGAAAATCAATAATTTTTCGACGAAATTTCAATGCTCAAATAATATTTTGAGGACATCTTATGGATTTTTAACCCCTCTTATGTTCCTGGCAGATATTCCGGCCGGAACACGAAATTTCTTGCACTGGAATAAGTACAATTTGGATACATTTAATCAAATTCCCCCAGTAAATTCCATTAACTTTTTGATCTCTTGTGATTAATTTAGAGGAGTTATTCATCAAATCCTGTCGTGGCTGCATCAAAGCAGCCAATACAGGACTTGCTGAGAAATGTTATGAAAAAATACTCAATGGGTTGGAGGGAGGGTACATAGTTTAGGGACCTTTGTTGCTCCTGGCCGTCTTACTTTGGATTTCCAACTACTGACTCTTGCACAAGACATTGATTTGGATGTAGGACACCCATAACAGGCAGACATGAACTGTGTAGCTTCACGCAGGACGTCGTCCCAAGGAGCATCAATTTTTCCAACTGACTCTGGGGATATACAACCCTCTTTCAAAGCTTTAAGGACACGACCTTTACCTATTTCAAAGCACCCGGCGACGGTATTAAACCCAGAGATAGCATGCGCGGCAAGGATACTTGGGATAATCTCACGATGCTTCTCAACAGTGGCACCAATATCTATCACAGATCTATCCCTAATGGGGGACTCCATAAACATGGGAAATGTTATATTCTGTTCCAGATAGTGGTGCAAGAGTAGGGTATACTCATCTGTGTCGTCTGCAAGAACGACAAACTGCTTCTTGTCATCCATAGCAGGTTTCACTGCCTGTTGAGCTATACTATTACCAGCTTCTTCGTGAATGGTTTTCATGTCAAGCCTTTCTATGAATACAACTTTGTTAATTTCAGTTGGAAGGTTGTCTTGACCAGTAACGACAGGTTTGTGCCCCCTTAGTACTTTCACCACCAAAATTCTTATTTGACTTGAAATACTGAAAAATTATATTGATGAGCTGCCTTTTATTCTCTGTGACGGTCAGCATAAGTTTCTGAGACGGCAATACTGATGTTGAACTCAACCAGAATTCTCGGCAACATCTTTCAGCACTCCTGTGAGCCCTTGTACAACGTTTCGTGCTGAACTCGTTGTACCTGTGGAGAATAAGAAAAACGGCGCCCAAACACAATTTCCGTTTCACAGATTCTTGAAGTTTTTCCAAGAAATCCAGCACAATAGGATTGCAAAGTTTACTGTGTCAGCCAGTGAGGAATTCAGAGTAGGGCACATCCAGCAATTACCGTGCGAACATCTACGCCTGTCGGTGTGGATTTCCTTGCTGATATTGTATACCAATTCGTGTTTTAGGTCTGATTTCGATTTTAGTATTCGCAAATCACCAGCTTCATTGAACAGTGCAGTCGGAACTGGCGCCCTCTCATAAGAGATCACTTCCGTGATGTCAATATCTCACATACTCGACTGAAGACCCACTACCCTTGAATAAATCAAGTTGCACTCATAAACGTGGGTATCACCAACTTCTATGACCTTCTTCAAGACGGACATTGTCACCACCGGTGTGGAAACTGTGTCATAAAATCCGTCTGGTAGCTGCCTCTCGAACTCACCCATCTTCTCTTTACACAGAGCTATGTCATTGTCAACATTTACAGACGCGGGACCTATCCCAGTTTAGATCATGAAATTCGCGCTAAATGTTTCAAGTGTTCGAAACGTGATTTTTTGGTCAGTTTTGCGGCCATGTTATTCGGGCCTAATATTTAAAATTCCTCAAAGTTGACAGCAGACCAGCTGACGCAATATTGATGTGGGATATCTAAACTATCGGAAACAACCGAAAAAAGAAACTTTAGATGCCAAAACACGCACGAGTAAAATAGGTGGGTTTAGCTGCCGGACGACACGCACAACATTTACTAAGGAGCCTACTGGCACCTGGGGTTATTAAGCCCAATGGTATATTTGTAAAGAAGTACATGTTAGCTTGATAATATGATTACGCAATTTACTGACAAAATAACAAAATGCTCGTTTGTACCCACGTGTATACACTTAGAAAATTTGAAAAATTTTAGTGAGGGCATGTGCCGTGTTCGCCCTCGGCTGAATCCATCCGCCATTTGTGAAGTCACATTTGACAGATTGGTGAATTTGAGGAGTATAGAAGTGTAAAAGCAATGGATAGAGGATATTCACGAAAATTTGATGAATACCGAAAATATCTCGTGAGTGGCTACAAAGAAATATCAGGATCTTCACGAGCGACGCAGTCGCGAGTGAAGATCCTCATATTTCTTGTAGCCACGAACGAGATATTTTCGGTATTCATCAAATTTTCGTGAATTTTCTTTTTATTTAATGCTCTACGACTACAAACTCTCCAATTTGTGGCCTTTATTTGCCATTAAGGCGCAAAATTTATGTGCCGAACCGGCGTCCATACAAAAATTACAACAACCAAACTCCAACCATTGGAATGTGTGAATATCCGCACAAAAAGTAGTCCCGTCTTATTTCTCCCCTAACTTTACGATTTACCAAGGCTGGCGAATTGAAATAATCGCAATGTGTTTCGAAGAAATAGAACAATAACAAAAAACACCACTTTCTTATTTTCAATAACAAGACACGTCATTTTATTTTTTTTGAACTCAATGCACTGAAGACGTGTGAAGTTGAACTGAAGAAATTTGAAAGTGATTTCGGCTTTTCGCTGGAAGGTGAATGAGAAAGTCAAACTTTGAAACCGCTGATTTAATGAATTGATTTAGTCACTGTCACTATCAATTATTCGAATTCGTTTGTATTTGGGACTCTGGAATTCATTACTGATGTGCTGACTCTGTGATGATTGCATGTAAATGTTTATCGGCCCATTAAACGTGCTGCCACTGAACATCGAAGACAGTGGAAATGAACCGGTCGAAATGGAACTGCAATTGCTGTTATTGTTTACATTCAGTTGTTGTTGGAGAGGTGAAGACTTGTTATTCTCCACATTTTTGTCAGGAATGTTTAAAATTGTTGACTTTTCGGAGCGTGATTCACTGGAACAACAACTGAATGTAAACAATAACAGCAATTGCAGTTCCATTTCGACCGGTTCATTTCCACTGTCTTCGCATAAATACGTAGAATTTAAAGTACATGTGATTCGTCATCCGAACCTACGATGAAATATCGATTTCTAAATAGCATTTTGATATTTCGTTTTGCCGACCGACAGGGGAATATGACTTAATTTTTCAGCGTGAATTGATGCCTCAGCATTAAATAAAAGAAAGTATTTGAATCTAGGGTTGAGGTTAAAGGGTCACTTAAAGAAAAGAAAAAAAATTATCACGATTCACCTTTATGTAGGATTCGTTTAAACTAATAATGTAGTGACATGCGATCACGATTATGAAGTAAGATGTACAGAAAGTATTTACTTTTCAGCTGCGACTGAGATGTGAACAGCTCAAGAATTACTAGTGTTAAAGTTGTTGTCCGTCCGTCGGTTTATAATCATACGGCTGTTTGTAATGAAACGTTTGAAATCAGATTCCCGCCCTTAGTCAAGTGAATGACAAACATGTCGCTGATATCCAATTAGTTGTCCTTGTTACCCTTGCCGTTATTTATTTATTTATTTATTTATTTATTTATTTATTTATTTATTTATTTATTTATTTATTTATTAAGGTTTAACGACACATTAACAGCCAAGGTCATATCGTGTCGGTGACAGTTTTACGGGTGGAGGAAGTCGGAGTACCCGCAGAGAACCACCGAGCAACGACGAGCAGCTGCCAGCTGCCCAATATCGTAACTCCGCACTGCAGCACAGGCAGGGTTAGTTGATTGAAGACATGCGCACCATCGGCGTTCAGTACGCCGTTGCACAGGGCGCCATCGTGCCCCCGTGTGGACAATCTGTGTTAAGTGCCTTGTCCAAGGACACAACACTCGATCACTCAGACTGTCACCCATCCAAGGACTCACCGGCGTTGCTTAAGCCGTTGGCTAGTGGATGCTTTCATGTATTTAGTGATGTCAACAATTTAGTGTGATTTTAGCCCATCGTCTTCAGAGTATTGATTTGAAAATGTGAGATGGAAATTATTCAAAAATGTAAAAACAATTACAATTGGGTTGGAATCCAAGAACGAATAAGAAAATTGGAAGAATGACCCTTTGAACCCGGCCACTTTTCGGCACATGATACATTATATTTCCATTAAGTAGTATGGGTGCTAAGGGCGTGTGGGGTAGACAATCAATATTTTCAACGTGAAGCCCTAAGGCTGCACGTTGAACATATTAATTAGTCTACCCCCAAATAATGAATATGGACTCTTCCAATTGCTGTCATTGAACTGACATGGAATATGCCACCAAGATTCAAAGGGTTAATGTTACATGCATTCATCTTACTTTACGGTTAGTCATCATTGCTTTATGAGTTTATTTGATAGGTTTTGAGCGAAATAGGTTCTTAAATCAGATTACATGTATAAAGCCCTGCGAATCACAAATTTCGAGTCGAATTGTATCTCGAATCGAATCAGGCAAAGGATTTCTAAACGAATCGAATCTGGAATCGAATCTCACCGCTGTTCAAATTGTAGACAACTCACTTTATTAAGCCCCGACCTTCGAAGGAGGATTCGGGTGTATCTAGTTCCGTCCGTCCGTCCGTCCGTCCGTCCGTCCGTCCGTCCGTCCGTCCGTCCGTCCGTCCGTCCGTCCGTCCGTCCGTCCGTGCCACCGCAGATGGCATTGCGAGGTGGCCGTCCGTGTACAGTCGTTACTTGTGAGGTTGGGGGATAAAACCGTTAGTACACCAACGACTTGTATGGTTTTTTTCAACTTGTGAGGTGCGAAAAACCCACTTGTGAGTTGCGCAATTTTCCCCATACCTAACACTAAAATCACCGTCTATACAAACCTTTTGAATTATATACTACTCAAAGATTGCTAAGCACCACATATTTGACACATCATTGTGAAATTTGCTTGTGACATATTAGCGATATTTTTGATGGATATGATTGAGGAATGTATTGAGATGGTCCCCAGTGTTTACATTAGCTCTCTTGACAGGCAGACTTTTCGTGACAGTCATGGAAAGCATGTACTCCTTGATTTTCATGATGTTTTCGTGTACTGTCTACATGTACATGACATGTGTAGGGTATTCAATCTTCATTTCAACACAAACCCTTGTGATTTAATGTTTGTATATGGCAAATGCAAATGTAAGAAGACATTTGTCTGTAGCAGAAATGTGGCGGGCTGTAGGGATGGTGGAGCAAGGGGCTACACATCGTCAGGTTGGCGAAGCCCTTGGTGTGTACCATACGGTGATCACCAGAGCCAGGGCAAGATTTCAGCAGTATGGCACACCAGTAACACGGTATGGTGGTGGCAGAGACAGGGCAACATCTGCAGCTGAAGACTGGTTTTTGATCATTCAGGCCCGTAGGAACCGCTTTGACACAGAATGCATCCGGGGTAAATGTTTCGACGCAGACTATCCGGGCAAGGCTGCACGAAGGTGATTTCCGATCGAGAAGACCATGTATTCGCATTCCGCTGTCCCAGAACCACCACCAGGCACGATATGAATGGGCCATGGACCACGTTGGATGGATCAGAGAAGATTGGCGACCTGTCCTTTTTACAGATGAGTCAAGGTACTGCCTAGACAACTGAGATAGACGTTCTAGGGTATGGAGAAGATCATGAGAGCGATTCCATGCAGCCAGCATTGCTGAGCATGACCGCTATGGTGGAGGGTCAATCATGGTCTGGATGGCATTAGCAGGGATGGACGTACAGAGAGCTCTGTGTCATTGAACGTGATACATTGACTGCACAGCAGTACATTGATGAGATCCTGGATGTCCACGTCAGATTGTATGCAGGTGCAGTGGGCGATAGATTCATTCTGATGGATGATAATGCCCGTCCTCGTGGTGCCCATGCTGCCGGGGAGTACCGACAGAGGGAGGGGATTGAGCGTATGGACTGGCCAGCAAGATCCCCTGACCTCAATCCAATCGAACATGTCTGGAATGAGTTGCAGCTTGCAATTTCAGCACGTCCAGTCCAGCCAAGAAGTGTCCAGGAGCTTGGTGCCATGCTTGTCCAAGAATGTAACAACATCCCACAAAGGACCACCAGGAACCTGATTGGGAGCATGAGAAGGCGTTGTCAAGCTGTAATTAACAGTAATGGGTCTCATACTCAATATTGAACCCATACCAGTTCACTCCGTCAATTTTTTGGCAAATTGAAAAATTTCCTCTTTTACCAATAAAATCCATTTTCCATGATTATCGTATTCAAAAGCTAAAAACTAATGTCAGACCCAAATAGAATCTTAATTTCTGTACTTAATCAATAAAGATATAATTAAATAAAAAATACATACACTTTTCATAACAATATTTCAACTAAAACGTAAAACAGGTAGTTGGATATACTTGGTGCTTAGCAAACTTTGAGTAGTATAATTGCAAAGCCATCTGTCAGATTTGGATCTCCTTTGGTAAGCTGATAGACCCCCATGGGGGAACGGATATGTACAACGAAAATGTTCCGTACAATAATGTTTCCCAGAGTTATGGCCCTTTTCTACTCTTTCGACATAGAAAATTTCTCGACCTCTGTATTGCTTTCACTGCATGTTGGATTTGAAAACCGCTTATTTGAACAAATTATAATTCTAGGGGTTATTTGTGGATGACTAGACAATGCTTCTTTCGACATTGGTTCAGCTAGCCAATTCAACATGGCCGGCATGGCGTTATGATACGGTCAGGGGCATATGCAACGCCTCGCGTTGCTCTTGTTACAACCGTGAAATATAGCAAGTAGTATCAGTCTCCACTCAAGTATTGTATAAAAAGGCGGCTCATCTGTTTGGGCAAGTCAATCAAAAATGCCAAATATTCAAGAACCGAGATCAAAAAGTACTTTCAAAAGCGGAGCCTCCTTGAACTCCTCTTCTATTATGAGGTCTCCTTTATAGGAGACCTCATGATAGAAGAAGAGTTCGAGAGGAGATACTTGGTAGGATTTTGAAAACATCTCAAGGATTGACAATTTCTGGATCAGCCCGATTCGAATCGAATTTAATTGAACCATCGGGATGATTTTGAATCGAATCGAATATCGAAGGTTCAGTTTTTATTTAATCTTATTTGTTTTAAAAGAATTGGCGAACAAGTTATGCAACTTATATTAACGCCTCCCCTTTGCCCAATGGAGCAGGTGTGTGGGATAACCTTCGTAGCAGCAACTTCGTGACCTTGCTCTTCTTGAATACTACGAAGGGTTCTTTAGACTGTACGAAGTGTTCTCTCTCTCGGCATAGAGAACAGCCATTTTCGTCATCACCAGATTGGACGGTACGCTGTGACAGCATCAACACCACAATTGATGCTGACAGAGAGTGTTCGGACACCTCGAGAACTGTCCCCGACCGGTGATCGATCCCGGGACCTCTGGCATGAGAAACCAGCGCACTTATCCACTCGGCAACCACTCGAAACTTCATAGTTTATCTACAATTATCATTTGATCATGTCCGTAGTCACTACATTTCACTCCACGCCTCTTTCAACATGAGTTAATGCATCGCAACAGTCGTTGATTTATTTATTTATTAAGGGTTAACGACACTTTTACGGTGAAAGTTTTACGGGTGGAGGAAGCCGAAGTACACGGAGAGAACCACCGATCGACGACGAGCAGCTGCCAGCTCCCCAACAACAGTCGTTGATTTGTTTTTTCATTATCACCTGCTAGTCCCGGAAATTACCAAGCACGAAAAATTAACATCCACCGTCACCGAAGCACCTCTGCGAGAGATATTAATAATACCTGGTCGTAAACTACAACTCTGATCATTATTTGAAAAGAGAGGATAAGAGTGTTAACTCTTGGAAAATATACATAATTGTTGGGGTTTTTTTTATTTGTAATCGCAAAAAATCGTTATCAAATTCCACGTCCTAACTTCAATCAGGAATTCGCCCTGACGGAAGTCACAAACTAGTCAATCAAAATAAGAAGTTTCTGAAGATTTATGAGGAAAATGGGCGAAATCGTCTACTCAAGGTCATCAGGTTCACACGTTACAAAGGATATAGTGGAAAACATTTCGGAAATTAAAAGACCGACAAAACAATTTAGGCAAAAGGAAATTGTGTTGGTGCACCAAAGAATATTCCATTTTTATTGACTTACACAAGCCTTGGTAAAAGGAGTGATCTATTGAACATCACACAACGCTCGAGACTAATTTACGAAGCCCTATTGATATTAGATACCTGTATCGAGGTGGGGAGAACCCGTGCTCCCGTCCTTCCTCCTCTCGTTACGTCCTGCCAATAGCACATTCGTGAATATTGTGCATCTGTCGTAACATGTTTATAGTGGTACTTGTTCTGCAATAACGATGTGATTGATAGATATCCGTAAACTTCGATGAGTGAATACATAGTGAAACCACAATATTAGACTGTGATTTCTTTTTGTGTGTGTGTGGGAGGGGGGAAGGGTCAGCGTAATTTTTTTCCCCCATTTTTTAGTTTAAATTGGGTTGAAATTGATCAAAATTTTGAATTTCAGGAACTATATTTTAATGTGTAATAACAATGCATATATGTGGTACTGCGGTTTTTACCGGAAATTGAATCTCTGTGATACGGAATCGGAACGGAGAGGGGGGGGGGGGGGAGGGGGAGACTGATACAAACGTTTTTTTCCGAATTTTGGGGTGCAAATTTGGGTGCATATTAAGTTGATTGTTAGATAAAAATCGAGTTATATTGATTCTGATCAACTCAATATCCATGTTCTCGTCTCCAAGCCGAGCTTGCGGGAACTTGTTTGAGAGATTTGAACATCATTCTATTGAATATATACTACTCAAAGTTTTCTTAGCACCAAGTATATCCAACTACCTGTTTTACGTTTTAGTTGAAATATTGTTATGAAAAGTGTATATATATTTTATTTAATTATATCTTTAATAATTTAAGTACAGAAATTAAGATTTTGTTTGTGTTTGATATTATTTTTTAGTCTTTGAATACGATAACCATGGAAAATGGATATTATTGGTAAAAGAGGATTTTTTTCAAATTTGCCAAAGAGGTGACGGAGCGAACTGATATGGGTTCAATATCGAGTGTGAGACCCTTTATTGTTAATTACAGCTTGACAACGCCTTCTCATGCTCCCAGTCAGGTTCCAGATGGTCCTTTGTGGGACGTTATTCCATTCTAGGACTATCAGGGCACCAAGCTCCTGGTCACTTCTTGCTTGAACTGGAGGACCGAAATTGCAAGCTGCAACTCATTTCAGACATGTTCGATTGGCCTGAGGTCAGGGGATCTTGCTGGCCAGCCCATACGCCCACCCTCCCTCTGCCGGTACACCCGGACAACATGGGCAACATGAGGATGAGCATTATCGTCCATCAGAATGCATCTATCACCCACTGCACCTGCATACAATCTGACGTGGGCATCCAGGATCTCATCAACATACCTCTGTGCAGTCAATGTACGACGGTCAAGGACACAGAGTTCTGTACGTCCATCCCAGCTGATGCCGCCCAGACCAGTATTGACCCTCCACCATGGCGGTCATGCTTAGCAATGTTGGCTGCATGGGATCGCTCTCCAGGACTTCGCCATACCCTAGAACGCCTATCTGTGTTGTCTAGGCAGTACCTTGACTCATCTTTAAAAAAGACAGGTCGCCAATCTTCTCTGGTCCATCCAACGTGACCCATGGCTCATTCATATTGTGCCTGGTGGTGGTTCTATGACAACTGAATGCGAATACATGGTCTTCTCGATCGGAGACCACCTTCGTGCAACCTTACCGGATAGTCTGCGTCGAAACATTTACCCCGGATGCATTCTGAAGGTCACCGCGAAGCTGGTTGTTGTGTCAAAGCGGCTCGTAGGGCCTGAATGATCAAAAACCGGTCTTCAGCTACAGATGTTGCCCTGTCTCTGCCACCACCATGCCATCTTACTGGTGTGCCATACTGCTGAAATCATGCCCAGGCCCTGGTGATCACCGTATGGTGCACACAAAGGGCTTCACGAACCTGACGATGGGTAGCCCCTTGTTCCCCCATCCCTACAGACCGCCACATTTCTGCTTCAGACAAATGTCTTCTTACATTTGCATTCGCCATATTCAATCATTAAATCACAAGGGTTTGTGTTGAAATGAAGACTGAATACCCTACACATGTCATGTACATGTAGACAGTACACGAAAACATAATGAAAATCAAGGAGTACATGCTTTCCATGACTGTCACGAAAAGTCTGCCTGTCAAGAGAGCTAATGTAAACACTGGGGACCATCTCAATACATTCCTCAATCATATCCACCAAAAATATCGCAAATGTGTCACAAGAAAATTTCACAATGATGTGTCAAATATGTGGTGCTTAGCAAACTTTGAGTAGTATATATTACATACTTGTCCAATAGAGGAACTCGGGGGTAATATAATGAAATTTACGATATGATCTGACATATTGTCCCACCAGTGCACGCATTTACATCCTTCGACAAAATAATAATTGAAGACAGTGGCTCGGGAGAGGAGGATTGAAATAAAAGCATATTTAATGACAAACGTCGATAGTTTTGAACTGTTGTTTTAATAAAATTATCTTATTGAAGATTTCAAAATATCTATGCCATTCCTGCCTGTTGAAAGTGTCGTAAACCCTCAATAAATTATAATTTACGTGAATGGGGAATATTGTTGCCTGCTTTTCCAAATAGCGCATTGTTTATAACATCGTTAATCGAGACTGTCTGTGGAGTGATGTTTTTTCTCGAGTCATTGGGACATCTTCTATGGAGTTTTGGATCAAGTGATGAATATAATCTTAAAATCTTCCCTTCTTTATAGTGTAATTTACGACATACATCCAGTAAATACAGTTTGCAACCCGCCAGTGGATCGGAATGTACTGGACTCGTTTCTACATTACATTGTAAACTGGGATCACGTGAGAAATCATCGTTATAAAGCCAATTCCAGATGGCGATCCTTTCAAACCCGATGGAGATAATGAACTTGCTGAAGTCCAGCAAAGTTAGCTTGATGTAGGGCGTTTAACATTCACATGACATTCCCATTTACTCGGGGGGGGGGGGGGCTCAGTAGGTAGAGGTGCAGGCTACAATCCGAGTGGTCCTTGGTTCGAATCCCACCTGCAGCAACCGCGTTCTGTCCTTAGGCATGACACTTCACCCTCATTGCCAACGTGGGAGACATGGCGGTGTTGTGTACTAAGGCGTACTGTACGTCGGTGATGCACCTGCGGTTGCCCAGAAGGTAGATGTGCAGGCTGAAAGCAGTGAGGTCCTCGGTTCGAATCCCACCTGCGGCAACCGAGTTGTGTCCTTGGGCAAAACACTTCACCCAGATTGCCCACGTGGGCGACACAGTGGCGGTGTGTACTAAGGCGTACTGCACGTCGATGATGCAGCTGTCTTCAACCATGCCAATCCTGCTTGTGTGAAGTTAGTATGTTGGGGAGCTGACAGTTACTCGCCGCTGCTCGGTGGTTCTCTCCAGACACTCCGGCTCCCCCCACACGTAAAACTGTCGTGGTCATGATTAGCCATTGAGCAGATATATGTGACCTTAAACACCAATAAATAACTAACTAAATAAAGAAATAAATAAATTCCCATTTTCTCAGTCTGACGTTGGACGTTGTACGTTCATTTGTCGTTCCACTTTATTCACATGGGCGTAGATATCAACGCCCCGTGACTAAGGGCGAATGTCTAATGGCTGTCAAAATTCAAACTGGCTAAATGTGATTGTCTAATGAATATCAAACGCTGAGGGTCAAGCCACTTTCAGGTGGAAGTCAAATCGATGACCAAGGCCTAGGGTCTTACTGCTCCAAATGAGAATGCCAGGCAAATATCAATAGTCCATCGTCATGCTAACTTCACGGACCTACGTTTCATTCGTGAGGGCATAAAGGGTTTTCAAATGGTACATATAAATATTGAGATTAATCTCGTCCCACCGGATCAACTATCCTGAAATTTAAGCGCAATGGGATTCCAAGAACCATCATGTCGAACAGAAGTTAATCTTTCTGTCCGAGAGCAATAAAGGATTGAAATATTCCACCGACAACACAGTAACTGTCGTAAGAGTTGAATGCTTCACAGACCAGTTACATAAGCAAATTGCATTAGCTTCTTTTTTTATAGATTCACGCCTCTATTAAAGTAGCAGAATAAACAATGTGTTGAATATGGCTACTAAACGGTAGGAGCAGAAGTAGAAAGCGACGCGAAAAATCAAACAAGTTGATCGAAATCTAGGCTGCTCCAATTTTTGACAAAGAGATTTATCGTGGATACCTATTGACGGCTTTATTACTTTCTCATCCGCTGTGTCTTTACCAATAACATTATAGTACTAGAAAAGGGGACAACTACACACAAACACAACATACGACAACCATTTGTACATAGAACCGTTTAAAATTGTCCAATACCGTAGATAAGCATGGACTGCGATCTCAAAATGTGATAGGTCACCTCAGTTCGTTCCAATGACGGGTTACATGCTGTGTTTTAACCCTTTACCTAACATGAAAAGCAGACGACACTTGCAAAAAAAATTCTTGAATAACTAATTTTTTTCATTTTTTGTCTCAAAAACATAGGTTATGACCCCTCGTTGGAACGAGCTCGACGAGCTCGTTCCAACGAGGGGTCATAACCTATGTTTTTGAGACAAAAAATGAAAATATTTTGAAAATTAATTGGCGATATTTGGGAATAGCGCTGGCCGGTTTTGGCCGTTACGTTGGGTAAAGGGTTAAAGGGAAAATGTGAGGCTGGCTTGGTTATTTTAAAAAGTCATTTACAATGTCTCGTTCTCGTCGTGCTTGATAAAATGGATAACACTAGTGACTAATCATTATGTCATTCCGCTTTTGAAATTAAGTTTAGACTGTGTCGTTCAGTTGTATGTGCATTTTGAAAATCTGTGCTGGAGAGATGTTAATAACGCGTTTGAATTAAATTTGTTTATTCTTTAAACAATATAAGTTTGAGCTAATCTGGCAACATCTAAAGATGCTATAGGCAGTGTAATAAGTATTTTACCGTGGTAACTGGGTGCTGCTGAGTTGATCTCGACAAGACCCATTCATCCCATAACTTAAAAACAGTGTGTCTAATTTTGTCGTTCAACCGCGCTAAGAACACATGACAGATAAGTCATTGTGGAGAAAAATTAATGTTTGTAATCGTTACTTTTGGAATGTTGGTGGTTGCTTACAAAGGTAGCACAAACTCAACAAGAAACTATCAATGACGTCAAAGTGTAGGAGACAATGATGCTGATAAAAGTCTGCTAGAATGCTAAACCACGTCTATTCTACGAAATCAACATCTACAGCAACATTTAACCATGCGGAAAATGAAAATCTGTTCCGCACACATGTGCGGAACGGAAATTGTTGACGGAATATTTTAAAAAGAAGCGAAATATCACTGAAATTTTCTACAACTCGTACATCGCAATTAATATTTGAATCGCTAGCGATAGCTACAAATCATCCCCTGAGTTCCAATGTGTCCTATGTGCCAAGAGGCACATACAACATTGGAACTCAGAGAACAAAACAGTAACACATGTTCTCCTCGCAAATTTGGTTGGCGATAAAATGTGTTCTTTTTGTTGATAGTTGTCAAATGAATTGCAGAGTGTCCTTCTAATAATTGTTTTTATAGACGCGAAAGCATGTAAAAAACACAGAACGACACGCGCGTGTGATGTGGCATCTCGTTTTATCCTTCCACGCTGGCACTCGTGCCATGTAGATTAACCCATTCACACGCGCGTGTCGTTCAGTGTATATCCCAAACAGACAGAAATTTGTAGTCGGCACAAATGTAAAGACTATTTGAAATAAAATGAGACATAGTCTAGAATAAAATAAATAGATGTTAGAAAAACAAAAGGACAAAGAGTTATTTATTTGGCGAATATAGTAATATTCAATGATACTGTGGCAAATTTATGGAGGTGTAGAATGTTGTAGTGACATAACATACTCTGACAAAACATATTAAAGCATCAAGGCTGCCATACGAATGATTTCTTGTTCACATTGATTAAAAAATGCACTTCGCTGAATGAAAGCAGAACCCGATTTCTAGTAAAATGATTGCAGTTTTATTGACAGAACGATTTAAGGATTTTATACCTAGACACATTGTCCACATTTGGTAAGTCTTTTTTTCTTGATACTGAACACATAACGGACATAATACTGAATTATTATCTTTAATGTTTATGACACTTCCTCGCATGCGATTCCAATATCTGGTAATTCTGTCTTCAGGATAAAACTGGATTCATCTTGTTGCGTTTTTTTTAGAAGTACACGATTATGTGCTTTCTACCGGATTATTTCCCACCATTGGTATTCGCAGTCAGCACTGCAGTTCTCTCGTTACAAACGCGGGTAGAGAATTTTGACCAGATCGCAATTGCGTCGCGATCTGGTAAAATTTCTCCGTCCCCTTTCTTGTCCATCATAATGCTGAATTTCACCTATTGAGAAGGAAACATTCCGTATCAGATGCTTGTTTTTCTTTATTCATTCCTAATTTCGTTGTATTTTATTTATAACATCTCGATCAACTGGGGTAATTGTGTCTCGATCAAAGCGCATTCTGACGGAGAAAGAGAACACCTTTGCGATCAGCATTGTCTAACAAGAGGCCAAAGTCCGCCCAAAATACCTAAAAAATGACCGAAATATCGAAACTCGCCCCATTGTTTCGTATTTGATATTTTTGCTTTCGAAATATAGCTTTTGACTCATCACTCAATTTGGAAGGAGCTTATACAAATAGAGGTTTATGTTTGATGGAAGAATACTTTTGTTTCAAACCAGTGTGGAAGAATACTTGCAGAACTAAACTTCATTCTGTATTGGATAAAATAATACCTTTTGGCCAAACAAAATTAAATAATGGATTCTCAGGCAATATGTTTTTAACCGAATGAAGGAGGGCGGCTTTTGTTTTTATTTTTTATTCCCGATGGGATGGACGCCGATGCCTAAAATCCAGTTGTGAGGGCCTAAAATTAAATACTAGCGCTTCCATGTTGATTTCACTTATAGTTTTTTTTTGTAACAGTGATCATACAACACAAAATCAATATAGAATAACTAAAATGGAGATTAAAAATCATGATTTTTTTAAGTGCAAGAAGCCAGATGCAGACCTTTCAAAAAGATGAGGATACGAGTGCAAAAGCCAACATTTTCCTTACCCATGTTTCGTATTCAGTCAAACGTAAAAAATAGTTTGTTTATACAAATTTGTTCTGTTGCGAATTATTGAAGAATGCCTATTGGCACTCTTCAATAATTTGTGAAAATACAATTTTTGATGAACAAATTTAGACCACTAAAACTAATCTAACTCTCAACCGGATAAATAAATATTTAGTTTGTACATATATATGAGAATCGTGTCGCATTTCGCGAAAAGAATAACGATACTGTATCAATATATACGACATATAAAATAATTTTTGATGAACAAATTTAGACCACTAAAACTAATCTAGCTCTCAACCAGATAAATAAATATTTATTTTGTATATACGTATGGGAATTGGGTTGCATTTCGCGAAGAGAATAGCAATACTGTATCAACGTATACGACATATTGCATCGCAAATCACGATGTGATACCGCTAAAATCACACCCAATGATAACTTTATACATTTTGAATTTTGCCTCTAAAAATGACGAATGCGGGCCGAAAAAAGGAATGTGCCGATGCCTGAGAATCAAAAAGATTAATTTTCTTTAGTCTTAGTATGTTCAACTTTTTTGGGGGTGGGGGGGGGGGGATTTGTCAAGAAGAAGAAAACAGGCCTAAATATCATTTTGTATTGGATAACACCACTTTTATCATTTTCAAGTTTGTCTCCTTTCCCGAGAAAAAAGAAGAATATTGATTTCTTAGTCACTTCTGTTATGACATTTGCAATAAAGTCTAAAAAACGCGTTTAAAAAGAAAAGGAAAAACAAATAAATCCAAATAAAAAATAAAAAAATAAATTGTCTTGAATTACAGTTAGTCGTGTTATAACAACTGCAACTCAGTCTCACAACTCAATTTGGAAGCAAAGATAAAAAGAAAAATTAAACAAGAAGAAGAATTTGTCTTGATTTCTTAGTCAACCTAATTATGATTGTTGGTGGACAGACCCCTAAAAAAAAGTCCTACTTTACTTGTCTCACTTCTAAATACCACGAAAAACTTAGGTAGACCTTGAACATCGTTTACATTTTAAAGATCTCCCCCATTTTCGATCAAGAGAACATGGAAAGATAACTTCAAATCCTGACAAAAGCCACGAACAGCGCTTTTGTCGTTTCAGTATGGCGGTTTGTTATTGCAGATGGTATCATCAGCTTTTCATTGGAGTTTCAGTTGTAATTCACTCTCCAGATACTCTACATGTCAAACCTGTGTCAATTCATTGTAAAAAAGCCTCAAAGTCGAATGCCAAATTTAACATAATCTACAACGTAGGGCTAACATCATTGGGACCGCGGAGCTCTTGAGATTCGATCATTGGACTTCAAATCGAAATATCAATAGTTAGATCCATATCAACGATAACTGCGTCGAGTCCTTCGGAATGACACTTTATCTCGATTGCTCTCGCGTGGACACGGTGGTGCTGTGTACTAAGGCGTTCTGCAAGTTTATGATGCAGTTGCCCCCAACCGCTGCTAACGCCGTTTGTGCAGAGTTAATAACTTGGGGAGTCTGGCAATTTCTCGCCACCACTCGGTGGCTCTCTCCGGGTACTCCGATGTCCACCACTCGTAAAACGGTCCGTCGCTCTGACCCTGACTGCTGCACGTGTCGTTAAAACCCGAATAGACAAAGAACAGTTAATCCTGTGAAGCTGGTGTGTTTTTCTTTTTTCGCAAAAGAAGATATTAATATGGTTCAGCAATTCATCTCGAAATCAAGCAGGCTCGAACACTGATCTTTACCCAGCCACTTCACTCATAAAGGCGTATTCGAAAGTCGGAATTATTATGGTTAAAAATTCGTTACTGTGGGTGGGAGAAGAGTCTTGGAGTGAGGCCTTTGGCCGCGGGCGTCGATTCAGTATCACTAAGACCGGGGTTTTCTACCTGGCATTGGTGATGCTGAACCGGCGCCCGCTGTTGGGTTATCATTTCAAGGACTAAAATATGGAATCAGGGTTTTACAACCTGTGAATTCCCAATGTTGTAATTTACGAGAAGGTTGGCTAATACACAAAACTGATGCCGGAACAAGTTTTGCTGATAAGACAGGTTTCGTTTCTTTCAAACCCCAAGTGTGACAATATGGAACCCACGGGTTTTAAAGTGTTTGGGGTGAAATTGTTATGGAACTTGTTATGTGATGAAAAGGAAGTCTCCTGTCAAGGACTGGGAAACTGACTGATCTCTCGTTGGCAGCCTAAAACTACGCGCCCGCCACTCATTTCTCATCTCAACATATTTCTGGACAACTGGCACTGGCAAAACTGATCTCATTTTTCTTATTTTTATACTGTTTTTTTATTCTATAAATACCTCTGTTGTATCACTGTAAACTTACAGAGTTACATTGTAATTTCTCAGTCTTTGGAGACGACTTATATAAGCTCAAAGCTTGCAGTCGAATCCAACTCATACATCTATTGACACACGACTATATGAACATCATTAATTATGTAAATGTTTTCAAACTGTACTTAGCGCATGCAATATTCTTTCAATAAAATATTGTTCAAACTAAAAAAAAGATATATCGTTGGGGAAAGGAAATCAACAAACGACAAATTGTAACGAGGGTGAGTAGTAATTTACTCCTACAGCTCTATAGGGCTGTAGGATTAGTTATTACCTATCCCCCCCCTCCTGCGAAGACAAAATGGATTCTGCCATATTATTGTAATTAATATTATGTAGGGCAAGGTCATTGTGGTATGGGGTAAAAAAGCTATAGATGAAGGAAATAAAAGCAATGCAGACGAGCTCGTTCCAAAGAGGGGTCACATGATATGGTTTTGTTGAAATTTTTCGAAAAATAATATTTGTTCAGCTGCTGAATTTGCATATTACGCGGGCGGGTGCGGGCGATTCGTTGGGTAAAGGGTTAACATATTTCTAATAATTCATCTCGGTGGTTAGAACTGTTTACAATTCTTTCACGTATGGAGACAAAGTTCATTGCTTCAGTCCACCTTGACCAACAAAATTATAATTAGGTTTTTTCTCCACAAGAAAAAAATTCTAAAGTTTCGAACAGCTTCTGAGTCAAAAGATCGTTTGCTTTACTGAACAAAATACCATCATTGAAAAACTCTGCTTGTGCTTTTCAAATCAATTTCATGGAGTTACTGTTTTGTTGGGAACAGTGTTTGCCATGGTTAGAAACTAACTGTATTTATAGTTTACCCATTTTGTCAGGCGTTTCGGCCACGTGGCCTTGCTCAATGTGAAGAATAGAAGACCATCATATTTTGAACAGTTTTCAACACTCGAAGTACACAGAGAACGTCATTTCGATGAGAAAGACATATATGTTATGCGTCTCCGCAGTGGCGATGTCGTTTTCATTTTACAAAAAAAAAGATCGGACCAGGGTTGTTAGTTTTAGTGTTGAAGCTGTGAAGATATCTTGTCCCCAGTCAGGGAATCTAGTTCTGTTCTTTGATAAGGCGTTCCTGTTTCCCGCCCAATACATTCTCTTCATAAATACACAGAACAACACACGCGTGTATGAATGAGTTAATCGATACGGCACGAGTGCCAGCGCGGAAGGATAAATCGAGAGGCCGTAAGCCTCGAGCTTTTATCCTTCCGCGATGGCAAAAGTGCCATTCGATTAACCCATTCACACGCGTGCGTCGTTCTGTGTTTATTACATGTCTTCACGTCTATAAAAGCAACACTCAGGTCACTCAGCAATTCATTTGATAACTCGTCCCCCGAGTTCCAATGCGTTCTATGTGTCACAGAACACATTGGAACTCAGGAGACGAACTATCAACACATTTTATCGCCAACCACATTTACGAGAGGAACCCGTGTTACTATTTTGAGCTATCTCTATCGATCCTAATTGTAATTGCGGTGCACGATTTGTAGAAAATTCCAGTGAAATTTCACTTCTATAAATGGTCCGTCAACGATTTCCGTTCCGCACATATGTGGGGAACAGATTTTCGTTTTCCGCGGAGTTTAGTATTGCTGTAGCTGGGATTACATAGAACAGGCGGGTAATAAATAACGATTGGCTTGATTAATTTGTGCTTCTCTGTGAACTTTGAATGTCGAAATGGCAAAAGCACCCCATTGTCACAGAAGGCCCTTGCTCAAAGACCTTTCCTCGCTGGTCTCCCCAGATGAATATTTCACCGATCCGAAACCAACTGACCTTTCTCGACTGACATTGCCAAGGGAATGTGTACTTGTTTTCCGACGTCCACGTAACAACAGACATGATGGACATTGACGTACAAAAATGTGTATTGACAAAATGACGAACGTACAGCAAACTAAAACAACAGATCGCTATTAGCATATTATTTATTTTTTCTCTGCTTTCATTTTGGGTTGTCGGGGTGGGGTGGTTTGCACCTCACCAAATTTTATGTATCACTGCTAATTAGGCGTTAACATTCTAATACACAACATCAAAAGAAACAAAGCCCGGATATGTTCTTATCTGCTAAATTATTTCGTTTACCTAACACGACTGGAAGACGACAGTTGCGAACAAATTAACTGGATCACTAAAATATTCTCCTTTGATGTACAAAGCATAGCTGATGATTATTCATCGGAATGAGCTCAACCAGCTCGTTTCAATAAACCGTCAATGCTGCTATCGAGGGAGATATGGAATTTGTTAATAAATTTGTCTGTCTTCTTTTTCGGTGTAAAGCGGTGGCCTGAACTGACTATTACGCTCAGTAAAGCGTTAACTATTGTTGTATCCTCAGGTCAACAATAGAAGAGAACTCTAATCCAACAAAGTGTTATTAGCCTGCGCACAGACAAAATCAATGCTGTTTAGGATTAATTAAAGCTACGAGGATTTGGAACACTAACAATATATAAACACGAAGGTCTTCATATCCGCTGACGAATGGCACTGACTGACCTTAACTTCCCCGTAGCCTGTATTTTCGTATTCATTCCCGACAGTTTATTATGCTGGAACATCTTTCTAAACATTCCTGAAATGAGATATTTCCACTTCGTCGAACGCTGGAAGCTACGCCTGGCAGACCAGAGGCATCTTGTTGGAACCCATCCTGTGTGTATGTATTCCTCTTTTCAATTCGATGAGTATGCCATCTTCATACTACCGTGTCGTGGAAACCCAAGTTTTCCTCAGTTCTTAATTAATTACGGTTGTGGGTAAAGACAGCTTGTCAGGAAAAATCATGCGGACACAGCAACTTTTTGAATGCACACTGTTTGAGATAGTTGAAGATGTATCTTGCGAAATGGAAGACTTTAGCTTGTTAAAATGGATTGATAAAGTATCGCCAATTCTCTAAAAGAGATTATCGAAAATCCTAAACTTTAATGTGGTACAAAAACACACATACTATACATTCATTTAGTTCAAACAATATTTTATTCAATAAATATGCTATTTTTGCTAAACGTTACAGAATTGAACACCAGAATAAGTGACACTTCACGGCACAACAGCTAACAATATAATATATATTTAACAATAAACACATTACAAAATAATGGAGGGATTTGACAGAAAGCTGATATGATTATGCTTGTAAGTCATCTCCTTGAGTCATACATAAACTTTCTCAGAAATGTGGTATAAAACAGCAGATGGACTCATATATCGCTGTCTGTAACCCAAGGCCTACAATCGATCAAGAAGTTGATCAGCAACCAGATGCCAAGCCGGAGAACCGCATCCATACACTCACACTGTAAAGGCTGGCTAAAGATCCTAAGAATGTCGACCTGGGAGCAAACGACTGAGATATCATTCACATTTAACTTTATAACATCGTACTCAATATACGCAGGTCCCAGCACAGAACTGGAAAGACAGCTGGTGGTAACTCAATCAGAGAAAGCTTTGCATGGGAACTGAACCGCCAGACGACGATACATGATACTGTGTAAACTTTGCATGTGAATGAAGGAGGAGATGGAAAGAGAGTACAAAGAAGAGGAGCAAAGAAGAAGAACAAGGGAAGCCAGCTTGAAAACATGATGTGTTGCTTTCACATTCAAGACACTCGCAGCACATCTACCTTTAATTAGAAGTAAGATGGAAGCAGCCTTGGTGGTGTTAAATGCGAAGAAAATGGAAAAGGAAGTAAGGTTGTAGGGGAGAGTGGGGTAAATTCATCTTGTAGTAATCGTACGTGTTATTTGATCAACAGTCATTGGAAACGCACATTCGGTAAAATGAAGTCATACAACACTTCTAAAACAAGACAGTTCTGATTATTCAAGAATTCCGATCTACAAAGACGTGTTGATACGTCTATAGTAAATTGGAGTAGGTTGATAGTACTATTACGAATATTTGAGTATATGACACCCTGCAAAATGCTCTGGCATCTCGTACATCTCACCCTGGCAGGAAGGGGTAGGTGCCAGATGATTATCGTATAATCGAGAATTAAGTCTACTACAACGCAGTCGCAACCTGCAATGGTATCTTTGAGCTGAGCGAGATTTCGCACTACTGTAAAACACAGGTGGTTGTTGATTTCCAACATTTAGGAACGTCTTAAAAATTGATCAGTGGTGAGTTCTCGCGGACAGATAAGGGTAACTTGTTCCATTGGTCTGTAACGCTGGGGCTAAAAGAAGAGTGATCCAATTGTGTCCGACAAAATGGAACTATGGTTATGACATGACTGGAGGTTGTGTGATAGATTAGATGGTGAGAGGACGGGGGGAACTTTATTGGCAATATATGGAGCGACATATTATGACACATTTTGAAGTGCTGTAACAACTTGTGTTTGCGATGCATTCCTTTATGGAAAAATACCAAGAGAATTCCGACAGTAACTTCAAGACTGTAAAAATGTTCCAACATGGCTGTGTGGCCCATGTTTGACTGGTCATGACATGAATTGACGAGACGGTTCTTATGTACAAATGCCTTTGCATCTTGACAAGCTATTCAGAAGGAAATCGGATGCAGGCAATTTTTACGCGCCTATTGCTTGCGCAATCCCGCGTACGTTATTTGTGCAATTAGCTTCATCTGTTTTCGACATCGCTAGTATCTCGGGCACTCCGTCTTCTTCTTTCGCAAACAGTAAAAGAGAACCCTCAAAGAATTAAATTTACTATGTGTGACGAGGCGCGACGGGCTGTTAATCTTTCCTCATGCGCCATCAATAAACCACAATGCTTGCCAAAATCATGTTAGTATATTTGTTATATAGAGGATAGCTACGTCATTTTACTGAATATCTGGAATTACCTCAAGAGTGTGGACCTGAAAGCGGTTATATTTCACATGCGCTTACGAGAGTGAAAAATAATATTTCCGGGTTCATTCGAAGGCTATATTCACTATAATAGCTTAGAATTTCTTTTTGTTATATGCTTCGTGACATTTTACTGCGCAGTATTCAAACCAATTCGACTGCAAACACTTACGTTTCAAAACAATAACAAAGATCAGCTGATCGTTCCTTCAAGTCTGTACTAGCAAAATCACTCAAACATAAAAAATAGTCCCACTTTCCCACGAGAATTTAACCATTAATTTTTCAACTTACAGATGAAATTTAATAGTTATAATACTACAAATGAGAATATTCTCATATCCCACTTTCCCACGATAATTTAACCAATAATTGTTCAACTCGCACATAAAATGTATTATTATATTCCTCAGTTCGTTGTGTATTGAATTTAATGTTGATTAAAAAGTGGTAATGTCACGAGTGGATTATGTCACTTCAATAGTAACTTTGGAACGACTGACGGATATAAGCCACGCCTCCACCGATTTGTTGATGTTTTGTTTTCCAGTTCCACATCAGTTAATTAAAATGAATTTTCCTTCTGAATATTTTTAAAAATCCTCTCTTTCCTCTGTGAACAGGTTCGTTAGCACAGTTGACAAAATCCAAATAGAAATGTTTTATCTTATGGCTGAATGCCATTCCCCAAATGTGACTGGAACGCCACATAAAATAGTAAAATATCGAACGAAAGTCACAAAAATAAAACTGGGCAATTTCCAATCGAAGATTTGACACAGAAAGTGATGTATTCATACGCGCTAATTTCAGAAGTATTTCAGAGTTGCATTTGCGAATATTTTGTGTTGAATTATTTTTAATGAAAGACATTTTGGTCTAAAATGTCATTTACTAAAGAGAGTGACCCATTCTTACGGCAAGTTACGGTATATAATTCGCCTCGAGACAGGACTATTTCGTATTTACTTCCTGCTAATTTTAGAAATGTTTCCGTGTTTACACTAAATTGGATTATATCTGACAATAGTTTGGGTTGAATTATTATAGTAAAGGACCTCTTTATTCCAAATGTCATGTAATAAACATAGTAATCAATTTGTTTTGAGCGTTACGGTAAATAATTCATCGATAGACGGGACGTGAGTAAATCACGAGGGCGTAGCCCGAGTGATTTACGAAACAGTCCCGTCTCGAGATGAATTATTTACCGTAACGCTCAAAACAAATTGATTACTCTCTATTTAATTATAATACTATAAATGAGACTATTCTCATATTTTTCAATAATGTTTATTTTTATTAGAACACTTTGAATGTCAATTTACAACAAGGAGTTTGGAATTGAGAACGCCGTCTCATCCCTAAAAAACCTTCCTGGGAGAATCGACCAACAAGGTTTGTCGAAAAGGTTACCCATTTCAGGGTTCAATATCACTCTTGTGGTCACTTTCTATACATCTAATCATTTTACTTTATTGTTTTATTATTATTATACATCCAATTGTTCAGTCATTGAATCACCAGAATGGCTTGGAATAGCATGAACGTCTGGTACTGCTGGTAAAGTCGGCACTGAATCGATCGCTTGTAACAGTATTGGAAGTGAAGTGATGAGCCGAAGCGTGACGTCATTTAGGAAGCTAATGAGGGATATTCCTCATTATCCATCAAGTCGATGGATATCGAGAAATATATTTTAGATAATCTGCGATAATTCACAGACTAGCATATAATAAATAATAACATAATTCAGTTTTGCAAAGATTAGTATCTGTACTCACGAGGAAAATCGTTTGAACTTTTACGAAGCTCTCTACCCAAGTATTAGCCGTTTGAGCAGGGTGTTCTGTCTGGAATTCATACAGAACTTATTGCTCAACAGGCCCATACTTGGATAGAGGGGTTTGTAGAAAAAAAAAACAACAACACCAGTTTGTTGGCAATGATTGGAATGAATGCATTTCTGTGAGAATACACACAATTTACATTGTATTTAAAAGATGCTTGTGAAGTAAAACAATGGCAAATAATTCAGGAGGAGAATTTGTTCGACTGTGGATCTCCTTGAAGGGCATTTTTTTTTCCACCTGTGATTTTTTAAAAAGACAAACCTGTCTATTGAGACAAGAATTTCCCAGTCATTATGATTACTTAACACTTTACCCAACGCAGACGATATCGAAATTTATTATTTTAATTACTCATTGAGTTTTTTCCAAATTTTTCAAAAACTTTCAATAATATCAGATCATGTGACCCCCTCATTGGAACGAGCTTTACGAGCTCGTTCCAATAGAGGTCGCATGATATGGTTATTCTGAATTGTTTTGAAAATATTTTTTTTTGTCAACTGCTTAGTTTGTAAATTATGCGAAAGGATACGGCTGGCTCGTTAGGTAAAGGGTTAAGTCAATCGATAACGTCGTGTAAGTCCGCAGCAGAATACCACCGCCTTTAGCACGACATTGCCCATCATTTTCGCTAATTTATAGGACAGGTTTGACTCACATGTCACCAAACATGAAACCATCTGCGACAATTTCATGACTATGCAACGGTTCGCTTATCTACCACTGCTCGATAAAATAAAGACATTTGGGGTTGTGACACCACCACCAACACATTTTCCCCGACGAGTCCCATGAATGCAACTATTGGTAAGTTTCAAGTTTTAAAATATACATATTAAGGGGAGTAAAAGTGAGAGAAAAGACACACTGAACGAGCGTTCACGTAATCTGACATTTATTTGGCAAGAAATCCCGGACGCATCGACTGCAGCTGTTGTCCTTGATGATACTATGGGTGATAATAACCTGGAATGCGACTGGATTGATATTCACCTTATAATCTCTTGACCCAAAACCAAAACAAGTACGTTCACCCACTTCTAAAAGGAAACAAAGAAGCGAGACACATTCCATTCTTGAGTCTAGTGAGAGATCTGAAACAACACGACCTCTGATGCATGGTTTATTTCCGAATAGCAAAGTCCATTGTTCGCCTTTGACCTTCGGATTCGTGAAGCGTCAGAAGTAGAAACATTTATCATTTCTCGCCGTACAAAAACAGAACATCTGAAATTCAACGCCCAACGCCTGGTCTAACTACTCCTTCGCTGTGGCCTATTTTTCGAATCTAATCGACAACATGCACCACAGTCACATTAAAGGCAGTCTTAACTTCATCTCATGTACAGACAGGGTTAGCATTGGTTGAAGACAACTGCACCATCGACGTGCAGTAAGCCTTAGTACACAACGCCACCGTGCCCCCACGTGGGCAATTAGGATTAAGTTTCTAGCCCAAGGTCACAACACGGTTGCCGAGGGATTCGAACCAAGGCCCCTCGGCTTGCAGCCTGTATCTTTACCTACTGAGGCACCGTGCTCCCCACTCCACACATATCAATTGCAGTATATCTTATATTTGCACTGAGTGACCTAATATTGGGTAAATATACCTGCTCAGAATACACCCCCGCCATGTAATACCAGTAATGCCGGTGGACCCTCAGTGGTGGGATTCTCAGCTGCAACTATAGCCATACACATTCCCATCCACCCCACACATATCAATTGTAGTATATTTATTTTTTATTTGCACTGAGGGATCTGATTGGGTAATTATACCTGTTTAGAATATTTAAACTGTTATTTTTTTTATTTATTCTTTTTTTTCAGTGCAAACCAACTGCTGTAATCTAACAGTTGTATGGCTAATACCACAACCCCTTCACCCATCTCGTCATTCCATAGCATAAACCTTCAGATAAGATTAAATGCCGCTATGACCACACCTGCTGGTGGGCTCTCCATCAATACCTGTAGCTGTATTAATAAACAACCCACATAAATCAATTATAGCATATCTTATATTTGCACCGGGGATCTCAATATTGGTATAACTGTACCAGACTAGAGTACTGTTATTTTGTATACTTCTCGTACAAACCAACTGCAAACTTACAACAGTAGAGTTACAAACCAACTTACAGCAGTAGAATTAATACAACCACGGTCACACCTGCTGGTGAGCTGTCAGTGATGAGAAAAGCACCTGTAGTTATTGCAATAACTTTCTCCCAGAACCCACATTTACCAACTGTAATACGTGTAATTACTTGTTTACTGCAAAGAGTGTAGCAAAGTTTAAATTTATACCATGATTGCCTATTCCACTATGTATAAAAAGCCTATGACATAAATGTTGGCTTTACACACCAACCGTGGTGAACACACCAGCAATGGGATTTCAATAGCTAACATTTACACCAGGGGAACTACATCCAATTTTACCTTTGGTGACCTCGCTTTGAATACAAACTTGTCTGAATCTATCACTCGTGAAGAGTGAAATGAAACCAGCAATTATTTATTACGTTTTTTTAAATACGTTTACCTCATAAGATACCAAAAAGTAACAAACATACGTTGTCTCGTGTTAATAAAGCATCCATAACTCGAAATAGTGTGTTATTATGTTATTAAAATGAAAAAAGGCCCCGTAATTTGTGCGTTTCGTTTTTTATTTTGTTTCGGCGATAAAATTGCCAGCGGAAGTACCGCCCACCGGTGCTCATGTAAGCAAAAACAGAATCGCACGTGTGAATATTGATTTATTCAACATTTAAACTATTTTTAATCTGACGATCATGGTATAAATAAAATATGCCCATATTTTATTAAATGAAATAAAATATACTCGTGGTGAAGTGGTGTTAACCGAGCACTAGAGGCTCGCGGTTAACACCACTTCACCACTCGTGGTGAAAATTTGGTACACCATGCTACAATGTATGTTCTATATGGACATTCTAAAAACAATGTTTTGTTTACAGTGGTTAACTGGTTCTGTTGTATTGTGTAACAGGGTCCTCTAAAGTTGGCACCATATGTATAAACGATGAGCAAAACTTTACTTTACACCTATGTTGCGATCATGATATAGTCATAGATGCTGACAATGATTTTTAATCCAATACTACTTTGGCGACAACTACTGGTATGCTATCAATGAGGGATGAGCTTTTTGTGGGCATGGTTCCATTTTAGGCCCTATCCTCTTCTCATTATACATCAACGACATCAGCCACTCAACCCTGCTAAATGCTCTGCCTTTTGCAGACGACACTACAATTTTTGAATCTGGTAACAATCTAGACAACTTAATAGAAGAGACGAACTCGGAACTTGATAAGATAAGTGAGTGGTGTTCTGCAAATGTACTATGTCTGAATGGTAATAAAACAAAATACATGCTACTGCATCCACAAAATGATTTCTATAACGCTTCTGGTGGAAAAATCACTTTAAGTAGTACAGATATTCCATTAATTAGTAACCAACAAAAAGAAAAATCAGTTAAATTTCTTGGAGTCCACATGGACGAAAATCTAAAATTTAAACACCACACCTCTGTTGTTTGTTTAAAATGGTAAGGGTAATTTTCGCCCAAAATAGGGCGAAACAACTTCTTCCTCTTAAGGCCTTAAAGACATTATATTACTCACTTATTTCTAGCCATTTGATTTACGGTATACTGGGGGTGATGTGCCGTCAACAAGTAGAATTATAACCTTGCAAAAAAGGCTATTTGCGTTATAACGAACAGAAAATATACCTCAAACACCGAACCATTCTTCAAAAATTGTGGCATGCTGAAATTCGATGACCTATATAGGTTACATGTTCTTTTGTTTATGCATGACTGGTATCATAATAAACTGCCTATATCTTTCGAGAATATTTTTGAAATCTACATAAATCGATCTGGAATGGACACCAGACAATCTTGGAGTGTGTATACCGAGAACATGTTTCTCTGCGGATCTCCAACCTCAATCTTTTCCGAAAATTTGGAATGGTTTAAAACCAGAAATACAACAACGCAGTAGGCTGTTGTTTAAAAAGTCAATAATTAATACAACTCTAAAATCGAATTTCTCCGTCATCACCTGTGCTGCTAACCCGTCTTGCTCTGATTGTTTTGTTTAAAATAAAGATATCTCATTTTCTAAACCAATTATTTCTTCTTTCGAACTATTAATCTGTTAAACTGACGTGACTTCAGCAAGAAATGTCCAAGGTCCGTGTATGGTGATATTTTTAATTCTATTTTATTAAGGCAATAATCCCCTAGGAAAAGACGAAAGGAAAAGGCCTTGATGTCCATAAATCTGGTGTACGGGAATGGCGGGAAGACAGCCTTTCCGGCTGTTATTTCCACGCAATGCACACTCATTGTTATTTGTTATTTGTAAATTGTTATTGTACTTGTGAATGCTGCAAAATAAAGTTTCATTCATTCATTCATTCATTCATTCATTCATTCATTCATTCATTCATTCATTCATTCATTCATTCATTCACATTCATTCATTCATTCATTCATTCATTCAATGCATAGACAATGTAATGATCGGAGCCAGAGAGAAGTGCTATTTCAAACAGAAAAAAACAAAAAAAAAAAACAATAAGTACTAACTCCTTTACTACGAATGCAAATTTTCTAACCCATTCACCTTCACCTCTGCAAATGTTAGAAACAATCATATACGATATTGTATGATTGTGCTCAGTCATATGACATTCAGTGTTTTCTCTTTTTTCAGATTCCGTTTAAGGATGATTCGGAGTGATGAGTTTGTTATCAGTGGGCAAAACGTCAACTTCAAGGCTGAGAGCAAAACCAAGGAAGTACACATACTCTCCACATGAAAATCAATGCAGATAATTAATGTAAATACCAGTCGTGTGTTTTCACCGTCATATATTCTTAACACATCCTCGGGTTCTTCTTAGCTAAATCTCAAAGACAAACTGACTTTGGATATTATTCAATCATCCTTTTTTCTCAATTTTTCATCATGTCTTTTTGTATGACATGCATTAGCCTTTTAACTAAAGGGTTGGAGTAATACACCTGCGTGATAAACAAGGCTTGCAGTAGAAAAACATTGTTTTTCAACAAAATTCAACTGGACCAAATCATGTGACCCTAATTGGACGAGCCCAATGAGCTCTTTCAATGAGGGAACACATTATACAGTTTTGTTAATTTTTTTTATAAAAAAATTAAAATAACATATTTTGATATCTCTTGCGTGTGTTAACTCTTGTATCCCCATACAGCCACAAGCCGTCCCTTTGGTATTGCTCTGAAAAAGTTGCTCCAAGTGTATTCTTGAGAATTCTACTGGTAGAATGCATTTATCTTAACGGTGTTTTGCATCATTGTTGACTGCCAGCAAAAAATGTATAAACACTGTGAAACCATCTGCAGCTTTGTAAATATTTATACTATTAAAAAAAGGTAGGGGATATTTGATAAAAGTGAGATATATGAAGAGATATATTTATATGACAAATATATCAAAAAGGCAGTTGAGGCATTGCACTGTGACATCTGGTGAATGTTTTCAGCGATCGTTGGGTGTCTGGCAAGCACACATTTCACGTACTGGGCTGTAGAAGACATGGGCGGTCAGTCAGAGAATTTACCACATTCAGTCCAAGACCTCAATACCTTGTAAGTCGTCCTCGGTTCGCGAGACAAGCGCGGATCTGGCGTGGTATACTCCTCACCAAACGTCCAATATCAGCTTGACTATTATTATTATGTTATTCCATTCTTCCTGCGGTGCAACGGCGAGCTCCTGGACATGGGTAAGGGGCTGTTGGCATTGTCGAAGGCGCCTGCCAAGCATATCCCAGACGAACTCGATTGGTGAAAGGTCTAGACTTAGTGATGGTCAAGGCAGTGTAGTGATGTTCTGCTCCTGGAGGAACTCAGTAGCGACACGGGCCCTGTGTGCTCTTGCATTGTCATCTTGGAAAATGAATCGACGGCCGTGACGTCGCGCAAATGGCACCACATGGGCTGCTAACATGTTGTCACGATAGTACTGCCCTCTGACACGCCCTTGGATGACATGTAATGCTGTTCTGCTTGTCATGGTTATGTCTCCCTACACCATAACCGTGTTGCCTAACGGTTACGTCATGGTATCGTTCGTTTCGCCGCCGGCACACCCTGTTTCGCCTGTCATGGAAGTCGAGAATGAACCTCGATTCATCGGAAAACATGACGTTCCTCCACAGGCGATTGTCCCAGTGCTGTCGTGCTCCACACCAATTACGTCTTACTGGGATATGATGGTCAGTCAAACGTGGAATTATTCGAGGTCGTCAAGCGTACAAATTTCAGCTGTGCAGGCGATTTCCGATAGTCTGACCACTAACTCGCACATCTGTCGCTTGGCGCAGCTGCTGTCCAATTTCTGAGGCACTTTCATGGCGGTTACGTAATGCAGTGGTTCGGGTGAAACGATCCTGGTTAGCAGTTGTCGTCTTTCGGCGACCTGATCGACGTTTGTCATCAACACTGCCTGTCTGCCGGTAGCGTGACCACAGCCTGCTAATCACCGATTGAGTAACGTTGAGAAGTTGAGCCACTGCAGTCTGTCTGTTGCCAGCTTCCAATATGCCAACGGCACGTAAACGTTCGTCACGTGTCAGTCTTCGCATACCTCAAAAGATACGTTTCGACCATAAACTATTCGTTCACTGAGTTCCAATGTGTTCCATTTGCCTACTGGCACATAGAACACATTGGAACTCAGGGGACGTATTGATGAACGAGTTTATACCAAAAAAAGAACGATGAGAGCTCCGAAAAAGCCCGTCCAGTACAAATGAAAATTTCAAAACGTACCCCACAGACATTAAGGCGGCGCTCGTGCGAAAACCCTGAACGAAGTTTTCGTGGGCCGGCGACATTCATGATCTACACTCAACATGGTAACATATTGATGTGTCCAATCAGCGTATCCAATACCATTTTCCTAAAATATCAACATCAGTTTGGATATCCCCTACTTTTTTGAATAGTATATATGGTAGTTATTAAAAATAATAATCTGACGACATAAGAGTTAACACGAGTGAACATACAATAACGTCAGCACCCATAGAACATAGATGACAGTACTCAACTTCTTGTCTGTATCAGTTTGTCACTTCGAATACTATACTCAACTCGTCTCGGAAACGACACTTGCAAAAACATTTCTTGACTAAATAACAACTTTCATTTTTGCCTCAATAGCACAGCTTATTACCCTCGTGTGGAACGATCTCAACGAGCTTGTTCAATTGAGAAGTCCTAATTATGATTCCAGGCACATATTTAAGAATGATGTACTTGAATGGCATTTTTGTAAATGGTTCTGGTGCGTTATTTTCGTTACCTTAGGTAAAAAATAAAATCTAATCGGCTCAAACTTTTAGCAATTTGGCGAATTATATTTAGACTTGCCATGCATTGTGACCCCTCGTTGGAACGAGCTCGTCGTGATATGGTGTTGTTGATATTTTTTGAAAAATTTGAAAAAATGGTATTTAAAATAATAAATTTTGATATCGTCTGCGTTGGGCAAGGCACTTAATCTCAATTGCCCACATGGGGGCACAGTGGCTCTAAGTACTGCAAGTCGATGGTGCACTTGTCTTCAACCAATGCTAATCCTGCTTGTGTGGTGTTAGTACATTGGGGAGTATGACAGTTGCTCGCCCTTGCTCGGTGGTTCTCTCCGGCTTCCTCCACCCATAAAACTGTTCGACACGAGGTGATCCTGGCTGTCGAAAGTGTCGTTAAAACTCCAATAAAAAAATCGACATCATTCACCGATTCACTCGATTTTTTCAAAAATTTGACTAAAATAGTGTTGGCTTTAAAGGTACAGTCCCATATAGGCCCCGGAGCACCCCGGACCAGTCCGGCATGATCCGGGGCCTGATCCTTGACGACGCCGTAGTGGTCCTGGATAGTCCGGGGTCGTCCTTGGCCATCCGGGGTGGTCCTTGGGTATCCGGCATGTCGTCCCGGATATTTTTGACTGTCAAAAACCTCCGGGACGATCCGGGACGAAGATTTAATCCGGGGTGGTCCTTGACCATCCTGAATCATCCTGGACTCCGTCGTGTTGGCAACGGGGTCGTCCTGGACGATCCGTAACTTGAACGGGATGAGCCGGCGTGAACCGTATCGAAACGAGGTAGTCCGGGACAATAAATGACATGCAGGATCACGCCGTATCATCCCGTTCAAGTTACGGACCGTCCAGGACAACCCCGTTGCCAACACGATGGAGTCCAGGATGATTCGGGATGGCCAAGGACCACCCCGGCAATGTATGTTTCAGATCTGTTGCAAGCCGGATACGTCCAGGATGAGGCCGGACAACCACGTTGGCGTCACGGACAGTCCCGGAGGAATTACGTTTTAGCCCGGATAACTTCCGGACCAATATGGACAGTTACGGATAATCCCGGATCATCCAGGTCAGAAAGGAACAGTATAAAAAGGAGGGTTTTTCAATAGATTTTCACTCTTTCTCTCGATGCGCCTCCCGTATCATTGACGCCTTCAACATGGCAGAGCCTCCAGATCAAAGAGAACGACTAGTACTGATGAACTACCAGCTTGAACTGGACCAACAGCAATCTACCAATTTGCTTTTGCAGTCTACACTGAAACTTGAGAGAGGGAGGAACAAAAATGCTGAAATTGAACGCAAAAGAAGAAAGAAGAAGAGATCGATCTGGGTTCGACAGTGGCTGACCAAAAGACAACAGTATGGCCAATAAACTCAACTGATGCGAGAACTGAAAAAAGAAGACGCAAAGGGCTTCAAGAACTTTATGCGAATGGACTATGACCTGTTCCAAGAGATACTGCGAAGGGTGGAGCCTCGAATTAGACCCAAGAAGTCAAGATTCCGAACACCTCTGTCTGCTGGCATCAAGCTGGCCATCACCATACGTTACCTTGCGTCAGGGGACAGCTACCATTCTCTAATGTACGGGTTCAGAGTTGCGCACAACACCGTGTCCAAGGTTATCAAAGAAGTAACCAATGCTATCGTTGCTGAGTTTGCTGAGGAAATGATAGATACACCTAAAAACCCCGAACAATGGAAGAAGATAGCAGACGTGTTCGAGAAGAGATGGCAGCTCAGCCACTGCGTGGGGGCACTGGACGGCAAGCATATAGCCATAAAGTGTCCGTCCGAAGAATGCTGGATCTACTTACTTCAACTACAAGGGGTTTCATTCAATTATTCTGATGGCATTGGCTGACGGCGATTACAACTTTATCTGGGCGGAGGTCGGACGTGAGGGATCGGCTGGAGATGCACAAGTCTTCAACATGAGCGAGCTCAAAGAGGCCATCGACAAGGACGTCCTTGGCTTGCCTGATCCAGAATCCCTTCCGAACGACGATAAACCGATGCCATACTACTTTGCCGGTGACGATGCCTTCGCCCTGAAAACGTGGCTCCTGAAACCATACTCCAAAAAAATGATGTCCAAAGCCGCGAGGATATACAACTACCGTATTTTCAGGGGCCGCCGAGTTGTAGAAAACACCTTTGGCATTTTGGTACACAGATTTCGATGCCTGCAAACTACTATGCTCCAGGAAACTTCGACTACCATTGACATCGCCATCTCCTGCCTATCTCTACACAACCTAATGAGACTTCGCAAAACCACGACATACGTCGCAGTAGCCGATCAGGAGGACGAAAATCATCAAGTCATCCCAGGGCAATGGAGAAAGGACAACCCTCTGGTTGACGGGATCTCCAAACTCGCTCGTCACTCTAGTACACGGGCTGCGAAGGCGCAACGGGACTACCTTTGTGCATACTTTAACTCCGAGGCCGGATCGGTGCCTTGGCAAGACAGTCTGATTTAAAAAACAATTTTTTAAGCTCATGTTGCATAAAAATGCCAAACATTGTAACTCGTATGACCAAAAGTGAATGTTGACATAAAATAAAATGTTGTAAGTTAAAAAAGCATGTTTTTATTTAGCAAAATCAGAAAATAAAACCAATGCAAGACTTAAAAAAAAAGGAAATGAAACTGGAAAAAATGCGGGGTAATAAATTTTTTCGGATATCTTTGAAAATCTCATTCGAAAGTAAGGAAATAGTAATTGAAGAGAAAAAAAAAGAAAAAAAAGGAAAAAAGAATGAAATACAGAAAAAGAAGAAAGAAATAAACGAAAAATAAAGTACAATGACAAGGAATGGGAAAAAAAAGAAAATTGCAAGGCGTATACAGTGAAAAGCAATAAAGATGCACATGAAGTATTACATTAAAATTCTAAGTGTAAGTTTACTGTTATGTTTTTGTTGTAGTATATGAAGAACTGCGAAACTTCTGACAAAGTTTACAAAAATGAGGCCCTTTTGCACCGGATTGTCTCATTTCGGTCACTGTAGCATGAAAACGGATTATCATGACTTTGCGAAATTTGCCAGGATTCTTTTTATTTATATTTCTTTGTTTACGTGGTCCAAGCCTTTTGTTCTATGTATTATATTTCGTAATTTATTTCTTTCCAGTTTTGTATTCTTTCTTTTTATTTATATTTATTCATTATTATAACTTTTGCTTTTGCATTTCTTTGCAACTTTTTTAGGATATGTTTAGTCATTTCTTTTATTTACAAGTATATTTCTTGTTCACGACATCATATAGAGATTTTTCAAATTTTTATTCATGTCAATCCAGCAAGTCATCAAACATGAGATTCAAAGTTTACAATAAAACAACAAAGTGCAGGAAACATAATTATCAAATGCATTATATTAGTTTCAGTTCACGACAGTTCAAAGGTGTACAGTTCGGCCAAAGTTTGTCAATTATATTCATGACCGTAATTTTGTTGGCTTGGCGATGGCGTGTTCAGGTTTCCCGACAAGTCCGAGAGATTTGGCAGGATCACAGAACTGGTGATCGGCGTGCTGGCTGGTCGTGCTGGTTGACTTGGAACAGGTTCTGCAACGCCTTTCCCAGCAATAGGAGGCATAGATTCCCATGCTGGAATGTTGAGTGTTGGTTGCCGTATCTGCTGCGGAGTGTACTGCTGTTGTTGGGGCTGCTGTTGTGCACTTGGATATTCTTCCTGTTGATGACGGGGATCTATCTGAGGCACGTAGGCAGTGAAGGTGTGTAGCTGTTGTTCGTGCTGGGCCTGTTTTTTATCTTGAGGCTGTTGCTGCTGTTGTTGTTGGGGGTAAGCATCTAGGTTCGTCAGAATCGGGATATACTGTTGGTTGTCATGTGTCTGAGCAGGCGGTGGCGGCCCCTGGGACGAGTCTTCGACACACTGCAGAACTAAGTCCAGACTTTGACGATAGAATCGGGGAAGGACATGGGGTGCAAAGTCCTTGCCATGGTCCCGATCCACGTTCCTCAGGCTGCTGTGGCGGTAGTTTGGTCCTTGGCGAGGAGTCCACCAATATGTCCCTGTATCTCCTCGGAACGTCTCTGTTGGTTCTGCAGCTGAGTGATGATGGCGCTTAGGTTTAAGTTGTCATCTGCACTAGTATCTTGTCGAGCGGGAGGATCTTGACGCATAGAAGACTTGTACGGAACACGAACTGAAGATTTCCCCTTTGGCCTGTAGTGTTCGCTCGTCTCAGGGGCGTTTTCGTCTTGTATATCCTCAAGGTCGGAAGGAGGCTCTGATACAGTTTCGTGTACCGAAGGCGTTGGTGAAGAGGCAGCCGTTGCAATACGAGGCTGCAGCTGCAAAGACACAAAGACAAAAGTGCATTAAGTACGATGTATCATATATGTACGAACATGTTACATTCAAAATTACACAAATTATACTTACACTGCTCGCAACCTTGCTCTTGTGTCTGCAGATGTGGGTGTGTAGGAACGTAAAATGTGATAGCAGGAACTTGTCTCTCTCTCTGTCGTGGCCTTGGCCGCCGACCCGCTTGGTTTCGGTGCCAATAACTTGCCAATCTTCGTCCGGACGCTTTCGTACCACACCTTCAGTTTCATCCCAAAGTCACAGTCTTTGCCCATGTCAACTGCCTTCTGTATCCAGGCTGCAGTCTTCCTGGCAGTCACTTTGTATTCTTTGAGGCCTTTATCATATAAGAATGGATGGTCTCGCAGCCACTCAGCCATATCTATCTCCTCTTCTTCCGAGAGAAGTACAGCCTTGCTCTTGGCTTTCTTCGCCTTCGGCTCTTCTACTTCTTGGGATCTGACTTGGGATACTTCTTGACTCTGACTTGGCGGTGGAGATGGTGATCTGGGCGCTGGTGAGTTGGACCTGGACCTTATAGGAGGCTGTCTCTCTTCCTCCGACTCTGACTTCTTCTGTCCCCCATCTTAGATTGTGGAGGTGGCATTTTCACGGACATCTTCTTCTTTGCAGGCATCTCTCTAGTAAAAGTAAATCAAAATGACCTGATCAAATGCACGAGAACAATGAAAATTATCCTGCGAAAGGGGGCTTATATAGCATCGGGAGTCAGCCGGGAAAGTCCGGAACTCTACCGGGACGGTCCGGGACTCTGCCGGGACGGTCCGGGACTCTGCCGGGACAGTCCGGAACACTACCGGGATGGTCCGGGTTGATCCGGGATGATCCGGGTCCTGTCTGTAGTGATCCCTAAACATCCCTAACTCTGCCGGGTCGATCCGTGACTCCTCCTGGATGGTCCTGGACTGTCCGGGGTGGTCCGTATCGACACCGGCTTGTTGGGTTTTTATAACGCATTGTGGGCAACAATACGCTTCCGGGGCGGAAAAGTATCGCCGGATCATCCCGGACCACAGTTACGGCAATCCGGAATAATCCTGGGCTATAGATCCGGGACTAGACTATATGGGAAATACATGCTCCATTTATGCTTCTCTACCAGGTTTTGTGCATTTAAATGCCGAAAACTCAGTGAGTTTTGAACTAAAAATAGAAACGCAATAATGCCCGTTCGGGGAGCAATCTGTGACGTAATTCTCCCGCTCAGGTGATATAGTTCTCGGCTACAGGAAAGAGAGTGTTAGACTGTTAGTTGTTCAGAGGAAGGGCAAATCACGTGTAGTATAATATTTTGCTATATTATTTCTCACTGGGCATTAGAATCCTGGTGGGTAACACGATTCTGCCTCGATTTGTTCGATATGATATAATAATTACTGCACAACAAATAGCTGACTCTAGCAAAATAGTGGTCTTCCAGGAAGAATAGTCCAGGCGCATTCGGCGCATGGACCATTCTTTCTCGACGACCACTATTTTGTCATAGTCCATTTCAAGCAGTGAAATATTTATAATATGTTATATACACCTGGAATTTAATTAAGCACCCTGAAATGTTTCATGACAGTGAAGTTGTTATTACTGCTTATTATGTTGTGATAATCGTATGTCTTGCAGTACATCCCATCTAGTGAAACATGATGTTTTGGGTTGATAGTGTACCCCAAACACAACCATCGTCCACCTGAAGCATGCTTCCCACGAATGTCACAAAAAACTCTTTCATCCACATGCAATACCTGGGTATAAAACAAGAAAATTTGTCACTTCTTTTATCAATAAATGTTGACATGGCAAGGAGGAGACTGACAGAGGCACTAAGATGGCAAATCGCTGGCATGCATGAAACAGGCATGTCATTCAAAGCTATTGGAAGGCAACTTGGTTATAGTCATTCTGTCATCAGCAGACTTGTCCGAAAACATCAACAAACCAATGATGTTAAGAACCGACCAATGCCTGGACAACCCCAAAAGACCTTTCCTCGGGAAGATCGGAGTCTGGCACCCCTCGTTAGGTGTGAACTCTTTGCTTCAAGTGGAGTTTTGAAACGCCTGTGCTCCCCAACAGGCGTTGGTGCAACAGAACTGTCTGAATACTTCTCTAAGCACCGGGTATGATGTCCAGAAGGGTCATCAAGCATTCAGCTCTGTCCGATCAACATCAAAGAAAACGTTTGGAGTGGTGTATGGCACGACAACATTGGAATCTCAGGACGTGGAGGAGAGTCCATCGGTCAGACGAGAGAAGGTTCCTACTTCACGTCACAGATGATTTCATGAGAGTGTGGATGCATAGAAATACTGCTTACGTGCCCAGGAGCATCATACCTACTATTCCTTATAATGGAGGATCAGTAATGGTCTGGGGATGCCTCTCTCATGATTGTATGATGAGTGTACGTAGGATTCTCAATTGTCACCAGTACATCTGGGACATTCTCAATCCGGTTGTGCCTCATTGTGACAAACACCCGTTGGCTACTCGCCCTGTATTCATGGACGATAATGCAAGGCCACATCGTTCCCATGCTGTGAGAGCATTCTCTCAAACAACGCTATTACAACACTACCTTGGCCTGCAATCAGCCCCGATTTGAATCCCTTAGAACACATCTGGGACTTTCCTGGACGTCGTGTGCAAGCAAGCGATCCGCCTGTACAGAATTTGGCCGATTTGGAAGATGCATTGCATGAGGAGTAGCTGCAGTTGCCTCTGAGCCGTATCAGAAGGTTCACTGTTAACATTAGGAGGAGGGTCCAGGTTGCCATCTGGGTACGTGGCGAATAGACTCGCTACTGACGTCAGGCACTGTTATTGTGTTCAGGAGATCACAAGTTACATTTTTTGTCAGTAATTACCGGCATCATGTCATTATGGACACTCTCAGCAACATTCTTGCCCAGAGAACATTTTTCCATCAAAAACATTAGTGACAGATTAGCGTCATTAAAATACTGCATATTTTCATCATTGTGTTGTCTTTCATTTATCAATAGACCACAAACAATCACGTTTTGGCCATCTGAAAGATAGCACGAAAGTAATGACAGTTTTTATTAACACCACCTCAAAAAAAAAAATAAATAAATAAACAGGAGGTGCTTAATTAAGTTTCAGGTGTATACTTCGTTCTAGTCCAATATGGAATAACCTGACACCGTATACTCCATATAAGGTCACTTACAGATAATGTAAGTAATATTATATTCAAGTCTTCGAATTGTATACATTACGTGTAAAAGAAAGAGAAGTGTACTATTTTTATTGACAGTTCTGTTCCCAGTGCGAATTCAGTACGCCTTGTTTTTCTGGACGTTTTGTGAATAGAGGTCGATATCTATGGCAACCAATGGATAAACTAGCACTTTCAATGATCCTACCTTCACAGTTCTATTCACTTTATAATACCTCCCGCCTGTCATTCGGCAGTTTGCGAAACTCAATTATCGCTTTTTCCTCCCAGAAGACAATACTCAGTGGGCAATTCGCTTTCATTTGTGAAGCACTTTGGGTTATTTTGGTATCAGTTGTCATGTACGACATTAAAAAGATCTGATATTATTAATGGATCGCGGAGGTTCCTGACACTTCTAAGCCTGTTAAAGTCTGACTGTAATAGATCAAGAGGTGTAAAAACACGTCGGCGATAGAGTGACACTTCGACGCTTGGGGGTGTGCACGAGGATGAAATGCAGCTTTTTGTTCATATAGACCAAAGAGTGCACAAATTTTTAATTTCTAACACTCAAAAATCAACCGTCGTTTTCAGATAATCACTTTCTGACAAGTTGTTTTCAAACTTTCTGAAATTAAAGATCGGTCAATGTAATTGTTTAAACCCGATCATCAAACAGTTTTCTTACAAGAAGATCTGTTGCTTAACACACAAGGTAAGGGACAAGAGAAAGTTAAAAACGATTCCTCAGAAACTAATGTCAAGGCCCCAAAGATGCGTGGGAATAAATCATTATTGACCATCACCAAATAAATACAGAGTGGGTTCATACAATTGTAATGGGCCAGGCCTGTATACCACAAACTCATTCACAAACTCTGTATTCGAAGTGTTAATATTAACTGAGTGACTTTTCAAAACAGGCATTAGTCTTAGGTTTAACCCGTTTTAAAGTCGAAGGTGACATTCATTGGTGGTGCCGAATAATGACTATCATTTCCTCCTGTAGACGGGCAACATACTGTAATATGGCTCAATGGCTCATTGGGCTCAGAACATCATCGCAGTCTGTTGACGCCGGATACCGTACATCAAATTTATCTTAATGTATCGCGAAAGCTTTTTTCGGTAACATAGTTAAAATATACTAAGATAAAGTAAACAAGCCAGATCTCTTCATAGTAAGCAAACGCTTACGTCATTCGCCATATTCGTACCAAAATGATTTATTTAAGGCGAGCGCCCAGCTGCTCGCTTGAAACTGTCTCCCTGTTCGCTACGTTGTCGCATATAAATGAATCAACAATGCCGACGATTACGAGTTCTGTAGAGCCAGCTCGAGTATTATGGAATTTCTTTAGTCAGAACTTCTAGTTACTGAAAGTAGTAATACAGTACGAGGCCAACAACAACCGTACATAAACATTATGACTGCCTCCGCCGGCCTGTACTCTTTTCTGATGTTAGCCAAGAGCTCAAATGTTTCATCTCCCAACACCACCTGCGTTTAGTGAGATAGAGCATTAATTTATTTGAGCTGATCGCTACTGCTACCTTTGTCCACATCAAATAGTCAGCGCACTCAGCGCTTGGAGTTAAATCAGAAATCGTAGTCCTTAGGCGGCGGTCACACCATCGTATACGATTTTGTGGTCCGTCTATCGTACACGTATTTCTCTGTGATTCGCACCGTTGCATGGTCACACTATATGTACGTTTCCATGGCGTCAAAGCTCTCCGTAAGGACCACGTATTAAGTTAAATATCATGAAAATGGGGTCATGTCATGGTGAGGGGTCATTTCGCCATGATTTTTTAAAATTTTCTTCATTTTTAATAACAATATGAATAAAAAATCAAAATATTGGGGGCGGCAGTGACGCAGTCGTTAAACCACTTGAAAATTAATCATCTCTATAATATTCATAAGTTCACTACCGTACTGGGGAAAATATAAGACACGAGGTACACAAATGCACACCCACCTTCAACACAGGACTTCCAGGAATCAGAAAAATGACGTAGCACATGCATAATTATGTGGTTTTTAATACTTTGCTTTGACCTCGACCTTCAAAACACTGAAAAAAATCGTATACGATTGGTTTCGGTCCGTCAAAAAATGGAGCATGTTCTATTTTATTCTGGGGGACAGGAGCGACGTATACGAAAATGTTATCGTACACGTAGGTGTGACCAGTCCAACGGAAAGCTACAGCTTTCATTTCAATCGGATGACATATACGACTGTCGTATCAAAAATCGGATGCTTGACGTACGATGGTGTGACAGCCGACTTACACATAACAGTTATCCAGCCATTCGTACGCTTAAATTGCGATCTTCATTTTGTCAACTATTGCAGTACGCGATGCCTGCTTGATCACACAGTGTGCTTTGAATGGAAATGCTACACACATTCAACAAGTCTATGAACTAGCCAAAAAAGATAATAGCAAATTGATTCGATTCGGGCACGAATGTTGTTCTCAAGTGTGATGTGGATACGTTATTCTTCGGCGTGAAGAAGAGAGAGATAATTCTCATATACAACGAGAGAATAGCAAATGTACCCAAATCGAACTAACTATATATTGTAATTGTTACATTTTCCTATGAATCTTCAATTTATTAAATCCCAGGTTAAGATTTTTGCTTCAAGAGTATATATCACAAAACTAATTTTGCGAGGGGTATGAGTATGAACCTTTTGCGAAAGAGAAAATAAAATTATCTGAGGTTAATGTACTCGTTGCATTGCAACCACGCGATCTCAGACTAATTATTGTCACTACAAGCGTCCAGCACGAGTCTAGAAGTTGGAAATATTAGTTAATAACACTTCTGATCGATTCTATAATATCCATACAATCAGATATGAAAAAGAACGACCAAATGTTCCAATAATTATGTACTTTCTTATGAGACTAAATTTGATACATGGAATTATGGCACACACGCAGTCGGTTAATCTTCCACATGAATGCAATATGCCCCTCTCACGTGACTTTTATTTATAAAACAATAGTCGCTTCATAATCCAGATGTTTTGATAATCTTTTGCTACGGGAATGTCTCCACTTGCACACGTTTTCCACAGGCTTCATGGTTTGGTTATATTTTGCGTCCATGGCTTATTACCGGGGTTCGAACTGCACGCATTTTCAGTCTTCGAAATTCGAAGCGGTGACGGAGATGACTTTTCATGATTTCTAAGCTTTGACAATAACATGCACCCAATATTTTGTGTACATCTGGTATGTGAGTATTATATACCACAGGATGTTCCAAAAATAGTCCAGTATTCCTGCACTGAAAAACATTCATTATTGACTGTACGTATGAATTCCGTTTTACGAGCTTACAGTGTAGGCTGGGCAAAAATTGAAGAAAATGTGTACTGTGTAGACACAGATACTGCTCACCGTGTAGTGTAGTGTAGACTACATAAGGTTATGAGTAGAGAAAATGTGCTCTGAATATGTTCTTCCTTCCAAGAAAGCTCACCCCTTCTAGTTTAGTTAACTAAAAACAAGCAACTTGTTAACTTCTCATTTTTTGTCCTTTTTAAATCGCCCCATGATTGAAAGCAAAATGGTGGCACCTGCAGCGCTGCAGCGCCTTGAAACATTCAAGAGATGAAATAATGCGCAGCACGATTACGACATGAGTTTCTTTACAATGGGTGGATCAAAGTCGATCCAAAGTGAATGAACTATTTGGCCATTTATTGGACCGAGTAGATTTTCAGATGCCAATATGAAATCATCCTGGCAATACTGTGAAATCCAAAATGACTGCGATTTTTCATTTCAACTCTGCCCTTTATGTTCAATTTCGCCACATTATCCCAATGCAAGTCAGTGAAAAGGGTCTTTTCTTGATAGAATTGCCTTCTTGATATAATGGCGCACTCGATTATATCATTACTGACACTTCAAATCCAAAATATACCTCAAAATAAGGAAAAATTAATGTTTTACCCAAATGTTTCAACAGAGTTTCGCGTAACATTCCATAATATTGAAGAATCCTTGAGAATTCTGTCTCAAAGACATCTTTAGTTATACTTCTCAACGGATCTGTTAAGAAACATTCTAATAGATCATTCCGTTGTCTAGAAACTGGCGGACAAAGTGGCCCACTCTCAAATAAACCAAATTAAATATACGACCTATATTAGTGGAACACACATCAAGAGGAAGAAGTGACATCATAATTCACACGATTAGTGACGTCATATAGGTTGTCATGTTAATCTGCATGAGTGGCCATGGTGTGACGTCATCATCATAGAGTGTGTGGTGTTAGTACACAAGCGCAGTGCAAGTTGTTAGGTTGACGCATGTTTTTCTGTGAGCCATTTTGTTTTATGGAAGCCTCTGCCTTGGTTTGTATGGGGGAACATGGTTGTTTGTGTCTGAAACGCTTCCAACGTTGAAGGGTTTGTTTGGGGTGTATCCAAAGCAACGGATATACATGAAGTTGCCGAAAACGACCCGAAAATGATTAAAATTACCGGAATGTTCCCTACTAGAATGTTATCTCTGATGGCACATGGTTACGATAGAACCCAGATGCCTACGATAGTATAGGGATGTGTCATGACGGTATGTTCGATTCAATGAGAGTATTTTTACTGGCTCGAATTCTCTCGGAATCCTGGTTTATACTCCATGTATCTAAGCCCGTTCACTCTCAGTTCATAATATTTATCTCCCATTGGTGATATGTGTGTTTTAACATCTTTCTAGTAAAATGAGCTGAAGATCAAAGGGAGCAGTTGCTCATTGGAGTAGATGTTCCAAAACCTTTTCCGCCCATTTCGGAGAAACAGAATCTGAGAGTCGGAGACTAGATTAGGTGTGGAGGATGGGGGCATATGAAAGGGGATTCTGAAAGCAGTATTCTCTTATCTAGTCTCCTTGATAGCCGATGGCTTCTATGTCCAGTCTACTTCAACTATCAGCCCTGTGATCGCTTCCACTTCCATTACTACTACTTCTTTGACTGCTGGACCCAACAATTATCCGATCACCACTGCTGCTTAGAGTACAATTTGATTCTAATCTCACTATTGCCACCATTTACAGTTATCGTCAATGGATTCTGCAGCCATAGACATGTGCCAATAACAAATTCTAAAAGTGGAATTTGTGTGAACGTGGCACTGGTGATAGATGGAATTCACTTTTCACCGTATGAGGAAATAAAGATTCGATTATTAGACACCAGTGTGGTATTTCCTTAGTGCCCACATGCCCCGGATGCCGGAAGTGGCGGAATGTGTGAAAGGTTTACCGTAAGCAATATGTTCTAAGCACCTAGATAGACGATCGCGTCTGCAATCACTATTCCACCACTATCAGTGATTGACTTCCCCTTTTATTACTATTGTCTTCTGCTGCTACTACCACTACTACTACTGTTGGAGACTACCATTACCACGGCTTGGTAAAAGCACTACGGATTATAGTACTATTGTTTTTTTTCAACGGCCACCACCAGTACAGATCATATAGTCCTGTTTTGTTTCGTTATTAGTCCCGTAGTTGACTTGTCGCAGAAATGAGAACTGCAATGAACTGGATTATTACTTGTATGACTCTTCGACTCACCTGATGAAAGAGGATCCTACAGCCATAGCCAGGTCGTAGTAAGGGATTCCATAAATGGGGTTCCTGTGAACGTAGGGCAGAAGAATGGCTAATGACAATCTTGGATACCATCTTGAATCTCATATTGTATAGCCAGAATGATTTCATGTTAATATCTGAAAATCTACTCTAGAGACGTCATGGTACACGAAAAAGAAGGTTTGGTTCGACCCTGGAGGGTCTATAGGAAGGTTACCTAGGTCCAGGACTATCCGGCCTTAGAGGTGTTACAACTTGCGTTTATATAGTGTTTTTAGTACAATGTATAGTTTATTGAATGTGTTAACCCTTTACCCAACGTAACGGCCAAAACCGGCCAGCGCTTGTCTCAAAAATCGCCAATTAATTTTCATTATTTTTTCATTTTTTGTCTCAAAAACATAGGTTATGACCCCTCGTTGGAACGAGTTCGTTGAGCTCGTTCCAACGAGGGGTCATAACCTATGTTTTTGAGACAAAAAGTGAAAAAAATAGTTATTCAAGAATTTTTTTTGCAAGTGTCGTCTGCTTTTCATGTTAGGTAAAGGGTTAAATTAATATAATACAGCGAGCACCCACACTTTCAATTCCAGGTAGGACTTGGCAAGAGGTTTTTAGTTCAGTTGGTATGCCACCATTGAATTTACAACTGTACATCCTCTTTCACCCTAGCTGCCGAACATCCAACTTGTGATAAAATCATTTCATCCCGCTCCCTTGAGTGACAATTTTCCAACTGCTCCAAGTGAACTGCTTAAGAATCCAAATGCACCCTCCCTCTCCTCGTGTGTAAGAATACAACAAGTCGACATTAACAATTCTTTTTCAATGCAGATCGCGCCTTGTTTTACTTACAGGACGAAACATTGATCCCATTTAGAACACCCATTAAATATTGTTCAAAAATCACAAAACTGTCGGTGACAAACGGTCATAGTTATGGATACAAATCCACTAAATGAACTGCTACTCTACAGTCGTCACTGAATGGTCGTTATCCACACGTGGGCAGTGGTTACCAGGTAATAAAAATCATCATCAGAAAAAGTATAATGAATGAAGCACTGGGTACAATCAGGTCCGTCATTAATTAAATTTTTGATGATTATTTCTATAATTGGTGTTTGGAATCTAATAATATTGCGTCCGTGGAAATATTGCCTGCCCGTGGAAAGTGACCACTGCCCGGCGGTCGTGCTGTACAGTGCAGGAAAATTTCAATTCTAGATGGTTTGAGGCTTAAAATGACCAACGACTGAAACTTTTTCCCTGGATTGGGGGAGGGTGGTGAGACACTCTTCCTAACCCACCGCCCCATCGCCATGTCCCTGGTTCGAAATGATCACTTTTTCTCTATGTTCCATGTTTCATTTAACTAACATGCTGAGCAAGGCCGTTCCGCCATTTGTATTCTGCACCGCAAGCAGGTGTACAGCAAACGTAATGATGTTCTTATTGACACGTAATCTTTCAATATATCTCCTTGTCATTGAAAACAGAAGCAAATGAAGAATCACGGAAATTGTTCTCAGTGTGTGTACAATAGTAATAATTCTTCGTTCAGCCACTGGTCTGTCGTGGTTATCAGGTGAGAAGGCCTTGATTACCACTGTGCTGACTGCTTCCAAATTGCACACCCTCCTCACGCCTCTTATCTCCTCCAAAACACCCGGAAACGAATTCTTTATTGACATCTTATACCTCATTCTTCCCAATCTCTCCTTTGGATTGCAGGGTCTCTATTAGTCCAAACTAACACATTTGGCACTTATTTTCGCCACCTTTGCCAATTTCCCCCAACCTCAGTTTGAACAGTACCAAAATGTACAACTCAAAGCCAAATTGGAGCGAAATGCATTTTCCAATACAAAAATCTTATCATTAACTAGCTGCGTACTTCGAGAACAAAATACGCAGAATAATTTTATCCTAACACAAATGCTTTGGATTATTCAGCAGTATACGTGTTCGAAAAGCATTTATCCAAAGTAACTTTATCAATGCAAAGTTGAGTACCCATCAGCTTTCTTCTCTAACTTTGTACATACACACAATTGTTTCAATATATAAATACGTTTTGTTCCGCCATTACATATAAATTCATGTAACTACTTGTAAACATGTCATAATTTGTAATTGTAAACGTATTTCAAGGAAAGGATATAATCTAAGTGCTGGGCACTTGTTATCCAATCCTTTTTGTTGATTATAAACAAATAAAATATGTTTAATCTAACTTTATCTTTTGTTTGCTGCAAACGGTAGTCTTGTCCTTCCTCGCAACGATGTTCTAGTGACGCAATGTACAGAAATCTCCTGAACGACCACCAACACATCATACCCTGTTCAATTTGCATGCAAACGAGTTACAAAAGTGACAAGGCTGGTTGGTATTGGCCAGGTAGCTGCTGATCTCGGCGTTTCACAGAGCGTTATATCGAGCGCGTGGAACCGATTCAGTTCTCATGAGAGTGTTCAACCAATATCTGGTCACCGCGGCTATTCGGAACTGAACCATGAATGTAACAACGCTTCAGATTACCCTCCAGAATGCAGCAGGGATAAGGCTTTCGCGACAAACATTCAGGAACAGACTTCACGAAGATTTATTCCGTGCCAGAAGACCCGCTATCCATATCCCACTTCGGCCTGAGCACAGGCGACGTCGTCTCGAGTGTTGCGCTTGACAGGACAGTTGAACAGTGGGCCAACGTCTTATTCACTGACGAGTCCAGAGTCTTTCTAGGGTGTCTTGACAGGCTGTAAAAGTGTGGAGAAGACGAAACAAACGAGTGGTTCACTGATACTACGGTCGGATCGGTATGGTGAAGGACCAGTGATGCTATGGGGAGGAATGAGTTTGAACGGCCATCGATAACGATAATCTGAATGGACAACGTTACGGGGATGAAATTTTGGGTCCGATAGTGCGTCCATACGCAGGAGCTATTAGCGAGAACTTTGACAATAATACTAGGCTACCCCGAGCCAGGATTGTGAACCACAATTTCCAAGCAGAATGAATCGATCGGATGGGTTGGCTATCAAACTCTCCTGGCCTGAATCCAATAGAATATGAATGTAACAGACTTCAGACTGCAATGACGGCTCGACCAACTCAGCCTTCGACTCCGTGAGAGCTGGTACAAGCACTGAGGAAGGAATGGGGGAACTTGTCTCAGCAAATATTCAATACACTAGTCCACGGTAAGCGCAGGACGTGCCAAGCAGCCCTGAACTCAAGAGTAGGCAACACTGGGTACTGAACATGATTTCTATTCAATTAAAACAATCATTGAGGTATTGATGTTGTTTTACTTTTCATTCATTCGATAACGATAATCTGAATGGACAACGTTACGGGGATGAAATTTTGGATCCGACAGTGCGTCTATACGCAGGAGCTATTAGCGAGAACTTTGACAATAATACTAGGCTACCCCGAGCCAGGATTGTGAACCAAAACTTCCAAGCAGAATGAATCGATCGGATGGGTTGGCTATCAAACTCTCCTGGCCTGAATCCAATAGAATATGATTGTAACAGACTTCAGACTGCAATGACGGCTGACCAACTCAGCCTTCGACTCCGCGAGAGCTGGTACAAGCACTGAGGAAGGAATGGGGGAACTTGTCTCAGCAAATATTCAATACACTAGTCCACGGTAAGCGCAGGACGTGCCAAGCAGCCCTGAACTCAAGAGTAGGCAACATTTGGTACTGAACATGATTTCTACTCAATTAAAACAATCATTGAGATATTGATGTTGTTTTTCTTTTCATTCATTCAATTCCTGTAAAGGGGCTTCCCCTCCCAATCACCTGTGTCGCATTACGCCACTGAGAATGTCTTCTCGGAAGCATTAAATAATTACGAAGTTGATTAGCTATAATTATTAGGCATAACCAAAGAGATGCTATATAATATGACTCTCACGCACAATATATGGGTGACCTTTAGCAAAATGTAAGTGGTTTTGACAGACCATCTCTTTTTTCAAAGTCCCGGCTCATTGCAAAGTTAAAAAGGACACAGAATAGTTTGTGCACAGTACAGCCATCGTGGACTGGTGGTAATACACACGTGAGCAGTTATGTCCACGCATACGTTTACTAGGTAATAAAAATCATCATCAGCAAAATTGTAATTAATGAAGCACCGGGTTGATCCCGGTGCTTCATTAATTAAATTGTTGATGATTATTCCAAAAACAAGTGTTTGGAATCTAATATTTTTACGGCTGTGGAAATATTGCCCATCCGTGGAAAGTGGCTAGTCCACGGCGATTGTACTGTAAAATGAAAAGTGTGGGATTTGAATGATCCAGCATCACAGTCCGCCTTACGAGACTTCTCTTAACCCTTCCTTCCAAATCGGTATGCATAGATTGTTAAGTGGAAGACAATTCGGTGGTTGGGTAACAAGGAAGACAATAGACAACCAATAGTTAAGGATGGTTACTACTAATTTAATCCAACAGCACTAAAGTTTTCGTCCATTCTCCATAAGTGGTATTTTATGCGATATTCCCATGCAAGAACATGGTCTTGAAAAGTTTAACCTGGGGGCGCGGTGGCTCAGTTGGTAGAGGCGCAGGCTGCAAGCCGAGAGGTCCTCGGTTCGAATCCCACCTGCGGCAACCGCGTTGTGTCCTTGGGCAAGACACTTCACCCCGATTGCCTACATGGGGGCACGATGACGCTGTGTACTGAGGCGTACTGCACGTCGATGGTGCGCATGTCTTCAACCAATCTAACCCTGCCTGTGCTGCGGAGCAGAGTTCAGAGTTACAATGTTGGAGAGCTGACAGCTGCTCGTCGTTGCTCGGTGGTTCTCTCCGTGTACTCCGGCTTCCTCCACCCGTAAAACTGTCACGGTCACGATTAGCCATTGTGCATAAGTATGTGACCTTAAACATCAATAAATAATAATAAATAATATAAAAGTTTAACCACTAGGGACCTTCTACGATTGCAATTGCTTTGCGAAACTACTCATCCGCAGATATCACATTGAGTTTCCTCAAGTGGTTGGTGTCTTGGGAAGCCCTCACAGCTGGTTTTCAATCTCGGCCGTTCAGCAGTATATAAATAATTCAGCTAAATCTTTATGGCGAATGCGTCTGAATTAAGAAAAGAAACTCCCCGCTCTACACCCACATCCCCAGCCGTGCTAACATAGTTTTCTCCAGATTTGTTTCGGTTCTTAGATGTTCAAGCATCGGCTTATCATTGACGGAGTTGTAAAATGTTTTCTTCCCATGGGTTAAATGTATATTAAAATAGACTGGCTAAGCTTTCAGAAATATGCGCATGAATGATGATGACAGATAATCGGAGTACACATGATCAAAGTAGGCAGAAAGTCACTTAATCAAAATGATAAATTAGTTGACAAACTTGACATCGAGTAAACTAAAGAATTCACACGTTTTTCACAAAGTAATAAGCAACACAGAGTACAGATTACCTTTACTTTTAGTTTCTAGCTATCTTTACCCAACGCACAGCAGATCAAAATGTATTGTTTTAAATATTATTTTTTCAATTTTTTCAAACAATTTCAACAAAGCAATATCATGTGACCCCTCATTGGAACGAGCTCGAGAAGCTCGTTCCAATGAGGGTTCACATGAGATGGTTTTGTTGAAACCTTTGGGAATTCTGTTTTCAACTTCTCAGTTTGAAATACGCGGGTTGGTGAGACCAATTTGCCGGGCAAAGGGTTGTAATGTACACATAAGCAATCCCGGTACAGACCTTAACATTTTCCCCTTTTCGATACAATTTGTGATGATTTTCGCAAACCCCTGCTGCAAGAATCAATTTTCACTTCTAAAATAAATCAGGACTTGAGAATTGTGTTATACCATTCAGTGTGTAATCAGTTTGTAATCCATAGTAAATGTTCACATCTCATAAGTAGAATTATCCAGGACTTTACTCTTTGCATGTTGCTGGCGGATATTCCTGCCCAGCACAGGGTTTCTCTTGTCACTGATATAATTTGTGCATATTAAAACATATTTTCCCCTGTAAATTGAACCAATTGTTTCTTGTTATATTTAGATTAATTTTTCATCAAATCTAGTCATGGCTGCTTTACAGCAGCCATGACTAGATTTGTTGAAAACATATCTTGAAAATACTCAGCGGGTTAAGAGTTAAAGACACTCTGAGGATCTGTGACAAGAATTAAATGCACATTTTCCGAGAGTTAAAGCTTTCCATGCGATAATCATTTGCAAGGTTCAGTTTTGATTCTCCATAACCTATGTTTTGAGACAAAAAATGAAAAAATAATGAAAATTAATTGGCGAGTTTTGAGAATAGTGCTGGCCGGTTTTGACCGTTACTTTGGGTAAAAGGTTAATCGGCGTTGCTTACTGTCCATGAACTTCCGAATTTCTCTCACTGTGATGTTGTCTCATTTCTCCATAAGCACACGGCAGTGAAGTGGTCAATAGCCAGCAAATATTCACCTGTTTTAGGGATGTATGCCCGATGGGGTAGAGGAATGCAGATTGTCGCAACATGAGCCATTCGTATACCCACAGGTATTATATGGGGGTGCTTAACTTGTTTTGGACAGTATATTTACTGGAGTTTAACTGTCTAACTAGTTCCAATTTTGGTGAGTTCCTGGTATTATGTGGACACATGTTTAAACAGTCAGGCTTTTGGTGGTCTTGCTGATGGACGTTGCAATATCCTGACAGTGGTTGCTGTATCGGCAGATAAGACAAGGCTTCATTTCGAAGTCAAAATGTTACCGTAATATGAGAGATGTGAGAATAAGAAGCATTCTCCAGGTGTTTATGAACACTTTCAGTTATCTATGATCATTTTGGCAGAATCAAAATCGATTCTCTTTATTATTATCCATGCGAGAACCATTTACTCGCTGTTGTATAACATCAGATGTCTGCCCGAATTGAGACTTTCTGATGATGCCGAGTTGGTCGATTTTGATCGGAATTTAAGAACCGAGACAACGAAGCTCGATTGGAACTAAGGTCTAGCGAGGATCAAATCGAATTTATTGGACTATTGTCGTAAATTTCGTTTTGTATAGAATCTCGATAAATGTGAGATCATGTTTTATCACATGAATATGTTTTTAAATACTGTTTCAATCGGAAAGTTTGTGAAAAAAGAAAGTGCCGCCAAGTTACAAAGAGATACTGTGCGTTCCCGTATAATAGTCCAGTCAAAGTATGACAGGCATGGCTCTACAGTTTCGCACTATTGCATGGGGTGAAATTCTAAACATAGAGTATATGTTGAAAATAATGTCAAGTAAATTGGAGATATTTTTTTAGCATCAGATATATGGTTAAATTTGGCTATTTGTTGGACAAGAGAATTTGAAGTTTTGGTCACAAAGTTGGAGTCTGATGCATAGAAGTCCGTTACCAGATGAATTATGAGAAACGGTGGCTTTGAAAAATTGACTATTTTTTAAAATGTCATTTTTACCCGGGTTTGTTACCAGGCATCTAACTAAAAATGAGACGGAAACATGGAATTTTTGTTAGATTTTATGAACAGGATATTATATGCTCTTGTGTTTGGTGAGTGGGGATAGTGAGGAAATTCTGTAAATGCCTGGAAAACGGGGGAGCGGAATCTTAAGAGCATTTTGATGTCAGTGTCACCTCTTGAACCAGGAAGTTCTTTATTGTGTTTGAGTTCTAAATACACCATTTTTCAAACAACCTTTTATTATTCCTGATTTGTGTGCAATTTTTCGTGATGGATAACATTCAGCAAGTGATATTTCAGCACAACTGGGAGGAAATAATAAAAATTAGTTGGTGTTGCCTAATTTTGCGACTTTTTTAATTTACATCAGATTTGGAAAACACATTAAGATAGAGCACTGCATTTCCTAAATTCGGAACACTGCTTTCATGATAGATATTTGCAATTGTGAACAGCCGGATTGTTATAATTCACAAAAGAATTGCAGGCATGGTATCTACTTTGTCATTTTGCTCATTGGTGACATGTCCGTGTTCATTCGTCCATTAAGCTGTTTACCCTTTCATATCTAGAGAGCAACACACCCACCCAAAGCAATGGCTGTTACTGCTAATTGTTTTACATTTGATAGTATTTAATAGTGCTATTGGCAGGACCTGGGTAGTCTATGAAGCTGGTGGTAATAATAAAAAAAAACTTAGTGGCTCAGAGCAATGTGGGGGTTGAGCAGGTGGGCTGTGGTTATGGAAATCAGGCGAAAACTGACCGCAAAAGCTATTCAGCAGTCACATAGACCATGCTGTAACACTTTACTGGATGAAAATAGAGGCTTGTGGTTTTTGTTCATTCAAATCGGGATAGACTCCAGATTCTTCTGCCTGAGTGAAATCCAAGGGGAGATCATTCTTGTTTTCTCTTAAGGTCCCGCTCTATAGTTTCGCACTATTGCACAGGGGTGAAATTCTAATCATAGGGCATATCGTCGCCTGGGTGCTAGAATGTCCTATGTCCCCCTTGGGACATAGGACATTCTAGCAGTCAGGCGACGATATGTTGAAACTAATGCTATCTAAATTGGAGGTATATTTTTAGTATCAGATATATGATTACATTAAGCTATTTGGACAAGAGAATTTGAAGTTTTGGTCACAAAGTTGGAGTATGATGCAGAAGAGTAAATTACCAGATGAATTATGGGAAACGGTGGCTTCGAAAAATTGGCTAATTTTCAAATGTCATATTTACACAAGTTTGTTACCAGGCATGTAACTAAAAAATGAGACGGACACATGGAATTTTTTTACATTTTAGAAGCAGGAGTTATATGATCCAGGGTGAGGTTAGTGGGGATAGTGGGAAAATTCTGCTTTGGGGGCTGCTAGGTGGCTGAAAATGACTGGTATCGGCATTTTTTCATGCAATTTTGCAGGTTGAAATCTTGTATTTGACAATAAAGTATTTCCCCCACATTCAGATTGTTTATTTCCACTTATCAGAGTCACTCGCAGATTACACTTAGATAGTGTTATATGTTTTTAGTGCATTTGAGAAATGTAATTCATGTTATGGGTTTGATAACTAAATTACAGAATATTTTCATTTGAAGAGAGTGAATGGCATGTCGTTTTTTGAAATGGCTGGAAAAACTGTGGAGTGGAACCTTGAACTTTTTCGGATTCTATGAACATCCCTCAACTGCAGAAAAAGAGTCCGAGCTCGAAGTCAAGCACGTTCCCTAGAAATCGTATATGGTGTCCAAGATGGCCGTCAAAAGTACAAAAAGTGCATTACTCCTTTTAACTCCCTTATTTGACATTCTAGTATGACAATATAGGCTTAGTTATACATGTATCGTGATTTGCAGATGAAACTCTATCATATGGTACCAAATTCGACGATATGATATCCTAAAAGTGACCGCCAAATGAAATGGAAAAAAAAACATTTCCAGTCTAATTCCGCTAAATATTCTATCAGTGTTTCGAATTTCTTGGAGAATTGGCTTAATTGCCCACCATTCATACTGAATGGTACCTCGCGCGTAAATTAAAACATTTCTCGACAGCTGCATTCAAGTTCATGTCTAGCTATCATGTGGTTTCCAATGATGAACGGCATTGGGCTGGACGTTCGAAGGAGCTGGTGATAGAGCATAAATTAATGAGAAGTCTTAAAACGGTTGGGGTCTCACCAGAGGCAGTGGGATGAGGGAATATAAACGAGCTATTTGTGCCCTCCCCAGACTTGCTTGTTCCGAAATTAATGACGCCATGCAGCATATACCTGGGTGTTCATTTTAGCAGCACGAAGACTGTGGAAAGGCCAGAAAATCCAGAGATGAGCACGATACAATAGCTGTATTGAGACATTAGCAGGAGAGAAACATCTTCGCACGTGTGTTCGGGCTGAGGAATATGAATATACAATCGGCCGTTGTTATCAATCTCAGTAATGTCGTTAAAGCACATGATATTGATGAAAGAGTTGTATTTAAAATGGTTGGTATGGACGCTTACACTTTTAAGAAGAAGGATCAGGTCATCCAAATAAATGTGGATTGAAAGTGGATGATGTGATTGTGAAAATAGATCCACAGCTCCTCTTCCGGAGACTGGTTGTTGTTACTCTTAAAACAATACCCGGCGACGATTTGTTGGCTGTTTTTTTTCTTATGACTTGAGTACATGCCCCGCGTCTTTGTTCGAGTCGCCTGACTGTCTGAGAGAGGCAGACAAGTCTGCGTTAGCGGAGGCTGTCCGTTCAATAGTCCAGCCGGATGCCCATTTTGGCTACACATGTGTTTAATATGTTTTAGATGGTGGAATGTTGTTGCATTGGCTCCCGTGGGCTAGGGGCATACCTTCGGAACATTTGCGAGGCATATGTGGACTTTGTCAAGTTCCATTATCCGGGGCAACTGTGTGTTTTGATGGCTACACAAGCGGTCCATCAACTAAGGATAATACACACTCCAGACGACTTGGATAGAGGGACTGTGTAGAGATCATCATCGACTCCAAAGACTTTCTGTATGCAAAGAATGAGACGTGTCTCGCTAATAGTAAAAGCAAGCAAGGATTCGTCACACTGCTCAGTGGAAATCTTGAACAGGGCGGAATAAGTACCATACATGCCAATGGTGACGCAGATTTCCTCTTAGTTCGAACTGTGATTAACGTGGCAAAAACAAGCATATCTAACACGGCAAGACAAGCACCTGTTTGTCTCATAGGAGATGATACTGAGTTTCTTGTTCATGTATGCTACCATGACATATCTACTTGTAAGCCGATATATCCTGCATCGAGGCCTCGCTCAAAGGGGAACAAGGGTATCTGGAATATTCAGGAAACACAAGAGAATCTAGGTGGCGACATATGCGCATAATTTTCATGCGGAAAATGAAAATCTGTTCCGCACACATGTGCCGATCGGACATTTGACGGACTATTTTTAAATAGAAGCGAAATTTGACTGGAATTGTCTACAAATAATGCATGGCAATTACAATTTGAATCACCAGCGATAGCTAAAAATAGTCCGTCAACGGGTTCCCCTCGCAAATTCGATTGACTATTAAATGTATTCTTTTTGTTGATAGTTCGTCCACTGAGTTCGAATGTGTCCTAATTGCCTACTAGCACACACAACACAGTGGAACTCAGGGGACGAGTTGCCAAATGAATTGGTGAGTGTTCTTTTAATAATTGCTTTCTTTTCGACGTGAAGGCGTGTAATAAATGCGGAGCGAGTGTGTCATCTCGGCCTCTCGTTTTATTCTTCCGCAATGGCACTTGTTCCATATCGATTAACCCATTCACACGCGGTATCTTTCTGTGTATCTACGAAATTTAATCAGACACATACTTCAACAACCCTGAAGACATTTACCAACTAACTTACAGCAGGAACATAGGGGGTCGTTAGCCCAAACATTGTAGGTACTAGTTATGCATTTACTCGCCTAACCTGATGACTATCTCCACAGTAGAATAGTACATTACTACACTGGCGTGTATTCCCTCACGCCAGGGTGTCTAAAAGGAAAGGGTATTTATGGGGCGATACCAGAGAGAGAGAGAGAGAGAGAAGAGAGAGAGAGAATATTTCGCTGCCCCTGACTTGAAAGAATATGTGTTTATGGTATATCTGTATCTGGGCGCAATATTGGTGCCTCGAAACAGCATTTCTAAGATATCAATGGGATAGATAAAACAGTCTATCCATCTTACGTCTAACATTGTGTCTTTTGTCTTGTCTTTATATATTAGTATGCGGTTGGTAGGACTTGACAGTTTTAACTGAATAAATGAAAAGCATTGCAAATGTACCTCCTGTTTACATATAGAATAAATAGGTACTAGGGCCGGTAATCAGATTTGAACCACGAGTAGGATAAGGGTTTTAGCCACTTGGCTTCCCGAATAGTTAAAACCCTTATTCTACGAGTGGTTTAAATCTTTTTACCGGCCCTAGTACCTATTCGTTTTATTTACTCCTTACTCTTAACAAATAATCGACTTTGTCACTTAAAAAGGAGAAAAATCGACACTCTTTATCGCAAACACACAGGTTTGTGTTGTTTACATCCGCGCCGGTGGGCAGTACTAGAGGCTGTACGTGAATGCCTGATTGACAGCTAGACACATCGTCAAAGTTGATTGAATGTACCTTGATTTTTCAGTCAAATTTAACAATTCTTAAATTTTATTTTAAATATTTAATTGTACGTATTTTAAACTTAATAAGTCATTGCACTTAGTAGATAGTACCGCTAAACGTCGTACGTTTGAATGAAACATCGCGAAGTCTGATAGTATCGTAGTTGGCAAATTCTGTCATGTCAAAGGTCAAGTTGGCTGAACTTCCGACTGTAGGTGTAAATTTTTTTTTTAACCGCAGCAGAAGCTTTATTCCGGTAGTGGAGTTTAAAGATAAAATTTAACACACAGGCTTTTCACAGGTGGTAACATAAGCGAGCGTGGTATGAAGAACCATTTAAAGATGATGGCATTGACCAGTAAAGGAGCATGTATATCGCAGTCTCAGGGGCGTAAGCCCTTGCGGGCCAGTGAATCTGATTGAATAATAATAAGTTGCTGAATAATGTTTCAGTAATTATGTGACCCGTCCTTAACAAAATCTCACAAAAAGATCCGTCCTTAAACTATTTACAAGGCCCGTCTTTAACGAATTAAGCGAGACCTCCCTTAACACAAGCAATTCCTTCTTTCCCAGCCTTCTGCGCGCGGTGGCTCGGTAGGCAGAGGTGCAGGCTGCAAGCCGAGAGGTCCTCAGTTCGCATCACACCTGCGGCAACTGCATTGTGTCCTTGTCCAAGACACTTCACCCCATTGACCACGTGGAGGCACGGTGGCTTTGTGAACTAAGGAGTACTCCACGTCGACGGTGCACTTGTCTTCAGCCAATGCTAACCCTGCTTTTATGGAGTTAGTATGTTGGAGAGCCAGACAGTTGCTCTCCGTTGCTCGGTGGTTCACTCAGGGTACTTCGGCTTCCTCCACCCGTAAAACTGTCAGACACGAGGTGACCCTGGCAGTCGGAACTTTCGTTAAACTCCAATGAATAAGGAAATGAATAAATATTTCCCAGCTTACTGATAAAATAATTTCTCTATGGACGTTGGTCACTCCCTATCGTAAAGACCATGGTAGTATATATACTTTTAAAAAAGTAGGGGATATTTGATAAAAGTGAGACATATAAAGAAATATATTTATATTTTCACCAAAAAGACAGTTGAGGCATTGCACTGTGACATCTGGTGAATGATTTCAGCGTTAGTTGGGCGTCTGACAAGCACAAATTCCACGCACAAAGCTGTAGAAGACTTGGACAGTCAGTCAGAGAATTTACCACATTCAGTCCAAGACCTCAATACCTTGTAAATCCTTTTCGTTTCGCGAGACAAGCGCGGATCCGACGTGGCATACTCCTCACCAAAAGTCCAATATAAGCTTGGCTGATGTTATTCCACTCTTCCTGCAGTGCAGCGGCGAGTTTCTGAACATTGGTAGGGGGCTGTTGGCGTTGTCGTAGAGGTCTCCCAAGCATACCCAGGCGTGCTCGATTGGTGAAAGGTCTGGACTTGGTCATGGCCAAGGCAGTGTAGTGATGTTCTGCACCTGGAGGAACTCTGTAGCGACACGGGCCATGTGTGCTCTTGTATTGTCATCTTGGAAAATGATTTAACGGCCATCACGTCGCGCAAATGGCACCACATGAACTACTAACACGTTGTCACGGTAGTACTGCCCTGTGACACGCCATTGGATGACATGTAATGCTGTTTTGCTTGTCATGATTATGGCTCCCCCACACCATAACCGATCAACCAACAAAACGGTCTAACGCCACGTTCTGTTTCACCTGTCGTGGAAGACTATTCATCGGAAAACCTGACGTTGCTCCACCGACGATTGTCCCAGCTCTGCCGTACCCCACACCAATTACTCCTTGCTGCGATGTGACATTCAGTCAAACGTGGAATTATTCGAGGTCGTAGAGCGTACAAGTTCCAGCTGTGTAGGCAGTTTCGGATAGTCTGATCACTGACTCGGATGAAACGATTCTGGTTATCAATTGTCGCCCGTGGACGACCTGACCGACGTCTGTCATCAACATTGCCTGTCTGACGGTAGCGTGACCACAACCTGCTAATCACCGACTGAGTAATGCTGAGCCACTGCGGTCTGTCTTTTGCCAGCTTCCATCATGCCAAGGGCACGTAAACGTTCGTCACGTGTCAGTCTTCGCATACCTCAAAAAGTTAAGTTTCGACCAGAAACTTTTGATGAACGAGTTTATACCAAGAACACAGCGATGAGACCTCCGAAAAAGCCAGTCCAGTATAAATGAAACTTTCAAAAACGCACCCCACAGGCATTAACGCGGCGCTCGTGCGAAAACCTGCACGAAGTTTTCGTGGGCCGGTGACATTCATGATCCACACTAAACTTGGTAACATACTGATGTATTCAATCCCGCGTATCTAATACCATTTTCCGAATATATCAACATCAGTTTGGATATTCCCTACTTTTTTAATATACGACTCAAAGTTTGCTAAGCACCAAATATTTGACACATCATTGTGAAATTTGCTTGTGACATATTTGCGATAGTTTTGTTGGATATGATTGAGGAATGTATTGAGATGGTCCCCAGTGTTTACATTAGCTCTCTTAGCAGGCAGACTTTTCGTGACAGTCATGGAAAGCATGTACCCCCTTGATTTTCATGATGTTTTCGTGCACTGTCCACAGGTACATGACCTGTGTAGGGTATTCAATCTTCATTTCAACACAAACCCTTGTGATTTAATGATTGAATATGGCAAATGCAAATGTAAGAAGACATTTGTCTGAAGCAGAAATGTGGCGGGCTATAGGGATGGTGAAGCAAGGGGCTACCCATCGTCAGGTTGGTGAAGCCCTTGGTGTGCACCATACGGTGATCACCAGAGCCTAGGTAAGGTTTCAGTAGTATGGCACACCAGTAAGACGGCATGGTGGTGGCAGAGACAGGGCAACATCTGCAGCTGAAGACCGGTTTTTGATCATTCAAGCCCGTAGGAACCGCTTTGCCACAGCAACCCAGCTTCGCAGTGACCTTCAGAATGCATCCGGGGTACATGTTTCGACGTAGACTATCCGCGCAAGGTTGCACGAAGGTGGTCTCCGATCGAGAAGACCATGCATTCGCATTCCACTGTACCAGAACTACCGCCAGGCACGATATGAATGGGCCATGGACCACGTTGGATGGACCAGAGAAGATTGGCGACCTGTCCTTTTTACGGATGAGTCAAGGTACTGCCAAGACCACACAGATGTGCGTTCTAGAGTATGGAGAAGACCAGGAGAGCGATTCCATGCAGCCAACATTGCTGAGCATGACCGCTATGGTGGAGGGTCAATTATGGTCTGGGGCGGCATCAGCAGGAGTGGACGTACAGAGCTCTGTGTCCTTGAGCGTGGTACATTGAGTGCACAGCGGTATATTGATGAGATCCTGGATGTCCACGTCAGATTGTATGCAGGTGCAGTGGGTGATAGATTCATTCTGATGGACGATAATGCCCGTCCTCGTGTTACCCATGATATTGGGGAGGATTGAGCGTATGGACTAGCCAGCAAGATCCCCTGACCTCAATCCAATCGAACATGTCTGGAACGTGTTGCAGCTTGCAATTTTAGCCCGTCCAGTCCAGCCAAGAAGTGTCCAGGAGCTTGGTGCCATGCTGGTCCAAGAATGGAACAACATCCCACAAAGGACCGCCAGGACCCTCATTGATTGGATGTATGAGAAGGCTTTGTCAAGCTGTAATTAACAGTAATGGGCCTCATACTCGATATTGAACACATACAGTTCGCTCCGTCAACTTTTTGGCAAATTTGAAAAATTTCTTCTTTTACCAATAATATCCATTTTCCATGGTTATCGTATTCAAAAGCTAAAAAATAATGTCAAACACAAATAAAATCTTAATTTCTATACTTAAATCATTAAAGATATAATTAAATAAAAATATATACACTTTTCAGTACAATATTTCAACTAAAACGTAAAACAGGTAGTTGGATATACTTGGTACTTAGCAAACTTGGAGTAGTATATTATATTTGACATCATCAAACGCATTGACATTGCTCAAATGAGTTAGATATACCCAACTGACTGACACGGATTCCGCTTTGATTTGACGGTCAAATTCTCAATCGTTTTAACATGTGGTTTTCAAGAAGTGTCAAAACTGTCGCTGAAAACGAAGAGATGTACATAAAGATGAATTATTCCTTCATCGAAAGGAGTATATACACCGCCAACAATATAAATGAAGAGCATTGATTTTACAGTTTGAAGTGGACACTTACCTTTTTTCTTTTTTGACAAGCCGCCATCTTAAAAAGACCCTTCCTTCATAGGTACACAACAGTAGTAATAGAAGAAGAGTTAAAGAGAAGCAAGTTGTTAAGATTTTGATAACATCTCAAGGAATTGAATAATTTCGGATTGATATTACAGAAAGCAACTGATGTTTGGTGATGGTGTTATAACTGTTAAATTCTACTTGATAAAACTAAATGAAAAGTTCGAGTATCGTCAACAACGACACTATATCAAGTAGAAGCAAACTCTGAAAATATAATTGTTATAACCAATCATGAAAACATTCAGAGCTTACGTTTTTTTTTCAAGGGATACCCCAACAGCTCAGGAACGAGAATGTTCAAACATTGTCAATGCATCATTAAATGTCAACTTAGATAATTTTGAATGTCGTGATGACGAGGATAGGAAGAGAATATTGATTTTAGCAGTAAGGAAACAGTTGATAATCAGAAGACATATGTTGTTGCTCGTGATGTCAATCGTGTTTAATATTTAACAGCTGAAATATAACTTGGAGTTGAGTGCGTCTGTATAGGGCCATTTGGAAGTAGTTTGTTTGTTCATTGGGGCTTAACGCTATTTTCAACAACCACAGGCTTATCGTGTCGGGCAGCTTTACGGGTGAGGAGGCAGAGGTCCTGGGGCAACTGCCGAGCAGCGGCAAGCAACTACCAAACTCTCCAACTTACTTGGCCACCATAAGCAGAGTTGGCGGTTGAAGGCAAGTACATAACTGACGTGTGGTATGCCTTAATACACAGGATTTCCGCGCCCCACGAAGGTAATCGGGATTGATGTCTTGTTCTCGGAAACAGCGCAGACGGCGAGGGTCAGAATTGAACTGCCAGCCTTCCGATTTAAAGTCCAATGCTCTAGCCAGTAAGCCACCGCGCTCCATTTGAGGTAGTACATCTCCCGTCAGGAATCGGAGGTTGCTGTACTAAAATCCCTGGGCCCCATACTAGCATGATCAACGATAAGTCATGCTCTAATCTTCGAACATCTTCGAGGTGATATACCTGCTAACCCGCCGCAGGAACTTTATGATAACACAAGTGCATAAAATGATCAATTTATACACATCTCAATCACATATCCCGTATTAGTCAGTCTCACTTATGTATGAAAATTGATTATTTATTCACTTAACCCTTTACCTAATGTAACGGCCAAAACCGGCCAGCGCTATTTTCAAAAATCGCCAATTAATTTTTATTATTTTTTTTCATTTTTTGTCTATAAAACATAGGTTATGAGCCCTAATTGGAACGAGCTCATCGAGCTCGTTCCAATGAGGGGTCATAACCTATGTTTTTGAGACAAAAAATGAAAAAAAATAGTTATTCAAGAATATTTTTTGCAAGTGTCGTCTGCTTTTCATGTTTGGTAAATGGTTAAAGCTTGTAAAGGTGGAGATAACACAAAACAAATTTTGGCGAGCAGCAAAATATCAGATTTTGGTTCATCTCCTGAAACGTAGCGTATGGTTTTCGGTTTTCAAAGCGTTGATCTGGAGCACAGTGGAATTTAATATTATGATCACTTCAAAAAGTACGATCCTTTATTGCTACCCGTGCATCTAATGACCTCCCTTTTTCGACGAATTGCGTCATAACAACGATACTACCAATTCCGATGAATGACGTGTATATAAACAAGGTGTTTTTTCGGTGGAAGATGTATTTTGTTTTACCTGTCATTACAACGGTTGCAGTTTCGGTCGTCTAGTATCTCTGCAGTATCAGGAGTGTGATAGTGCTCATACTGGCAAAATGAACGCAGTATGATTCTGCAAACTCGACAACGAGACTGGGAGGAATTTGCGACCTCTTCTTCCAATCCGATCTATAAAATGAGGAGAAAATCCACAAACCAGCAGTTAATTAGGATTTCTTTACATCTTTATAGCTGTAAAAATTCATCAATTCATTTTTCAACGAATCTTGTCGAACTTTTATTCGATTTGTGCCAGATAGACCAAGAGGATGTGAAAGATGCAATCCACCAATCCTGAATGGAGATGGTGAACACGCTGAGGCAACAACTACAAAAGCACTTCCCAACACTCAGTGTTCATAATTGATATTTCATTCACTGAATTAAAAACTGTATTTGTTTGAAAAATTGACTGTCCCGGGGTCAATCATAAAAACTTTTACAATTATATTTTCAAGAATTGTATTTTCTTTAAATGTCTATAAATGTTTGAAATAAATCACTAACGTTTTAGAAGATGTAGCAATTTACCGACATACCAAGCTTTTAACCCTTTACCCAACGCAGACGATATCAAAATTTATTATTTTAAATAACATTTTCTCAAAAACCATTTTTTCAAAAACCATATCATGTGACCCCTCGTTGGAACGAGCTCTACGAGCTCGTTCCAACGAGGGGTTCACATGATATGGTTTTGTTGAAATTTTTTGAAAAAATAATATTTTTTCAACTGCTGAATTTGCATATTACGCGGGCGGATGCGGCCGATTCGTTGGGTAAAGGGTTAAAACGCTAGTTATTTATTTCTGTCATTTTTATTCAAGGGTAAAAAATAAAACTTGAAAAAATACAATTGAAAATGTTTTATGGGAGTGACCGTTGCACTTGTGGTTGTTATCAGAGTCACTCGCAGATTATCATTTCTATTCCAAGAGTTGGGAAAAGCGTCGGTAATTTATAAAATCAGGTCAGGTGACTGCATTTTGTTTCAAGCTTAAATACTTTACAAGGGTTGGCGAGCAAGTTATAGAACTTATATTCATGTCTCTCCATGGCCAATGGTGGGTTTATGTTGGATGACCTCTGTAACGGCAACTTCGTGGCCTCGCTCTTCTCGACTATTACGAAGGGGAATTTAGCCTGCATGGAGTGTGTCTCTCTTCGCACGGGGACAGCCATTTACGTCCTTATCCGATAGGGACGGTACACTGTGACATGCTCTTGATCGGTCTGGTGTGGATAGGGACGTGGTAACAGGGGGCGGGGGTGTCACCCCCTTCCCCCCAATTCTGGCAAAAATTTCCTATAGTTGGAAATTCTGAGGGCAAATCATGATAGTTGGAACTTCCATCTATCTGGAATTTAGAGCTTCTTTGGTGATGCTGATGTCTCCTTTTCTTCCTAAAATCCCAACTCGGTTTCAAATCTGCAAAAATTCCAACTGTTACTATTTACAACTATTGTGTACGTAATATCGAGCTTCAGAAGTACGCATGATGTCAATCGGTACGAGATTTCTATAGTGCGTTTATTTATCGTAATAAAAAAAAAATCCTTGAAATGCACATCAAGAAAATCACATCATGTAAAATCGTTATCCTGAGTTAATTCCATCATTCACAGTTACAAAATGATGAAACATCAAAAATTGATCATTCCTGCATAAGATCTGATTTAATGTTAGGACAGCGTGAAGTGCTCAAAGTTCTCAGCTTGAGCATTTGTGTAGCACATATTCAGTTCCCAGAATAATACCAAATAATAATAATCTGATAATTCTATCATAAATGTGTTGGCATTTCAGTTACTAGAATAAATGTTATGCCCCCTTTCATGGCTTCATTTTCTAAATTTTTCTCGGTAATGAATTTCCAACTGGGGGAGGGAGTGGGAGGGGGAACCCCTCCCAGTCCCTCCCCTAGTTAGAAATTCATTACCCCACCCAGTCCCTCCACTCGTCACAAATTCACTACCCCACCCCCCCCCACCCCCAATCGGACGCCTCCAGCCACGTCCCTGGGTGTGAGTGAGACTTCGACTGGGTCACAACTTCACTCACTTCGTGATCTGAACAAGATTCGTAGCAGTTAATTTCATTTCTGGTACTTTTGAATTCCAGAAAAGATGCTTGCCAGGTATGTTGAAATGCATTCCGTGTCGTTCGAGGTATTGAGCTGTGCTATCCAGTTATGTGTTTAATTTGTTTTGTTTGTTTTTTTCTTCTGTTTTTTTTTTTTTTCTTGTATTGTGCTTTCTTCGTCAGTTTATTCTATCCATTTTTGCTTTTTGCCCAATTATCATTTTTGTTTAGTATTTAATTGTATTGTAATTGTTTTGCTGTCATGTAAACACATATGATAATTTATGTTTGGGAGAGAAGTGTTTCTACGTGGTAGGCACTTGTACTCCACTCCCTTTTGAGATTTTGTTAGCAAATGAAGTATGTTTAAAGTACTGTGACAACATTATCCCCACAACTGATGGTGACAGAGAGTGTTCGGACAACTTTCTCAAACCAGGGATCGATTCCGGGACCTCTGGCGTGATAGCCAGTGCACTTAAACACTCTCCTGATTGTATTTTGAACCAAGTAGTAAAGTTTGCAGGGTGACAAATCATCCAGATTTTACAAAAAAAACTGAACAGATGAATGATCGATGCACAGGCAATATTAAACTTTATTTAATGCTCAGGCATCAATTCACGCTGAAAAATTAAGTCATATTCCCCTGTCGGTCGGCAAAACGAAATATCAAAATGATATTTAGAAATCGATATTTCATCGTAGGTTCGGATGACGAATCACATGTACTTTAAACGAGTCAGCACATCAGTAATGAATTCCAGAGTCCCAAATACAAACGAATTCGAATAATTGATAGTGACAGTGACTAAATCAATTCATTAAATCAGCGGTTTCAAAGTTTGACTTTCTCATTCACCTTCCAGCGAAAAGCCGGTATCACTTTCAAATTTCTTCAGTTCAACTTCACACGTCTTCAGTGCATTGAGTTCAAAAAAAATAAAATGACGTGTCTTGTTATTGAAAATAAGAAAGTGGTGTTTTTTGTTATTGTTCTATTTCTTCGAAACACATTGCGATTATTTCAATTCGCCTTGGTAAATCGTAAAGTTAGGGGAGAAATAAGACGGGACTACTTTTTGTGCGGATATTCACACATTCCAATGGTTGGAGTTTGGTTGTTGTAATTTTTGTATGGACGCCGGTTCGGCACATAAATTTTGCGCCTTAATGGCAAATAAAGGCCACCAATTGGAGAGTTTGTAGTCGTAGAGCATTAAATAAAAAGAAAATTCACGAAAAATATCCTCTATGTATTCTCACTATAGATTTTTATTAAACGTCTCTTTTCGAACGTCTTTTGGCGATCGATTTGTGTCGAACGTCAAAAATGTGAAGGTTGTTCTCACTATAGACTTTTGTCGTACGATTTTTCTTTGGAGGTTGATCAGCCGTAATCCTTTCGACAAATCGAAAGGGTCTTTCGATAAAAAAAAGTTGAAATCAAATGCATTTGATTGTTTCGACAAAAATCGTATCAGTCCAAAATCGAAAGAATGTTATCCGTCTTGTGTGTTCTCACAAGATTTTTGTCGATCGAAACCAACTTTGTCGTTTACTGGAAAAGCGTACGATAAAAATCTATAGAGAGAACATAGCTTCAGTGTGCCACGCAAAATATTGCAACATACATTCACTCTAAAATAAAGGGTTACGCTTTTACATCAAGCTGAAATCAGGCAATTACGTAAACAAAGCAAATGAAACATTGAGATTTTATCTTTTATTTTATTTTTATAAGATTATTATCTTATCTTATAGATGATGGCATTAAGACAGTCAACTCCTTACCCAATGCACGCGATATCAAAATTTGTCATTTCAATTACATTTTTTTTTCAAATATTTCACAAAATTTCATCAAAAACGTATCGACGAGCACCTTCAAATGATGGGTCACATGACATGGTTTTGTGGACATATTTTAAAAAATATTCTTTTTAACTGCTCAGTTTGTATATTACGTGGAAGAATGCGGCTGATTCAGTAGGGAAAGGGGTTAGTATGCCTTCTTCGATTTTTGTAAAAACAAAAATCACATTGACAGTGTTATTATTTCTCAATAAACATTGCAATTTATCTTATGTGTCAATGCTCATTATTTTATCAAATGGTTTAAGGTAAAGATTTAATATTGATTTTGTAATGAAACATTGTTTACGGAGGACAGCCATTATCTCTCGTAGGCAGTAGACGCCAAGCGTCTGACTGTTTAGCAAAATGTGATCAGGTTGCTTGTTCAGTTGACAGAATCGGTCAATCATAAATTTGGGGCGTACACAATCTTGTGTTGGTTGATGGATAGAGTGCGGTGGGTCTAACTTAACTTAAAGGATTATGAATTACGACGGCGCAAACATTCGAGAAACACCAAGATTGTAAAATTGCATATCTCTTTCACTGTGGTAAAAATCACTTGAGTTTTGAAACAAACTGGGAAACTGAGATTATGGGTGCAATATGGATGTTCTGCATCTTATTTTTTTTGGAATATTTCGTAAGACTTCCAAGAGAGGTTTTTGGGGCAATATTGACTCCGTCACTCCGATATTTGTACTATTGCTGTTGATAGAATAGATGTTCTTCTTTCAATGCTATCCCTTTTTTCTGCGGTCTCGTTTTCCTTTGGTTTCCTGAGGAGGAATGTAAGACTGACCACAACGAGGGTGGAGTGCGGGGGACTGGAATCAACGACAGATGTGGAGTTTTTGCTGTATTTCACGAGCGCCGAAGGCGCACGTGAAATACAGAAAAATCTCCACCAGGTGTCGTTGATTCATGACCACCATACTCTACCCGAGTTTTGTTCTCTGTTTACTCACATTTAAATTGCAATTATGTGAATGAAGCTGTCTGATGTTGTCCCGGCCACAGTGGTAGATGTAATCTTTGTGGTGCTTTTTATATTTTTGATGTCTGGTCCACAAACGTTTTTCGTTAATTTTGTTATTTGTTTATTAAGATTTTTGATTATTCATCGGCTTATCTGTGATATTTTGTTTTATTGCCGGGGCATATGTATTTGGGGGAAATAAATATTAAGTAAAATATATCTGTAGCATTTAGCGTAACGCAAATGCTGCAACGGAATAGCCAAAAAATATTGGTAAAATATAAACAGATTGGGAATTTAAGAAACAAATCGGAAGGAATTGCAAACAACGTGCGAATAAGACCAGATGTGAAGCTAGGGTTAATATACTTTCAATGGCATTCGATAGGTGTGCAGTGGGAAACGTCACAAAGAATTCACTGTTGAAGAGAGGTGGCCGAATGGATAAGATCGCTGGTCTCTTATCCCAGAAGTCAAGGGGTCGATCCTCCGAGGGGAACGTTTGCGAGCAAGCTCTCGGGCCACCAATCTAATTAAGTAAGGAATTTGATGCTGTTATTGGCTTATCTGTGAAGTTTGCACACACACTATCGTTGATTTAATGTGACGTCCTTTCGCCCACAAAGATGTACAGATTAGCTGTCGTGGTCCAGCTATATATATATTACAATCAGTGAATATTTATTTCGCCTTGAGAACATCAAGATATTAACCTAATTGTTGGAACTAAGCAGTGTTATTAAACTAAACCGCGGTGAATCTTTATTCATAAGGTTATCTTACAGTATTGTAATGTCATTAAAGATTCGGTTAATTAACACTTTACCTAACATGAAAAGCAGACGGCACTTGCAAAAAAAATTCTTGAATAACTAATTTTTTTCATTTTTTGTCTCAAAAACATAGGTTATGACCCCTCGTTGGAACTAGCTCGACGAGCTCGTTCCAACGAGGGGTCATAACCTACGTTTTTGAGAAAAAAACTGAAAAAAATAATGACAATTAACTGGCGATTTTTAAGAATAGCGCTGGCCGGTTTTGGCAGTTACGTTGGATAAAGGGTTAAATCAGTTCTCGATTGAGAATCATTTCTTACGTTGATTCAAAGACAGTGAATGTTTATAGTGCTTTTAGATTTCATCTTTTGGCATATTTCAGTTCGTCAGTTCGCTTTTTCCGACTAACTGAAATATTCCAGACGACTGAATCTAAAACATAGGCGATAGACTATTTAAGTGCTACACTGGTTTCAGACCATAACAGCGTCGCATTTCTTACAGACTTTGAATTGTGGCTTGAGAATTTGGTTCTCGACGTGTCTGTACACTCGCTGGCATCGTCAACTATGGGACAGAGAGTGTCACAAAGTATCATTCTATCGGGTGGTGGCACAACATGGTTGCCCCTTGTATCCAAAGAGACAAACTCCACGCAGGCTAAATTATCCCTTTGTAGTATTCGAGAACAGCGAGGTCACGGTGTTACCGCTACGGAGGTCATCACACATACCCGCGTAAAAAGTTACAAAACTTGTTCGTCTATCGTTGTAAAATGTATAAGTTTAAAATATCACGAAGCAGTTATTGTTCTGCTAGCTGGGAAAACAGACGTAGAAGAGAACGGAGAATGTGATGCATTGAATTACTACGTGAAACACATTAATGTTACAAACTGGTACTAGTTCGACAGTTATGGCTCAAACATTCAATCAAGCTCGCAAGTCACCAGTTAAATTCAGTGAGGAATCCGATGTTATGAACTGATTCTTTAATCACTCTTTGTGCACTTACCGTTGATTTGATGTGACTCTGTCTTTACTCACAAAGATATAATGATATTCTTTCGTGCTACATTAATAGATATCCCAATCAATAATATTTAATTCACCTTGCAAACATTAAGATATTAAAACAATATAGAAATAGATATTTCAGGCAATAAGTATTGAATTCACCTTGCAAACATTAACTGGGCATTTCATTCACCTTGCAAACAATAAGATATTAACAAAATACAGTAATAGATATTCCAGTCAATAAGTATTTAATTCACGTTGCAAACATTTACTGGTAGAGTGCTAAATTATTAGCAACGACTAGAAAGACCAGAAAGACTCTTTCCTAAATTATTGTTTTCTCAAAATTTATTGAAGAGTGCCTATTGGCACTCTCCAATAAATTATGAGAAAACAGATTTAGAGTAAAAGTTTTTTCTACTGCCGAGCAAACAGCAATCTAATGCATATAATCTAAAGCCACTAAAGCGCCTTTTAGCTCTTTCCAATAGAGCCACGATAGTGACTTCTCGTACTCAACTAGTTAAGATATTGGTGGAACTACGAGGAGAGAACATGAAACTACTGTGGTGGTGAATCATCATTCATAATTATTTAGAAAACAATATTAATGTTTAATAGTATTGGTGTGGTCATTAAATATTTGGTTAAATTATGTGTCAGTTGAGAAACATTTCTTGCATCGATTCAAATGAAATGAATGTGCTTGATATTTTTAAGATTCAATCGGATGAAAGATTCATTTGGTGGGTAAAGCGAACTAAAATATTCCAGACGATTGAATTTAAACATAGGCGATGGACTATTTAATGGCGAGACTGGTTCCATGCCACAACAGCGTCAAATTCCTTAGAGAGATTAACATTCAGTGTTTCTTTTTCTGCTTATATACAGAAGATCGTATGCAGGATACAGACAAAGACTGTTTCCAATAGAGGGTGTTCAGGTAATCTCCAGTTGACTTGAGCGGTCCAAACTTCCTTGTTTCAGCGAGAGGATGTCTGCAGGGAGATAGGCGTCGAAGTCAAATTGGCGGCGAGATTAGAACAAATAGTAACATTTACAGTGAGGGGTCTGCGAAGCTTCGAAATTAAATTCGAGTCGAAGTCGTCCCGATGATTTGATTCGAATGACGCCGATTCGGAAATTTCCGAATTGTTGAGATCTTCTCAAAATCCAAGTCTCTCTTGAACTCTTTTTCTATCATCAGGTCTCCTGTACAGGAGGCCTGCTGACAGAAAAAGAATTAAATGTCGTTCCGTTTGCGAAACGACTTTAATTTCGTTGTGGAATATTTAACTTTTTTAACTCTTTACCCAACGTAACGGCCAAAACCGGCCAGCGCTATTCTCAAAAATCGCCAATTAATTTTCATTGTATCTTCATTTCTGTCTCAAAAACATAGGTTATCAGCCCTCTTTGGAACGAGCTTAATCCCGATTGCCCACGTAGGGGTACGGTGGCGCTATGTACTAAGGTGTACTGCACGTCGATGGTGCACTTGTCTTCAGCCAATGCTAACCCTGCTTGTGTGGAGTTAGTACGTTGGAGAGTCTGAGAGTTGCTTTCTATCCGGGTAATCCGGCTTTCTCCACCAGTAAATATGCCCGACACGGGGTGACCCTGGCTGTCGAAAGTGTTGTTAAACCTCAATAAATAAATAAACGCATAAATACCCGACAATACTCTTTGCGTAGAAATTCATTTCGAACACCAAATGGAATATATTAAATGCAAACGGAATACATCTGTGACTTCCTTCATGATGACACATCCGTAAACTGAGTTTATATAATGGCTGCACTGAACTGACAAGATCTATTACTGCGTGATAATGGAGATAACAGTGTCGCGTCGCTGCCGCAGTTAATCATCACGCATTGTGTCGACATGAAGATAAGAACTCGAGCAGCCAGACTGAACACTGTCAGGGCAGCTTGGCTTGTAAATTATGATGCAAAAATGACGAAAACTGACAAATCTCACACGCTTGTTCGAAAAAATCACCGTTGTCTGGTAGGTTGTCACAGTTGAATAAATTGAACATAGAGAATTTTCGGAAATAATTAGCGTTGAATCAACCACCAGCCCGGAAACAAGGATCTCAACATTTTCCGATATAAGTGTGGTGAGGAGTGTTCCCGGGTCGTTTTCCACCGGTACAAATTTGAAACCTAACTCATTACGCCTCTCAAACTGGTGGAGTGCTAACTGTCCCGTGGTTGCCAATTTTTTTTCACATATGTTCCCCTAATATAATTTATAGAAGAGTGCCTATCGATACTCTACCGTAAATCGTAACAAAATAAATCCACACGGATCAAATAAATTCATTTCAAATATAATGTGAATCACATTTCGGTCTTGCGAAGCTTCGAGTTTCCATTCGATTTCGAATCTTAGGTTTCTTCTAGAATGCCCAAAATACCAGTCTAAAAGAACAAGATTCACGGGGAGTATAATGGGGAGGTGGGATGGGAGAATGAAGGACATGTGGTTAGGGGGCGACTCAAAGGAGAGGGTTAATATGATAATCGGAGAGAATGGGAAGAATGGGACAAGGGATGTCATTAAGCAGTTCGTCTCCGAGTGCTGGGAGGAGAGAAGAAGCGTGGGAATAGGGAGGCAGTTGGTAGAACACGGGTAACCAAGGCCTTCTCATACGAGAACCGCGACAAGTCAGCGGCCGGCCAAAGTGTTATTATTATTATTCGGTTCAATTCGAAATCGGCTGTCCTTTTCGTGATCCTTTGAATCTTTTCACTGGAATTTCGCTTGGTATCGCTCATCTTAGTCGTCTCACAAAACGTATAACTGAGATAGACATTTTAAATGAATAGTGTTGAAAATAAAGACTGAGTGTAATTTCCGATATATTAACATAACACACCCATGCAACCACCCATGCTAATTCCAGTGTCACTACCGCTGCTGAAAGCAAATTGTATGTTCCTAAGCAATATCGACGATGAACGCACGGTTGCTAACGGCTCTATTTGAACAAATATCCTAACTGTTTAATATTAAAACTTCATCATCAAGGCATGCCTTCGACGAATATTTGTGATTCGCAGGGCCCCACATCACATCCACCGAACATGCCACCTTCAATTTGTGACACCCACACTTACGAATAGAGCGTAAATATTGGTTTCCAGCACTCGGCGACTTTAAACAATAATAAACTAAACAGGTCGGAAACGTTCGTTTATTATTTTTATTTTAAAGAATTGCATTCATTTAACTTCAGTAATTCTTTAGAATAATAATAATAAAAGAAATAAATTACAAGACTAGTCGATTGTCATATACTTATAAGGGTATTTGAAACATAAAGGTAATTTTGCAGAATGAAAATTGTAGTTTCGCCACTTCATTTTTTTCAAATTAGCGACTTTCAGAGAAAATGTTAGTTTTCGAGTGACCAACAATATTTTTTCCGGCGGACAACAAAACAAAAATTTCCGACAGACTGCATCATGGGGGTGGGGCCAAACTGCCCCCGGCACCCATCTGGCTTCAGGACTGCAAACGATCCCCAATCAATAGCATTCAGACTCAGCTGGGTACTCATATTTCCAGGAGAACATCCGGCAGTTGTATGATCTCATAAGATTGTATCCACAAGCGATGTTTCTAACCACGAAAACAAGCGTATGAGCGTCTGTCCATTCCGTGTGATAAACACACAGGCACAAAGGACAGAGGTACTTTGTTTTATACGGCATAAACAGTAAATACTTACAATTTCACCTGAACAGAATACACACGTTTAATATTTTACCCCCCCCCCCCCCTCCAATAACCGAAAACGACATAGCACTATTTATCCAAGTCTTCAACCTCTTAAAAGCACCGCTTTTAAGAGGTTGAAGACTTGGATAAATAGTGCCAGTAAGTCTCACTTCCATGAGTTTTTCCATTACTTTTTGAGAATACCGGGAGTATACTGATAGGTCTGTAATTTGTAAAGCCGTGCTCGTCGCCTGCTTCAAACATGGGTATCACCTTCGCGATCTTCATCCTGTCTGGTACTTTGCCGTTTATGAAAGAGCCGTTAATTATAGTTGTTAGAGGATCCAATACTTCGTTTATCGTATGTTTAAGAAGACAGGTTGTGATATCATCGCAGTCTTCAGATAATTTTGGCTTCATTTACTGCTATTGAATGTCATGGGGCTCGCTTATTTCTTTATTGTCCTGGGTGAAGAACGAGGGTAATCTGGCTTCACGTTTTCCTTTATTGATGGCTTCTTTTAAAATCTGCCATGTTCTTCGTATATTGTTTTTGTTTTCGTTTAGGATATCTCTATAAAAGATAGTTTTACATGTTTTTGTACCTTTTTCAAAATTCTACAGTAGTTTTTTTTATAGTTTTAAAGGTTCCGCTCGACGAGAGCTTTGAGGTTTTTATTGTAGAATTTTTCTTTGTTGTTGGAGGATATAACAAGCCCCCTTGTCATCCAAGGTTGTTTTTTAATAAATTATTTGTTCTGGCTAACACGTTTGAGGGGAATGCTATTTCATAAGCTTCCATATAGATGATTAGAAAGGTTTCATATGACTCACTGGGACCATTCGATTGCAATACAGAGTTAAAATCACTTTGCGATAGAAGTGTTTTGAAATCAACAATTCTTTTGGCGTTTATAATTCTTTTTCAGAGTAAAGTGTGCTGTATCAATTGGCTTGTGTTTTTATTCGATACAAGAAACACCAAAATTGTCTAACACGTCAGATATGACTATTCCAGGCAGTGCTGTTAGTGAAACGTTATTAGTGAAAATATGATCTATCAGACTAGTAGAACGCTCGGTTACTCTCGTTGGCTTGGTGATATAAGGCAAAAAGCCCTGGCTGAACATGAGATCAACAAATTCTTCCGTTTTTGAATGTATATTTGCTTTTAAAAGGTCATGGTTAAGATCCCCCATAATGTAAGCGTTTATATTTTCGGCATTCAGAACATCAGTCGTTGCTCCACAATATCTCCTGATGCGCAAAAAACCCATAGCAAACAGATGGTGGAATAAAGCATTCGGTACGTAAGTAGTATTAAGTGCTAATAGGTGACCATGAGGAAAATATTCTGCCCATATTATACTACCATATCAGTCCCGTACGAGACATCTGACACGCTCTGGCGCGAACACCGTAATGTGGGTATGTATATGTGACATCGACAGCGGTCAGCGTCTCTATGATGTCGCGTGCTCATCATAATGATACACGTCAATCGTTTTGTGGGGAAATCTTTCAAGAAAACTCAACTTCCCTACCGGTCTTCCATCACATACCTGCACTGTATACCCCAAACCATACTAATGCATACACGTGTACATTACTGTACTACTGTATATATGCAGTACGTTTTCACATGCCGGGTTTAGCTGAATAGAGCCATTGTATTGTTCCGGTAAAAGTGCACCGGCTAAAGTCCGGGTTTGCACCGGTAAAAGTTTCAGTAATGGAGTCCTTTTGGGTATTTGCTATACCACTGTTAGGTAGACGATTGAATCAAAATGATTGCGTTTTACGCAAATTTAGAAGATATTTTGTCACTATTACTTTTAATCTTTCGCATTCAGTGTTGGGAACAGGATCAACCTATTTGATACCATACACGAGAAGACCCGAGATTTTTGTAATTTTTAAAGTGATTTCGTGATACTTCAGTCATATGGTCCAATAGGACTGTGGAAATAAATAGTGACACTTCTTCCCAGTTTGAGAACCATCTTGTCGTTTTTGCATTTCCAAAGCAGCACACCCCCCTTTAACCCTTTACCCAACGTAACGGCCAAAACCGGCCAGCGCTATTCTCAAAAATCGCCAATTAATTTTCAAAATATTTTCATTTTTTGTCTCAAAAACACAGGTTATGACCCCTCGTTGGAACGAGCTCGTCGAGCTCGTTCCAACGAGGGGTCATAACCTATGTTTTTGAGACAAAAAATGAAAAAAATTAGTTATTCAAGAATTTTTTTTGCAAGTGTCGTCTGCTTTTCATATTAGGTAAAGGGTTAAAGAGGAGATTCTGTCTATAAACCGAATATAGCAGAAACAGCAGATGCCGAGGTAGTCATTTTGTGCTCTATGAAAACTCGTCATTCAGACCACTGCTCCCAGCAACGTGACTGCCAGCAGGCAAACTACTTATTTGTTTTCTAAAATAATATCTAGTTAAATAAAAATACAACTTTTGCCTGGCTGTTCACAAGTTGTTTTTTTTCAGTTTGTGTGTGACATGCTAGCTGTTCGTAACGCACAGCTGACGTAAATTCTTCGCATGATATGTGTAATCGACGCCTGCCAACATGGCACACAACGTTTTGTCTTGGATCATGGATATAAAGCACATTATATTCTTGTTTTCGTGGCAGGGATGTCGATCTCCATCGATGGTGATGGGATGGTTTTTATTAGACGCCTGTTATATGAAATCCCCATCTACAGTAACACTAAACTATGCGGAAAATGAAAATTTGTTCCGCACATATGTGCGGAACGGAAATCGTTGATGGACTATTTGTAAATAGGAGCGAAATTTCACTGGCATTTTTTACAAATCGTGCAACGCAATTACAATTTGAATCGACAGCGATAGCTGAAAATTGTCCCCTGAGTTCCATCGTGTTATATGCGCCAGCAGGCACATAGAACACACTGGGACTCAGGTGACGAAACAGTAATACGGATTTCCCTCGCAAATTTGGTTGGCGATAAAATGTGTTGTTTCTGTTGATAGTTGTCAGATGAATTGCTGAGTTTCCTTCTCATAATTGTTTTTATAGACGTGAAGGCGTGTAATAAACACAGAACGACACACGCGTGTGAATGAGTTGATCGTTATGGCACTTGTGCCATCACGGAAGGATATACTTCGGGGCCTATAGTCTCTCGTTTTATCCTTCTGCGCCGGCACTCGTGCCATATCGATTAACCCAATCTCACGCGTGTGCCGTTCTGTGTATATAAGCGATCCACACCTGACTTAAGATTCTTCATCTAATGTGTGACTTAAGCCTTCCACAATGACATGTACAACCTTTCGACCTGAATCATGGATATGAAGTACTCGTCCAGTCACTGGAGGTGAAAAATGAGACACCTACCCGGAATAAATAAGTAACAAGATAAATTTGGATAACATATACAAAATCCGCTAAAATTCGCTTTTGGAGATCTTTCTACGGTGCTTTGAATTTGGGTGGTGTGTGGCGCAAGTAGTGTAGCTCGCATCCTACAGAGGGATCTATTGGGGGATCTCGTGTGATGCGATGTCGTGTTGTTTTGTGAGTGTCAAATGTGTTGTTACGGTAGCCCACGGAAGTATCAAGTTGCAATGTTAGGTGATACGTGGTGTTAGTGCGCATGCGCTAGGCGTATTGTTGGGGCAATATGCGTTTTCATCGCACCTTTGGTATGATGGAGGCCGTTATCTTGCTATCTAAGGTGACACGTGATTGGTATGGCTCTGGAAGGCTAGAACGAACTGGAGGTGTGTTGGGAAAGTATGTTTGCTCGTATTCAAGTATATCTGATTACCTGAAACGACCAGACAACATAAATTACCCAAATGGACCGCTATCTTGAGTAGCACGTAGTGCTATAGGCCGTTAGCCAAAAATGGTATTACAAAGGTCCGCTCATTTGGTCCGAAGTGTACTCCGATAGAGACTGCCCTCAAACCAGGAGTAGAATCGGTATATTCTTTTACTAATTTTTTTATTTTTTTGTCATGTTCTGGCTACTCTTGGTGTTCTCCGACGCCCATACCTAGCTGTAGAGTCGTTTTTGTCAAGCTGACGAGTGCAAGGTCTACTAACGACCTCTCCAGCACAGCGCATGCACACTGCGAAGTGCTGATGAGATAGGTCTCAATGGGCCCCAAAAACAGACAGCACATGGGCACATGAGGATACTTGAGGAGTTATGGGGATACTAGTGGTATGGGGACTAGTCTTTGGGGACTTAGAAACAGTTTGGGAGGACTAGTGTGGACTGATGGGGGACTATTGGATACTAGCTCCTATCGTCTAAACCATTCCATGGTTCCTAGCTAATATGTAGTCGATGGTTTCATGGCTTCTAGACTAGTGAAACAGTCAACTATCTCCTAGTACAGTTGTACTAATGCCTGCCACCATTTGCTAATACTTTCTACCACCACTACACTATCTTCCGTGAATACAGCAGCCTCCATGGCTATCATTGTTTTCTTCATTACTCTCAAACCTACGGTGATATTACGGTCCTAGATTCTACAAATAGACCAACAACTACTATCCTACAAATTGCTGAGGTACTAAGTACTTATCCCTATCAGTTCTATGCTCGGCGTCTGTTACTGATTCTAACAGCACTACCATTTTCAATGGATAGTCACGCGAACATGGCTACGGAGCAGAACCATCGATAACTCGCCTTCGATACTACATTGCCATTCCATAATTATTCTCCAATACCCAGGTGAGATTGTAGGTTATCTCTCATTGAAGTCTCTCCTCATAGCCTTCCGATAAGTATCCTTCAATAGTACATCAACATGTCATAAGTATCCTCAAATACCAAGATGAGTCGAAGAGTCGTACGAGTAAGCTTTGATTCGAGTCTTAGTTCCTCCAGGTTTCAAACTGTAGTAGAAGCCAACCACAAAACTCATAGTGACAGTGTACTTGCTGCATAAGGATGACAAGACTGGTGGTAGCAGATAGAGGCGTTAACAGTAAGGGAATGGCGATTGCCTGTACTAAAGGCATAAGCCAGCAGCAGTTGTAGAACCCTGCCACACTATGACAAACTATAAAGCTCGTTCCGGGGTCTTAAGCTATATTTTGGAGGCACAAAATAAATAACAAATTTAAAGTATTGATTTTCTTTTTTTTTCTACAAGTGTCATCTACATGTACTAGTCGCGATATGTGATAAGCTGGCAGAAGGATGAGCGAAAATGACGCAGGCTAATGAAATGCCGTGATGTGGTAGAGTGTTGAAAAATAGCTTTCGACATTGTGTCATATTCCATATAGGTACATCATCTCTTCTGAAAATTAGAAAAGAATCTAAAAGCGAGTTTATCGATTTTGAACAGTCCTTGTGAACCACTGGACATTGCGGCAGAACAGACACGTTCAATAATGGACGAGATATTTGAAATATGTACTTAGTTTGTCAGAACACAAATAACGGAGACAAAAATGATAGAGCTTTGTGCCTTGCTGCGTAGTATTAGCAGTTAACATGATTGAATGAAATGGGAAAATATTGATAATCTGCTCAGACATTCTGGCGAGCATATTAATAAAGTTGAGACACATTTTGTATTTTCAAACACATATTGCGATCTCTCTAAACTCTAAAATCAGTTGGGTTAAAAATCAACAAAATGCATCTAGGTTGAGTGAATATGAACCCACTTTGGTTCATATTCACTCAACTGAGTTGATTTGGGTTGATTTTTAACCCAGCTGACTTTAGCGTGTTTTCATGTATGTTGCCCTAATCGGCTTTTATTCTAAAAAAAAACGAATCAAGAAAATACATGCTAGTGTTAAGGTGGCTTCATAACCTTGGTTTGATTAGCTTATTTATAAGTTTCAATGAAACTTTTAACAATCACAACTATTTTTATCGCTACAACGTCGTTGTGCACTAGTACACGGACATATACAGACACCCCAATGTATCTATGGCCTATTTCTCTCCAATAGGCCATAGACTCTACCAATCCTTAATCACGTTGGTGCGAGAGTGATATCTATCACTCTCGCACCAACGTGATTAAGGATTGGTAGAGTCTATGGCCTATTGGAGAGAAATAGGCCATAGATAGGTATGAATAAAAGATTCTGACCAAGAACAAGAATAGGTGTAGATAGATGGAATTTGGCTTCGAGAAAAGGCAGAGCATATCGAAAAGTGTAAAAACAGAAACATAAGTAGATACAAGGATTTTGATCAAGTATAAAATTGGAGTGAAATTACTGAGGATTCGAAGGGAACCCGAGTGTAAAACATACACACTCTCTTCGACATAATACCCTCGTACCATGGCACCCGGTTTGTAGCACTTCGTGCTATTCTTTCCAAACCCATGACTGATCAAATTTCCCGTGACACCCCCAACCCACGGTATACACGAATCGTCCATTTTTTTCCACAGGTTTACGATCTAATAAGAATTTATTCCTCCTAATTTGATGTAGACGTGGCCAGACCATTGCACAGATATGGTAAATGTGATGTTCCCACGCACACTGCGAGTTTAAGATAACACCCAAGTGTTTGTGATCCGTGACTTATTTAATGCTCGTGCCTTCCATTACTATTGGGGGTGTCTCACTGGGCCCGTTTTCGGGATATGACCATCGTTTCAGTTTTTAGAGGGTTAAATGCAACGAGTCATGTTTGCGCCTATTGTTCGATCTTCGCCAAGTCGCTATTTAAGACAAAGAAGGTCCGATCGGGTTATCTACTATTAGGTACAAGGTTGTGCCATCTGCTAATAATCAAATACACTTGTCAGGTTCAAGGCGGTGTCATTTATATAAACTAAAAAGAGCAATGGTCCAAGGATTGATCCCCGAGAAACACCCGAGGTGACTGGTTTCCACGATGAGGTTTCAGAATTTACAACCACTCTTTGCATACGGTCACTGAGATAAGATTTAAGAACTGCCAAGAGCTCACCGGTGATCCTAATTTTTTCAGTTTATGAATCAAGACTCTATGCCGTACCTTATCAAAAGCTTTGCCAATGTCTCAGAAAAAACCCTTACCTCTTTGCCTTCATCTAAGGCGCAGCTAAACTCGTCGTATATATCTGCTAGTTGGAGTACTGTAGAATGGCGCGAAGTGAAACCTGACTGGAAGGAATTGTGTATGTTGTTCTCTAAACATTGCCACAATTCTTTAAAAAAACACATTTCAAATACCGTCCCACGACAACTCAGTTATGATATGAGACGATAATTAGACACCAGGTTGGGAGGAGCTGTTTTATGTACTGGGGTACATTAACCTTTTCCCATTGCAATGGGCAGTAGAAATTTCTGAGTAACAGTTTAAACACATCAATGAGTGGTTTTCTCAAGGAAGCTGTGGACTCTTTTAAAAGGCGTGGACTCAATAGGTCCGGACTTGATGGATATGTTTGAAGATTTGAGTGACTCTCTCACTTCATCGTCACTTATTCTCAAGTTGCTACTGGTTGGATATTCATGGGAGGGCAGTAATGGAAAACGTGCATGAAAATCATAAAGTGTAGGCATACTACAAAAGTAGTCATTGAATGCTTCCGCGTTTTCTTCATTACTCGAAGTAAGACTGTTCTCATAAAACAAGTTCGGGATTTCTGCCGCTTTATTCCCCATGAGAAATATCAGAGTCTTTCACTAATGAGAGGAGCTGGTGGCCCCGTTTCTTAGTGTTAACTGTATTTTTGTTGTAATATGTTATTCTAGATTTTCTTATAACAGAGACGAATTCGTTTTTTGCGCGATATTTCGCAGAAGCCTTGAGTCGATTATTAGATTAAAGACGTTTCCTCTGACGTATAAGTAGCCTTAATCCATTATGCACCTACTTCGGGTCTTTACTCCTGATTGATGCTTCCTTTGTTTGGATGTAGGTAGATGCAAGTTCTAAACTTTGGAAGAGAGGTTTTCGACCATTGTATCCAGGTTTTTTTTAGCCAAGATAATATTCCACTAGGTGCTTGTCAATGCTTTATTGAGTTCTACAAAATTGCGCTCATCATATTACCAGATTTTACGTTTAAAACTTTTAAATGAGATTTTCTAAAATCTACTTCAATGTGGACGAGGCAGTGATATCTTATGAGGTCGGATATAAATGGGTCAGCTGCTTCACAAGATACCACATTCTCTGATTCGCTGACAGCAATAAGGTCTAATAAAGGTTCTGTAAAGAATGTAGGTTCAGACACCAATTGCCTATGGTTGAAGTAATCCACAATGTCAATGACTTTCCCCCTGGTTGGTAATAGTGCGTTATCGTTAAAAGCACCTGTAAATAATATATGAGAAGTTCCCCAGTCCTTAGCTATCTCAAAAGATGTGGAGATTCATTGCCACTATTAAGGGGTCGATAGAAGACACCAAGCAAAAACGATGTGGCGATGGTGATGACGTCGATCCCTATACATTCAAGTGAACATACTTCGAGAGCCGGCCTCAGCACAAATAGGATACCATTTTTATATATATATTGCAATACCGTCACCCCTATGTGGACGATCCTTTCTAATTACTTCGTGGAAGCTACCTAACGGAACGTCAGCGTTTTCATCAGAAGATTTTAGCCATGTTTCAGTGAATGCGCATATGTCGTCCCTCCATTTCACATTGTAGTATGTCAAATTTAGGTTTAGATTTTGTATGTTCATATGGCAAATTTTGATGAAACCTGTCGATTGGGTGTTATGACATGATGAATTCAAGCTTGTTTCATTCGAGGGGCTCGGATTTAATTCAATATCGCCGGCCAGGAAGAGGAGCATAGACGCGAATGAACTAAAGAGGAAAACCAATGTTATTGACAAGCATCCACACACTTCATTGTAGAGTAATGAATTTACGCCGCTGTTAAAAAATTGACAGTGAGTATACTAGCTTTGCGTGAAGAGCATCGGGTAGTTTTTCGTAACTGCTTGGGCAAACAACTCCTGAGCACAGTGCAGTAGATTATCTACTGCCATTGGGTCCACAACAAGAATGCACCAAGACAAACGTAGTGGTACGTGTATTAAAGTTCTAAAATAATACAGTGCAGATCCAACATGTTTTCCTGTGTACACTCCTTTGTGCACGTACGACGAAGAGCCCCACTTGCATTCTGTAACCTTTGACCGTATTCTATGTCCATTATTAAATTAAAAGTATATTGATTATTACTATTTATTGTGTGATGCTGTTTATCAGTAATGATTTTTTGTATGTGTAATTAAAGCGAGTATTGATTATTACTGTCTGCCATGTGTATCAACATTATCAGGACATATCATTCAAATCTTTTGATATCTTTGTTACTGTTGTAGGGATTCTCCTGCATGATAATTTCACTTACCCCGAAGACCAGATCTCTGCAAAGCAGGCTAATCAAACGTATCATGTTACGATGTTGATTGAGTCCTCAGTATCAATGCGCCAAATAAACAAAGGGATTCCTGTCGTTTCCCAAGGCGCTTGAATGACATGAGGGTTGTCTACTGAATACGTCTGGTACCACACTATTATTGATATCTGAATTAAAGTTGCAAGTGATTACTGATTTTGTGGTAGAGAAAATAATATGAATTAAATTATTGGCTGTTTTAACCCTCTGTCCAATTAGCCAGGCTGGACTGTGTTTTGCTACTCTGACCATTTTCATGACGTCGCATGATATGTACAACAACTCTCTCGGACATTTTCCATTCGTACAGGACTGTAAATTTACAGCAGTTAACAATTAATCCAAAAACAGTTTATTGATTATACAGGTCAAACAAGTGCATTAAAATTGTTACTTAAATTCGCAAGGCGCTGTTATTGATCGTGCGTTCACCCCCTCACTGCGCGCATTGGTCACATGGTACCGGGAAAAACCCATTGGGTCGGATTCGATTGACATATACAGTACAATCGCCGTGGACTGGTCGTATTTCACGCGTGGGCAGTGATGTCCACGCATGCGTTTACCGGGTAATAAAAATCATCATCAATAAAAGTTTAATTGATGAAGCACCAGGTTGTACCCGTTGTTTTATTAATTAAATTTTTTATGATTATTCCTGTAATTAGCTTTTGGAATCTATCATTATTGCGTCCGTGGAAATATTACCCACCCATGGAATGTTGTCAGTCCACGGCAGCCGCACTGTGCCTATGCTATGCTACCCACGTTATAGGCTCTACGCCCCTCCCCGATGAGTTGGTTAGCGGGTCCTATTTTAGCACCGAGCTTGTGTAACACAGTAACAAACAAACTCTTCTTCCCCGGATTTTCATGGAGAAGTCCATATTCATTATTTGGGGTCAGAGCAATTAATATTTTCAACGTGCAGCCTCGGGGCTGCACGTTGAAAATATTGATTGTTCTACCCAATACATTAACTTCGGAGCCATCCTACTTTATGAAAGTATGACTTGTAATGTTTCCTGGCCGGAAAACCGGCCTTTAGGGTTCAAAGGGTTAAACTAAAACAAATGATTACAAAATGTTCTCAGAGCTGTTACAGTTTTCTGAGCGTGTTATTAGTTCTCATTCTTTTCGCCAAGTCCGAAGGTTTCCTCTTCTCCTTGTTTAATTATCCGAGAGTCGCGGCGTACCAAGTTACGAGCCGGATGTTATATTTGTAGCTGAACTATCTCTTCTCTCACTACAACGAATCTCCGCTTTCGACTTGCGTTGGAATTTGTGTATAACTTACTTCTTTTTCCCTTCATCTACCTAATCCTTACTTATTGTCATCATTATTTCCTCACCACAGAAAAGCTGCTCATCTTTGTCTAGTAACGCCAATTTTACTGTTTGACTGTGCCCGATGATTAACTCTTTACCTAACATGAAAAGCAGACGACACTTGCAAACAAAATTCTTGAATAACCAATTCTTTTCATTTTTGTCTCAAAAACATAGGTTATGACCACTCTTTGGAGCGAGCTCGAGGCGCTCGTTCCAAAGAGGGGTCATAACCTATGTTAGTGAGACAAAAAATGAAAAAAATAATGAAAATTAATTGGCGATTGTTGTGAGTAGCGCTGGCCGGTTTTTGCCCTTACGTTGGGTAAGGGATTAACGGTGAATGATTTCGCTGCACATAAGATGTTTGCGACCAGTAACACATGAAGGGGGACCACTTTAGCTTGGTTCATATCAGTCGAGATTGGCGTCATATCAGGCAAGTTTGATGTCGAGATTGATAATGGGCAATTCTGGGAATAATAATCATATCTACTGGTCGTGGCGCAACTCATTTAATTGACACGTACCGTACACCAAAGTGTTCATGCTGGGCTCGTAACTGTCCGAATCGGATAATACAGACCTCCATTTATATGACCGATGATAGGTATAAAATATGGTCTTTTAAGAAAGTGTTCGATTACTACAAGCAAAACTGAAACAATATTTAAGATTATTTACAGACGAAAATGTCTCAACTGAAAAAATTGTTGGGGGTGGAGGGAGTGTCCCACACCCCTAAGTAATCGCCTTTATATCGCCGCTGAGTACTGAGCATACTATGCATTGAGTTTACAATATGTCTGGCCCCGCCGACCTATATACTGCGAGACGGGTGTTATGTTTACACGAATTCTTTGACTCCAGATTGGCAAAGAGACATCATACTCAGTGACAACATTAACGGCAAATACAATTCTATCGGGATTGTATTAATTGTCTTAATGATTTGGAGCTTACCTCTGCCGCTATATGCTCAATAGAAAAATATCATCGCACCTTATTTTTTTCTGAAATTTTGATATATGATGACACACTTGCAAAAATAAAAGGCCAGTACATTTTCGTTAGTCGTTCTGGCGCTGTTTCCGTGTACTATAGAGCCAGGAATACTGGAGACCACTGTGACCAAGGCATGCCTGTAATACGCCTCGTTGCAAATCTACAGGTGTTACAAGATGGAAATATCACAGTTAGATGCACAGGGGTATGCTGTCGGGCAGTGGGCAATTCCCAGTTCTATTCGCTGGAATTGCAGTGTGTCTCGACATCATCAATTTGGACGACAGAGCACCTCTGAAGGTTCAATCTCCTATCTTCAAATCGTGATTCCTTTCACATCTAACACTGTTCAATACAAGTGGCTGTCCCACGCAAATCCCTACCCTTCCCACTACGAAGTTTCAAACAACCAATCCCTGTGTGAGATAAATGAATACCTGAAACACACCCATTTTCCTTGTTTATAACGTGTTTCTGCAAAGTGGTCCATATATGAGATAAGAATCTTCTTTAATCAGTGGCCGACGACTAGGTATCTTTGTACAGAAGTTGTCGAGTTGTGAGTATAAGACAACCTGTGATTAATTGTGTTCATTTCGAAGTGATCGAACAGGTTAGTAGTGAGTGAAAAAGTCGTTGCATTGAGAATAAAGCAGGCCGAATTGTCCTCTCGGCTTCCACGCGATCCACGTGGCTACCACGCGGCTCTCGCGTGGTATTAGCACTGAGCTTCGACAAAGCAATGAGAATATCGGACAGGGATAGCCGAACAAATTCTGAAATTTCAAGTAGCTGCGTTCAGTGGTTTGGACACAGTGGCGTATGTCTGACACAGTTATTTCTTCACATCAAATTGGCCAATTTACAACTTTTTCGCCATTAAACCACCAGCGATTTCTGCCCAGTCTTAACTTCTGGGAATTATCTCAGTTCTAAAGGCAGTGTCGTCACCGATTGGCAACGGTCTTGAAGACGCAAGTTTGATTTAGTGTTATCTCTACACCCTTAGAACTGGATTATAGGACATAAATGGAGGACAGAAGGGAGCAGTCAATGCACATCCCCGCTTTTCTGCATCAGTTTCAAAAAGACCAAATTCTCTAAATTACTTCCTTTCATCAAAGCGCTGTATCTCAGCCAAATGTCGAGGGTTCTCCGTAAAACCACCAACAATGGTACAGGAATAGCTGCTGCATCTCTTGTCGTCGAATAGGGGAAGAGAGACTGCGTATGGTTCACTCGGGACTCACAGGTGGTTTCTGGAGTTGCGAATGAGTTGCTGAATTCAGCAGGGTTCCTAGAAAAAAAAACGCTGAAAGTTTGTAATGGCTGCTCCACTAACTTTGGCCACAGTCTACTCTTAATGGACGGTGCTGTAATCCAAGTACGCGATTCGCACAGATTGAAAGTCGCGGCTGTTGGGTTATCGGGCGACTTGGTACTTTAAAAGGCGACAGACGCCTTCTTTTCGGTTTTTGGGCGAACCGTCGTTGGCCGTGCTTCGTTGGATGACTTGTAGATGATCGCTCTACAATTTTGAATCCAGCTGGTTGTCTAATTGTTATTGAGCGTTTCGATCCACAGAGGTCGTAAAGTTAATAAGCGTTGCATCCCCTTCCTTGTCGTCTTTATTGTACAACAGGGTTTGACTGTGTGATCCAGATACTGTGAGTCACAGTCATTATCATGCTCGGAATCTGAGTTCGATTCATGTATTGTGCATTTAGTAGGATTTTTAGGGCCATTGGTTTGTGATTTTCGTATTTCTCCAGTCAAAATAAAAGCAGTGTGACCTGAATTATGCAAAGCAATATGATATCGTCTCTTGAAGAATAAATATGCAAACTGCAATACTAATGCATTGCAGTTGGTAAATTCACGCTTTCAAGGGACGAAAAAGTTGATCATGGATAGAGTGGAAATCGTGTTCGAAACTTTGGAGCAAGTAGGTATTTCATCAGTAACCCTTGGAGATTCACACATGCAGTTGACAAAAATGTCGACCGCAGTCTGCTGTGCTGTTACATTTGTTGCCTATAATGGTTAAAGCTGGGAACCACGGTTCAATATAACAGTACGCTGTTCCAGTTTTGCATCGAATGTAAGATAAATATTTCATGAGTAAAATCCCACAGTAAATACAGGCACCATCGAAGACATTTACGAATCAACACAAAAGTAATTCCAAATTCGGCAATTGTCATTTCAAAATTCATAGCGAAAAGTAAATGTGCAGTAAAGTGGCAATTCAAAGTAGTACATTATGTAATTAATTGCCCAGTGGCCCAGAATTGCCCATTTATCTTTCAAAATTATTCCCAACATTTAGCCAATACATATTACAAAGTCTACTTAGATAATTTTGCAAAAAAATTAACTTTGGCGAAATTCCATATCCAAATAGTAAAATGCACATCACTTTCTGAAAAGGACTTGCCATAGCTTAATGCTGAGTTCTGTTGGTCGTATATTCGCTTCAGAAATAATTGTTAATTTTCAGTTCATGTGAGCGCAGATGCGTTCTTCGGACAACCATGTACTTTTTTATATTTACCGAGGTAGTGTGGGAAAACCCTCTCTTAGACAGGGATAAGTATCGATATAATGAAACTCCCGAAAAAGAGCGACGCAAAATGTCGCCACGTGAACTTTCAGAAGGCTGTGCTTGACTTATCTCAAAAAATTAATGGCTCCGAACTCCGCTACCAACCCCAGGAAAAACAGGAGACTGGCTGCCTTTATGGTAACTCTAATTCACTTCGACTTTCGCTACAAACCAATCTCCGTTTTGTATTCTGATCAAGAGTAATCGTGATTATTATCAACACTCTGTTTCAGTAACCGCGGAACTGACATAAAAGTGGGCGGGTGACACTAGTTTTTTTTTTTATTTTTGCATACAACATATAGCTTATTACCCACCACAGTAAGTTCGGGAACAAACTTGTTGCGCTCGATCCATGTGATAAGCTTTGTCTTTTAAGCAAACAAAGATAATATTTTTAGTTATACTAAAACCCCCATTGGTACTTTTTATCAAAATGTTGGAGTGGCCAAAATATAAATGTTCAGAGAGTGAGAGGCACACCTGCACCCCTCCTGCCGCCTCAATATTTAGAAAAATATCGTCTGCTACTCATGTCAGATAAAGGGTTAATAACTTTAATAAGTAAATGTTTAATGAACATTATCCACGGGTATTTTTATTTTCAGCAAACGCGTGTGTGTGTGGATAGGGGAGGGGCAATATGTGTGATATGCAAAGGTGACAGGGCACCCACCCCATCATCCCATCTCGTTTCTGCTGCCACTAGTCTGTCGTTCACTTCTGAAGTTGTAAATGTTGTATCCTGATGCGTGGAAAGTGGAGCCATAGACTTACATGCAATGCAACGAATGGTGAACTGGAGGAACCTCTTCAACGAATAATGATTACGAAAATACAAAACTAGTCATTTTGTTGCATATATATGTATTTCACTTTTCATTCAATACATTTTTCAAATAATGAATTCTATTTTTACATTTTTCCAAAGTTTCATTTTATTTTCAGAAGTAAAGTTTATTTAAATAAAATTACAGGATAGGACACTCTCATTCCTGACAGCGAGGAAATACAATATTTTATGAATAATTACTAGAATAGTCGACAAAGTGCGGAAACAACTAAAAGTAAACACAGTCGACAGAATCTAAACACTTCCGCCCAATACTGTCCAATCCAAATTGATCTTGGGGGGGGGGGGGGGGGAGGGGGTCAAGCTCTAAAGACAACAGTTTAATTATGTGAAGAATTCAATGCTGTTATAGCCTGGAACCAGTCTAGCTCCTAATAGTCTGTTGTCTGCTTTTTTAGATTCATTCGACGCAATATTCACGTTTTCGACCACCTGACATGTTCCAGGCGATTGAATCTAAGAGTACTATAAACATTCATTTTCATTAAATCAACGCAAGAAATGATTTTTCCATCGAGAATTCATTTGACCTAATATTTAATGACAGTACAATACTGTTAGACATTAGTGAGTCCTCTTAACCCTTTGAACACTGGTGGTATCATCCATGTCAATTCAAAGGCAGCATTTTTGGAAGTCCATATTCAATGATTGGGTGTAGACCAATCAATATTTTCAACGTGCTGCCTTCAGGCCTACCCCACACATTCACGTAGCAGCCATCCTACTTTATGAAATTATGACGTATCATGTTCCTGGTCAGGAAAACGGCCTCTCGGGTTCAAAGGATTAATAACAGACTCTTCGAAACCAATACAGTTTTCGACATAGACGACATTTGTAACATTAGTAGTTAGAGTTAAATGTGTTTGTTCTGATAAAAAGGTTTTGGTGACAACGAACACCAACGAGCACTCCTCTAATAGTACAATTAAACTTTTAGTAAGTATTAATTGACATTACCCTAAAATTCAGGGTAGAGACACCGATGGCGGTGGATCGATGAGCTCTGCCAAACAAAATTGAATTGGTTAGGTTCCTCGTTGCACTATGGGAACATTTTTCAACTGGAAATTTTGATGTCAGTGAGCACAGACTAAAAGTCATGTATCTGACTGGCAGTCGTGGCAGTTCTTATTTTCTTCATTACATCGAAAATGATATTACAAGATACAGACAGTCTGTTTTCCTTATAGCTCAGACGAAGGTTATGCTTTGTGTTACTCTAACCTTAGTTCTGTTCTGCAATGAAACTAGTTCGTCTGGAACAATATTGAGCTAATATAATCTCTGTTACATTCGACTTTCTGCGAAGAGGATCTACGAACAAGAAACATAACAAAAACTTATTTTAATAGCAAACACCATTTCGTTAGTTGTCAAAAGTTTTGGTAACTGTACAATATTCTGTTAAATAAATATGGAAATATCGAAACGGTCTAAAAAAAGGGAACAAATAAAGATAAATTGGAGTTACAAGCGCATCTATTAAATGTGATGTAGCACCAATGTACAGGGCTGATTCGCTTATTGACAATGTCATTCACGTTTCGGTTCTTTATAATTTTTCGATTTAGATACAGGTATAAGCTCAGGTTTGTCGCCAACCGTACGTAACCGGCACACAGACTGTTAGGAAAAAAACTTTCGAATGTGCATTCCATAAAATGTTACGATGAAAATACCGAATTTGGCAATGCCGACCTACATTTTGTTAGATCCTGAAGTAAAATCGAGGAACTAATATTTGGTCTCTTTTTATTAAGAGAAGGTTGTTGCTTTGTCATACAGTGAAGACCAATGAATATCTTTAACCTGCAGCCGTATATACGGCTGCAGGTTAAAGATATTAATTTGTCTGCTTTAAAAAGTGACTATTCTAAAACAAGGTTACTTTCCACATGGCCGATGCAATTTTGCAAAAGCAGGAATGAAAGAGTTTGATGCGTTAGTTCTGGAAAAAGCTTTGCACTATTGTACACGAACACTCTTCTCTAAGTTTTCACATGATGAAGCTTCAAATAGTAAGAGTCATTGCCGTAATGTTTGCGGTTGAGGTAATGGATATAGGTTGCCTTTACTTCCATCGTAGCTTTAACGATATTTGTTAATAGTGAAGTTGCTATTTATCAATAGGTGTCTCTGGCTATAATTCCCCCATTTTGTGCATTACATTTCAATAGCTGAGTAAGAGGAGCATATACAGGGTCGCAAATCATATGGAATGGGGTATGAAAGCTGCCCCCCCCCTGATAATACTAGATGGTCAGGTGGTAATTGGGCACAGTATTATTGTACGATAATCAGCATAGGCCCCAAGCTGTCAGTTGATTGCTTTTTGGGGTATATTTGAGTAAGAGCAAATCTCGAATTTAGCACGAAAAGTCCTGGTAGTAAGATAAATGTTTTTTTTTCCATTGTAACGTTTTGCAGTTACTAAATTGGTCCGGTGTGGTTGTTATTGTTTTTACACTTTTACAAAAATTGATAGTAGATTTTCGGAATAAAGTGATTGTAACAGGAAAACTCTATTAGATTGTAAAGGGAATGGTTGCATTTGCCGGTGTTTCGCAACGATGGAATCCAAGCTCAAATGGTAACAAACCAATTCCGATTCCAAATTCGAACATCGTTCCTACATATGTACCATCAAGTTCTGTTACAAAAACAGCGGAAAATCCCAGTTCCGTAAGAGGAATATCTACCCCGAGGGTATACTCAATCCCAGGACCGGGAATATCGTCTAAGCGTCTCCACCATCCAATAGATATCTCTGCACCAATCGCCACATCTGTTTTGACACCGTAACAGTAACCAACGTAACATAATCCTTTATTTGACTGCATGTCAACAGCCACGCCAAGTTCGCCTGATGCGGATACACCAGCGGATGCTCCTGCCGAGAAAGCTAAAGAAACTGTTTTCCAGTTTCCTTTTTTATTACAGTTATTGAAAGATTGAATGAGACGTATCCAAAATTGTACTTGATTATAAAATACTGAACAACCCATAGCCTGTACTTTTTGTATGCTATCTGCTTTTTTAAATATGTCAACGAGATTTTTGTAGTTGGTTAAATCGCTCAGAACTGGAACTTTGAGACAACTAATGGCTTTACCTACACCTCTCCCATAACTCTTTTTTTGGCATTGTGTCCCAGTGTCTACAGTTTTACCGGAACATTGAGCCCAGCATACAGGCCCGACGCCTGTATATCCCGATTTACAGGGTGGATAACATAATGCCCAGTTTTTCTCTTCATCGGGTTTACATTTCATCGCCGCTCCTACACCACGACCGTACGTGGATTTGGCTGTGATATGGACGTCACGTCTGCAAGTACAGCCGTCGTTATGATAACCGGATTTGCATTTTCCGCCACATTTCCTTCTCCGACCGCAAACGTTATACCAGGGCCCACCGCATAGACCACACTTATCATACCACGGACAGCTTTTAACATCCCTTCCATAAATATGAGCATTTTTACGACATAATGCCCCATCATCTGTATATCCTGACTTACATTTAGACCAACATACAGGTCCAACGCCATAATAGCCAGGTTTACATTTAGGATAACACAGGAGACCACTCTTTTCTTGACTCTTACTGCATGTACTCAGTGGTTTTCCAACACCTCGACCATATGAATGTTTGGTACATAGAGCTCCTATGTCTGTAGTTCTTGGGGGACAAATCGCCCAACAGACTGGTCCACCTCCTTTATGTTTGTATCCAGTGGCGCACGCCTTGTAGCAAATCAAACCATCTAAAATAGGATGATCTTCGTAGCACCATGCGTGAGATGTAACAGTAGTGGTGGAAGTGACGGCAGCTGGAAAAAGAGAATATCTCATTTTGTTAATTCTGCATGACCGACCGACCGACCGACCGACCGACACCGACCGACCGACCGACCGACCGACACCGACCGACCGACAATATAATAACCACTCAAAAAATACCTAAATCTTAGCCAACAAGAATCAATATTATGTGCCCATATTCACTTTCTTGTCTTATTTGTGATGAACAGCTTAGTCATCATACATTTTAACAATTCTCTATTTTGTAAATGTTAATCGTAGGAAGCGCGGTGGTTCAGTGGTTGTGGTATTGGACTTCAAACTTAACCCTTTACCTAACCTGAAAAGCAGACGACACTTACAAAAATAATTCTCGAATAACTAATTTTTTCACTTTTTGCCTCAGAAACATAGGTTATGACCCCTCGTTGGAACGAGCTCGACGAGCTCGTTCCAACGAGGGGTCATAACCTATGTTTTTGAGACAAAAAATGAAAAATATAATGAAAATTAATTGGCGATTTTTGAGAATAGCGCTGGCCGGTTTTGGCCGTTACGTTAGGTAAAGGGTTAAAGGTCCATGGTTCGATCCCACCCAGGGGTAACTGCGTTGTGTCCCTAGGCAAAGGACTTAACCCCGATTGCCAACGTGAAGGCTCAGTACCAAGTCGTACTGCACATTAGTGGTGCACTTGTCTTCAGTCTACGCTAACTCTGCTTGTGGGAGGTTAGTATGTTGGGGAGTCTGCCAGTTGCTCGCAACTGCGCGGTGGTTCTCTCCGGGTACTCCGGTCCCCTCCACCCGTAAAACTCTCCGGCTTGAAGTCTCCTTCCTGACAGTTGAAAGTGTTGTTAACGCCCAATCAATAAATAAATAAATGTATATCAAACGATTTAAGAAGTAGATTAATATTTTAAAGTAAACCTGTCTCAGAAAGGAGTGGGTCTTGACATTTGAATAAACCACTCAATTCACATTTTGATTAAACCGTTCAGTTTTGCTTTCTTTGTATTTTAAGCTTTAGACTCCAAAAGATGTATGTACAGCGGTGACCATGAGTCAATACTATAAAGCGTTTACAATTGTATTTTCTAGAATTGTATTTTCAACCTATCAATATAACTGAATAAAATAAAGCATTAGCATTTTAAAACAGTGCCAGATTTTGAAAATACTAATGGTTCCTTTCAACCTATTTAAAGTCACAACTAGAAAATACAATTCTAGAAAATACAATTGTAAAGTTTTATAGTATTGGCCCCTGGATAACAATATTTTATGACGGCACTTATATTGGGATGATATTGAGAGGAAAGGGAACATTTTCTTGAAAAACTTGAAGTAAGAACATAGAAAACTTATCTCTTCTCTTAACAAATGTCTGAAATAGATTTATGTCTAAAAGATGTCGCCTTTTTCGGATTGGCTGTCAATAACGTGAGTTGAGGAGACCTTTTAATTATAAAAGCTGGTTCAAGCCTTGTCCACTGAAGCGCCTAGATGGCTCCCAAGAGTTTGAAATTTCAAAACTATTTGGCAATAATGTTTGGATGTGTAGAGTATTGTATAGTGTATACTATAGAATACATACCGCCGGCGTCAATCAGGAATCCCACCAGACATAGTTACTATAGCATACATGCCGCCTGAGTCAAGCAGGACTCCCACCAGGTACAATACTTGGTGGGATTCCTTCTTGATATGGGCGATATAACATCACAATTCAATCAGTTGTATCTTCACAAGACTCCAATTATCCCTTTACCCAACGAATCACCCGCATCCGCCCGCGTAATATCCAAATTCAGCAGTTGAAAAAATATTATTTTTCAAAAAAATTCAACAAATCCATATCATGTGACCCCTCGTTGGAACGAGCTCGTTGAGCTCGTTCCAACGAGGGGTCACATGATATGGCTTTGTTGACATTTTTTGAAAAATTTAAAAAAATGATATTTATAATAAATTTTGTTATTGTCTACGTTAGGTAAAGGGTTAATTGAGATTGCTGGGAGTACAGGGGCTCAGTGGTTACGGCTTGCATTTCAAACCGAAAGATTTACGGTTCGATCATCACCAGGGTTTACTGCGCTGAGTCCTGGGGCAAGGCACTTCATCTCGACTGCCCATGTAAGGGCACGGTGGCGCTGTGTGCTAAGGTGTACTGCACGTTGATGATGCACTTGTCTTCAATCAATGCTACGCCTGCTTGTGCGGAGTATGGTGGGGAATCTGGTAGTTGCTCGCCGTTGTTCGGTGGTTCTCTCCGGTTACTCCGGCTTCGTCCACCCGTCAAACTGTCCGACGCGAGGTGACTCTATCCGTTTAAAGTGTCGTTAAACTCCATAAATACATAAATATATATCGTAAGATATAAGAAGTACATTAATAATTTAAAGTATTTATTTTTTGGTGTTTAAGGTCACATAGTTATGCACAATGGCTAATCATGACCCTGACAGTTTTACGGGTGGAGGAAGCCGGAGTACCCGGAGAGAACCAGCGAGCATCGACGAGCAACTGTCAGCTCCTCGACATTCTAACTCTCCGCTCCGCTCAAACACGGTTACAGCGGTTGAAGACATGTGCACCGACGACGTGCGGTGCGCTTAGTCATTCATCATGCCCCCATGTAGGCAACAAGGACACAACGCGGGTCGTCCCAGGCGGGGATCGAACTCGGGACCTCTAGCACAGAAGCCCAACAGTCTACAATAATTTAAAGTACACCTGTCTCAGAAAGGTGTGGAGTGGGTTTGGACATTTGGATAAACCGTTTAATTCGTATTTGGATTGAACCGTTCAGTTATGCTTTCATTTGTGTTTTAGGCGTGAAACTCCAGAAGATGTATATACAGCAATGACCGGGATAGTAATATTTCATGAGGTCTAGCAATCGATTTGTGACATGCATATTGAGCGGGAAGGGGACATTTTCTTGAAATTCTTTAAGTACATAGAAATCCTGTCTCTTCTCTTAACATATTTAAAAAAAATAGATTTATGTCTAAAGGTGAATCCTTTTCCAGTTTGTCAGTCAAAAACGTGGATTGGAGAGTTTTAGTTATAAAAACTGTTTCAAGTCTTATCCGTTGAAGCGCCTATATGGCACTCACGAGTTTGAATTTTCAAAACTTTGTGGGATTTATGTTTAGATGTGCAGATGTTGTTTCGTATGTACAAAAGCATATACATACCGCCTGTGTCAAGCGGGAATCCCACCAGGCACAATGCCTGGTGGGATTCCTGCTTGACATTGGCGATATAACATTACAATTCAATCAGTTGCATCTTCACGTTGCTCCCTTTAATTGAAATAACTGTTTTAAAAAGCTAGGACCAAAGACCCTATAATTATATAACATTATGTAGATGCCTGTAGGTACAGTAATGTGGTCAGGAACGTGGTGGCTCAGTTGTTAAAGCATTTGACTTTAAACCGAAGGTCGTCGGTTCGACCCCGACCAGTGGTAACTGCGTTGTGTCCTTGAGCAAGACACCTAAACTCGATTGCCCTGACGTGGGCACAGGGGCACTGTGTAATAAGGCGTACTGCATATCGATGGTGCACTGGCCTTCAACCGCTGTAACACTGCTTGTGCGGCGTTAATAAGTTGAAGAGTCTAACAGTTGCTCGCTGCTGCTCGATGGTTCTTTCTGGGTTTCCACCACCTGTAAAACTGCCCGACACGACGTAACACAGGCTGTTCAGTGAACTCCAAAAAACAAGCAAAGAGTAGAGTGGTCACAAAACGATCTCCTTCTCGACCAGGTCGCTACACACTTCCACCAGTGGGCCGGGAGTTCACAAACAAAATATATATATGAAGACCGAATCTGGAAAAATACGAAAACAGCATCTGTGAATCGATGTCTTCATATTTCTACAGTGTTCAACAGTGGGGAGTAAATCGGACAAAACATTCTACTACAGGAATTATTTTGGGTGTCTACAGGGGCCGAATATGTGACACTTTCCAAATGGCAATTTGGCATGAGCAAAGCCACATAATGTACACTGTCGAAGTGTAGCAAAATGCATAAATGTCTCTCATCATTTAATAGTATGAGAACAATTTATTAAATAGAGATTACAGAGACTGATCATTATGTCATGCGGCTGTTTGTTATAAAACATACTGCATGTATTCAATATTAAGGTATCATTTCGTATTCTTTGTATGTTTTTTCTCCCAAAGAAATTCCCAATTCCGAATTGCATGGACCCGGGCCCTTTCCCAAAGAGGACAGAAGCATTCCTGTACAAGATCACAACAGACTTTTTGTAATCATATAACTGTACAAAGTACGGGTAGGCTGTTGAATATTTGTGAAGGGAAGTGAGGCGGGACGGTTACTCTATGTTTCATATCCCCTTCTGTGTGATGATTGTGTCGGGCGTTTCGTAACAGCATTGACTTTATAGTCATTAATGCTGTTCTAATCCCCACATCCTCTTCCACTACAACACTGTGCCATTGCGTGACCACAACACAGCCTACATATCGTCCCCTGAATTCTAATGTGTTCTATGTGCCAGTGGAACTCGGGGGACGACATGTTAACTTTTTTATCGCTTTCCATACTTCGAGTTATTCTACGTAAATAGTTCTTCGCCTTTCTTACCTTGGTTTCCTGTGTATGCATACGGTCTGGCACTACATTTCTGATCCATGTGCGATTTTCGCCGCTACACAGTGAAAGCCTAATTTCGGCAGTTGGAATATGCAGGGGAGGGGGAGGGGTCGTTTGGAAAGGGTTCGCAAGGTAATCATATTTAGTCTCTGATAATTTCTATGATACCTTTTATCATATGAGATCTTTGACAAAATGCCCCAATGAGACATTCTTTATACACATCCTTTCCTCAAATGTTTGATGAAGGACCACGCTTCGTGGAAAGTCACTTCGAACTTCTGTCCTAAAACAGACTGGGATTCCACATCCCCGTTCTAACATATATATTGATTAGACATTTTAATCTGCACCAATGGGGCATTTCCTATCCTCATGCGATGGAATAGGAATACTTCATCGAAACACTTCCTCTTATGCCTTATTATTTGATTCGATATATGATTTAAAGAGGTATCAAAAGCATAGTCTGATTCTGGAGCGGGTTCTTGAAGTTGGATTCCATGAAACATAACCCTGCAGATACCACGATGAGTTACAGAGTTGTCTGCGCTATCAGTATGTATGATACGATTATTGACTTTCTTTGGGATTGATACAGAGGCCGACCTGAATATTACTTTCAAGGGTTGATAATTGTATCAACCTCAAGGAAAGTCAATTATTGTTTTATTAATATGACAGAAAAATCGGTTGCCTAATTACATATTGTTCAAAGAAAAACAGCAAATTATATGCAACAAAATAAATTTAATTTCAACATATATACATTTATATAAGAAGCAATGTGCATTAACTTATTTGTTCAGGCTATAGTTATATTTGAACAGTTCCTAAACGTTGGAACAGGGAAGTTAAAGAAAGAAGCAAGTTGGAAATACTATTTCTATTTTTCTCGCAAACGGGTATTTGGAATTTATTTATTTATTTATTAAGGTTTAACCACACAAAGGTTATATTGTGTCAGCGACAGTTTTACGGGTGGAGGAAGCCGGAGTACCCGGAGAGAACCACTGAGGAACGACGAGCAGCTGCCAGCTCCCCAACATCGTAATTCCACACTGCAGCGCAGGTAGGGTTAGATTGGATGAAGACATGCGCACCATCGACGTGCAGTACGCCTTAATGCACGACGTCATCGTACCCCCATGTGGACAATCGGGGTTAAGTGCCTTGCCCAAGGACACAACGCGGGAGTCCGAAAAGATCGCTCAGACGGTCACCCATCCAAGGACTAACCGGGCTCGACGGTGCTTAACTTCGGTGATCTGACGAGAACCGGGTACCGCAACGCCACCGCGCCCCCTGTATTTGGAATCATTATACCAACCTATCGGCGCTAGTTATAATAATAACAATTTCGCTGGCCGCTGGTTTGTCGCGGTTCTCGCATGAGAAGGCCTTGGTTACCCCTGTACTCCCAACCGCCTCCCTATCCCCACGTTTCTTCAGTCCTCCCAGCACTCGGAGATGAACTGCTTGATGACATCCCTTGCCCCATTCTCCCCAATCTCTTCGATTAGCATATTAACCTCTCCTTTGAGTCTCCCACAAACCACATGTCCTTCATTCTCCCATCCCACTTCCCCATTATACTCCCAGTGAACCTTATTCTTTTAGACTGGTATTTTGGGCATTCTAGAAGAAAGTGTTTCAGGGTCTCCACCACGCCCAAATTACACATCTGGCACTCCTTTTCAATTTTTCCCAATTTTTCCCCTCAGCTCCAGGGACCGCGACCTCAGCTTGAACAACAATGTCTCCCCAAAGGTGACATCAAGGTACTCTTCAAAACCAGGCTTCTCTTTATCACGTAGGTCACCCAAAGATCTCTTTTATTTGATCCCGTCTCGCCAATTAAGGTTACCATCCGCCGTAACCCTTTCTCTGACGATTTTGTTACCCTGGTTTACCCCAACGTCTAGGTTCGAGATCTCCAATGAGTAGTTCTCTTTTTGTTCCCTCACTTGGACCTTCCATCCTGTCTTGATATTTGAGTTGAAAATTCGCAGGAACATTACTTTACACCATCGGCTGGCTGGGAGATTTACCAAATAATTAAGATAACCGAGTTGCAATAAGTCTATTCTGTCCTTGATCCTCATTCACCCAACAACAGTGACGGAGCGATGAAATATCAACTCGATTCCGATAAAAATAGAATTAAATAGATCAGCCAAACTGGAGTGTGTCAACACTTCTAACGAGCGATTTTAAAATCGAAAATCACAAACACAATTTTGGCATTGGTATTCCAATAACTCTTTGAGCAAATGTGGCCAATGAAAGAGAGACGAAGTAGAGACCAGTGGTAGTGTTAATAGCAGAGACCTATTATAGGAAAGACAATCGCAAAACCGGTAGCTGCGCGATAGGAGGCGTGAAATGGTAGAAGTGGGGATGGCAGTTAAGTTAATGGCAGTACGTAGTTACGATAGGTAATAGTAGAGCCCTTCGAATCACAAATTTTCGCTTCAAATCGAATCTCGAATCGAATCGGGTCTATTACTCGAACTTGGTTTGAATGGAATCTCGAATCGAAACAAGGGAGTCTTGAAGATGGCAGACCGGGGGAAGGAAGGTGCTGTAAACCTGATTTATTCTGACAGTTATGGCTCAAGTCCCGACTGATAAAATATTCCAACTACATCACCAAAGCATGCCTTCGTCGAAGGCATGCCTTGGTGATGTAGTTGTAATATTACCCAGTAAGGATTTTTATTCAAAAACAGAAACGGGTTCGAGAATCATCGGAAATGGATACTGCACAGGGCTAGCCGCTAGCAACAGTTCATAGTTAATATTGCCTGGGAACGTTAAATTTTCTTTTCGCAATAGGGGTGTCTAGTGAGATTGGAATTTAGTATGGCTGGTGGCATGGGTACAGATGTTGTTTCTGTTTAGAGAGCGGAAACTACACTCAATCTTTTTTTCAATATTATTTATGTACAATTTACACCTGAACCATACGTATTGTAAGACGATGAAGATGAGTCAATCGATGCCAAGCTATATTTCAGTGACTCGAATGGAAACGAATCGTGCAGTCGATTCGAATCGAACCAAATAGCAACTTAAGATTCCAAATCGAATCGAATCTTGACGCTTCCAATGGCCCTGGGTAATAGGAGGAGTAGTTAGTGTAGTGATAAGAGAGGAATGAAGATCCACAGATTCACAGCTATGATAAGTGTGCATACAAATCGGCCATCCTCTGTGTTTTACGTTTGTGTGAATCTGTGTGTGTCTGTGGGTTTGGGGTGAAGACAATACGATCGTACCAACTAGACATTCTCCCACTCAGTCCCAATGCACTGTAACTGCTGTGTTCAATTGTGCACTGTATCAAACCGACATCTTTTCACCGTTCCAACCGGCCAAGACGGATAACTGATTGGTAGGAGCGGTCCTAAAGTGCTATAGACGGGAAGGAGATAGCAGACAACAATACATCGAATATGTAGATTATTTTTTGTTTTGTGTATGTATATTTGGTAAGGAAGAAATAAAAGAGTAAATAAAGTAAAGTATATCCACAAAGACTATATCACCACATGGTAAACGATTAAACAGCCATGAGTAGTTATTTATTTATTTATTGGCGTTTAAGGTCACATCCTTATGCACAATGGCTAATCATGACCGTGACAGTTTTACGAATGGAGGAAGCCGGAGTACCCGAAGAGAACCACCGAGCAACGACGAGCAGCTGTCAGCTCTCCAACATCGTAACTCTGCACGGGGTTAGATTGGTTGAAGACATGCGGACCATCGACGTGAAGTACGCCTTGGTACACGGCGTCATCGTCCCTCCATCTGGACAACCGGGGGTTAAGTGCCTTGCCCAAGGACACAACGCGTGAGTCCGAATCGATCGCTCAGATGGTCACCCATCCGAGGACTAACCGGGCTTGAGGTTGCTTAACTTCGGTTCGGTGATATGATGAGAACCGGTTACCGCAAAGCCACCCCCACCCCCTCTGCCCCATGAGTAGGTAGCAGTGCGGTTAGGCTCTCTGATCGTGTTGAGACCGAGGTAGAACAGTGTTACAACACTCTAAAATCAGTTGGGTTAAAATTAACCCAAATCAACTGAAAGAGTATAGCATGTACCCGATCGTGCCTGATTACCCGGACTTTTGCCGGTGCAACTAGTGTTAAATTCCCATAGGAACCGGACTTTTGCCGGTGCAACTTTTGCCGGTGCAAAAGTACGGCCCCTTTCAGCTAGATCCACCAAGCAATGTAGTACTGCATATATAGTATGCTATGGCATGTATAGTGATATAAGTACACATGGGGCTATAGGTATATATTATGGGTAAGTGATTGAAAGATGGTGGGAAAATTGTTTTTTCTTGAAAGTTTTTCCCGCGAAACGGTCTGTTGGTCTATTACCCCCTTAGTACTATTGATTGGGTTCATATTCACTCCGAACCCAGTCGATTTAGATTTATTTTTAAACCAACTGATTCAAGTGTGCGGTGTGCAATGAATGTCCCACTCAACATATCGCTAGACTTCCACATCCAGGAAGAGAGTAACTAGAAACAAATGAGCCGTTGAAAGCACTTAAATGGTCGGGCACTTCAACCTTGCGTGTGTGTAATTGATAGAACGTCGTAAAATTCTAATAAGTTCCCTACCATCTAAGTATTTTACCAATGGAAAGTATATCTGTAGTTTATAAGTCTTTGATAAAAGCAGTTAGGTATGTTCCAAATAGTTGGGCGATATGACCAAGCCGTCGGGTACCAACGTCCCACACCGCCTCCCCGACCTCACCCAGTAATTGTTAGTTACGGCTCTCGACTCATTCTTGTCTGTAAAGATCGCCGAGAAACACATGAATAAATACGAAGAGCAGCCCGGCAAATTAAATATCATGGTCGGGTGACACCGCTCCACCCTCACCTCAACAACCTTTGATGATAGTTTTGATGCTGGATACAAACATTACGAATCTGAACCCTTATTTTGCGATCATGCGCTCGATATTTGGAAGGACAATGTTCACTCCTTCCAACAAGAAGCAAAGAGTAGGTGAAGCAAAATTTGTTTTATTCGTTTATTCGATTCATGCATTTCTAACGAAATTATTCCTATATACTGCTACTTACAAACATCTACTTCCAGAAATACTAAAAGCACAGCAACCAACATGGAAATACTCTTTGTGTTGTCCATCTGAAAAACAATGAAGTAAATAAACATTGTCTCTGATTAATAAATATAATAGGATTTTGTTTTGTAGAAAGTCAAATCTTGGGTGAAAGACGAACCTGGCTACAATATCTCACATTGGCGAGTACATACTGGTGGGTGTTATCTTTTCCTGGCTGATTCCCCGTGTCATGTGATGTCGAGCTGAGTTTTCGTATGGTGAGGAATTATTGATCGCATATAGTAAATGAAGAGAAGAGAAGAAAGAAGAAGCTGTACAGAAAATTCAACGCAAACTAAAGTTCTGAGTCGTGAGCAGAGACTCGTCGAAGTGGGAGAAAAGGTACTTCAACTATCCGAACGTCGCGGCTTCCCCAATGGGGAAGCCGAGACGTCCGAATAGCAGAAATATGAAAGGAAACTTCATGCATTGAGAAAAGAATGAGAAACAATACCACTGTCAGAAAAGTATAACAGACCTGAGAACATTTTGTAATTATTTGAGTTAGTTCAATAGATAAAGAGGTTATTACTTGCTTAGTTTCATATTGGCCGACATATCAGCTCTCGGTAACTTCACATCAGCCTTCGATCTTTGGTGTCGGGCTGATATGAAGTTCCCCGGGCTGAAATCTCCGCCGATATCAAGTTAACAAAGTGATAACCTCTAATTATAGAAGTCCCAAAATGTCAAACTTTCAATTCAACATCCCGCTTCTCCTTTAGGAGGATCGCACAAAGTCTTTAGCGTAGCCCGTCTGTGTGAACAACAATCAATTTTTCGTGAAATATTATTTTCGCTAATTTTCTTCTGAAGATCTCTGCAATAATTATTGCGTGATCTACAGCAATTATGAAGGAGATGATAACCGTTATTTATTGCCAATTCCTTATTCGGTATTCGTTATCAACCGATAAATTCGGTTGAAAACGAATGTCAAAATAAGGAACCGGGAATAAGTAACGGTTGTCACGTCCGTGTTATTAATGTGGTTTACAAGTACATATGCATGTGCAAAAGAAAAACAGTCGATAATATTTGGGAGTGATGTTTTTAGCTTTGCCCTAAAATAATTTGTTAGTTCCTTCTGCACTAATAGTCGCTAAATAGAAGAATGCAAAATATTCCAAGAACACGATTTTCAAGGGCGTTGTACTCCTTCATCGGATAGGCGTCGGTGATCAGCCTATCAGTCATTTGCTGTCCACAACTCTGTCGACAGTCGCTAACACGTGCTGAGCTGTTAGTCACTTAGACACTCACATTACAATAGTACGATACAGTTTAATGCACATAGTAAATTATTTTGATACATAAACTGTTGTCTAACCATCGGTGTTATGTCCGTGCACCAAGAGATGAATCCAGCTTTTTGCACTCTGTAGGTTTTGACCCTTTGCCAATGTATTTAATTGATAACGCCAGGTCTGATCGCACTTTTCCAGTGCACCGTTGTTTCTTTCTGAAGGCCTCTTTATCTTCTAATTATTTCATTCGAGTCGACAGACACTCTATGATTTGTTGAAAATGAACAGCGTCATCCTTCTGTATCTTGCGAATGTTATCGTTTAAAGCTTAAACTTTGTTGACATTCATCAAATTCCAATAAAGTTAGTTAGCAAGGTTGCTTTAAATCGACAATGTCTTGGACAAGACAGAAAATCAGATTCGGCTTATCTGTGATCCTCACCCCCAAATCTACCATCACGTCTCTCTCTCTCTCTCCTACCTCCCCGTTTATCGGATTGTTTGTGTGTTATGGTGTACGCCTATTACACTTCTGTCCAGCTAATAGCTTGAGTGTTAACACATCAGTGAACTCTGATGCGTTACTTTGTATATAATAATTGCTTAATCAACCCGTTCACGAATCGTCCTGTACATTCGTCAACCAGGGATACAAATAATCACTAATTGCCCAGAGGCGCCAGGAGTGGAGGTCGAGGAGCCCCCTTCCCCCGTCGAGAAAATCACTCAAATCGCCGGGAGATAAAATTATGCAAAAATGTATTATTATTTATTATTTATATATATTATATGTTTTATTATGTAAAAATAGAGATAACACCCCCTCCCCCCCCCCTCCCGAAGACCCAAATACACGTGCACAATGGGAATAACCCCATGTGCATATAATCACTGTGGCATAGGCAGAAGCAGAGTTAATTGCATTCCGAAAGGTCTATTTTGTTTAGTCCGATATCAGAAATATTCAACACAATATCTACTCGGCACAAATCTAGTGTCTGTTGTTAGTTTTTCGTACTTATTATATTCGTGGCTTGTGGAATTTGGGTATCAAAAATAGGTGTCATGGCGAATCGTCATGACACCTGTTTTGATACCCTAGTTCCATAAGCCACATTTTTGCGTTTCGTTTTGACTCTCTCAAAGCCTCTAGAGTAACGGATATTGCGATTTTTTCCCATTTAAAACAAAACTTTTTCTCACGAGCCGGTGGGTTCGGGGACTCTCTAGCCCTTCTGTCGTGGTTCATAGCCCCCGCGTCAGGGAAATCCTGGCGCCACCCCACTGGGTGCCCATCACATCCTAGTCCATGTGGGGTGATGGTGGGCGGTGTCTTCATATATGCGAGGTTTTGCCTCTTTTGTAGGCTTAATAAGTCGTTAAGGGGACAGCTAATGTGATTATTCTGACAAACAGAAACGCCCAAATGTTGGTGAAAAAGCAGGTTTGGTTCACCCTTCACCTAACTCATTGAGCTCGATGCTATGAAGGGTCATTGCTATATTTTGGGGGCAAAAATGAATATTCCTAGTCATAAAAGAAATAAATTGATACATGTTTTTTTTCAAGAAAGAGGACTGCAATGCCACAGGCTTGTATATTCACTTTCACAAAGTAACCCCATAACACGGAAACATATGCTACCTGGGGTACATGAGCGGAGGCAAAGTGAGATTTTCCCCACATTTACTGGGGTATGTTAAAACGCTTTCAAGACGAATGGCATGGTTTCGAGGCTTGAACATGACAAATGTCAAGACTCCTCACGTCCAAAGTCTACGAGGAGAGTGCAAAATTCCAGCTACTGAGATATATCGTTCGCTTACAATAACTTTAATGTACACGTTGTTTTAATTTGTTGCATCGAAAATTAAGCGCGAACAGCAAAAATTAAGATTTCTAGTTTGTTTGTCATTCGTAATATTGAAAATCCTCTCGTCGTGTTGATCACATTGAAAAAAACAGAGAAATCCTAACGTCTGTGTTCCTTTGCGCAGAAATACAATCAGCTATTTTCGGGGGCAAAATCAGAGAAAAATAACCAAATTGTATTTTGTTGAAAGCAAACGCCTACCCTACATGCGGCTTGTGATGTTCGAGTCAAACTTTTCAAGACCATTGTTATACAAATGATTATCCATTGTTTCAAATGGCATGCGTGTCTTTGATATTAACATTCACTTCTGACGCAATGGGATGCGTTAATCAAACTACCGTTTTTACCTACACTCAAAAATAGATTTGTTGTTTATCCAAAGTATGTGTTACCTAGTTTTGTTACACACCTGATCTATGAACTCCCCGTCTATAGCAACACTTAACCTTGCGGAAAATGAAATTCTGTTCCGCACATATGTGCGGAACGGAAATCGATGACAAACTATTTTTAAATTGACGCGCAATTTCTCTGGAATTTTTTACAAATCGTGCACCGCAATTACAGTATGAATCGCTAGCGATAGCTAAAAGCGTTCCCTGAGTTCCAATGTGTTCTATGTACCAGTAGGCACACAGCACTCATTGGAACTCAGGGGACGAAATAGTAACACGGGTTCCCCCACGCAAATTTGGTTGGCGATAAAATGTGTTTTTTTGTTGATAGGTGGCAAATAAATTGCTGAGTGTCCTTCTAGTAATTGTGTTTATATATGTGAAGGCGTGTAATAAACACAGAACGACACGCGCGTGTGAATGGGTTAATCGATATGGTAATTGTGCCATCGCCGAAGGATAAAACTCGAGGCCTGCGGCCTCTCGTTCTATCCTTCCGTGCTGGCGCTTGTGCCATATCGATTAACCCATTCACATGCGTGTGTTGTTCTGTGTATTGTATAGATGAGAGGACTGACTAAAACGACTCAACAGAATAATTAAGATTGCTTGTCCCAGAAAAATCAGTTGAGAGAAACAATTATTTCAAAACTGTCATTTTGTTCTGAATTGTGTAATGCGTTACAGTTGATTCAACACAATTCCTGTTGGTAAAAACGAAGTGTCAGGTATTCACCCCTCGTGGGGTTAAGCAACTGCATAGTCTATTCTATTAAAAGAAAAGACCGGTTTTCGTCTGGAATCTTCTTTGTTTTTGTGGGGGCATATATCCTGAAAATGTTTTTCTAAGTGGTAGAACACCTTCCGTAGATGGAGATTTCCAACTATCAGACGCTGGAGTTATTTATGTTTAGTGAAATTAACGAAAAACTTAGGGGTTCCGATGTAAACTGCGGGAATTCCTGTATATTATTTTTAAAGATGAGCATAACGTCACACGGGTATACGGGACATGTGTAACACTGTGCAAAATTGTTTCTTTGTCAGACTCCATCTGCAGCTCGGTGTGCTCGACAAGTTCATGTTCAAAATGACACCCGTGTACTGAATAAAGCCAAAAGGAGTAAATGGATGAAACGAACAGAGACTTTCAGGTGACTTACAATCAACAATTAGACGACTTCAATTCTCGGACATAGTGTCTAGTTTAACCCTTTACCCAACGTAACGGCAAAAACCGGCCAGCGCTATTCTCAAAAATTAATTAATTTTCAAAATATTTCCATTTTTTGTCTCAAAAACATAGGTTATGACCCCTCGTTGGAACGAGCTCGTCGAGCTCGTTCCAACGAGGGGTCATAACCTATGTTTTTGAGACAAAAAATGAAAAAAATTAGTTATTCAAGAATTTTTTTTGCAAGTGTCGGCTGCTTTTCATGTTTGGTAAAGGGTTAAGCTCTGATCACCAGTTTTATTTTTATAACATAACACAAAAGGAATTCTGGTTAAACTTAATGTGGTTAACCGACCACCACTGTTTTGAAATTCCCCTTACATGGTTCCCCTTAATTCCACAGTTCGCCGCAAATCGTCGGTTAAATCATTTATTTCTCCATTAACACAACCATCTCTTAATTCAAGCAGGGATTATTCTAGTTTTAAGTGTATTTTCATTTTTAAATTTTGACATAAATTTAGTTTAAGTACTTCAATGATGAAATATTGCCCATGGCCTTTTGTAAAAAATGACATCTTGACAAGGTTGTTCTCCCATATCTGCATTATTTACACACAGACCATGTGCTTTGAATGAAAAATGTATGACACTTTCATTTCTTATTTTTTTCTTACACTTTTCAACAAAAATGTAAAAACAAAACATGCCTCCTCTGTTTTCGTATGAATGATATGTAATTTTATACTTTTGATCTTTCTTGAATAAAATATGAAAAACCAAAAAAAAAATGTTTTATAGTTCTCCCACATAAAACACCCATGGCACAAAAAATCTCATTTGGCACAAAAAATTCTCATTTGGCACAAAAAATATTCAGCTTTTGCACATTAAAATATTGAGCCTGCGTGAACACTGACGATATACCGCTGATAAAGTGAGCTATTTTATGTTTCTTTTTCAAAACGAAGACATCCTCCTCCAGCTGTATCAAGATTAAGTTTTCATTTGTTGAATAGAAACACTTTCTAATTCATTTTGTTAACAAATAATGTTTTTTACCCGACTTGCCTGATTCTGGAGAATCCATTTCCATTACGGTGTGCAGGTGGATCAGATGTAGATTAGAGTTTGTTGCTGTGATTATAAATCACCTGTGAGTGGGTCGGGCGGGGTCAAGCAACGAACAGTACCCAGCAGCTATTCTGCCATCTGTTATTCTTCTTTTTATTATTTTTCCTCCCATTTTGGATTCATATTGGGTTGTAATATTGATGTAGAGTCCATATAAAATTAGTCGTCCTAATTGCGGTTTTATAAAACAAATATATTATATCAGTCATCATAGTACAAGAAAGTATGGACATAAAACATAGAATATATCTGAGTTTTAACTGAAAGAAAAATATTTATTTTTTTTTATTCCAAATAATTTTGAAAAAAAAATCATATTTTTACTTTTTCTCTAAAACATGCAAATGTACTATCACTTATGTTATAAATACAGCAAAGAGAATGACTCATTCAGCCTGGACAAACCTTATAAAATAGGTTAAGAAAATATTATTTGAGAAGAGGGATATACTGCTGGAAAAGGGATTGGCAGGTTCGCGAAGACGGGGCGATTCTCTTCATTGTAATTGAAACCCCTGATTACTCGGCTCAAAACAATTCAGATGATATCTCAAGAAGTGAATCATGGTCATGGCAAAGGGATATAAAATTTAATACCCCCGAAACGGAAACAACGATTGTTACAAGGAAAAAGATCACCAAATACAGTGTACACGGCAATTTGTCTCTTTAGGCAAGCCAGTCAAAAAGAGGTATAATCCCCAATAGAATCAAAGTAGTTTAGGTAGAGGAACCTCTTTGAACTCTTCTTCCATCACCAGGTCTCCTGTAAAGGAGACCTGGTGATGGAAGAAGAGTTCAAAATGAGGCACTTTGTAGGATTTTAAGACTATCCGAAACCTTCCGAATCAGCGTGTCTGAAATAGGATCATCGGGCGATTTCGAATCGAATATCGAAACTTCCCTGAGACCAACTAGGATTAAATCCTTACGGATGTCTCTAAAATGCCAAGTGTATCATCCTCCTTCATTTGTTATAAACTGTATTTCTGTGTTGGATTTTATTCAATAAAACAACGCGGAGGCGGGGTCCAATTGTCGACACAAGGGATAGTAAACTATACTTGGAGCTACAACAATTCAAAATTCTTGAGAACATATATATGTGTGGTGTTACTCACAATGCAGATGCAAACATTTGATAAGGTTCAGAAAGACGACAACGAGTAGCAGCACACCTCGAAAGTTAGACGAACGCAGAGCTCATAAGTTAGTTCTCCATTTTCCAGGATTGTGTATGCTTCGTGTCTCCATATTGAGCCAATGTCATTTGTGCCTGACCAAACACTTGCGAAATGCTCCCTAGGTTTCCACTTGTCTCTAAGATAAAGCTTAAAATTAAATATGTTAACACAACTAAATCTGAGTGATAGAAAAGTTGAATAGTAACGTACCTCACTTGTATCGGAATACTATTTCATGTTAATTGCACTCTTGGGCAGTTATCTATATCACCTTTATACCAGCTACAAGTGACACCCTGAATCATTATGAGGTAACAGATGTTTGGGATTCTTTTGTCCGAAACATTATGAAAAGTCCAGTAAAGTATACAGATGAGAATCTCTACAGTCAATTACCCCAAAAAGTGAATTTACATACGTCAATGGGATCAGATGAGGAGGTGTTTTTGTTGACTCTTTGAACGCTGAGTTTTCGAGTGGGATTGCCGAATGTAATACCGGTTATAGCGATTAGGCGAATCCATTTTGTGATGGCCGAAAGTTTAATGGGACTGTTGGGTTAAATTGCTACTGGTCCTGCTTAACTATTGGCTGTCCAGTGTTTTGTTTCCTGGATGACCACCGGATTTTCTTTAACGCAAAAGAGTATACATAACGATTGAAAGAGTTAAAACAGCCCCTTTGGTGTGTTCGAGTGTAGAGTATACTGTTTGGAGAATAACTGCGACGCTTTAACTGTTCTAGTTACAAAGTCCAGTTTGTAGGCCCGGGATATGAAGGATTTACACTGTGGACATGTTTGTGGATATAACCTTGCTGCGTACAATTATGCTTTAATTATAAAATTCCGTATTAATTGTCTACCATACGTGTGATAACACTATTGTTTGTGAAAGGAACGCACCCTTCCTCTATTTACTGGTGCTCGCCACAAGCCTAGAAGTTAAAAAATAGGTTTTAGTTACAAAATGTTTTCAAATAATACATTTTGACATCTCAGGTTGTGACTAGTATTTGTGATAAAAACAGGTACTTTAACTTTATTTATTTATTTATTTATTTATTTATTTATTTATTTTTTATTTATTTATTTATTTATTTATTTATTTATTTATTGGTGTTTAACACTACATTAGCGGCTAAGGCTTATACCGTAGCGAGAAAACGGTATCAATTAAAACATGTCATTAACTATTATAAGTTAAAAAGATTGATAAAAAATTGGAGATTATAACAATACAGTGCCAAATACTGTGATATACTGCCCTCTGATATGATTAAAATCAATTCAATGTAAAATAATGTGCTCCACTGTCAAAATCTGTAGGCAAAGAACACACTCTGGTCGCATATGGCCATCTAACATAAAAAGAATGTGTAGGCCTTGTATGATCAATATGAGAACGTGTTAATATTACATGGTCTTTTCTATACTGGTTACTAGACGTATATTTATCATTTACAGTTGGTCAGAAGCGATGGAAATTGTTATTTGTTCATCTAATCCAATCCTCTGCAACGCTGATTTGATGTGCTTACCGATATGTGGTTTAAAATCGCTGAAGGGAATTTCAAAATCAGTGACAGGTTTGATTAAAGCTTGATTTGCTGCACTGGTGTTACCGGAGATACCACTATGTCCACGTAACCACCAGAACACGTTTTCAGTAAGTTTCAAAATAAGAGGTTTCTTCAACCCTGGGTTGAGTAAAGCTGGCAAAGAGGAAAGAGAGTTGGAAAATATAATCGACATATTTGCATGTACGTTGTCGATGTGTTCAAGCGCTAGTTGTAAAGCTGTAACATCTGCTGTGAAAATAAAACTTTTATTTGGTATCCTGATAGAGGTACCAGCAACAACAGCCCATGCTACTCTGTCACTGTCTTTAGATCCGTCTGTATAGATCATTTTATGTGTACTATACTTCGATTTTATTTCATCATATTTTTGTTTGAGGGTTTGCCACAGATTGTTTTGAAGAAGTAAGATCCAATATAACAGAGGGTTGCCTTAGATGCTAAGGAGGAATGCGTGGTTCCGCTTCTCTTTTGTCGAATCTGATTCAAGTGTGGCGGATTACATGTGAGGTTCTATTCTACATCTCGAAGGAAGAGTGTGATTCTGGTTTCTATTTAAAAACATCAACACTTTGTGGACCTGAGACACAATTATAAGCATGGTTTGATGGATCAGCCAACAGTTTAGATAAATTCGGGAATGACAATTTAATTCTGCGCTTCTCAAGAGAAGGTTCCCCCGCTTCAACGACCATTGAATAGCTAGGTGATGTTCTAAATCCGCCCAGGCATACTCTGATACGACTATTAAGTATTAGCTACAAGAAATGAGCACACTTTGTTTAGACTTAGAGAATTTAAAACCCTTTTCTGTAGCCCATTTTTGAATTCTGTTTAAACACAGCTGAAGTTTGCACACGGTAGCATTCATATTATAACGGGTAAGTGGTCTCCCTAGGCAACCTATCCTACGCCACAGGGGAATCTGACTGACATAGAAATATATGTGAGTATATGGTGTCCTACAAGGAAGGAAAAGGAAGCTTTGCTTAAAACACAATATAATCATTTATTTTAAATTCATATATTTCAACTACTGTATATACCGATAATATATTTGGGTGGATTGGGTTAATTAATATTTACTAGTGATGCAATAAATGACACACTGAATCAGCACTGTCCACATGTCCAATAAGCCTTCGGGCAATTCCAATTTGTAACCAGTCTTGATTCAGTGTAGCTTTGGGTCAACATGGGTTAAACTATGCACAACTTATAAATTAAAGTAACGGTTATGTGAATTTCAGTACAGTTTACCGACTGGCCTGCCTTCAGGTAAATTTAAATCTCGTAAGCTGGTCATCACGTTTGTTTTGAAAGATAATGGAAGGGGTTAATTAAATAACATTTAATTATGGCGGTCTTATCTGATTAAAATATTTACAACTGCACCAAGTGTGGAATAACTCACTTGGAATTTGACACTAGAAAACTAAACTGAACGCCGTTATCATTATGCCATGAAATATCTGATCCTGAATTCCACTATCTTTCTAAGATAATTACTGGAAGAGTTAATAATAAATAGTACGACTGTTTTGTGCGAGAGATAAAACCCAGATCACAGTAAAAATAAATTAATCAATTATTCACCAGGTAAATTCCTGAATGTTCAATTTGATTACAATTTATCAGATTAGCCCAGTAGGGAAATGTTCACACTGGACTAGAGTGAGCTTAATTCAAACCATGACAAACGGTTCAACACTCCCCATGTAGCCTTGTAAAATACAAAGCTTGTCGCCAAAATCCCCATACTCATCTTTATATGTTTGTATTAGCACCTTTGCTTCTTTGTGAAATGGAGAATGTTTTGGCTGGTTTGAAAAGAAGTTGCATCCGCTAGGAATTACCCGGCGTCAAAAGCGTCAAGATGAGGTCTGCATCAGCTTTTTATAGGTCAGGAAATTCCACAATTTTTGTGGGGTCAGGTGATATTACTCTTGCGTCGAAAAGTCCATTGTCGATTGCCCACCTTTGACGTTAATGATATGCAAGGTCAGAGGTCGCTTCGGGTAAACACATCGACACTTCGATCAGACTTGTCTGTCAAGACTGTCACACATGCGATAGAAACAAACAAAATGTTTCGCTTGAAACGAGAAAATGTGCGTTTTTGATTTAATACTGCTAAAGATAAAAAAAAAATAACACACTTTCAATACCCCATTTAATGGACAGAACAAAATAATATTGATTTTTTCGTCAAATGAATACCGCAATGATGCCCTTCCCATAAGCGAAGGCAGATTCGGCATCATGTTGTTTTTTGTTGACGAGTGGCAAAACGGCAGATAGATCACCCAGACGACACAAAGATGACTGCGTGAGAGACAATTCAAACTCCGAGTATCCAAACAACCAATCAATACACATATTTTCAAGAATAACACACAGATGTTCTAGCTGGAAGATGTTGTGTGTGTGGGGGGAGGGGGGGATGGGGGGCGTGGTCCCTAAAATTTGAAAATCGTCTGCTAGAAACAGTGCCGCGTATCTAAATAATATTTTGTCCATATGCAGTACATGTCAAAATGAGTTGAAGAATAACCACTACCGGTCTAAACTATAGCTGTAATATTTCCTTTACTAATAGCACAGGAATTGGACAATTTCTTGTGAATCTCTAACAGAGACCTTCCCAGAAAATGAGGTACGATTCTTGTATTATTAGTATAGAAGCAGAAGGAGCAGGATTCTGAATTTATTGTAGTTATGTTACAACCTATTTTGATTTTTTTGCATGGTAATGTACATGTATTCTGTAACTTTTTTTACATACTTTGGCTTTATACACAGCATTTAAGAGAGTTAATTGGGGCGCGGTGGCTCAGTAGGTAGAGGGGCAGGCTACTTGCCGAGAGGTTCTCGATTCGAATGCCAACTGCGGTAACCGCGTTGTGTCCTTGGGCAAGACATTTCACACCCATTGTCCACGTGGGGACACACTGGCCTTGTGTACTAAGACGTACTGCACGTCGATGGTGAACTTGTCTTCAACCAATGCTAACCCTGCTTGTGTGGAGTTAGTGTGTTGGGGAGCTGACAGTTGCTCGCCGTTGCTCGTGGTTCTCTCCGGGTATTCCGGCTTCCTCCACCCGTAAAACTGCCGTGATTAGCCTTTGTGCAGAAATATGTTACCTTAAATAAATAAATAAATAAATAAATAAATAAATAAATAAATAAATAAATAAATAAATAAATAAATAGAGAGTTAATTGCATTGGAATTCCTATTGTATTAAATTTTCCAATGCATAGAAATTCAAAATGCAATTTATAATGTCCACGAAAGAATATTACTTCCGAAAACTAATTTTTTTTAGTTGACGTAGCTTTGATTTTTCATAAAACCCGACCCACGAGTTGTGTGAATTTACCCTTCTGGTACTGTTAAAGTTTATATCAAACATTGGAAAATGGATTGATAAGAAGCTCCATAATCCACACACCTCACTGCCTAACCCATTACCTAACAAAATGACTGCAACTGCACACATAATTCATGAATTTAGCAGGTAAAAATGTTGTTTTTTAAAGTTTTATACAAACCACATAGTGTGATCTATCATCGAAACAAGATTGTTCCACTGAGGGTCACATGATTCCATTTTGTTTAGGCTTTTTATGTAAGTTGAAAAATTGAAATTGAAATTTACAGTTTTAATTTTATCTGTGAGTAAAGGTTTAAAAAGTAATGTACAAAATATATTGTACTGCCTTTTTGTGATCAGAGTACTGCAATTGTAGCAGCAAGTCAAAATTTCTTATTTTAAATTTGTTTTATAACCCCGAAATATTGAAATGTGGCTATGGCTACAGTTCAATAATTTTTAATAGAACTAATCTGTAAATGAACAATTATTTATTTAATAGCTAAGTATGAAGGGCCTGGAAAAAAAATTTCATATGAGTATAAATGCATGGTACAAGGTAGAAGAATATGTTCAATTCTGCAAATACTGTATGAATCAAAATAAGTTGTAGCATAACCGCAATGAACAAAGTAGCCCACTGCCATTACACCAATAGCACAAGAGCCCGAAAACATTCTCCGAAAAGCTTTCTGTGAAAGCTTTCCGAAAATGATGTCAGGTTCTTGCACACTAGTAGTTTATAGTGGTTATTCTACAACTTATTTCGACTCGTACTGTAAGTCAAGCGATTTCTGAATTCCACTCGGAGGCCCGCTGGCTGGAATTTTGCTTATGCAAAAAAAAAAAAAAAAACGCACATGGGTATCAATCACTGACCATACCTGACCGCCTGTAAAAACTTGTGACTCACCAAGCAAATCTGCAGTTTAAGGAACACTGATAAGTTAGTTATCTGGTGGTCCATAAATTGCAGATTAGCTTGTTAAGTCCCAAACTTTCTACAAGAGTGGCAAGAATGTGTTGGAAATATATATATATATCCACCTACTGATCCAAAAAGCTTCACGTTTTATCTAAATTCATCCGTTTCTTCTAATGTGTCTTTAATTGGTGGTTGTTCAATAGGATGGATTTCGAAATCGTCCAAAGAATGGCCAGGAAGGTTATAATGTTGTGCTACTGGGGCATCAGCATTATGTTTTATATCCTGTTTGTGTCTAGTAGCACGTTCTTGGAAAGGATTTTGACTCTGCCCAACATACTGTTTCAAACAGCGCTTACATGTGATAAGGTAAATAATGTTTGGTGAATCACAATCGAGGGAGTTACGGATCTGATAATGATTTTTCGTTTGTTCGGAGGAAAATTCCTCTTTCTGATCAGGCATAAAAGTATGCAGTCTACAACGAGGCTTTTGCAATTAAATACCGCTCCACTACCATTCTGCAACGGTCTGTTGTGTTCAATCTTCAGTGGTTCGAAATCAACAGTTTTTGCTGGACTTTCCAGCTTTTTCAGAGTTTGGGATTTCAGGCTGCGCAAAAAACGCAGTGAGTACCTTCTCGATCTGAAGGTGACAAATAGAGTAGAACAAGCCTCATTGAAATTTATCTCATCACTTGAATTGCGGTGGAAACAAATGAGCTGTGATTTGATGATACCTTTAAATGCATGTTGAGGATGAAATGATTTTGTGTGCAACAATTGATGTGAATCAGTTGGTTTAAAATATACTTTATATTCTAAGTGACCGGACCCCTGAAATTGCTTGCCTTTATACACGGTCACATCGAGAAAATCAACAGAACTTTCACTGATAGTAGCTTTTAATTTAATGTTTGGATCAAGTTTGTTCAAAATTTCTAAAAATTTCAAAATCTTCTTTTGAATGTTTCCAAATAATCAAAATGTCATCTAAATACCTGAGATATAAGAGAGGATGCTTTGCACATTTGCTCAAGGCATTTTCCTCCCATTCCGCTACATAAATGCTTGCAAAATTAGGACTGAATCTTTTGCCCATAGGACAACCCATTATTTGTAGGAAATATTCTCCATTGAATTGAAAGTCATTACCTTTTAAGCTCAGCTCTAAAAGATCAAAAATTTGTTCATCCGGGCGTTTTGCATCCGGATATTTTTCAAATGCATTTTTAACAGATTTAACACCTTTATCAATATCAATGTTCGTATACATACTGTTGATATCCAAAGTAGCCAGAATTGCATTTTTCGATATTTTCAATTTCGAAATTTTTGACAGGAAGTCTGTGTATATTTTAGATAGCTCGGATGTCTATTTGCTATCGGTTTAAGATGATAATCAATTAGTTCCGCGATCGCATAAGATTCCGAATTACAATCTGATACAATTGGCCTCCCGGGTGGAGTTACGTCATCCGTCCATGAAGAACGGTCCTTGTGGATCTTTGGTAGGATGCAAAATTGTCTTGTTTGAGCACTGAGCTTAGCTGTTAAATATTTCAATTGTTTTTTTGGTAATGTGACCTTCATCGAGGAGACATTTTAAGATCTTATTGAATTTTTCGACATTACTAGGCCAAATAAGTGAATCTATTTTCTTGTATTGTTTAGTATTGCTGTTGTTTCATGGCTTCCTTTATATAATTATCCCGAGATAGAACAACTACCGACCTACCTTTGTCGGCTGGTTTAATTACTAATTTCTTATTTTTTCGAAGTTTCGTGGGGACTCTCTGTTCACCGGCTGTTAAATTGTCTTTATCGGAGAGTATGTTCATGCTGAACACCTTTTGGATGATTCGTTTGCTAGCCTCAATAATTTCGGGATCTACTTCACTATCTGGAGGTGACCAACCAGATGATTCTGTGAAAGGAAGTTTCTGACCGCTGGAGTTTCTAAAACGGTCTGCTAATTTAATTTGCCTAAGAAAATTACAGTTATATGATGGTAAATTTGTTTGGTTACCAGTTTCAGCCTTAGGTGTTGGTACAAAAGTTAAACCGCGATCTAAAAGAGATTTCTCTTGGGTTGTTAGGTCATTGGTGCCAGACAGGTTAACCACATTAGTTCCTAATCCCATATCTGTGAGGCGGTTATTACCTTTGCCTTTACTTAGTTTCAATCTAGATGGTTCAACCAGTGATCGTGTATAATATTGGCGGTTCTCGTGGTCAAATGGATTACATCCTGAGCAACATCAAACTTCGCGTTATCAATTTTTGGTATAACGTTAACGTCCTTCACATTCCGAATGGTTTCGTTGATGATGCTCAGGATTCTCCTCTCAGCTTGAGGAAGTTTTTGCGAAAAGTTTAGTTCAGCGAATTAAAGTTTTGCAGATCTAAACGTGGCCCTGATATCGCTAAGCATATTCCGCAACTGCTTAACTACGAGATCAGAATTATCATTCCGAGAATTCACGCCAATATTTAATAATATTTTTTTGGGACTGGACTGGCCCCTGTGCACTTTAAACATAGAGCGAAAGTGATTGAATTTGGCGCCGGGGTAACACTCCACATGGATGTCCGGATGGGGATTTCGATCAATGCGTCCTAAATTTGAACGTCCAATCATAAGGATGTTTTTACAAACATCGGGGAGGCGCCAGTTCCTTTTGTCAAAATTAACTCCGCTTTTATGCCGAAACTGGGAGAATTTAGAATCAAATGAGCGGCCCGAGTTGCGACTCGGTGATTTGACTTTCTCTGAGTACGATATACCTGGTTGGACCACACTAAAGGAAGGAGAAGATGGAGAAGAAACAGAAGCAGGAGAGGAAGCAGAAGCAGGAGAGGAAACAGAAGGAGAAGCAGAGGAAGCAGGAGGAGTTCTAGTGAGAGCAGGAGAAGAGGAGAAGAAAGGCTGCGGAGGAGTAGGAGGTAGAGGAGCAAGACGAGGTGAGACAGCGTTACTCAATTTGCGAGCATCTCCTCTCACAATATGGACCGGAGATGTTTGCTAATTGAGGCGCTTACTCTGAGAGAAAGCAGGAGAAGTAGAAGGAAAGGAAGAGGGAGAAATACTTTGCCTTGATCTTTTCTTATTATGATTTTCGCGTTGGGGTAGAGGGACAACACGGACCGGAGTTTGCTGGCTCCTTCCCGCATTGTTCCTTACTCCAGACGCTAGGCGAAGTTCCGAAATGTAAGACTCGTAGACCGAAATCTGTCAACTTATTTTTAAAGTTTTTTTGAGCCCAGATGAAGGCACGCGCCGAAGCGCTGTTGTAGTCTATTTTTCGATTCCAGGAGGTGGTCGCATAGCCAAAGTTATCTTAGACTTCAATTGGTTTAAATTTATCTTACAATGCCCAATTAAAGCATTTAACGTTTGGTTGGCCCATTTCACACTAATCTGTCGAAAAACAGAAAAAATGTGTGGGGTGGGAAGACCTGGCTTTAGAAAGCCACCTAACTCACCCACTTTCTTCTCCAACTGTTTCGGAAAATCCCGATTTGCCAAATGCTGCTCTAGGAGCCCAATATGGTGCATACATTGAATCACCTGAAAAAGGGCCTTGACCAATCTAGAATAGACCTGGAACGATTGTTCCTGGCCCATTCCAGACTGGGCAACTCTCTTTCCCTGATGCTTCTGTCGTTTTGGAGCCATTTGAAGAATAGGTAGATGAATTGACAATATAAAATTAAAATGAAGAAAGGAAATAAATGAAAATATAATCTAGATATTACCTATTAAAGAAGATACCTGGAATGGTTGCAGTCTTCAGCAAAGGTAGAAAATAATCCGTCAGCTTCCTGTTAGATATTTCGGAGAGAATTCAAAGTCAATTTCATTAACCCTCCATCCAGTGTAATGGGTTCTAGCACTATCACATTAAAACTCCATTCAAATAGTTTTTAATTTTTGCCTAAAGTTACTTTTTACTAGCTTAACATTCACAATGAACATTTATACAGCTTTAAAGTGGCAGGCAATTCATTCCAATTCTTATATGTTGAATAGCAAGTGGTTAATCTTCGAATGATATTACCTTTCTTGGAATACCGTGCAAAACGATCGATTGGCAAACAGTTTATAAAAGCTTTTAAATGCCAACACGATGGGCAACATGTTGTTGTCATACTTGATATCAGGCACCACGTGTTTGCGTTATTGTGCCTCACCTTAGATTACTTCAATATCCTTCGTCCAGATAGAAATCATTTTTGTCTGTGTTCGACCCAAATATTATAGATGACAAAGAGATGGTGGCAGATAGAGAGACTAAGCGATATTTTGAAAACAGATAAACAACTTTACATTCTGTGATACAACAATTTTACATTATGTGGTGCTCTTTATCCCGTTCTGTGCAAGGTGAATCCGGTACGACTTTTATCAATGTATGGTAGAGGGCTATGTTTCTTGCCAGAGTTAAGATAAATATAATCGGATCAGTAATTGGTCAAATCTCTGAGGCCTTGACGGTTTCTTCGCAAAACGATTTTGTTGCACAGTAGTCATTTTGGCATGTTCCGGTGGATGGAAAGAAGGAAAAACTACATAATATTCTTTTGAGGTGGGTGGGGGAGGGGTGGGGGAGAGGGTGTAAAACTACCGTACTGTCACATTTACCTGCTAACCCAAGAGTGCCACGAAAATGGCCGATTTGTACACCCGATTTGTCCCGAGTGTCCTAGATTAAGTCCCGGTTGTTTAATCTTCAAACTACACCATCAAGACATGCCTACGGGATTATAGCTCAAAACTCTAAACTCAACGCTTCTTTCAAATTCAATTTTGCATGTGTAAAATATACATGTACCAGTCACGTCGCAACATCTTATTCAGTTTACACGTACCCTACCGCTACTCCGATTTGGTCATGCTGGACTCCCAACAATTCGAAACAGTATTAAAGTCATATTTGCATGAACAACCGTGCAGTACGTGGAGAGTATATTATCACTAAATCCTCCATGGAGTGGGGATTCCACTCAAGCAATAATGGAAAATTTCTTGCAAGGCATAACAAGCACAGGCAAAGTTCCAGCCAGTGGACCCCCGGGTGAAACCCGGAGGTCCATTGGCTGAAACATTGCTTGTGTCTTTTTGTCCATATGTCCAGAATTTGAAAGTGATACTTTTGGTGATAAGTTCAATCCACAGGTGATTTACTTACAATCCACCCTCCACATACTGTATGTGTGTGATACAAGTCCAAGTATCAAATCTAGTCTCGTAAAGAAAGTTCACTCTAAACTAAAATCAGTTGGGTTAAAAATCAACCCAAATCAACAGGGTTGAGTGAATGTGAACCCTGTTAGGTTCATATTCACTCAACCCAGTTGATTTGGGTTAATTTTTAACCCAACCGATTTAGAGTGCACCTGATTACACGAAAGGGCGAATCGATATCTAAGACTCCAATCCAGATGAAAATATCCCGACTGGAAAAATTATAATATCCCAAACTCCATTAGTGCTAACCAATACCCATAAATCCATAACACACTCATCTATGACTCTTTAGCTAAAAAGTGACTGTTACAGCCTGGTACGCTGTTTTTCGTAAATGTTAAAAATAGAATCGAAACAAAAATATTCTCCACTGTTAGATTTCGAAAAAGCTTTTGACTTTCTTGAATGGTCCTTCATAAAAAAAAACATTGAAGTTCCTTAATTTCGGACCTTCTATTATAAACTGGTTTAATACTGCAATATTTTCAGTTACATCTCAAATAACGGGCACTGTTCCGAAAAATTTAACCTACAGAGAAGAGTACGGCAAGGTGACCCACTCTCCCCCATCTTTTTATTTTAAGTGTAGAAATATTAAGTGCCACACTTAAGTACAACCCCGATATTGATGGTATTAAAATAAACAACTTGGAATATCTCATAAGTCAGTACGCAGATGATTCAACGTTATTTTTGAGTGATGATGGGCATTCGTTGAACACAGCCTTGGAAACTGTAGATTCTTTCGCTGAACAGTCAGGCCTAAAAGTAAATTTTGAGAAAACGCAGGTTATATGGATTGGGTCGAAACAGGGGTAATTATTCATTATGTAGTTCTCACTGAACAGATCATACGTGATACCTAGGATAGCTACAAATCGTAATGTTCAATGGAACAATAATGGTAAATTTACTATCCTAGGTATCACGTATGATCTGTTCAGTGAGAACTACATAATGAATAATTACGTCGAAAAAAAGAAAAAAATGGAAAAACTTCTGAATGACTGGTCGTTTAGAAACCTTAGCCTAATTGGAAAAACTGCTGTTGTAAAAACACTGGCCCTTCCAATACTGATACACTGTCTATCGGTTCTCCCAAATCCACCTGACAGCATGTTGGATTCTATACAATCGCGTTTATTCCAATACCTGTGGGCCAGGAAGCGAGAAAAGATCAAACGTAATGTTCTCATTAACGAAACGGACGGCGGGGGTCTTAAATTTCCAAACATTCGATCATACAGTTATTCTTTAAAAATGGTGTTGATTAAGAAATTAATGGATCCCGGCATAATAGCACCCTGGAAAACTCTTATTTTGGACAACTTCGAAAAATGTGGAGGTTACAAAACTTGTTTTTTACACAAAGAGAGATTAACAAAGGTTGGGGGGCATTCAAATAGTTTTTGGAAATATGTCCTTAAGGCCTGGCCTCTTTTAGACAACAAATCTCCAACTGGACCTGAAGAAATATTTTCTCAACCTATTTTCTGCAACAAAAATATAAAAATTAACAACAAACTATTTTTTAATCGAAGATGGTGCGACAGAGGTATATTTTTTCTTAACGATCTCTTGAGTGAGAGCGGGGACTTTCTGACTTTTGAAGCCTTCTCTGCAAAATTTGATATCAAAACTCCCTTCACTGTCTTCCAGGGGTTACGAAAGGCGATTTCAAAACGATGGCAAAATGAAATAAACAGTAAAAAAAAATCCGACTTTATCATAAGTCCGTTGATAGAAAAATTAAAAGTAACAAAAACCGTAAACAAAACTTTTTACCCATTATTCCTGCAGCATCGTGCCCAGCTCAGTCTCAGAAGAAATGGAACGAGCGTTTGCATCTCAGTCTGGATTGCGATGCTTGGAGACTGATATACAAGAGTCCGTTTTTAATTACTGATGACACCTATCTCCAAGCTTTGCAATATAAAATCATACACAGAGCTTTATTTACGAATGCTCGCCTTTTTAAATGTAAATTATTTGAGACTGAGCTGTGTGCGGTTTGTTCCAACACTAAAGAGACAGTGCAACATTTATTCTTCGAATGTTCAGTGTCAAAGACAATCCTCTTACAACTTGCAGATAGATTGCAGGAGAAATGTGGTATTCTATTACCACTGACACCGCACTTTACCCTCATTGGCTATATTAATAATAATAATAATAATAATAATAATAATAATAATAATAATATACATGAATATACCCTCACCTTAGTAATTCTTATATTTAAAAAGTTCATTTATTCTTGCAAAGTGAGAAAATGTCAACCTAGCTTCCACGGATTCGTCGAAATGCTCCGTCAATACCGTGACCTCGAGCTATACTCCCGCCACCTATACTCTTAACAAAAAAAAACCGACTTAATAAATACCAGGTGGGAATCTCTAAAAGCCCTATTTTATCCTCCGACTTAACACCACACATCGCCTGGACAATAGCCTTCGATCTCCTGGACAATAGCCCTCGACGTTTTTCTTTTGATTTTTTTTTTCTCTCCATTCTCATGAGAAGGCTATATGCAACACAAGTCGGATAAAATAATAACAATCTTATTTCTGTGCATCAATTAAACCTAGAGTAGAAAAAGTTATATATTATACTCTGTATAAAATGGAATTCAATTTACACTCAGACTATATGTATAGATATATGTTTATCACTTTTTATCTGAATACAAAAATTTAAAAAAAAAAAAAAAAAAAAAATTTTCTCCACTGTGTTTTAGTAGAAAGGCACTTTCTCGGAACAGCTCTCTTCATATGATGGTCCAATCAATATAATAATAACTTGGTCTTTACACTTGATTACAGAGATGTAGAAAGAATTTCGAACTTACGGGTGGCAAGGTCATATAGGACACCCACACACTGTATATATATAATGCAAGGGGTGCGCCGGAGTGGACGTTTGTTGTTTCGACCGTTAGGAAGACCGTCAGCCGCAAACTGCCTTCCTGAGCCTAAACTTAGAGTAATCGCGAGCTAATGTAGGAGTTGGAGCTGCCTGTGCGAAAATATCGAAGAAGTTCTCCCTACAAAGACCCCCCCCCCCCCCTTCCTTTCTACCTGCTCCATCTCCACCGTTTGCAGATTTGCCAGCTCCACTCCCTTCGCCTGGAGTTGTAATCCGAGAACAGGGAGATATTATTATCCGTCACGTCGATATCGTGGCCTGGTGCGAGGTTACCAAGTTTTATGTGATGCATTTTGAGGAATAATTATGATTCTATTGGACAATTAATTCGGTTTAATAGAGTTTTATAAACCGATGTCTTCTACTAAATGTGGACGCAAGCTAAGTCCACGTCGCGCGGGCTGCAAGAGCCCCTAGGCGCCAAGGATATCCGACAATCAGTTGTGATAACGAACTCATCTCTCCCTCTACGATAGATCAAAATCAAATTTTCTCAACCTTTGAGCGCTTGATGTTAGTGTGCCTGGTACCACGCGTCTCGTCTTCACTTTTGACATGACCTCAACTGACGCCAACATGACCTTGGTCCAGACCCCAGGGTGGGCTGTGGTTAAGGAAACCACATTCAAGTTCGATGGCAATGAGGTCATGTCCATCGAAGACAGCGACGTGAATCATTGTTACGACGAGATGCCGAAGACCACGCAGGAAAGCAAAAATGCGCAGTACAAAGGAATCGACACCTGTCCAACGGGTGCGTAAGGAAACGACGGATCAACGCGGTTGATAAGGACACAACAGAGCCAGAAGATAAGGCCATCTCTGATGCCTACAGCAACAGGTTTTTTCGAACTGCTAGAGAGTCACGTGACTTCTACCAGAGGGCGCTATGGCGCAGGATAGAATATGAACTAACCTGCTTTGACTACAATCGAGTTCATCATGCCATGGGCGATACTGCTGTCAAGTAGAGTGGAATATGGCATAGTTACCTTGCCAGAATTGGCTAGACTGATTCGACCGTATCCTTCGACATCGCGAAATCTCGAAAGATAAGAGCGGCACGCTGTGGAATGGCAATCTGAACGTCTCTGTGAGAAGCATGTGAGAAGCATGAAAGGCATTCCGATGCTCATCGAGGAACTGTCTGGTTGATGAGACTGAATCTTGCTACAACCGCAAGATCACAAAGGTCGAGATCACCATTGAGGCGTTACTCAACCAGCTCTATAGCCAGGGATGCATATCTACCAGCAGTGGGATAAGACCAAAACACCAAAGATCTAGCTCCAGCACCTTGGATGAGTTCTTGACCACTACAAATGCTCTGTGGCTCACCTGTAAGCTACCGATGATGACCAGCTTCGCAGCTGCGACAGGTGGATTAAAAAATGAGCGAGAGCTTCGCCACCCAGATCACTAAGGTCGCTCAAAAAGCCGGCGCATCGCAAATCTGCTTATATGGCGGGAAGACAGTTTGGATGTGTGGGTGCAGACCCCAAAATACAACTCGTTCCTAAAATCCTGAGAGAGCAAACCTACCGGGTTGCTCTATTTCACTGTAAAGACCGTTACAGTTTTGAAGCCCCTCTTCATGACTACAATGTGATTCTTTCATGCGAAGAACGAGATGCAGTGTGCCAGCTTCTGACCGAAACTCTGCATGTCAAGTTCCTACTAAAGACAGATCAGCCAGCTGCTTATATTGTGCTAAAATAAGTAAGCATGAGTGATGCACTTTTGCTTGTTATCTCGGCTCTCGGCACTTCTGCTTCCTGTCTTAGTGTCAGGTAACAATTAGGACTGGGGTCAATTACATGTAAATGTAATTAATTACAATTACAGTTACTTTTATTTTTTCAATTACAATTACAATTACTTTTAATTTCAAAGTAATTCATTACAAATACAATTACTTCATAAAATGTAATTAATTACTTTTAATTACTTTGACAATATTTCTTTGAATGGAAAGCTTCATAACCAGTATGTGTATGTATGAACTTTGCTTTTTTGCTATTGTTAGCGGGGAAAATGCATAATAGAACTGAAGAGATGAAAAATGTTCAAGCCAAACTCCCAATTGTTATGAAATTAAGAATTGCTTGATTCTAAATTTCAGAACATGATTACTGGGATAAATGTTGTGGGAATTATGAGGGGTTACACTCCGACATGATCAACTGAAAAAAAGTTAAGGAAAAAATAACACACACATTTTATTCATTTCCCAAGGAACTACTGCAAGAAAGGGAATAGAAACCACAAATACGTAGTGCCCATTTCTTGTGATGACAAGTAGTAAATTATAAAAAATGCAACCAAATGTACATTGCTCTCAATTACGACACTGGGGTATATGATTATTACATTTTATCATCATTAAATTCTGAAAAGTGTCATCCCTCAAGGAACATCTATCTGGTTTGTATACCTTTCCTCCTATACTGAAAGGCCTTTCCATTTGGGCTGAAGAGACAAGCGTGGTCAAATATCGTATAGCCAATAATGATAAATATGGGATTTTTAGAAGATCATATTTTCCTATAATCCAGTGGTTTACATGACATGTAAAAAGAGGGTTCACTTACATAATTATTAACCTTAGTCAAAGATGATGTTTCAGTAAATTGTTTGTTTTGTGGCTTTTCTATAAAACTAAAGATGTCCTCTGTGGATTCTAATTGTTTATGTACATCGCATTTAACCTTTTTAGTAGGCATGTCACTGCCAATGTTATCAGATTTGCATGTTTTTTAGGAACTATAATAAATCCGTTTAATACTTCATACATGAAGCTCATAATCCTTCTCAATAAATACAGAGAAATATCATGCTTTGTCATGTTGTTTTAGGGATCAAGTAACATCCATGTTCCACTGTATTTCCTTGAAGCTGGTCAGACAAAAGGCAGTAAACTGTTTTGCTTCAAGGTGTCAAATTGGTATAGCTCCAACAAAGGCCACCAATACAATAACAGTTTCTATGTAACAGGTTGTGAGGACAACTGAAGTTCACTCTCTTTTACTTCTTAATAATGCTTGACAATTTTCTCTATTTAAAATAAAGAAAAAAGTAAATGGAATGGGACTTTTTATTTCAAATCTATTACCTAAAAGCAATAATTTTGAATCTTGAAAAAGTGGCCTAAACCATGAATCAAAAATTAATAATAATAATAATAATAATAATAATAATAATAATAATAATATGAGAGGCCACACACAATCTTTCTTTTAAGCCACACACTCCATTGAGTAGTTCTACATTAAATCCCTTACTCATAAAGTTATGCAGTAAAGGAGGCTTTGAAACAATAATGGAAAAGTTTCATGAAATGGAAAGATTTTTCAGAAAAGTGTGATTCAGTTTTGATTTTTGATGTAAAGATTTTTTACACTCATGTTTGTGACTAAATGTAATTGAAAGTAATTGAAAAGTAATTGAAATTACATGGTATTTTCCAATGTAATTAATTACTTTTCAATTACATGTAATTGACACAGGTCTCAATTACACATTACACCCAATTACTTTGAAAACATGTAATTAATTACACTCATTACCATTACAAATTACAATTACCCCAGCCCTAAAAACGAACTTTTAGTATTTCGGGTATTTTAGACTTAATACCCGGTCGACGTTTGTGTTTCACAAACTGAGAACTTAGTGCAAGAGGGGTTCAAAATGGATCTCTATGAGATTATCGGTCAGTTGCCTGATGCTTGTACCACTGAAATTCACATTCAGGAGGATGCTGATCGTCAACTAAGTGTTCATGCAGAACAACAGAAGATGCGAGAAAAGCACGGCTCTCTGGCTGTAGGGGTGTGGACAAAATAAACAATATTTGGGGCGAGTCCTCTCAGCTTACCGATACACCTCATGGAAAACGATGAGATTTTGAGGCTTTACATGCGATACGAAGCGCGACTAGGCGCTATTTTTTCGAAGACTGGGCACCGCAGTCTCACAGTTTTATACGTCAGCAATCTGTAGATGTCAGTCCATTCTCCCGGATTACCAAGCAAAGCTGATTTCCGACCTAGAATCCGATCTATTGTCGAGTGTGCGACGAGCACGACATGTGAGCTATATCATAACTATGAATGTACCTAGTTCGCTAACTGCTGCCCTGACAACAACCAAGTATCATCAATTTTGACATATTTGTCTCTTGACTATACCAGAAAACGTCATCAGAGATGGAGTCATCCGCACCGGAGACGCTGATGGTCACATCCTCGCCTGGAAATCTCAAACAAGAGAATGAACCTATCGGTCCAGGGGGTGGTGCCGAAGCGGGTGAAAGACCCTAAGAAGGTGAATGCTGGGTGGGAAATGGTCGTAGCGCGAAAACCGAAACATTAAAAGATACCGAAAGAGTGACGTGAGACTAAGGCTGCAATGCAAATGCTGACATGCTTCAACAACATAAACGTGTAAGAAGCCAAGAGCGATGGCAGAAACCATCACAAAACTGGACGCCATATATCATTGGTGGTCCGGTGGTTAATGGGGGGGGGGGTGGGCGCATATGGCCACTAACCCACCGAAAGCCACCTCGTGGTCAGACACGATACGTAGTAACGTAACCAGGAGGTGCCGATCTCCTTACCTAACGCATATGTCCCTAAAACAAATTCCGAGACAGAAATTTGACGTTTCGTTGCCAACCGAGGTCCACCAAGCTGACCTCTTATTTTTACCCCATGATAGCCTGCATAGTAAACAGCCCCGCGGTCGAGAGGTTTTCAAGTAGGCCCCGACCGTAGGAGATGTGGACAGTCGATAGAAAGCCGCTGAGCCTCGACCTAAAAAAAATCAACTGAAGTAGCTAGGCTTTCTCACGCATCTGCGTACATGATGTGATGTCCCAAGCTTCTTTGGGTGGATCCTGGGTGAGAGGTCATGGGTTATGTGTCCAAGTTGCTGACCAAGCATAATGCCTCTATTTGACGAGATGAGAAAGAACCCCTCCGCGAGCAAGGCATTGTAGGAAGGTTTAACCGTACTCTCACAGAGCGTTTGTTTTGACATCAGTACGCTTTGGAGATGGCGTTGTCTCAAGGTCAAAGATCCATCGAATGGGTTGCCCGGCTGCCGGCTGTCATCTCAGCTCTGAATACTGAAGTGACAAGTCAGTCTGGTAAAAAGCCCAAAACTGCCATTAAGGCTAAGATAGTGACGCAAAGGCTCTCTATCGTTGTAAGTAGTCCTGTCAGTTTGGGGGAACAAAAGAACCCCTCTGATGTGGACGTTCGGTACCTCTACCAGCCAGGTGAGCTTGAGGGAGGAGAGAGACTTGCTCCTGATCATGTTTACTCCAAGATTCCAGGCTTGGTAGATTAGTTACAAAACCCACTGGGGCCTATCTGTATTATTTGTGCCTAGGACCCGCTCGTGGGGTGAGGGGTGTAAGGTTTGGGGGTCTTGGGGTGTAACATCCATCCCTCCAAAATCTCCCGATCATGGGTTTCGTCGGTCAGAGGTTGGGCAAGAAATTAAGAAATACCATGTTGGAAATATATGTCCTTGCTTGCTAGACGAAAATATACACCCACATTTGGAGTACTCTGTTGGGCAAAATCTCTTGCTTGCCCGACAAAGATATACACATATGAGAAAGTGCAATAAATGCCCAACTCAGTTTATCGGCAGAATTCCACATCTAGTGAGAGAGTAACTGATACCAAATGATTTTATGGCCATGATGTGTTGAAAGCAGATGATGGTCTGGCACCTCTACTTATCTAGCGTGTAACTGTTGTATGTTTAAATTACGGTATTTTATCAAGATATTTGTAGCGTTTTAGTCTTTGATAAATACAAGTAGCTATATTCCAAATAGTTGGGTGATAGGATTGAGCCGTCGGGCGCCGACATCTTATAACGCTGAAAAATGTTTGTGTTACGGCCCTGCGTGGGACTGATTGTCCGAGAACAGTTACCTGTCGTCCCTAGTTACACAGTTCTGCCGCCTGATGGCGTGCTTACTCATTACGTTCTGCAGCTCTTCTTTTTCGGTTACATTCCTGGCATGTGATGTGCATGTTACCCTTCCAGTGTCCCAGGCTGTTGTTTATTTATCCTGTCTATGCTAAACAGCTGCTCGTCCTTAGAACCGAAAACCCTAAAGCATCTCGATGTTACATGCTGCACAGCGAATGTGTTGTCTCTCTTCGGGCCGCAAGATTTAGTTGACCTCGAGATTGTCCTCTCGGTGTTTGTGATGGTTATTGCGTTTGTGGAACACAAGCTTTTACTAGAGTCTCTGCGCAGGGGAGTTGATACACCCTCACTTCTCCGGGGAACAAACGACCCCCTGAGGCTGACTGAAGTATTCCTCCCTTGAAACGGCCGCTATACTAAGTTGGACCACTGGAGATGGTCGTCGATGATCCAAACCTTCTGTAAGTTGGACCACTTGAGATGGTCGTCGATGATCCAAACCTTCTGTGAAACTTCTGTTGTCAACCCCTGGCTGGAATGGACTGTGGGTGTGCATCCGAGGCATCAATCTGCATCAGTCAGCATCATATTTCTTTTTCTCAGTTGCTTCGACGGCGTGAGGTAGAGTCACATTACCAACATCGTATAGGGTGTGAACTTCTTGATGTCGCTTTTCTTTGACAGGAATAGTGATCAGAATGCTTTGTCATCGACTATCTTGGGGGGTGGTAGAGGAGCCGAAGGGAGACGGTTGAGAAATGTGTTTGTGTCACGGGAAGAGTAATTTCGGAGCGTTATCTCGAACATTCTTGCGGCTGGTAAGAACCAGAATGCCCGGAATCCATCTTTCTACAAACTGATGCGGCCCAAGACAAATGGAAAGGGTTTTACGTCACTCTCTACTGCTTTATTTGAAGGCAAGTGCACCAACGACGCGCAGTACGCCTTACTATACAACACCATCGTGCATCCGCGTGGCAATTGGGATTTTAAGTACCTTGTCCCATGACACATTGCAGATACCGCTGTTCAGGAGAGAACCGTCGGCATTTTGGTTTGAAGTTTAATGCTCTGACCACTAAGCCACCCCGCTCCCGTTAAACCTTATAGAGGTTTTATTAGTAAATAGAGAATAACTTGGAATTGACTATGCTTGTGTTGTGCCCAGTGGGGATGGTATAGTTCCGCCGCGAAGCGTTGGGAGCTGCAACCATCCACAACGAGAACCACACAGGTGTTGTCAACTGACATATAAAATATCCTCTTATCATTAAACTGTTAGAGGGAAATTGAAATAAACACTTTTCCGGTGACATAATTTAATGATATGTGAACCGTTGTCTCAATAAAATTCTGTTCGTGAATATATTAAATTATTTCGAAAGGAAACAAAATACTGCACTTTGATTGGCTGAGAGGTACGGTGTAACATGCGATTCACAGCGGCTTTTTTTACACCGTGTTTAACCACGGTGTAAAAACAAGAAGATACAAGAGCAAGCTATATGGCTAAAAAGTACCCATTTAATTTTCTGTCAGTTTTTGCCCACAATGTAGGTTAAAGTATTAAGTGCACCAAAAGTCTTGGAAATAAATCCGTTATCCTTGTGTTTTCCAGGGTGTATGGGAGTTTACACCGGTTTGAGAACTCATACACCCTTCGGCTTCGCCTCAGGGTGTATGAGTTTCCAAACCGGTGTAAATTCCCATACACCCTGGAAAACACAAGGATGACTAATAATATTTATGCCATTCTGCATTACTTTTGGAGCTGATCCACACAACGCGTAGTTTTAACCCTTTATCCAACGCACGGGGTATCAAAATGTGTTATTTGAATTATTTTGTATCGCATTCTTCAAGAGATTTCAACAAAACCATATCACATAACATCTTATCGGAATGAGCCCAGCGAGCTCGTTCCAACGAGGGAGTCATGATACGAATTTGTTGAATGTTTTGGGTGAGTTTAATGCTTATAGCACTCTTTGGGGTGATCCCTACAACAAAGAAGACCTGAAAGGCAAAACAATAGAAGAACTTGTTGTTTTTAACTGAGCAAGCTGTATTGGTATATATGTAAATAACACAGGTGAATTTGTTCGATTCGTTAGGTAAAGGGTCTATAACGTGAGGCCTTATGGGAGGGAGAGGTTGTTTATTTCTCGATTCATTTTAGCAACTATTATTGAGTTTTGGATGTAATGATAAATATGATGATATTCAACTCGTCCCAAATTTATAGCTCCCAGAATGCTTTTGAAGGTCGTCGAAAGATCCGAAAGTCGTTGAAATTTGCTCTCTTCACTGAAGTTCCTCAAAAAAATTGGATATCAGGCAATCAGAGAAGATTCATTTCAGACATGCTCAGTTCGACTTAGAATGAGCTGAATATTGCTGGTGTGGCTTCCCCTTTTCCAAATAAAATGTCTGATCAATAGAAAGCGGATAATGAAATATATTGCAGACGTGATTGTGATATCACATTAAGCTAGGAAATATTGAGTGCAAATTCCTTAGTCTAACATGTTTACATAATAATATGAACCGTCAAAGGGGAACGTTATTCTCTTTAGCCCACTAATATCCCGGGATTTCACGTCTCTAGCCCCTTTAAACCTATTGTAGAAATAAAGGGAAGGTCCTGAAAACGCCCCCAAAACAACTCATTCAGGTGTAGGTACCCTGGAGATCTATGAAACTCGATCAGAAAATTAGGTCTTGAAGTCACCAAAAGGCTCGGCTCAGACCTAATTTACTACGCCAATGTAGTGAAATTCTCGGTGAACATCGGACTTTCAGGAGTTTCTCTACATATATGCTGGTGCCAGTTTTCGTTTCAGGCAAGCCATAACACTTCGTGTTTCACACACTCATGTACAGCTTCCGTATACAAAGCAAACCAGTTCTGTAAGCACTCCAACTGAATACCAGACTTGTGCATTCGTTTTTGACGGTGTATCTTCATGGAATGATGTGAATGTTGACTTCTAACTGCCATGCGTAGTTGTCATTGGCTTAATTGTAGGCAACAGAAAGGTGGGTTAAGGCAGAAATCCAACTGTCTTTGGAACGTGCTTGTGACGTTACTGCAAAAAACAAAAATCCCAATTGCTCTGAAAGATGACTTTGTCATTCAAAGTATATAAAAGATAAAACATAGACACCGTGTTCACAGTTGTGTTTTTATTTTTATTCAGCAGACATTGTGGTCAATGAAATAGCATATACATGTATTGCGTTGACAGTGAAATCAAAAAATAAAACAGAAATAATACGGAACACGTTTTTTTTAAATGAATCTAACAGCTTACCTAGCGCAATTTATACATAGGTTCACAGAGGGTAAATTTGGTAAGAGCAGGACACCATCACTACATTCACCCTCTAGGAACCTATTGTGCACGCACGAGTCTAAAAAATTGTCAACTCAAATTTTGTAAATGCAGTTTATGATTCGTGTCCTTTCCTCCACACATGGCTGACAATTTTTGTCATTGGAAGAGATTTGCGGAAAAGTTAGCTCCCCTTAATTTCCGAAAGCTGTTAAGAGATTTTACACAAAGAGTATGGGAATTTCATATAAAGATTATAATTTCGAAATGCTAGCGAATTTGCGTCATCGGTGTACACATCATTTCACAAACTTCAGGCTATCCGCAAATTGCGTCTAATTGGCGTCTGGGTTACACTTGGAGGCCCTCGAAAAACATTTGGTGTTCTGTGGTGAATTCTATTGTGGGGGCCCTGGCCCTTTTATAATCTCTGGGATAATGGTGACGAACATCTTATCCCAAGAATCGAAGTGCCCTCGGGGAAAGTATGGGATGGGATACCCCAATAAACCATATTATCTACCATTTACCTAACAACGCAATCACACACCGCTGCATCAGCAAAGATAAAAAATTGGCGACGGTGAAAGATCATGTATCACTTTTGCAGTTGCGATAAAAGTCACATTACGTCACGAGAAATGAACGAACTCATGAATATCATTCCAGTCATATCAACTTTTGTTCACGCAACAGTTTTATTATTTCCAACATAGGCTTGACTATAAGGATCGTTTCTGAAATTACGTTCCCATTTTATCAGAGAAAGTCCTTTATAATACACGCGGTTTCGAATTCTGGAGACAAAAGCTATTGTGAGCAACTCACGTGAATACCAAGTAACAACCTACCGCAGCACTTAAGAGTTTAATTGCACCGTTGGACATGCCCATAATTTTTGGTTTGATAAATGGACGGAACAAAGCACATCCATCCATTCATCACTGCGATTGGAAAATTATTGATTGAGTTAGAAAAAGTTCACCTCGATCCAGGGATGTCACGTCAGTCCTCGAACAATGATATGCAAGCGAGTCGGATTTCATTAAAAAAAACTGATTGCAACCAGAACCGCCCATGTGATATCTGTGTGGTAATCAGATGTACAGAACTGTGGTCATTCTTTCTAGGTCGGGTGGCGATTGGATCGTGATACATTTTTATCGTTTTGCAGAGATTTCACAAATAACCTTTCACAAAACAAAACAAATAAAATTTCACAAACAAATGTTTTGGGATTGACATTCGCAGGGGTACGTAATTTTGACTGCTACTCCATAACTGTGGAAACTCTTCCGGTTGGGTTCAAACATTTTATTCAAAGTAAATCGGAAAGAGGAAAGTTCTAATAGGATTTACCAGTTTGGAGTTTAAAGTTTCCCACTTTTCCCGACTGGAGTCTCCGAATAATCAAAGTTTGGAATATGTGACGAGAGTTGGTTCGAGACCTCCCAACCAATAAGAGCCTTTTCGGAAATTACGTCCCCAGTTTATTGGAGGAAGAACTCCTTCGTAGTATTTCCCACAAACTGAGAAACACGCTTTGCTTTTAGTGCTACGTTCTAAAAATATATCTAGGATGGTCAATATTATCTCAGCTCTTGTCTACACCAGAAACCCAAGAGAGCTTTTTGCGATAACAAATTTTAATATAAGGCAAACGTTTCATTTATTTGCCTGTTTTAACCTCCGACCGTTCTAACTTGAAAAGGCTTGTCTGACGAACTTGTGAAAATGATGTTAGTTAATAATTTCCAAAAGGCCGATGCGTGGACAAGCAAATAACCCTTAAATCGTCGTTTGTGAAACATGTCAATGTATCTCCTCTTCAATCAACCACGGGTGCCGCGAAGATGACCTGTTGGGGTGAGGGTGGGGTTTAAATCCAGTTTTTCCTTCCTCTCATGACTAAAGTCCCAACTGAAGAAATATCCCAACTACATCATCATTTTGTCAATGGTGATCACATATAGAAAATACGTAAAATTTGTTTGTAGATAAATACATAGTCATGTTGCATGGGCTTCCCAACTTATTATTATTCAATCCTTCACCTAAATGAAAAGCAGACGGCACTTGCAAAAAAAATCTTGAATAACTAATTTTTTAATTTTTTTTGTCTCAAAAACATAGGTTATGACCCCTCATTGAAACGAGCTCGAGACAAAAAATAAAAAAAAAATGAAAATTAAGTGGTGATTTTTGTGAATAGCGCTGGCCGTTTTTGGCCGATACGTTGGGTAAAGGGTTAATTAGCACGTACATGACTCAAAATTGGTCATGATCGGATCCCATCATCCTCAATCAGCCAAAGACCTCCATTTGCATAAGACCGATTTGTGTGTGTTGATTGACCGACTTGTGTGTGACTGGAGTCCACGCAGCAAATCTAGTCCCATAAGAAAGTATATGATTGTCCGTGCATACTATTTAATTCCTTCGTGCCGCTGGCAGATATTATTCCAGCCAGAACAGAATTTCTCTTGCCATTAAAGTAGGTATGCCTATAATTTTGACATATTTAATCCAATTCCTCTCTGTAAATTAAACAGAACTTTTCATTAAGGATTTCTTGAGTTAAATGTATATGCATGTTTCATCAAATGCAGTTATGGCTGCTTAACTGGTAGAGTGTTAAATTATTTTTGGCTATCAAATCTTGTACACATGTCTTTGACCTGTTATAATTTATGGGAGAGTGCCCCATAAATTGTAACAAGGCAAACCCTTAGAGACTGACTAATATCACTTCAATGATAATACAAAGTTCATGCACTGAATATGAGCCTCCAAGCTGTGGTACCTGTACTTCAGAATAAAGCCCAAATATGGGCTTCCAGCACTCTACTAGTTAATAGCAGCCATGACCAGATTTGATGAAAATATCTTGAAAATACTCAACGGGTTAAGAGTTAATACGGGCTCCTAGAAAAGAAATACATAACACTCTCTGTGCATCATCACTAATATTCTTAAGAAAATACCTACACAGCACCTTGATCACAAAAGCGGATAGACAATTTCGACGGGATCGCGACCCAGTCTTGATCCGGTCAACATTTTATCCCATAAATGGCCGTTTATTTTAACAATAAAGGCCTTGGATAAATTTTTGCTTTATTCACCTAGTAGGGTGATAAATTTTCCCCGTAGGTTTAACACTGAAAGAATTTATTCCCCTAGTAACGACGGACCTGTTGACCTTTGGCCTCTACCACTCTACCACATTTATCTTGCATAATTAACAGTTCAATTGTTGATTTCTTTAAATCTTTTTGAAAGTATTACACAATGCCAGTAGAAAACACCACCCACTGCTCATATAATCAAGTATTTTTGCAAGTTTAGCTGAAGATTGTAGGGGAATTATTTTTACACAGAAATGTATCCCACTCGTAGAATAATTTTCTTACTTGAAAACACTATACGTTTATTCTATATATCTTTCCGCTTTTCTACCCACGACATTATAGAATTACACCCATTGAAAAAAAGCCTGAGAACGTTGATTCTAAGATGCGAATTTCGTGTGTTTTTCATGATTCGGCAATGACTTTGCAATAAGTAACTTCAGACACGAGAATATTCGGGGTGTCGAAAGTGTCCGTAAGCCCCATAAGAAAAAAATTATGAAACTTCGACTTTGGTGTGTAAGTGTGGAAGCATATCCTCCACCGACCCCAAACACCGACAGAATGCACGTAATGTTTATTCGTCATAGGTGTTTACAACAAAATCAGCAGAGATTCCAGTTTCAGTTTCAGTAAATGGTAAATATATTGACAACGAGCTCAAAAATGTTTATTTTAAAAGAGAGGGGTACTATTTTTGTGAGGATTGTTTGTTAAATATTCCAGGGTGGGGGAGGTATGCATCTGTTGATTGAAAAAAAAAGCAGATTTGAAAAAAAAATTATCACAGTCTTCATAGGTTACATTGTAAATGGGAGTGTTGCACTTTTGGGGGTGTCACAGGAGCTAAACCCTACCTCAAACGGTAAAACCCCTACCCCAATTCCGAACGAAAACTGAGTTCCAATGTATACATCATCTGTGTTTACAATAAAAACCGCAGAAAATCCAATTTCTGTGAATGGTATATCGACACCAAGTTCGAAGGCCGTTGATTTGCCAGGAATATCATCCAAACTTTTCCACCATCCGATACTTAATTCCGCGCCAATCGAGATATCTGTTTTTACACCAGCACAGTAACCAACAAAACACATACCCTTGCTAGTTAAGATATCAACAGCTATGCCAATTTCGGCTGATACTTCTACCCCGACAGATGCCGATGCGGCGTATGACACCGAGATTGTTTGCCAATTTCCCTTTTTATTGCAGTTATTGAACGTTTGAATAAGAGTTATCCAGAATTTGGTTTGCGCGTACATAACTGCACAACCCATTGCTTGAATACCCTGTATACCTTCAGCTTTCTCGAAAATATCAACGAGACCTTCATAATTAGTTAAATCTTTTAAACTTGGGATCTTAAGACAGTTGATTGCTTTTCCTACACCTCTGCCGTAGCTTTTCTTTTGACATTGCATTCCTGTATCTGTAGTTTGTCCGGAACATTTTGTCCAACAGACTGGCCCTGCACTGCTATATCCTGATTTACATGGAGGATAACACAACGCTCCGTTCTGTTCTTCTCCCGACTTGCATTTCATTGCTCCGCCACCTCCACGGCCGTATGAGCGTTTGGCGTAAATATGAACGTCACGTCGACATGTGCATCCATCGTTATGGTAACCGGATCTACATGATTTTCCACAGTTTCGCCTGCGGCTACAAACATTATACCATGGACCACCACAGAGACCACATTTATCTGTCCATGGGCAATTGCTAGTATCCCTTCCATAAATGTGAGCATTTATACGACACAATGCGCCATCATTTGTGTACCCAGATTTACACTTTGACCAACAAACTGGCCCAACTCCATAATAGCCCGATTTGCAAGATGGGTAACAGAGAAGACCATTTTTGTCTGTACCACTCCTACAGGTACTTAGGGCTTTTCCTGCACCTCGACCGTAGGATTGTTTAGTGCACACTGCTCCTATGTCTTTTGTTCTTGGTGGGCATATAGCCCAGCACACTGGACCGCCTCCTCTGTGTGCATAACCCGCCTTACATTCCTTGTAGCAAATCAATCCATCTAATATGGGATGACTTTTGTAGCACCACTGATGAGGTGTCACGGCCGTCGCAACAGCTGAAAAGAAGGATGAATAAGTTATTATTACCTTGTATTTACACATACAATAATTTTGTACCAAAGAAGCCATACGTATCTCATTATCATAAATAGCCCACTATGGAAATTTTGTCAGCAACCACTGATCGCTATTATCTATATGCACCTGGTTTGTGGGAACGTTAACGAAAAGCATCGATACATAGTCTGCCCCCCCCCCCCCCCCCCACACACACAGAGGTAATTTGTGTCGGCGTTAAGTTGGAAAAAAGTTACATGCATGCTACATGCGAAAAGATCAGAATACTTTAACCCTTTACCCAACGTAACGGCCAAAACCGGCCAGCGCTATTCTCAAAAATCGCCAATAAATTTTCATTATATTTTCATTTTTTGTCTCAAAAACGTAGGTTATGACCCCTCGTTGGAACGAGCTCGTTCCAACGAGGGGTCATAACCTATGTTTTTGAGACAAAAAATGAAAAAAATTAGTTATTCAAGAATTTTTTTTGCAAGTGTCGTCTGCTTTTCATGTTAGGTAAAGGGTTAACCTTGATCAGCAAATAATGGAAGATATATTTATGGTAGTTATATATATATTTGTCGTTTTTTTGTGGAGTGGGAAGGGGCAACAAATAACAAGCTCCATAGCTCCCAACTTCATATTAATGATAATAGTTACTCATCTAGTGACCTCTGTAGAAAATACTGTGTCATTTTGACATGATGTCATATTGGTCATACGAGACCTACGCATTCCTTTTTGTCAGAGGGAAATATATACTTCCAGCATGTGTTCCTTGCCAGTAAGTGTCGACAATGGAGCACATTTTTCTCTGCTGTACAGATTTTAATCTTGCCAGATGGCAGTACTTTACTGTAGTGACTCTTTAAGACTTGTTTTACAAAACAAACTGTCATAAAATTTTATCGTTTCTCAAGCAAATAAACCGTTTTTAATAAATTTTAAATTGTTTTCATTCATTTAAACACTTATATATTCATTCATATCTATTCAACGGGTCAATTTACACAGTATTTTTTTAAACACATGGTCTCATCTTCTCATTATTGTTTTCACTAATCAGTTTTATTCCTCCCATTCTTTCCAGATTTCATCGACCCATTTTTATTTCATAACAAATAATGACCTCTTTTATAATTCATATTTTTCGTTGCCACGATATATATAGCCTCAGATGCCGACGTGGCGTTAATTTGTTATTTTGCTTATGAAAATTTGAGTGTGCGGGATTATAAATGGTTCGATCTCGAAAAGCCTTACACTTACATCGGTTCCCAAAGCGAGAGCCTTACTGGCCTCAGAAAGCCAAGATATTATAGAATAAAAAATACGCTTGCACAAAAAATATAGCAATCTGTATGTAAAGAACAGATCTCGATATATTCGTCTGTCAGTCTGTCATGTACAGGTAATTTCTGTCGGCGAGAGTTTGGGGAAAACGATACCAGTTACATGCGAAAGAGCCTAGGATATTTTAGCTTTGATCAGAAAATAATGGACAATATATATATGGTACTCGGGTTCCCGCTTACAGAGTTATTGTGTAAGGATCAAGCCTGGATAGGTAATTTTTGTCGACCAAAGGTTGGGGAAACCGTTACCTGTTTCATGCGAACGGTGTTATCAAAATAGGACCTTCAATGATTTCGGACTTTTCGTTACTTATTCATAGTTCCTTATTCGACATTCGTTATCAACCGATTTTATCGGTTGATAACGAATGTCGAATAAGGAACTGGCAAAAGCTAACGGTTGTCATGCCACCCCCCCCCCCCCCCCCCCACACACACACACTTTATAGTGATATTCACGAAACTCATTCAGTAAAGTATGCACGAACTTTGCGAAGGCTCGGCACAAACCTAAGTTGCTGGGTGAATTTCACACATTTCACAAGCTGGATAAGTGTTGAAGATTCTGTACGTCAGGCTACCCAAAACGTGAACATAAATCACCTCGAGAAACAACAAGCACTTCATAGAAGACATTCAGCTGGATACCATGGTAGAGCATGTACGACAAACAATAGTTTCAAATGTCGTGGAGATATTTAAGCATTGGTCAAGCTCCCAGGCCATCAATATCATTCTAGTCGGAATTCGACTCTGTTATGGGTTGTTTACGAACTTTTCGTGGAGTTTGCAAACAGACTCCCGTTCATTTAATGTGATGCCCCTTTGTTCATAGAGATACACGCATATTTTTCGTGCTCCAATGAAAGATATTTCAATCAATAAGTATTTAATTTACCTTGAAACCATCAAGATATTAACATAAATAGATTCTATCAAATCAAGTCAGGACTGAGACACATTTCTTGCATTGATTCAAAGAAAATGAATGTTTATGGTATTTTTTTTCGATTCAATCGTCTGGAATATTTCAGTTGGTCGGAAAGCAAACCATAGGTTCGCTTTTCCGACCAACTGAAATATTCCAGACGATTTAATATGAACATAAGCAAAGGACTATTTAAGCACTAGACTGGTTTCAGGCCGTTACAACATCAAATTCCTTACAGAATTAGACTGATGGCTTGCGACCTTGGCATTCAGGGACAGAATTGTTTCAAACAACCTTTCAAAACTATGGGTGTGTGTACAGATATTCGAGGGTGGTGTGTTTGCGTGAGAGTAAAATAGTGCAGGTGATAATGTAAATTTAGTTTGATCCCCTATCGTTTGGTAATATGACACTTGCACAAACAAGGTTATTTCAAATTATTTGAACCCATGGGGAGATCGTTGGCCCATTGATTGACAGGGGGAATGGACGATCTATTTTCTATTTATAGAAAAGTTCAGTAAATAATTTAATTCTGCAGTTGTACTGAGCTGTAGTATTAAAAATTTGCTGAGAATTCCTGACGATTTCCTATCTACATTGTTGCCTCTTAGGGGACGGACAATTTTTTTTTTACCTCCAAAATATGCAGGGTAACATGCAAAGCCCGGTGTATCACATTTTTTCGCTCGAATCAGATCAGGCAAAAGGTTCGAAGCCGCATGGAATTTCGAATCGAATCCACTTGTCTTACTGGTGCTGTCTATCTCTTATAGATTTAGTATCAATATTCGTACTGGTTATGCAATTTCGTACCATCAGCCCCCCCCCCCCCCCCCCCCCCATGCCGGGCCATGTTTTTTTGTATGCATATATTTTAACACAACCAATGACTGGTGAAACAAGGGGCGGATCCAGAGCCTCTCTCATATTTTCGTCAATTATGTTTCTCTCGTACTGGTTCAGTTTCGATGGATTTCGGATCATTTTTTGCCGTAAGTGCAGCAAACGCTAAAATGTATACAGTCTGTTAAAATATCGGTTAACGGAAATAGATCGTAATCTTGCAGACATACAAGTACCAAATCCACCCCACACAAGATAATCCACAGACAGTATAATTGCTGTTAACGTCTGGTAAAGCATACAGGTGAGGTATGTATGTATCACCTGTATGCTTTACCGACGTTTTTTAACGGCTTTCAAAGTGTGAAATCTTTCAAATACATCTCCTGAAAAATCTCAAAACATCCGCTCAGATGCAGGGAAACGGGGGTTTTGGGACCCTGGAATTTAAAATTTTCGTACCACGAGCCCAACCATGGCCAGCCCTTCATACCGACGACCATCCTTCGCCCGACCCCCCCCCCCCCCCACACACACACACACCCAGACTTTGAAAATCGTTCCGCCGCCCTTGAACATTGAACCGCACATAAAAAATGGACCTGCAACTTGTTTCTGAAAGGTTCAGCAATTTATTCATATGGCAACCAAACATATTTCGTATGGAAATTTCGGAATGGGCCAGCTATCCAAGCCATACCTTCATTAATTCATTAATATTAGAACCGTATATGATGGGGTTCTCATGAACTGGCATTCAAATTACTCGAACCTCTTGCTTTGAATATATCTCTTCCAAAACGAGTTTTGACATTTTCTGCTCTTAATATTCTAGTGCTGAAACGGGACTAGATTCAAATTAGAATTGACAAGGTATCACCAAGATGGACGAAGGAAGGGGCACAGATCGTCCCTTGAGTGGAACAATGTGCAACCTGCAGTGCACTAGCAATGCAGGTAGCACTGTGTTCTACGCAATGGTATGTTGTAAACTGGACATAGCGCAACCTTCGCTATCGCTTCAAATGAGATTTTCAGAAATTTGAGTGTGACAGTGCAAAAGCCATCATTTTCCTTACCCATGTTTCCTATCAGGTCGAACGTAAATAATAGTTTGTTTATACAAATTTGTTTTATTACAAATTATTGGAGAGTGCCTATTGGCACTCTCCAATGATTTGTAATAAAACAATTTTTGATGAGCAAATTCAGATCACCAAAATTAATCTAGATCCCAACCAGTCGAATAAATATTTATTTGGTACATACATATGAGAATCGTGTCGCATTTCGCGAAAAAAATAACAATACTGTATCAATGTATACGACATATTACATTGCAAATCGCGATGTGATACCGCTAAAATCACAAACTATGATAATTTGATACATTTTGAATTTTGCCTCCGAAATAAATATGAGGAACGCGGGTCGAAAAAACGAATGTGCCGCTGCCTTAGAATCAAAAGATTAATTTTTTTTTAGCCTAAAGCAATTATGAAATTCAAAACTCTCGGGGAATCGATTTTTTTAGTAATCGAGATGTTTCGAATTAATTCGAATCAGGAAAAGATTCTAAACCGAATCGAATCGCAGACGTTCGCCGGACCCTAGTAAAATGGCTCGTTTTTAGTAAATCTTTATTTCAGACACCGAGGTCCATAGAATAATAAGCAAATAAAAAAATCCCCCCCCCCCACCTCAAAAAGAACTAAAGAAAACATTAAAAAACAAAATAAAACGAAGATAGACAAGCAAGTAACAAACAAGAGAGGCACACATCAAATGACAATGCTATCCAATTTTAAATCGGGATGTAATACATGTCTGGGATCATTCCAATCTGGCTATGTCATCTCCCTGTGGTATACGTGCTTAACTGTCTCCTTTTGATATTTATTTATATTGTATATTGTTTTATAATGCTAAATAAAGATTCATTCATCTAACCCACCCAATCGAGATCCTAGCACTGAAACAACGCCCAACTGCGTGAGCTGGCCGCCACATGGAAACGCATTCCAAGCGGAGTGGGCCGACTGGGTACGGCACACTTAATAAGTTTGCCCGAATAACTGTCAGCAAAAACAGAACGGACTTCTTCAGCCACTAATAATCAGTAGTATTGTTCAGAATACAAGACGCAGTTCCAGGTTTTGATAAAAGTTGATGTGTATCAAAGACAGAATAATTACATTCTGCAGCGATGCAATACGTTCTCTGAAACTAAAAATGAATCTTCGTCTTAAAGACAATAATGCAGGAACCCTGTGAGTCACAAACATGTTACTATTATTACAGTCATATAAATGTTAATATTACCAGAGAATGTATCATGCCTGAGAAGAAGAATATATGCATTATTACAAAAACAGTCAGACGACGCATTGATTTCGGGCTGAATTGGGTACAAAAGTGGCAGGAATACAAAGGGAATATATTTTTCCAACAAAAATATTTTAACTTCAGAAGTACAGTCAGACATTTTCGTATTTAGCTGGTTGGATCAAATACAAATTGCTTTCACTGTCTAAGGCGCTTTCAACGGTTTCTTTTTGATGTGGCCCAGGTATTTAAAGCTTTTCGCGAACATTATTTTCGAATTGTTAGGATAGAGTTTGGGGAAATTAATTTTTGCAAAACACTGAGGAATTCAGGCCATATAAAACGATTTGGGGTTTGTAAATGAGATCCAATTGAATGGCCTCCAGCCTCCCACATCGCAGATTCTCATCAAACTCTGGAACTCTTTGATCGTGGATTAAACGACTGGCTTGTTGTTTACGTTTAGGTCACGGTCAGGGGAGACTAAAAAGTACCGATATACAATGCCTTTCTAAAATGATATTATGAGACCGATCGCCTTCACATTACAAGCTGCTTCCGTCAGAAAACTGTGCAGCTGACATATCATTTGGAAGGTATTTTGTAGGGCCCTGCGAAGCTTCGATTCGATTTTGAATCTTAAGTTGGCATTCTGTTCGATTCGAAATCGCCTGTTCGAGTCGTTTTCCTCCGAATTTTTTCACTGGAATTGCGCTTGGTATCAGTCATCTTAATCGTCTCATGAAACGTATATCTGAGATAGAAATTGCACATAAACACTATTGAAAATAAAGAATAAGTGTTAATTTCTCTGGCTGCGCGGTGGCTCAGTAGGCAGAGGTGCAGGCTGCAAGCCGAGAGGTCCTCGGTTCGAATCTCACCTGCGGCAACCGCGTTGTGTCCTTGGGCAAGACACTTCATCTCCATTGCCCGCGTGGGGGCACGATGACGCCGGGAACTAAGGCGCACTGCACGTCGATGGTACGCATGTCTTCAACCAATCTAAACCTGCTTGTGCTGCAGTGCGGAGTTATGATGTTGGGGAGCTGGCAGCTGCTCGCCGTTGCTCGGTGGTTCTCTCCGGGAACTCCGGCTTCCTCCACCCGTAAAACTGTCACGGGTAAAACTGTCACGGGTAATTAAAACTGTCACGGGTAAAACTGTCACGGTCATGATTAGCCATTGTGCATAAATATGTGACCTTAAACATCAATAAATAAATGTTAATTTCCGTTTTCCAGCCAGCAACATGATACGTCATAACATCCTTAAATAGGATGGCTGTTCAGTAAATGCGTGGTGTAGACCAATCAATATTTTCAACGTGCAGCCTGCACGTTGAAAATATTGATTGGTCTACCCCAAATAATGAATATGGACTCTTCTGATTGCTGCCATTGAACTGACATGGAAGATACCACCAGAGTTCAAAGGGTTAAAAAGGCACCTGTATCCATGACACCACCCATGATAATTCCCGTTTCACTACTTACTACCACTGCTCAAAGCAAATTTAAAGTTCTCAAGCAATATCGACGATGAGCTCACGGTTGCTAGCGGCTAGCCCATGCAATGCCCAGCGCAGAATTCTCACAACTGTTTCTGTTTTTGAACAAACAGCCTCACTGGGTAATATTCCAACTACATCACCAAGACGTGCCTTTGACGAATACATGCCTAGATGATGTAGTTGGAATATTTTAACAGTAAGGACTTCAACACGCCTGTATTCGATTCCAGGTTCGAATCGATTTCGAATAATAGACTCGATTAGTGTTTTAATTCGAATCGAAAATATGTTATTCTTGGTTTGCACTTGCTTGGATTTCCAAGAACTCAGAAATCATTTTCCGATCAAAATCGGGGTATCACGTGACACTTCAAATAGTACGACTTGGCGTCCTTCTTCCAGAAAAAGGAGTACACAGTTTTGACATTGTCTTCCACACAGCCCTGTCGCTGCATCTGTGAAGTGATTTGAATTTCTAACTTTATTCTTGTCTCACTGAAGCGAATCTGACCACGAGTTGTTCTCCAGACTCCAAGCAGTTGTCTCCCCTCGCTACACACGGCACATCGGACACTGTGTCAGATATTCGAGCGAGGGGAGAAAACACTGCTTGCAGTTTGGTTGTTCTCATGAAATATTTTATTATCAGTTCTAGTACGAATAAGCTACTACAGACTTTCCGGAACCGTGTCTGGCTGCCATCAGCTATGCCAATCAACAGCATGAATTTCTCTGTGTTTTACGCCACAACCTTCATTTTGGTGTATTATTATTATTATTTATTGGTGTGTAAGGTCACATACTTATGCACAATGGCTAAGCGTGACCGTGACAGTTTTACGGGTGGAGGAAGCCGGAGTACCCGGAGAGAACCACCGAACATCGACGAGGAACTGTCAACTCCTCAACATTCTAACTCTGTTCAAGCTCCGCTCAAGCAGGGTTACAGCGGTTGAACTTGAAAACATGCGTACCATCGACGTGAAGTACGCCTTAGTAGGCAACCGGGATAAAGTACCTTGCCCAAGGACACAACGCGGGTCGTCCCGGACGGGGATCGAACTCAAGTCCTCTAGCATAGAAGTCCAACAGTCTACCACTGAGCCACCGCGCTCCCTCATTTTAGTATGAACTTTGTGTTTAGTTCTTTGAATTTCATGAAATTTCAGATTCAGTTGCGTTTCTTGGTGTTAATTAGTGCTCCGTTGCGTAATCACAGCCTGGGATATTGTGATAATTTAGTTGTTTTTTGATTTCAAATTGCCAAAGCGTAATCAAAGTGAAAGCGCATTGAACCCAGCGGCCTGGACATAGGATGGGTGGAAGCTCCCACCCCCCCCCCCACCCCCTTCACACACACACTTTTTTTGAAAAATATGAACCTAAAAACCGCTGATGACCGAAATTCCTGATACTAGCTTATATATTCTAACCTTGGTATTTCTTGGGTCATTTTATTAGAGTTAAGCCTTTACTTTCCTGGTACATAAACCTTCAAAACGTACTTGGGGTGCTCCAACTGCCAGAAAAGATTGAATGAAGACCCTGTATCGTCACCAATGGGAAATACACGCACTCAGTCAAAATATTTATCCTGTGCACTGGCAGCAGGAAAAAATATTCTGCCCCCCCCCCCCCACACACACACACACCTACTTCATAAGCCCGTCTACGCCACTAGTGGAACCCTTGCAATAGGTGACTCACTTCCTTACAAGTCGGTCGCTTCACCGTGTATATCTACCGGATGGTCGGGTCAGACAGGTAAGGCGTGAACAGTTGGTTTTCATACTCAGGTTAGAAGTTTAAGTCAAATCATTAATTCGTGGGTACTCGTTCACGTTTGATTTATGGAATAATGTTTTTTTACAGTTGAAGTTTCATGTTTTACTCGACACAAACGGGGGCTGCATTTGGACAAAAGTTTCTCCCACGCGACCGGAGTACGGACAAATTCTCCGGTTTCGGTCCTGGCGCCACCTCTGATGTATCAAAGGTTTGATTTGATTTTTTTAAATAAGCAAATAACTTACAAATAAACGTAGAAACAATGCCAAGAAGTGCAGCAACTTCCATGATGATATTCTTCTGAGATAAACTGTAAAACAGTAACAAATACAAATTGCATTTCGATTTGGAATTTAAATTTAACATGTCGAAATAAACAACCTATAACTAATAATAAGTTGCAAAGATTTATTTTTTTTTTTTTGAATTGAGAAAAATCATTTTCTCTCCTACCGACCTATTTCCAATTAGGAGCCATAAACTATGAGCTACCAATGACTCCTGACTCCGACTGCCGAAGGCTATTATTTTCGAAACCCTGTTTTTCTGAAAGTGTATAGACAGGACTACCAAACTGGAGGAACAGAATTTACCTGCAAATTCGAGTCTGTGGGAAAATGCTGGAAGCATTAGAACAACATTATATAGAAAAAGAATGTATGAAGACTTATTTTCAGGACTAATATCCTTAAAGAATACCGAAATAGGTTTTCGTAAACAGCATTTAAGATTTTCCAGTTTTCCTACAGGATTCAGATACAACTTTTTCAAGAAACTCGAAGTAACTTCTGAGCATAGCATTAAATGTGTTCCATTAAAGGAATCAGCAATGGATATTTTTGACTATTTTTCGTGTAAACGTGCATGTATGAAGTCCGGGAATGCATTAGTGGGTTTCCCGCAATTCTGAAAAATGCACTCAACGGCCCTTTGATGATCTCAGTGACCTTGACCTGTATTCTGAACTTTCACTGAGTTTCGACTCATTTACCACTGTCCCAGGTCCATATGTCATACCATGCTCGAGATATGAGCATGGCCCACTTTCAAAATATTTGCCCGCGCTCACTTGTTTTTCATATAAAAATGGATATATGATCTTCAAGAATGATTGGGGGTAAAAAAATGTGATTTCCAGCAATTCTGAAAAATGTACTCAATGACACCTGGCTGGCCTCAGTGACCTCGACCCATATTTTGAATCTCCATTGAGTTTTTAGTCATTTGCTGTTGGTCACAGGTCCATACGTCCTACTATGCTTGAGATATGAGCGTCACCCACTTTCAAAATTTTGGGCCACCCCCGCTTTTTCCGTGTAAAAATGCATGTATGAACTCCGGGAATGCATTAGGATGTCAAAAAATGTGATTTTCCGCAATTCTGAAAAAATGCATTCAATATATCGTGTATGTACAACATGATCACGATCTCGAATATTTTAGGCGTTCCCAACATGCGCTGTCACATTGTGCAAGAAGTGTAATTTGGAGTTACAGGTTCCAACAAATACTCTTTACACTACGGACCACCCAGATCCTGTGAATATACCAACTGTTGGGTCCAGAACTAAAGAATAAAAGTAAAAGTGCGCCGTTTCATTTGTCATTTGTTTGCTTTTCATTTGTTCGACATTCATAGATACTATTAAAGCATCACTCTAGCGAACCCTATTTCCCGGTCATTTATTGAAGCTTTGTCGAACTTTTGTCTGAGCTTTGCCTTCCCTGTACCGCAGTCGATTTGAAACATGTTTTCTCTTCATCCTACTGCATACGGCATGTGACATATGGATATGTACAGAGTAAGTATTACAAGTTACACTCTAGTTCTGCATAGTTATGTATATATATGCATGTACATGTCTATGTGCATATAGTATGGGTATGTGATAAAAGACTGGTAGCTGGAGTGAGTTTTATTTAATGTTTCCCGGCGAAACGGTTAGCGTTGCTAATAAGGTATAGTAATATGGGATGGGGGTCATGGAGTCGTTGAGACATAGAGTCGTTGACCGCTAATGATGTCCAGTGAACAAACTCGACACTAGGTTGTTAAGGACAGGGTTTGACTGTGTTTGGTTTGTCGTACTGTAGTGAAATGGTAGTATAGTTTGGATAGTTTGCATCTCTGTTGGTTTACTAGTGGCCCGTAGTTCTACTAGCCCACACAACGTTGATATGGGTAGTACGTAATTCTATGCCACATGGAGCTGCGATATATGGTTTGTTGTCGGTACGGTAGTATAGTATACAGACTGTTCGTCCACTGTTAGCTCTTAGAACTACTAACCAACTTATGTTTTGTACCTTCGTATGGTTCCTATGGACAGTACATAATGTTAGGCTATGTGGCGTTGTTGAGTATGTTTGATTGTGTAGTATAGTAGGAATCTTATACTGTGAGCCCTTTGTGCTACAAACCCACTGAAAGGGTTATACCATTGTTTGGTTGCGATGGGTAGTATCCAATGCTAGGCCATGTGATGTTCTTCGTTGTGTTCGGTTGTCTAGAATTGTTATGTAGGGTTGACAGTCTATTACCCGTGGGTCTTCAGTTGGCTCTTGGCGCTACTAATCCACCTAATGTTTTGTACTATCTTACGGCTGATATGGGTAGTTCGTAATGGTAGGCCATGTGCTGTTCTAAAGGCATGTTAGTTGTGTAGTTGGTAATATGTTAATGAGTGTGTGCACTCTGTTGGTGTACTGTTTTTCCATTGCACTACTTTTCCACCTTGTACTTTCCACTACCCCATGGTTGCTATGGGCAGTTTGTAATACTAGACCATGTTGTGTTGCGGAGGTATGCATGGTTATCTTGTATGGTAGTATAGTATGGATGGTATGTTCCCCTGTTGGTGTACAGTTAGTCCTCGGTACTATTTCCCCACGCCATTCATTTTACTATCCCATTAGATTAGTTAAAAGCACAAGGTGAGTAAGATCCACCAAGGACTAACAGTGCACCAAGAAGGTACGAGCATTCCACACTAGCATTGGTACTGCCAATAGTAAACATAGGACAGTACAAATCATCGGTGTTTCGGTGTTTCGGTGTTTTAGTACCACCAAGGTCGAACAGAATGCAAGACCTACGAGGAATAGACCACCCATACTATACCATCATACCAGACAACCAAACATACCCAACAACACCACATGATTCCGCATTTGGCACTACCCACAGGAACAACACGATGATATATAGCATTAGGTGTATTAGTAGCACAAAGGGCTAACGGTACTGCCATACTAGATAACCACATATATCAACAACACCACATCACCTAAGTTTTGTACTACCTAAAGCATGACCACACGATGGTATAAAGTATTTCTGAGGGTCAGTAAGTCTAAGAGATAACAGAAGACAAAAAAGTGTATACCGTCAATGCAGCACTACCATACCAGTCAACCAGGCATACCACTATAACAACAGTTGATCTAGCATTAGTTACTAACCACAACAACTGCAAGGTTGTGGAATTCATCAGGTGGATTAGTAGCAGCAAGGGCTAACGGTAGACACGCAGGGGTATAGACCATATATACCATCCATCTTGTACTACAATACCAGACAACCAAACGTACATAACAACCCCATATGACGTTAGCATTATGTACTACCCATGACAACCACACGATGGAATAAACAGTGGGAGGGTTAGTAGTATTAAGGGCTAACAGTAAGAGTAGGACATGTTTGGTTGTACTAAGGGCTAAAAGTAGTCCACACTACACTATCATACCAGACAACCAAACATGAAGAACATCACATGACTAAGCTCTATGTACTGCCCATTGCAACATCACACGACGGTTTACAAGTAAAACATTAGCCCTTAGAAGGTTTAAGGGGCTAACAGCAGACAAATGTGGTGCAGACGGTTCACACTTTAGTACCATACTAGACAGCCAACCATACCCTACAATACCGCATGACCCAGCATTACATACTGTCCATATCAATCACACAGTGGTATAAATGATCCACTAGGCTAGTATTACTCGGTGTCATCTGTGAACCAACGGGAGTAGTAGATCGTCCATGCGGTATTATCATGTCTCCCAAGAACGAAAAGCGCACGTTTACTTTTATCCTGTAGTTCTTGTCCCCAAAGTAGGTATATTACAGGGACGGAGTGGGCTCGGTATTTTGTAGTACAAACAGTATTCACTGGAACCTGTCACCTACAATACACTTCAGGTCACTCTGTCCATATGTGCAGCGTATCGCAATTACACTGCATATCACTGTGACTATCACATAGCAGCATTAAACCTCACACGGCGTCTTACGACAGTCCACGTGGTAGAATCACACACCGTCATTCTTGCTTCACATTCGAAGTCCTGCTGGTCTTGACGATTGAGTACATATATATATTAGACGAGTTCAACTGGATATTAATTTGCAAAAACAGTCAACTAATAGTCTGTAAAAACATCATTCATCTGTGTATACAGATTAGTTATCTGCTTTTTTAGATTAGTAATAATTATGTAAAAACAGTTTCCCAATAATCTGTAAAACAGTCTTCTGATAATCTGTAAATACAGAGTTATCGTTTTTTAGACCACTAATTTGTGAAAAACAGTCTCCTAATAATCTGTCAAAATGGTCATCTAATAATCAGTAAAAAACAGTCTTCTAATAATCTGCAAATACAGATTACTAATCTGTAAAAATATATTTTTAATATGTAAAAATGATTACTAACCTGTAAAAACAGAGTATTAATTTGAAGTACTGTGAAGCTTATACGTTGCTATACATTTGCTATCTACATTTCATACTAATTTGATATATTCTAATTAAATAATCTTATTAAGTTCATATAGTTTACAAACACCAAACCATTGATCACAAGTTTAGTAAAAATTTGACCTATTAACTGACGTCTGGGTATTAAGTTAACCTCTGAATAAAAATAACTTTGGAATTTATCAAAACATTTCTCCGACAACCATCAAACTTCTCCAATATTTGGGCCTATTTGGCCTCAGTACACTAAAAGTAAGCAATTTAACTCTTAACTCGCTGAGTACCTTTTTAAAATATTTTTCTTCAAATCTAGTCGTGGCTGCTGTAAAACAGACACGACTAGATTTGTTGAAAAATGGATGAAAATTTAACTCAAGAAATCACTGGGTGAAGCGTTGATTCACTTTTTAGTGGCCAATTTGGTTTCAAGTGTCCAAATTTTACTTATTTTAGTGGCAGAAGATTTCCTGTTCAAGGCAGGAATGTCCGCCAGCAGCATGCAAGAAGTTAATCTATTATATTTTCTTTGACGGAGCTCTTGGGAACAAGATATAAGAGAATAAATGCTGAGTGTATCACTAAAATACAGAAAAAAAATATTGAAAACCCGTTTAATTGAAAAAAAATCACTGGCAAAGGTGGCAATTCAGTAAAGAGGATTTAACTGTACCTGATTTCTTCTATTGTTGTTTTTCGGCATTCAACTGCAAGACGTTGTTCTATATGGATACTGACAATGACATGTGACATACACGTCCATTTCCTGGACTAATTATAATAATATCGGTGACGAATACTAATCAAGATATATATATTTATTGGTGTTTAAGGTCCCTTCAGCTACTATGGCTATATCACGACTATACCATAGGTATGAAGAGTAGTGTAGCCAATCGTATATACCTGCACTGTCCACTTTAGAGACCTTCAAACCCAAGCGTTGGTTGCCGGGTCCAATTTTGCCAATAAAGCAAAACTTGTTTACGAGCACTGTTCCACTTTACGGGGTCGCCACGGGTAAAAGTACTGAAGTCACTGAGTCAAATATATTTTCATCGTTATTTTATTAGCTATGCTTTACTTCAATTGTTTGAAAAGGATGTTTTTTGGCGTAAGTTTGTGTTTAGAGAGAGAAATAAATAAGAAGTGCTCTTAGTCATTTGTTGTAACGTACGGTGGCGTAAATTAAAGCAAAACAACCGATAAAGAGGGCACAAGAAAGTGAAGAAAAAAAAATTACTCGAAAAGCATGGACACCCGCCTCCACCCCCCTCTAGAGAGGGACTACAGCCCCAAATCTTATGAATAATGTGTATTTCTGCAGACTTTTCTATAATTTATATAGATTATTGCTTAAATAGGATTTGTTCAACATGTAAGCCTAAATCTGTGCATTAAATTTTCAGTTTTCTATTTTTCTTATATGGACTATAACATAAAAATAATTTTGTTCACATATCACCACCCCAAACATAAGCGAAAAAGATGGAATAGCACACTGAAAGAAAGCTTCTAAAATAGACTACAAGTGGTTTCCTTCTTGCTTGCATCCATAATATAGCTAGTCTCTTACAGTACAAAATTGTTTGCAGTGTAATTTGAAAAAACTAATGTAAATAAAGCATGCCTGATGCACCAGAGATATCATGGTTAGTAATATGAATAATTATGACCCTCCAAATGACCACCTTACTAAATCTTTTGTGACTATCATGAGGAATATAATTTATAATCATTTGGGAGGGAAAGTCACACAAAACAATTTCAATTTATTATACTTGAAATGGCTGCTATATACAGTGTTTTATCATTCAATGCCAAACTTAATCTATAGTTATCTTTCTCAAATTACCTTGACAATATTATCTGTGCTTTGTAAACAATACTAGCAGATACTATAAGAGACCACACCCGGGTGTTGTTTTTCCATGTTTCACAGAAGTGGTTATTCGCTGTAGAACTGAATAGAGTAACCTATCATGTTAACCCTACTTTAAAGCAATACAGAGGAAAGAATGTTCTGGTGTAATATTTACTCCTCAAAGTTTGCTAAGCACCAAGTATATCCAAATACCTGTTTTACGTTTTAGTTGAAATATTGTTATGAAAAGTGTATATATTTTTTATTTAATAATATTTTTAATGATTTAAGCACAGAAATTAAGATTTTGTTTGTGTTTGACATAATTTTTTAGCTTTTGAATACGATAATCATGGAAAATGGATATTATTGGTAAAAGAGGAAATTTTACAAATTTGCCAAAAAGTTGACGGAGCGAACTGATATGGGTTCAATATCGAGTATGAGACCCATTATTGTTAATTACAGCTTGACAACGCCTTCTCATGCTCACCGTCAGGTTCCAGGTGGTCCTTTGTGGGATGTTGTTCCATTGTTGGACCAGCATGGCACCAAGCTCCTGGACACTTCTTGGTTGGACTGGAGGGACTGAAATTGCAAGCTGCAACTCATTCCAGACATGTTCGTTTGGACTGAGGTCAGGGGATCTTGCTGGTCAGTCCATACGCTCAATCCCCTCCCTCTGGTGGCACTCCCAACCAGCACGGGCAACATGAGGACGGGCATTATCGTCCATCAGAATGAATCTATGCACTGCACCTGCATACAATCTGACGTGGGCACCCAGAAACCCATCAATATACCGCTGTGCAGGCAGTCAATGTAGCACGGTCAAGGACACAGAGTTCTGTACGTCCATCCCAGCTGATGCCGCCACAGACCATTATTGACCATCCACCAGAGCGGTCATGCTCAGCAATGTTGGCTGCATGGAATCGCTCTCCTGGTCCTCTCCATACCCTAGAACGCCTATCTGTGTTGTCCAGGCAGTACCTTGACTCATCTGTAAAAAGGACAGGTCGCCAATCTTCTCTGGTCCATCCAACGTGATCCATGGCCCATTCATATCGTGCGTGGTGGTGGTTCTGGACAGCTAAATGCGAATACATGGTCTTCTCGATCGGAGATCACCACCATTGTGCAACATTGCCCGGATAGTCTGCGTCGAAACATTTACCACGTATGCATTCTGAAGGTTACAGCGAAGCTGGGTTGCTGTGTCAAAGCGGTTCCTACGGGCCTGAATGGTCAAAAACCGGTCTTTCGCTGCCGATGTTGCCCTGTCTCTGCCACCACCATGTAGTCTAGTCTAACTGTGTGCCATACTGCTGAAATCTTGCCCAGGCTCTGGTGATCACCATGTGGTGCACAGCAACCCGACGATGGGTAGCTCCTTGTTCCCCCATCCCTACAGCCCGCCACATTTCTGCTTCAGACAAATGTCTTCTTACATTTGCATTCGCCATATTCAATCATTGAATCACAAGGGTTTGTGTTGAAATGAAGACTGAATACCCTACACATCTCATGGACATGTCGACAGTACACGAAAACATTAAGAAAATGAAGAGGTACATACTTTCCATGGCTGTCACGAAAAGCCTGCCTGTCAAGAGAGCAAATGTAAACACTGGGGTCCATCTCAATGCATTCCGCAGTCATATCCACCAAAATTTCGCAGATGTGTCACAAGAAAATTTCACAATGACGTGTCAAATATGTGGTGCTTAGCAAACTTTGAGTAGTATATATGTTTCTGTATAAAAATCATCGATTTTCAACTCGTATTCATGCACACATTTTGACTGGAGCAGCCGAGACAGACATCTCTTTTGAAGAGGTTCAAGCAATGAGTTCGACAAACAACCAGAGGTCGCCTGTCGAATTTATTGGCTCAACATTTCAAAGAACTTTTTCATAATCTGGTGAAAGAATATACCACTCTTGGATAATCTAATTTCCCCATACTAATGGTGGATACCGTTTATATAAAAGAGAATTGAATGTGGTAGTAAAAGTGGTTGCTTTGACACTGAGAATCCAGTTCAAATTTGCTGTGCTGGGTGGCCTTTGTCGTTATTTTTATCATTTGCAAGTCAGAAAGGCTTTCAAAATATTTTTTGTTGTTACATAGAGAGTAATCGCTTGACTGGACTGGTTACGTGAAATAATTCATGAGAGGTGAGTGACGTTGTACAAACACGAGTGCGCGAATGCGCACGAGTGTTTTACAATATAGTCCCTCGCCTCGAACGTACGTACAAAGCGAATATATAGGTAATATAGCCGATAGCGACTTTGCTTATCATTCTTGTTTGTTCACTAATAGCTTCTTTATTGGTGGAAATTCCACTTTGCAAGTGTAGTGTAGAAGTAACCTGTTATTTCCGTCAGAAACCCATCGTTTCAACTTGAGGCCTAAAACATCAATTAATCTTCAGACTTCCATGAATTTAAAATGATCCAAAAGGCAACGAATCTGATTGCTGGAAGGGATGGGGTGTGCGCTTCACATCTCCATGACCTGATAACTATGGAATATGTTCCGAGCTATCGTAAGATAAAAGTCATGTTATTATTGGGTATCAAGATGTGTGGAACCTTGTGTGCTGGGTCTGGACTTGCTGGCACCCGGTTCTACAACACTGAGAACCAAGTGACGCAATGTCCACAGTAAGGTACCAGTAAATAATAGCACAAAAAAAGGAAATTTATAAACACGAGTGCTGGTGTTTTTTTAACCCTTTACCTAACATGGCAAGCAAACGACACTTACAAAACAAATTCTTGAATAACTTTTTTTTTTTTTCATTTTTTGTCTCAAAAACATAGGTTACGAACACTCGTTGGAACGAGCTCGACTAACTCGTTCCAACGAGGGGTCATGACCTACATTTTTGAGACAAAAACTGAAAAAATAATGAAAATTAATTGGCGATTTTTTAGAATAGCGCTGGCCGGTTTTGGCCGTTACGTTGGGTAAAGGGTTAACCCTTTACCAACGCACTCGATATCAGAATTATTATTATTTCAAAATATTTCGACAAAACCATATTCTGTGCCCCCCCCCCCCCCCCTCCACGTGAAAGGATCTCTACGGGCTCGTTTCAGTGAGTGATCACATAATATTGTTTTCTTGACTTTTTTTCAGCTGTTCAGGTGGTAAATTACGTGGGCGAATGCGGCCGATTCGTTTGGGAAAATTTAAAATAAAATATATTTGCGCCAAAAAATCGGTAGGAAACATTTTCTCTTGGCGAATAGATAACAGAAGTACTTGCTCGACTATTTATTTATTTATTGGGTTTATCGACTCTTATGACAGTCAGGGCAACGGGATATCGGACAGTTTCACGAGTGGAGGAAGCTGGAGTACCTGGACAGAACCACTGAGCAGCGGCGAACAAACTTTCGGGATCTCTAAAGTACTAACTCTGCACAAACAGGGTTTGCATTGGTTGACGGCAAGTGCACCATCGATGTGTAGTACACGTTACTATGTGTACCAGATGGGCAATCGGGATTAAGTGCCTTGCCCAAGGACACATCGCAGTTACCGCAGGTCAGGACCGAACCGTCGATGTTTCGGTTTGAAGTTCGACGCTCTAACCACTAAGCCACATCGCTCCCACTTGCACAACTGGGCTAATTTCAATTTAAATGCACGTGGAAAATATAAGTTGGTCTACCCCGACATAATGAAAATGCACTCTTCCAATTGCTGCCATTGATCCTATATGGAAGATGCCACTAAGGTTCAAAGGGTTAACTTAGCGGCACATTGTTTTTAAAATATTTGTTTTGTACAAATTCATTTCACCATGACTGACCTCGTCGTAAAGTTTTCGTCCTTTAAAGCTGCTACAGTTTGGGGATGACTCCCCCTATGCTTTCTAAAAGCGTTCGCAGAGTAACAAACAAAAAATTACATTCAGAATTGGCCAAAAATCCAAAAGATCAGAAGGTAGGATGCATTCTCAGTTGAATTTACACATTTATCTGTTACCGCAGAACATTAATTCGAATGATACCGTTACTTAAAAACATATCATTCATTGATCCTTGCAACTTTAACCAACATTTCCAAAAAGAACCCAAGAAGTATTGTTCGAGAACAATATTTATTTAAGGAATACAGGCATCATCCGGTCTAAATTTAGCCCTTAACATCCCTGTTTGTTTCTTATCTAAAAAAGGTCGTCCGAACTGTATATGAGAAATTGAACATGTTCAAGAATACCGGAAGCAGATAGCAGCCCCCCCCCCCCTCCCCACCCCATGCCCTGAGGCCCTTTTTGCCAGAGGTGCACTAGTGGAAAAGACTTTACTTTCCGATAACTGTTACTGATAAACCCTCCTGCATTCGTTTCTGACATATTTTATTAGAGTCAACGCCAATGGGGTGGGGGGGGGGGTGGGGGGGGGGAGTATTAGGCATAATGACGGGATTTGAGTCGATAATCACCAAACAAAGCAGCTAGAAAATCGGTGGGTTTGATTTCTAAAGCTTTATATCGTATTTTAACCCTTTACCCAACGTAACGACCAAAACCGGCCAGCGCTATTTTCAAAAATAGACAATTTATTTGCATTATTTGTTTCATTTTTTGTCTCAAAACATAGGTTATGACCCCTCGTTGGAACGAGCTCATTGAGCTCGTTCCAACGTGAGGGCATAACCTATGTTTTTGGGACAAAAAATGAAAAAAATGAGTTATTCAAGAATGTTTTTGGCAAGTGTCGTCTGCTTTTCATGTTAGGTAAAGGGCTAACCCTATGAACTCGTAAGGCCGATTTTTCGGCCCAAGTCATAATTTCGTCCCATTTTTGTCTAGTTATAAAAGGTCTATGCACTGGGCATTGATGATAAAATAATAACTGCAGTTTTTATTTTATCCTCCCTGTGTATTGATATTGGACTGACCCATCCCATTGTAAGTCTACACAAAGGCGTTTCCATTCCAGGAAACGAGTGTTCAAATAGTTAAGTGGAATACGGTGCCATCTGTAATGCTTGCTCCGGTGAAGAGATGATATGTATATAATGTCAGTACTATTGAGAATCGCGTTGCGATTTGTGATTAATTTAAAACTCCCGGTCTCAACTCATATCCAGAGTCGAGTTCCCTTTTTGATCCCCCTGAACCTTTTTTTATGCTTCTGGCGCTCTTGTCACATTTTTTCAAAAAGACGGATGACCAACAAAGAAGGACGAGGTTAGCAGAGTAACCAAAGTTTACGTGTCATGTGAGCTGAAAAGAAGACCTACTATTTTGATAAATGATGCAGGTTGGTATCAAAAATGCCGAGTAACATGAAATATCAAAATGTCTTACCCGTGTCTCGTGGACAGCGATTCTGATGAAATGGACATGCTGACTTATATATATAGACCACCGGGACTGCCCACGGCTGGTTACCTGGCGTTGATATCAGGCAGCTGTGTTGCCGCACTTTTGTTGTGTGGTCAGTTATTTCAGATGAATAACAGATAGGTACTATTCGTAGCAATCTACGGTTATTTTATTTAGCAGGTTAAACAGATAACAATGTGGAGATTAATCGTTTTAACACTGGTCTCCCGAATGAAATCAATGAATGCGGCGCCGTCATTATGAAAGGGCCGAATTCTTTACACGTGTGTTGAGTTGATCCAGCCAGGTTTGTTGTTTTGATGTCAGTGATTGCCACGGCACCACCCTCTATGGCCCGTCTGATTAGAAAATAGGAGAATGGCAAATGCCCATCGACGAAAAGTTTGATAATCTAACGGATTCTAAAAGTAATGTCCACACAATAAATCTCATGGAAACATACAGAGCCCGAGATAAATCTCGTGGAGACATACAGAACCCGAGAGTTTGAAAGAGCCATTTAATGTAAAGAGAAACAACATAGAAGAATCTGTTTTGTGTTTTTAACAGTTAAATTTAAATTTGTATTAAGAGACAATCTGGACAATTTGACGAAACATTTTGATACCAGCTAAACTTATATTGAAACCGAATATGTACGAAATATGTGAAGTACTTTTATCGTAGACTGCCCCAACACTAGGCGGCTATACCAGTATGTCCAATCGATTGCCTTTCAATACCCAGAAGAAGATATGAAAAACTCGAAGCTGTACGTTAGAGTGATTTCTCCATGCCTCAAATGATGAAAGGCGAACGGGTACGTCTCGGTCCACACACAACGTGTCCATTTCGGTACTTTTAGGTAGTTGCAGAGTCCTTTTCGAAACCTAGAATCAAGAGCACCACCAGAACACGCCCCCTGCCCATTATAGGATTTCCAGCTACATCGTAACCACGTGCCATCGTAGAAACCAAGACGGCGGCTTCCGGTAAAAAAACATTGACGACGGAAACACTTGTCACCCTAACAACATTCACTGGCATACGAATCGACATGGTTATGACGTCACAACACGGATTGTCTCGCGGGATACCATGAAACCCGTAATGCACCGCGGTGTGACGTCATTTCCGTGGTCCCCAAAACGTCCTTCCAACCCGCACCTACCCCTTTTGTTTTTGTTATTTTTTCTCCATTTGGTATAATTCAGGAAGGTCACGTAAATAATCACATTAGTCTCAAGCTCCCTCCACTCACCACCCTTCGAGGGTGTTGCATCAAATATGAGCTTTTCTGTTTACGTTGTTGAAGAAGCACCAGTAATCCAGGGGGCAAAAGTCATGTGGTGCGTTCTATCAAATTTGCTCGAAGTGTCATATCAGATATATCTCTTCCATCCCAGTGAACTCGACCTGCTACGCAAACAGTGGATACAAATCAGTTACAAATTTACTAAATCGTAGTAACCGCTCAGAAAATTGCAGTTACGATTTACTGAATCGTAGTTACCGTTTAGTAAATTGTAGTCACGGTGTATTAAATTGTAGTTACGATTTACTAAATCGTAGTTAGGGTTTATTAAATTGTAGTTACGATTTAGTGAATCGTAGTTACGGTTTGAACAGTAACTAATCAGTTTTAAGAGTTAGAACATTAACCAATCAGATAAAGCCTAACAAAGTACATATTATTCTGTTGGAACGTCAAGTAATTTGTGGTTTCTTGTTGAATACCAAAATCATCCCATTCATAGTTACTTAGAAATATACGTATTCCTACTCGCAATCTTGGCCTCCGTCTGTTCGTCCGTCCGTACAACCGTCCCTTACCATATTTTTACATTATATCACAGGAACCGGATGCGACGATGGAGTAATTTCTGATATAGTTATAGGGGACAACTGGTGCTGTAATCCAAGCATAATCTTCGCTCCATTGGGAAGGGAGGGGTGGGTGGCGGGGGTGTGATATTGTCGGGATAAAGCCGACTTGTTCCTAGTCATTTGAGACGTCAGTTAAAATTTAAAATAAATCAATAATTGTTTAGCCACCAATCATCACTTCGAGAATTAACATCAAACGAGTTTCTTTTTGGCGAATGCCTGTATCAATGCACTATTATATAGCCTTTCAGAATAAAAATAATGGATGTCATCATGGATTACAGCTGATCGCGAATAAATAATATGATTTTGTTTGTTTGTTTGTTTGGGGTTTTTTTTACCTATAAACTCAAAAAGTCACAGGTTTCAAGGTCAGGATCACGCCGTATGGGCAATGCGATCAGCTCCATAGGTCAAACTACCCCTTGACAACGATCTGTTTGCATTAATTTAGATTAATTAAGATTACTTTTATAAGCCTGATATCCTGATATAATGTTTGATAATCATATTATTCATCCAGCTGTGATATGTTACACGACCAATAATTATAATCTCTCAAAAAGAACGAATTGAAACTTTATACTTTTCAATGACACACTCTTGTAAATTCTGTTTGTGACAGCAGAGACGTCAGTATTGAATCGTCAAATTTCGGTGTACGTTCGTACAGCTACGATGCGTTTCTCGTGACCCATGGAAGGGTCAAAATTCCAGGCACAATATACATGGAGCCAACAACAATAGAGTATAAAAACTACCCGTTTAACTGAAACGGGTAGAAACGTGTTGTACGTCAAAGGTTTATGTGTACTCTTAATACGGCGCGTCGAGCCGTCGATTCAACCGTCGGAGTCAAAACAATTACGGATAGCCTATTTTCCCATTTTAATAAATGTTTCTAATTGACATGCGAGCAGCTGTAACCCATGTTGACATCCATTATTTTTATTGTAAAACGCTATATAACAGTGTATTGATACAGGCATTCACCAAAAAGAAACTCATGTTGATGTTAAATCTTAAAGTGATGACTGGAGGCTAAACAATTATTGATTTATTTTAGTTAAATTTTAACTGACGTCTCAAATGGATTTATCCCGACTATATCACATCCCCACCCCCAGCCCTCTCTTCCGTACACCTTCATTCTGAATGGAGCAAAAGTTATGTCTTAATTACTTCACCAATTGACCGTATCAGAAATTACTCCATCGTCGCATCTAGTTCCTGGGATATAATGCAAAAAAAATGGTAACGGACGGTTGTATGGACGGACGGCAAGACGTACAGACGGAGGCCAAGATCGCAAGTAGGAATAGGTATATTTCTTTGTAGCTATGAATGGGGTGATTCTGGTATTCAACCAGAAACCACAAATTACTTGACATTCCAGTAGAATATCATGTTTTTTTGTTAGGCTTTATCTGATTGGTTAATGTTCTAATTCTTAAATCTTATTGGTTAATGTTCAAACCGTAACTACGATTTACTAAATCGCAACTACAATTTATAAACCGCAACCACGATTTAGTAAATCGTAACAAGAATTTAATAACCGTAACTACAATTTAATAAACCGTAAATACGATTTAGTAAGTCGTAACTATAATTTACTAAACGGTAACTACGATTATTAAATCGTAACTACAGTTTACTAAACGGAAACCACAATTTAATAAATAGTAACTACCATTTACTAAACGCCCACTTTTGAAGTAACTGACCACTTTGGTAGTAGCTCACCACTTTTGAAGTAAAAATCGACCACTTTTGAAGTGGCTCACCACTTTTGTAGTAACCGTCGCCTACTTTTGAAGTAAAATGAGGTCTCCACTTTTTCAGTAACCATCGCCCATTTTTGAAGTAGAAAAACAAGGTCACCACTTTTGAAGTAATATATATGACCCGAGCTTCCACCAGACTCGGAGCTTAGTAGGCTGTTGCACCTCTCCGATCCAATTTTTAGCTCACCTGAGCGAAGCAATGGAGAGATGAAACCTTAAGAAAGCTTTACATTTTTCTTCAGAGCCACTGAAAAGAAAACGTTGAAACTGAAACTTTCAGCAGCTGTTAAGGATAGTATGATGAACGTCCTGCACCATGTTTGACCCATGCAAATATGAACGTCACAGGAATTGAACATCTATGAATGAGTTACAACTTTTCATTTCATTAGATATCTCATTTTATTAGACGGAAATTTTTACAGTTGTTGGGGATGTCGTACTGAAGATCCTGCACCTCGTTTTTACCTCTTACCTTTCAATATTGCCATACAGATATGGATGTAATAGAAATATTCGAAGTCTATTTATCTTCAGGTTGAAAGTTTCAACAGTGGTTGGTTCTATACAACTTTAGAATTCGGTGCTTATCAATAGAGCCATATCAATGATATGGGTGTCAGAGGTATTTATCATTTGCCCTTTCTTCGAGCTCATTCATCCAATCAAGCTGAATTTTTCACTAGCCGTTTGGCGGCCGTTATTCGATGATCCTTTTAAATACAGTCATACAAGTACCGATTACAAGAAAATACTACTGCCCTTTTCGTCCATGTGACAAATTCAAAAGTAAGTGGATCAGCCCCCCCCCCCCCCCCCCCCCTCCACTATTTCAATTTTCAATAATTCGCCCTGGGCCAAATCGTGTTATCACCAGGAGTTCGCCCCTATCAGGTTTACTCTTTTTTTCAGACTAATTTAGTCATTTTGACCGCGCAATCATTCAAGTTGGACAATTTACTGCTACCTAGAGATGGGTGTAAAGGTCTGGTCGAGTGGTATAATCCAGGTCGAATACTGGGCCGAATGGGTAGTGGGATTTGATCTTGGGATCACATAAACGAATGAGTGGTGGAGCAGTGAAGGGGCCATAGTGAGCTTATGGGGCTGTGCCAAAAACTTCACAACCCTACCCCTTTCCCAACTTACATCATTTTCTCAGCACATGTATATTAAGTTATATGTGAATATTAAGATTCTCATCACCGCCCAGATAGCACGATTTTGTGTATACTTAAAAAAAAATTTCCCCCAGTAGGACCCCCAACGACTGGTCTCAGTAAGACTACTTTCCATCTTAGACCTACATTGGCGGCGTGTTCAGGTAGTCCTACGCTCGTAAGTAGCCTTACTGAGACTTGAGTTTCGTGGTCAACCCGAAAGATGTAACGTTAGAAAAAAAGACTTGCAGGTGATCTACTATGTATGGTAAGCAAATGGAGCTCGGATCCTTCATTCCCTTCTGCGCTTCCGTCTGTGTTCTTTCAGTCATTTTCTGGACCCCTTCCCCTCAGAAAGTACCTGTACCTCTTACCTTTGAATTCCTGGGTCCGCCACTCGTGGAATGGGTGCTGGGCAACTAAGTCGCGGAGGATGATTAGAACGGGGGGAGGCGTATTTGGGTATGCTCGCGACCGAAATATGTGGGTAGTGACAAGTTGGGTCGGGTTGTATTGTCGAGTCGCTGGTCAAATTCTGGGTGATGTCTTGAGACCCTTGATCGTGGTAATTTGTGGACTGCATCAACCTCGAAAGGTGCTATGAGGTAGAGTTTTGAGGCAAAACTATGATTGTTAGGTTACCCTTTCAAGAGAGTTATCAAGAACGATCATTTTGCTATTAGTATTTGTCTTGAAGTCGCAAGGTATTATCTCGCCACAGCGAGATAATTAATTCACCGCGGCGAGTTAATTCGCCACGGCGAGATAAATATTGGAAACCTGATGCACGTTCCACGTTGATAGCTTATAGGGGACATGCGGCTGCCAAATTAATTTATCTCGTCGCGGCGAGATAATAACTTGCTGGGGCGAGATAATTAACTTGCCGCGACAAGTTATTATTCTCTCGCCGCGGCAGATATCTGGTCTCCACGAAATAATTATCTCACCGCGGCAAGTTATCTCGTTGCAGCGAAATAAATATCTCGCCGCGGAGAGATATTTCGCCGATGCCAGATACTATCTCGCCGTGGCGAAATAATATCTTGCAGAGGCTAGATAAATATCGGCAGCCAATGTGCCTTCCACGCTTCCGTACTAACTGACACGTGCAAGATAAAAAATAAATTTAATTTTCTTGGTTTAAAAGCATATCCACCCGTTCGGTCATTTATTTATTTTCATTTTTTAATAACGATCAAGCAGGTTATATACTCAACACTGAAAATATCAGCAACTGTTCTATACTACTCAAAGTTTGCTAAGCACCACATATGTGACCCATCATTGTGAAATTTCCTTGTGACATATTTACGATATTTTTGGTGGATATGATTGATGAATGTATTGAGAAGGTCCCCAGTGTTTACATTAGCTCTCTTGACAGGCAGACTTTTCGTGACAGTCATGGAAAGCGTGTAACCCTTGATTTTCGTGATGTTTTCGTGTACTGTCTACATGCACATGACATGTGTAGGGTATTCAGTCTTCATTTCAACACAATCCCTTGTGATTTAATGATTGAATATGGCGAATGCAAATGTAAGAAGAATTTGTGTGAAGCAGAAATGTGGTGGGCTGTAGGGATTGTGGAACATGGGGCAACCCATCGTCAGGTTAGTGAAGCCCTTGGGGTGCAATATTTCAGCAGTATGGCACACCAGTCAGACGACATGGTGGTGACAGAGACAGGGCAACATCTGCAGCTGAAGACCGGTTTTTGATCATTCAGGCCCGTAGGAACCGCTTTGACACAGCAACCCAGCTTCGCAGTGACCTTCAGAATGCATACGGGGTAAATGTTTCGACGCAGACTACCCGGGCAAGGTTGCACGGAGGTGGTGCCCGATCGAGAAGACCATGCATTCGCATTCCGCTATCCCAGAACCACCGTCAGGCACGATATAAATGGGCCATGGATCACGTTGGATGGACCAGAGAAGATTGACGACCTGTCCTTTTTACAGATGAGTCAAGGTACTGCCTAGACAACACAGATAGGCGTTCTAGGGTATGAAGAAGACTGTTGCGAAGTGAGCCTATAGGGGCAGGGGTTAAGCTCGTAAGCTCGGGTAAGAGCTCGAGCTCTTGGGGTTTTATTTGGAAATTCAGAGGACTCGCGTTTATTTACTTTACTGAACAGAATAGAACATGACAAATAATTTACGTGGAATTGTATTAAACTGGCGACCGGAGTACAGACGTACTCTGTGGGTACACGCCAGATGTTCTGTTGACAATATCAGGCATACCTTTGCAAGCCAATACTGTCAACAGGCAGTAACATTTTTAACATTTTGGGATTTGTTGATAGATGGAACAATAACATTCGGCAGCATTACTGGGATGTTGGTGTTCGAACTGTCTAACAAATCATAACATGTACCTGGTGAAACTCCCCGTTGAACTGGGAATGCTAAGTTGCATAATAGCACCAGTCATCAGACCATTCTGCCGGTTAACTGACGCCCGGCGGAATACTATTTGATGGCCAAGATTCCATGGGCTGCAATCAGACTGATCGACAGTCTGCATGGTAGTAAAAGAGTCTACAAAATGGCGACCGCCACGTCAAGGGACTTTCCCTAAGTTTCCCTGAGGCCAGGGAGAAAATTCTGACGGTCGTCACGTACCCCAAGTATTGCATCAGCAATTTGGTGTATATAAGCACCAATTTCTGACTGCTCAGACAAGTTGTCTCTGAGCTCCTGATGAATACAGACCGACCTGCAAGAAGAAACCTGGATGCTGCCACTTTATTTGAGGTATGAACTTTGTTAATTAAATACTATAATTTATGCCAGAGACAACGATGGTTAGTCATGTTGTAAATACTTTGATTTATTAAAATAATAGATGATTTGGAACTGGTCTTCGTTGTGCTGTACACGACAAGTTCGTGAAGTTACTGAACGAACCCAGAATCTGGAGCCTGTGTCTGATATCGTCTGAAAGGAATCACAAACTGCCACGGGCTGGTGGGACCTCACGGAACTGCCAGTAATCATAACGTGGAAAACAAAATTTACGATCACAGATCGATAAACATTTTCCTTCTATTCCGCAACAAAGACCAGGAGAGCTATTCCATGCAGCCAACATTGCATGAGCATGACTACTATGGTGCAGGGTCAATAATGGTCTATGGTGGCATCAGCTGGGATGGACGTACATGGCTCTGTGTCCTTGGCCGGGGTACATTGACTGCACAGCGGTATTTTGATGAGATCCTGGATGCCCACGTCAGATTGTATGCAGGTGCAGTGGGTGATAGATTCATTCTGATGGACGATAATGCCGGTCCTCATGTTGACCATGCTGCCCGGGAGTACCGACAGAGGGAGGGGATTGCGCGTATGGACTGGCCAGCAAGATCCCCTGACCTAAATCCAATCGAACATGTCTGGAATGAGTTGCAGCTTGAAATTTTAGTCCGTCCAGTCCAACCATGAAGTGTCCAGGTGCTTGGTGCCACGCTGGTCCAAGAATGGAACAACATCCCACAAAGGACCATCTAGAACCTGACTGGGAGCATGAGAAGGCGTTGTCAAGGTGTAATTAACAATAATGGGTCTCATAGCAGTTCGCTCCGTCAATTTTTTGGCAAATTTGAAACATTTCCTCTTTTACCAATAATATCCATTTTCCGTGGTTATCGTATTCAAAAGTTAAAAGATAATGACAAACACAAACAAAATCTTAATTTCTGAACTTGAATCATTAAAGATATAATTAAATATAAAATATATACACTGTTCATAACAATATTTCAACTAACACGTAAAACAGGTAGTTGGATATACATGGTATTTAGCAAACTTTGAGTAGTATATAATTTTTCTGTTACTGCAAGAAGAACAAAGCCTTGAAACTTTTATCAACTCAAGCTTATTAAGCATTTATCAAGTTAACTGGTAGAGTGCTGGAAGCCCATATTTGGGCTTTATTCTGAAATGCAGGTATCACAACTTGAAAGTTCATATTCAGTGCATGTGCTTTATATTATCTTTGAAGTGATATTATTTAGTCTGAAAGGGTTTGCCTTGTTACAATTTATGGGAGAGTGCCTGTGGGCATTCTCCCATAAATTGTAACAAGGCAAAGACATGTGTACAATATTTGATGGCCGGAAATAATTTAGCACTCTACCAGTTAAGCGCATACCAGTTAATTTAGCACTCTACCAGTTAATCACAAATGATTGCTTTAAAACGTCTTACTTTACGAGGAGACCAGGTCTCCTCGTAAAGTAAGACGTTTTAAAGCAATCATTTGTGATTATATTTATTTTTTAAGATTAGTACAGGGTTCATTAATTATTTGTACAGTTATACACATTTATTTTCAGTCACAAGTATGTAACTACAAACATTCCATTCCCTGCATAAGAAGTATTGATTTCACCTAAAGGACTGCTATCCACAAAAATGTTTTCTTCTGTAGTAGCCCTCCGCCCCCAGTCATGCCAGTTAAAGTTTCATAAGAAATCGCCTGTAAAAGATTGAAATATTCGGGAGTTTGCATTTGTGTGGACTAACCTGATATTACATAACTATATGGTAACAAGACTCGCAGCAAACAGTTGGTGCACAATCGCAGGTTACACGGTTTGCACCTATTCAGGGCAAATTTGTTTATTTGCTGTGGCACTTGGGAGACTGCGATTACGCGCAGTTTTCGTTTTATTTAAATGTAAATCTTCATTTTTAATTCATACCTCTTCAGCCCATTCAGTCGAAAATTTTGTGCTTTCCTTGTTTCATTTTAACGGGAAAATTGGTTGCATTTCTAACAGATTAGTTTATTTTCTTAAATATTACTCTCAAGGAAACCATAACAGCTTCCAACCGACATCAGTTGCCCTAACCCCCGACATTCTCGCTCACGAGCAAGAGCGTCGTGTAACCGACCCGGGTCAGAAATTGCCAGGAGTGCCAATCACATAGATCTACGGATGCTTCTGTGATGCACGAGCATAACTTACTGATCACCCCGTGTTTCCTCAGTCGGATTTCATTCCCAAGTTAATGCAGTGCAAAAAAAACATTTGGTAGTCGAACCACTTTGTCACATGTATGGAACTAAGATGAGAACGAACAAAACTGTTGGTCAACTGTATGTTAAAAATAAAAACATTGAGTATGTGCGGAACAACTGTTGCGAAGGGTCTCTCTCTTGACACAATTACGTTTTTGATGAACTTAGAATGTTGGTTTCCATCCCCCACCGGGATTCGAACCCTCGGCAACACCGCCTGGTAATCAGGAGTCCAACACATAAACCACTAGACCAATGCACACTTTCAAAAAAAAAAAAGGATGGCTCTAATCTAGCTTTTAGACGGATGGATGGACGGACATAAAACCGATATGTTGACCCGGAGGGACGTCCATCCGGACAACCTAGATTTAAGATGCTATCGGGGGCATAAAAGCAAGGGAGTTTCCATAAAAAAGAAAACTCTGATCAAACTCGACTCGTTTCGTGCAAAAAAAAAAAAAAAATGAAATGAAAAAATTTGGGTCAAAAGTCCCACAGCCATGAGAAAAAGGAAATCTTTTTACTCTAAAAGTGGTCAAATATTACTTCAAAAGTGGTGACCTTGTTTTCTTACTTCAAACGTGGGCGATGGTTACTGTAAAAGTGGAGACCTCGTTTTTCTTCAAAAGTGAGCGACGGTTACGACAAAAGTGACGAGCTACTTCAAAAGTGGTAGATTTTTACTTCAAAAGTGATGAGCTACTACAAAAGTGGTCAGTTACTTCAAAAGTGGGCGTAACACCCGGTGCTTCGTTAAATAAAATTTTGCTGATGGTTATTTTTAATACCCGATGAACGCACACGTGGACGTCACTGACTTACGACCAGTCCTCGGTGACTGCACTGTACCACAGGGGGTTTTCAAGGGAGAATACACTTTTGCCGACTTTTTCAATATATTTTGAATATATTGTGAAAACCTCGTATTCTGAAAGACAAGAAATTACGGTACAAAGCCCCGAGTATACAGAAGAAACCATAGAAGATGCCCGCAGCAACAGCTACAATCAGACGATGTTGTTCAGGCAGGGCTTATATTTCATCTAAAGTTGGGAGAATCCAATGGATTCTCGCGAAAATGGTTGGAAGAATCCATACCTGGTATGATTGTCTGAGGATCCCATTAGGCCATCATGGTTAAACCTCCGTTGCATATTGAAAACGTATGTTAGCCCTTTATCCAACACAACTGTTTAATTTTTAAAATATAAAATGAATATGATAATTTTTAAAAAATAAACAATATTTATCAATAAAACCTTACAAATATGGATGCCATTGAACCCGGCTCATTGAGCCTGTTCCAATGAAGACATATTTGCAGAAGTTTATTGACAAAGTGTCAGGATATATCAGGTCATGTTAGCGTTGTATTTTGAATATGCTTCTGCTTTGTCAGGTAAAGGTTTAAGTTGACTCATTTCTTTTCACGCGAATTCTAGCAGAGATGCAGCGAGAATCTACATGGATTCTCGCCGACTTTGTTGCAGGAATCTTTGCGTGACTGGATTCCCAGATTCTCGTCGAAATATAAGCCCTGCCAGAACAAACTGTGGACCATCGAACCAATGATCTCATTAAAGAGAGTGTTTTGTGGAAATTCGGGACTTAATTGCGAGTGAGGTTATGTCTTTTGTTTATGATCATGGAATGAAATTATTGGGGTTTTTTGGCGAAGCATCGTTGTAAATACCATTTTTGTACTGAAAATGTCGTCAACACTTTCGGAGAAGAAATGTATTCCCAAGTAAACGCGGGTGGCTGGGATAAGGTCGTGAGATGCAACAGGGCTGCACGGTATATCGGTAAACCGATATATACCGGCATTCAAACCAATATCGATTGAATACCGGTGTAATTACAAAAATATTGGTTTATCGTCATTATTTATTTACCCACAATTTAATTTTCAAGATGTCTTGAGTTTTAACTATAGCCCCGAATGAATAATATTATCCCTTTACCCAGGGAATCGTCCGCATGTGCAAATTGATTTTATAAAAATAATTTTCAAAAATTTCAACAAAACTATATCATGTGCCCCCTCGTTCCAATGAGGGGTCACATGATATTGTTTTGCAGACATTTTTGGAAAAAATCTGATAAACTATTAATTAAAATAATAAATGTTGATATGTAATCTGTGTTTGGTGAAGGTGTTTCAAACCGCATCATGAAGGCATGCTGAGTCGTTCCGACTGTGATGCCTCAAGTCTCGATTGTGGTACTTATGTTCAGATATCTGAACAGTTTTCGATATACCGGTATACCGCGGTATTTTTTAGAATACCTATACCGGTATTCAGTTTTGAATACCGTGCAGCCCTAAGATGCATGACCGTTCACATTTCAGGCGGCAGTCTATGAGTGCCGACTGCTCGGTGTTGAACATGGTGCCTCTTTGTTATCACATATTAAACACAAAAACAAAATCAATCACACCGGCGTTGTAATCCCAGCGTCCATCAGCATTCTAACTTTCCACGTTTCCACGGCTCTCATCCCATTAAATGGAAATTGTCCAGCGATAACAATAGTCGGAATTCATATCTTAATATCATTGATTGTATCACCGTGATAAACCCCATATGTTGCCACTGAATAACAACCCAGGAGTGTTAAAGCTGCTTTCACATTTGTCCGTTTTACGCGTCCATTTTACAGATGGGTAAATCGCACCAAACAGAAACAAACATCGTTGTTACTCGAGTAATGAACCCTTGTAAGACAAAGCCTTGTGAGAATGTGACAAAAAGGAGAAGGTTCCCGAAATATATTCAAGGAGATAATTCTAAAGTGCTGATTGCAATTCACACATGTATCAAGGTGAATACGTCAGTTTTGATGAGTACCTCATTTACGGTGGTTAGATATTACCTGTATTCATTTTAACCCTTTACCCAACGTAACGAACAAAACAGGCCAGCGCTATTCACAAAAATCATCATTAAATTTTCATCATTTTAATCAATTTTTGTCTCAGAAACATCACTTATGACCCTCTCATTGGAACGAGCTCGTTCCAATGAGGGTCATAAGCTATGTTTGTGACGTAAAATATAACAGAAATAGGTATTCAAGAATTTTGTTTCCAAGTGTAGTCTTCCTTTCGTGTTAGGTAAAGGCTTGAGACAGGAACCTAGATCCGCACCTGCAGCTTTGTTCTGAAAGAGAGGAATGAAGTGCGGAGAGAGAGGGTGGGGTGGGGTGGGTGTGGGTAGGCCAACATTACTTTAACTAAAATATATTTTACACCATAACACCACCAGTAGAGTAACGAAGTTTGTAGGGGGCGTGGGTGCTAACGTCCGCAGAAACTTGAATTTATCTTTTGAGGTCCCGTTCAGTCGACTTGGGAATTAGCAGGAAAAGTACGAACACTCTTTACTCTTAAGATCTGACCGAATATTCCGTTGTATGATTTTCACTTGATAAAATGCATGTTTCGGACCAGCGTGGAAATCTGTTAAATACTGAGCCAGAACTGTGCATTTTTCTCAGCTATAGAGGTCGTTAGTATGTAATTACGAAATAGCTAATCCGTAATTACGAACAACTACTAAACCGTAATTTCCAAATAGCTAATCTGGAATTACAGAGTAGCTAATCCATCCTTACGAAATAGCTAATCCGTAATTACGAATAGATCATTTATACCTCCTTAGTAGTATATCATGTTGATATAAGCCCCGATTTGGGGACAGGATCCCAGAATACGGCGTGAAGGAAGGTGACTATAGTATATCATGTTGAGACCTCAGCTATCTTACTCGATCCCGACATGGTTGAACCCATGCTTTACGGTTATCGAGTCTCCCAGTAGTGAGGAACAACTTTCCACTTTGATAATCGCCAGTGCTGGCTTCTAAACCCACTATTCACACCATAGTCTTCTCTGTTGTCTCCTATCAAGTACACTGCTATTCACTGAAAGTACAGGTACCAGTTGTACCACAGTAAATCCTAAGCTTTTTGTCCATCGCTATGTTTTCCAGCACTATTAACCTCTTCTACTGACTGATCTCCAAATGCCGCTGGCAGCCTAATACAGACTGCATGGTCGTGGTACTCCTTACTTCATGTCGAACTCGTAGGTTTGTAAGACATTAGTCTTTCATTACCGAGATGAGTATATGAGGACTTGAGGTTGGAGCCTGATGCGGTATTTTCCCCAAGCCTCGGTACCCACACACGGGTAATTAATGGCCATGTCCCGTGGCACGACACTTTCAGCACACCCACCTAACAAGAGACTGGGCTACGACATCCCCTTCAATCTTATGAGGGTATGCGTTGCTATGAAAAAATACCTCATTATGGTCTAACCTAACGTCCCTCATCTAGGTTTTGAAAGACAGTGTTCTACAAAACCACGCCCTTTGACATAGTGAGTACTACATACAATCATTCTGCATTCGACTGTTAGTGTTAATCATACAACCACTGACAGAAGAGGAGAGTGGTGCCGTAGTAGTAGTGGACATAAAAGCATAGGATTTACAGTAACACAACCTGGGACCTGTTATTGGTAGTGGTTAGCAGTGTGGTAGAGACAGCAGGTGCGGATCCAGGATTCTGTGTTTGGGGTGCTACATTTAATCAAGTCAGCCGCGAAGCATCATCCGACGCGAGCATTGGCGACTTGGGAATGGGCACAAGAGAGAGAGAGAAAATCCCATCCTCATTGGCATGGCTATGGACCCTTCCGAGGACCTATCTGGAAAAATGTGAAAATGGAAGGTCAGCATGGCTTTCTGGTGGTTTTTTACACATGACTACAATGTATTCCAACAAAACATATTCACTCAATTTCATACAGGTTAATTCAAAGTTTGAAAAAAAAAGCCAGTTTATAACGCCCTACAAGTACATTGTCCAATCGACCGGCGTCTTCTCTGTGCATTCTGCAGACAATCTGTGCAGTCAGTTCCACGTTTTGCGCAAATCACGGAATTCTGACGCTATTTAAAACCGTGTCAGTTTTAACATTCTAACCCTGTTGAAGACATGTTCACCATCGACGTGCAGTACGCCTTACAACACAACGCTGAGTGAGACGACCTTCATAGGCAATTGAGCATAACGTCAACACGCATAATGAGAGTTATGTATCACTAGTTTTGCATTTGTCGATCATCCCTGATGTTGCGGTAGTAGGGCAGAGGGCGGGGGTCGGGGTGCATCCAATCAGTAAAATAGCGTGCACAAACCGAGGGGTGGCTCCAATTGCGTCCATGTGTTCACTCTAGGAAAAATATGGAAAAAAAGTAGTGAACCGTTTGAAAATGTGTTAACTGCCGAAGAGAAATGACAAGGTTGTATGTGGCACAACGGAGTGGTAAGCAACGTCGGGGCCTATCAGTGCTGCATTTTGTTAACTTCTTTGTTCTTTGGGGATATCTCACGAAGGCGAATGTACACGTTCTGATTCGATTTCCAGCAGCAAAAAATGTATTTTTGCAATCAGGACAAGTGTCAATTCCTGACCCTTGAGGGAGCCGACATGAGACGTGTTTTTCGCTCCCTCCAAAAGTTGGATCCAGCACTTTTGTGGCAGGCGTACTGTATGTGTACTATAGTGTGCTGTGGTATGTGTAGTTATATACAAAAGTAGTCTGTACCCTTTTGTTCTACTGATAACCCTCAGAAGTACCAATCTACTTGATGCTTCATGCCACTGTGCGTAGCTGTAGCTAGTACGTAATACTTGGTCATGACTGTCGTGGGGGAGACATGGCTGTCCAGTACAGGAAGTATAAGATGACTGCCTGCACCGATGTTGGTCTGCTGTTAGCCCTTGGTACTGATCACTTTGTGTTTTTACTATCCCATGATTACTATCAGTAATACTTAATACAGATCATATGGTATTGTCAGAGTATGTATCGTTATCTGGCATGGTAGTATAATATATCGACTGTTTGTTTCCCCTTGATTTGTTTTATCCTAGGCCCGTTGGCCCTTCTAAAGCCCTCTACTGTATCCCATTCTGGCTGGGAGTACGCAAAATTTCCTCGAACAACCCCACGAGTCGAACGACAGGAAACAACCGGTAAACGAATCAGGCAAAATCATACACTAGAGCACTATAGGCTGTCCATCACACTAACCGATAGTAGTAGCACTACTACCATTACTATCAATCTCTGCTTCTGTCTTTACCCCACTAAACTATCTCCGATGACTACTACAGCTCCTATAGCTATCATTGTCACCCGCACAATTCGCTTCACCTAGGGATTATTATCGTTTATCCACACAACTCCTATGTTACTGTTGGGCTGGCTTCTTCTAGACCACTGCTACGGAGATCACTACATCCAATAGAGGTACCATTGTCTGTTACCATGACGTCACCTATTCGTCATATGACCAGCCTCAACTGTATTTGCTCAATACTATAGTCATCTACCACTAGTCATCGGTGTACCATTGCCACCACTATCCATCCCAGACATCCGCCAATACTACTGACATGTTTGCTATCTTATGATGCTATCTCAATCAGATCACGCCACTTGTTTTAAGCCCACTGTCACACCATTATTTGATACAAGATCATGCCACAGTTACGTTGGCCATTGTTGATGGCCAATATACAAGCCAACATGACATGGGTACGGTCAGGGTTTGTCGTTCCAAAGTGCCATGATAGTATAGTGTGTGCGGTCTGTACCCTTTTAGTCTACTCAAAAGTACTAACCTACATAATGCTTCAGATTACAGTGTGGACATATCTAGTACGTAATTCTAGGCCATGCGGTGTTGTAGATGGGAGGCAGTTGTCCAGTACGGGAAGTATAAGATCACTGCTGCACCGTTGTTGGACTATTGTTAGCCCTCGGTACTTTGCTTTTACTATCCCATGATTACAGTTGATACTACTCAATGCAGGTCATATGGCACTGCCAATGTATGTATAGTTCTCTGGCTCGGTAGTATAGGATTTTTTGCGACATTTTGATTTATTTTATCCTAGGCCCGTTGGCCCCTCTAAAGCCCTTTAATATATCCTTTTCTGGGAGTATGTGACATTTCCTCGAACAACCCCACAAGTCGAACTACAGGAAACAACCCACAAGCGAATCAGTCCAAATGTCAACCGAGCAGTGGCTGTAACAGGCTTTGCTCTGACAACTCTTAACATCTTATGGAAGAAATGAGCTATCAAGAAATCGTTCGTTCAAAAGAGTGACGCATTGTACGACGCTTTGAGTCATCCCGGAGAAAGGGATTCTACAAGCCTAGACATACTATAGCAGGTATTCTGTGATAAGTAATCTATTGTCAGTATTTTCATGGCTCTAAGATGCTAGACAGACTGTCGGTTTCTGCGTCTAGGCTTCTTCTGCTGCTGCTTCCATCCCTGATCCACAAGTGCACTATAGGTTATCCCTCTCAGTATCACCTAGTAGTACCACTACTACCAATACTTTCTACTCCGGCTTCAGCCTTTACCCTCACTAAAATATCTCCAATGAATACTGCAGCTCCTAGAGCGATCATTGTCTCCTGCTCTAGTATCAGCCCCACTGTGACAATACAACCTTTACTTACATCACTGCCATCTCTACTATCTTCACCAAGGGTTATTAGCTGCAATTCATACAACTCTGTTACAGTTAGGCTAGCTTCTTCTAGGTCACTGCTACATAGATCTCTAGCGCACGTAGCGGTACCATTGCCATTTACATTGACTGCAACTATCTGCTCTATGAACAGCTTCAACTGTCTTTACCCAATACTTTAACCGTCTACCACTTGCTGACTTGTACCCTGAGCACCACTATCCATCCAATAATAGAGTTTTCCACCATCACTGCTGACGTGTTTGATATCTCTTACCCTGTCTCGATCAGCTCACTCCACTTGTTTAAAGCCCGCCCACTGTCACACCACTGTTTGATACCAGATCATGTATGGCTCTTTAGAATGAGTCACCCGCCGACTGGGTAGTAGACACGATGGTTGTGAACAATGAAAGTGTCAATGACACTGTAGCGTGACTTGTCTGTGAGTTGTGTTTGATGAAAAGGATTTAATGTTTATGAAAGGATTATGAAATAAGACAAGAATTGTGAAAATTGCAAATATGTTAATTTCTGTTCCCAGTATGTTATGTTTTTAATAAAAACTAGAAAGTGTTTTAGCACACTAAAACATATGTCTCCCCTTCCTTTCTATTTTATGCACTACAAATGATATATACATAAAAATATTGACAATCATACAGATATGTAAGGTCTAGCTCTAAAGAGAAATAAGTTATGTTCTTTTTTTTTCACTTGAGTAAAATGTTCTGGTCCAGACAACTGTCTACCGCAGCGTTGACATGAAAATGTGTGCTCTCGGGCTGCACATATTTTTACTTTATGATATTTATAAAAAAGGGGGTACAAATAAATACCGTGAACCACATACATGGAATTTTAAGCTGATAGCCAAAATTCATTAGTTGCACCTTCGACTTTTCAAAATACCTGGGCAAGGGTAAAATAAATGCAGTCACTTTAAGTGCGATGACAAATTTTGTTAGACAGACGAACACACATCACACAATATGATATATATGAAGCTTTTATTAAAATATCAAATTGCTGGGATTAAAAGTTGCCGAGAAAAATGTGCAAAATGTTGTTATGGACAGACTGTCAGACACACACACAGACAGAGGTAAACAAGTATGTCCAAACTTCCCCTTTGGGGAGCGGGGTTATAAATATCTATGATCTAGCTCAACATCCACATGTCAAAAAAAACCAAATTCTGGTCTGGACAATTACTGCCTATTTAAAGTACATAAATTTGACCTTGAGGTCAAGGTCACATGAAGGTCATGATGACATGTGGTCTCATTGTGATACATCCACATGTCAATCATCTAAGTCCTAGGTCAAAAAACAAAAAAGATCTGATCTGGACAGTTATTCCCTATTTGAAGTACATAAATTTGACCTTGAGGTCAGAGGTCAAGGTCACATGCAGTTCATCAAGGTAGCGGACATGCGGTTTCATGGTGACACATCCACATGTCCAAAACAAAAAATTCTGGTCTGGACAATTACTCCCTATTTAAATTACATAAATTTGACCTTGAGGTCAAGGTCACATGAAGGTCATGATGACATGTGGTCTCACTGTGATACATCCACATGTCAATCACCTAAGTCCTAGGTCAAAAAACAAAAAAGTTCTGATCTGGACAATTATTCCCAATTTGAAGTACATAAATTTGACCTTGAGGTCAGAGGTCAAGATCACATGCAGTTCATCAAGGTAGCGGACATGTGGTTTCATGATGACACATCCACATGTCCAAAAAAAAAAAAATCTGGTCTGGAAAATTACTCCCTATTTAATTACATAAATTTGACCTTGAGGTCAAGGTCACATGAAGGTCATGATTACATGTGACATGCGGTCTAATTGCGATACATCCACATGTCAAATATCTAAGTCCTAGGTCAATGAACAAAAAAGTTCTGGTCTGGATAATTATTCCCTATTTGAAGTACATAAATTTGACCTTAAGGTCAGAGGTCAAGGTCACATGAAGGTCATCGAGGTAGGCGGCATGCGGTCTCATGGTGACACATCCACATGTCAAATAACCAAGTCCTAGGTAAAAAAGAAAAAAATTCTGGTCTGGACAATTACTCCCTATTTGAAGTACATAAATTTGACCTTGAGGTCAAGGTCACATGAAGGTCGCAATGGTATGCGACACACCGGGTCATGGTGATACATCGACGTGCCAAATATCTAAGGCCTGGCTCAAAAGACAAACAAGTTTTGGTCCAGACAAAGTTTACTTGAAAAAAGCACAAATCTGACCTTCAGATCAAAGGTCAAGGTCACATGAAGGTCACAATGGTACGCGACACACCGGCTCATGGTGATACATCCACATGTCTAATATCTAAAGCCTGACTTGAAATACAAAAAAGTTCTGGTCCAGACAGTTTCCCTTAAAAAAGCGCATAAATCTGACCTTCAGGTCAAAGGTCAAGGTCACATGAAGGTCACTATGGTACACTGCACACCGGTTCATGGTGATACATGCACATGCCAAGTATCTAAGGTGTTGGTCAAAAGAGAAAAAAGTTATGGCCCAGAAAAAGTTTGTGTGATGTTTCCCTTAAAAAACACATAAAACTGACCTTCAGGTCAAAGGTCAAGGTCACATGAAGGTCACTATGGTACACTGCACACCGGCTCATGGTGATACATCCACATTATGAGGTGTACAGTGCTACACTGTACTAAAGAGCTGAGGGTGGGTTAATATGACCTCACAGTTAATGTATGTGGCCCTCACAGTTAACGAATGTCAACGAAAGTTACCAAGTTACAGCGGAATTATTCCAAATTTCCAAAATGATCATCCTATCAAGTTACAGTGAAATCTCTTCATAAATATGGCCTGTACTGTGCTAAAGGTTTTCACGCTTCAGGCCTTTGTAGCATGACGGTAGACTGATTGTAACTAAAAGGGGATGTCCTCATCTCGACATTATTCTGAGTCATTCTACTAAGTTACAATGAAATCCCTTCACAAATATGACCTGTAGTCTGTACTAAAGTTTTTGGGGGTTTTGGGCTCGGGAAGCCATCATGGATGAATGATCACGACCAAAAGGGGGCGTTGTTATCTGAGCATAATCTGGAGTGATCCTACTTAGTTACAATGATATCCCTTCTTATATAAGACCTGTAGACTGTGATCAAGGTTTTCGGGCTTCGGCCCCCCTGAAGCCGTAACAGTTTACCAATCATGACCAAAAGGGGATGTCATCATCTAGGCATTATATGGAGTCAACCTACCAACTTACAATGAAAGTGTTCCATAAATACGACCTATAGACTATTCTAAAGGTTTTGGGGAGCCATCAAGGCTGAATGATCGTGACCAAAAGGGGACGTTCTCATCTAGACATTATTTGGAGTCATCCTACCAAGTTACAATGAAATCCCTTCATAAATATGACCTGTAGAATGTGCTAAAAGTTTTCGGGCTTCGGGCCCCTGTAGCTGTCACAGTCGCCCAATTGCGTCCAAGAGGGGACGTTCTCATCTAGACATTATATGAAGTCAACCAACCAAGTTACAATGAAATCCCTTCATAAATATGACCTGAAGACTGTGCTATATGTTTTTCGGGCTTTGGGCCTACATGGTTGAAATTGAATGATCGCAACCAAAAGAGGACATTCTCATCTGGGCATCATCTGGAGTGATCCTACGAAGTTACAATGAAATCCCTTCATAAATATGACCTGTAGACTGTGCTCAAGGTTTTCAGGCTTCAGGCACCTGTAGCCATCACAGTTGACCAATCATGACCAAAAGGGGATGTCATCATCTTGGCATTATATGGAGTCAACCTAACAAGTTACAAAGAAATCCTTCCATAACTATGACCTATAGACTATGCTAAAGATTTTGGGCTCGGGCAGCCATCAGGGCTGAATGTTCATGACCAAAAGGGGTCGTTCTTATCTAGTCATTATTTGGAGTCATCCTACCAAGTTACAATGAAATCCCTTCATAAATATGACCTGTAGACCAGCATGGTTGAAATAGAATGATCACAACCAAAAGGGGACATTCTCATCTGGGCATCATATGGAGTGATCCTACGAATTTACTAGAGTGATGTCACGCATGCAGCCCGACCGTCGCAGGAATGGCAATGCTTAGACGCAAAATAGTCGGAGCCATTTTTTGTTAACAGTTTACCTAACAAATCTGCCATATCTGCTCTCGTGATATACAAAATTTGCTATTCAAATTTTATTTTTTCATTTCTCTACTTCAAAACATACCTCCTGACCTATTATTTATTTATTTTTTTATTTATTTATTGGTGCTTAAGGTCACATATTTCAGCACAATGGCTAATCATGACCATGACAGTTTTACGGGTAGAGGAAGCCGGAGTACCCGGAGAAAACCACCGAGCAAATGTCAGCTCCCCAACATATGAACTCCATACAAGCAGGGTTAGCATTGGTTGAAGACAGGTGCACCATCGACGTGCAGTACTCCTTTGTATACAGTGTCACCGTGCCCCCACATGGGCAATGGGGGTGAAGTGTTTTGTCCAAGGACACAACGCAGTTGCTGCAGGTATGATTCGAACCGAGGACCTCTCGGTTTGCAGCTCCTGACCTATTAATGGAACAAACTTGATGAGCTTGTTCTAATAAGGAGTAATAAGCCATGGTTAGAAGTAAATAAAAAATGAAAAAAACTGATGTTCCAGAAAAATAATTTGAACTGTTGGCTTCAACTTCTGTTAGGTAAAGGATTAAAGATGCAGTACATAAAGCAATGTTGGGCTATATGAGTCGATTTTCTTTTTTGCATGTAATAACTCCCAATCCTTCAAAATGCATTTTGGGAATAATTGCCTAAGTGACACGTTTATTTGTGTGTGTGTTTGTGTGAATGAGTGTGTGTGTATGTGTGCGTGTGTGTGGGGGGGGGGGGGGGGGGAGGAGAAGGGGGGGGAGGGTGTGAGGGAGTGGAAGGGAGTTGTGGAACCTATATTGAAACCTGACCTGTATTACTAGCTGGAAAATACACATATCAACTTAGGTTGAAATCAAATAATCCAAACTGAAGTTATCAGTCGGAAACCAATTGTTTACAGACAGATGGATGGGCCGACAGATGGACTGACGAAAGTCACGACTGTAGCCCTGACTATAACCAGACAGGCTAAAAATGCATTTTGTACCAAAGAAGAAATATTGCATGAATGGCCCTGGGTGAGGAGGACGTGGGGTGGGGGTGAGGGGTGGGGAAGAGTGGGGGTGTGTTAGGGGAGTCCATTTTTTTTTCCACATGTGGTCGGTCTAAATCCTTCAGAATGCATTTTGAGCAGAGAAAAAAAAAAAACTAACTGGCACCATGGGGGTGGGGGTGGTGGGGTGGTGGGGGGTGGGGCAGTGGGGGGGGGGGGGTGGCTGATGGTGGTGTTTGTCTGGGTTTTTAACCACAAACTTTAACCAAAACTGTAAAAAAAGCATTTTTGACAGAAGGAAAAAAAAGTTTCTGCATGTAGTGACTGTAAATAGTTAAAATGCATATTGGCGGAAATAAAAAAAAAAATGCCTAATTGGGGGGGGGGGTGGGAGGGGTGGGGGGGGGTGGGCGGTGATGTTTGTCTGGGTTTTTAACCAAAACTGTAAACAAGCATTTTTGATGAAAGAAAAAAAAAAGTGTCTAATTGGCCCCCGGTGGGGTGGGGGTTACCTAAGTTTAAAAAAAAGGTTCCGCATGTAGTGACTGTAAATTGGGGGGGGGGGGAGGAGGGGAAGGGGGGGGGGGGTAGTGGTGTTTGTCTAGGTTTTTAACCACAAACTTGGAGTCATCCTACCAAGCTGCAATGAAATCCCTTCATAATTATGGCCTGTGGAATATTCTAAAGATTTTCGGGCTTCGGGCCTCTGTTGCCGCCACAGTTGCCCAAAAGGGAACGTTCTCATCTAGACATTATATGAAGTCAACCTATCAAGTTACAATGAAATCCCTCCATAAATATGACCTGTAGACTGTGCTAAAGGTTTTCGGGTTTTGGACTCGGGCAGTCGTGACAGCTGATAGATCATGCCCAAATGGTGAAATTCTGATGTAGACATCATACGGAGTCAACCTATCAAGTTACAATGAAATCCCTCTATAAATGGGGCCCGTAGAGTGTGCTAAAGGTTTTCGGGTTTTGGGCTCGGGCAGTCGTGACGGTTGATAGATCACACCCAAATGGGGAAATTCTCATCTACACATCATACAGAGTCATCGTATCAAGTTACAATGAAATCCCTCCATATTAAACATGGCCTGCAGACTGTGCTAAAAGTTTTTGGGTTTTGGGCTTGGGCAGCCATCACGGTTGACAGATCATGCCCAAACGGGGATGTTCTCATCAAGGCATTATACAGAGGCATTCTATGAAGTTGCAATGAAATCCCTTCATAAATACGACCTGTAGACTGTGCTGAAGGTTTTCGGGCTTCGAGCTCGGGCAGCCATACCGGTTGACCGATCACGACCAAAAGGGAACGTTCTCATATAGACATGACCAAAAACCTGCATATGAAATTTCATGATGATCAGATAAGAACTACCGGGTATAGCCTGTACTTGAAGGTTGAATAAAAAAACTTTAACCACAAACTTTAACCAAAACTCCAAATGTCAACTAAACAGGAAAAAAAACCCAAAAAAAAAACCCAAAAAACACTTGAACCTTCAGTAAAAAAACTTTAACCACAAACTTTAACCAAAACTCTAATAGTTAACAGATGGACAGACGGACGGGCAAAAGTCATTACTTTAGCCCTCACTGTAAACAGTCAGGCTAACAATGAAATCCCTTCATAAATATGACCTGTAGACTGTGCTAGAGGTTTTTGGGCTCGGGCAGCCATCATGGTGTGATCTGGAGTGATCTTACGAAGTTACAATGAAATCCCTTCATGAATATGACCTGTAGACTGTGCTCAAGATTTTGGGGTTTTGGGCCCCTGTAGCCATCACGGTTGACCAATCACCACCAAAAGAGGATGTCATCATCTAGGCATTATATGGAGTCAACCTAACAAGTTACAATGAAATTGTTCCATAAATATGACCTACAGACTATGCTAAATGTTTTTTTTTTGGCTTGGGCAGCCATCAAGGCTGAATAATCGCGACTAAAAGGAGACTTTCTCAGCTAGACATTATTTGGAGTCATCCTACTAAGCTCCAATAAAATTCCTTCATAAATATGACGTGCAGACTGTGCTAAAGGTTTTTCGGGCTTCGGGCCCCTGTAGCCGTCGCAGTTGCCCAATCGTATACTACCAAGCTACAATAAAATCCCTCCCTATTATATATGACCTGCAGACTGTGCTAAAAGTTTTTGGGTTTCAAGCTTGGGCAGCCATCATGGTTGACAGATCATGACCAAAAGCGGACGTTCTCATCTTGGCATTATACAGAGGCATCCTACTAAGTTACAATGAAATCCCTTCATAAATACGACCTTAAGACTGTGCTAATGGTTTTCGAGTTTTGGGCAGCCACACCAGTTGACTGATCATGACCAAAAGGGGACCTTCTCATCTAGACATGATCCCAAACCTGCAAATGAAATTTTGTGACGATCAGACAAGAACTATGGGGTGTAGCCTGTGCTAAAGGAAAATGTGAACAGACTCACAGACTTACAGACTTCCGCACGCATGATGGCAATAGCTTATCTTGACTTTGTCAAGTTAAGCTAAAAATTGAGTTGTGAAAAATAGGGTGAGGGTGAGAGTGGATGTGCACATGGACAGTAGAAGAAGCTAGTGATGGCCATCACAGATTTAGAAGTCAGCACTATCTAAAATCATAAGTAAATGTTTTTCCTCCTTTTTACATTTATATTCTTGTTGTTGTATTTATTTCCTTTAGTCTTTGTAAGATATTTTGCAATTCCTTCTGGAGTTCAAAAAGAGAGAAAAACAAGAAAATATTAAGATGGGTGCCCCAATCATAACAGTGACAGTATGTAATACAATGGAGAGAAACTCAATCAAACAAGTGTACTTAATTTCTAGTTCTAGGTATAAAAATTTCAGTAATACTGTACTTTGTGTATAAGCCAGCAAATACTATTTTGTCTTGGTGGATGCCATGACAGTCGAATAGTCTTTGTCCTTGATGTTATAACATTGGGTGAAGGTCATGAGACATCTGAGTCATGAGCAATCACTATCTGAAGTATGAAAAAGATATCTCTGTAAATGCATTTTTAAGGACCAGACAGATGTATGGTATGTGCTATTGATCTTGGTGTTAGGGCCTTGGGTACAGTTAATGACACACCATTAGGTCATGAGTAAGCATTTTGTCAAGTATGAACAGGATCTGCCCAATGAATCATTTCAATGAACCAGGGCAAGTGATAGGGGAACAAGTAAGTACACAAATGGTCTGTGGATTGAAGCTAGGACCTTGGGTCAAGGTTACAACACACCTTCAGGTTATAAACAATCATTATGTTAAGTATAAACAAGATTGGTAAATTGAATAATTTTGTGTTGAGGTAGAATGGTTGAAGAACATTTGAACAGTCTGTGACCTTTAGCTTGGAGCTATAATCTTGGTTGAAGATCACCCTTGGGTCGGAAGATTGAATACTTTTTTAAGCCTTTACCCAACGAATCGGCCACATCTGCCTGCGTAATTTGCAAATTCAGCAGTTGTAAAAATATTATTTTCCAAAAAATTTCAACAAAACCATATCATGTGACCCCTCATTGGAACGAGCTTGTCAAGCTCGTTCCAATGAGGGGTCACATGAAATGGATTTGTTGACATTTTTTGAAAAATTTAAAAAAAGGATATTTCAAATAATAAATTTTGATACCTTCTGCGTTGGGTAATGGGTTAAGGAACAGACAAAGTAAGAATGCATGAACAAACAAACAAATAATCTGTGACCTTGTAGCACTGACAATGGGTCAAGGTTACTACACACAAATGAGCCAAAAACAACCACTGTGTGAAGTAAAACAACCAGTGTGTGAAGTAAAACAACCACTATGTGAAGTAAAACTATGTGAAGTAAAACAACCACTGTGTGAGGTAACACAACCACTGTGTGACGTGTGCACAAGATCGGTCCATTGAATAATTATGTATTGACTGGTCAAAGTTGGAATAGATGAATGAACAAATGAACAGTCTGTGACCTTGAAAATTGAATAATATTTTAAGGAATGGAAAAAGTCAGAATGGATGAACAAACAAAAGCACAATCTGTAAGTCTGAGTTTGGAGCTACATGTATGACCTGTGGTCAGTGACATGAACCACATTTTAGTCACAAACAATCACTGCCTGAAGCATGAATAAGATTGGTTCATTTATTGCTCTTTCTGACACAGAATTTCTGTTGTCTGTAGAAAAACTGGAAAGTCAAGATATGATATGTAATTCAAAGAGGGAAAAACAGTAAGCAAGAAAAACAGAAAACCAATCAGCAAGAATAGATGCTGTAATAACCTTTCCTCTCTATGGATTGACTTGACATGTATATCATTAACTGGTAGAGTGCTAAATTATTTTTGGCCACCAAAATTTCTTCACATGTCTTTGCCTTGTTACAATTTATAGGAGAGTGCCTGTGGGCACTCTCCTATAAATTGTAAGAAGGCAAAACCTAACAGAGTAAATAATATCACTTCAACGATAACATGAAGCGCAGCCACTGAATTTGAAGCCTTTAAGTTGCAGTACCTGCATTTCAGAATAAAGCCCAAATATGGGCTTCCGGCACTCTACCAGTTAATTATTTATTAGTTATGATTTTCTTTCCTAGACCTGCGCATATCAAACTTTGTTGATGAGGCTTCAAACTTGGCTGATATGATGCCGATCATGGCCAATATGAATCAATCTAGAGTTGTCCCCCTTGATGCATTACTGGGTGCAACCAATTTGTTCACATCAAAATGTTCACAGCTATTCATCGCATGCAATCAGGAAAACTGGCGTTACCACTCATGGTGGAGTGGTTTGAAGAAAAATTTTGTACGATGAGCAATTAAAGATAGCAATAGGTAATGATTAGGTGGATGAAGTGAAGAAAGAAGAGAGTTGTAAAGAAAATTCATCACAAACTAAAATTCAGAGTCATAAGCGATGGGAGAAGAGGTAGTACAGTTATCCGAACATCAGAGCTTACCCAGTTAGAAAGCCGAGACATTCAGATAGCTGAACTTGGAGAGGAAACTTCTGACTTTGTCAAAAGAATGAGAAACAACAATGCTGTCAGAAAATTGTAACAGATCTGAATTTTTGTAATTATTTGTTTTGGTTTAACCCTTTACCCAACATTATGGCCAAAACTGGCCAGCGCTATTCACAAAAATTGCTAATTAATTTTCATTATTTTTTCATTTTTTGTCTCAAAAACATAGATTATGAGCTCATTCCAATCAGGGGTCATAACCTATGTTTTTGAGACAAAAAATGAAAAAAATTAGTTATTCAAAAATTGTGTTTGCAAGTGTCGTCTGCTTTTCATGTTAGGTAAAGGTTTAATAAATAAGGAAATTACTGCTTAGTTAGTTTGATATTGGCTGAGATATCAGCCCTTGGTAATTGACAATCCGCCTGAGCCCATTGGTCTCAGGCTGATGTGAAGTTACCTCAGGCTGATATCTCAGCCAATATCAAACTAACCATGTAATCCTCTAATTACCCTGAAAGTCCCACGTTTCTATCTGATGATGATTCAACAATCACAGTGCATGTAATTGGGACAAGAGTTCTTCATCAGGCATACAGTTATTCACAACTAACCTGACAAAATCTGTAACTAACTATACACAGATAATTGCCAAATGATGATTGATAAAGCTCACAACCGGCCAGACAGACGAAAATCAGTGTGGAATGAATATTGCTAGTTAATTATGTATCTTCAAAAATGAGTATCAACCAAAAACTGAACGTGGTTCGAAACTGTACAAAAATGACATTTGAAGCTAAATTTTATCTGCAAAATCGGATTACCAGATTGGATTGTGCATTGTTTTTTGTTCTAAAACCAATGCGTCAGCCAGTTCTGGAAATTGAGTCTTTACACTAACTGATGTAAAATACAGAGAAAATTTTAACTGGTATCACATCATATTATGTGATACAAAATGCCATTACAGTGATGCAAAATCTTCTTACTAACCACTAATTTTGATAAATGTATTGCTGGTTATGGTTGAAAAAAAAAAATACTGATGACAAGCTACACATATATGGTGTTTACTTTCGGCTTGGTTTACATTTATACCAGACAGTATATTTAGCAAACTGTCTTCTATGATGCCATCCCTGATAGGCCACCATGTCAACAAACAGTAAAGTTGCCGAAGACTGATCGTAATACATGCATGGGCAGTGATGTCCATACATGTGTTTACCGGCTAATAAAAATTGTCATCAGCTAAATTTTAATTAATGAAGCTCCGGGTGTAACTCAGTGCTTCATTAATTAAATGTTGAATGAATCTTCCTATAATTAGTGTCTGGAATCTAATAATATTGCCTGCCTGTGGAAAGTGTCTGGAATCTAATAATACAGTGGAGCCCACTTAATTGGATAACTCTTAATTGTATATCCCTGTTAATTGAATATAATTTTCAAACACAAAACCATTTACCATACCTTCAGTACAAATTTGATCTGTTAATTGCATATGGGTTGTAGAGTAAACTCCTGTTAATTGTATATACATTTTTATAATATGTCAAAAAAATTACTGTGATGCGCACCCAATTCCCCTTATTTATCAACCTTTTGGCCTCAACACATCCGATACAGGCATTTATTCTATTATATCTTGTTTGACAGAGCTCTATGATATTCTATGATATAATAGAATAAATGCTCAGTTTACCTCCAGAACACCGGAAACTGACCAAATCCCTGTTAATTGATACTCCTGTTAATTGAATAATTTTCACTAGCAAAATGGATATTCAATTAAGAGGATTCTACTGTATTGCCTGCCTGTGGAAAGTGACCAGTCCATGGTAGTACTCAAACGATTAGTCAACTAGTCGATGTTGACTCTGGGCAAACCAGTAGTCGACTCTCAATTGTGCAGTGGACTAGTCGGAGGAGTTCAAGCTTTTAGGTAAATAGTATCCCTTCTGTGCCACTGTCAGACAGTTTGAACAGCAATATTGGGCAATCAATGTATACATCTATTGCCATCTAATTTATTTATTTATTTATTGGTGTTTAAGGTCACATACTTATGCACAATGGCTAATCGTGACCGTGACAGTTTTACGGGTGGAGGAAGCCGGAGTACCCGGAGAGAACCACCGAGCAACGACGAGCAGCTGTCAGCTCTCCAACATCGTAACTCTGAACTCTGCACCGCAGCACAGGCAGGGTTAGATTGGTTGAAGACATGCGCACCATCGACGTGCAGTACGCCTCAGTACACAGCGTCATCGTGCCCCCAGGTAGGCAATCGGGGTGAAGTGTCTTGCCCAAGGACACAACGCGGTTGCCGCAGGTGGGTTGCCATCTAATAGTGGTGACAGTAGTTTGTTTTAACTGGTACTTTTGAGCTATCAGGATATGTTATTAATTTGCCTTGTTGCAATTTATGGGAGAGTGCCTATAGGCACTCTCCCATAAATTGCAACAAGGCAAATTAAATAAGACTATATAATTTCACTCTTAGCATAATTAAAAGCACATTAACAGAATAATGTTCCAGTAAGTTGATGTATATGAATGCCCAAGCGAAGCCAAATTTGGACCTTCAGCACTCTACCAGAACACCAACACTGTTATAAGGAGACAAGTTATCACCAATGACTAGTCGAAGTCGACTTGACTATTGGGTATTGACCAGTCGACTTTGGAATTCACTAGTCATTTGAGCACTAGTCCATCACAGACGTACTGTAACAATACCCACATTTTCAATTTTGGAGACTAACACACACACCTTGTTTAGCACATGTATTTTAAACCACATGTGCACATTTTGGTGAACATTTTTGTGGGGTACTGTATTGAAAAGTTTATATTTAATTTGCGTTTCTAAATAATAAAATGATTGAAAATACATACTGATTTATATTGTTTTTATTTAAATTCATTCCCCATGTTTTCATTTACTGTCCTGACCGACCATGGAAGAATATTCGCAACATGTAAAAACATTGCACTGAGTCTGAAAGCATGTCGATCAACATCCTAGGAAATGCCTGCAAGTTGCACAATTCAGTGTTATAACACTTCGGAGCTGATACAATTGCAAGCACATTGAAGGGTTTTCATTGGGAAAAAGTTATCAATAAATATAAATTTATACAGTTCAGCTGAGTGTTAAAAATTTTAACTTGAAAAGTGATGAAAACAAGAAATGTCACTGGAGTAACACATAACCTCCCCCTCCCCCATAAAAACTAAATGGAACTGATCTTAATGACAATTAAGTGTGACCTTAAAATGCGATGGTGACTTTGGAGTTATGGACCCAGCTGTAGTGTGGACACATCCTCCTATTGACCTTTATAATTATGTGAAGTTTGGTAATTATAGTTGCTTTAGGGCCAAACATTAATGTGACAATTTTGTTCATTAAGAACAGGGGGGGGGGGGGGGGGGGGCAGAATTTTCCAGGAATCTGACATTTGTGGGGATAGGCACTGAGGTACACTTTTTCTCATGATGGGTTTTTGCAAATAGGTGTCAGTAAAGGCCATTCTGTGGGAAAAAGTGACAGGTGCATCAATCAAATAAAATAGGGAACTACACATTAAATTTTGGAAATAAGTACTCTCTATCATCTTTTTCTGCCAGTGTATTTGAAAAGAAAAGGATCCCATTCTAAAGTTCATGAGATTTGAGAAGAGAATAAAGAAGGAAATAGAAGGAATTATTTCGGTTATTTTTGTGTAAATCATGACTTGTGAATGGAAGGTGGTAACTATAACATATGTAAGTCTTCATCATTTCTAAGTATATGTTTATGTCCCACTGTATTGCACAAGAGGAATAAATAATAACTAATTCTGATTAAGTCACATATAACATTATGTCCTTATTTGGAATCTTCCAGCTTTGGTTACATATTTCACTCCTTTAAATGGCTTGTATTTCTGAAACGAAACAAAATACAATACGTTAACTCAAATAGCATTAATGTGGATATAATCATATCCTATTTTTTTTTTCCACAAATAACAGTTGTTCAACACACCATATTCAGACACGAGTTTCGCATAAGAGATGGTGGGGCCAAGTTGTAGGAGATAAAAATGAATCTCAGCTAGCACATGAAACCCCAGAAAATAGGAAACAATCCGAGAGGCATAGGACAAATTTTGTAAAAATCAGATAATACACATTATGACAGTATCCAAGATTTCAGACTTTTTTTTATCAAACTAAAACCTGGTCCAAATAAACGAGACACTCGGCAAACTATTCAACTTTATCTTTGATTCAACTGTGCACCACCATTAGAATGAATGTGATATTCACTGCTCACAAGTACTGGGTCAATGTTTCAAAACTGGACAGTCAATGGAACTTGTGAAAATGGTGTCAAGAACACACTGGATGACCACAAAATGAGTAGCAAAGGGTGCTATTTATATACTAGCAAGCAAGAATTTTGTAGAGATCACTTACATGCATGTCTTGGATACTAGTAAGGATTCTTATGCCCTCTTTGGGAAAGGATCTGGGGCCCATGCAATTTGAAAAATTCATGTTGTGAAGGCTCCAGCTGGGAATTTGTTTGGAAGAAGAAACACACAAAAATATACTTGTATAGTACATGTAGTAAGTTTTATAACAGTCCGTCACATGAAATAAATGATCAGTCTCTGTACACTCTGTTAAATGCTGGAGTACTAGAAGCCACTATCATGGTTCTATTGGAAATTCCTAGAAGCCACTGTGTAAAAGTGTTCCAGTCCTGGAGAGGTGGAAGTTTAGTGATGTGAGAAATCATTTCTGAAGTCATAGAACACCACTTATCATTGTAAAAGTGAGTTCTTCCACTCAACATAATATAACGTGATACAGCCACCACTTGTTCTTTTGTTCCTCTAAGACCACATAGATGATAGCACCCATGGGATATACTGAACTGTATACAATGGTAGACAATGTAAACACAGCCATCAACAGCTGATGAAAGACTGAATACAAGATGAGAGGCAATATCTCTAATCATGATTCAACATCTGATGTCCCCCAAATACCAAACTATTTACCATACCTTCAGCTACTTTAGTCCAAAAAAAAAATGCTGCAATCAATCATGGAATTACTCTGGGAATCTATACTCGCCCAAAAAAGAAAGTGTGCATTGCAGAAATTGATCAAACTCAAAAAAAATAATTTCGTAGGTGTAAAGAGTGTTAACCTGTTCATGAATAAGTTATATTGAACACAAAAACAGCTTTCCGCATTAAAATTGCATTAACGTTAAATGACGTGCTGCACGTTTGTGAAAAGGCATGTGTATTTAAACACTAAAGTAAGGCCTTCCTATTGTTCACATTCAAACTTGCATTGCTGTTAAAACGACTCCACATTAGCATGCCAAGATTGACAATGAATCAACGTCTCCTTGCCCTGGGTATGATTAGAGCTGGCAGAACACACAGAGAGGTTGCCCAGCATTTGAACTGCCACCGTAACACTGTAGACAGGCTAGTCCATCGACATGCGCAACATGATGACGTTCGAGACCGACCCCGCTCCGGGAGACCCCGAGTTACCACCCCTTTACAAGATCGGTATATCCGTGTCGTCCATCTCCGGAACCGGCAACAAACAGCAATGACGACAGCCAGGAACATCCCTAACCTGAGAGAGATACATCCTCAAACAGTAATCAACCGGCTGAGAGAATACGGCTTACGTCCTCGAAGACCTGCAATTCGTCTGATTTTGACGTTACATCATCGTCGTGCTCGACTGCAGTGGAGTAGACAACATCTCAGGCATCCCTTACACTGGTGGCGACGTGTTTTATTCACAGATGAATGTCGTTTCCATCTTTCATCATCGGATGGCCGCCAGAGAGTGTACAGATGTCGAAACGAACGCTATGCAGATCCATGTGTCGTGGAGCAAAACCGTTATGGGGGAGGGTCTCTCATGGTGTGGGGTGGCATCACTGGCCGTAAAAGAACTGAGCTGGTCATTATTGATGGCAATCTCAATGCAGCCAGATATCGTGATGAAGTGCTTACACCTGTTGTTGTCCCATTTCTGCAACGTCACGGCCCCGGCATCATTCTAAAGCAGGACAACGCCCGACCCCACGCAGCTCATGTTGTTCAACAGTATCTGCAGCAACAACAAGTGGATGTTCTTCCCTGGCCCGCAAATCACCCGATATCTCACCCATTGAGCACGTATGGGATGAAATGAAACATCAGCTACGCCGGCTTCCCCATACACCGTCAATGCTTGTGGAACTCCAAAGACAGCTTATCAGAATATGGAACAACATCCCACGTTTCTTCCATGCTAGATTGTTCGCTTCCATGAGGCGTAGATGCACAGCAGTAGTCGATGCAGACGGAGGTCATACCAGATATTGAGTGTGTGACTTTTGTGTTTGACCCTTTGTGTCTTTGACTCTCCATGGCACCAAGAGTATTCGTCGTAGCGTAATGAAATTTCTCGTGTTGATCACAAATTGATTCATCTGTGATTGAATAAAATTTCCATGAATGAAAATGATATATATCTTTTTTTAGTGTTATTTTTTAGCATGCACACTTTCTTTTTTGGGAGAGTATATTAATAGACTAAATTTGGCCTCAGTACTCTATTATAAGCATTTATAATAATAATGTATTATATTTTGTTAGACAGAGATCTTTCAAACAAGATATAATAGACTTCTCAGATTATTACCAGAATACAGAAAAAATATTCAAATTCCTGTTTATTGAATGCTCCTGTTAACCCTTTCCGACTATGGTTATCGTTTCGTTTTAACATCACATAGAATCAGGCTTTTGTGACGTCAAATGCAATCATTAAAAGTCGGAGTATGCAATGTTACATAGAGTAGTCACAATGCACAGGAATTATCATACGTAATATAACGTACCGTATTCGCTGAATATTTTTCAACGGAAAACTGGCTAACCTATTAACTATTTGGGGGTGGATTATTTTTGGTGATCTGAATTTATTTAAAATTGGTATTATTACAAATTATTGGAGAGTGCCTATGGGCACTCTCCAAGAAATGGTAATAAAACAAATTTATATGAACAAAATATTTTTTTGACTTTCCCTGAATATGAAACATGAGCACGGAAAATATTGGCTGTTGCTTTGGTACCCTCATTTTTTTTGAAAGCTCTGATCATACTAGTGGCTTCTAGCACTCAACCAGTTAACTGGATTCCACTGTACATATTTTTAATTTTCAAAAGGATTAATAATTTGCCCATCACAGTGCAGCAGTCTGATGTCCGATCTACTGCTTTTAGCATATGTTAGTCACAATATATGACTAAACAGGATCTGGTCAAAATGTAACCCAGCCAAAATGTAACATTTTATTTTGGACAAAACATATTTTGGTTAAAACGTAATACATTTTGGTCAAAACATAACTTTTTGGGGGTCAAAATGTAACTGTTTTTGGTCAAAACATAACTTCTTCCTGGTCAAAATGTAACATTTTGATGGTTGAAACGTAACATTCCTATGGTCGAAAAGTAACATTCCGATAGACAAAACGTAACATTTTGTTTGTAGTTTCTAGGAGTAAAGTCAAAACAAGAAGACATCTTGATAATTTTTTAATCATAAAATAACCATCAATATAATATGTCAGTTCTGTCTCTCCCGTCTCTCCTTCTCTGTCTGTCTGTCTGTCTGTCTGTCTGTCTCTCTAGGGCTAGGGCTCTATCTCTGGCTCTCCATGTCTCTCTGTGTCTCTGTCTGTCTATCTGTTTGTCTGTGCCACTGTCTGTCTTTCTCACTCTTGTCTATCTCTCTCTCTCTCTCTCTCTCTAGGGCTCTGTCTCTGCCTCTCTGTGTCTCTAACTGTCTGTCTGTATGTTTGTGTCACTCTCTGTCTCTCTCACTCACTCTCTCTCTCCCTCTTTGTCTGTCTGTCTGTCTCTCACTTAACTCAATATTTATGTGTTTGAGAGAGACCTGTAAGTCTAGCGTTTTTTTTAAACAATTTAATACGGACAATTCTACATGCAAGTCCAAAAACTGGTAAAGTATGTATGCCTCACAAATATTGTGAAAGTCATCAACCGCCATTTCAGAGATGAATCCCAACAAAACGAAAACATTTTTTTCAGTAAGGGCTATTATCCCTGTGTGACACAGTAGGCACTCGTCAAAAGCAAATACAAACAAACACACGACAAAACACCACTCACTGGAATCCAGTCTTTGAGTTAATCCAAAGTCAAAATAATTCCAAAACTGGTCCTGTACTGTGCATACCTATTGCATTGCAATTCTTATAGGGCGATTCACTGCCAGAAAACATTAATAATAAAAAAAACTGCATTTTGATCAGTTTTGATAGCAGTTATTTTTGTTTTCTGTCGTACATGTGAGGCTCTGATAAAGGGCGAGTGGAGTTTTTATTGTTATTCACACCTAATAACAATTGGCAAATCCACTTAACTGTCTCTTTATATCGAAGGGTTTTCTTTTAATTTCTGTGTCTCTCTGTCTGGTTGAAAATCAGACATGAAGCGCAGAAAAATATGGAGTAAAATCAAGATATTACAACCTTCTTTAGATTAAAATTTATGTGTACAAAGAATTTGGAAAATCTGAAATTGAAGCAAATTAGTTTTATATATTTATTTATTCATTTAAAGTTGCATGTGACCCAAATTCCATTGTTTTAACAATGGCAAATTATCGTGTTCTTTTGAAATTCGTAGTGGCTGGTCACCAAAAGATGTTTTCGAGAGAAAATAATTTTAATATTGGAAGATTTTATTGTAATTTATCTTACCTTCAAATCTGTCATCGCAATTCTTTTACAATTGAAACTATTTCTACCAAAACAACTCCATCAAAATGTGGACTTATTTTCTGCCTTTTTGGTGTACATCTATCCATCAAATAACAACTTTTTTCCACCTTTATTACTGGTAATAATCTCCATGATAAAATTACTGAATGATAACTGAATGAATGACTGAATGAATGAAAGGATGGAAAGTTTCAGTGTGCCAAAGACATACAGGGACGATATGGGACTTGAAGTCCCTTGCGACCTGAATAACTGAAATTGCTTATGAATCCACGACAGATGGAAAACCTTATAGCGATCATTTGGGGACTTTAGCCCACTACTTTGCCTGCAGATTCACCCAGACTCATCAGGCATGACTGGACTCAAAGGGGACCTCATGCATTTGAGTCCAGCAATAATATTCATTTGTCCATGCCCAGTAGTGATTCCACAAAATCCAAGCTAAATGGGTCGAAAGGGCTTAGTTTCCCCCACACCATCCCAGCGCGCCTTTGACACAATAAAACCTTCGGTTGGCTTTCAAAGGCAGCTAAGGTAACTCGCTCAGAAAATAGAAAGCATAGTGGAAAGCATTAATGAATTTCACTCAACAGTTCATCAGTATAAATGCTAGATTTGTGGACGTGGGGGGAGGGAGAGTTCTCATAGTGGATCCACATGAACTTGAGTAAACATAAAGAGATAAAAAAAAAGTTACGTTTCGACCAAAAAATGTTATGTTTTGACCAAAGTGAAATGTTACATTTTGGTGTGGTTACATTTTGACTAGTATTCGACCAAAGCACACAAACTGAACACCTTTGCAGCTGATCCCCACAAAACTATAAAGTGATGCCTGAGACAAACTTTTTTCTGTGTTACCTTGCCCTTTGCTATTCAGACTTGTTGGTGCTGCACAACTCTCCTTCCGTTTGTTCTTTATTCTTGTGTGAAGAGTCTTGAAAATCCACTCAGCCATTACAGTGTTATGACTGACAGACACATTTTTCTAAGATTTGTTTTCATAATTGTGTGACCCATGATCTTTGTGATTCCAACCTTGTGGTGATGCAGAACTCACCTTTTCTTCATCCTTTACCTTGTGTGGAGTTTTAGGCAAATGTACCCAGCCATGATCCGAACTCAAAAACTCTTGGTCACAAGTAATCATTATATTTGTGACTAAAATTTCTTCACATGCACTGAGACCTGGGGATTATTAGCTCTCCATGTATATTCCAGGTTGAATGGATATTTACACTGGTTTGAAAACTGATACACCCTGAGGTGCAGCCATGTGGTGTATCAGTTTTTAAACTAGAGTATATTTCCATACATCCTGGAATATACATATATAGTAAATTTATTTTCTCACTAATTTCTTTCACATTGAAGAAAAATTTCAAATCAGTAGAATCGGAAAAATAACCTATCATATTTTGTTTGACAAGAGTTCTACAAGCTCTGCCAAACAAACTATAATGTATTACATCTATAGTTATTTTCACAAAGAGATGTATCAAAGATAAATAAAACGGTCAATAATATGATTCCAATAATATTTGATAGATTGTGCCCACCTTTGTCATTTGTTAGCGGTTTTGCTTGTAATTTTTTTTTTCTATACTGCCCTTGTCTGTTGGGGTTTATGCCTACAAAGCTTAAATTTTGTTTTACGCCTGATGGATTGTAGTTCAGTGACTGTCATATATCAGTGATAATTTAGAAGATCATGCTCAAAACTTCCTTACAACAATGTTGGAAACATTATTACAAGTGTTAGGACATACATGTGTCAATGATACTAAATAAAAGGTGAGCTTAAAATCAGATTATTGATCAAAGATATTGAATAAGATATGAGATTTTATTTTACCTAGCTTACTCTAAGACACTATGGTAATTTCACAAAGGGTGCTGTTAGTTATTTTACAATGTTCCCCGTCCATGGAACATTCAGGCCCAGAGACATCTCAGACATGTCATGGAAACACACGAGGTGAGATGACTTACAGAGAATAGATAACTTCATTCTAAAAAAAAATTACTACAAGCTACTGTCAAGCCTCTACATGAATGTAAGCTGTGTGAGGGTGTCAGCATGAATGCCTGAACAGTGAGGTGGTGAGGTGTTGATTAGCATTGTTTCCAAAAGACAAATGAATATTGAAAATAACTGTTATATCCAGTTGTAAAGATTAAATTGGAGCTACAATTATTAACACAACTCATTAAGTATACTACTCAAAAAGTTTGCTAAGCACCAAGTACATCCAACTACCTATTTTACGATTTAGTTGAAATATTGTTATGAAAAGTGTGTATACTTTTTATTTAATCATAACTTTAATTATTTATGTACAGAAATTAAGATTTTATTTGTGTTTGACATTATTTTTTAGCTTTTGAATACAATAACCTTGGAAAATGGATATTTTTGGTAAAAGAGGAAATTTTTCAATATGCGAAAAGATTGATGGTGCGAACTGTTATGGCTTCAATATCAAGGATGAGACCCATTACTGTTAATTACAGCTTGACAATGCCTTCTCATACTTCCAATCAGGTTCCTGGTGATCCATTGTGGGATGTTGTTCCATTCTTGGACCAGCATGGCACCAAGCTCCAGAACATTTCTTGGCTGGACTGGACAGACTGAAATTGCAAGCTGCAACTCATTCCAGACATGTTCGATTGGATTTAGGTCAGGGGATCTTGCTGGCCAGTCCATACACTCAATCTCCTCCCTCTGTCAGTACTCCCCGACAGCATGGGCAACATGAGGATGAGCATTATCGTCCATCAGAATGAATCTATCACCCACTGCACCTGCATACAATCAGACGTGGACATCCAGGATCTCATCAATATACCGTTGTGCAGTCAATGTACCACGTTCAAGGACAGAGCTCTGTACGTCCATCCCAGCTGATGCCACCCCAGACCATGATTGACCCTCCATCGTAGCAGACATGATCAGTAATGTTGGCTGCATGGAATCGCTCTCCTGGTCTTCGCCATATCCTAGAATGCCTATCTGTGTGGTCTAGGCAGTACCTGGATTCATCTGTACAAAGGACAGATCGCCAGTCTTCTCTGGTCGATCTAACGTGGTCCATGGCCCATTCGTATCATTCCTGGCGGTGGTTCTGGGACATACTTGTTCTTCTTGATTGGCGACCACCTTCATGCAACCTTGCCTGGAGAGTCTGCATTGAAACATTTACCCTGAATGCTTTCTGAAGGTCACTGGGAAGCTGGGTTGCTGTGGCAAAGTGGTACTACGGGCCTGAATGATCTAAAACCGGACTTCACCTGCCTGTCAAGAGAGCTGATGTAAACACTGGGGAACATCTCAATACATTCCTCAATCACATACACCAAAAATATCGCAAATATGTCACAAGCAAATTTCACAATGGTGTGTCAAATATTTGGAGCTTAGCAAACTTTGAGTAGTATATAATAAAATTAATCATGACCTGGTTAGATGTGAACATTATGAATCGTCTTCCCTTGGGACCATGGTCTCCCTTGGCTACTATCTCAGAAGACAATGTGTTCCTTAGGGAGATAATCTGCAATGTCCACCTTGATCCAGGTTATCATTTTTATGTATTATTTATTATTTATTTATTGTTGTTTAAGGTCACATACTTCTGCACAATGGCTAATCATGAACACAACATGGAGATAAAGTCAAGGTCAGTCAATTGTTTATATCCCATGTTGCCTATTTTAGAGGACTTGCACCCCAAGCATTAGTGACTGGGTCCTATTTTACCAGTGAAACAGAGCTTGTTTACCACAGTAAACAAGCACTGCTTCACTTCCCGGGTTTCCCACGGGAGATCATTTTTATGATGGTATCATTAACAGGTATCAAAGGCATTATAAAGTATGGTTTGGGCTAATTAGTTATACATGCAAGACCAGAAATGTGTGCATCTGTGATATGATCTTAATGGTACTCTTTTTCTGAAAACCCATAGAGACTTGGAAATATTTAACCAGTTTTGCTGCAATTTTACTGTCTACATTCTCTGTCTTTGCAGTTGTTTCAAAGCAAGTTTTGGCTGTCTATACAGGCAGCCAAGACCTGCACAGAAACAACTGCAGGGGTACTAAGAATGTAACTTTCAAGTGAACCTCAAGATTGAATGTAGGGGGTTCCCGTCTTGTTGCTATAAAAAGTGATCAAAGTAAGAAATAAACCTTAGAGGGTTAACGTCCGACCTTGATATTGCAACTTGAAATTTACAGAAGCTGGCATTGTTTGCGCTTCATCGTATATTTACAAAATGGCAAATTAATAGTATCCAGTTATCCAGTCAGTGTATTCTAAAACACCCAAGTTTAATTATAAAGCAATCATGGTCTTAATCAAGAAATGGCATCCATCTTCACTCCCAGTGTTTACTTTCCACAGATTTCCTCTTTCAACCCAAAGATCAAGTGCTATATTATTTTTTAAAGATGATTTGTAACATTTTTTTTCCAAAATACCATGATGGCCTTAGTATAGCAAGATTTTGTTCACAAATAATTGTTTTGCTATAATTTATTGGAGTGCCCATTCCATTATTAAATAAATTTTAACAAAATAACTATATAATAGGACCCTATGAAGCATTGAAATTTAAAATCATCGAGAAGATTCGATTAAATTTGATTTCCATTACACTGTTTTGAAAATTTTTGAATCATCAAGATGATCTTAAACTTAGGTTGTTACGAATCACACATTTTTTATTTGAATTGAATCTTGAATCAAATCAGGTCAATTATTCAATAAAAGGCTGCTTGGCCACACATCCCCTGAAAAAAGTGAGCAATTTGATGTATTTTAAAAAAATTTCATTTATCAATGTCAAAAGAGGGACATAACTCTGGCAGAAAATGTCTGACCAAACCCAGGTTTGACCTGGACCTGTATTTTATGTTGATACATCTACATAACAAATTTTATTTGATTTGGTGAACAACAACTAAAGTTATCATTAGGAAACAAAACAAAATGAATTTTCAAAGTCAAAAAAGGAACATAACTCTGGCAGAAATTGTCAGGCCGCACCCCGATTCGAATTTATCCTGTATTTCATGTTGGTACACCAACACACCAAATTTCATTTGATTTGGCCACCTATAACTAAACTTATCATCAGCAACCCCCAAAAAGTTAAAAAATTTATAGTAATTTATATATTTTTTATACTTACCAATGACCCAGACATAGCTGGTGCTAACTCTTAAAATTCTAGGGCCAAACACAAATTTTGCCGCCCAATCCCCAAAATTTGCATCTAAAACCAAAAGAAGTCATGTCCTAAAGGTCCTCCATACTTTGCCTCCACTGCGCATGCGCAGTGTCAAGGACGTCCTGAAATTGGTGCCAATTATCATTCTTACAAGCAATGCCTGGTCAGCGCTATGTACTCAGTGGGGAGGAATGAGTTCCCAACTCCTGGGAGGGCCATCCCCGTCTGGGTCATTGGTAAGTATAAAAAATATATAAATTACTATAAATTTTTTAACATTTTTATACTGTACCAATGACCCAGACATAGCTGAATAGTAAAAAGGCTGGAGGGCCTAGGACATAGAGGAAAATCCAATAAGCTCAACTATATAAATAGAGTCAACCCCTCGAGGAGAAAAGGAGTATTAGGCTTTACATGTATCTTTCTTATTTTATGATAAATTAGAAAGACACAACACCCTCCATAATTGAGCATAATAACATTCATGTTCTCTATTAACATGCAGTATAACCCCTTATACTAATTATTTTTAAAGTAAGCCAATAAATAAACATAGTCCAGAGAATTGAGACTCTTTATATTCTCTTAAAAGTGTCCGAGGATTGTATATTAACGCCCGTTTGACACGTGACATATACAAATGCTTCACACCGAGCTACACTTTAAAAATATGACATGAATGAATTTTTAACATTAATTTTACACTTTAAAACCATCCCGGTAACGACTCAGAATTACTGATTCCGGAGGAGGAATCCCCTTGCTTTTCACTATAAAGCAGGTGACCTAATGGAACACCCTCCCCCCCCCCCCCCCTTCCCCTTGCCCTGGGTCAAATAGCCCAGAGCGAAGAGGGCAGCAGGACGGAGTCACTGCCGGAACAGAAAGTCTGCATAACTATAGTTGCAACTGTTTAGTGGACGACATTCTGAGCAAAGTTAGTCCAGAGAATTGAGACTCTTTATATTCTTTTAAAAGTGTCCGAGGATTGTATATTAACGCCCGTTTGACACTTGACATATACAAATGCTTCACACCGAGCTACACTTTAAAAATATGACATGAATGAATTTTTAACATTAATATTACACTTTAAAACCATCCCGGAAACGACTCAGAAATACTGACTTCGGAGGAGGCATTCCCTTGCTTTTCACTATAAAGCAGGTGACCTAAGGGAACACCCTCCCCCCCCCCCCTTCCCCTTGCCCTGGGTCAAACAGCCCAGAGCGAAGAGGGCAGCCGGACGGAGTCACTGCCAGAACAGAAAGCCTGCATAACTATAGTTGCAACTGTTTAGTGGACGACATTCTGAGCAACAGATAACGGACCTAAACAATGCAGGTCTCCAGGAATGGACTCAATATTTCTGAGATAAAAATTTATGAATGTGGATGGCTGAGACCAATAAGCAGCCTTCATTAAATCTGTAATAGCAACACTATTTGCGTAAGCCCAAGATGTAGAAAGAGCTCTTACTTCATGAGCCGAAATCTTAAGCACAGACTGCTGAGTTGAAGATAGATTATCATAAGCAGTACGGATAGTTAATTGAATCCATCTAGCAATAGAATGGACCGTAATGTCCTTTCTATTAGGCATCAGAGACAGAAAGAAGCGTTTTCATCCCTTTCTGATAAACTGAGATCTTTGTTTATATATACATAAAGCTCTAACAGGACAGAGTAAAGGCCTACGCCCGTCTGAAGACGGAAGTGCCTTAATAACAATAGGTTTCGGATATTTATTAGGAGCCTGATTCTTAGCTAAAAATCCAACATTAATAGTAAAGGTAATAGTGTTCCCGACACTACGATAGTAAGAATCGTCCACCGATAGTGCATGAAGCTCACTGACTCTTCTAGCAGAAGAGAAAGCTAAGAGAAATGCTGTCTTATAAGACAAGAATTTGAAATCTACTGTCCCAAGAGGCTCAAATGGCTTTTCTTTCAGTTTAAGAAGAACCCAAGCTAAATTCCATTTAGGAATTAATCTAAGAGTTCTGGGTCTATTTATCGAGAAGTTTCTAACTAATTTAGATAAAGAGACATTAGATCCAATTTGTAAACTATCATAGTGTGCAGAGGTATCAGATAACATAGACCTATAACCTTTAATAGTAACAGGCTGCAGTTTGATCTCGTCAAACAAGTATACTAGAAAGTTTGCAATGTCTGGTATGGAGGGATCAAAAATATCAACAGAATGATCCCTACACCAACGATGAAAGACCTTCCACTTGCCCACATAGTTTAGCGAAGAGGAGGTCCTCCTACAGTTAGAAATTGCGTCCACTGCTCGTCTTGTAAAATGCCTGCCGTGCAAGAAGGACCGCACAACGAAAATACGTGAAGGTTGAGACCTTGCGCGTTGTGATGAAGTTGGCGCGACTTCTCCTGCGAAAGAAGATCCTCTCATGGAGGAAGTTTTCGCGGTAAGTCCCACAGCAGATACCTGAGTAGATTTATCCACGGTCTCTGTGGAGACAGAGATGCTACCAACAGAATTTTGCATTGAGATTGTTTTATCTTTAGCAATATTTGCTGAATCAACGGCGCTGGAGGATACGCATATCCTATCATTCCGTCCCACGAGATCGATAGAGCGTCTACTGCATATGCTCGGGGATCCGGACATGGTGACACATACGTCTGCAATTGATTGTTGAGTTGTGTCGCAAATAAGTCTATCATTGGCCGTTCCCATTGGTAGCAAATCTGATTGAATACCTGTTTGTTGAGAGTCCATTCTGACGGCAACAAGCGACCCTTCCGTGAAAGGGAGTCTGCTAATACATTCAGACGACCCGGAATATGACGGACCGAAAGCAGAACTTGGTGTTCTAGAACAAACAGAAGGATTCTTTCCGTTAAATTGAATAACGGAATGGAATGAGTGCCTCCCTGGTTCCGGATATACGCTACTACTGTCATATTGTCGGACAGGATTTGGACAGGATTTGGACATGTGCTTTCTGAATAATGTTCATCCAATGACGTAATGCAAGCCAAATTGACATCATTTCCTTGATGTTTATGTGCTTGCCTAGAAACTGCGGATACCAAAGACCCTGGCACTTCGAATCCGTTGGGATCAATGTTGCACCCCAACCTGTTTGACTGGCATCCGTCATAATCGTAAAACCCGGATCCGGCAACTGCAGTGGAGTCAACCACTGAATGTTTGCCCAAGTGTGAATCTCTTGTTTCACTTGATTTGACAAGAGAACGTCTATATCGAGCGAATGAATCTTTACACTCCAATTCTGAGTCAAGAAAATTTGGAGAGGACGAGTGCGTAACTGCCCCATCGGAATGAGATTGACAGCAGCTCCGCACAGACCTATCAGTCTCATGAACTCCCTCGCTGTGACTTTGTCTGAGTGAAGACAATAGCGAGCGTAACAACTGATTAATTTCGCTCTGTCTAACGGCAGACGAACGAGATTGTTGTGCGTCTCGAAGCTCATTCCCAGATGAGTGAATGACTTGGACGGCACCAGATCCGACTTCTCCTCGTTTATAATAAAACCGAGATGTCGGAGTAATAGAAGCAGATTCTGCACATCGTTCTGAAGTGTTAACTCGTTGCCGTACCTCTAAGAATGTCGTCCAGGTAGGCCGACATTACCGCAGACGAATGAGCTCGGAAATGTATCATTACCGAGTTCATTATTCGAGTGAAAGCCCAGGGCGCTAGGTTCAAGCCGAAGCACATCGCTCAGAATTGATAAACCACTCCTAGGACTGCGAAGCGTAGATACTTTCTGAATGTCGGATGTACCATGACGTGAAAGTACGCATCTTTGAGATCTATGCTTGTAGCATAGTCGTTCACTCGAATACTCGCTCTGACTGACCGAATCGTCTCCATATAGAACTTCGGAGCGACGATCAGCTTGTTTATCCAGCTCAGATCTATGACTGGACGGAACGAGCTGTCTGGTTTCGGAACCAGAAGCAGATGGCTGTAGAAGCCCGGTGAATCCTGGTTTTCTACAACCTCTACCGCGTTCTTCGTCAGAAGAGACTGTACTTCTGATAAAAGAGAATCTCTTTTCTGCGGATTTGACGGAAGCTGAGTCCATTTTGGACTTCGAGTTAATGGAGGCTTTCGTTTGAAGGATATTCTTAGTCCTTCCGAAATTACCCCTCGGACCCAGGGGTCGTCCGTAATCGATGCCCACTCGTTTATAAAACTTGATAATCTTCCGCCTACCGGAACACGATAGAGGTTCAAACCATCACTTCCTGGAGCTGCGAGGCCTGCGGAAGGAGAAACTACGTCCTCCACGACCCGCACCTCGTCCCGTCGTCATCGGAACATCTGACCGGTTGTCTCGGCCAGAATAACGTCCCGTACGTGAGTCGCTGCCTTGACGGTCTCTAGAATAAGACCTAGAGGACGTATAAGAACCTCTATAGGAACTTCTCTTGGGCGTACTTGTCCCAGAAGTGCCTGTCTTACTCTTTTCTGCTGTATCCGACTTTTTAGAAGCGGATTTGAATAGCAGAGAATCCGAAGCTTTCTTAGTTATCTTATCATAGATTGCTGAAAGCTTGCTGTCGAAGAGAAGCTCTCCGGAGACCGAAGCGACTCTGAGAGAGTTCTTCACCTTACTATCCAAGCGCGTGGATGTAGCTAGGGCTGCGACACATCTAACCAACTCCAGGTTTGCCACTGAAAGGGCGGAGTTATACATGGAATAAGCTACTGCCCTTGAAAGAAGTCTTAAAGAGGATTGTATATCCTGGAATTCTTTCCCTTGAAGATGCAATGATAACGTCTTAGTAAGGTGGTCTGCATATGATAAAGCGTCTAAGCTAGCTCTGTTAGACATTATTGTCGTTTCCAACATCGCGGTTGGAATAGACATAGACGACGGTAAAGACAATTCCAAGTCTTCCGCTTCGTCGTCTAGACGCAGAGGAACTCTCGGTATGCCCTGCCCTGCCGTTTCGAATTTATTCCTTGAATTGATGAAAGGCAGATTGAGAGCATTAGCGGACAAGAAACCAGCCTTGCCTGTTTTGGTAGCAAGCTTATAGATAGCGTCGTTCAATAATTCGAACGATCTTGTGACATTATTGGACTGTGACGGAAACTCAGGGACGATGTCTCTGAACCGATCAAAAAATTCTGCGTCCAATGATGCTATCAGTCTCTTATCCGGCATCGCAGCTGTCTGGCCCGATGGAACAACTTGTGGAAGGTAATGCCGGATGAAATCTACGGCAGCTTTATGTTGTTCCGAAAGGGATAGCTCCAAATCCTCGGAATCCCTTTCGCCATCCTGTCGGACCCCATGATGTTCTTGGTCGTCCGTGCCTGATGCATCAGCGGAGCGTACCAACCCAGCGTCGTCGGATAATTCTTATCCGACAGAGATTCTGTCGTTTGCTGGGATGCTGCGATAATTTGTGCTATTTGGGATAGCATGTCCGTCACTGAGGCCTGTGGAGTAGCGGTCTTACGTTGCTTAGCCGCCGGAAGCTCCGTGTACACTGACTCCTGCATACTTCTCTTATGCGAACGTCCGGAGTCTACAGGCCTCTTGTCCCTGGCTACCGGATGGCGTGACCTAGTCGCCGTGGAATCCCTGATTGGCGAAGCTGGCTGGATATCCGTGGTCACGTAGCCAAGGTGCGGTCGTGTGCACTGCCGAGAGGATGAGGAAGCCTTTTGGACAGTCTCTCCGGACTGTCTATATAACGGAGCGTCCCGAGCGGCAGACGTATGCTCCGAATGCGAAACATTTTGTACCACAACATCTGGTCCCAGATGTTGTTGTACGAGAGAGGGGCCTCTCTCGCTCGCAGCCCGGATGGACCTGGACGAGCTAGGAACCGGACTAATAGGCTTCCTCCGTTCTCTCCTCTGATCCGCCGTCACTGGGTGTGCACCTTGTATATTAATAGTGCTCGCATCACCCAAATCTCCTTCCTGGACCGCAACGGACGAACCCGGCTGCTGAAACATTCGATGAATGGACGCTACACCGGGCGAGCTAGCGGACGTCAACGCCGTCGATCCTACTAGGGACCTCTTAGGCAATTGACATATTTCCATGAGCACTTTTGCCACTAGCTCTTCATTTAGTTGTGACGATGGAGGCACACTTTTGGAAGACATCACGGAAACATCACCCTGTTCCTGTTCCTCTGAAATAGAGGCTGATAAACTAGAGTGACCCTGCGGAGAAAGGACCGGCATGGCCTTTTCCCCTCTAACAACATACCGTGACACACGTTTCCAATGTTTGTCATCCCAATATATACATACTGAACAGGAGTTAGTGCGAGTACACTGACTACAATTAATACAATGATCATGAAAGTGAGAAGAAGATTTCCTCTTATTACAATTTGATTACAATTTGAACAATATCCTTTCATTGTGAAAAGAATACAAAAAGTCCTGGTACTCACACCAACCCCTGAAAACAAAGATACATAATAACATGATCCATTAACATAGAAAAAATAATTGAAATCCCAAAAATTTTTTGAAAAAATATTTTTTCAGCAAAGCCCAAGTTTCTGAAAAGTAACGTTGAGCCCCAATGGATCCCAAGCCTAAGTGTGGACAAAAATTTAAAAAAATGAATGCAACACTTACGAATAATAATAATGTATCTTGTAATGATTAAACTAGTACAAAGACAAAAAATCCCCCTCCACAGAGACTGTTGCCAATGTAAACAAGAAGTGTATAAACACCAGAAACATGACTCCAGGCACTGATAACCCTGGCCCGAAATCAGTTACCAATAATACACTATCTGATGCAAAACAGAGACTTCCAGGGAAGAAACTGCAGAACATCAGATGGTAGATGCAGAACACTATGCCTAAACACCCATGGGTGAGAATGTAAACATGGGGAAAAGAACAGAATTCATTCTGTTACCCAGCTAAAACTCCCAAGAAATTTTAGTAATAATATTACTGAAAATATGCCAAAGGCATGGGAGAATAGCAAGGGGGGACTTAAAGGAAAAGGAGAGAGGAAACACTGAACAAGCAATGTAACATTATAGCAAGAATGACAACAACAGGCCCATGCCTCGAAAATAGGCAACTTAACAAAATTTCATTAAAAAATTTTAAGTTACAGCCCTGAATATTTTCTGTCACTCATTTTTCCTCTCCTCCTTCTATATCCTCCTTAGATCCACCATTTCTCTAATATTTATGTGTCTGGCATCATTTAAACTGAGATTTACAAGCACAAATATCAGTCAGATGTGAACTGATGAAGGGCCAAACAAAGAATGATAACTGGCGCAAATTTTGGGACGTCCTTGACACTGCGCATGCGCAGTGGAGGCAAAGTATGGAGGACCTTTAGGACATGATTTCTTTTGGTTTTAGATGCAAATTTTGGGGATTGGGGGGCAAAATTTGTGTTTGGCCCTAGAATTTTAAGAGTTAGCACCAGCTATGTCTGGGTCATTGGTACAGTATAAAAATATGAATTTTCGAAGAAAAAAAGGGGCACAACTCTGACAAAAATTGTCACACCTCACCCCGATACAAACTTGACCTGTATTTTATGCTGATACACCCACCAACATTCCAAATATCATTTTATTTGGCCCACTATAACTAAAGTTATTATCGAGAAACCAAAGGGGGATGGATGGACAGGCGACAAATATCAAATCAAACCTCAAATCGAATCAAGGACATCTTGAAAATGACCAACTGGGGAGGGGGGTGCTGTGAACCTGATTTGTTCCAACTCTACATGTGATGGCTCAAGTGTGCCACCTAATAAAATAATCCTACTGCATTATCAAGGCACGTCTTTGTTGGGTTATAGCGTAAAAATATGAAGCAGTGTGAGAATTTCCTGCACTTTACACTGTACAGGGCTAGCCACTGCCAACAGTTCATCATCGACATTGTTTGGGAACTATAAAATGCTTTCAATGGTAGTGGTGACAGGAAAGACAGAAATGTGCTTGGGCAGTGGCATGGATGCAGATGCCATTTATGTTAATATGATGGAAATTACACACAGTCTTTTTTTCAACAATATTCACATACAATTTTCATCTGAACTTCATATTTTGCAAGACAATGTAGATGACAGATACCAAGCTATATTCCTGTGAAAAGATTCAAAAGGAAAAAACAGCCAATTTCAAATCAAACTGAATAGCATCTTGAGATTTAAAATTAAATCTTATCTCAAAGCTTTGCAGGGCCCTACTCAAAATCCAACCAAGTGTCTCCAGTTGAACCCTGTACAGGAGACCAGATGATACAAGAAGAGGTCAATGAGTTTCCACTGCCAATATTTCTGTGTTGATTTCATTCTGAAATATTCCACATTTTTTATTGACCTGCTCAAATGCACATGTAGACAAGTTGCCATTAAATACAATACTTGAGATGATACTGGCAATATTTACTATTGTAAGAAGATGCAATGTTTACAACTTGGAGAGCCATAAGATTCAATTCGAAATTTGTTTCAATTCAAATTCTTCTTCATGATTCAATTTCAGCCAAAATTTGAGATTTGCAGGGCAGAACTTTCTAAACATTTTTTTTTAACAGCCAAGGAAACAACAACCCGATGCACACTGTATCAAGTCACTAAAGTGTCTTTTAGCTTTTTTTTAATAGGGCCATGATAGTGGCTTTTGGCACTAAAGTCTGCCCTTTGGTAATCACAAGTTACATGTTTTTTGAAGCAATGGAATTGAGTTTGAAAGCTCATTTTTAATATTGTCTGTTGATACATCACTGCATCATTATTTTGGAATTAAAAATACAGCATAATATGACCAATATTTGGCATATAAAATGAATATATTACATGTGCATCATGTAAAGCACCTGTCACATGTAATGCTTCTTCTACCTGTCACTGACAACAAAAATTATGTCTGTGAGAGGACTGCATATGCATACTTTCAAAGACCTACATTCAGGCCATTGGTCATAGAGTCAAATACTTCCACTGGTCATACACTAATACCATGGTAATGAGACACCCACAGCTTATTCTTTTAGCTTATTCCATTGAGCTTACGGTATTCCAGATTATGCAATTACTTTTACATAATACATTTCATAATAAAATTTGAATATACTTGGATTTTTTATTCAATGAAAATGTGGTTGGGGCATGGAAAGGAAGATTAATGGGAATGCTTTGGACTGGAGAGCTGAACTGCGACACTTTCCAATGCCATTAAAAGCATCAATACAGCTAGTACAGTCACCGTGGACTGGTTGTAATCGATGTGTGAGCAGTGATGTTCACGCATGCATTTACCAGGTAATAAAAATCATGATCAGCGAATTTTAATTAATGATGGTTATTCCTATACCAAGTGTTTGGAATCTAATAATATTGCGACCATGGAAATATTGCCTACCACAGAAAGTGACCAGTATATCTGAACTAAGTATTAAAAACATCAGAAGCGAAGTTAATATTAAAAATGATACATGAATCTCCTTTTCCATCATGCATATGCCCATTCCGTAAGTAAAATGTTGTGCATACGGCTGCCAATCTGGTTCATGCAAAATAGGGTCTAGCTCACCCTCTATACACTGATGTCAAAATAACAAAATTTCAAGCAGCCCATTTTTACCCATAATGCTGCTATGAAATTATCCGATTCAATCTTGTTTGCCGGAGGTCATTGCTGCTTGAAATTTCAGTATTTCGACATCAGTATGCAGAGGGTTAAAGGTTAGTTTTATTACATTCCAAGTACAAAAATTAATGTTAACCATTTCCAAGTCTTGATTAACTGTATTAACCCTTTGAACCCTAGAGACTGCTTTTCCAGTGCAGGAACATCGTACGTCACAATTTCAATAAGTACAGTACATGGAGAATGCATTATCACTAAATCACCCATAGAGTGGAGATTCCACCCAAGAAATAATTGCAAATTTGTTGCAAAGCATAACAAGCACAAGCAAAGTTCCAGCCAATGGACCTCCAGGTTAAATCCGGAGGTCCATTGGCTGACACATTGCTTGTGTTTTTTGTCCATAGGTCAGAATTGTGAAAGGATGCTTTGGGTGATAACTCCACTCTGTGGGTGATTTAGTTACAATCCACTCTCCACATACCGTAGGGTGGATGCTAAGTTAGGGTATGGGGTAAACCAATCAATATTTTCAACGTGCAGCCCTTTGGATGCACATTGAAAATATTGATTGGTCTACCCCCAAATAATGAATATGGACTCTTCCGAATGCATCCATGGAACTGACATGGAAGATACCACCAGGGTTCAAGGGGTTAAAGCTATAAATATTTGAAAATATTAACAGCACTGCTTGATATAATTCATGCTCAGCTTTTATTTCAGCAACATATTTTCCCTGAAAAACTATAAAATAATATGTACTCAGAATTCATGATTGGGACCTTTCAGTTCGTTTTCCAAAAAAAAAAGGTTTTGTAAATATAAAATTCTAGGTAAATGATTGAATGAAACAATGATGAAAATGATTTTTTTTCACTAACAGATTCATCTTGATGCACACCAGTATTTATATATTGGTGTTTAAGGTCACCTTCTGCATACATGTCTCTATCATGACCTCAATACAAGTGTAAGGTCAAGTTACAGTTGAGGTATCATTAATACCTACAGTAAAAGTCAAAATAAGTTATAGCATAACTGCAATAAACTAAGTATACTGCTGCTCCTGCACTGATAAGATCAGAATCTGACATCATTTTCTGGAAAGCTCTTGAGAGCTTTCCAGAAAATGATGTCAGCTTCTGGTCTTATCAGCGTACAAAGAGAAAGATACATAGTTTATAGTGGTTATCCTACAACTTATTTTGACTTGTACTGTATGCTGCAAGGAGAGGTGATATCAAAATTTAGTATTTTAATTATTATTTTTTCTCAAGATTTCAACAAAACCGTATCATGTGACTCCTTACTGAAATGATCTCAATAAGCTCGTTCCAATGAGGTCACATGATATGGTTTTGACAAAATGTTTTGAAAAATAATCTTTTTCAACTGCTCAATTTGTAAATTACATGGGCACACAAGGCCAATTTGTCAGGTGAAGGGTTAATAAGAAATTTAAATTTTATAGTAAATTTCCTTATTATACCTACAACAATTGTTTACAACAGGCTTGCACTACAGTGGAAGCCCCCAACTCAGAAGTATACTCTCTATTTTGTTCTTTCCCAAGCGATTTTGGAAAGAAAATGTGCAAAAGCACCAAGAAAAAAATAAGCCAAAACTCGGATGAGTGAAGCCAGTGCACACCCAGTAGGTGACCCTCTTCTCTGTACTAAATCCACGGCTTTCTGGTACAAGTGCGCAGCCGTATAACCAACGTGTCATTCTACTTGAATCAGCCAACATTAGAGTTATGTGATCAGCAGGGAGGAAGAATTCTTACTCGAATAAGAAGACAAGAGGGCCTCCAGGGAAAAAAATTGTGGTAGGTACAATATGAAAGGAAATGTACTATAAAATTTAAATTTCTTATCAACCTACCTCACAATTGTTTACAATAGGCTGAATAGACAATAGGAGGAGGGAGTCACATAACCAACCCCAACATAACCCAACTGCACTGAAACCATGGACAGAGTACCCAGGGCCCATAAAACCATCGCCTCACAAACACTGAAATAGGCAATGAGAGATGAGGCATATGGCCATGTGTAACACACAGACAAAAAGGACAGTAACCAAGCACAGGGCTGGAACTGACCCTGAAAGAATAGCCTAATGGCTAGGGTTGATAACAGCCTGAGCAGAAGAAAGAGGTTCTAAAGAAAACAGGTCCTCAGACTGCTCCTGCAACTCTCGCAGGTAGAAGGTGGAGAAAATAGATGCATTTCTAGAGTAGGCTTCCTGCATAATGTCCGACAACTTGATCGTGTTAGCATGAGTCCAGCAGGTAGACAATGTACGCACTTCATGGGCAGAAATGCGATTGGTAATACAATCGTCACTCACCAAATGAGTGTATGATGCTCAACTGGCAAGACAAATCCACCTAGAAATGTATTGAGGAGGGATCTTCTGTCGACCAGGGATAAGAGATAATAAACTGCATCCGGTTGAGGTAAATGCGAACTGCATGAACCGGACCGAGCAATGGGCGATTACAATCAACTGAAGGAAGAGCCCTGATACAGATAGGAGGCGGAGTAGTTTCTGGTATTTGATTCTTGGCCAGAAAGGTGCAATCCGTGGTAAAAGTAACACTTTTTGACTGAGCTCCTGAAAAAGGATGGATCCACTGAGAGGGAGTAAAGCTCACTAAATCTCCTGGCAAAAGCCATCAGAAAAGCTGTCTTGTATGTGAGAAAAGGCATATCCATCTGGATAATGGTTAGAATGGCACCCACCCCCTCCAAGAAAAGCAGCACTCAAGAACGAGTCAGCTGCAAAATCCTAGGCCTTTTCAAAGAAAAGTGCCGAATATGCTTGGAGAGGTACTGATTAGTGCCGATACGACACTTTCCCACATACGAAAAGGTCTAGAGTGGTGTGCCGCCTTGAAGAAGAAACCAGTGGAGTGCTGCCTTGAAGAAGAAATGCACTCCACTGCTCGTCTCGAAAAAACCTCTATGGAGGAGACTGGACTGGACAAAAGATATGCGTGAAGGCACAATGATGTCGGGTTGATGTGAAACCTCCTTGGGTGACCTTGACAGAGGTCATGACATAGAGGAAGACATTCTGGAACTGCCACCAACAGAGGGCAGAGCTGATTGATCCACAACCGCTGAGGCGACAGGGGAGCGATCAGAATGATTCAACAACTGCAGGTTTGTCTCATGGCTAGAACCTGAGGTAGAACTGGAACTGGCGGGAAGGCATAGCCAACTTGTCCATTTCAATCGAGTGATAGAACATCCAATGGGTCACAAATGGGTCTGGACAACCCCAGAGATCGCAAAGTGACTGGAACACTGCTCTGTGAAGCATCCACTCGGTGGAAATGACCCTTCCCACTGGGACAGGGAGTCGGCTAGGACATTCAGACAACCGGGAATGTGACGAATCACCACACCGGAGTTGATGTCCTGAGTGAGCAGTAGAAAATCCTGAGCCAATTCTCACATGGGAACCAAGTGCGTGCCGTCCTGGTTCTGACTGTAAGCTACCACTGTAGAATTGTCGGACAACAGAAGGACCAGACAATTCGAAAGGTGGGGGATCCACTGCCAGAAACTCAGAAGAAGAGAAAGAAGCTCCTTCTGGTTGATGTGAAGAGCTACCTAATCCTCGTCCCAAACACCCTTACGGGAAAGACCAGGAGGATCCAACGTCGGGCCACATCCGCAATCACTGGCATCTGCCATCAGAACATGATTGGACTTGGGCAGGTCCAACAGTAATCCCTGCATAATCCACTGAACATCCATCCAGGGAAGAAGGTGATGACTGAGAGATGCTGGTAACTGAAGCATCGAATCCAGAGGATTGACACTCGGCCTCCAATGATTGAGCAGGAAGTATTGGAGAGGACTGACCTAAAGGAATGAGATCTGTCATGAAACCACCGAGACTGAGCAACCAGAGAATACTCTGAGCTGTCGCAGATGTGGATTGGGTCAGAGTCAGGGCAAAAGCCGAGTAAATCATTGTTCTTACTAGGGAAACTGCCACTGTATTCAGCTGAGTATGGAAGTCCATTCCCAGATGACAAAATGACTGAGAAGGGACCAAGTCCGACTTCTCCTCGAAAGCATGAAAGCAGGTTCAACAGTGTGTCGACATCGGACTCCAGATGAGTAGCATTGGAGTGCCTCTGAAGGACATCATCCAGATACGCCAAAGAAGTAACCCTGGACTGTGTGTGATGGAAGGCTATAACATGCGACATCAGTCAGGTGAAGGCTCAAGGAGCCAGGCTGAGGCCGAAGAGGCCGAAAGGCATGGCCTTGAACTGGTAAACTCACCCCAGAAAATTGATCCTGAGATACTTTCGCGATGACAGATGAATCGGAATATGAGAGTAATTGTCTCGCAGGTCAATGCTGGAAGTGAAATCTCACTGGTGAATGGAACTGACCTGAGAGTCTCCATGCTGAACTTCAGAGCAATGATAGACTGGTTCAGGATACTCAGATCGATAATAGGTCGGAGTCGGCCGTCCTTCTTCAGCACTAAGAACAGGCAAGAAAAAAATCCCACTGAATGAATGTTCTTGATGACCTTGATTGCCCCATTTGAGAGGATATTGTCTACCTCCATGATCAAAAGTTCCCGATGTGAACTGTCTGAAGGAACTTGAGTTGGATGCGGCACCCATGACAGAGTGGGGTACCTCCAGAAGGATATCCACAGGCCGGACTGAACATTTAACACCCAAGGACCGGATGAGATCATGGTCCAATGGTCTGCAAACTCTGATATCCTTCTTCCAACCTGGGATGAATCGAGGTGAGGACCTTCATTTCGAGGCCTGCGAGAGGAGAAACCACCTCCCGAGACCTCCATCTGTTCTGCCAGTGCTTACCCTTACCATGTGAGTAAGAGGAAGAAGCAGAGACAGGATTATCATCCTGTGGCCTTGCGACAGACGAAGCAGAAGGGTGCTCGTTAGGCTTGGAATGGCCCCTGGCCTACAACAGAAGGTGGATCAAGATGGCAAAGCAGCAGCTGATCTTTGGAATGCCACAGGATGTCACCCTGGACCATCACCATGGAATCATGAAACAGACACAGACCCACCAAAGAAGTGGATCGAAGAGAAATGCTGCACTTCTGGAAGGGAATGGTGAGTGTCCAGCACTGCCTCCCAATTCCAAAGTAGCTGTGCTACAGTGCATAAGCCCCTTAGAAAGCACATGCAAAGGAGCCTGTATGTCATCAAACTTATCTAGAGGCATATAAGCAGCCAAGACAGAGGCAATATGATCCGAGAGAGAAAGCATGCCCAGCATCTCTCTGGATAAGCCCAAAAGGGACTTCAAAGTCGCCAGAGGAATGACAGCCGACCTGGGCTTGGAAAGCATGAGGGAGGAGTGCTGATCCAAGACCATCAATGTCTGGCAGACCGATGGACTGGCAGAATCATAGGAACGATAATGCACAAAAGGTATCAGCCCTAGTGAAGAACAAAGTCTTCATAGCCTTGGAATTCAACTTAAAGAGTACAATGCTGCAAAAGCTTTGACAACCTGTACCGACTGGTACGGTCGAAGACACCTAGAAGCATGTTGCTCCACAGGCTGTAGGTGTACGACCGATGATCACGGCCTGGCTGAAACCACTGGTTGGTCTGACGGTTTAAGCTCCAGAAGAAACTCAAACACAAAGTCAAGAGCCGGCCCCAAGTCAGAAGACTGATGGCTCTCAACATCAGGTTTGTCTGACCCATCTCCTGAGTTGGAAGACACATAGCCCATCTCGGAAAGAACCTGTGTGAGCATGGAGAAGGTCTGAGCTCATGACCCAAATCTGCCAGTCTGACGTGGGAAGGACCAGGCAAAGTGGCTTCGCATCTAACTCCCTTAACCAGTGAAGGGTCACAATTCTCAAGAACATCCGACGTGGAACGACAGGTAGCAGGCGAAGCATCTGAAGGCAGATGCTGTTAGGGTTATGCAAGTGTGGGAACTCAGGAGATTAGCCAGAAGGCTAAAAATGCGCTGGTCCCACAAAACTGTCTGACAGACCAGAGTGTGTGGATGGAAGTGCAACAGAGTCCATGGTGACCCCACCATGGGCATCTGAATCCAAAGCAAAATCTGGGTGGCTGAGAGACCACAGCAGAGTAACTGGCTGGCAACCTCTTCCACCGTGTTGAAGCGAGGAAAGGCTGAGGTTGATATCCCACGTCCAAATGAGCAGATATCCCTGAAGATCCCTGCAGGGATAAGCCAAGGCCAGCTGAAACGGAGACCAAAGACGTCACCAATGGAGCAAAAGCAGCAGGAGAGATATGTTGGTGGTAGCTGTTGACACCAATGGAAAAGCGGAGTCACAACCGTAGTGACAGTTTCCTATGTCGAATGGAGAGGGATAACAGTCCTGGAACCAGGCATCTCTTCACCAGAAATGTCAACAGCTCCTGCAGTATCCACCGCAAGAAAAGACTGCAAATCCCCCACGGAGGGGGTAGAATTCTCATCAGACAGGTTTGTGGTCGTGGACTCAGGAAGAATGACCACAAGAATGCACCACCACACAGTTCACGGAAGCCCAAAAGGTGGATGAACAAGACCTACAGAACCCACCGGGTCTATCAGACAAACACCCATTACAAGTTGAGCATGAAGCATGAGAGTTCTCCACATGCTTTGGAAGAAAGCATTGACCACAAGGAACCATCCTGGGCACATTTGACGAGAGAGCAGTAGATGGGATGATGAACCTGCAAAAAATAATCAGAACACCCCTAACTACTAGAGGAAGATAGCAGGAAACAAGGGCCTGGCGGTAACACAAAAGAACCCAAACAGCCAAAAAGGACCAAACAGGCAGAAATTCGACCCTCAACGGAGGGGAGAAATACTGCGACGACAGCCCCCCACTGACACCTAACTCCAAAATAAGCAATATCCAAAAGGATCTACTGTTCCTTTTGGTGGAGGATCAGTAATGATCTGAGGATGCCTCTCTCATGATTGTAAACTTGATACGGTGTCTGTATGTGGAAATCTCAATGGTCATCAGTACATCCAGGACATTCTCAATCCGGTTGACGTGCCTCATTTTGACAACCACCTGTTGGCTACTCACCCTGTATTCATGGACGACAATGCAAGGCCTCTTTGTTCCCATGCTGTGAGAGCATTCCTCCAGAACAACGCTATTACAACACTACTGAGCCCCGATTTGAATCCCTTAGAACACATCTGGGACTTTCTTGGATGTTGTATGAAGCAAGGGATTCGCCTGTGCATAATTTTGTCGATTTGGAAGCTGCATTGCATGAGGAGTGGCAGCAGTTGCCTCTGGACCGTATCAGAAGGCTCACGAGTAGCATTAGGAGGAGGGTTCAGTCTGTCATCCGGGCATGTGGTGGAAACCATCCATACTGACATCAGACACTGCTATTGTGTTCAGGAGATCACAAGTTACATTTTTTGTCAGTAATTACCGGTATTGTTTCATCATGAATTGTTCCAGCACCATACTTGTCGAGACAGAATTTTTCCATCAAAAACATCAGTGACAGATATGTGAAATTAGTGCCATTAAAATCATATTTGTCAATAGACAATTCTGTCCGTAAACAGTCACTTTAGGCGATCTAAAAGATAACATGAAAGTAATGATCGTTTCTATTAACACCACTATGAATAAAAAACAGGGGGTGCTTAATCAAGTTCCAGGTGTATATTTATTCACAACAATGTAACATAAATACAAATTTGTTAAAAAGCACATTTCTTATGAAGAAGAAAAAAGTAAATTGTGAAGGTTTGACATCAGAATGCGGGAATAATTTGAACTGCCCCATTAATTATCATAAGTACATTTTATTTCACAGTCATTCCAATGAACTCCTGAAAAAATCCATTTAAATTTCTATCTATATATATATATATATGTATGTATGCATATGCATTAAATGTCTTAGCATTAAAATTCAAGATCTTGAAGACAGTCAATAGGCAGTGGAAATCACCACAACAGTTTTGTATAAAATTTAAGTCATTGTCAAAAGCTACTGCCAGGCCTTCACTAATGTAATATTATTACCACTTTAGCGGGCATTCTCCAGTATATTAACAGAAATTAGCGAGGTGGTAAAACTGAGTAATTCACGACGTCATGCAACCAGAAGTGAGCGGTGGGCGTTAATGAAAACAAAATTCATTAACAGCCTGCTGCCCACTTCTGTTCATGGTTGTAATAGTAATAACATGATTTCGTTGGGCATCCCGGTTTATCAATGGCCTTCAAAGACTGATTAACAGTTCCCTGGCTTATTAATGGCTCAAGATGTGTTTTTCATTCCTCTCGGGCTTAAATAAACTGTATGCCCTCCAAACTCATGTTATCGTTATATTAGCAAATACGCAATAATTCATTTTCTTTTCAATTTGATTTTAGCAGCCAAGTTTACCTTTCACCTGTAAAAGAAGCTAGTAATAATCAGGCCTCATCGTGATTGGTGTTCACTGCAGTATCATGGATATGGGTGGGGCACTGAAAGAGTGGCAGCTCTCCCACCAATCTTTTTGTCTAGCATTTCAGTTCTTCAGTTGTTTGCTAATGATCCTTGAATTCTAAACATAAATACCAATGTTAATTGGAGTTCAGGAGGTTATACCTTTAATTCTTCTCATTTTAAACCTTAAATCCTCAGTTTAATTTTTATGATAAGGCCCCACAAAGTAGATCTTCTGTTTCTCAGGCCAATTTTTTGTAAAACTGTATGTCATTGTGGACAGGCAGTTTTTTATTTTATTTTTTTGGTTTTGTAATTATTTCTTTGCCATCAAAAGTTCACGTTCTTGGTTTGTTTTATGTTTTAGGCCTCATAATCTACAGAGAAGAATGGGTGGTGGTGTATTTCGTCCCTTGAGATACAAGAAGGCATTGCAATGCTAAAGCATTGTAAAACCTTATTACACTCAAGGGACAAATTTATCAATTTTATTAACTTGGGTAAAACATCAGACATAAACCATTTAATTTTTAATTTTTTATGTTTGCATTGGTTATAAAAAGAGAACATGTGGCAGCCAAAAGGACCATGCAGGAGGGCCTGAGAAACAGATTTTTAGGCCTATTAACTACTGGTATAAATTCACACAGCTACAGATGACTGCAGCTGCACAGGCAGCCAATAATGATGTAAAAACAGTGTCAAGATAAATGCAGCTTACATTAGAGTTCTCAAGGAAGAATTCACATAGGGCAAATTTTTCAAAGCAAAATAAATGGGTCTGTTTCGGGTTGTATGGGGACTTAAGGGTTTTCTGAGGTGAGAAGGATATAAATAAACACCATTCCAATGGATGTAGGGCCAATACCATGAAATTCCTGACAGACATTAGCAATGCAAAGGATCGTTCTGTGCTTTTCTGTCAGAAAGTAATGGCCTCAACCTTTTCTCCAAATGCCACCACCACCACCTGAAATCTTTTTTATGCCACTGATTTCCAAAAAATTATTTGATTCTGTTTGTCCACAGATTGTGGCTTAGACAATTTAGTTTGCTGCAATCTTATGACAGTGTCTCGAAACACTATCCAATGAATTTGCGACCATAATTTTTAAAAGTAAACAAATTTAATAAGAACAAATGTCACTAAAAATAAAAATTAATTTTAACTGGTTGAGTGCTAGAAGCAATTATCATGGTTTTGAAAAAAAATGTTCATACGAAAATGTTTTATTACAATTTATTGAAGACTACTAACAAACTCTCTCCAAGAAATTTTAACAACATAATTATGAGCAAAATTTTGCGAAATAAGGCTGCCTTTAACATAGAATCCTTGAAAAATAGACTCATGTTACAAATCACCCTTGAAATATAATTTAGCACTCTACCAGTTGAGTTACCATCCCATATTAATTCAACGCTAAGACACTTAAAAAAAAGGTGTGCACTTTTAGAAGAGGTTACATACTGATTTCTTGAGGCGATCAATAGGATTGATAGACTGATAGTTCTGTAAGAAAATAGAAGGTTTAAATGTGTACCACATACAAGTTGGATTCAAATCTATGGGCTTCCTGTTCAGATACAAATTGTAGATGACAACTGCTCTTGCCTTACAACTGAATTGAACAAGAACAAACAAAACACGGTTAACCCTTAAGGGCCTGGAGATTTTTTATACATTTTCACTATACACTGAAAGTCTACCTCGGGTGGTTTTGCATTTGTTTCTAGGCAAGTCTTGGCTGCCTCTGTAGGCAGCCAAGACCTGCCTAGAAACAACTGACAAGGTACTTAGAAAACAAGTTCTGAGTTTACCCAAACAATGCAGGTTGGGTCACCTGTTCCTATGCATTAAAGAGTTATCAAAGTCAGAATTGGGCCCATAAGGGTTAACCCCCAAAACACTTAAGTCAAAATACCCAAATTTCAAGAAGCCATTTTCTCCCATAATGCAACTAGGAATTTAACCAACTCAACTTTGTCAAACAAAACAGAATTGGGAAACATTTGCAGGATAAAATTCTAACATTTTGGCCACAATGTGCAGGAGGTTAATCAACCCATTACCAAACAAGGACAGTAGATAAGTGACAAAATAATTCTAGTTACTGAAAATTTTAATTTTTTGGTCCAGATATACATTTGTTTATTTGGGTTCCAAGACACTTTCAACAGCTATGGTCAAATTGTTTCAGACAGTTATATATAGGTGGAGGAAGCCAGAGTACCTTGAGAGAACCTCAGAGAAATGGCGAGTAACAAGCTGGACTCTCCAACTTAATAATCCAGCATGAGCAAGCTGGAATTGGTTGCAGGTTAGTGTATCGTTGTAGGACAGTGCCGACATGTTCCCATATAGGCAATCCTGATGAAGATCTTGCCCAAGGATACAAAGCAGATGATCAAGCCTGGATATAAGAGGTCGGACACGGACAAAGTCCGACTCAGTTATGCGTTTGTCAGATGGCCAGTTGCTTGTGCCCATCACTCTGTCCAAGACCAATTTTCATAAATAAGTGGGCAGTGACATGTGGGAATGGTGGGTGAATTATCGCTCACCTCTATTTTTGTTCATTGAAAGTACAAATCCATAACAGTTTATTTCCCATCATCATAATACACAACAATCATTTACGAATTCCGTATACCACGTTATAAAAATTCAATGCAAAACAAAAACATAAAACAGGGATTTTGTAGATGGACACTTTCCCAGGGGATTACCCCGCAATATATCGAACAAGCTAGTGTTGCCCACTGACTTGAATTTCCATATTCATGATTGTCAAAAGTAACCCGAATGCAGTGTTTTCAATTGAAGTGCTGTCGTCATACTGACTTATCAATGATATGGTATGAACCCTTCAAGGTATGTGTTATATTTTCTTAATTATAATTAGAATGTCAAACCCAGAGCTAATTTCAGTGGATGGCACCAATTCTTTGCCGGTAAGATTTTACCCCTGTCCGGTAAGGTCTCTAAATGTCCGACAGGAGTCAGTTTGTGCCTGTCATTTTGTCAGGCACCCCCAAAAATGATAAATTTAAAGTAATTAGTTTATTTTTTATACTTACCAATGACCCAGACTAGCTGGGGCAAACTCGATATTATCAAGGGTGAAACACAAATTTTATCCCCCCCCCCTTCCCAAAATTTGCATACCATACAATACCGAAAATTAAAAGTCCTATCTGGCCCTCCATACTTTTACTATCTGCGCATGTGCAGTAGTCAGGAAGAGACCGGAATTGACGCCAACAAAAAAAAAAAAACCTCGGAGAATATTTCGACGACCTCTATTTCTTTTCTTCAATACCTCCGCAAGGAGAGACTCTCTTGAAAAAATTTGCCAGAGGATTTGTCCAACACGTACTTCTTGTAAGTGGAGCTTTGCTTGGACTGACAGCCGCAGGCCTGCCGAGACTACATTCTCCTCCACTGATCTTCCACAATTTTCATCCACTTTTTTGCGAGGTTGACCTTCAGCTATGTGGAAAGCAACAGAAGTCTATTCTCGACGACCTCTATTGCTTCCTTCAATAAGAGAGCCTGTATCTCCACTAGGACAGACTCTCTTTTGAATGGATCTGCCGGAAGATTTGTCCTACGTGGACATCTTGTAAATGGGGGTTTAGTTCAGAATGATAGCCGTAGGCCTTCCGAGACTACACTTCTCACCCACTGATCTTACATTACTTCTATCCAATTTCTTGTGAAGTTTGATAACCTTCCGCCAACTGGTAAGCAATAGAGGTCTTTTCCATCACCTGTATGACTTACTAAGCTTACGTGTGTAGAAATTATGTCCTCCACACGAAGAACCTTGTCCCATCAGCTTAGGGGCATGTGACCTATAGTCTGGATCAGACCTGCGCCCCTTTCCTGAGTCGCTGTACTGACGACCTCCAGAATAAGTATAAGAGGGTTTTGTACCCTCGCGAGGAGTTTCCTTTAGTTGATTTTGAAGTGGAATGGCCTCGCTTACCCCAGTCTGCTGATGCGTGTTGTTGAGACTTCAGTAGCAGTGCACTGGAAGCTTTCTTTGTAGCCTGTTCAAAGACTAACAAAAGCTTGTCGTCAAATAGAGTATATCCGGAGTGACTCAGGGAGAGCTTTTCACCTTGTCATCTATAAGTGATGACAACACAAGGGCAGCATCACATCTAATCAACTCCAAATTTGCCACTGTCAGGGCAGAGTTGTAGGTGGCATACATGACTGCCCTGGAAAGAACTCTAAGTGAGGAACAAACATCCTCAAATTCCTTCCCATTAAGACGTTGAACCATAGCTCTGGTGAGGTGATCTGCATAGGACATCACATCCAGATTTGCTCTATTGGATGAAATAGCACATTCCATCACTTCCGAGCGTATATTGAAGGATGCAGGTAGGGACATATCTAAATCCCCGGCCTGCTCATCTAAAAGCAGAGCAGCTCTCTGGACATCTTTATTTCATAAAATGAATGTGGTCCAAGGAATGGTATATTTATTGAAGATGTCGATAAGAAACCACCTTTCCTCTTAGCACTAGACAGGTTGAATATGGCGTCGTTAACATGGCCGAAGGCCTCCGACACCTGTCAAGACTGTTTCAGGAAGGAAAGAACATCCTCTTTCCTCAACACAAAATCTGCGTCCAGAGATGACAGCGGTTTCTCTCTAGTAGTCGAAGCTTGCTTATCAGGTGGAACAAAGTCAGGATAGCATTGATGAATAAAAATTCATCACTACCATGTGCTGTTCCGAAAGGGAGGGGTAATCCTCTTCCTGTCCCTTTCACCATCTGACTGATTTAGCTGTGACGTTTGGTCCATCGCATCTGCGTGTGCAGATGACTGGACCGACACAGCATTGTCCGACAGCTCACCACTGGAGTCTGCGGAAGGCTGCTCTTGCACTTGCTGGGATGCTGCGATTCACTGTGCAATCTGTGACAGCAAGTCCGTTAGTGAGGAGCAGTGGTCTTCTATTTTTTTGCCACTTGCTGTTCCTGGGACGAAGATCCGGAGATAGATCTCTTCTCCGAACGTCCTGATGATCAAAGCCTCAGATCGGTAGCTACCAGATGGTCCGACTTGGCTGGATATCTGAAGTTGGGTAGCTAGCATGTGGTCGTGTGTGCTTTGACCCCAAATGTTGTTGGGTTAGACAGGGGCCTCTCCCGCTTGCGGTCTTGTTAGACCTCACCGAGCCTCCCAAAAAGAAACTTGCTGACTTCCTCCCTATTTCCGTCACAGCTGGGTGAGCTTTTGATTTTGAGGTGCTCGCTCTACCCAGATCTACACTTCCTTTGACCGCAATGGACTTACCCAGTTTCACGGCGCCCACGGACGGAGTAACTGCTTCACCGGTCGAGCTAGCTGCTTGCAAGGGATTAAGAACACTAACTAGAGGCCTTATCCCCTGCTTGATATTCATGTGCACCTTTTCAGCTAGCTCTGTTTGCTCATCAGAGCGCAGCAACAGTAGCACACTTTGGATGGGTGTCACAATACCATCACCATGTTTTTGTTCCTCTGAAAAAGAAAATAAAAAAATTGAATTATCTTGTGGTGAGAGCTCCGGAATAGGAATCTCACCACCAACAACGTACCGTGACACCCATCTCCAATGTCTGTCATCCCTGTGTATACATGTAGGACAAGAATCCGCAGGCATGCATTGACTACAGGCAAGGCAACAAGCATGTAAATCCGAGGTCGACTTCCTCGCCTTGCATTTAGAGCAGAAAGCTTTCATAACTACAATCAAAATACAAAGTCAATAGCACTCCTACAAACTCTACAATAAATATATGATAAAGATACATGAATAATAGCAATCAGAATTAAAAATTGAAAAATTAAATAAAAAACTTTTCGAAAAAACTTGAAAACTCGAAAAAAAATGCCTAAGTTCCCCAAGGGAACATGATGAGCCCAAGGGCATCCCAATAGAGCCTAAGTGTGGACAAAATCCAAATTTTTTGAGCTACACAACTGGAATCATAATCCATGTATCCTACAGTAATCCTACAGAAATATAAAATTAAACACAACATATATTTGCGAATGTTGCCAATGTAAACGACGTCAAAGGAAAAAAAACAGAAACAAAACATCAGGCACACAAAAAGGCCCAAAGTCAGAAACTGATTTAAATGCAACCAGATGCAAAAGCTAGATCTTCATATGAAGAAATGAAAGTGTCAATGACACTGTAGCTCAACTTGTCAAGACAAAGACATGTACATGTATAGTATGTGACACAGCAATGACAAACATCTAGGTAATGACCTGATAACAAAGCTACATATAAAGTATTGTAACGGTCTGTACATAAATACTGACCGTTGCCTGTAACAAATGTATAGGTAAAGTATTGTGAAGGTGGGTGACAGTCAGTTGCTAAACTAGAAAAAAATCTTTGAGTCCCAGAGTGGGTCTGACTGAAGCCCAAAATATTTATTCTCATAGCACAGTGATAACAAAGGCACCCCAAAACACACTCAGGTGAAAACAAAGGTACTCAAGAAGTTTCCTGAAGATCAGTTCACAAATATGAGCTGTGTAGAAGTTGTGACAAAAAACTGATTGGACCTAATTTCAGTACAAAATGGCCACTGGCAGCCATCTTGAATTTTGGACCACACCCAGAAACACTCTTTCTCGTATTATTTATTATTATTTATTTATTGGTGTTTAAGGTCACATACTTATGCACAACGGCTAATCGTGACCGTGACAGTTTTACGGGTGGAGGAAGCCGGAGTACCCGGAGAGAACCACCGAGCAACGACGAGCAGCTGTCAGCTCTCCAACATCGTAACTCTGAACTCTGCACCGCAGCACAGGCAGGGTTAGATTGGTTGAAGACATGCGCACCATCGACGTGCAGTACGCCTCAGTACACAGCGTCATCGTGCCCCCATGTAGGCAATCGGGGGGTGAAGTGTCTTGCCCAAGGACACAACGCGGTTGCCGCAGGTGGGATTCGAACCGAGGACCTCTTGGCTTGCAGCCACTCTTTCTCGTCCCAAGGAGATAACAAAGGTACCCAAGAAGTTTTGTGAAGATCGGTTCATAAATACAGCCTCTAGCCCAAGCCGTATTGACATGTGCACTTACAGTGTATAAGTAGCACTGAATAAATCAAAGTTCATCTAATTTGCATAATTTCTGCACGAGAAAAAAACCTGTACTATATGTGATGTATTCCATGTTACTAAACATTCATACAAAAATTTATTCAAATCAGAACTTTCATACAGAAGTTCTGTACAAAAGACTGATTGCACTAATTTTGGTACAAAATGGCTGCTGGTGGCCATCTTGAATTTTGGACCACACCCAAAAACACTCATTCTCATCCCACGGTGATAACAAAGGTACCCAAGAAGTTTCGTAAAGATCGGTTCATAAATACGGCCTCTAGCCTGAGCCGTATAGAAGTTGTGTACAAAAAACTGATTAGACCTAATTTCGGTACAAAATGGCCATTGGCAGCCATCTTGAATTTTGGACCGCACCCAGAAACACTCGTACTCGACCCAAGGAGATAACAAAGGTACCCAAGAAGTTTTGTGAAGATCGGTTCATAAATACAGCCTCTAGCCCAAGCCGTATTGACATGTGCACTTACAGTGTATAAGTAGCACTGAATAAATCAAAGTTCATCTAATTTGCATAATTTCTGCACGAGAAAAAAAACCGTACTATATGTGATGTATTCCATGTTACTAAACATTCATACAAAAATTTATTCAAATCAGAACTTTCATACAGAAGTTCTGTACAAAAGACTGATTGCACTAATTTTGGTACAAAATGGCTGCTGGTGGCCATCTTGAATTTCAGACCACACCCAAAAACACTCGTTCTCATCCCACGGTGATAACAAAGGTACCCAAGAAGTTTCGTAAAGATCGGTTCATAAATACGGCCTCTAGCCTGAGCCGTATAGAAGTTGTGTACAAAAAATGGATTAGACCTAATTTTGGTACAAAATGGCCACTGGCAGCCATCTTGAATTTTGGACCGCACCCAGAAACACTCGTTCTCGTCCCAAGGTGATAACAAAGGTACCCAAGACGTTTCGTGAAGATTGGTTCATAAATACAGACTCTAGCCCTAGCCGTATTGACATGTGTACTTACTGTGTGTAAGTAGCACTGAAAATGAAAGTGTCAATGACACTGTAGCTCAACTTGACAAACTTGAACTTGGTAAGTTATAAATGAAATGGCAAAATTGAAGATCATTGGTACCAATGTCATTTTTTTTGCCAGTGGCAACATTTTTTGACAGAAACCGAAGAAAATCGATAGCTCCCATCTAGAGGCCTCCCCAAACAAGCATGCCAGGTTTCAAAGCAATCCGATCATAAATGTGCCCTGTAGGGTGTACAAAAGGGAAATATTGTGGTCTGACTAGACTAAATTCTAAGAACGTTGGCCATGGCAACATTTTTTGACGGAAATGGAAGAAAATCGATAGCTCCCATCTAGAGGTCACCCTAAATAAGCATACCAGGTTTCAAAGCAATCTAATCATAAATGTGCCCTGTAGGGTGAGCCAAAGGGAAATATTGTGGTCTGACTAAACTAAGTTCTAAGAATATTGGCTGCGGCAACATTTTTTGATGGAAATTTAAGAAAATCGATAGCTCCCATCTAGAGATCACCCCAAACAAGCATGCCAGGTTTCAAAGCAATCCGATCATAAATGTGCCCTGTAGGGTGTGCCAAAGGGAAATATTGAGTCTTCTGACTAAACTAAGTTCTAAGAACGTTGGCCGCGGCAACATTTTTGGACAGAAATTGAGGAAAATCGATAGCTCCCATCTAGAGGTCTCCCCAAACAAGCATACCAGGTTTCAAAGCAATCTGATCATAAATGGGCCCTGTAGGGTGTGCCAAAGAGAAATATTGAGGTTTGACTAAACTAAGTTCTATGAACGTTGGCCATGGCTACATTTTTTGCCGGAATTTGAAGAAAATCGATAGCTCCCATCTAGAGGTCACCCTAAATAAGCATACCAGGTTTCAAAGCAATCAAATCATAAATGTGCCCTGTAGGGTGTGCCAAAGGGAAATATTGTGGTTTGACTAAACTAAGTTCTAAGAACGTTGGCCGCGGCAACATTTTTTGACGGAAATTGAAGAAAATCGATAGCTCCCATCTAGAGGTCACCCCAAACAAGCATGCCAGGTTTCAAAGCAATCCGATCATAAATGTATCCTGTAGGGTGTGCCAAAGGGAAATATTGAGTCTTCTGACTAAACTAAGTTCTAAGAACGTTGGCCGCGGCAACATTTTTTGACAGAAATTGACGAAAATCGATAGCTACCATCTAGAGGTCTCCCCAAACAAGCATACCAGGTTTCAAAGCAATCTGATCATAAATGTGCCCTGTAGGGTGTGCCAAAGGGAAATATTGAGGTCTGACTATACTAAGTTCTACAAACGTTGGCCGTGGCAACATTTTTTGACGGAAATTGAAGAAAATCGATAGCTTCCATCTAGAGGTCACCCCAAACAAGCATACCAAGTTTCAAAGCAATCAAATCATAAATGTGCCCTGTAGGGTGTGCCAAAGGGAAATATTGTGGTTTGACTAAACTAAGTTCTAAGAACGTTGGCCGCGGCAACATTTTTTGACGGAAATTGAAGAAAATGATAGCTCCCATCTAGAGGTCACCCCAAACAAGCATACCAAGTTTCAAAGTAATCTGATCATAAATGCGATCTGTGAGGTGTGCCAAAGGAAATTGTGGACGTACGTACTAACGTACTAACATACTAACGTACGTACGTACGTACGCCGACGGACGAGAAGTGATGGCAATAGCTCAGCTTGACTTTGTCAAGTTGAGCTAAAAATCAAAGTTCATCTAATTTGCATAATTTCTGCACGAGAAAAAAACCCGTATTAAATGTGATGCATCGAATGGTACTAAACATTCACACAAAAAATTATTCAAATCAGCGCTTTCATATGAAAGTTCTGTGCAAAAATCTGATTGCACCAAATTTTGTACAAAATGGCTGCCATCGGCCATCTTGAATTTTGGACCGGACCCAAAAACACTCGTTCTCATCCCACGGTGATAACAAAGGTACCCAAGGAGTTTCGTAAAGATTGGTTCATAAATACGGCCTCTAGCCCGAGCCGTATTGGCATTTGCACTTACAGTGCTGAAAGTAACACCAAAAAACATCAAAGTTGGTCTAATTTGCATAATTTACGCACGAGAAAAAAACCTGTATTATATGTGATGTATCCCATGGTACTAAACATTCATACAAAAAATTATTCAAATCAGAGCTTTTATATGGAAGTTCTGTACAAAAAACAGATTTCTGCATCGTCGGTACAAAATGGTGGCTGGCAGCCATCTTGAATTTCGGACCGCACCCAAAAACACTCGTTCTCGTCCCACGGTCATAACAAAGGTACCCAAGAAGTTTTGTAAAGATCGGTTCATAAATACGGCCTCTAGCCTGAGCCGTATAGAAGTTGTGTACAAAAAACTGATTAGACCTAATTTCGGTACAAAATGGCCACTGGCAGCCATCTTGAATTTTGGACCGCACCCAGAAACACTCGTTCTCGTCCCAAGGAGATAACAAAGGTACCCAAGAAGTTTTGTGAAGATCGGTTCATAAATACAGCCTCTAGCCCAAGCCGTATTGACATGTGCACTTACAGTGTATAAGTAGCACTGAATAAATCAAAGTTCATCTAATTTGCATAATTTCTGCACGAGAAAAAAAACCGTACTATATGTGATGTATTCCATGTTACTAAACATTCATACAAAAATTTATTCAAATCAGAACTTTCATACAGAAGTTCTGTACAAAAGACTGATTGCACTAATTTTGGTACAAAATGGCTGCTGGTGGCCATCTTGAATTTCAGACCACACCCAAAAACACTCGTTCTCATCCCACGGTGATAACAAAGGTACCCAAGAAGTTTCGTAAAGATCGGTTCATAAATACGGCCTCTAGCCTGAGCCGTATAGAAGTTGTGTACAAAAAAGGGATTAGACCTAATTTTGGTACAAAATGACCACTGGCAGCCATCTTGAATTTTGGACCGCACCCAGAAACACTCGTTCTCGTCCCAAGGTGATAACAAAGGTACCCAAGACGTTTCGTGAAGATTGGTTCATAAATACAGACTCTAGCCCTAGCCGTATTGACATGTGTACTTACTGTGTGTAAGTAGCACTGAAAAAAATCAAAGTTCATCTAATTTGCATAATTTCTGCACGAGAAAAAACACCGTATTATATGTGATGCATCGAATGGTACTAAACATTCACACAAAAAATGATTCAAATCAGCGCTTTCATATGAAAGTTCTGTGCAAAAATCTGATTGCACCAAATTTTGTACAAAATGGCTGCCATCGGCCATCTTGAATTTTGGACCGGACCCAAAAACACTCGTTCTCATCCCACGGTGATAACAAAGGTACCCAAGGAGTTTCGTAAAGATCGGTTCATAAATACGGCCTCTAGCCCGAGCCGTATTGGCATTTGCACTTACAGTGCTGAAAGTAACACCAAAAAACATCAAAGTTGGTCTAATTTGCATAATTTACGCACGAGAAAAAAACCTGTATTATATGTGATGTATCCCATGGTACTAAACATTCATACAAAAAATTATTCAAATCAGAGCTTTTATATGGAAGTTCTGTACAAAAAACAGATTTCTGCATCGTCGGTACAAAATGGTGGCTGGCAGCCATCTTGAATTTCGGACCGCACCCAAAAACACTCGTTCTCGTCCCACGGTCATAACAAAGGTACCCAAGAAGTTTTGTAAAGATCGGTTCATAAATACGGCCTCTAGCCCGAGCCGTATCCAATTGTTGACGGACAGACGGACGACAGGCCATGGCATAAGCTCAAATTTGGCTTCGCCAAAGTTGAGCTAAAAACGATACATCGGATAGAAGATGTCCCGAAATTGGGAAACATGAAATAATCTTTAGAATTATTATAAAGTTACAGCCCTGAAAATTTGAAACCACCGTTGTTCACTTCCATCATCCATTTACAGCCTTGGATCCACCAATTCTTTCATCGATTTGTGTCTGACATCCTCAAAAAAAGGAGATTTTAAAGCACAGTTGTCAGATCATTGTTATTGACTTTAGGGCCAAACAAAGAATGATGTTTGCACCAATTTCGGTCTCTTCCTGACTACTGCGCTCTGCCGATGGTAAAAGTATGGAGGGCCAGATAGGACTTTTAATTTTCGGTATTGTATGCAAATTTTGGGGATTGGGGGGGGTTCAAAATTTGTGTTTGACCCTTGATAATATCAAGTTTGCACCAGCTAGTCTGGGCGATTGGTTATTAGTATAAAAATATTATATCCAGGCTTGCAGATGATGCTGGTCAGGATCAAACTGTTGCCCTATTGATCTCAGTTCCAAAGCTCTAACAACTGAGCCATCATGCCATTTAACCAATTTAATCTTGTTTGACAGAGCTGGTTAAATTCCTGGTTGCACTAAAAGAAAAATTTTCAACCTGATCGGATTTTTTTTTATTGGGGTTTAATGGCACTTTCAGGGTCACATTTTTTCAGACAGTTTTATGGGTGGAGGAAACCAGAGTACCTGGAGAGAAAAACCCAGCAAAGGCAAATAACTCTCAGACTCCATAAAATACTAACTTTGCACAGGCAGGGCTAAAAGTGGTTGAAGGCAAGTGCACAATCAACGTGTAGTATTCCTTTAGTACACAGAGCCACCATTCCCCCAATGTGGCTTGAAGTGTCTTGCTCAAGGACACAATGCAAATTACCACTGGTTAGGATTGAACAATGGACCTTTGTGTTTGAAGACCAATGCCCTAACCATTAAGCCACTTGTCTCCCGACAACACTGTAGAATCACATTGGTCAACAAAAACTGAAAAAACACTGAATCGCAAAATAATAATTTTGTTGGCATTTTCTTTTTTGGGGTCTATATTTTATTTTGGAAATCTGGACCAAGTTGTCTGCATGTTATTGCAAACATATTCTGATCTGTCCGAGAAAGAAACTGCTTTTGTAATTATAGTACTAAACATTGAATCCAACTGTATGCATTAAGAAACAAGCATGTGCTGAAATAAACAAAGGAATGAGACTTAGTACAATACAGCCATCGTGGACTGGTCACTTTCCATGGGTGGGCAATATTTCCATACACTAATAATGACAAATTATAGGAATAATCATCAAAAATTTAATTAATGAAACACCGGGTATAACCTGGTGCTTCATTAATTAAAATTTTACTGATTATGATTTTTATTATCTGGTAAAGCTGCCCACACGTGGATTATGACCAGTCCACGGTGACTGTACTTAAGTGAAATAAATTTTATAGAGTATAATGCATGTAAACTTGCTACTGATTATCTGTAAGAAGATTTATCGAAATCTGTCCATAAACATAGAAGAGTTCATGCAATAATATTTCATGTGGAATTCAATATTAAGTCCAAGTTCAAGAGAAGGCATTTCAGTTAATCCTTCATCCGGCAAATTAACTGCATCGACTTGCATAATACACAAATTCTGCAGTTGAAAAAAGAAAATATTTCAAAACATTTCAACAAATTAAAACTATAGCATCCATAATATCAGCAAACAATTTCCAGACAAAAAGGAACAATGAAACTTTATATACCATCGTAATAACTCTTCACCAAGCTTTCGACACTAGGCTTTCATTAGGACGTTTACAGATAAAAAAAACTCTTCGCCAAGCTTTCGACACTAGGCCTTCATCAAGACGCTTACAGATGAAGAAAAAAAAATTTTTTCAACCAAATTATTTGTATATTACGCAAGCTGATGTGGTTGATTTGTTAGATGAGGGATTAACTGAATTGCCCTGGGAGCGTGGTGGCTCAGGGGTTGACTGTTGGACTTCTGTGCTAGAGGTCCCAAGTTCAATCCCGGTCCGGGATGACCCGCGTTGTGTCTTTGGGCTAGGCACTTTATCCTGGTTGCGTACATGGGGGCACAATGATGCCGTGTACTAAGGCGTAATGCATGTCGATGGTTCACATGTCTTCAACCACTATAACCCTGCTTGGGCAGAGCTTGAACAGAGTTGAAAAGTTGAGGAGCCGACAGTTGCTCGTCGATGCTCGGTGGTTCTCTCCGGGTACTCTGGCTTCCTCCAGCCGTAAAACTGTCACGTAAATAAATAAATATATGAATAAACTGCCCAGGGTTCATACAGGTTATGGAAAAGGTATGGAAAGTCTTGGAAAACAGTAAACTGATTTTCCAGGCCCTGGTAAACTATGAAAAATTGGAGTGGGTTTTGGAAAAGTTATGGAAAATGAACAGATTCATGTAACTATATGTAGGGTATTTTTCCTGCCCAATCTGACCATTCAAAAAATCCTTGTATTCCCAATTTTTAGGGCTCACCAAGAATCGCTACTTGAGTCATTGATATTGGGTGCTTCGTAACCCTTAAAGGCCTGGTGGTTTATATACATTTTTGCCAAACTTTGATAGTGTACATCTGGTGGCCTTGCAGTTGTTTCTGGACAAGTCTTGGCTGCCTGTACAGGCAGCCAAGGCTTCCCTAGAAACAACTGCCAAGGTACTTAGAATGTAACTTAAGAGTTTACCTGAAGCCTCAATGTCCGAGCCTCAGTTTTATTGAAGTACAGAGTCATCAAAGTTGGAATTGGGGCCTTTAGGGTTCAGAGAGTTGTCAAGGAGGGTGAGGAGAAGCAGACATGTTAACCTCCAGAATAATTTTTCAGGGAACCTAAGGGTGATTTTCAGGGAAACGGGATGGATTTCAGGGAAAAGTTCGTGCGGGGACAAAATAAAAGAAAAAACTTGTGAATTTTCAGGACCACTATTAACACCAGGTTATATCCAGAACTAGTTGTCAACTATGCTGATGCATTTATGCTATGTTAAAAGATCATAAAGTTAAAAAATTTATAGTAATTTATATATTTTTTATACTTACCAATGACCCAGACATAGCTGGTGCTAACTCTTAAAATATAGGGCCAAACACAAATTTTGCCCCCCAATCCCCAAAATTTGCATCTAAAACTAAAGAAAACATGTCCTGAAAGGCCCTCCACACCTCGCCCCCACTGCGCATGCGCAGTGTCAAGGACGTTCCGAAATTGGCGCCATTTATCATTCTAATAACCAGTGCCTGGTAAGCGCTATGTACTCAGCGGGGAGGCAAGAGTTCCCAACTCCTGGGAGGGCCATCCCCGTCTGGGTCATTGGTAAGTATAAAAAATATATAAATTACTATAAATTTTTTAACATTTTTATACTGTACCAATGACCCAGACATAGCTGAATAGTAAAAAGGCTGGAGGGCCAAGGACATAGAGCAAAATGGAATACGCTCAATAAAATAAAATAGAGTCATCCCCTGTAGGGAAAAGAAGTAATAGGCCTTACATGTATCTTTCTTATTTATGATAAATTAGAAAGATACAACACCTTCCAAAAATTGAGCTTCATACATCCATGTACTCTATTAATATCCAATAATCCTTATACTAATAATTTTTAAAGTAAGCCAATAATAAAGTAAGTCTAGAGAATAGAGACTCTTATACTCCTAATAGTGTGTGAGAATTGCATAATCATGTCCGTTGACATATGCAATATTCAAAAGCTATACTTTAAAAACTAAGACTTGAATGAATTTTATAAACTTAAACTTCTCACTAAACAACCATTCCAATAACTGCTCAGAATTACTAACTCCGGAGGAGGTATCCCCTTGTTTTCATAGTAAAAACAGGTGACCCAAGGGAACACCCTCCCCCCCCCCCCCCCTTTTTCTTGCCCTGGGTCAAATAGCCCAGAGCGAAGAGGGCAGCCGAACGGAGACACTGCCGAAACAGACAGCCTACCTAGCTATAGTAGCAACTGTTAAGTGAATGACATTCTGAGCAGTAGATAATAGACCTAACAATAGAGGCCTCCAGAAATGGACTCGATATTTCTGAGATAAAATTCATGAATGGATGGCTGAGCGCAATGAGCAGCCTTCAAAAATCTATAATAGCAACACTATTAATGTACGCCCAAGAAGTAGAAGAACTCTTACTTCATGAGCCGAAATCTTAAGCACAACTGCTAAGCCAATGATATACCATAAGCAGTACGCTAGTTAATAGAATCCATTAACAATAAAATGGAGCGTAACGTCCTTCTACTAGACATCAAAGACAGAAGAAGCTTACGCCCTTGTAATAAACAGATATCTGTTTATAAATACATAAACTGTACCCGGAAAGAGTAAAGGCCTATGCCCATACGAAGACGGAAGGACCTTAAAATAATAGGTTCCGGATAATAGGAGCCTAACTCTTATGCAACAATCCAACCTAAATAGTAACGGAAGTATTGATTCCGAAACTATGAAAGTGAAAATCATCCATCGATAGTGCATGAAACTCACTGACTCTACAGTAAAAGAGAAACCAACAGAATTACTGTCTAAAAGGTCAGAATTTGAAAACTACTGTTTCCAGAGGCTCAAATGATTACTTAGCTAAATAAGAACCGAAGTTAAAATCCATATAGGAATTTAATCTAAGGATTCTAAGTCTATTTATCAAAAAGTTACTAACTGACTTAGATAAAGAGACAAAAGACTCAATTGTAAACTAACGTAGAGTGCATAGGTATGAGGTAACATAAACCTATAACCTAAATAACAACAGGCTGCAGTAGATCTTGTGAAACAAGTATACTAAAAACTAGCAATGCGTAGTATGGAGGGATCAACCATATGAACATAATGATCCCTACACCACGACGGAAGAGCCTCCACTTTAGTCGCATAGAATAGCGAAGAAGAGGATCTCCTATAGTAAGAAATCGCGTCCAAAGCTCGTCCAGTACAGTGCTTACAATGCAATACGGACCACACAACGGAATACATGAAGGTTGCGACCTTGCTGGTTGTGATAAAGATGACACGATTTACCCAGTGAAAAAAAGATCCTCACATAGAGGAAGATTTCACGTTAAGATCCACAGTAGACAAGAGAGTAAATTACTCATGATCTCTGTGAAGATAGAGATGCTATCAACAGAAATGTATTGTGGTTGTTTATCTTAGCAATACCTGCTAAAACAACAGCGCCGGAGGATACGCGTATCCTATCATACCGTCCTATAGATCAATAGAGCGTTAACAGTATTAGCTCAGAGATCTGGACAAGCCAACACATACGTCTGCAATTGATTAGCAAGCTGTGTCATAAATAAAACATCATTGGGCGCTCCCATAGATAGCAAATCTGATTAAATACTTGTTTGTTGAGAGTCCATTCTGACAGCAACAAGCGACCCGTAAGAGAACGGGAGTGCGATAAAACAATCAGACGACCCAGAATATGACGGACCAAAACTGAACTTGGTGTACTATAACCAACAGACGGATTCTTTCCATTAAATTGAATAACGGAAACGAAAGAGTGCCTCCCTGGTTCCGGAGATACGCCACTACTGTCGAATTAAAGGACAGGAATTTGGGCATGCGTTTCTGAATAATGTTCATGCAATGACATAAAGCAAGCCTAAAAAACATTATTCCGCGGAAGTTAAACTGATAGCTAAAAGACTGCGGAACCCAAAGACCCTGGCACTTCGAATCCGTAGGGATCAGTATATATCCCAATCTGTTTGACTGGCAACCGTCATAACAGCCACACTAGGGTCCGGCAACTGCGGCGGCACTCTCTGAGTCAACCACCGAATGTTTGCCCCAGTCTGAATCTCTTGTAACACTAGATAGACAAGAGAATGTATAAATCAAGCAATTCATGGATTGCCGGAAAGTTGCCGTCGAAGAGAAGCTCCTCCGAGAACGAAGCGACTCTGAGAGAGTTCTTAACCTACTATCCACGCGTGGATGTAGCTAGGGCTGCATCACGTCTAACCAACTCCAATCAGCCACTGAAGGGCGGAGTTATACGTGAACAAACTACTGCCCTCAAAAGAAATTACATTGAGAATAATATCCCGTAAATCTTTTCTTGAAGACGTAATGATAACGCCTCAGTAAGGCGGATTACGTATAATAAAGCGTCTAAGTTAAGTCTACTATACATAATGTCGTTCCCAACATTGAAATTGGAAAAGACATAAACGGCGAAAAAGAATATATGCAGTCTTTAATCACACCGTCTAGACGCATATGAACTCTCGGTATGCCCTGCTCTGCCAAAATAAACTATATGTAAAAAAGATAAAATGGCAGAATGAGCCACGCGGACAAGAAACTAAACTATCATGCTTAGTAGCAGGCTTGTATATATATATATAATATATATAGCGTCGAAAAATAAAACACATGTTGTAATGACAATATTGGACTGCGTCGGTAAGTCAGGGACAAAGTCCCTGTACCGATCGAAAAATCCGAGTCCAATGACGCTATAAGTCTCTTATCCAAGATCGCAGTAATGAAGTCCGAAAAATAATCACTGGAAGAAATGCCAGAAGATATGAAAGGCATCTTCCGATACTACTAAAGGGAAAACTCGAAATCTTTCGAATCCCTTTCGCCATCCTGTCGGACCCTATAAAGCGTTCGGTCGTCCGTAGCTTGATGCAACCACGGACCGCACCGACCCAGCGCCGTCGGATAATTCCTGATTCGACCGAGAAACCGTCAATTGCTGGGATGCTGCGAAACAACTGTGCTAACTCGGATAGCACGTCCGTCACTGAGGCCTGAGGAGCTGCGGTCTTACGATGCATTGCCGCAGGAAGCTTCGAGATCGTTACCCCGTGCATACTTCCAATATGCGATCGAACGGAGTGTATAGGCCTCGTGTCCCTTGGCTACCGGATGGCGCGACCTATTCGCTGTGGAATCACTGAATGCCGAAACTGATCGGATACTCGAGGTCACGTAGCCAATGTGCGGTCGTGTGCCCTGCTGTGAGGATGAGGAAGCATTAAAGACAGTCTCTCGGACTGTCAATATAACGGAGCGTCCCGAGCAACGGACATATGCTCCGAATGTAAAATATCTGAACCACAACATGCGGTCCCCTATGTTGTTGGCTTCCTCCGATCTGTCCTCAATCTGCCGTCACTGGGTGAGTACTAAAGTAATTAAAGTGCTCGCATCACCCAAATCTCCTTCCTAGACCGCAACGGACGAACCCGGCAGCCGAACCATTCGATGAATGTACGCTACACCGGGTGAGCTAGCGAATGTCACTCCGTAAGCGATAGACATATACCATGAGCACTTATTGCCGCTAACTCTTCATTAACTATGACGACAGAGGCACACTTTTGAAAGACATCTCCATAACTCTTCGAACAAGAAACCAGAAATGCTTGGATAGCAAGCATAAAATAATAATATATATAGCGTCGTTCAATAATTCGAAAGTTTGTGTGACATTATTGGACTATGTCGGAACTGAGGGACGATGTCCCTGAACCGAACCAAAAATTTCTAAGTCCACCGACGCTATCAGTTTCTTATCCGGCATCGCAGCATATGTTGTTCCGAAAGGGAAAGCTTGAAATCCACCGAATCCCTTTCGGTATCCCGTCGGACCGGATGAAACTTTCGGACGTCCGTACCCGCTTCCGCGGAGCGTCCCGACCCAGCATCGTCGGATAAAATATATGCGACAGATTCAGTTGATGCTGGGATGCTGCGATAAACTGTGCTATTAAGGAAAGCACGTCCGTTCCCGAGGCCTGTGCAGTAGCGGACTTACGATGCATTGCCGCTGGAAGCTCCGTGTACGTTGACTCCCGCACACTTCCTATGCGAACGTCCGGAGTCTGCAGGCCTCGAGTCCCCGGCTACCGACCCAGCGCTGTCGGATAATTCTCGATCCAACACCGTTTCTGTCGGCTGCTGGGATGCTGCGATAAGCTGTGCTATGTGCACAAGAATGTCCGGCGTCGAGACCTGCGGAGGCGCAGTCTATCGGTGCTTCGCCGAGGGCAGCTCCGCATCAGATGGCTCCCGCATACTTCCTATGCGAACGTCCGGAGTCCATCGGTCTCGAATCCCTGGCTGCCGGATGGTGTGACCTGGTCGCCGAAGAATCCTTGATCGGCGAAGCTGGTAATATATCGGCGGTCACGCAGCCAAGGTGCGGTCGTGTGCGCTGACGAGAAGAGGAAGCCTTAGCAGTCTCAGCGGACTGCCTATACAACGGAGCGTCCCGAGCGACGGACGTATGCTCCGCTAACAACACATTTGTACCACAACATCTGGGGCCAGATGTTGTTGAACGAGAGAGGGGCCTCTCTCGCTTGCCGTCCGGATGGACCGGAACGAGCTATGAACCGGACTAAAAGGCTTCCTCCGTTCTCCCTCCGATCCGCCGTCACTGGGTGTGCATTAAGTTAATTTTATAGTGCTCGCATCACCCCAAAATTCCTTCTAGACCGCAACGGACGAACCCGGCTGCCGAACCATTCGGTGAATGGACGCTACACCGGGCGAGCTAGCGGACGTCAAAGGCCGTCGAACCTACTAGGGTCCTCTTAGGCAATTGGCGTATTACATGAGCACTTTTCCGCTAGCCCTTCATTAATTGTGACGACGGAGGCACACTGTTGGAAGACATCACAGATACATCACCCTAATCTTGATCGTCTGAAATAGAAATTGATAAAGTAGAGTGACCCTGCGGGGAAAGGACCGGAGTGTCCAAATCCCCAACAACATACCGTGACATACGCTTCCCATATTGTCATCGAAATCATACGATACAGAACAGGAGTTAATGCGAGTACACTGACCACATATAGAATGATAATAAGGTCAGAGGAAGACTTCCTCTTAAAACAATTGATCAATATCCTTTCAATGTGAAAAGAAAACAAGTCCTGGTACTCGCACTAACCCCTGGCAATCAAATACATAATAATAATATGATCCATTAATATAGAAAAAATAATTGAAATCAAAATATTTTGAAAAAATATTTTTTCAGAACAGCCCAAGTTTCTGAAAAGTAACGTTGAGCCCCAATGGATCCCAAGCCTAAGTGTGGACAAAAATTTTAAAAATATTTTAAACAATTTATTCAACACTTACGAACAATAATAATGTATCTAGTTATGATTAAAATAACATAAAGATATTATTATTTAGAAATCCCCCCCTCACACAGAGGGCTGTTGTAAATGTAAACAATGAGTGTAAAAACACTAAAATAAGACTCCAGGCACCCAGGCCCGAAATCAGTTACCAAAAATACACCATCTGATGCAAAACAGAGACTTCCAGGGAAGAAACTGCAGAACATCAGATGGTAGATGCAGAACACAACGCCTAACCACCCGTAGGTGAAGACGTAAACATGGGGAAAGAACAGAATTCATTCTGTTATTAAGCTAAAACTCCCAAGAAATTTTAGTAATAATAATTACAGAAACTATGCCAAAAGCATGGGAGAATAGCAAGGGGGAACTTAAAGGACAGGGAGAGAGGAAAAACACTTGAAAAAACAGTGTAACTAAATAATCAGAATGACAACAAAATGGCTGCTGCCTTGAAAATGGGTAACTTAACATAATTTCATTAAAAAATTTTAAGTTACAGCCCTGATAATATTCTGTCACACATTCTTTTCCTCTCCTCCTTTTCTATCCTCCTTAGAATCACCATTTCACTAATATTTATGTGTCTGGCATCATTTAAACTGAGATTTAAAAGCACAAAGATCAGTCAGATGTTAACTGATGAAGGGCCAAACTTAGAATGATAAATGGCGCCAATTTCGGAACGTCCTTGACACTGCGCATGCGCAGTGGGGGAGAGGTGTGGAGGGCCTTTCAGGACATGTTTTCTTTAGTTTTAGATGCAAATTTTGGGGATTGGGGGGCAAAATTTGTGTTTGGCCCTATATTTTAAGAGTTAGCACCAGCTATGTCTGGGTCATTGGTACAGTATAAAAATATAACTGTTGATTTGATCCCCCCCAGGATCCGCTTCTTCATGAGCCTCCCCCCACCCTACCACCACCACCACCACCACCCACTCAACACAGTCCCACAGAGCACCTCCACCTGTGGTTTGCTCTTATCAAAGTGTACTTAGCTAATAATTTCCCAAGTCTGGAAATGTTAACGGGAAAAGATGTCCCTCAGTTCAGTTACTTCAAGAACATTAGTACTTAGAAAGTATCTTTATCAAACTTCATGCATGTGGGACATTTGTGCCCTACACAAAACTTTTCTTTTCATCATTGAAGCATTTTTGTTTAATTCCATTTGAAATATTCTTGGTACAGATGGCCAACAGTTTACAGTTCTGTAGTCAGCACAACAGAATAAATGTAGTGTTAGAAAATAAGTCCATTGTGTTTAAATATGCAGTCATAATTTTTTGGCATCCTAAGCGACTTTAACCTACTTTTAAACTGTGCTAAATAGTTGTTGTTTACGTTTTGATGTTGGAAAAGGGTTGAGAATTAAAGCTATTCTATGAAGGAATAAATAAATATATATTATTTAATTCCTTTTCATATATTTTAATTTCAAAAAATTGCATTTAAACGAAGGTGGAGTTTTAAATTTTTTGAAAGTAAGTCACCTATTTTCACTTCGACACTCGCTCATTGATCATGAATCTCCGAAGAAAAAACCCAGAAATATACATGAACACAGTTGAAATATATATCATAAAATACCCTTTTCTTAAATAAATTTAACTTAAATCCATATTTTACTGCTTCGTGAGTTTTTACCAGAGTTTGAAATGCATGTGATTTGACTGAACGTTTTTCATAAGTTACAATGGGAACAAAATATTGACTTGTTTTCTGGGATTTTTGGTCCAAAACTGACTCCCGTCCAGGAGGCCGGGAACTACACTGAAATTCCGGGATTTTCCCGGGCATTCCGGGAGAGTTAACATGTCTGAGGAGAAGGAAAAAATAGATTATATATATTGAGTTACATTTAACCTTTGGGGTTATGACAATTTGATGTCTGGGGTATGGAAAAGGTATGGAAAACCAAACTGACTAGTCTGTATGAACCTTGATTGCCTTCTCTTGAACTTAGACTTAATATTGATTTCCACATGAAATATTATTGCGTGAACTCTTCTATGTTTATGAATAGATTTTAAAAAAAAAAGAAGAAAAAGTTGTTAAGTTCCACTGGATTCGGTTTATAAACCAAGGAGAAATGCATATTAGAACAGAGTGGGATGAACGAAGTGATGGAATGATGAAAGAAGCATTAAGGTGATTCCTATATGACTTCAACGTTTGAAAAAATGAGAAAATAAAATTTTTGTGTTGCTAAAATCTGAGCATAATAAGTATTCAAAATACTATTTCAAACTTTTTTCTTCTTCATCAGTGGCTTTATACCAAAAGGCCTCTGAGGCTCACAACCTTTTATACTCACTCATAACATGAAATCTGCCCCATGACATGAGTGTCAAGACTGGGTCTGGGATGGTCGAGAGATCAATGTCCACAACAGAATTAAATTAATTGATAGGCTTTCTGTAATGGGCATGCTAAGCTTTTGATCTTTGATCTTCTTTCTGGAGATCAACTAATGTGTGTTCTGTTTGTGACACAGTACACATGTAATGCCAATTAGGTCTCAATTAAGCTTGTCATACTGAATGACCTCCTTTATTACTGTTAACTGGCTGAGAGCTAGAAGCCACTATCAGGTCTTTCAGAAAAGTGAGGGTACCAGAGCAAAAGCCAACATTTTCCTTGCTCATATTCCATATTCAGTCAAACACAAATAATATTTTGTTTATATATATTTGCTTTATGACAAATTATTGGAGGGTGACTGTGGCACTCTCCAATAATTTGTAATAAAACAAATTCTGAATAACAACTTCAGACCACCAAAAATAATTTAGCCCTCAACCAGTTAAAGAGAAGTTGTTTTGGTCTCACAGGATTAATATAAAAAGGGAATGTTGATGGGTCAATGTCTTCGAGTTCAGATCTTTCTCTGTGGTAAACACATAAAAATATCTTATGAACATATGATTTTTTTGGCCTTATTTTTATCAGTGCTGAGAAGACACAGACATGGTGTAGATATATGAAAATTAGTGAAGCAATGTATCAATGTGTGTCACTTCTGGCTACCAGAAATACCTATCCAAGCCACTGATTAACAGTTATTTATCCCATAAATGGCCGTTTATTCGAACAATAAAAGCCTTGGATAAATTTTTGCTTTATTCACCTAGTAGGGTGATAAATTTTCCCTAGAGGTTTAACACTGAAAGAATTTATTCCTGTAGTAGAGACAGACTTGTTGACCTCTGACCTCTTCTGCATTCGTGTAGCATAATTAAAAGTTCAATTATTGTTTTCTTTAAACCTTTCTGAAAGTATACTGAGTCAAAAAAGAAAGTATAATAGAAACAAATGTGAAAAAATAGCATAAAGGACGAAATATAATAGTTCTAATGTTGCATGTTTGTGGACAAGAAGTCGTGCAAAGAGTTTAATGACATGCTGTTGTTGTCCACCCAACCATATAAATTTTGCTAGGATTACAAAATAGCACATGCTACCCGAGAATGTCAAATTGAATGGGTGACTGACGATTTTCTAGGTGTTATGTTGTGCTAGAGAGCCTGGGTTATTGAGAAAACACGCCAGTTTTTGTCTTCCAGCATTTTTAAAAATGCCTATGTCAACCGAAATCAGAGGTTGCATGCCATTGGTATGCATGAGGCTGGGATACCTCCAGATGAGCTTACTGCCGAGTTTGGAGTCACTATGGCCACTATTTACCATCTCATTGGAAGGTATAGAACCACTGGATCTACTGCCGACCGACCACGTTCAGGTCGACCTAGAGTTACGACCCCTGCACAAGACCAACACATCAGGACGTCTCACTTGCGGGATCACTTCCATCCGGTGGAGAGGACAGCAGCAATTACTCCTGGTAGAACTAACAATAGAATCAGTGCACAAACTGTCCGCAACAGACTCACTGAACACGGCATCCACAATAGGCATCCATACCATGGACCAATCCTTACCCAACATCATTGTACCATCAGAATGGAATGGGAACATCAGCGTGTTCGCTGGACTCAGCAGTGTTGGAGCACAGTTCTTTTTAGTGATGAATCACAATTTTGTCTATGGCGCACTGATGGTAGGGCAAGAGTGTATCGCCGACGAGGAGAATGGTTTTCTGATGGTTGCCTGCTGAAATGCGACCATTTTAGCAGGGGTAGTGTAATGGTTTGGGCAGGAATTTCCTTGCACCATCGAACGCAGTTGATCTTCATCGATGGTAATCTGAATGTACAGTGATATAGGCACGAAATTCTTAATGCTATTGTTGTCCCGTTATTCAATGCTAATGTCGGATTGCAGTTATTCCAGCAAGCCAATGCCTGATGTCATGTGGTGTGTATCTGTCGTGACTTTCTTGAGGAGCAGAGCATCAAACTTCTTCCCTGGCCCCCACTTTCACCTTTTTTGTCACCAATTGTGCATCTTTGGGATCAGTTGGGCCGCAGGGTATGACTTCATGATCTTCAGACGTTAGGCGATTTACGAAACACTCTAAGGAAGGAGTGGAATGCAAACGGGGGACATACACACTATTGACTGCATGTGTGAACATTTCATTTCACCCTAAGTCAGAACTGCGACGTCCTGATGTGACGCTGACAACAGTAAGAACATGAAATTATGCAAATTCATACAGCTAGACTCGAAATGTGAATTTACAATAATTTGTTTGGGATTAAAGTCGATAATACTCAAAAAATTGCTCCTCAAAGTTTATCTTAGTTTTATCTTTCTTTTTGAACTCAGTATATTACACAATGCCAGTAGAAAACACCACACATTGTTCATTTAATAAAGTATTTTTGCAAGTTTAGCTCAAGTTTGTAGGGGAATTATTTTTAGACAAATATGTATTACTGCGCATGGTTTATTTTTGCCAATTTTGCTTGTTGATCGACCAATGTGCTCCACACTTCTTGTGTGTTTTGTATCGAGTAACAGCACGATTTGTAAAATATTTATGGGATAAACAAAATAAACGTACAGTGTTTTCAAGTAAAAAATTTATTCCACTCATAGAATTAAGAATGAAACCGACTCGCCAGAGGCTCATTGGTTTCATTCTTAATCCTACTCATAGAATAATTTTTTTACTTGAAAACACTGTACGTTTATCCTATATTGAAAGAACAGGTGAGTAGGTAATAAAGGCGGATTCACAGCCACTTTGTACATGTACGTGTACGGTACACGTACACGATGCGTTTACCAACGTGGGATTCAGTGTTAAATCGCACGCTTGTTCACAAAAATGTCGGGTGGCCAAGAATCTGCTGATTTTTTTTTAGACTCCTAGATCGCACTTTTAACATTCAAATACTCGTGGTGAACGTCGAATGTACATGTTTTTTTCAAAAAAGTGAAAATTGTACATTTTCACTTTTTTTTTTTTACTTAAACATTTTTTGTCTACGTTCCCATCGCGGATCAGACCATCGATCCATCATTGGTGAACGCGAGCAAAAAATGGTTTGCGGATTCTGGGCCAGCATCAAAAAACCAATTTGCGAATTCTGGGCCAGTGGCCTAGAATCCGCTATTGTTTTTGAGGCGGTGGGTTTTTCCAAAAAAAACTTAACAGACTACTATTGGACGCTTCCCTTTCTGACGTAAGTGGGGGAATACCCGGATTTTTTCCAAAAAACTTAACAGACTACTATTGAGCACTTCCATTTCTGACATGAGTGGGGGGAATACCCGAGAAAATAAAAAAAAAGTGATGATATATATAGGAGAGAATAAAAAATATAAATAAATAGTTATTTAAAAAATAAATATATCAAATCGAATAGATAATAAAAAAAATAAATACGTAAATCATGAGCGCTTCCCAGACTATTAGAGCAAGGTTTCTTTTAAAAATGCTGATGAGAGCCTACGCATTCTGTGTGAACGAACAATTAGGTCGCCTCTTGTTAGAACGATGCGTCGGATGTCGGGATCACCTAGACTTCGATCACGAGAATCATTCGTGTCTGACGATGGGAAGGGAAGATATGGTCGTCAAGTATTTCGAACCGGCGTTCGAACGCGTTCAAATTGACGAAGTGATCGCGTTTTGGAAGAGATTACTCTTCTGTAAGGATCAAAGCAAGCCCACAGTTTCGGAAGAACTGAAATTGGCGCGTAAAAGTCTGACTTTAGAAGACAAGGGATGCGTCATGAAATTATTGTTCAATGAAGCATACGTCTAAGTTTTCTCGTTGATATAAAAATAAGGGAGAATAGAGAATAAAAATAAATACACACATAAATTTTTTATCTAATATTAGAAAGAAAAAAAAAAACACAAAAATGAGAACCAGAAATAAATTGTATCCGATGTTAGATGACGATGAGGATGAAAAAAACACAAAAATGAGAACTAGAAATAAATTGTATCCGACGTTAGTGGACGACGAGGATGAGAATCTGATCAGCGTTTTGCCAACGGCACCGTCGCTAGAAGAAAGAGAAAGAGGAGAGAGGTATCGCATCGATCAAATCAGTAGAATCCAAGAGTATCTAACTCGAGAGAGAGATTCTCGCCGTTCTCTCAAGAAGAAGTATTCGCGTTTCGTGAAATTTGTCAACGTGATTGACACGACACTCATCACGATTTCCATGGGTTTACACGTGGCCGGCATCGGATTGTTGTCGACTGCGGTCGGCATTCCGATCGTGTTGACTGTAGAAGGAGTGGCTCTCGCCGCCGGATTGTTTAGCACGCTCGGAAACTTTTTGAGTAGGAAATTATATCTGAAGGCGAGGAAACACGACAAGATTCGCGTCTTGGCTGACTCCAAGATTGACACAATATCCGAAATGATCTCGATGGCGTTGAAAGACGGTAGGATATCGGACGGAGAATACTTCGCGATATTGAGCGAGAAAACGAAATACGATGCCATGAAAGAAGCCGTGAGAATCAAGACTCGTCAGATCATCAAAGAAGAGATGAAGGATTCTCTCGTGGAAAAGGGGAGGAAAGAGGCCAGGGAGGAATTCAGTAAGATGATAGAAGTCAAGAGCAGCAATTGAAAAAAAAAAATATATATAATAAGAACAGAATTAATTAATTATTAAATTTATATATAAAATAAAAAAAACAAAATTAATTTAAATAACTCTTAAAAATGTATTGCGTAAGGTGTAAGAGAGTTACCGAGACGAGTAATTCTCGATAAGTACGAACTAAAAATGACAGACAGATGCTTCGCGGAATTTGCGACGTGTGTGGTTCAATCAAGACTCGATTCGTCAAAAAAAAAGAACGCGAGCAAAGGTAAAGGCATCGTGAATAAAATGATCAATAATCTACCTTTTGAAATGCATCTGCCCGGTCACAGTTTCAGGGGACCCGGAACGAAATTGAACAAGAGACTCAACACCGATCTGACTCCCAAATCTTGGAGCAAACCTGTGAATAGGGTGGACGCGGCCGCGTATGATCACGATCTGTGCTACGCCGGACATCCCCTCACCAAGACTCGCAACGACGTCTGCGATAAAAACTTGTTGGGGAAATTGAGAGGCATATCGAATCCGACCAGGAGAGAGAAGATAGAACGTTCGCTGGTCGGCAATCTGATCGGTGCGAAACGTCAATTCGGATGGGGCGTTCCAAAAAAAAAAGTGCATCTGAAAAGAAGAAGAAACGATTATTGACAAGCGAATTGGCCGAGGAGTTACACAAACCCATCGTGCGTAAATTTCGAAAGAGAAGGGTGTTCGTGAAGGGTTTGGATGATATTTGGTCTGCCGACTTGGTCGACATGAGACCGTTTTCGAGGTGGAACGAGGGTGTCAAATATCTATTGACAGTCATCGACATGTTTTCCAAACACGGTTGGATCAGAGCTTTGAAGAATAAATCGGGACCTTGCGTCGCCGAGGCTCTGAAGAGCGTGTTCGACTCGTCTTCTCGAAAACTGAGTAAATTGTGGGTGGATAAGGGAAAGGAATTCTACAACAAGCACGTTCATCGATTGGTCGACCTCTACTCGATCGAAAACGAAGAGAAAGCCAGTGTGGTGGAACGTTGGAATCGAACGATGAAGGAAAAGATGCACAGATACTTCACGGCGAATTCGACAAGAAATACATATACGCTCTGAACGGTCTGGTCAAAGATTACAACAACACGCGACACAGATCAATCAAGATGACTCCCGTGGAAGCTAGCGATCCTCGAAATGAAAAACGAGTCTACGCGAATCTATATCCTGAAAGATCTAAGATCAGGAAGAAGTCTAGAACGCCGAAACTTGCAGTCGGTGATCGAGTGAGAATCTATGCTTATAAGAAGCACTTCGAAAAGGGTTATACTCCTCCATGGACCTCAAAAATCTTCATGATAATCAAAATATTTCACACCGATCCGTTGACTTACGAAATCGAAGCTTTGGATGGAGAAGAGATCATCGGAAAGTTTTACGAACAACAATTACAGAAGACAAAGTTTTGATAAAGAAAACAAATTTCTTTCATTTACTCTCTTTAACATTTTCTTGTTTACACACATATATATATAAGAGAGAAAAATAATAATAAAAAAAAATAATTAAAACTATTTTTAGATAAAAAAAAAAAAGCAAGCTAATTAATAAACAAAAAAAAAAAAAAATCCTTTAAAAATGACAAATATACTAGATATAGCACAAAGCATAGTGAAAGATGAAAGTATTCAAGAATGAGAGGTTCACGAATACGAACCGGTAACCGGAACGAGTTTGAACAATGCGGGAGAGATAAGAATCAACGTCGAAACTCAAGATCTATTCATACATCCTAGCGAGAGTTACATAGTGGTGCAGGGACGTCTCACCAAGGAAGATGGGAGCAACTACGCCGACGACGACACGGTTACTCTAGCCAATAATGGCATCATGCATCTATTCAGTAATATAAAATACATGCTATCCGGACAAGAGATAGAATCTGTGTTTCATCCCGGTCAGGCCACCACGATGTTCGGACTCTTGACGTATCCTGATGATTTTTCGAAATCCAGAGGACTTAATCAGTTGTGGGTGAAAGACACCGTCGGCCGTGCTAGCGCTGGTGCCGCCTTGATATTCGACTACATGGTCAAGACGTCCAGACCTAAAGGAACGTTTTCGTTCAGGATACCTTTGAAACACATCTTCGGATTTGCGGACGATTACAACAAGATCATGTACGGATTCAAACACAATCTGACGTTGATTCGAAAAGGAGACGACGACGCAATAGTGAGACTCACTGCGACCAATGCGGGTAAGATAACTCTACACAAGATATCGTGGTTCGTTCCGCACATGGAACCTTCGATCGTGGAGAAAGCGCGTCTCTACAAGATTATAGAATCCAAGAGTAAATTACCCGTGGGATTTAGAATGAGACAGTGCGACACGGCTAGCATTCCTCCCTCCATGAATCACTTCGATTGGAGATTGACGGTGAAATCCGCTTCCGAGAGACCGCATTTCATTGTGGTTGCGCTTCAGACCGATAGGGACGGGTCTCAGGAAAAGAATGCGTCGCTGTTCGATCACTGCCATTTGAGAAACATGCAAGTGTTTCTGAACGCCACGAGATATCCAGCAATCGATTACAACGCGTCGTTCGACAAGAACGACTTCTGCAGACTGTACGGCGACGCCGCTGATTTTAGAAAGAAGTATCACGGTCTAGATGAATTGATGAGCAACCCTAACATATCTCCCGGCGAATACAAGTCAATGTACCCCATGTTCGTATTTGACGTCAGTAAACAGAGTGAACGACTCAAGAGTAGCATCTTAGACATTCAGATCAAGATGAAATTCGATAGGAACGTTCTGAGAAAAACCGAAGCCTTTGCCCTGGTCCAGTCAGACAGAGAATTACAATTCGAATCGGATGGAAATAAGATGTCGATCATTCGATGAGAGACGTGTGTGAAAAAAAAAGAAAACAAAAATAAAAAAAAAAGTAATGAGTAATTATTAAAAAACAAAAAAAAATAAATAAAGTAATGTGATCTAGAGAGATTGAACATCTTTCTAAATCTCATTACTTTTTTTTTTGTTTTTAATAAATCACACATTATTTTTTTTTTTTAATTCATTATTTTCCACGCGTTCACTGTTTGTTCAAAGGAACTAGTTCGATCAGTAGACTCACCACGGAAGTGGCGGCTTCGGGATTATTGGTTTTCGTAACGAAATTAATCCTGTCTCCGGCGTTCACTTTGATAGGCATGCTGAACATGCTAACATTCGCGTGTTGATTCTCAGTCTTTTCGACGCTGTATCTCTTATCGCTCTCTACTCCATTCACCATGAGATTGACGACCGCTCTGTTATTCAAATCCGAGGAAGCCAGACTCATTCGAAGGATTTCACCTCCCAGCGGCATGGGATATCCCACCTGACCATGTTTCGATCCGCTACCTCCATTTCCGAAAGACCACTCAGCTTTTCCCTCATCTAAGGTGCAGGCCTCCTCGGCCCACACGGTGATCAATTGTCTAGCATATTTGACTTTCTCCACCACCGAAATCAGGGTGCAGGCATCCGTCATGTTCACGGGATCCGGTAGATTCGTGGGCACGTGTCCACCCATGTCTAGTTTACCTTCCATGATGTCACCCTTTCTCCAGACCGAGTTGTTGTCCACGTACCTTCTGCTGACTGTGCTGGAATCAAATTCGGGATCGTGACTGAGTCCGAATAAATTCTTACCGTTCATGTCGATTCCCCCCTCCATGGTTCCGCCAGATTGTTTGTTCAGGTAGAGATCGTCCACTTGCGATTCTAGGTATTCTTGTGATCGTATCATGACAGAATCCACGTAGCCCTTGTTGACCGCGGTTGAGTCCGCATCCGTGTCGTCGACCTTCGACAGATTCAATATCTTGTTGAATCCCGCATTCAGATCCGATTTCATTTCTTGTCTGTCAGATTTTCTCTGTTCCAGATCTACGTAGTGTTTGGTCGCCACGTCCTTGGGATTCGTGGGAGTGGCCACGTTCGTTATCTTGTTAGAATTGGCGTTCAATTCCGAGTGCATCGTTTTCTGAACGTATCTATTTCTCAGGTGTTCGCTGAATCTCGCGTGAGAGTCGTCCGCGTATTTCTTGGTCGCGGCATCGGTGGGATCTATGGGATTCGCGACGTTCACCAAACATTTGGATTTCAGATCAAGATCGTCGGTCACGGTTTTATCCACGTAATTATCTAGCATGATTCGTTTGAAATCGGCGTTCCCCCTGTCGACGTATTTTTTAGTCGCAGCATCTGCGAGATCTATTGGCTCGGATAGATTGCAGAGCTTCTTATCGTTCATGTTCAAAGGTTCCTCTCGAGGTTCGTATCTCCGAACGTAACGTTCGTCCAAGTTGGCAACGTCGTAACCATCGTCGACTTCGAACGTCTTCCTCTTCTTTCTTAGGTTGACTTTTTCGTCGTCACTTCTACCAAATTTATCGACTGGCATGTTGTTTTTGAGATTTTTTTTGGTTTTTTTTTAAAAATATATTCAAAACGCAGTTTATTAAAAAATGAATTATTTTATTTTTATTTTTCGTTTTTATTCGATTAAAATTTTTTAAAATAATTTTTTTATCTTTATATATACTATAAAAAAAAAAAAAATCTCTCTCTAATGTAAATCATTGAGAATGTCTTGAAACTGATCTCCTTTAGACCATCTCTTGAGAACGTAGAGACACAGGTGACCGCAAAACACTTGATCTGGTGACTGCACTTGTTCCGTGTTGTAACGAACCATCGATTTGTTGAAATAGTTCTTTATTTCTTTTGGCGGTGAGATTCCGTAGCTGTCGAAATAATAATTTTTCTTCTTCCTGTTCTTGAACCACGCCACCCAATGAGTGCCTTCACCCGATGAATCGTCTAGATTTAAAATTCCGCATTCCGATTGTCGAGGTCTTCTCTTCGGCAAGGCATCTCTGGAAAACACGCCTAGAAAATCTTTGATTTTCAAATCCTTCGCCGCATTCGACAGATCGATGCTGGATAGGGGTTCGTTAGGTAAGACGACACCTTCTACGGATATCTCTATTTTCTTATTCATAAATGCGAATATATTTTTTTTAATTTATTTATTATATTATAATTCACTAAAATTACGTTATTTTTTTTTTATATTTTTTTCTTTTTCTTTTTAAACTAACACTCTCGATGTCTCTATCGATTTCCATAATCTCGAATCCGTCTAATTCCTCTTGATTTTCTGGAATCCTATCATCCTTACTCATATCTGGAATCCTATCATCCTTACTCATATCTGGAATCCAATCATCCACATTCATATCGTCTCTAATTAGATCCGAAATCCAATGTCCGAGTGCCAAAGTGTTTATTTTATTGTCTAACACGAATCTCTTATCGTCGTCGGCCGTCAGCGAAATCTTGACTATTTCGGTATACAAGTCGTGATTTTCGCTTCGAATCGATTTCATAGTCTTATACACCGGACCACTTCCTAACAGACAATTTTTATACTCTTGGAAAGAGATGTTTTTCTTCACCACGCACGCTTTAACCCCTTTGCACTTCTTGATCTCTTCATCTTCTAGACGATAAGCATACAGTTTGGGTCTCAAGCCCACGAATTTGACGATTTGTTTACCGCCGCTCTCATCCTTAAATTTACCCAACACCTTCTTGTTGTCGTTCGATTGAATGTTGGATGGGTGATCGACGGGATAATTGCTTGTGTCGAACCACACGGCCACGTCCGGAGATATATCTCGGTAGACGTCTTTCGTCCCTATCTCGTAAACTAAACCGTCCGTGTCGGTGAACAGTAGTTTGGCTTTATCACTAAATTTTCGTTTGACGTAATCGTAGTGAAACTCGTACATCAATCACTTGCTGATATCTGAGATGATCGGTCCGAGATAATACGGTTTGTCGAACTTCAGGTGCGTCTTTTGCATGTGAACGGCTACTAGATTTTCGTCGAATATGGTTCGGTGTTTGTAATTGGGTTTCTGGCACTAATTTTTTAGCTCTTTTCTCAGACGTGACGAGTCGAACGTCGCTTCTCTTCCTGATGTTTTCCATCGATTTACCGTCCACGCAGTTGTTCATGAGTTTGAAGAAATCTTTTTCGAAATCGTTCTCGGCTCGAATTCTGAGATTCGTGTTGAGATCGATGTATTTTTTCATCCAAGGCTCTTCGTCGAATCGAATGATGCGATGTATGTCGACTAATTTCATCCCGTAATCGACGTATTGTTTCAAATTCTCGCTGTAGACGACGTAGTTACGTTTGTTAAATAAATTGGGAAGGAGTTTTTCCTCGTCTCCTTCGTTTGGTTCCATTCATTCGGGAGCCAGCAGATAATCGTTGTGTAGATTGTGTAATTCTTCTGGATAGTTCAAATCGACTTCTAAAATGCAAGGATAGTCTCTCCATTTTTGCATCTCTTCCGGTTCTGTCACCCATTCGAAATTTCCAATCGGTAAAGGATGACTCATAGCCCAACCATACAGATTATTAGCGTCCCAATACTGTATGTATTTATTCGATCGTTTCGAATCGAAACCTTCTTTCATGTAGGGATTGTTAGCTTCAGAATATCTGTGGGAGATCATCGAGACGCCACCTCTCGCAGCCTTTCTAACATGAGCAACATGTTCACGTCGGATAATAATTCCAATTGGACTTCGGTGGTCTTCAACAGAGCGTCCCACCCCAGACCGGGTGCGGTGAAATACCAAGCGGGATCCAGATCGTAATTTCGACGACAGACGTCTTGAAAATTTTCGAACACGTCTGCCAAGAGCAGAACGTCGGTCTTCAGATAGAGATCGTGATAATCTCTCATGGTTTTCATATCGAATGATTTCCACACGTTTTTGGCGTGTTCGTAATTCTCGTCGGAAATGTCGGATTCAAATAATTTCGAATAAAAATCTTCTTTCGAAGGTAGTGCGGGGTCTTCGAATCTCTTTAGATCATTCACGTAATCATAAGGATAGACTCCTTTCCTCAACATAACGTCTACTCGTTCTCCGAAATGTTCGCTCGTGATTTTAAATTTATCCTTACTCATGTTATCGACTAATTTTCCCAGAGTGGTCGACATGAATTTAAAACTGTCGATGAAACGTATGCTTCTACGAATGGATTTTGTTTTTTCTTCCAACGCCTCTCCATCGATTACTCTTTTCTTCTCCATGACCTTCCATTTTGTGAATGAAATGTATCTTTCTTCGCTGTTCGCGATGCAATTTAATTCTTCATGGGAGGTGCCGAGATTTTTTATGAACAGATGACTGTCGTAACCTGAGAGATTGTGAAATATCACCGGATAGAAAACGGCGTCTCGATATTTTAAATTACACGTGCTGTGAGCTGGACCGCGATACAGACCCATGTAATGATCGTGGTCTCTGACCTTCTTATTTTCCTCCGAATTCTCGTCGAACGATTGTCTGCATATGTGACATTCGGTGGCTCTGTTATTTTCGTCCTGCTGGTCTCGCATGATGATCATTTTCGCCGGAGTTTTGAATTTGTCGTATAACATTTGAATTTTCGATTCTAACTCTTCCACGAACCTTTGAGCCACGTCATCGTCTTCATACTGTTTCGTGTAGGTGAAGGGACCCATGTCTTGTTGCGAGTCGAAAGCGCATTTCACGTAAATGCAATAGCCCAAAGGCATGTGTTTTTGATATCTTTCGACGTAACTTTGAAGAGCGTTGGGTTGACAGGAACTCATTTTCGCGGTGAAACATTCGAAATCGGCGTACATGACGAATGGTACTTTTAACCTTCTATTGTGATTTTCAAACTTCACGATGGTGTTGGGTTTGGGCATTTCACCGGCGACACCTTGATTTTCGTTGCAATATTCCTGATGTTTCGCTAACGATTTTTCACTCTTAAAGATGTTCATGCAGTTGCAACATAAAGATATCCTTCCTTTATGTTTATTATTTTGTCTCGACAGTAATCGGCTTGGATGTTTAACCCAACAATAATGATGATTGTCACCATTCGAAATTAATAATAAAATAATTGTCTTTTCTCTTTCGAGATACAAAGTCTGTCTGGGGGGATAAATGGCTATGACGTTCACCGCTACGGTGGGATTTTGAGCCTCAAAACGATCGATGTGTTTTAACTCTGTTGGATAAGTCACTCCGGTCCAATCGAGATTTTTAGAAGTCTCCTCGTAACGAGAAACTCTATAGGTATGCATTTTGACAGGGTATAAAGCAGAGGTGACTGCCCATTTAAAACACTGATCATCTTTATTTCTCACGTTGACCACGGCGTGTTTTTTAGCCAAGAAATACGGTAATTCCAAGTAGGAAGATCCTTTCAAAGAATCGTTTTTAGTTATATGAATTTCGAGTTTCAACACCTCATCGAACGTCCAATTACTACCTTCATGTTGATAATTCGCGAGAGACGTCAACATCTTGTCTTTCATCTTTTCGAAAACGTCCGATAAATCTGAACCTCGAAGTACAGGTTCGACGTTAGATCTGAAATATGCATTTTTCACGATGCTCCCGCCAGACTTCATTTTTAGTCCCACGTTCATGTGTTCACGAAACAAATCCAATACTTTTTTCTTCACCCGTTCCATGAACGATTTCGGATCGATTTTCTTGAACAAGGGAACCACGTCGAAAGTTTTAAAAACGCCTTTGATCGCACTCTCCCGTTCTACGAGTTTCGATTGGAATATTTCCGCGACGAGTCTACATATTCTTCTCCTTTCCCTTCGTCGATTGCTCGTCGAATTTCACTCGATATATCTCGTTTGTCTGGAATCTGAAGTGCATCACTCATTTTCGTTTTAGTTTTTCTTTTCCTTTCTTTTGAAACTTGAAGTTCTTCTTCAACAGCTTTTCGTTTAATCGTCTTCTTATTTTTCACAATCGAAACGTTTTTGGTTTTTTCGACGTTGGCATTTCGATTCCTTTTACTATCTTTTTCTTCTTCTTCCTCTCATTTTTCACAACCGATGCATTTTTTGACGTCGTTGCTATCGACATTTCGTTTGCCTTTCCATCGTTTTTCGCAAATATTTCTGTATGACTTCAATTTGTTTTTGACTTAGTTCTATTTCTGAAATGTGAAATTTTAATAGTTTACAAATCTTGTTTAACTGAGGTACAGTTTTCTCATTTAAATTTTCCAATTTTTTTTTATCTGTTTGCTTCATTTGTAAGATAATTTTTTTTTTTTTCCGAATTTTGTATTTAAATAATTTGTTTAAAAAAAGATTTTTTTTTTAATTTCCATTTTTTTCTTTAATGTGAAAAATATTTTTTTTTTGATGAAATTAATCAATTTTTTTATGTTCCTTAACGTGAAAAAAAATTGAATTAATACGAGAAAAAAAGGATGTTAAAAATTTAACTTTTTATTTATATATATAAAGATAAAAAAAAACAAACTATTTAAACAAATTATTAAAATACAAAATTTAAAATATACATTATTTGCAAGAATTCATAAAACAAAAAAACAAACAAATAATCGATCATGACGACAACATCCACGATGGAATCTCGACATAATGTCGACATTGTTTAATAAATCGTTATTCTCCAAAAAACCAAGAAGAAAAAAATCGTAATTTATATTTACGCGTTTCGAAAGAAAACGATACGATTTGCGATAGAAAATCGAATCGTAATACTATTAGCGAACAAAAATTAATTGACAATGTCGTTCGAACTATTAAAAAAGAAGAAGAAGGTTCAAGACAAATAGAACTCTTACGACTTTTATGCAAAATCTTGCACGAGGTTCAAAAAAATTTCCACGAAGCAGACGCGTGTTCATGTCACCCGATTCCTTCTCAATAGATCATCTGCTTCTTTCATGAATCAAATCAAATCTTCTGAAGTCAAGAAACGTTTGAAGTCTTGCACGTTCTAAACGTGAAAAATAGTTTATTTAATACGAGAAGAAAAAGGATGTTAAAATTTAACTTTTTATTTATATATATAAAGAGAAAAAAAAAACTTCTATTAAAAAAAATTTTACATTAAAGAATATTAAAAATTAAAAAAAACAACTTTTTTATATATATATAAAGAGCAAAAAAAATAAACAAACTTTTTTAACAAATTATTATTTAAATACAAAATTTAAAATTTAAAATATACATTATTTGCAAGAATTCATAAAACAAAAAAACCCCAAATAATCGATCAGGACAACAACAACACCTAAAAGATGCGAACTGAAATTGAAACGAGTCGAAACGTGTAAGAAATTAGGTTTTAAAATCTATAGATTACAACGACACGATCCCATCGAATTGAACAAGGTCGAGACGAAGGGCTTAGAGCACAAATATGACAAATATCCCATGCCTTTGAAATTGGACGAAGCCGCGCTCGATTTGTTTTATGAGTACGAAAGCAGTCTGCAGAACATCGCCATCGCCGAAGATAGAGAATTCGACAAGGACGATTTGTCGTTGCCCTATGGAAATCACATATTTCCAAACATCTCATTCGAACTCGTGAAGAAATTGGGTGGTGAGAGCGAGTTGACCGAAGTAACAAAACTCAAAAGAGTAAAGATAAACAGTCAACACATTTGCGAAAAAGGAGAAAACACGAGTGTCAACATGCTAATAACGGACTTGGAAATATAAACAATAGAGAGATTGATTTTTTTTTTAGCGAAGAAGAAGGAAAAAAAAAAAACGTAATGAGATCATCTTTAGATCTCATTACTTTTTTTGGGGGGGGGGGGGGGGTTTCCTTCTTCACTATTACCATATATTATAATAACGTTTCCTTTTTTCTTAAATTTCAGCGTCGATTCTTCTTTTCTTTTTTTCTTTTTTTTGTAATATGATACGTTTTTATAACAACACATTTGTTTATCCGAATCATAATTATGAACGAATGTTGTGCATCTCTTGGTAACACTCGCATCATTAGCATTCTCTTCAGAAGGTAGTGGTGACGGTGGAAAGCGTCTCATTCTTTTCATTTTCAACTGTCTATCCAGCTGTTTATCTAACTCTTTCATCAGTTCTTTCCTTAGATATCCATCATTAGCGTCTAACCATTTTTCCACATCTTTTTCGCACTCTATCTCGCGATATTCATCATTATCGTCGAATTGTTTATCCACCTTTTTATCCATTTTATATATTATTTTATACTTTCTATGATTTATATTTTATATAATTATATAATGTTTTTCTTATATTATAATAACATATTCAAAATCGGTATATTCTTAAACGGCGAATTCTCCCCAAGCAACAAACCCTTGCCGAGTCGCTCAACGTTCTGTCCACTCTTCAGATAGAGACCGTTTCCACTCAAAGAGTTGCCACCTCTAACAGGTTCTAGATACAATCCTTTACCGCTGTCGTTTACGTGAATGCGACACACGGCTCCTCCCTTCTTCAAAAACAGTCTGCTGCCAACCATTAATTTCTCAACTGCCGAACTCGCGAGTCCCGTGAGAGCTCCCATGCCGAGAGTCTTTCCGAGAAAGGGTAGTGCCTTTGCGGCGAAGGGTAATGCTTTTGTGGCGATTCCTGCAAATAGCAGTATGAAACCACCTTTCATTCTCAAATTGTATCTCAATTGAGCGGGACTCAATCTCACCGTCAACCCTCTTCCATCACGAATCGCTTTCTCCATCCTTTTGATTTGACTTCTGGTCCAAGCGATCGAATCCTGACCGCCTCTCGTCAGATCTTCGTGAGTGAATTTGAATTTCACCGCCTCGCCTCGAGTTCTTAACGCTCTCTCAAGTTTCTTCCTCTGTCCTGCGGATATGTTCACGGTTTTTTTCACGTATTCTGTCACAATTCTTTTTCTTTTTTTAAATATATATTTTCTTCAATTGTTTTCTTGTTTTAATGATAATTATATATATTAAATAATTTTTGTAAAATTAATATTGCGTTTATTTTATTTTAGTTATCTATATATATATATACAATATTTTTTTTTTTTTTTTTTTGCTTTTATATTTCTCTTATGTGAAATTGTATCGTCACCCTCTCTCCGCGAAGATCTAACAGTTCACCATTTTGATCCATCAACGTGGTTTTGAGACTATACAACGTGTCTAAAATCACTGGTAGATAAACTAAATTTCGAGGTCGCTCCACGATCTTGTAACCCGGCGACACGTTTGGAAAGAAGGAATAGATCGTTGGTTGAGCGCTACCATTCACGTAGCTTCCAGCAATCACATCCACGTTCACCAGAATGCTATTGACTGCGAGAATGTCGACCGTATTTTCAGATGCTGCGTGGCCTCGATACATCTTTCGATCGAATCCCAGCATCTTGCCTATAGAATCGTCTGTGTTGAAATCTACTCGAAAATTATCTTCCAAATCCAACATCGTCTGTAAGGTATTAGGATTGGGAGCGAGTCTGATCTTGTTGCTTCCCTTTCCATCCGTCTTCATTCGCGTCTGAATGTAATTGTTCAAATCATCTATGTCGTAACTCCCTTTGGGAATTCGAATCTCCAACCAATCCACTCCGTCGGAATACTTGAACGAGTTATTCTTTTCGGTGACGTTGGGAAAGGAAAAATAAGTCTCCAGATTCACCAATGCCATCTCGTATCTTTTCTCTCTATTCAATTTGATGGAAGGTTCGAATTTCGTAGCGAATCGAGTCGAATCGCCACTCACCACGATTGAATGGATTGTTTTGCAGCCGTATTCTCGGCTATCTGTTCTAACAATTTTCCTTGTTCGAACATTATATTTGAATTTTATTTTTTATTTTTTCAAAACTAATTATTTGAAGATTTATTATTTTCTAAATTTTTTTTTTATTTTCACGCTCTATCTTATTATCATCAGAAACATAAAACTTGTCGAATCCACACCGATATTTTCCGTGATTAAATTCGCTAGTAAAATCGATCACGACGAAATTGTAAAGTCCTCCATCCCAAACCCTCTTGCAAAATGTCGTTTGCAACATGATCGCCATAGATGTGATTGAGATTCTTGAGATCTTGGCGAAAGAGACATAGAAAATTAGCGTTCTCCCTTATCGTCTGTCTGGGCAATCGAAAATAATTCTGCGACAGGTAGAAACAGTCCACGTTGCTGTGTCGACCTCTAACGTAATACGATTCGCATTGGTTCTGTCTCTCCAAAAGCAGATCGTCGAAAATCATGAGATTCTTATCTTCCGATTTCAATTCTCTAGGATCCGGAACGTCGCTAGCGTTCTCATAAAATCGACACTCGACGTCCGAAGATGCATTTCTCTTCATCAGTTCCATCGCCGCACCGTCCAAAATGGTTGAAAGAGGAGCTTCACTTTTGTCGAATTCCTCCCTACTGTCAAAGATTCTGGCTATGACGTCCTTGGGCAATCTACGATCCATGCACTCTCGAAGCAATCTGTATTTGGGTTGAAACAAGCTCTTGCCAAACACGAACAATCTGTCGTAATCCAACCAGTCGGGTCGGGACAACAGATTCATCAACAGATTGGTCTTTCCACAATTCGATTTTCCCACTATCAAGCCTCTTATGCTTTTGGGAAAGAACTCATTATTCGACCTCTTAGTCGCGGCGTCGTTCCAAGACATATCTTTAATGTTCATCTTTGTTTTATTTTTTTTGTTTGTTATTTTAGATTCTTTCAAACACAAATTTTTTATGTTTTTCAAACTCAGTTTTTAATATTATTATTTATTTATATCACACCGTCGCGAGTTCTCTTCAATCCTGATCCACTCGTCATTTTAGCTAAATCTTGTATGGGTACCACAGCATCCTTAAAATCTTTCCAACTTTTTGGCGTTCGCTCTAACGCAGCTCGCTTTGCCGGTGGACTGATCAACTTGTCGATAACGCGTCGACTGCCCTCTTGCCAGCCACAGAAGCTATCCTACCACTGGCTTCGGAAGCGGCTTTCTTACCAGCATCCAAAGCCATCTTCTTACCGACCTCAAACGCAGTCGATGCGAGTTTTCTACCTCAACGATGCCAGAACCGCCTTGAACGTAAGTTCTGACGTATCCCCTGTTCTTTATCACCAACATATTTTACTTTTATAATATATTTTGTTTTTTTCACTGGTAAATCGTTTTGTTGTTTAAATACTTTTATTATTCTAGTGTAAAAATTTACTGTTTTATTTTGTATATTTTGTTTGTTTGTTTGTTTCTCTCTACTTATTATATATACATCAATCCTTCAATTCGTTCATCAGCCTTTTATAATGGTTTTTATTCAAAACCTTCTGTCTTAACAATTCGTCAGATATAGTAACTATCTGATTATCTAATCCTGTGTTACCAGCCCGTCTGCTCGCCATCAACAAACTCAATCTCTGAGACAAAGCGTCAGAATCGCTCGGAAGAAAAGTGGTTTTCACCCCTTTGCCAGTCACCGATTCGACAAACTTCTTATTCATATCCCTTATGAGTTTCACCACTTTCGTCCACTTTTAACCTCTGTTGGCTTTGGGTCTCGTCTCTCTGGCATCGTTATTTCTCTTCATGGCGTGGGTCTGAACCAGAATGTCGCCGTAATTGTTGAAATCCTGTTCTGTGTAATCACTAGGCTTGTCGTAAAGGAGCAATCTGCGCAGTCCATCAGTTAATTCGTACCTATTCGAGCCCACGGTTAATTCATCATCATCTATTTCTACTTTTGTGTCACCGACAAAAGTATTACCATCCGAATCCTTATAAAATCCATACAACAGATCTCTCTTACTGCCATCCTCGGACGACGCGACGCTATCAGTGGTGATAGTCAAAGCTGTATCGCCGCTCTCGCTCAAGTCGGTTTGAATCCCCGTGGGAACGTAATCCGGTGTAGATTGAACGGAATACCGATTTCCAAAACTACCAGGCAACGAACCCATTCTCAAAGAACTCTCTTTTATGGGTCTCAATTCTTTGACTATCTCCTTCCTGCTTCGCTCTTGACCCTCCGTCACGGGTTTAAATATTTTTGTGGCTTCGCGTTTGAGTTCAATCTCACCAAGACGTCTGCTTCTGTCAGCCGATTGAATGCCCTTCTTGGCACATTCATACTCGCCTAAAATTTGATCTCGGCTTCTAGAATCCATCTGTAAAAACATTTTTCGTTTTTAATTGTTAATGTTCCTTTGAGTATGCTAATATGAGTTATTTATTATTTTCAAAATTAAATGTATAATTATTTTTTATGTTTTAAGTAAATAAAAATCTTCTGTCTTTAATATAATAACTAAAACCAGTTAAGGAAAAACATTTATAAAATAAACCTCTTTAAATGCGTTTTGCCCTCGAACGTGTTAAAGATCACATCAACAGTTATTTCCGACAATGAGAAACTTAGAGTTTAGTCTCAAATAAACATGTATAAATACAATGTTTTAAAGTGTTAAATCATACAGGTAGTTATTTCCTCACACTTGAAGTCATTCTCAAAATAATACTCCATGAATATCTTGTAATATTTTGGGTTAAAACCACGTTAGTACTCGCACGTTGAACAACGCTATTTCTCTAAAATTTTTACATGAAAATCGTTCAGTCAAAAAAAAAAAAGTTGAATAAATATTTTTAAAAAATTCTCTGGCGAGAATTTTTTTGCAAAAAAAAAAATATATGGGAAAAATAATACTCTATGAATATCTTGTAATATTTTGGGTTAAAACCGCATTAGTACTCGCACGTTGAACAACACTATTTCTCTAAAATTTTTACATGGAAATCGTTCAGTAAAAAAAAAAAGTTGGCGAGAATTTTTTTGCAAAAAAAAAATATATGGGAAAAATAATACTCTATGAATATCTTGTAATATTTTAGGTTAATACCGCATTAGTACTCGCACGTTGAACAACGCTATTTCTCTCAAATTTTTACATGGAAATCGTTCAGTCAAAAAAACAAGAGTTGAAAAAATATTTTAAAAAAATTCTCTGGCGAGAATTTTTTTGCAAAAAAAAATATATGGGAAAAAATAATACTTCATTTACAAAATGAAACCTCGATAAATAGTTAAAAATATTAAAATAGCGTCCGTTTCAAACGTGTTAAAAATCAGAAAGAAACATGAATAATTATAATCTCGAATAAATCACGTCAGTAAATGTAACGCTTTTCAAAAAAAAAAATATAACCTAACATCAACTGATCTTTTGAACTGTTTCCGCTTTGATCCATAGAAATAGTTTTTCAGATAAACCATTTAACTTGGCAATTAATCTCATTTGAATAAAAACCTGTAATACAGCGTGACAAAATAGCGTTCTCAGTGTCTATACAGTAAATGTCACTTTGACATGCGACCTGCTTGTCAGTTTTGATAAAAGCACAGACTGACGATTGTAGACTGACATTCGAATGAAATGGTTTAACACGCCAAAGGCGTGCAGGAACGGTATGGGGAACAAGCCCCTTTCAACCCTCATTGACCGAACAATAAAAAATCCACGCCTCAAAACATATGCGGATTCTAGGCCACTGGCCCAGAATCCACAAACCGTTTTTTTGATGCTGGCCCAGAATCCGCAAACCATTTTTTGCTCGCGTTCACCAACGATGGATCGATGGTCTGATCCGCGATGGGAACGTAGACAAAAAATGTTTAAGTAAAAAAAAAAAAGTGAAAATGTACAATTTTCACTTTTTTGAAAAAAACGTGTACATTCGACGTTCACCACGAGTATTTGAACATTAAAAGTGCGATCTAGGAGTCTAAAAGAAAACAGCGGATTCTAGGCCACCCGACATTTTTGTGAACAAGCGCGCGATTTAACACTGAATCCCACGTTGGTAAATGCATCGTGTACGTGTACCATACACGTACATGTACAAAGTGGCTGTGAATCCGCCTTTATTACCTACTCAGGTGCAAATTGGAGAGATATTTTGGTTTTCGCTGTAAAATTGACACAGCCAAGGTGAATGCAGGTGTGGAAACTTCTGGCAGAAGGTCATGTGTCATAATAAAGAACATTCATGTATTGGTGCTGGGAGACTGAAGAAAAATGGGAGAAAAGTCGAACAAAAAATATAATTCTTTCTTTTATTGCCAAGTACAGTCATCTCCAATTTGATTGTGCTTTCCATGACAATATATCAAAACTATAGTGGTGTAAAACATGTAGCCCGACTGTTTTAATACAAGAAAGAAAAAACACAGTTCATGTTGCATTCAAATGTTATAACCCTAGAATCTCAAGGTGACCTCATACACCAATAAATGAATAAATCTAAATTCAACTTACAAAAACAGTCCTCAAATGATGCCCAAAAGCTCTACAAGAACTGTTTTAGTGTAAATGTATGTCATTTAATCATAGTTCCTGAAAGTGATCATACTTTCTCAAACAGGCTCAGATGCTGAGAGTAACCTCAACACCAAGGAACAAACAATTAATTTATTTATTGGTGTTTACGATCACATAATTCTGCACAATGGCTAATTGTTACAGCAACATGGAGATAAAGTAAAGTTTAGTCAATCGTTCATACTCATGTTGCCAATTTTAGAGGACTGCTTCCCCAAGTATTGGTGACTGGGTCCTATTTTACCAGTAAAACGGACCACAACAAAAAGGAACAAACCTACAAATAAAGTAACCTGATATAAAATTAAAATAAAATGAGAACAAGAAGCCACAAAAAACATTTGATTGCATCCATAATGCAGAAGACATAGATGCTTAAAAGCTTCACTGAGCTCTAATTAATAAATAAATATGAACACAATCTTACCAGGCACAGACTAAGACATTCAAAATGAAAGTTTAATAAGCAATCCCTTGCTTAACAATTAAAATCCCTTGGGCTCTTCTTTTTCTATAAGCAAATATTTTTGCATGTTTGGTTTATCTGTGTTAAATAGATCCAATGCCGTCATACAGATTTACCCTTCCAAGTTACAATGAAATCACTTCATAAAAATATCATATGAAATGTAGACTGTGCTGAACAAATCTAGGTCACATGCCTGTGCGGCCATCACAGTTGTCCGATCATGACAAAAATAGGATGTTCTTATCTAGACATTATACTGAGTCATCCTACAAATTTGCAAAGAAATCCCTTCATAAATGCAAGCTGTAGACTGTGCTAAAGGAATCTAGGTAATGTGCCCTTATGGACGTCACGGTTGACTGGACCCGACCAAAATAGGACATTCTTATCTATACATTATACAGAGACATCCTTCGGAGTTACAATAAAATCCCTTCATAAATATGGCCTGTAGACTGTGCTAAAGGTTTCGGGCCTGTGCGGACATCATGGTTAACCGATCATGACCAAAATGGGTCGTTCTCATCTAAACCTTATACAAAGTCATCCTATCAAGTTACTATGAAATCCCTTCATAAATATGACCTGTAGACCGTGCTAAAGGTTTTGGGGTTTTGGGCTTGTGTAGCCATCACAGTTGACTGATCGCGATTCGCGACCAAAAGGGAACGTTCTCATCAAGACATGACCTTGAACCTACATAAGAAATTTTGTGATGATCGGACAAGAACTATGGGGTGTAGCCTGTGCTAAAGAAAATGTGTACAGACTCACAGACTGAGACTTCTGCATGCGTGATGACAATAGCTTATCTTGACTTTGTCAAGTTAAGCTAAAAATTAAGAGACCTGAATCTACTGGATAAAGCTCCGAGGAACATGGCGTCACATTCCAGTCTTTCAATGATAATTTTAATGATAAAGCTAAGATACTGAAAAGGTGGTTTGAATATCCATAACTTCACAAGATAATTATTTTTCAAACAAGCAAAAACAGTTTTAACTGTTTAATGCTTCTTTGTTTATTGGGGTGTAATGACACACTCAACAGCAGGGTCACATCATGTCAGACAATTTTATGGGTGGAGAATGCTGGAGTACTCTGAGTGAACCACTGAGCAACAGTGAGCAACTGCCAAGACTCTCCAACTTACCAACCTAGCACAAGCTGAGTTAGGAGTGTTTGAAGGCAAGAGCAACATCGACAGGCAGTGTGCCTAGTACACAGTGCCAGGGTACCCCTCCCCCCCCCCCCCTCCCCCATAGATATCCAAAACATGACTAGAAATCACACACATGCAACTAAACTCACAGAAAAAGGTGTGCCATCATTTGTCTAAAGTTGATCAGGCACTTGAGGGTTTAGATCTCCGACTTTTCATGGCTTTCAAGAGCTAAGGCTGACTTGAAATGGAGTAACTGTGGCAGATATTCAGACAGAAATTTTTATTCACAGTATGCAAAAAAGTTTTAACACAAATACATCAAAAACTCAAAAAGAAGCATACCGTATGGAACAGCACAGCCTGATTGGCTCTCTTCCTGCCATGCCATTAAAAAACAATTCAATTGCATACAGAGGGTGAGGACATAGCTTGGTCATAAGGTATTCATAAGTTCAATCAATCGAAAATAGTTTGGAGGCAAACGTTATGGATGACCCATGTAAACTGTTCAGGTGTAGTTATTTACATGTTTGGATCTTGCAGATACCTTTGTAGTAGGGCCCTGTGAATCAATACGATTCAAAATCGTTTGGCTGATTCGATTTGATTCGAAATTGGAGACCCCAATTCGTACATTTTCGAATCTCTGACAATGGGACACTTCAAAGTTTTCTGCACTACTACAATTCATTTTAACCAAGATAATTCGTCACTAAAGCTGGTTAGACTAACAATGAAGTGTACATTATATAAAATTATCGCCGAGTAGTTTATAAATAGTTTATAAATAGACCTAAATTCCAACTATGATGTAATTATCCTGGGAATATTCTGTCCAACTTTTGTCTTTTACATCAATAATCCAGGTCCAGGAATAACGTCTGGCTCGTGGAAATGGGGATTCCATAACAAATAAAATGGCAGATTTTCGACAGCTGTTTGATTTACGCAAAACCGATGATAAGTCAAAATAATTCTGCAAAAATTGTCCGGCGAGTTTGTCTGTACAGTCGACAGGCACCACACCACACTTGCGATTACATGTTCAAAGAAAGCATCCTGCTTTATTCAGTAAAACATAAGAGTTTCAGTAAACTAAAAAGCCGCCAAAACCAAGACATGAGATTGACACCCACGCAGCTACGTCGAAGGGACAAAGTCAGATTTCCCAACACTTTTCACAGAAGCCTATTATTCTCCCTGACACCAAAAAGAAATATGATGTGGCAGTACTAGCTTTTATTGTTGTCGATGGGCGGCTTTTCGAGTCAGCAGTGGGGAGGGGGCTGAAAAATTTGTGTTCGACTGATGAAAGGCAGTTACATCCCATCCCACCCAACAACCATTTTGAGACATTTGAATGATTTGAGAGAAGCTGCAGACATAAATCTGAAATCGCATCTAAAGTTAGATACCACAGGTTGTCGTCCTCCTTTCACCTTCGACCATTGGAAGGCGGATAATAATAGCAACGTCCTTGTAATCACAATACACTATGTTAGTGCTAATTGGAGTTTTGCAACCCGGTTCTCTCGGTTTCAAATATAGAACAGAGGGGCGCCGATCACACAGCAACAGAAACCATTATTAGGGAGCAACTTCAGAAATATGATGTTGATGTAAACCGGGTGATGTTTGCAACCACCGGCACCACCAATGTGATGCCCTGCACTGCATGCTATCTTGGTATTAAATGGATGGGTTGTTCAGTGCATATTTTACAACTGTCTATTAACTCTGCTTTGAGGGTCCAACAAATGATAAAAAATCTCATTAAAGACATTCATAAAAGTACTGCCTTTTTCCACTCTTCAACGGTTGGACTCATTGCTCTCCATAAATTTTAACAGCAAACTGTAGATCCCTTCACTGATGATAAAAGTTGTAAAAACCTCAAGAAGTCAGATCCTCTACTTATGTCAGTACACGATTTAATAGTACGTTTATGCTCATGGAATGGTTTCAATGGAATCAAGTCACTGTATCTCTCATTTTGATCGAATGCCAAGGGAGGAAGAATTGTGCCACGATGCTGCCACAACCATTAAGTAAGTCTCTCAGTGACATTCTGACATCAGTCATCCTTGTTTTGAAGCCGACCGCTGAAGTGACTTCCATATTGAGCGTCGACGAAAATGTCACTATATCAATTGTTCTTCCCTGTATACTGACTCTGAAGAAGATGCTCTCCTGTGAGCCTGCACATGGCGTAAAGACCTTCAGAGGTAAACTGCTTGCAGAACTTGAGTGTCGATTTGGCATGAATATGCCACATTTAGTTGCAGGGAACTATTTGGACCCTCGTTTCAAAGGAGTCACCACTAACATGACTGACAATAATATAGCAAAAAAAGGTCATCGAAGAGTGCCTCAGTTACTATGACCATGGTGAAAAAGTTTCTCGATTGATGATAATAATGATATTCAGGCCCGTCAGGGTGATACTGCTGCGATCGCCGGAGAGAATTCTGCAAAATCCACGCAACCGGGTAACACTGAGTTGATCAGGAGTTTATTAGACTGTATGTTTCAAGATGTAAAAGTCTCACACGAGACAAGTCAAGCTCCCGTCAGCAAGGATTCCCTGTCATTGTCAATAAAACACGGTAAAATGATGGCCGCATACTATAGGGTTATTCCCCTTCAATCGCATGGTGATATTTGTATCGGAGTTCCGATGCCCGATTCATGAAAATATCATTTCGTTGTAACTTCCCGTCTTTTTTTAATGATAGACAGTTTCACTGCGGATATATTGAGTAGATTCAACTTGATTGTACTGGTGTACTACACAATACACATAAAACTACATTAACGTAAATTTATGTCACTAAGTGTGATGATTTCTGTTCCACTTCTGATCAATTTACGCCTTTCCAGCAGGTTTCCCATCTTGTGGCAATTCGATTCGAGATTTGATTTCGAATCTTTTACCCAATTTGATTCAAGATTCGATTCAAAATGAAAATGCCCGATTCACAGGGCCCTACTTTGCAGACAGTAGAAGATAAGTCAATGTGATTTTTTTTTCACTGAAAGGAAAACAATTTACTGGAGATATCACAAGTTTTAATGGACTGAAAAATGTCGCAAAATCAAGACTTGATATGTAATGATGTATTAATCTATACAAAAAAAATGATAATTGATTATCTACAAATAAAATAAAAAACATATATACACCAGTTGAAATAAAATGTTAAACAACTGCAAGAACATGTTTCTCTTATTTTATACCATGCTCACCTATGTTACTACATGTGAAAGGCCTGTATGTTAAATTTTAGCCTCTAACCCCACTACTCGTGTGAAGCTTCCACTGCAATTAATATGTTTTCAATGGGAATTCCATTACAAATATTTACACCAATAGTAGGAACTACACCGAACCTGACCACTGACATGACCCAGTTTGCCAACTTTGATACATTCACACTTCGCGATGTTTCATTCAAACATACGATGTTTTGGAATACTATCTACTATGTGCAATGATTTATTAAGTTTAAAATACCCACAATTAAATATTTAAAATAAAATATAAGAATTGTTAATAATAATTTGACTGAAAAAACAAGATAAATTCAATCAACTTTGACGACATGTCTAGCTGTCAATCAAGTATTCACGTGCAGCCGGAAGCACTGCCCATTGTCGCAGATGTAAACAAAACAAACTTGTGTTAATATCGTTTTTTCTCCATTTTATGTGACAAAGTTGGTTATTTATTAAGAGTATGGTATAAAAATAAAACAAGTAGGTACTAGGGCTGGTAATATTAATCAGATTTAAACCACTCATAGAATAAAGGTTTTAACCACTCAGCAGAGCCTCATGGTTAAAACCCTTATCCTACTCGTGGTTTAAATCTGATTACCGGCCCTAGTACCTATTTATTTTATATTCTTCCTCACTAAAACCAACCACGGACATAGAAATTTGAAAAAAACGTTTCTGCCAGCCTCCAAAAACCTTTATCAGGGATTGACACAAGCGATGACAAAAAACATTGTAAATTTTCTTGCAGTTACTCTACAACTTATTTGGGTTGATACTGCATAACATTAGTGACATACTTGAATTATATGTCACACTCAACACCTATGACAACAATAAAAGTTGCAAACTTTGTATGAAATGATGACTCCGATTCAGCAAAATGCATCATAAAAACATCTGATGGCAAATACAATTTTGGGGGGAGTCAGTCATCCAATTGTTCCTACTTGAGAAGTAGTCAATACACAAAACAGAAGATGAATATCTAGTATATTACCTCCCCATACATATCTAATCTATTGACTTTTATTCCTGATACAGCCAGCTGATTGATGGAGAAATGTACCTGTAATTAGAAGATAAATGCATCCTTATCATATTTCTGTGCATTTTTGCAAGTGCCATGGAACCCTGTTAATTGAATGGCCATTTTGCTAGAGAAAAATATTCAAATATCAGGAGTATACAAACAACATGTGTTGGGTTATTTACCTATTTCATGGAGCTCTGTCAAACAAGAAACAAGATTAAATGCCTATATTGGATGTATTCAGGCCATTACTCTATAACCTATATGCAATTAACAGGCAGATTTTGTTCTGAAGGTATGGTAAATAGTCTGATGTTTGTAAGTTATATACTATTAACAGGGTTATTCAATTAAAAGATACATGATTATGAGAGCTTCATTTTAAAACCAGAATTCTTGCACTTGACTGAGTAAACAATGTAAGGTATTTCCTTGACATTCCAGGTGTATTTTTAAGGGTTTCAATGGGGATAGAGATAAGACATTCAAGAATTCTCAAAGATTTCTGGGACAATAGGAGATCGCCTATCCAAGAAATACACATATGAAACAGGGATGTAAGTGGCTGTTGGTGAAAAAACCTGAGACCAGCTGGCTGAGGAGGGAAAGGATATAGGAGGATATTTGGGGGTTTGGGACCTCCAAAGTAAATTTTGAATTTTGGAAGCTCTGAGCACAAGCATCTGGAAATCTGACCTAAAGAGATGAAATAAGCTCCAGTTGACCTGATAACAACCTCACTTCAATATAATCCCTTCCAAATGATTGTGGGCAGAACCATTGTAGGGTACACTCACAGGGTTATTGTCAGGCAAAGTTCCTTTGCTTTGTATTTGAGAACACACATGGAAGTGACTGGTTTTCAACACAAGTTTTTCCTTCTAGTTTTGTGCTTTTCTGAATTAGAATGACAATGGAGTGCTTTCATTCAAGCTGAATTTAACATAATCACCACAATATCAGCACAGAACTTTCCACTTTTCATTCATTTTCTTCATGTACATGAAAAAACTCTCCATCTTTATCTTCAAGCCAGCTTTTTTATTTTATTTTGTAATCCAAAGTCAACATACTTGATCGGCAAATCACGATTCAAAACCCTCATTGTTATCATAACAGAAGATTCATTTGATTTTGACCATGTTTTGTAAACATGCACATGAGAAAGCAAAAATCATGGAGCTACATTACAACTCTCTGCAAAACGGATCTATTTCCAACAAGGGGTGGGGAGGGGGGGGGGGAGCAAAAATACGGAAACCCGATAATTAAATGGACATTTCACTGATGGATAGTTTGAAAATGCGGAAAAAAATGGATGTCGGGATGAAACAAAAAAATAGAAATCCGGCAAAAAATGGAAAACCTATATGCCTGATGAAAGTGTAAGCTGAGTGAATGTGTGATCAATATTTCTTATTTTAATGCCTTAGCACTAAAATATCTACAATCCAATGCATGGACCTCATTCTATTAGACTGACACTCTATTAGGTATAGAAGAACCATTCCAGCAATATTCATCTCGCTCTTAAGCAAGGTAAATATTGATGAAATAAATCTAATTTTTCAAGGCTTTCAACGAATGTTTAAAATATTGAAGGACTTTCCAGGTCGTTGCCATGGGATTTCTAAATTTCAGGACTTTTAGGAATTTCAGGAGGCACAGGTGCCTTAGAACATTTATCTGTGGTAATGCTGGGTGTGGTATTACCTGTTCTAAGGATCATGATATTATTTATTCACTTATTGGTGTTTACTATCACTTCCAGCATATTTGGCTGTATCATGATCTCAACATAGGTGTGAAATCAAGTTTATAGCTATGATGCTCACTTCAGAAGACTTCCACCTCAGGTGTTGGTGAAGATCATTTTCATATAGATTTACAGAAAATAACATTTCAGCAATTTGATATGTTTCTGAAATTGGCTAATTAACTGAGTTCTCTCATCCCTGAAGTAGTAAATCATGACTTGTGGTTTTATCACTGTTTGAAGTAACCAATTAAAATTTTAACTAATTAATTTGTCAAAACAGAGTGAACATAAAAATAATGAAGATTTATGATGTAACAGTTGTTTCTAGTCACATGCTGTCTGCCTATTCAGGCAGATGACACTTGATTAGAAACAACTGTTCTGGTTATACAACTTCTGCTGCTCACTATTATTCAAAACATTAGATGCAGATCACTTGCTCAGCGGCGTGTAGGGGGCACAGTGGCATTGCGGTAACCGGTTCTCGTCAGATCACCGAAGTTAAGCAACATTGAGCCCGGTTAGTCCTCAGATGGGTGACCATCTGAGCGATCGATTTGGACTCCTGCGTTGTGTCCTTGGGCAAGGCACTTAACCCTGATTGTCCACTTGGCGGCATGATGATGCCGTGTACTAAAGCGTACTGCACATCGATGGTGTGCATGTCTTCAGCCAATCTAACCCTGCATGTGTTGCAGAGTGGAGGTATGATGTTGGGGAGTTGACAGCTGCTGTGTACTAAGGCATACTGCACGTCGATGGTGCGCATGTCTTCAACCAATCTAACCCTGCGTGTGCTGCAGTGTGGAGGTACGATGTTGGGGAGCTGGCAGCTGCTCGTCGTTGCTTGGTGGTTCTCTCTGGGTACTCCGGCTTTCTCCACTCGTAAAACTGTCACGGTCATGATTAGCCATTGTGCATAAATAGGTGACCTTAAACACCAATAAAAAATAAATAAATAACAGAGATGAGTAGACGACTCGACTTCAGACTTCTTGATGTTAAAGAAAGTCCCAATTCAGTCTTTTAGGATGCAAGTTTCCCCAATGGAAAGGATGGAGAGAATCTTATAGAAACGACATTGCCATCATTACAAAAATCACAAAATTATGATTTAATCACATGGGGCATTTCATCAGACTTTTTTAACAAACACCCTCACCCCCATTCTCTACGACTTCTATCTTTATACCCCCTGCTCTCGTAAAAAGGCATAATGGTACACAATGTTATTGCCTCCAAATAACCTCATACTTGTAGGTATTTTGTAGACAATAACATGGTACAACAGTGAGGACACTTTGAATGAAAAAATGAAATTCCAAAATGCTTCGCGGAAAGGCAGAAAGATAATTTTGGCTGAATCGTGAACTGGTCAAAATTCTGTGTCTGTTTTTGTGATTGAAGTACTGTATATGCAATTATCTCTTTACCTAACGTATCGATTGCATTGACCCGTGGTATATATATGTTCAGTAGATGTTATTTTTAAAAAATTTTCCACAAAACCATATCATATGGCCCTTCATTGGAACAAGCTCACTGAGCTTGTTCCAATGAGGGGTCACATGATATGGTTTTGTTGACATTTTTTTTTTAAATTTGAAAAAATAATACTTAAAATAATAAATTCTTATATTGTTTGCTGGGCGAAGGATTGAAAAATTCAGTAAAAAATTTATGCCTGGCAAATTTTCCAAATGAAATGACCACCTTCATTGAGAGAACATAGAAAAAAAATTAAACAAAATATTAAAAATGGCATGGTGCACTCCCCTTTTATGCATCCTAAAAACACTTGCTTGTTGTAATAAGTTATGGAAAGCCACAAGAAAATTTCCGTTTCATTTTCCTTCACTCAAAATACATAATTTTTCTTGTGGCTTTCCATAACTTATCACAACAAGCAATGTTTTTTTTTTAATGTTTTCTTTGTTTTCAACTTCGTTCAACAGAAAACTAAACCATAAACTCACCTCAGGCATGTCAAAAGAGTTAAACTCAATTTCCACATAAGATACACCTTCAACTTCTGTATGTTTGTTTGTTTGTTGGTGGTTAACGTCACACATTTATGCACCATGGCTAATCGTGACACAACATGGAGATGAAGTCAAGTTTAGTCAATCGTTGATCAACATGTTGCCCATTTTAGAGGACTTTCACCCCAAGCATTGGTGACTGGGTCCTATTATACTAGTAAAGCGGAACTGGTTTACCACAGTAAACAAGTGCTACTTACTTCCCGGGGTTCCCACGGGGAACAACTTCTGTAAAACTAAAGCATCAATGAGGGTGGAATAAGCACCCCCCCCCCAGCCGCTATAATACCACGCCTACAAAACCATGGACAGCATTACAGAAATGGAACAGTTATTACTGGGTGATGAATGAAGGATAACAGATGAAGGACCTTTGAAAGATTACGAACCATTGGGGCATTATCAAAAAAAGTGTCACAATAGGGGGACACAAAAAAGTACCCCAGCCTCTTTACCAAATGTAAGTATTTATTTCTTTATTTGTTGGGGTTTAAGGACACTTTTGACAGCCAGGGACACCTGGAGTCGGACAGTTTTACGGGTGGAGGAAGCTGGAGTGCAAGGAAAGAGAACCACTGAGCAATGGCAAGCAACTGCCAGGCTCTCCCACATACAAACTCCACATAAGCAAGGTTAGCATTGGTTGAAGACAAGTGCACCATCGACGTGCAGTACAACTGAGCCACCATGCCCCCACCAAATGTAAGAGTGATGTGATTTGTAATGTGCTTAATGTAGTTTTGCGTTGTGCAAAAATTCAGATTGCTTTCTTGAAAGGTGTGAGTGTAGTGTATGATACAACTTTGGGATGGATGGAAGGACTGACAGACTGATGGACTGACGGACACATGGAATACTATGCCTGTATCCACAACACAATTATCAATATGAGCCTCCACCACATAAACCTCACTACCATCCAAGTAATTAGTAATCCCACAAGATAAAATGCTTTTATATTTAATGCTTCATCAATTATTTCCCAAATTTTGCTAACCATGTTGTATTAAAAATAATAACATTTTGGCCAGCCATTGATTTGTCGCGGTTCTTAAGCGAGAAGGCCTTGGTTACCCATGTGCTCCCAACTGCCTCCCTATTCCCACGCTTCTTCTCTCCTCCCAACACTCGGAGACGAACTGCTTGATGACATCCCTTGCCCCATTCTTCACAATCTCTCCGATTAGCATATTAACCCTCTCCTTTGAGTCACTCACTAACCACATGTCCTTCATTCTTCCATCCCACTTCCCCATTATACTCACAGTGAATCTTATTCTTTTAGACTGGTATTTTGGGCATTCTAAAAGAAAGTGTTCCAGGGTCTCCACCACACCTAAATTACACATCTGGCACTCACTGTTTTTCCCAATTTTTCCCCTCAGCTCCAGGGACCGCAACATCAGCTCGAACAACTGTGACACCCCAAAGGTGCCATCAAGGTACTCTTCAAAACCAGGCTTCTCTTTCTCACGCAGGCCACCCAAAGACCTCTTTGATTTCACCCCCCTCTCACCAATTAAGGTTACCATCCTCCATGACCTTTTCTCCGACGATTTTTTTACCATGGGTTTCCCCAATGTCAAGGTCCGAGATCTCCAATGAGTAATTCTCTATTAGCTGCCTCACTTGGACTATCCACTGTCTTGATATTTGAGGTCAAAATACCCTGGAACATTACTTTGCACCATCGGCTGTCGGGGAGATTTACCAAATAATTAAGGTAACCGAGTTTCAATAAGTCTATCCTGTCCTTGATCCTCATCCATCCAAGCTCACCAGATTGCTTCTAGTGCTGCGGCATTACTTGACCCTGTTAACCATCGGCTTTCATCATTCTGCAGGATTTCCAAGCTCTTCACAGCCATTTGGTTTAGGGGTACCACTTCCATACTATATGTTATACTTGGCAGATCCACCATTTCATAAATGGTTTTCCCCACGAAAACCTTATTGAAACTGTTTCTCCCTATAAGTTTCATTTGGTTAAGGATTCGCCTCGCCTTCAGAATCAATTTATTTGTGTGGTTTCAGTAGATGCATCTTCCTGTGATGTTTATATTTACCTCCAGATACCCGTAGTCACATGTCCCTCCTACACTAAGAAGTTTGCTGCTACCTTCCGGAATACAAAACTCCCCCCACTTTCCACCTTCGAGTAGGGTCCACTTTATGGCCCATGGGTATAACTTTGCTTTTGCCTTCATTTAGTTCAAGTCTCCATTTGTTCCCATATTTCCCAACAATTCCCAGCATTTTCGCTTGCCCCTCTTCGCTTTCTGACACAAGTATCATATCGTCTGCAAAAAATAACCCTGGGATCTTGAAGTCCCCAACTGCTACTCCCTCATCGCTACACAGGAGTTCATCTCCTAAACCTTTGATGTACAGTGCAAAAAGAATTGGCAAAAGGATACACCCCTGTTTTAGGCCTATCTCCATAGGCACTTGTTTTGTTGTTATATGACCCAGACTAAGTTCACTCTGTACATCTTTATATAATGCTTTCAGAATTCCAACAAACTCACCTCCCAAGCCCAGAGCCTCAAGCTTTTTCAACATACCCTCCCCCCATACTCTTTTGTATGGCTGTTTAACATCCAAAAAGGCCATAAACATCTTTTTCTTTTTTCTTTTGCAGATTCTATCATTTGGGATAGTGTGAAAAGATGGCCAGTGACTCTCCTTCACTTCCTGGAGGCATTCTGAATCTCTCCCAAAAAAACCCTTCTCCTCAATCACCTCCTCTAATCTCCCAAACAGGACTTTGTAGAAAACTTTTCCAATGTTGCTACTGACAGAGATCCTTCGATAATTATCCAAAATGTCTTTTTCCTCCTTTTTGTGAATAAATGTCACTTTACTTTCTCTCCACTCTTTTGGCACCTCTTGTTTTTCTGTGGCTAAATTGAATAGGGCAGTTTGGCTTTCACAGAGTTCCTCTCCCCTTTGTTGAATGTAATTTCCTTGTTGATTGCGATGGACTTCTTTCTCAAACCAATCAGTCCACTGCTCACACAGCCTGGTTTTGAAGACCCAATTCACGTGAGTATCTATGAGTAATACCAGAAAGGGACATCCTCCTGGTAAGACTGGTATCTTTCTGTTCAACCATCTCTGAGGTTTCTTTTGTACAATGCAGTTTGTATGTATCTAGGGGAATCAGACGATGCACATCATCACTATCTGCTCCCTAAATTTTCCAAATGCACAGCTGCACTTCACCTGAAGTCATCCAGCCATTCAATATTGATGAAACATTACTGTTACTGGGAATGGTCAGACTTCACAGTACTTCTGGACTGAGAGTACCATTCCACTTTTTGAAAATTATGCCACTGCCATGAGTTTTCAATCATTCGCTCATGCACTGGAGCTACTGTGCAGCACTTTCTGGATGCACAAGTATTTGTAATCCTAACTTTTCTCCATTCAAGATGTTTGTATAGCTAGGCACACTGTTAAAACAAACCATGGTTTGATCCATTTTTTCTATGTTATGAAATGTGTAACTGAGCTTCTTTCCAAAAATTAGGTCCCACAAAGTAGATCCTCTGTTAACCCCCTTACTCTGATTTCAAAATATCTAAATTTCAAGTAGCCATTTTTCCCATAATGCAACTGAAAATTTAACCAATTCAGTCTTGTTTGACAGAGCTCAGTGAGCTCTGTCAAACAAGAATGTATTGGTTAAATTTCTAGTTGCATTATGGGAAAAATTTGCAGCCTGAACTTTAGATATTTCAGTGTGCAGGGGGTTAACACAACTCGACCAAAAACAAACAAGCCGATTATATAGTGACCAGCTTCCTGCATGTTTCTTGTAATTAATTTTGAGTTGTGTCACTTTGTTTTGATATTGAATATTATTCAATATTCTTGTACATATGCTCATGGAGCTCTGTCAAACAAAATATAATCAATTAAATGCCATCAGATGGACCGAGGCCAAATAGGTCTATAAACAAGAGAAAATTGGTGATTATCAGGGTAGTTTTTCAACAAATTACATGTTTTTATTCAATTAACAGGAATTTGCTCTATGAGCTATGTGCAATTAACAGGGCAAATTTCTACTGAAAGCATGGTAAATAGTTTTGCGTTTGGAAGTTTTATTCAATTAACAGGTTTATTCAATTAAGAGATATCCATTAAGTGGGCTCTACTATATTGCCACACTTTCTTACTTTCAGGAAAGTAGGCCTTCAAATTCCAACAATGTCAAGGTGGTAACCGATGTAAGCAAGTTTCATGAATGTTCCCAAATAAGAGGGCACAACAGATAGTTTCGGCCTAAAAAGGTTAAAAATCTGTTTCACAGGCCCTCTTGCATGGTCCTTTTGGCTGCCGCATGCTCACTTTTCATTACCAATGCAAACTTAAAAAAATAAAAATTAAATGGTTCATGTCTGATATTTTACCCAAGTTAATAAAATTGATAAATTTGTCCATTGAATACAACAAGGTGATGCAATGCTTTAGCATTGCAAGGCCTTCTAGCACCCAAGGGATGAAAGACACCATCGCCCATGCTATTCTGTAATTAGGAGGCCTAAAACACAAAACAAACAAAGAACAAGAACTTTTGATGGCAAAGAAATAATTACAAAAATAAAATATAAAATAAAAAACCATCACATGCAATACTACAAAAAATGGACTGAGAAACAGAAGATCTACTTTGTAGGGCTTTAGTTTTTATACCTTTGTGCCCAATTTCATAAGAAGTGATTTTACTCTTAATGGGATGGAAATTTTTATACAATTTTGGAAATGTGATTCGATTCAAGGTTTGGTTTGATATATAATGTTTTGTCTGATTCAATTTAATATTCTATTCGAGCGTAAGGCTGTGATTTGCCATGCCCCAATATAATGTTTTGGAACTAAAAACAGTAGTTTGAATGAGGTATCAATGTCATATCAGTTGCCTATTATTTCAATTTCGCTTGGAATTGATAGTACTATTGGAATCACTCTCTGAATTTAACATTTTTGGCTAGGTTCTGATTGACTTTCGAAGATTCAATGTGGCCCAATAAAATATGGATTAAATACAGATTTTACATCCAACTTTTGATCTTTTACCTGTTTTACCTTTTTCCAAGCTCATCTAAATTGCATCTGCATGTTCAGAGTTCTAATAATTAGAGGTGAACAATTTTAACCCTTTACCCAACCTAACAGCCAAAACTGGCCAGCGCTATTCACAAAAATCACTATTCAATTTTCATTATTTTTTTTCATTTTTTGTCTCAAAACAAAAGCTTGTGACCCCTCATTGGAACAAGCTCACTGAGCTCATTCCAATGAGGGGTCATAAGCTATAGTTTTAACACAAAAAGTAAAAAAAAATTAGTTATTCAAGAATTCTGTTTGCAAGTATTGTCTGCTCTTCATGTTAGGTAAAAGGTTAATGACAAACTTGAGATCAGAAGTTGAACGCATAAAATAAAATACTATGGCCATAAAAATCTAAATTTTATAGTAAATTTCCTTTCTTATTATACCTACCACAATTGTTTACTACAGGCTTGCACTACAGTGGAAGTCCCTAACTCGGATAAAATACTCTCTATTTTTGTCTTTCCCAAGCAAGTTGGGAAAGAAAAGTGGTGCAAAAGCACCAATAAAAATAAGCCAAAACTGGGTCGAGTGCAACCGGCGCAGACCCAGTACGGGACGCTCTCTCCCAAGTACAACTCCACGACTTCCGTTGCCAGTGCGCATATACCGTCTCTAAAGACTCATTCTTTTTGAATCCGTAAACGTTAGAGTTATGTGATCAGCGGGGAGGAAAGATTCTTTACCCGTAAAGAAGACGGGAGGGCCTCCATGTAAACAATTGTGGTAGGTATAATAAGAAAGGAAATTTACTATAAAATTTAGATTTCTTATCAACCTACTCACAATTGTTTACTACAGGCTGAATAGACAAAAGGCTGGAGGGAATCGCATAACCAACCCCCACATAACCCTAGTGCACTGGAACCGTGAAGTAGAAGGAAGAGGTCCCGAGGCTTATCAACCATAATGTCGCAATCATTGGTAAAGGACAATGAAAAGAGACATATGAGCCTGTGTGACACACAGACAGAAAAAGGGCAGTAACAGCACAAGGCTGAAACTGACCTTCAAGAAGCCTAATGGCTATGGCAGACAACAGCCTGAGCAGAAGAAAGAGGACCCAGGGCAAAAAGGTCCTCCGACTGCTCCTGCAACTGGCGTAAATAAAAGGTGGAGAAAGTAGAAGCATTTCTCCAGTAGGCTGCCTGCATAACATCCGACAACTTGACGGAGTTAGAATAAGCCCAAGAGGTAGACAGTGCCCGCACCTCGTGGGCAGAAATACGATTGGTAATACAATCGCCAGCTGCTAAACGACTATAAGCCGTACGAATAGCAAGACAAATCCATCGAGAAATGGATTGAGGAGAGATCTTCTGTCGACCTGGAATGAGAGACAGAAAAAAACGTTTTCTGCCCTTCCGTATGAAGCGTGTCCGATCAAGATAAATGCGAATAGCACGGACCGGACAGAGCAAAGGGCGTGTACCCTCAACAGAGGGAAGAGCCCTGATACAGATAGGAGGAGGAGTAGTATCTGGTAACTGATTCTTAGCCAAAAAGGAGCAATCAGTGGTAAAAGTAACACTGTTGGGAGAGCTCCTAAAAAAGGCCGGGTCAACCGAGAGGGTGTGAAGCTCACTAACCCGTCTGGCCGAAGCAAATGCCATCAGAAAAGCCATCTTGTATGTGAGAAATTGCATATCCACCTGGGATAAAGGTTCGAACGGCGCCCCCCCCCCCCCCCCCCCCCCCCCCCAAGCAAAGCAGCACCCACGAAAGATTCCATCGTGGAGTAAGCTGCAAAGTCCGAGGCCTTTTCAAAGAAAAGTGCCGAACAAGCTAGGAGAGGTAAGGATTAGTGCCGATACGATGCTTCCCCACATAAGAAAAAGTCTCTGAAAGCATAGACCTGTAACCCTTGATGGTAACAGGCTGGAGACCCCGAGAATCAAACAGATATACCAGAAACTCCGCAATCTGTGAAATCGAAGGATTGGCATAATCAACAGAGTGATCAGCACACCATAGACAGAAGACCTTCCATTTAGCTGCATAAGCTAAACCAGTGGAGTGCCTCCTTGAAGAAGAAATGCACTCCACTGCTCGTCTCGAAAAACCTCTACGGAGGAGACAGGACCTGACAAAAGATATGCGTGAAGGCACAATGAAGTCGGGTCGACGTGAAACATCCTCGGGCGACCTTGACAAAGAAGGTCGCGACGTAGCGGGAGACGTGCCGGAACCGCCGCCATCAGCAAGCGGAGCTGATTGATCCACACCCGCTGAGGCGACAGGGGAGCGATCAGAATGATTCGACAACTGCAGGTTCGAATTTTGGCGAGAACCTGAGGAAGAATCGGAACCGGCGGGAAGGCGTAGCCGACTAGACCGTTCCAATCGAGTGACAGAGCGTCCACGGCAAAAGCCAGAGGATCTGGACACGGGGACACAAAAGTGTCCACCTGATGGTTCCAACGAGTCGCAAAGAGATCGATGTGGGGACGTCCCCAGAGATCGCAAAGCGACTGGAACACTGCCCTGTGAAGCATCCACTCGGTGGAAATAACCCTGCCCTGTCGGGACAGGGAGTCGGCTAGGACGTTCAGACGACCGGGAATGTGACGAACAACCACTCCGGCGTGAACCTCCTGAGCGAGCAGTAAAAGATCCCGAGCTAACTCGTACATCGGAAGCGAGTGCGTGCCACCCTGGTTCCGAATGTAAGCAACCACTGTCGAATTGTCGGATAGTAGAAGGACCTGGCTATTCGACAGGTGAGGGATCCACTGCCTGAAACTCAGAAGAAGAGCAAGAAGCTCCTTCTGGTTGATGTGTAGAGCTGCTTGATCCTGGTCCCACATCCCGTGTAGGGAAAGACTGAGAGGATCCAACGTCGCACCCCATCCGAGATCGCTGGCATCTGCCGTCAGAACGCGATCGGACGTGGGTAAGTCCAGCGGAACATCCTGCGTAATCCACTGAACATCTGTCCAGGGAAGAAGGTGAGGATACAGAGAGTCCGAAAACGGAAGCACCTGATCCAGAGAATCTACATTCGGTCTCCAACGACTGAGCAGAAAGTGTTGGAGAGGTCTGACACGCAGCCGACCTAGAGGAATGAGATCCGTCACCGAACCGCAGAGACCGATCAGCCAGAGAAACTCCGAGCGGTCGCGGACCTGGACTGGGACAGAGTCAGAGCAAAAGCTGAGAGAATCACAGCCTTGGCCTGGGGAACAGCCACCAAATTGAATTTGGTTTGGAAAGACATCCCCAGATCACAAAACGACTGAGAAGGGACCAGGTCCGACTTCTCCTCGTTGACTCTGAATCCTAGCGACGTGAGCAAGCTCAACAGAGTGGCGACATCCGATTCCAGTAAGGCAGCATTGGAATGCCTCTGGAGGATATCGTCCAGATATGCCGAAGTAGTCACCCTGGACTGTGTGCGATGGAACGCTATCACATGCGACATCAGTCTGATGAACGCCCAAGGAGCCAGGTTGAGGCCGAAAGGCATGGCCTTGAACTGGTAAACTCGCCCCAGAAAAGCGAACCTGAGATACTTCCGTGACGCCCGATGCATCGGAACGTGGAAGTAAGCGTCTCGCAGGTCGATGCTGGCTGCGAAATCTCCCTGGTGAATTGATTGGCGGACCGACCTGAAAGTCTCCATGCTGAACTTGGGAGCAATGATAGACTGGTTCAGGATGCTCAGATCGATAACCGGTCGGAGTCGGCCGTCCTTCTTCGGCACCAAGAACAGGCGAGAATAGAAACCCACTGACTGAACGTTCTTGACGACCTCGATCGCCCCCTTTGCCAGGAGATTGGCAATCTCCGTGGACAAAAGTTCCCGACGTAAAAAGTCTGATGGAACTGTGGTTGGAAGAGGCACCCTTGACAGAGTGGGGTGCCGTCGGAAGGATATGCGCAGCCCGGACCGAACAACATCTAACACCCATGGATCGGATGTGATGGTGGTCCAATGGTCTGCGAACTCTGCTATCCTTCCTCCAACCTGGGACGAGTCAAGGTGAGGACCTTCATTTCGAGCCCCGACGAGGCCCGCGAGAGGAGAAACCACCTCCTCTGCTAAATGAAGAATCCTGAGACTTCCCTCGATTCTGCCGACCCCTACCTGTACCCCGTGAGTAAGAAGTAGAGGCGGCGGCAGAAGGACCAGCCTTTTGCTTCACAGAGGAAGCAGAAGGGTACTTGTTAGGCTTGGAACGGCCCTTGCCTCCCAGAGAAGGCTGATCAAGCTGACGAAACAGCAGCTGATCTTTGGAATGACCTAGGACGTCATCCCGGACCGTCGACACGGAACCATGGAAAAGTTGCGGACCTGCCAAAGAAGCAGATCGAAGAGTAGCACGCTGCTCCTCGGGAAGGGATCGTCATGGGTCCAGCACAGCGTCCCTTCGAACTAATTCCAAATTGGCCGTGTTACAGGCATGCGTGTGAGTAAGGTGCATAAGCGCCTTGGACAGCACACGCAAAGGAGCCTGTACCTCGTCAAACTTATCTGGAGGCAGATAAGCAGCCAAAGCTGAGACGACGTGATCTAAGAGAGAAAGCATGCCAAGCATCTCTCTAGATAAGCCCAACGTGGACTCCAGAGTCGTCATTGGAATGACGGCAGACTTGGGCTTGGAAAGCCCGAGGGAAGTGGAGTCCTGATCCAGAACCGTCAAAGTCTGGCAGATTGGCAGAATCGTAGGAATGATAACGCACAGGAGGCAAAAAGGTGTCAACCCTGGTGAAGAACGAAGTCTTCAAAGCCTTGGAATTCAGCTTGGCATCCAATGCTGAAAAAGCCTCAACCACCTGTACCGACTGGCATGGTCGAAGGCGCCCAGAAGCAGGTTGCTCCATAGGCTGTTGGCGCGCGACTGATGATCGCGGCCAGGCTGACACTGTCGGCTGGTTAGCAGGTTTGAGCTCAGGCAGAAACCCAAACACAAAGTCAAGAGCCGCACCCGAGTCCGAAGACTGCTGGCCCTCGACCTCAAGCATGTCGGACTCCTCCCCAGAGTCGGAAGACACATAGCCCATCGTGGGCAAACCAGCCGACGCCTCCCATGGTGTCGGGACACCAGAGGAATCGGAAACCGGCCTGTTTCCAATCCCGGGAGGCGGCGCCATAGGAGGCACCTGGAAACCACCCATAGCCTCGCTGGAAGCAACAGGAAGGCTCTTAGAAAGAACCTGAGTGAGTAAGGAGAGGGCCTCCCTAAGCTCACTGCCTGTACCGACCGGTTCGACAGGGGAGCGAACCAGCAAAGTGGCTTCACCTCTGACCCTCTTAACCAGCGAAGGGTCACGATCCTCCAAAACACCCGACGCGGGACAACGGGCGGCAGCCGAAACATCTGAAGGCAGACATGTATAGGGGTACGATGCACCCCGAGGATCAATATTGCGAGAACTCATGAGAGTCACCACGGACCTCTGCAGGGCAGAAGGTCCAGGCTGCACAAAAGGCGTTGGTCCCCCAAAACTGGTCGTGTGACCAGAGTGAGTAGACGGAAACGCCACGGAGTTCATAGTGTTCCCACTACGAACATCCGAATCCTGTGGTGCTCGACGGTGAAGAGACCACAGCGATGGGCTCGGCCGGCAGCCCCTTCCGACTTCGCCGAGTTGAAGTCAGGGAAGGCTGAGGCCGATATCCCACATCTACAGTATCGGACAGTCCTGCAGTCCCCTGCAGCGAAAAGCCGAGGCCGGCTGAAACAGACGACGAAGCAGACGGACTAGCAGCAGTAGTAGATATGTCGAGAGTCGCTGAGGCTGGTGAATAAGTGGAGAGAGCACACCGGCTCGGCTCCGAAGGAGGAGTCACAACCCTAGTGACAGCCTCAGATGTCGACTGGAGGGGGACCGTAGTCCCGGAACCAGGCATCTCTACACCAGAACACTCAATGGCTCCTGCAGTATCCACCACAGGAAAAGACTGCACATCCCCCACGGAGGAGGAAAAACTCTCACCAGACAAAGTCGGCTCGGCTCGGGAGGCCCCGAACGACCACGTTCTCCTTTCCCGCGGGAGCGGGAGGCACGGCCACGAGAACGAACGACACGGTTTACTGACGCCCAGAAGGTGGAAGACCATGTTCCACAGACACCACACGGCCGCTCAGCCGAACACCCATTACAGGAGGAACAAGACGAATGTACATCGTCCACATGCTTTGGCAGCAGACATTGCCCACAGGGAATTGTCCTGGGCATGATAGAGGTGAGAGGAGCAGAGAAGGTGAGATGAGAAAACAGAACACCCCCAAAGAAGAGAGAAAGGTGACAGAAACAAAGACCCCAGAAGGTCGACCGGGAATCACCCAACAGGAAGACTACTCTCAAAAGAAAGAAGAAACACTGCAGGAGTGGAACCCCGCTGACACCTAACTCTAACACAATTAGAAAATTTTGCAAAAAAAGCATTAACAATAATTGTGAAAAAATCTAAGTCCGAACCGCGTGGCACGCAAAATTCGTGAGCGACTCGAGAGAGAGCAAATAAATATACATTATGGACATATAATAGAAAAGAGAATATATAAAACACTGTTCCTGAGAATACAAAGGATACACTGTGGTATAATGAATCAGGAATCATTAAACATCGAGCTGGTGGAACACTGATAAGCGTGCAAAAACATCTCGACACGAAGCGGATTTTAAAAAGAATGAGTCTTTAGAGACGGTATATGCGCACTGGCAACGGAAGTCGTGGAGTTGTACTTGGGAGAGAGCGTCCCATACTAGGTCTGCGCCGGTTGCACTCGACCCAGTTTTGGCTTATTTTTATTGGTGCTTTTGCACCACTTTTCTTTCCCAACTTGCTTGGGAAAGACAAAAATAGAGAGTATTTTATCCGAGTTAGGGACTTCCACTGTAGTGCAAGCCTGTAGTAAACAATTGTGAGTAGGTTGATAAGAAAAAAGAACCTCTGTTTCTCAGGCCCGCACGTATGGTAATTTTTGGTGCGCATGCAACCTTTTTATGACACCAAAAAATCTTTTAAAAAAATTTGAGATATTGTGCTCATTTCGGTAAATCGATATCGATGCGTTCGCGAATTTTAAATTAACACACTTCCAGCTTTTTCTACATCATACTTTAATAAAGTGGGTGGGTTTTGCAATATTCACGACAGAAAGTGTTTTATTCTGTAAAAGGTAAGTCATAATGACAGCAAGAAGGAAGGTGTCTTTCAGTCTGACAACAAACAGTCACGAAGGGGAATGGTCGATTCGCACCACGTTTGATTTGCACCAACCCTCAGAAAGTCTGCAAAGTCATGTGCTATGTTGAATGGAACACAGTCTCCTGGCATTTATTTTTAGTAACATTTGTATTGTAAATGGCCGTCATTGGGAATTTGTGTACGAAGCCACACAAACCACCCCCCAGCCAAACCGCCCCCTGGATTTTTCACCAATATCTTCTTGACCCTTGATGATTCTTCTGTATGTTTCCTGTGAAACTCCTGTGTTGCATATTCTGTGCTGCCATCGATTGCATATGTCACATTGAAGTGCTTGCTGTCACGACCGCACAACTCTGGAACAGTAGACACATCTGTTGTCTTTCATTGTTGAAGATGATCCTAACACCGGGCTATGATCATCATTTATATATTTCTGAACCTTTTTCGGAGCTTTAAAAATTATTTGATGTTATAGTTATCGTGATCAAAGTGATTTGTCATCCTCACAACATTCTTTGAAGTGTGATGTGCAGCTGTCATAACAAAATGGTAATCATAATGATCAAAATGATCCGTCGCCATCAGAACATTCTTTGAAATATGTGGCTGTCAAAACAAAATAGTAATACTTGTTTGCTATGAGAAGTTGAGTGAGAAGTGTCAATAGCCAACTGACTAACTTGTTTTGACAGTTCTGTTCATGTTTGAATGATCGTCAATTTCATTTTATTCACTAATGTGAACAGACGTGTCGATCCCTTTTCATGGTACTTATTTTGGATTGATTTTCATTTCATGGATTTATTCATGAATGTGTGAACAGGCGTGTATTCAGTGTCGAAATTCAGGTTTATTTTGGATTTAATTACATTTCATGGATTTTTAATTTCAATTGTAATGGATTCGCAGTTAAGTTTTTTTTTTTATTTATTACATTGTCCCTTTCATCTTAACTTAAAATCAAAGTAGATGCAAAAACTCATGTACGTTGATTTATATAAAAACAATGAAAACAAGGAAGGGAAATTGAAAAATGAAAAAAAAAAATGCCGCTCAGGATCACCGATCCAATGTCGAGTTGTGACAACAGTTCCTCGCACCAAGGCCAACACACCTATGAAGTTTCATGACTCTAGGTTGAACCACTATCAAGTTCTCATCCGGAAACCAATTGTTGCGATATACTATGTTCAAGGTCACTGTGACCTTGACCTTTGACCTGGTGAGTCCAACATCAATAGGGTTCTTCCTCGCACCAAGGCCAACACGCCTGTAAAGTTTCATGACTCTAGGTTGAACCACTATCAAGTTATCATCTGGAAACCAATTGTTGCGATATACTATGTTCAAGGTCACTGTGACCTTGACCTTTGACCTGGTGAGTCCAAGATCAATAGGATTCTTCCTCGCACCAAGGCCAACACACCTATGAAGTTTCATGACTCTAGGTTGAACCACTATCAAGTTATCATCCGGAAACCAATTGTTGCGATATACTATGTTAAAGGTCACTGTGACCTTGACCTTTGATCTGGTGAGGCCAAGATCAATAGAGTTCTTCCTCGCACCAAGGCCAACCCACCTATGAAGTTTCATGAATGTAGGTTGAACTACTATAAAGTTATCATCCGGAAAGGAATTGTTGCGATTTACTATGTTCAAGGTCACGTTGACCTTGACTTTTGACGTAGCGAGTCCAAAATCAATAGGGTTCTTCCCCTCACCAAGGCCAATCTACCTATGAAGTTTCATGAATGTGAGTTGAACCATTATCAAGTTATCATCCGGAAACCAACTGTTTAAGATTTACTATGTTCAAGGTCACTGTGACCTTGACCTTCGACGTAGCATGTCCAAAATCAATAGGGTTCTTCCTCCCACCAAGACCAACCTACGTATGAAGTTTAATGAATGTGAATTCAACCACTATCAAGTTATCATCCAGAAACCAATTGTTTACGAGTCCAATCGCCCACCCGCCCGCCCGCCCAGCCACCCGCCCGCCCGCCCGCCCGCCCGCCAGACATTCACCAAACTATAAGTCGAGTTTGACTTCGTCACAACTCGACTGAAAATCCTGATAGGATCACCGATCCAATGTCGAGTTGTGACGGCACAAAAGTTGGTTTAATCATTATCAACTTATCGTCCGGAAACCAATTGTTTACAATTTGCTATGTGAAGGGTCAGTGTGACCTTGACCTTTGACCTAGTGATTCCAAAATAAATAGGGCTCTTTCTTGCACTAATGGCAACCTACCTATGAAGTTTCATGAACGTAGGTGGAACCATTGTCAAATTATCATCTGGAAACTAATTGTTTATGATTTTTAATGTTCAAGGTCACTGTGACCTTAGCCTTTCACCTAGCAAGTCCAAAATAAATGGGTTCTTCCTCTCACTGATGCCAACCTACCTATTACGTTTCATGAACATGGGTCGAAACATAATCAAGTCGTCATCCGGAAACCAATTGTTTACGATTTACTATGTTGAAGGTCACTGTGACCTTGACCTTTCACCTAGCGAGTCCAAAATAAATAGAGTTCTTCCTCTCACTAATGCCAACCTAACTATGAAGTTTCATGAACATGGGTCGAACCATCATCAAGTTATCATCTGGAAACCAATTGTTTTGATTTACTATGTTCAGGGTCACTGTGACCTTGACCTTTGACCTAGTGAGTCCAAAATAAATAGGGTTCTTCCTCTCACAAAGGCCAACCTATATATGAAGTTTCATGAAGGTGGGTTGAACTGTAGTCAAGTTATCATCCGGAAACCAATTGTTTACAATTTACAATGCTCAAGGTCACTGTGACCTTGACCTTTGACTAAGCAAGTCCAAAATTAATAGGGTTCTACCTCTCACCGATATCAACCTATCTATGAAGTTTCATGAACATGGGTTGAACCATTATCAAGTTATCATCCGGAAACCAATTGTTTACGCCCACCCGCCTGCCCGCCCGCCCGCCCGTCCGTCCGTCCGCCCACCCACCCGCCATTCACCAAACTATAAGTCGAGTTTGACTTCGTCACAACTCGACTAAAAATCTGGGGGACAGTTTGGGTTGGCCCCTCAGGGGATGGTTTGGGTAAAATATCGGGGGACAGTTTGGGTAAAATATCGGGGGATGGTTCGGCCAGGGGACGGTTTGGGTGGTATTCTTTGTGTACTGTTATTTGAAACCGTTACGAGTTTCCCAGTTAATTTAAATAAATGCATTTGAGATGCAGGATAATTGGATAACTAAAAGTAACCGTTGCTTGATATAAAAGTAACAGTCATAGTTGAAAATAAATCGCATATAGGCAGGTATGTGCAGTTGAATTGGTTAATAAAAACACGCAAACATTCGTTTTGTATTTCATTTTCAGATTTCCGAAAAATATGATTTATGGATGAACTGCCCGTTCAAATGGGTTGTGATAATTTTGAATATAATGGGGAAAAATTGTGATTCACGATTTTATTAGGCCGGTTGTGAAAGGATTTTTTTGGGGGGTAAAATAAATCTGTGAAAGTTGGTACTTTGACATTTGATTTGTCCCAGAGACGTTTCATCCATGAGGTGTTTCGTCCCGTGTCATAATTTTCACGTTTCACTGAAAAATAAACATTCAAACCCCACTTCGTTTATGACCCAACACCCCTACGGTGAATAACCAATATATTTGCGAAATTTTGCATAGTCCACCAGGCGTTTGGGTGGGGGTCAAATTACCACAAACAACCTCTCGGGGAGAAAATAAAGAGAAAAAAAAAGACCACCCGCCCACATGCTTTTTTGGAAAAAATGGCCTGAGAAACAGACAATCAACTTTGTATGGCCTATACATCATCACATATTGCACATATTTTAAGTAAAAACAATGGGTGTTACCCACATTACACTCAACAGAATTTTTAAAACTTTACTGAAAATGATAAATTTAAAGTAATTTGTATATTTTTTATACTAATAACCAATGACTCAGACTTAGCAGGTTTAAATTCAATATTATCAAGGGCCAAACTCAAATTTTGAAACCCCCTTATCTCCAAAATTTGCATACAATACCGAAAATTAAAAGTCCTATCTGACTCTCCATACTTTTACTACCTGTGCATGCGCACACAACATCATTCTTTGAAGATGAGCCTACTAAAATAATAACTCAGCGGGGAGGTATGAGTGCCCACTCATGGGAGGGCCATCCCTGTCTGGGCTATTGGTAAGTATAAAAAATATACAAATTACTTTGAATTTATCATATTTTTAAACTACAACCAATGGCCCAGACTTAGCTGAATCGTAAAAAGGTGGAGGGCCTAGGACTTGAGAATTAGCAGACCAAATACAGCTCCTAAGCCTACATTCCAAGGTGAAAAGTAGATAAAATTTTTAAAGGAATGACATGTATGTCTCTCTATACAATAAAAGCGAAGACATATCATCAATAAGGAATCATATCCAAGTAATTCTGTATTCTTAGCATGAATGATTATGCTAATTGGGTGTAACAAGCCTCCAATTTTAAGGCTAGTCCGGACAAAGCCACCTAAATTAGGATGGCGTATTCGAGAGTGAGAGACTAACCCCCACAAACACACACCATATATATATAATAAACAAGCTGTATCTAAGATCAGTAATAATCTACAGACAAAACAGCTTAACACATAGTTACACACTTATCAAGCCAGAAGAGATGAAGAAAAATCCCCCCCACCCCCTTTTTTTTTAAGGAATATTCTTCATAACAAAGAGGGAAGCGCTCTGGAATCAGTGAAAAGCGGTACCAAATAATCTATATATATTCACCCAACAGGCCCCCAGCCATTAATTATTATTAAATATTGGTGCTTAATGCCACTTCAATAGCTAAGGCTATCGTGGAGATCCCAGTTATTAACAGCACAAGCTTCTAAAGTATGCCGGAGTCGGAATACGTAGATAGGCCAAAAACTGGTGATATAACGTGTACAACCATACACTTGCCCAATTGAATCCCAATGGAAAGTATCTGTTAGAGCACACTTCTGAGGCAACCAACAGGCGACCCCGTTCAGGTGTACAATTAATTCCAATAATTAAACTCCAATTGAACCGTGCGAATGTACAAGAATGTGAATTCTCCTGTGTACCGTCTCTGGTAGAACCTGGATTAAGAACATGGAATGAGCTATGATTAACAGACGGAGATCTGGCCCCAGATCCTCGACACATGTCCCATATAAAAATGCCTCGAACGGCTAGCTATCAACCCGAACATGCGAAGTCGGATAGGTACTCTGCGGTCAACATGCTTCATCAATGAAGCAGGGGATGATGCCATAGCTGCAACTGGATCCTGCAGTGTGGAAGGAGCGCCCCGAACCGCAAGCGTGAACAGGCGTACCAACTCACTAAAGTTTCTCGAATCAAAAACAGTCGACCCCGACTCCTGATGGAAAGGAGAGGGTTCTCCAGCTCGCGGTCTGCTCTGGACCTTGCCGAGCATTCCATTAGAAACTTGTAGGCATCTATCCCTTATTGTGCATATCCATGGAAGAAGAGGAAGCTGTAACCACAGCTGACCCCGGATCAATTGTAGAAGAAGCATCCAGACTCGTCACATAGGATGGATGCTCCTGCTCACTGAGGTTTCTTACAATACAAAATAGTCGTCTCCGACTGTTAACTGGTAGAGTGCTGAATTATTTTTGGTCATCAGAATTTGTTCGCATATGTTTGCCTTGTAACAATTTATGGGAGAGTGCCAATAGGCACTCTCCCATAAATTGTAACAAGGCAAATCCTAAGAGACTAAATAATTTCACTTCAAAGGTGATTTGAACAACATCCACAAAATAAGAAACCTTTAAGTGCTGGTACCGACACTTCAGACTAAAGCCCAAATATGGGCTTCCAGCACTCAACCAGTTAACAGGAAGAAAAATGCTCTGCACTCACGATCTGTCCCCAGATCTCGCTGAGTATTCCGCTTAGAAACTTCTAGGCTAATCCTCTTTCGTGCGCTTCCATGTAAGTAGAAGAAGCCATAACTTCCACCGGCCCTGGCTGCAGTGTGGAAGGAACATTCCGATGCGTGTTTCGATTCAATATGGTTTCTCACATGGACACAGTCAACCCCGACTGTTAACGGGATGGAGAGGGTTCTCCAATCGGTGATCTGACCCCAGATCTAGCTGAGTGTCCCGTAGAGAAACTTCTGGCTTCTTCTACATGCACAAATGACCGGACCGACCCAGCACCATCAGACGGCTCACTACTGTAGTCTGCTTGTGGGTGCCCCTTTCTGGGTTTTTAAGCTGTGATAAGCCGCGCAAATTGCAACAGCAAGTCTGTTACAGAGGCTTGTGGAGCAGTGGCTTATATTCTCCGCCGCATGTTGCTCCTGGGATGGAGATCTGGAAGCCAATCTCATCGTTGAACGTCCCGATGAAGTGGAGGAAGAAGCCATAACGGCAGCCAGCCCCGGCTGCAGTGTACAAGGAGCGTCCCGAGCGGCCAGGGAGGATGTTAGCTCCGACTCAGTGCAAGTTTCTCAAAGCAATAGTTGACCCCGACTATTACTGGGTTACAGAAGGCTCTCTCGCTTGCGGTCTGATCCAGACCTCGCCAAGCTTCCCAAAGAGAAACTTGCAGACTTCTTTCCCTTATTTTGCCATCATCACTGGGTGAGCTTTTGATTAAAAGGTGCTCGCTCTACCCAAATCTACACTCTCCTCAACCACATCGGACATACCCGGTATTACGTTTCCCACTATCGGGTAACCACCTGACCGGTCGAGCTAGCTGCTGGAATCAGAGGCCTTAATCCTTATATTCAAGAGCACCTTAGAACCTAGCTCTGATTACTCCTCAGAGTGCGATGACGGAAGCATATGCTGGACGGGTGTCACAATACCATCACCATGTTCTTGTTCCTCTGGAAAAGAAACTGAAAATTTGAATTATCTTGCAGTGACAGCCCCGACATCGGAACTTCACCGCGAATACATAGCGCGACACCTGCTTCCAACATTAGTGTCCTAATGAGTCGACCCCGACCACACAAGTAGGACCTGAATCAGTAGGAGTGCAGTGACTACAGGCTAGGCAACAAACATGTAAAACCGATGTTGACTACTTCGCCCTACACTGAGAGCAGTAATTCATAAATAATTATAATCCAATAAGTTCACTGCACTCCTAACATCTAACATATAATCATACAATATAAGGATACATGACGAAGACAATCAAAAATAATTTCGAAATAAATTAAAACACATTTTTTCCCCAAGGGAACCACATGAGCCCAACGGCATCCCAATAGAGCCTAAGTGTGGACAAACACCAAAATATTAAAGCTACACTACCGGAATATTAATAAATGTATCCTAATATAATTGTGATGAAATAAAACCCTGAATATTACCTGTTAATGGCATTGTTAAAAGTAAACAATGTCAGGATAGAAAAACCGGAAACTAGACAAAAGGCACACAAAAGGCCCAAGTCAGTAAATAATTAACTGATACCTAATGCAAAGCTAGATCTTCATGTGAAGAAAAAACAATGTATCCGGTAGGAGATGCCAGACAATAACAGCCCAACACCCCTAGGGTGAGGACTTAACAGTGGGGATAAACAGAATAAACATTCTCTACAACACGTTCAACTCCCAAGAAATTTAATAAAAAATTTCAATAAAAAAACAGCCAGAAAGCTTAGGAGTTTAACCAGAAGGACAGGGAAGGAATACATAACCAACAGTAGGTAAATCATTAGCAAAACTAATGACGTCAAGGCGTATATCCTGAAATTGGGTAACATGAAATAATTTTCATATTATTAAAAGTTACAGCCCTGAACGTCTCAAACCACTGTTGTTCACTTCCATCATCCATTCACTGACTTGAATCCACCATATACATCATTGATTTGTGTCTGGCATCCACCAAAAGAGAGATTTAATGCACAGATGTCAGTTGAGATGTTTACTGACTTATGGCCAAACAAAGATGTTGGCGCCAATTCCAGTCTCTTCCGGAGTACTGCGCATGCAATTTAATTTTCGGTATTGTATGCAAATTTTGGGGATTGGGGGTGTTCAAATTTGTGTTTGGTCTTTGATAATATTGAGTTTGCACCAGCTAATAAGTCTGGGCCATTGGTTGTAGTATAAAAATACATGTTCTTGAGATCAGAAGTTGAAATTTTTAAATATAAACATTAAGCATCACACCATGTACATATTTCAATTGCAAAATAGTGACTTTTCACAATTCAGATAATGGAGGTTACAAACAATGTACTACGAATCATTTTTGAAACTACAACAAAAATATACACTCACTGTAATTGTTGGATTACTTTCGGGTATAGGGGAACCAGTCTGGAGTGCAATCTGGAACAAAAAATATTAAGATTCAAAATCTTTTTAGCAATTCAATAAGGATGGAACATTTTAGCTTATTACTAACAAGTTCATAGTAACTTCGAACACACCTGAGAGAAATAAAACCTTGGGCTTTTGAAGAGAATTTTGAGTGGGCTTCCACCCAGACATTGACTACATGGGTCTATTTAGCCTGTGAAACTTATCCATTTACCTAGCATGAAAGGCAGACAACACTTGCAAACAAAATGCTTGAAGAACTATTTTTTAAAAAAATTTTGCATCAAAAACATAGCTTATGATCCCTCACTGGCAGAGAATTATTTTTCAAATACAGAAATGTTTGGTACAATTATTATTAATAGGCTGTAGTCAGAAGGTTTTGAAATGTTGAGGTTGCTTAAGGAGGTGCATGTTTGCTGAACATTTTGCAAAAGAAAATATTCTGATAAATACTCACATTTCCCCTGAGACTAGGTAATTTAGTTGTATCTATTTTGCCAACATCCCATGTCATAACCTTTGTAACTGGATCAAAAGTATATTTACCCTGCGTTGGAGTCAAGGTAACATTTAATACTGACTTTGGGAATGGAACTTCAACCACAACATTTTCTACCTGCAAAATAATGAGTATAAAAATATTAACTTTGAAGTAAAACTGATGCTAAAGGATAAAAGTTTTTGTTTCTCACTTGAAAACCAGTTTATTTTTTCTTGAGGTTTAAAGTCAGGGAAACTTCGTAAACTGCAAAAATCAAAAAGTAGTCTGCATGTAACAGTTGTCCTTTTATTTTCCATAGGGTTTCTATGGTAACTATAAGCTGCAATTGCAGTCATGTTTGCAACCCGATTAACATTAAATGAGGATTGTTGGTAGAGGGTGTCCCATGCATCAAGCTAGTGAAGTTTCAAAACATTTGGCCTTTTGGTTTCAGAGAAGAAAATTTTTGAAAATCCACCAACCAGAATCAAGGAATGTCTCTGGCAACCATGTTTTTCAACCGACGGGAACAAAATGAGGATCGTTTGTAGAGGACCTCCCATAGACCATTCCCGCCAAGTTTGGTTCACACCAGCTCAGCAGTTCCAGAGAAGAACATGAAAATGTAAAAAGTTTATGGACGAAAACCAACGCCAAGTCATGGCAATAGCACACATGGTCCTTTGGGCCAAGTGAGCTAAAAATGAAAACATATTCTATTTTCACTTAATAGATTGTTTCAGATACTATTTTGGGAGGGGTTTGTGTTCATTGGAAGTAGCAGTTATTTTCTTGATTTATGTTTGAGTAAATATTTGATGAATACAATTAATCAGATCATAATCACTGGCAAATTGTGCGCTTGTTCATAAATATGTGCCACTGAATTGTCAGACTATGTCTCTGCTATTAACAGTAGCATGCACTTGTTCATAAATTTCATTTTGTTATGAAAGTAATATTTATAAATGTCACTGTGTCCACTAGAACTAGGCCCTTATCATAGTTAACTAATAGCAAATTGTATGCTTATTCGTAAATATTATTTTGTTATCAGGCATTAAAAACTGCAGATGGCAATTTTAATACCTGATAACAAAACAATATTTATTTGTGGTGTATGCCCATTCAGTGGACTAGAGTATTGTGCTGGTATAATTCAACAGCCAATAAAAATGATAAATTTCAAGTAATTTGTATATTTTTTATACTTACCAATGGTGCTAACTCAAATTAATCCAGGGCCAAACACAAATTTTGCCCCCCAATCCCAAAATGTGCATACAAAACCGAAAAAAATAAGTCCCAGATGGTCCACCATACTTTTGAGATCTGCACATGCACAGTATCCAGGAAGGTACCGAAATTGGCACCAACCATCATTCTCTCCACAGATGCCTGTTAAAATGTTATAAGCAGTGGGGAGGTATGAGTGCCCGCTCATGGGAGGGCCATTGTTAAGTATAAAAAAATATACAAATTAATTAAAATTTATCATATTTTTATACAACAACCAATGGCCCAGACTAGCTGAATCATAAAAATGCTTGGACTTGAAGGAAAATCCGATCTCTCAATTACTTCAGTAAAGGATAGCTCCTACAGGAGAATAGGAGAAGATAGGAATTATACAGTAGAGCCCACTTAATTGGATATCTCTTGTTTTTCCGTGTAAATTGAATATAATTTTCAAACACAAAACCATTTACCATACCTTAGTACAAATTTCATCTGTTAATTGCATATGGGTTGTAGAGTAAACTCCTGTTAATTGTATATAAATTTTTGTAATATGTAGAAAAAATTACTGTGACACGCTCCAAATTCCCCTTATTTATCAACTTTTTTGGCCTCATTACATCCATCATAGGCATTTATTCTATTATATCTTGTTTGACAGAGCTCTATGAATAAATGCTCAGTTTACCCCCAGAACACAGGAAACTGACCAACTCCCTGTTAATTGTATACTCCTGTTAACTGAATAATTTTCAATGGCAAAATGGATATTCAATTAAGAGGATTCTACTGAATATGTCTTTCTCCTTTACGAGAAAAGAGAAAGGCATAACACCAACAATGTAATTGAGTATTACATAATATATAATTCTCCATTTAATGCCAGCATAACCTGTTATGCTAATTTGGGGAAGGAAAACCAATATATAATGAAAGTGTCAATGACACTGTAGCTTAACTTGTGTGTTGTGTTTGATGAAAAGGATAATGTTCAATGTTTATGAAAGGATTATGAAATAAGACAAGAATTGTGATAATTGGGAATATGTTCATTTCTGTTCCCTGTATGCTATGTTTATGATAAAAATAATATGAGGTGTACACTGTACTAAAGATCTGAGGGGTGGGTTAATATGACATCACAGTTAATATATGTGGCCCTCACAGTTAACATATATCAACAAAATTACAATGAAATTATTCCAAAATGAGTCATCCTATCAAGTTACATTAAAATCCCTTCATAAATATGGCCTGTAGACTGTGCTAAAGGTTTTCGGGCTTCTGGCCCCTGTAGCCGTCAGTTTCCCAATTGCGTCCAAAGGGGACGTTCTCATCTAGACATTATATGAAGTCAACCTACCAAGTTACAATGAAATCCCTCCATAAATACGACCTGTATACTGTGCTAAAGGTTTTCGGGCTTCAGGCACCTGTAGACATCACAGTTGACCAACCACGACCAAAAGGGGATGTCATCATCTAGGCATTATATGGAGTCAACCTAACAAGTTACAATGAAATCCTTCCATAAATACGACCTACAGACATGCTAAAGGTTTTTGGGCTCGGGCAGCCATCAAGGCTGAATGATCGTGACCAAAAGGGGACGTTCTCGTCTGGACACTATTTGGAGTCATCCTACGAAGCTACAATAAAATCCCTTCATAATTATGACCTGTAGACTGTTCTAAAGGTTTTCGGGCTTTGGGCCCCTGAAGCCGTCACAGTTGCTCACTTGTGTCCAAAAGGGGACATTCTCATCTAGACATTATATGAAGTCAACCTACCAAGTTACAATGAAATCCCTTCATAAATATGACCTGTAGACAGTGCTAAAGGTTTTTGGGCTTCGGGCACCTTTAGCCGTCAAAGTTGCCCAAACATGTCCAAAAGGGGACGTTCTCATCTAGGCATTATATAAAGTCAACCTACCAAGTTACAATGAAATCCCTTCACAAATATGACTTGTAGACTGTGCTTAAGGTTTTCGGGCTTCGAGTTCGGGCAGCCATCATGGTTGAATAATCGCAACCAAAGGGGACAATCTCATCTGGGCATCATCTGGAATGATCCTATGAAGTTACAATGAAATCCCTTCATAAATATGGCCTGTAGACTGTGCTCAAGGTTTTTGGGCTTCGGGCACGTGTAGCCAACACAGCTGACCAATTACGACCAAAAGGGGATGTCATCATCTAGGCATTATATGGAGTCAACCTAATAGGTTACAATGAAATCCTTCCATAAATATGACCTTTTACCTATGCTAAAGGTTTTTGGGCTCGGGCACCCATCAAGGCTGAATGATCGCGATCAAAAGGGGGACGTTCTCATCTAGACATTCTTTGGAGTCATCCTACCAAGTTACAATGAAATCCCCTCATAAATATGACCTGTAGACTGTGCTAAAGGTTTTCGGGCTTCGGGCACCTTTAGCCGTCACAGTTGCCCTGAATGATCATGGCCAAAATGGGACGTTCTCATCTTGACCTTATTTGGAGTCAACCTACCAAGTTACAATGAAATCCCTTCATAGATATGACCTGAAGACAGTGCTAAAGGTTTTTGGGCTTCGGGCACCTTTAGCCGTCAAAGTTGCCCAAACATGTCCAAAAGGGGACGTTCTCATCTAGGCATTATATGAAGTCAACCTACCAAGTTACAATGAAATCCCTTCACAAATATGACTTGTAGACTGTGCTTAAGGTTTTCGGGCTTCGGGTTCGGGCAGCCATCATGGTTGAATAATCGCAACCAAAGGGGACAATCTCATCTGGGCATCATCTGGAATGATCCTATGAAGTTACAATGAAATCCCTTCATAAATATGGCCTGTAGACTGTGCTCAAGGTTTTTGGGCTTCGGGCACTTGTAGCCAACACAGCTGACCAATTACGACCAAAAGGGGATGTCATCATCTAGGCATTATATGGAGTCAACCTAATAGGTTACAATAAAATCCTTCCATAAATATGACCTTTTACCTATGCTAAAGGTTTCTGGGCTCGGGCACCCATCAAGGCTGAATGATTACGATCAAAAGGGGACGTTCTCATCTAGACATTATTTGGAGTCATCCTACCAAGTTACAATGAAATCCCCTCATAAATATGACCTGTAGACTGTGCTAAAGGTTTTCGGGCTTCGGGCACCTTTAGCCGTCACAGTTGCCCAATCATGTCCAAAAGGGGACGTTCTCATCTAGACATTATATGAAGTTAACCTACCAAGTTACAAAGAAATCCCTTCATAAATATGACCTGTAGACTGTGCTAAAGGTTTTCGGGCTTTGGGCTCGGGCAGTCATCATAGATGAATGATCGCACGTTCTCATCTAGACATTATATGAAGTTAACCTACCAAGTTACAATGAAATCCCTTCATAAATATGACCTGTAGACTGTGCTAAAGGTTTTCGGGCTTGGGCAGCCATCATGGGTGAATGATCGCAACCATAGGGGACAATCTCATCTGAGCATCATCTGGAGTGATCCTAAGAAGTTACAATGAAATCCCTTCATAAATATGACCTGTAGACTGTGCTCAAGGTTTTCGGGCTTCGGGCACTTGTAGCCATCACAACTGACCAATCACGACCGAAAGGGGATGTCATCATCTAGGCATTATATGGAGTCAACCTAACAGGTTACAATGAAATCCTTCCATAAATATGACCTTTTGCCTATGCTAAAGGTTTTTGGGCTTGGGCACCCATCAAGGCTGCATTATCGCGATCAAAATGGGACATTCTCATCTAGACATTATTTGGAGTCATCCTGCCAAGTTACAATGAAATCATTTCATAAATATGACCTCTAGACTGTGCTAAAGGTTTTCGGGCTTCGGGCTCCTGTAGCCGTCACAGTTGCCCAATCACGTCCAAAGGGGGACTTTCTCATCTAGACATTGTATGAAGTCAACCCACCAAGTTACAATGAAATTCCTCAATAAATATGACCTGTAGACTGTGCTAAAGGTTTTCGGGTTTTGGGCTCGGGCAGTCGTCACGGTTGGCAGATCATGCCCAAATGGGGAAATTCGCATGTAGACATCATAAGGAGTCATCCTACAAAGTTACAATGAAATCCCTCCACATTAAACATGACCTGCAGACTGTGCTAAAAGTTTTTGGGTTTCGGGCTTGGGCAGCCATCACGGTTGATAGAACATGCCCAAAAGGGGACGTTCTCGTCTAGGCACTATACAGAGGCATCCTACCAAGTTACAATGAAATCCCTTCGTAAATACGACCTGTAGACTGTGCTAATGGTTTTCGGGTTTTGGGCTCGGGCAGCCATACCGGTTGCCCGATCACGACCAAAAGGGGACGTTCTCATCTAGACATGACCCAAACCTGCATATGAAATTTCGTGACAATCAGACAAGAACTGCGGGGTGTAGCCCGTGCTAAAGGAAATGTGAACAGACGTCACAGACTCACAGACTAACAGACTCACAGACTAACAGACTTCCGCACGCGTGATGGCAATAGCTTATCTTGACTATGTCAAGTTAAGCTAAAAATAGTCCAGAGAATGAGACTCTTTATACTCATTTAAATGTGTCTGAGGATTGTATATTAACGCTCGTTTGACACGTAACATATACAAATGCTTCACAGTGAGCTAGACTTTCAAAACAGTACATAAACGAGACATGGTTATTGCTTCACACCGAGCTACACATTAAAACCACCACAGCACCGACGCAGGACTACTGTCACTGGAGGAGGTATTCCCTTGCTCTTCACTATTGAGCCAGATAATCATAAGGGAAAAAAACGTCCCCCACCCCTTCCGCTTGTTCTGAGGTAAAATTCCACAGAACGAAGAGGGCAGCGGAACAGCGTCAGAGCTGGAGCAGACTGCCTAAAGACCTTGTAGATGTACCATTAGTGGACGACATTCTGGGCAACAGAAAGAGGACCCAAAGATCTAAGGCCACCAGAGAGGGACTCTAAATTTCTCAGGTAAAACTTGGTAGATGAAGAGGGCTGTGTCCAGTAAGCAGCCTTCATGAGATCAGAAATGGCTATACTGTTAGAATAAGCCCAAGAGGTGGACAGTGCTCTAACCTCGTGCACAGATATCTTATTGACAGAACATTGATCCGAAGATAGATTTTCGAAGGCAATGCATATTGACATCTGAATCCATCTAGCAATAGAATGAACAGAAATATCTTTTCTGTTAGGCATCAAATAAAGAAAGAAACGTTTTCTTCCCTTTCTAATAAAATCTGATCAATGTTTATATATGCGCATTGCTCTGACTGGACACAGCAAAGGTCTACGGTTATCCGAGGACAGTAAAGCCTTAATGACAATAGGCTCCGGTCGCTTATCTGGAATCTGATTCTTAGCCAAAAATCCCACTTCTGTAGTGAAAGTAATGGTATTATCCACGCTTCGGTAATGAGATTCATCAACAGATAATGCATGAAGTTCTCTGACTCTTCTAGCAGATGCAAAGGCTAAGAGAAACGCCATCTTATAGGTCAAGAATTTGAACTCTTGTATGTCTAACGGCTCGAAAGGAGTTTCTTTGAGATTTAACAGAACCCAAGCCAAATTCCATTTAGGAATTAATCTGAGGGTTCTAGGTCTATTGACAGAGAAATTTCTAACTAGCTTGGATAAAGATGTATCTGATCCAATAGCCAAGTTATCATGATGAGCGTAAGTATCTGATAACACAGACCTATAGCCCTTAATGGGCTGCAGTTTCAGATTGTCAAACAAGTAGACCAGGAAATTGGCAATATGTGGTATGGACGGATCGTATATGTCTATCGACTGATCTATACACCAACGGAAGAAAACCCTCCATTTTGCTGCATAATTCAACGAAGTGGAGGCCCTCCTACAGTTAGAAATTGCGTCCACTGCTCGTCCCGTAAAATGTTTTCTGTGCAAGAAGGACCGCACAACGGAAATACGTGAAGTTTGATACCTTCCGGGTTGTGATGCAGTGCGCGTGACTTCCCCTGATAAAGAAGGTCCTCTCGTGGAGGAAGCTTCCGGGGAACGTCCCATAACAGACACCTGAGATGATTGATCCAAGGTTTCTGTGACGACAGAGGGGCTACTAGCAGGATTTTGCAATGAGACTGTCTGATCTTTAACAGAATCTGCTGAATCAACGAGCTGGAGGAAATGCATATCCTATCATCCCATCCCATGAAATCGACAGAGCGTCTACTGTGTATGCTCGATGATCTGGACATGGCGACACAAACTTGTTCAGGTGTGTCGCAAAAAGATCTATCATGGGACGATCCCACTGGTAGCAAATCTGCCTGAATATTCACTTGTTGAGAGTCCACTCCAATGGCAACAGGCGACCTTTCCGAGAGAGAGAGACTGCTAATACGTTCAGACGACCAGGTATATGACGGACTGAGAGATGAACATGATGATTCAGAACGAATAGGAGAATCCTCTACATTAATTTGCATAATGGAATCGAGTGAGGGCCGCCTTGGTTCCTGAGGTAAGCAACTACTGTTGAATTGTCCGACAGAATTGGAATGTGGACGTTCGCTATTTGGCGAATCCAATGTTGTAGTGCTAGCCATATTGCCATCATCTCTTTCATGTTTATGTGCTTCTCTAGGAACCAAGAGTCCCAAAAATCCTGGAACTTCAAATCTGTGGATCCGGCAGTTGAAGTGGAACTCCTTGAGTTAAGCACTGAAGATCTGCCCAAATCTGAACCCTTTGTTTTACTTGGTCCGTTAAAACAATACTGGTTTCGAGCGAATGCATCTTCACACTCCAATTCTGAGTAAAGAATATCTGGAGGGGACGCATGCGCAGACGGCCAATCGGAATAAGATCTGCAGCCGCTCCGCACAACCCCATCAGTCGCATAAATTCCCTCGCTGTTAATGCATCTGAGTGTAGACAAAAGCGAGCATAACAACTGACTAATTTCGCTCTGGGTAACGACAGATGAACCATATTGTTGTGAGTCTCGAAGCTCATTCCCAAGTGAGTGAACGACTTGGGCGGAGCTAGATAAAACTTTTTCTCGTTTACTATGAAACCGAGACATCGGAACAATTGTAGCATACTCTGAACATTGTTCTGAAGAATAATTCTGTTGTCGTATCTCTGAAGAATGTCGTCCAAGTAAGCCGACGCAGACGAATGAGCTCAGAAGTATGACATTACCAAGCTCATAATTTGAGTGAAAGCCTAAGGAGCCAGGTTTAGACCAAAGCACATTGCTCTGAACTGATAAACCTTTCCTTGCATGGCGTACTCCAGGTACTTTCTGAATGCCGGATGTACCATGAAATTGAAAGTAAGCGTCCTTTAGATCTATGCTTGCCGCATAGTCTTTCACTTGAATGCTCACTCTTACCAATCGAACGGTTTCCATATAGAACTTTGGAGCCATGATTAACTTGTTTATCCAGCTCAAACCTATTACCAGTCGGAACGAACCGTCTGGCTTTGGTAAGAGGAACAGGTGACTGTAAAAGCCTTGAGAATTTTGATTCTAGACAACCTCTATTACTTCCTTTAATAAGAGAGCCTGTACCTCCACTAGGAGAGACTCTCTTTTGAAAGGATCTGCTGGAAGATTTGTCCAATGCGGACATCTTGTTAGTGAGGGTTTCTCTCGGAATGATAGCCGCAGGCCTTCCAAGACTACCCTTCTCACCCACTGATCTTCTGTGACTGCTATCCAGTTTCTCGTGAAGTTTGATAACATTTTGCTAACTAGCAAGCAATAGAGGTCTTGACCATCACCTGTAGGACTTGCAAGGCATATGGGAGGAGAAACTACATCCTTTCCACGAAGATTCTCGTCATGTCGACTTAGGGGCATCTGACCGATAATCCTGATCAGACTTACGCCCCTTTCCTGAGTCACTGTAGTGACGACCTCAGGAGTAATTATATGAGGGTTTCTTGAACCCTCGCAAGGAATTCCCTTTTGATTTAGAACGTCCTCGCTTACCCTGGTCTGCTGAAGCATGTTGCTGAGAAGCCAACTTCAAAAGCAGAGCACTAGAAGCTTTCTTAGTAGCCTGTTCATAGACTAACAAAAGCTTGTTGTCAAACAGAGTATGTCCGGAGACCGGAGCAACCCGGAGAGACCTTTTCACTTTGTTATCTATAAGTGATGATGATGCAAGGGCAGCATCACATCTGATTAACTCCAGATTTGCCACTTTCAAGGCGGAGTTATACGTGGCATACATGACTGCCCTGGAAAGAACTCTAAGCGAGGTACACACGTCCTCAAATTCCTTCCCATTGAGACGTTGCGCCATAGCTCTGGTAAGGTGATCTGTGTAGGACATTGAGTCCAAATTCGCTCTATTTGATGAAATAGCAGATTCCATCACATCCGAACGAATACTGAATGAAGCAGGTAGGGATATATCTAAATCCCCGGCCTGTTCATCTAAATGCAGAGGTGCTCTCTGAACATCTTCTCCAACCGTTTTAAATGAACATGGTCCAAGGAACGGTATATTTATGGAAGATGTTGATAAGAAAGCGCCTTTCTTCCTCACACTAGAGAGGCTAAAAATGGAGTGGTCGACATGGCCAAAGGCCTGCGACACCTGTCTAGACTGTACCGGAAAAGAAAGAACTTCTTCCTTCCTCCGTATAAAGTCTGCGTCTAAAGATGCCAGCGGTTTCTCCCTTGTTGTCGCAGCTTGCTAATTCAGTGGAACAAATTCAGGATAGTACTGATGGATAAATTCCATCACTACCATATGTTGTTCTGAAAGGGAAGGGTAATCCTCTTCCTTATCCCTTTCACCATCCGACTGAATCAGCTGTGAATCTCGGTCCATCACATCTGTGTAAACAGATGACTGGACCAACCCAGCACCATCTGACAGCTCACTTCCAGAGTCTGCAGGAGGCTGCTCATGCACTTGCTGGGATGCTGCCATCAGCTGCACAATCTGTGACAGCAAGTCCGTCACCGAGGCTTGAGGAGTAGTTGTGTTTTCTAGCCACTTGCTGCTCCTGGGATGGCGTTCCGGAGATGGATCTCTTCTCCGAACGTCCCGATAATGTAAGCCTCGGTTCCCTAGCTACTGGATGGTCCGACTTCACGGGCGAAGAGTGGCTCCTTCTTCGTGCAGCTGGCTGGATATCCGAAGTCGGGTAGCTAGGATCCGGTCGAGTGTGCTTATGAATCGTAGCAGAGGAAGCCGTGACTGTAGCCGAAGCCGGCTGCAGTCTAGAAGGAGCATCCCAAGTGGCAAGTGAGGACGTATGCTCTGGCCTGTGCAAGTTTCTCATAACGTCTGGCCCCAGATGTTGTTGGGTTAGAGAGGGACCTCTCCCACTCACGGCCTTGTTAGGCCTCGCCGAGCCTCCCGACAAGAAACTTGCTGACTTCCTCCTTATTTCCATCATTGCTGGGTGAGCATTTGATTTTAAGGTGCTCGCTCTACCCAAATCTACATTTCCTTCGACCGCAACGGACCTACCCGGTGTTACGGCTCCCACGGATGGAGTAACCGCTTCACCTGTCAAGCTAGCTGCTTGCAAGGGATTAAGAACACTAACTAGAGGCCTTATCCCTTGCTTAATATTCAAGAGCACCTTTGCAGCTAGCTCTGTTTGCTCATCAGAGCAAGACCATGGTAGCACACTTTTGGTGGGCATCACAGTACCATCAACATGTTCTTGTTCCTCTGAAAAAGAAACTGAAAAACATGGATTATCTTGTGGTGAGATCACTGGCATAGGCATCTCACCACCAACGACGTACCATGACACCCATTTCCAATGTCTGTCATCCTAATTCACACATGTAGGACAAGAATCCGCAGGAATACATCTACTACAGGCAAGGCCACAAGCATGCAAATCTGAGGAAGACATCCACGCCTTGCATTTAGAGCAGTAAGCTTTCATGATTCAATCAAAATAAGTTGATAGTACTCCTGCAAACTCTGCAATAAATATATGATAAAGATACATAAATAATTGCAATCAAAATCAAAATCAAAAAATAAATTAAAAAATTTTTCGAAAATTTTTTGAAAAAGCCCAAGTTCCTGAAGGGAACATGAAGAGCCCAAAGGCATCCTGATCGAGCTAAAGTGTGGACAAAATCCAATTTCTTTTAGCTACACTACCGGTATCATAATCAATGTATCTTACAACAATCCTACAGTAATATAATATCTAAATACTACATATATTTAAAGACGTTGCCAATGTCAAGAACGTCAAAGGAAAAAACCAGAAACAAAACAAGACATCAGGCACAGAAAAAAGGCCCAAAGTCCGTAACAGATTTTAAAGTTACCAGATTTAAAGCTAGATCTTCAAATGAAGAAAAAACGATACATCGGATAGAAGATGCAAGACCAAAATGACCTAACACCCCTAGGGTGAGGACGTAATCATGGGGATAAACAGAATAAACATTCTGTAATACACGTTAAACTCCCAAGAAATTTAATAAAATATTTCGAAAAAAACTGCCAAAAAGCTTAGCAGTTTAACAGGAGGGCTTCAAGGAGGGATAGGGAAGGAACACTTAACAAACAGTGGATAAATCATTAGCAAGAATGATGACGTCAGGTGCATGCCTCGAGATTGGGAAACATGAAATAATTTTTATAATTATTATAAAGTTACAGCCCTGAACATTTCCAACCACCATTGTTTCCTTCCATCATCCATTTATAGCCTTGGATCCACCAATTTTACCATTGATTTGTGTCTGGCATCCCCCAAAATGGAGATTTAAAAGCACAGATGTCAGTTTGTTGTTGCTGGCTTTAGGGCCAAACAAAGAATAATGGTTGGCACCAATTTCGGTACCTTCCTGGTTACTGCGCATGCGCAGATCTCAAAAGTATGGAGGACCACCTAGGACTTAATTTTTTTCAGTTTTGTATGCAATTTTGGGGACTGAGGGGCAAAATTTGTTTTTGCCCTGGATTAATTTGAGTTAGCACCAGCTAGTTTGGGCCACTGGTTGTCGTATAAAAATACAAGATATTTGTTAAAAAGCTCCCACAAAACCTGTAATTGCCCAAAATATGGAACGTCATTTTTCAATCCTCGAACATAATTATTTTAGTATAATTAAGTATCCAACATGCTTTTTTTTAATATTTATTGTAAGTTTTTATTTTTAAATTTATTGAAGCTGAACATAAATAAACAATTTGTGTTCTGTTATCCATAAGAAGCACTCCCTTTCTGGAGGCTGATTAGAGTCAACTTTCTACAGCACAGTTCGGACACTATGGAGGAGTCTCCGCATTAAAATAGTGGTCAGTTCGGATTAAATTGCTGGAGAACAGTTTGGCCAGAGTACATTTTGGGAGTAATTCATCACATGTATATGAACCTCAATGCTGGTTCCTCAAATTTAAGAAGAGTTTTCCTGAATAAGATATGTATTACTGCCGATCTCTCGACTTATTTAATAGCAACTTCTACACTAGTATATCCTTCTGATAAAAATAACACTGATTATTTCTTCAATTAACACACATGGATTTTTTAATTACATATAATACACACAAAGTTAGCAAAATGAAACAATCTGTCGTATATAGAAAAATGATAAATGTAAAGTAATTTGTATATTTTTAATACTTACCAATGGCCCAGACTTAGCTGGTGCAACCTCAATATTATTAAGGGCTAAACACAAATTTTGAACCCCCAATCCCCAAAATTTACATAGAGTACCAAAAATTAAATGTGCTATCTGCCCTCCATACTTTTAGTACTTGCACATGCGCAGTACTCAGGAAGAGACTGTAATTGGCACCAACATCATTCTTCCTAGTTGTTCCTACTGAAGTGATAACTCAGCGGGGAGGTATGAGTGCCTACTCATGGGAGGGCCATCGCCATCTGGGCCATTGGTAAGTATTAAAAATATACAAATTACTTGAAATTTATCATATTTTAATACTAAAACCAATGGCCCAGACTTAGCTGAATCGTAAAAAGGCAGAGGGCCTAGGACTTAAAGAATTAACAGACCAAAATACAGCTCCTTAGCCTGCATTAGAACTCCCAAAGTGAAAAGGAGATTAACATTTTAAGGAATTACCAATATATCTCGCTATACCACAATATAGAAGACATACCACCAAAATAAGGAGCAATATCCAAGTAATTCCCTATTACTTAGCATAAATGATTACCCTAAATGGATGTAACAAGCCCCCAATTTTATGGCTAGTACGGAATAAGACACTTAAAATTAGGAAAAGCATGTCCGAGAGTGAGAGACTAATGCCCACAAACACACGCCATATATAATGTAACAGCTGTACATAAAGTCAGAATAATCTACAGATGATAACAGCTTAACTCATAGTTACACACTTATTAAAAGGCCAGAAGAGGTAAGGAGAAAACACCCCCTCCCCCCACCCCCCTTTTTCTGAAGGAATAATTTTTCAAACAAAGAGGGGAGCGGTCTGGAAACAGTGAAAAATAATATAATATTATATTCGTCTAAAAGGCACCCGGCTATTAATTATTATTAATATATTATTAATTTATTGGTGCTTAACACCACCTCAGCAGCTAAGACTATATTGTGACAATCCCGGTTATTAAAATCGCAAGGTTCAACACGTATGCCGCATCTGGAAAACGTAGATAGGTCGAAAACTGGTGATATAAATATGTACAACCTTAAACTTGTCCAATTGAATCCCAATGGAAAGTTATCGAATAGAACTATACATTTCTTAGCCAACACACAGGCGACAAGGTTCAGGTGTACAATTAATTCCAATAATGAACCACCCAATTGTAACCGTACAATTATATGAGTGTGGGAAAGTTAAAAAATTTATAGTAATTTATATATTTTTTATACTTACCAATGACCCAGACTTAGCTGGTGCTAACTCTAACAAAACCAGGGCCAAACACAAATTTTGCCCCCCAATCCCCAAAATTTGCATCCAAAACAAAAAGAAATCATGTCCTAAAGGACCTCCATACTACGCCTCTACTGCGCATGCACAGTGACGCAGACGTCCCAAAATTGGCGCCAATTATCATTCTTACTGGCAGTGCCTGGTCAGCGCTATGTACTCAGCGGGGAGGCAAGAGTTCCCAACTCCAGGGAGGGCCATCCCCGTCTGGGTCATTGGTAAGTATAAAAAATATATAAATTACTATAAATTTTTTAACATTTTTATATTGTACCAATGACCCAGACTTAGCTGAATAGTAAACAGGCTGGAGGGCCTAGGACATAGAGGAAAATCCAATAAGCTCAACTATATAGTAAAGAGGTAACCCCTTAAGGAGAAAAGGAGTATTAGGCTTTACATGTATCTTTCTTATTTAATATTAAATTAGAAAGATACACTACCCTTAATAATTGAGCACAATAACATTCATGTTCTCTATTAACATCCAGTATAACCCTTATACTAATTATTTTTAAAGCAAGCCAATAAATAAAGTAGTCCAGAGAATTGAGACTCTTTATAGTCATTTAACAGTGTCCGAGTATTGTATATTAAAGCCCGCTTGACACTTGACATATACAAATGCTTCACACCGAGCTACACTTTAAAAATAAGACATGAATGAATTTAAACATTAATATTACACTTTAAAACCATCCCGGAAGCGACTCAGAAATACTGACTTGGAGGAGGCATTCCCTTGCTTTTCACTATAAAGCAGGTGACCTAAGGGAACACCCCCCCCCCCCCCCCTTCCCCTGGGTCAAATAGCCCAGAGCGAAGAGGGCAGCCGGACGGAGTCACTGCCGGAACAGAAAGCCTGCATAACTATAGTTGCAACTGTTTAGTGGACGACATTCTGAGCAACAGATAACGGACCTAAACAATGCAGGTCTCCAGAAATGGACTCAATATTTCTGAGATGAAAATTCGTAAATGTGGATGGCTGAGACCAATAAGCAGCCTTCATTAAATCTGTAATAGCAACACTATTAGCATAAGCCCAGGAAGTAGAAAGAGCTCTTACTTCATGAGCAGAAATCTTAAGCACAGACTGCTGAGAAGAAGATAAATCTTCCTAAGCAGTACGGATAGTTAACTGAATCCATCTAGCAATAGAATGGACTGAAATATCCTTTCTATTAGGCATCAAAGACAGAAAGAAACGAATCTGTCCCTTTCTGATAAACTGAGATCTCTGTTTATAGATACGTAATGCTCTAACAGGACAGAGTAAAGGCCTACGCCCGTCTGAAGATGGAAGAGCCTTAATAACAATAGGTTCCGGATATTTATTAGGAGCCTGATTCTTAGCTAAAAAACCCACATTAGTAGTGAAGGTGATAGTGTTCCCAACACTACGATAATGAGAATCATCCACCGATAGTGCATGAAGCTCACTGACTCTTCTAGCAGAAGAGAAAGCTAAGAGAAAAGCTGTCTTATAAGATAAGAATTTGAAATCTACTGTCCCAAGAGGTTCAAATGGCTTTTCCTTCTATTTAAGAAGAACCCAAGCTAAATTCCACTTAGGAATTAATCTAAGAGTTCTGGGTCTATTTATCGAAAAGTTTCTAACCAACTTCGATAAAGAGACATTAGATCCAATTTGTAAACTATCATGATGTGCATAGGTATCAGATAACATAGATCTTTAACCCTTTATAGTAACAGGCTGCAGTTTGATTTCGTCAAACAAGTATACTAGAAAGTTTGCAATGTCTGGTATAGAGGGATCGAATATATCTACAGAATGATCCCTACACCAACGACGAAAAACCTTCCACTTAGCCGCATAGTTTAGCGAAGAGGAGGTCCTCCTACAGTTAGAAATCGCGTCCACTGCTCGTCCTGTAATGTGCTTGCCATGCAAGAAGGACCGCACAACGGAAAAACGTGAAGGTTGAGACCTTGCAGGTTGTGATGGATTTGGCGCGATTTCCCCTGCGAAAGAAGATCCTCCCGTGGAGGAAGCTTCCGCGGTAGGTCCCACAACAGACACCTGAGTAGATTTATCCACGGTCTCTGTGGCGACAGAGATGCTACCAACAGAATCTTGCATTGAGATTGTTTTATCTTTAGCAATACTTGTTGAATTAATGGCGCTGGAGGATACGCATATCCTATCATTCCGTCCCAAGGGATCGACAGAGCGTCTACTGCAAATGCTCTTGGATCCGGACACGGAGACACATATGTCTGCAACTGATTGTTGAGATGTGTCGCAAATAAGTCTATCATTGGCCGTTCCCATTGGTAGCAAATCTGATTGAATACTTGTTTGTTGAGAGTCCACTCCGACGGCAACAAGCGACCCTTTCGTGAAAGGGAGTCTGCTAGCACATTCAGACGACCCGGTATGTGACGGACCGAAAGAAGAACGTGATGTTCTAGCGCAAACAGAAGGATTCTTTCCGTTAGATTGAACAACGGAACTGAATGAGTGCCTCCCTGATTCCGTATATACGCCACTACTGTCGTATTGTCGGATAGGATTTGGACATGAGCATCGTGAATAATGTCCATCCAGTGACGTAACACAAGCCAAATTGACATCATTTCCTTGATGTTTATGTGCTTGCACAGGAATTGCGGATCCCAAAGACCCTGGCATCTCGAATCCGTTGGGATTAATGATGCACCCCAACCTGTTTGACTGGCATCCGTCATAACGGTAAAACTCGGATCCGGCAACTGCAGCGGAACTCCTTGAGTTAACCACTGAATGTTTGCCCAAGTCTGAATCTCTTGTTTCACTTGATCTGACAAGAGAACGTCTACATCGAGCGAATGAATTTTCACACTCCAATTCTGAGTCAGGAAAATTTGAAGAGGACGTGTGCGTAACCGCCCCATCGGAATGAGATCCACGGCGGCTCCGCACAGACCTATCAGTCTCATAAATTCTCTCGCCGTAACTTTATTGTTGTGCGTCTCGAAGCTCATTCCCAGATGAGTGAATGACTTGGAACGGCACCAGATCCGACTTCTCCTCGTTTACTATAAAACCGAGACGTCGGAGCAATAGAAGAAGATTCTGAACATCGTTCTGAAGCGTTAACTCGTTGCCGTACCTCTGAAGAATGTCGTCCAGGTAGGCCGACGTTACCGCAGACGAATGAGCTCGGAAGTAGATCATTACCGAGTTCATTACCCGAGTGAAAGCCCAGGGTGCTAGATTCAATCCGAAGCACATCGCCCGGAATTGATACACCACTCCTAGGACTGCGAAGCGTAGATACTTTCGGAATGTCGGATGTACCATGACATGAAAGTACGCATCTTTGAGATCTATGCTCGTTGCATAATCGTTCACCCGAATACTCGCTCTGACCAATCGAATCGTCTCCATATAAAACTTCGGAGCGACGATCAGCTTGTTTATCCAGCTCAAATCTATGACTGGACGGAACGAGCCGTCTGGTTTCGGAACCAGAAACAGATGGCTGTAGAATCCCGGAGATTCCTGGTTTTCTACGACCTCTACCGCGTTCTTCATTAAAAGAGACTGCACCTCTGATAACAGAGCGTCTCTTTTCTGTGGATTTGACGGAAGATGAGTCCACTTTGGACTTCGAGTTAATGGAGGCTTTCGTTTGAAGGATATCTTTAGACCTTCCAAAGTCACTCCTCTCACCCAAGGGTCGTCCGTAATCGACGCCCATTCTTGTGAAAAGCTCGACAACCTTCCGCCAACCGGAACGCGATAGAGGTTTAAGCCATCACCTCCTGGACCTGCGAGACCTGCGGTAGGAGAAACCACGTCTTCCACGACCCGCACCTCGCCCCGTCGACCTCGGGGCGTCCGACCGATTGTCCCGGCCTGAAGGACGTCCCGGACGAGAGTCGCTTTCCTGACGGTCTCTCGAATAAGACCAAGAGGACGCACTGGAACCTCTATAGGAACCTCTCTTGGGCGCATTAGACCCAGAAGTGCCTGTCTTATTCGTGTCTGCTGTATCCGACTTCTTAGGAGCAGATTTGAACAACAGAGAATCCTTAGCTTTCTTTGTAATTTTATCATAAATGGTGGAAAGCTTGCCGTCAAAGAGAAGTTCTCCTGAGACCGAAGCGACTCTAAGAGAGTTCTTCACCTTAGAATCCACTATTGTGGATGTAGCTAGGGCTGCGTCACGTCTAACCAACTCCAGATTTGCCACTGAAAGGGCGGAGTTACACGTGGAATAAGCTACTGCCCTTGAAAGAAGTCTTAAAGAGGATTGTATATCCTGAAACTCTTTCCCCTGAAGGCGCAGTGATAACGCCTTAGTAAGGTGATCTGCGTAAGATAAGGCATCTAAATTGGCTCTGTTAGACGCAATAGCTGTTTCCAACACCGCGGTTGGAATAGAAGCTGATGACGGTAATGATAGCTCTAAGTCTTCCGCCTCGTCGTCCATACGCAGAGGAACTCTCGGTATACCCTGTCCTGCCGTATCGAATTTATTCCTTGCATTAATGAAAGGCAGGTTGAGAGTATTAGCGGACAAGAAACCTGCTTTCCCCGTCCTGGAAGCAAGTTTAAATATAGCGTCGTTCAATAATTCAAATGTTCTTGCAACATTATTGGACTGCGACGGAAACTCGGGAGCGATGTCCCTGAACCGCTCAAAAAATTCAGAGTCCAATGACGCTATAATTCTCTTGTCCGGAAGCGCAGCAGTCTGGCCCGACGGAACAACTTGAGGGAGAAAGTGCCGGATGAAGTCCACGGCAGCTTTATGTTGTTCCGAAAGGGATAGCTCCAAGTCATCCGTATCCCTTTCACCATCCGGTCGGACCTCATGATGTTCCCAGTCGTCCGCCCCCGATGCTTCGGCGGAGCGTACCGACCCAGCGCCGTCGGATAATTCTTGATCCGACACCGTTTCTGTCGGCTGCTGGGATGCTGCGATAAGCTGTGCTATCTGCACAAGAATGTCCGGCGTCGAGACCTGCGGAGGTGCAGTCTTTCGCTGCTTCGCCGAGGTCAGCTCCGCATCAGATGGCTCCCGCATACTTTTCCTATGCGAACGTCCGGAGTCCATCGGTCTCGAATCCCTGGCTGCCGGATGGTGTGACCTGGTCGCCGAAGAATCCTTGATCGGCGAAGCTGGTAATATATCGGCGGTCACGCAGCCAAGGTGCGGTCGTGTGCGCTGACAAGAAGAGGAAGCCTTAACAGTCTCTGCGGACTGCTTATACAACGGAGCGTCCCGAGCGACGGACGTATGCTCCGCTAAAGACACATTTTGTACCACAACATCTGGTCCCAGATGTTGTTGTACGGGAGAGGGGCCTCTCTCGCTCGCGGCCCGGCTGGACCTGGACGAGCTAGGAACCGGACTCAAAGGCTTCCTCCGTTCTCGCTTACTATCCGCCGTCACTGGGTGTGCATCTATTATGTTTATAGTGCTCGCATCACCCAAAATTTCCTCTTGGACCGCATCGGACGAACCCGGCTGCCGAACCATTCGGTGAATGGACGCTACACCGGGCGAGCTAGCGGACGACATTTGTCTAATCTCCATGAGCACTTTGGCCGCTAGCTCTGAATTCATTTGTGACGACGGACGCACACTTGAAGAAGATAACATGGAAACATCACCCTGTTCTGGTTCCTCTGAAATAGAAACTGAGAGAGTAGAGTTACCTTGCGGAGAAAGAGCCGGCATCGCTCTTTCTCCAGAAACAACATATCGTGACACACGTTTCCAATGTTTCTCATCCCAATGTTCACATATAGGACAGGGATTAATGCGAGAACACTGACTACAATTAATACAATGATCATGAAAGTCAGAGGAAGATTTCTTCCTATTACAATTTGAACAACGTCCCTTCATTGTGAAAGAACAACAATAAGTCCTAGTTACTCGCAAAAACCCCTGACACAAAGATACATAATAACATGATCCATTAATAAATGAAAAAACAATTGCAAAACAAAATAATTTTGAAAAAATATTTTTTCAGCGAAGCCCAAGTTGCTGAAAAGTAACGTTGAGCCCCGATGGATCCGATGGCAAAGTGTGGTCAAAAATTTTAAATTTATATTAAATAATTAATGAGACACTTTCGGATAATATAAATGTATCTTATAGTGAGATAAACTACAGCAAAGGCAAACAGCCCCCCTCAAAAAAGGCTGTTGCCAATGAAAACAAACAGTGTAAAAACACCAGAAAACATGACTCCAGGCACCGAAAAAACTGGTCCGGTATCAGTCATCAATTACACTCTATCTGATGCAAAACAGAGACTCCCAGGGGAGAATCTGCAGAACATCAGATGGAAGATGCAGAACACAAACGTTATACACCCATGGGTGAAAACGTAACTATGGGGAAAATAACAGAAAACATTCTGTAACCAAGCAACTCTCCCAGGAAATTTTAGAAATGAAATTTCTCAAAAATATGCCAAAAGCATGGGAGAATTGCAAGGGGGGACTTTAGAAGGCTAAGGGAGAGGAAACACTGAATAAGCAGTGCAACAATTAGCAAGAATGACAACAAGAGGCCCATGCCTTGAAAATAGGCAACTTAACATAATTTCATCAAAAAATTTTAAGTACAGCCCTGATTATTTTTTGTCACTTCTTTTTCCTCTCCTCCTTCTATCCTCCTTAGAATCACACTTTCTCCAAAAATTACGTGTCTGGCATCCTTTAAACTGAGATTTACAAGCACAAAGATCAGTGAGATGTTGACTGATGAAGGGCCAAACAGAGAATGATAATTGGCGCCAATTTCGGGACGTCTGCGTCACTGCGCATGCGCAGTAGAGGCGTAGTATGGAGGTCCTTTAGGACATGATTTCTTTTTGTTTTGGATGCAAATTTTGGGGATTGGGGGGCAAAATTTGTGTTTGGCCCTGGTTTTGTTAGAGTTAGCACCAGCTAAGTCTGGGTCATTGGTACAGTATAAAAATATGCCTTGTGTACCACTTCATAGTTGAAAACAGATTCAGAATACAGTATGGGATACGATTAGAAAGCCTGTCACGGACCGTCCCCAATAATTCATTGTTCCCTAGGTCCGTTGAAGCCAATAACTGTTCGGAGAAAGAATTTACCACTCCGAATAATGAAGTCAGAAATAGAAAACGTATGCACAGACAGCCTGTTGGAAACTCCATAACTGATCCAACTAGCCCCAAAATTCTCATAAGCTCTAAAATAATACAGAGCCAGAATTCAAGAGAATCAATGCCATAATAAGTCTGTCTAATAAGGTATACATATTATGCACGCAATCAACAGAATCCCACCTGTACCTTCATCTGAATACAGCCTGTATCAAAGGCGTGACCGAGCGATACAAAAACTAACTAGGAAACTGAAGGAATATAATGATGTTAATGCGAATAACCTGAGGAATAGACTAAGAAAAGCAGACAACTCTGAGCGTAACTACTCAGAGTAGACTAATTGCCACATTTGGAGGATGTCGCCCAGATAACCGACATGCCTGCCATACAGGAACACAAAGGCTAGTAATATCAACCGAATGTATCCATGATAGAATTGGAATCCAAGAACAGTTATCGTTTAGGAATCATATGCTCATATATCACTTATGAATGATCAATCACAGGAAGCAAACCAACTAGAGTGGCTGGGCCCCTGATGTCACCGTTAGACCACAACCCACAGTTCCTGCCCTGTAATCGCCTCCTAAGATATTGGCCGGGGGGGGGATGGGGGGGGGGGGGGGGGTCTCAACGAATAAAGCATATCGGACCCCCCCCTCACCCGCAATACTTGAATCGCTAGATAAGTAAGGCCGGCGCAGTAATATTAAGGCTTGGGACAGTGACAAATTCCTTTTTTACTATAAGAAAAAGAAACTTCATGCTACATTCCCAAGCTATACTGCTGCTGCTATTCTCAATAAAGAGTAATACAGCTAAAAAGCTTGGAGTCAGCCCAAGCAACCAAGCAGAATGACACTAACCCGGCACGACTCGTAACACTTTAGTTTTAGTTATCTAGAATAGTATAGAAAACATATGGCTCCTTCACGTCTGACCGACTCCTTAATGCCACTGAGGACGGAGGGGGATGTGATGAACATGGCACTATTGCAAGGAATATACCCGCTGAAACAGCGTAGACATATCCCTTGAAATCAAGACAGTACTCCATGTCATCAAATAATACACCATTTCGACATAATATCCAATCATCAAGTGGAAATATAATCCACAACAATAGATTTGAAAGAAAACTATGTTCCGGCACCTGATCACAAGAAACCTAGATGAACTCCTTGCACCTCGTACCGATTATAGCAGAAATAATATAATCCTGAAAAGGAGTTAACTATAGGCATTAGAAAGAACGGTCATTAATCACTCTAGGTTAATATGGCATTATCAATAGGGCTAAAAGCCTCAGACATCTAACATAAAATAATACCGCTAAGGAGAGAACAAACTCTTCTCATGTAACAGTACCTTGTCCGATAGGACAGTGGTCTCAGCCTGGCTGAAACAGATGAAGGTCTTTCTATTCGAGAAGACAATTAACTGGGTGATAACAGCAGCCCTAGAAGCTCACTAAAGGAGACTTACTACACAAGCCGCTAATGACAGGGATAAAAGCACCACTCAAACTTCTAGCTAGGCTACTAAGGTGTCAACAATAAAACTAAAGTCTATGACACTTAAGAAAACAACTCCGAGAAGGAAAAGAGCACTCTTTTTCCTTTAGCAGTTCTATTTCCAAAAGACAGCGGTCTCAGCCTAGCTAAGACTTCATCTCCGTGAAGACAGCTATCTTGGTGTAAATTTTTGCGACTTTAGTCAGCTCATTACACGGAGACTTACAACTGTAGTCACTCAAGTTAAGGGAAAAAAAGGCTGCATATGATTCTTATAAAGCGTCAACAAAAGGACTAAAAGCCACAGATGCCTAAGAATAAAACACTGAGAAGGAAACAATGTTCTCTTTCCTTTCAACAGCCCTAATTCCAAAGAGACAGCAGTCTCCTATTAGATAGCATAGCTAATAAGTCTTCATCCCAAACGCAGTTTATTAGTCTTCATCTCCATGAATACAAATATCTGTTTCACCTGCAGCCTTGGAAAGCTCACTAAACAGAGACTTACAATGTTAGCCACAATGTATAAGAAAAAGACCACAGTAACAATATATAAGGCCAAAATGACATTACCCGCTAGTGATATATAGACACAGACCACACTTAATTCACATAAGCCAAACTAAGGTGACAACAATAGGACTAAATGCCTGTGACGCCTAGGAATATTACACCGAGAAGGAAAATGTAATTATTTCCTTCTAACGGCTTATTCCAAAAAGCTTGCGGTCTCACAGTAGCTAACACAGCCTAAAAGTCATATATCGGTGAAAAACAGATATCTGTTTGTAACCCTGCAACCTTAGACAGCTCACTAAACAGAGACTTACGACATTAGCCACTAATGTAGAAGAAAAGACCACTCTAACTGTACATAAGGCTACTATGTAGGGCCCTGCGAATCAGGAAATTTTTGTTCGAATCGAATCTCGAATCGAATCGGGACTGATGTCGACATCGAATCGAATCTCGAATCGAATCAGGATAAACTCGGGAAATATCTATAACTGGCATTATCTTGTGCAGTAATGTCCGGAAAGCACTGCGAGAAGAGATCGTTGACATAAGCTGACAACTTGGAGTTGTTTTAAATTTCTTTCTCGTTGAATGGCCATTCAGATATTCAATTGGCCCGACAATAAATTCAAGACATAAATATGGACAGAAATTATGGTGTTACTGCCCAGAGTCATTTGAGACAAACCACTAAATTGAAACATGAGAATTAAAAGCACAAATGTAATACAAGTGGCACATTAATCCCCATGGGTTGAAGTCTGCTACAGCCGCTAACTTCACGTACGTTAGCGTGGCTACATACATGTACATCTTATAGGAACCTCATTATTGTAATGTTTGGTTGTTTTTGTATTATCAGGATTCGTGTCTTGTAGATTTCGGTCCGTTCTTAACTCAATAACTCCGTATACATAACAAGCAGCGAAGGCGTTAAACTGTGTTAGTTTCTGCATTAGTTAACTCGAATATTGACGCAGTGCTCATTCACACAAATTGCTTTTACTTCTTTCCAACTTCCAAGTACCAATGCCGAACAATGCAAAGAAACTACAGAGGTTTTCCTCCCACAGTTTTCTAACATAATAATGGGAGCGCTCCAGGCGACATGCCCCCATTATTGTGTTAGAAGATTCTGGGACTGGGAACGGGCCTTAGGCCCATAACTGGCTATTTCAGTTGTATAGATGAGGCGTGAACAGGTTACAAGTTAAAACAGCTCCAATTTGCAAAAGTCAAAAAACGAACGTTTAATTTCCCGTTCTAAAGACTCAAAATATACAATGTCGAACACCGATTCGTTTTCCTCGAAGCTTCGTTTGACTAACGAATCGGCAAACTATTCGAGATCGATATACGAATACCAAAGTGATGTCGACATTGAATCGAATTTTCGAAGCTTCGCAGGGCCCTAATACTATGGCATCCACAATAGCACTGAATGCCTTGGACTCCTAAGAATACAACACCGAGAAGGGAAAGACGTACTTACTCCTTCTAACGGCTCTATTCCCAACAAGACAGCTGTCTCAGCCTATCTATGACTATCAATCTTCTATTCATAAGGAATAGATCTTATACTATTGCTAAGTCAAGAGAGGCACTGTTAATCGGACCAAAAGCCTCCAACACCTGAGCCGAAAGATCCGGGAAGGAAGATCTTCATCTTTCCTTCGCCCGGTAGCGTAAGCTGTTTTTTGCCTAGCAAATGCAGATTTTTGTTCAGATGGACTAAGATTTGAAGAGCTTATGAATACAAATTCAAAGTCTTAATGTGCCATTCCGTGAGGACAGGAGAATCAACCTCCGTAGCCCTCTCACCATTTGAATGTTCCATCTGAAATATGGTCAACACCATCCGAATGTACAGATGACTGGACCTCCCAGCAACGTCCAACAGCTCACTACCGGAGACTGTTGATGGCAGAATCTGCGTCTACTAGGATGCTGCGATATGCTGCGCAATCTGTGGCAGCAGGCCATGAACGAATAGCTACAGGTTAATCCGACTTTGGTGGTGAAGACTGGGATAGCTAGTCTGTGGTCTAATGTGCTTCACCAATGAAGCACAGGAAGAAGTCATAGCTGCAACCGGCCCCGGCTGCAGTGTGGAAGGAGCGTGAATGGGCGTCCCAACTCACTAAAGTTTCTTGAAGCGAAAATGATCAATTTGAAGTAATTTGTATATTTATTATACTTACCAATGGCCCAGACTTAGCATACAATACCAAAAATGAAAAGTCCTATCTGGCCCTCCATACTTTTACTATCTGCGCATGCACAGTACTCAGGAAGAGACTGGAATTGGCGCCAACATCATTCTTTGTACACGAGCCTACTAAAATAATAAACCAGCGAGGAGGTATGAATGCCCACTCATGGGAGGGCCATCCCCGCCTGGGCCATTGGTAAGTATAAAAAATATACAAAATGCTTTAAATTTATCATATTCTATACTAATAACCAATGGCCCAGACTTAGCTGAATCGTAAAAAGGCAGAGGGCCTACGACTTAAGAATTTTCACCTGTATTCCAAGGGGAAAAGGAGATTAAATTTAAAAGGTATTACATGTATGTCTCTTTATACAATAATAGAGAAGACATATCATAAATAAGGAGCCATATCTTAGTAATTTTGTAATCTTAGCATGAATGATTATGCTAATTGGGTGTAACGAGCCCCCAATTCTAGTTTGGACTAAGCCCCTTAAATTAGGATGACGTATTCAAGAGTGAGAGACTACCCCTACCCCCCCCCCCCCCCCCCACAAACACACGCCATATATAAATAATAAACAAGCTATATCTAGGATCAGTAATAATCTACAGACAAAACAGCTTCACTCATAGTTACACACTTATCAAGCTGGAAAAGATGAAGAAAAATCACACTCCCCTCCCCCTTTTTTTTGAAGGAATATTCTTCAAAACAAAGAGGGAAGTGCTCTGGAATCAGTGAAAAGCGGGTACCAAATAATCAATATATATTCACCAAACAGGCACCCAGTTATTATTAATTATTGATGTCTTAACGCCACTTCAGAAGCTAAGGCTATCGTGGCAATCCCGGTTATTAACAGCGCATGCTTCTACTGCATACTGGAGGCAGAATACATAGATAGGTCGAAAACCAGTGATATAACGTGTACAACCCTTCTCTTGTCCGATTGAATCTCAATGGAAAGTATCTGTAGAGCAAACACGCTTCTAAGGCAACCAACAGGCGACCCCATTCAGGTGTACAATTAATTCCAATAATAAAACTCCACAAACTGAACAGTGTGAATATACAAGAATGTGTACCATCTCTGGCAAAAACCTGGATATAGAACATGGAACGAGCTATGATTAACAGACTCGTCACGGACTGTCCACGAAATAATTCATTGTTTCCTAGGTCTGTAACAACCAATGACTGCTCAGAGAAAGAATATACTACTCCAAATAATGATGCCAAAAATTGGGAATGTATGCATAGACGGCCTATTGAAAGTTCCATAACTGATCCAAATAGCCCCAAAATTCTCATGAGCTTGATAAGCAGAGCAAGAATTTTTATAATCTGTTCAATAATGCATCTGCCTAAAAAATACACATATTAAGCATGTGAGCAATGAAATCCTGCATGTACTCATCTGAATACAGCCTGTATCCATGGTATGACCGAGTGATACAAGAGTAACCAGGAAACTAAATGAATAATACAACGTTATTATGCAGTTAACTGAGTAATAAACTCATACGATGTAAGAAAGGCCAGATCGCTCTGAGCAAAACTTTTCAGAGTGGACTAATTGCCACATTGGAGAATATCACCCAGATAACTGACATGTCAGCCACACAGGTACAAGAAGGCTGGCAATTTTATTGATAAGGAATCATATGCTCGTATATGACTTATAAACGAACAACCATAGGAAACAAACCAACTAAATAGTGGATGTGCCCATGAGGTCGCCGTCAGAACATGACCCAGCTGCCAATTGAGGAGCCATGAAAGGCATGCATATACTTGAATGCATTCGAGGCTTACAGGAAGAAAACTATGTTCTGCCCTGTAATCACCTCCTAACACATTGGCAGGGGGGTGGGGGTGGGGGTGGGGGTGGTATTTGACGAATAATTCTTATTAAACCCCCCCTCACCCGCATTACTTGAATCGCTCTTGTGTTAGTTATCAAATAGTATTAGAACCGCAGGGCTCCCTCATGTCTGACTGACTCCATAATGCCACTACGGATGGAGAGGAAGGTGATGAACAAATAATACACCATATAGACATAATATCCAGTCTCTAAGGTGGAAATATAATCCACAGCAATTGATTGGATAGAAATGAAAAGGGAGACAAAAACAATGTTCCGACACCTGATCATAAAAACCTAGATGAACTCCTTACCTTCGATCTGATATCAGGAAATATATTCCTGAGAAGGAGTTAGTATAGGCGTTTGAAGAAACGCTCATTAATCACACTAGGTAAATAAGGCATCATCAATAGGGTTTATCACCTCATACACAATGTAACTAACACCAAACCATACAGGTAGGAAGAGAATAACCTCCTCTAACATAACGGTATCCTGTCCGATAGGACAATGAACTCAGCCCAGCTGAAGCAGCTAAAGGTCTTCCTATTTGTGAAGACAATAAAAAGGCTGATAACTGCGGTCTTAGAAGTTCATTAAGGAGACTTACAATGCCAGCCGTAGCTTATAAGTCTTCATCTCCATGAAGACAGATATATTGGTGTAAGTTGCGACCTTGAAAGCTCACTGAACGGAGACTTACAACCATCATCGCGCAAGATAGGGAATGAAGAGCCGCTATTTTAACAGCCCTAAATTCCCAAAGAGACAGTAGTCTCAAGAGATAATTATTTCAGTTATGTCATTGCATAATTACTGAAAAACATTGTTCAATGGCATTAAATGTCTAATGCCAAGGAATACAACACCGAGAAGGAAAGATGTACTTATTCCCTCTAACGGCTCTATTCCAAACAAGACAGCTGTCTCAGCCTAACTATGCACTATGGAACCTCTATTCGTAAAGAATAAGGCATAACATTTCTTATACTATTGTTAAGGCAAGGAAGGCGTCGTTAATTGGGACAAAAGCCCTCGACACCTGAGCCAAAAGATACGGGAATGAAAGATCTTTGTCTTTCCATCGCCCAGTATGATAAGCTGTTTTTTGCCTAGGAAATGCAGACTTGTATTCAAATGGAACAATATTCTAAAAGCTTAAGACAAAAATTTCATAGTCTTAAAGTGCCCTTCTGTGAGGGATGGAGACTCACACTCCGTAGCCCTCTCACCATCCAAATGTTCCATCTGAAAATATGGTCAACTCCATCTGACTGAACAGATGACTGGACCGATGCAGCCCCATCCGACAGCTCACCATCGGAGCCTGTTAAATGGTAGTACAAGTGACTACTGGAATGCTGCAATACGCAGAGCAATCTGTGATAGCCGGTCCATGACCGAGGCTAGCAGAGCAATGATAATCCATTTGTTACCATAAGCTGCTCACAGGATGGAGATCTGGCCCCAGATCCTCGACACATGTGCCGTATAAAAATGCCTCGAACGACTAGCTATCAACCCGAACATGCAAAGTCAGATAGCTAATCTGCAGTCAAAGTGCTTCATTAATGAAGCAGGGGAAGATGCCATAGCTGCAACCGGATCCGGCTACAGTGTGGAAGGAACGTCCTGAACTGCAAGCATGAATGGGCATCCCAACTCACTAAAATTTCTCAAACCAAAAACAGTCAACCCCGACTGCTGATGGAAAGGAGAGGGTTCTCCAGCTCGCGGTCTGCTCCAGACCTCGCCGAGTGTTCCGTTAGAAACTGGTAAGCATCTATCCCTTATAGTGATTATTATCCATGGAAGAAGAGGAAGCCGTAACCACAGCCGACCCCAGCTGAAGTGCGGAAGAAGCATCCAGACTCGTAACATAGGACGGATGCTCCTATTCATTGAAGTTTCTTATAACACAAAACAGTCGTCCCCGACTGTTAATGGGAAACAAAACACTCTGCACCCGCGATCTGTTTCCAGATCTCGCCGATTATCCCGCTTAGAAACTTCTAGGCTAATCCTCTTTCGTGTGCTTCCATGTAAGTAGAAGAAGCCATAACTGCCGCCGGCCCTGGCTGCAGGGTGGAAGTAACATTCCGATGCATATTCCAACTCAATATGGTTTCTCACACAGACACCCCCTGTCTGTTAGCAGGATGGAGAGGTTTCTCCAATTGGTGATCTGACCCCAGATCTAGCCGAGCGTCCCGTAGAGAAACTTCTGGTTTCTTCTACATGCATAAATGATCAGACCAACCCAGCACCGTCTGACGGCTCACTACCATTCTGCTGATGGGTGCCCCTTTCTGGGTTTTTAAATTGCGACAGCAAGTCCGTTACAGAGGCTTGTGGAGCAGCGGCTTATTTCCCGCTGCAAGCTGCTCCCGGAACAGAGATCTGGCCACCGATCTCTTTGTCGAACGTCTCATCTTTTTCTTCTTTCTTCGAGGGTAAAGATTGGAGCGTCTTCGCTCGGCTGCATGAAAATCTATAATCGGGTAGCTAGTGTGTGGTCACATGTGCTTCGCTAAAGAGGAGAAAGAAGCCGCGGACCGGCTGCAGTGTAGAAGGAGCGAAGAAAAAACGATACAACAGATAGAAGATGCAAGACTAAACGACCTAAAAAAACTAAGGTGAGGACGTAACCCTGGGGAAAAACAGAATAAAATTCTGTAATATATGTTAAACTCCCAAGAGATTTAATAAAAAATTTCAATAAAAAAAGGCTTAAGAGTTTAACAGGAAGAGTTCATGGAAGGATAGGGAAGGAATACTTAACAAACAGTGGAATAATTATTATCAAAAATGATGACGTCAGGTATATGTTCCGAAATTGGGAAACATAAAATAATTTTATAAATATTATAAAGTTACAGCCCTGAACGCCCAAAACCACCATTGAACACTTTCGTCATACAATAACAGCCTTGCATCCACCAATTCTTGAATTGATTTGTGTCTGGCATCCTCAAAAAAGGAGATTTTAAAGCACAGATGTCAGTTCATTGTTTCTGACTTTAGGGCCAAACAAAGAATGATGTTTGCGAGAATTCCAGTCACTTCCTGATGTCTGCACATGTGCGGAGAGTAAATGTATGGAGGGCAAGATAGGACTTTTAATTTTCGGTTTTGCAAGCAAATTTGGGGAACTGGGGGGGGGGGAGGTCAAAATTTGTGTTTGGCCCTTGAGAGCTTGAGTTAGCACAAGCTAGTCTGGGCCATTGGGCTATAGTGTAAAAATATATGAATTGTCCATGGCACAATTGCTAATACACTGAATTATGCAGTAAAATTAGCAGCTTTGTGATTTTGCACGTAATAATATAGTTCCACATTTGTGTTATTTTACAGCCTGTCACTGTGGGGTCTGCTTGTAAGATAAATTTGTCATCACCACTATGTGTTGATCGAGAAACTGGTATCAAGCCTTGATGGTGTTCCTGTCATGCTGCCTTAAAGTTTTTGCCGCAATACCTAATATGAACACCATCTCGGCTTGATACAAGTTTCTCGATCAACACATAGTGGTGATAACATATACAATGTCAAGTTTTTTAAGACATGAATGGTTTTGACTTTTGTTTTTCTCTGACAACTGACACCCGTGTAGATTTTTTGGTTAACTAGACATCTTTAATCTATTCATCAACTGAGGCTTACGTGTGCACAAGAGATGCAATTTCAGAGCATTCACTTCAAATTCAGAAACATCTACACGCTCGTCCATCAGACTCGATTTTTCTTTTGATATCACAGCCCCAATCAACTTATTTATCAAAGCAGACTGGAGGAGAATGTGCCTGCACAATACCCACGACACTGCCTTCCCAGACATTATCTGCCCGACAGCATTAGGGCTATATACCATCTGAAGTGCTTCCTCCAGGCATGAGTGCTTCATCATAGATCCCATGCTGTCCATGAAGCTCGTCACTGTGAGAAAGCCACCCAGTCAACATGTGGTATTCATTGACTGGGCTGTGATGATGTCCATTGATTTGAGCTGTATTGACTGATCAAGAGTGCAACAAGGGGTTGGGATGCTCAACTTACCCGCTTGTTCTTGGAAAAACAAGAAAGCTGAGAAAAATGCATTCTCATCATGATCAGATGGATTCAGATTAATGTTTGGCAGAAAAAGAACTTCTGATTTCGAGAGTAGGTTCTAATTACTGTGCATTGCCCAAGGCCAGACCAGTTTGGTCTGGGTGTTGGAGCATATCCAGAGAGCATACCAGCATGCCAAGGGAACTCAAAATTGAGCTTCAATGAGAGTATGCAGGGTGTCTGCAATTCGATAAATGGCAGATATTTAAGTGGCGATATCCCTCTGGCTGACACTCCTGTATATTGTACTATCGGCACCCACTAGTTCTCGGTCAGCTCAACAACTTTCGTATAATTTTGGTATGAGTGCATGTTATCTGAGTGAGTGGATACAGCAATGATCATCAATTGGCAAAACGTTCATTTGCCATCTAGTGTAGTAACATTCTGGTTGACAATGTTGGCTATGCATTGCATGAATGTACCAGGGAAGTAATTTGCAAGTAAGTCAACAAAATTTTCAGTTTGGAAGACAGATTGTTTATATCAGGTGACTTCCTCATAACTGAATGAAAAACCTAACTGATTTAATTCGTTCTTGAGCCATTTGAACCAATCACATGGTCCATCTCAACACCTAGACTGAAAAGTGTTTGTCATTAATACTGACTGTGGTCGAGTAGAGAGCAGTATTGCAAGGCTGATACTACTTCATTTGGTTTTGGATGGCATCAGAGTTGTCAAAAGTAACCTCAGACAAGGCATGATCCACTTCTGACCCTCAACAACGCCAGCAATAAGTTCACTAGTTGGACATTCTATCGAATTGTACTCCTGCTCCCTGATTTGAGCTCTAATTATTTTTGCCACCATAATGACTATCCTTTCTACCCCATGCTTCAAATCATCTTTCCTATCTGCCTACCAACAAAAACTTTTCTCAAAGATTTTCAATTTCCCAAAGAATCGCAATTGCTTTTTAAAGTGTATACTTTTGATGTCTGTAAAAAAGTGAAAAAATTTATAGTAATTTATATATTTGTTATACTTACCAATGACCCAGACTTAGCTGGTGCTAAACTCCTTAATTCAGGGCCAAATACAAATTTTGCCCCCGCAATCCCCAAAATTTGCATCAAAAACCGAAAAGTACATGTCCTATATGGTCCTCCATACATTTACTCCTCTGTGCATGCGCAGTGTCGAGGAGGTCCCGAAATTGGCGCCAATTATCATTCTTACAACCAGTGCCTGGTAAGCGTTATGTACTCAGCAGGGAGGTATGAGTTCCCAACTCCTGGGAGGGCCATCCCCGTCTGGGTCATTGGTAAGTATAAAAAATATATAAATTACTATAATTTTTTTAAGATATTTATACTGTACCAATGACCCAGACTTAGCTGAATAGTAAATAGGCTGGAGGGCCTAGGACATAAAGGAAAATCCAATAAGCTCAATTATGTATAATAGAATATCCTCTCCAGGAGAAAAGAAGAGATAGGCTTTACTGGGAAGCCATCCCCGTCTGGGTCATTGGTAAGTATAAAAAGGAAATCTTTCCTATTTATAATAAAGAAGAAAGACACAATACCAATCAGTAATTGAGCATAATAATCAATGATCTCTATTAACATCCAGTATAACCCTTTATACTAATATTTTTAAAGGTAAGCCAATAAATAAAGGAAGTCCAGAGAAATGAGACTCTTTATATTCATTAAAAGTGGCCGAGGATTGTATATTAACGCTCGTTGGACACATGACATATGCAAATGCTTCACATCGAGCTACACTTTAAAAATATTACATGGATGATTAAACATTAGCTTTACACTTTTAAACCATCCCGGTACCGACTCGGAATTACTGACTCTGAGGGAGGTATTCCCTTGCTTTTCACTACAAAGCAGGTGACCTAAGGGAACCCCCCCCCCCCCTTCCCCTTGCCCTGGGTCAAATACCCCAGACTGAAGAGGGCAGCAGGACAGAGTCACTGCCGGAACAGAAAGCCTACATAACTATAGTTGCAACTGTTTAGTGGACGATATTCTGAGCAACTGATAACGTACCTAAACAATGGAGGTCTCCAGAAATGGACTCAATATTTCTGAGATAAAAATTAGTGAATGTGGAAGGTTGAGACCAATATGCAGCCTTCATTAGATCAGTAATATCAATACAATTAGCATAGGCCCAAGAAGTAGAAAGAGCTCTTACTTCATGAGTTGAGATCTTGAGTGCCGACTGCTGAGAGGAAGATAATTTTTCATAAGCAGTACGAATAGTTAATTGAATCCATCTAGCAATAGAATGAACCATAATATCCTTTTTATTACGCATCAAAGACAGAAAGAAATGCTTACATCCCTTTCTGATGAACTCAGATCTACGTTTGTAAATACGTATTGCTCTAACAGGACACAGAAGAGGCCTATACCCATCTTCTTTTAGCTTAAGAAGAACCCAGGCCAAGTTCCACTTCGGAATTAATCTAAGGGTTCTAGGTCTATTTATCGAAAAATTTCTAACTAACTTAGATAAAGAGACATTAGTTCCAATCATCAAGCTATCATGATGTGCATAGGTATCGGATAACATAGACCTATAACCCTTAATGGTGATAGGCTGCAGATTAATCTCATCAAACAAGTATACTAGAAAGTTTGCTATGTCTGGAATGGAAGGATCATAAATATCTATGGAATGATCCTCACACCACTGACAAAAGACCCTCCACTTAGCAGCATAGTTTAGCGAAGAGGAGGTCCTCCTAGTTAGAAATCGCGTCCACTGCTTGTCCTGTAAAATGTTTTCCGTGCAAGAAGGACCGCACAAAGGAAATATGTGAAGGTTTAGACCTTGTGGATTGTGATGGAGGATGCGTGATTTCCCTTGCGAAAGAAGATCTTCCCGTTGAGGAAGCTTCCTCGGCATGTCCCACAACAGACACCTGAGTAGATTTTTCCACGGTCTCTGTGGAGACAGAGATGCTACCAACAGAATCTTGCATTGCGATTGTTTTATCTTGAGCAATATCTGCTGAATCAACGCCACTGGAGGATACGCATATCCTATCATTCCGTCCCAAGAGATCGAGAGAGCGTCTACTGCAAACGCTCGAGGATCCGGAAAAGGTGACACATACGTCTGCAACTGATTGTTGAGATGTGTCGCAAATAAATCTATCATTGGCTGTTCCCATTGGTAGCAAATCTGATTGAATACTTGCTTGTTGAGAGTCCATTCTGACGGCAACAGGCGACCCCTCCGTGAAAGGGAGTCTGCTAAGACGTTCAGACGACCCGGAATATGACGGACGGAGGGAGGAATCTGATGTTTTAGTACAAACAGAAGAATTCTTTCTGTTAGATTGAGCAACGGAATGGAATGAGTGCCACCCTGGTTCCGAATATACGCAACTACTGTCGTATTGTCAGACATAATTTGCAAGTGTGCATTCTGAATAACGTCTATCCAATGATGTAGAGCAAGCCAAATCGACATCATCTCTTTGATGTTGATGTGCTTGCTTAGAAACTGCAGATCCCAAAGACCCTGGCACTTCAAATCCGATGGGCTCAGTGTCGCGCCCCAGCCTGTTTGACTGGCATTCGTCATAATCGTAAAACTCGGATCTGGCAACTGCAGTGGAACTCCCTGAGTTAACCACTGTATGTCTGCCCAAGTCTGAATCTCTTGTTTCACTTGGCTTGACAAGAGGATGTCCGTCTCGAGCGAATGAATCTTCACTCTCCAATTCTGAGTCAGATAGACCTGGAGAGGACGAGTGCGTAGCCGCTCCATCGGAATGAGATCTGCGGCAGCTCCGCACAGACTTATTAGTCTCATGAATTCCCTCGCTGACACTTTGTCTGAGTGAAGACAATAGCGAGGGTAACAACTGACTAATTTCGCTCTGGTTAACGGCAGACGAACGAGATTGTTGTGCGTCTCGAAGCTCATTCCCAGGTGGGTGAATGACTTGGACGGCACCAGATCCGACTTCACTTTGTTTACTATGAAACCGAGACGTCGGAGCAATAGAAGCAGATTGTGCATGTCGTTCTGAAGTGTTAACTCGTTGCCGTATCTCTGAAGAATATCGTCCAGGTAAGCCGACGTTACCGCAGACGAATGATCTCGGAAATGAGTCATTACCGAGTTCATTACTCGAGTGAATGCCCAGGGCACTAGATTCAGACCAAAGCACATCGCTCGGAACTGATAAACAACACCTAGGACAGCGAAGCGAAGATACTTTCTGAATGCCGGATGTACCATGACGTGAAAGTATGCATCCTTAAGGTCTATGCTCGCAGCATAGTCGTTCACTCGAATGCTCACTCTGACCGATCGAATGGTCTCCATATAAAACTTTGGAGCCACGATCAGCTTGTTTATCCAGCTTAAGTCGATAACTGGACGGAACGAGCCTTCTGGCTTCGGAATCAGAAAAAGATGGCTGTAGAAACCTGGAGATTCCTGGTTTTCTACGACCTCTATTGCGTTCTTCGTTAAAAGAGACTGGACTTCTGATAGAAGTGCTGTTCTTTTCTGACAATTTGACGGAAGCTGAGTCCATCTTGGAGTTAATGGAGGTTTGCCTTTGAAGGACAGTTTTAGTCCTTCCGAAATAACCCCTCGAACCCATGGGTCCTCCGTAATTGATTCCCAATTGCTTGAGAAACTTGACAGTCTTCAGCCCACCGGAACGCGGCAGAGGTCTAGACCATCACCTCCTGGATCTGCGAGGCTTGCAGTAGGAGAAACCACGTCCTCCGTGACCCGCACCTCGCCCCATCAGCCTAGGGGCATCTGACCGGTTATTTCGGCCAGCATAACGGCCCCTAGTCGAGTCGCTACTCTGCCGGTCTCTAGAGTAAGACCTAGAGGACGCATAGGAACCTCTATAGGAACTTCCCCAGGACGAACTCGTCCCGGAAGTGCCTGGCCTACTCCTGTCTGCTGGTTCCGATTTCTTGGAAGCAGACTTAAACAGCAGAGAGTCCGAAGCTTTCTTTGTTAATTTATCATATATATCAGAAAGCTTGCCACTGAAGAGAAACTCTCCAAAGACCGGAGCGACTCTAAGAGAGTTTTGCACCTTACTGTCCACGCGTGTGGAAATAGTCAGGGCCGCGTCACGTCTAGCTAACTCCAGCTTTGCCACTGAAAGGGTGGAGTTATAAGTGGAAAAGGCTATGGCCCTGGACAGAACTCTTAAAGATGTTTGTACGTCTTGAAATTCTGGTCCTTCAAAGCATAATGACAACGCTCTAGTAAGGTGATCTGCGTAGGAAAGAGCGTCTAAACTAGCTCTGTTAGATGATATCGTCGTTTCCATCGTAGACTACGGAAGTGACATAGACGACGGCATGGATATATCAAGGTCTTCAGCCTGGTCGTCTAAATGCAGAGGAACTCTCTGGATGCCCTGACCTGCCATATCAAACTTGTTCCTTTGATTAATGAACGGCAGCTGTAGAGCAGATGCTGGTAGGAAGGCTGACCTGCCTGTCTTGTTGGCAAGTTTATCAATAGCGTCATTCAATAATTCAAAAATCCGAGAGACATTCTTGGATTGTGACGGAAATTCCGGGACAATGTCCCTAAACCGATTAAAAAAATCGGTGTCCAGTGGCGCTATCACCCTCCTATCCGGCTGCGCAGCATTTTGGTCCGGCGGAACAACTTCTGGAAGGTAATGCCGGATAAATTCTACGGCTATTTTATGTTGTTCCGAAAGGGAAATATCTAATTCATCGGAATCCCTTTCGCCATCCTGCCGGACCTCATGTAAATCTCGGTCGTCCGCACCTGATCCAGCGGCGGAACCTACCGACCCAGCATCTTCTGACATTTCATGTTCCGACAGAGGCTCTGCCGGTTGCTGGGATGCTGCGATTAACTTTGCTATCTGTGATAGCACATCCGTTACGGAGACATGGGGAGCGGCGGTCTTACTGGATTTAGCCGCCGGAAGCTCCCTGTATGTTGCATCCTGCATACATCTTTTATGCGAACGTCTGGATGAAGAAGGCCTTGTATCCCTGGCTACCGGATGGCGTGACCTGGTCGCTGTGGGATCCCTGGTCGGCGAAGCTGACTGTAATTCACTGGTCACGTAGCCAAGGTGCGGTCGAGTATGCTGCTGAGAGGATACGGAAGCCTTATAGGTAGCCTCGCCGGACTGCCTATATACCGGAGCGTCCCGAGCGGCGGACGTATGCTCCGACTACATAACACTATGGAACATCTGGTCCCAGATGCTGCTGTATGAGAGAGGGACCTCTCTCGCTTGCAGCCTGTGCCGAGCTGGACAAGCTAAACACTGGACTGTCAGGCTTCCTCCGATCCATCCTCCTTTCCGTCGTCACTGGGTGTGCACGTGGATGTTTTATAGTGCTCGCAACACCCAACTCTCTCTGCTGGACCGCAATGGATGAACCCGGGTGCTGCCCCATTCGGTGAATGGACACAACCCCTAGAGTGACTCTGAGGAGAAAGAACAGGCATGGACCTTTCTCCAGGAACAACATACCGAGACACACGTTTCCAACGTTTGTCATCCCATTTGAAACACACAGAACAAAGATCAGTGCGAGTACAGAGAGAACAATTAAAACAGAAATCATGAGAATCATAGGAAGATTTCCTCCTATTACAATTTGAACAATAATCATTCATTGTGAAATGTAATTTATTTATTTATTTATTGATGTTTAAGGTCACATATTTATGCACAATGGCTAATCATGACCGGGACAGTTTTACGGGGAGAGGAAGCCGGAGTACCCGGAGAGAACCACCGAGCAACAACGAGCAGCTGCCAACTGCCCAACATCGAAACTCCGCACTGCAGCACAGGCAGGGTTAGATTGGTTGAAGACATGTGTACCATCGACGTGCAGTACGCCTTAGTACACGGCGTCATCGTGCCCCCACGCGGGCAATGGAGATGAAGTGTCTTGCCCAAGGAAACAACACGGTTCCCGCAGGTGGGATTTGAACCGAGGACCTCTCGGCTTGCAGCCTGCACCTCTACCTACTGAGCCACCGTGCTCCCTGTGAAATGTAAACAATCATAGTACTCGCACTAATCCTTGAAAATAAAGATACATAATACAACAATCCATTATATTCATTAATAAATAATGATTTGAAAAGAAAAAAATTTTTTCCCCAAAAAAATTTTTTCAGAAGAGCCCAAGTTCCCAAAGGGAACCCTAAGCCCAATGGATCCCAAAAAAGCCTAAGTGTGGACAAAAATTTAAATTCATCTTGAAAAAATTAATGAGACACTTACGGACAATAATAATGTATCTTACTATGAATAAGAGATGCAGAAAACAAATAATCACTATCAGCAGTAACTGTTGTCAACATAAGCAAAAAAGTCAACAAACCGGAAACATGACTCCAGGCACTGAAACAAACATGGCCCGAAATCAGTCACCAATTAAAACACTATCTGATGCAAAACAGAGGCTTCCAGAGAAGAAACTGTAGAACATCAGATGGTAGATGCAGACCAAAACACCTAAACACCCCTAGGGTGAGGACGTAAACATGGGAAAAAAACAGAAATAAATCTGTTACCAAGCCAAAACTCCCAAGAAATTTTAGCAATAAACATTACAAAAAATAAGCCAAAACATGGGAGAATAGCTAGGGGGAATAAGGAAGGTAGAGAGGAAACACTGATCAAACAATGGTACTTCATAGCAAGAATAACAACATCAGGGCTATGCCTTGAAAACAGGCAACTAGAAATAATTTCATAAAATAATTTTAAGTTACAGCCCTGAACATTTTCTGGCACTAAATATTTTCCTCTCCTCCTAATGTATCCTCTTTATTTCCACCATTTCACTCATGAATATGTGTCTGGCATCATAAAAACTGAGATTTGAAAGCATAAATAACAGAGAAGTGTGACTGTTTTGAGGGCCAAACTAAGAATGATAATTGGCGCCAATTTCGGGACCTCCTTGACACTGCGCATGCGCAGAGGAGTAAATGTATGGAGGACCATATAGGACATGTATTTTTGGGTTTTTGATGCAAATTTTGGGGATTGGGGGGGGAGGGGGGGGCAAAATTTGTGTTTGGCCCTGAATTAAGGAGTTTAGCACCAACTAAGTCTGGGTCATTGGTACAGTATAAAAATATAATATGTTGATGATGCACATATTTTTCACAGCAATAGAACCAACTAGAGTTGTGACTGTCCCAGATGGACCTGTCCATACCCCCTAACACCATGATTATTCTAAGATGAAAAGGGCATAACTCTGACAAAAAAAGTCTGATCAAAATTATAATTGTAGGTGCACAGTTTCCCATGGTAGTAACCATCCATACCAAGTTTCAAAGGAATCGACCTGTAAACATCTGAGAAAATCTCCAGACAAAATTCAGGCATTCTAAGATGAAATAGGGCATAACTCTGACAAAAAAAGTCCGATCAAGACTATAATCGCAGGTGCACAGGCTCCCATGCTAGTGAACATCCATAGCAAGTTTCAAAAGAATCAACCCATAAACATCTGAGAAAATCTCCAGACAAAATTCTAGGCAATTCAGGCATTCAAAACAAAAAGGGGCATAACTCTGGCCAAAAAAGTCTGATCAAAACTATAATAACAGGATCCCATGGTATTGAATACTCACACCAAGTTTCGAAAGGAATCGACCCATAAACATCTGAGAAAATCCAGACAAAATTCAGGCACTAAGACAAAAAGAGGCATAACTCTGGCAAAAAAAGTCTTGATTTATTTATTTATTTATTTATTGCGGTTTAACGATACTGTCAACAAACGTTTGATTGAAACAACCGCAGGTTCCCAAGGAAGTAAACAGCAATACCAAGTTTCAAAGGAATCAACCCACAAACATCTGAGAAAATCTCCGGACAAAATTCTATGCAAGGGTTTTTCAAGTTGAAAAGGGGCATAATTCTGGCAAAAATAATCCAACCAGAACTATAATCGCAGGTGCACAGGTTCCCATGGTGGTGAAGATTCGTACTAAGTTTCAAGCAGATTGGTCCAAAAACATCTGAGAAAAAATTATGTCTGCAGACGAGTGGACTGATGGACAGATGGATGGACAAGGCGATTCCAATATATACCACCCCCCCCACCCCCACCCCCACCCCACCCCATCCAACTCACTGCAGGGGGTATAAAAATTCACAACATATTCTAGTTGATATTGACAAAGAACAAGGGCCGAGATTAGAAAGTAAGCAGCATGCAACTAGTTTTCATGATAGGTAAAAAACATGATATTTCATGAAGTGAAAGCTGTTATGCTGTGACTATAGTGACAGCGGAACAGCTTCATGTCATCAAACTTCATCAAAGGGAACAGAGAGGGATGGTATACCATAAAAACTGTTCGGTATCAAATTGGACCTACCAATTTACAGTAACGTGGGAATATCAAAATACCAAAATTTGGATAAGAACATTACACACAATTCATGACAAGAAGAGCCCATGGACTGTGTATTTCTAAAGGCAGTCACAACTGGCTATTTGAAGTAACAAAAAAAGAACAGAGAGAAAATACCCAGTGGGTATTTTCTCTCAGCATTTTTGTTACATCAAAATGATTGATGGCGAGCACCTGTTTTACTTCTAACATTCTGACAATTTGGTGACTTTGTCTACTGTAGAACAGGGAGCTACATCTAGGCAGTATATATAAAATATCATTTGATAATGGTATTGGTGTGAGTACATGTATGTTGTTGATTCAGAATACCATACCAAAACCAAGGTAAATCACTCTAATAATACTGATACCGAAACCGAACTTGACATATTAATACCGCACAGCTCTAGATGGAAGGAGTTAGAGCACTGAGTTGTGGTCATTCCAGCAATTCAGTTGTACAGAGATCAGAGATAACCATGCAGAATATTTAAAAATGATACTAATTTTAAATGTGACATACAGATTTTCCCATTGTCTGTTTTGGTCCCACTGTAATATCAAATCTACCGGATGTACCCTCTCTGAATGATATAGCATGTTTCACATACACAGGAATGGCAACTAAGCTGTTGAAGAAAAAAAAAATGATCATCAGAACAACTGTACTGGTATATGATGTCATTACTATTATTTTGTGAGGACAATTTAATTGGATATTACTGAATTTAATAGTCCTGTTAACAGCATATAACATCCAAACACCAAACTATTTACAATACTACTTGTACAAATTTGATCTATCAATTAAATATAGGTCAACTCCTGTTAATTAAAAAAAATATCTTGTGGTCTATCGAGGAATTACTCGAGACAACCACAGAATTCCTCACATTTGTAGACCTATTTGATTTCAGTACACCTGATATAAGCATCTAATCTATTACATAGTTTTTGACAGAGCTCAATGTCAAACAAGATATAGAAAAAATGCCTAGTTTATTTTTACTGAATGCCTTTGATAAATTTCCTTATAAACTGGAGACTCGGAGATTCTACAAGTACAGGTGTCAACTAATCAGGTGGTAAGGTATTAAATCACACTGTAACTACAGTGCAACTAATCTGGAGCTGTCTTTGTGAGGGAAGCAACACATTAGTCTATGTACTATAGGATCATTTCAAGAAACACATATATTGCAGCATACTGTGGGTAACAACATTGTAAAAGACTCGGCGATTCATAATCATACCCATGAGTCAGATCCACAACATTTCTCATTATTCTAGAAATGTGACACAAAACTTATAAACTTATAATATGAGGGGCTTAACCCTTTACCGAACACACAAGACATTCAAAAATTGAACAAACCATACCATGTGACCCCTCAATGAGCTCACTCCAATAAGGGGGTTACATGATGTGGTTTTGTTGAAATTTTTTGAAAAAGTTAAAAAATTTATAGTAATTTATATATTTTTTATACTTACCAAAGACCCAGACATAGCTGGTGCTAACTCTTAAAAATATAGGGCCAAACACAAATTTTGCCCCCCAATCCCCAAAATTTGCATCTAAAACCAAAGAAAACATGTCCTGAATGGCCCTCCATACTTCACCTCTACTGCGCATGCGCAGTGTCAAGGACGTCCCGAAATTGGCGCCATTAATCATTCTTATAACCAGTGCCTGGTAAGCGCTATGTACTCAGCGGGGAGGTATGAGTTCCCAACTCCTGGGAGGGCCATCCCCGTCTGGGTCATTGGTAAGTATAAAAAATATATAAATTACTATAAATTTTTTAACATTTTTATACTGTACCAATGACCCAGACATAGCTGAATAGTAAAAAGGCTGGAGGGCCTAGGACATAGAGCAAGTTCAAATAAGCTCAATTATATAAAATAGAGTCATCCCCTCGAGGGGAAAAGGAGTATTAGGCCTAACATGTATCTTTCTTAATTATGATAAATTAGAAAGACACAACACCTTCCAAAATTGAGCATCATAACATCCTTGAACTCTATTAATAACCAGTATAATCCTTATACTAATAATTTTAAAGTAAGCCAATAAATAAAGTTAGTCTAGAGAATAGAGACTCTTTATACTCCTTAAAAGTGTCTGAGGACTGTATAATAACGCCCGTTTGACAATTGATATATTCAAAAGCTATACTTTAAAAACTATGACCTGAATGAATTTTTAAAACATAAACTTATCACTTAAAAGCCATCCCAGTAACAGCTCAGAATTACTAACTCCAGAGGAGGTATCCCCTTGTTTTCATAATAAAACAGGTGACCCAAGGGAACACCCTCCCCCCCCCCCCCCCCTTTTTCTTGCCCTGGGTCAAATAGCCCAGAGCGAAGAGGGCAGCAGGACGGAGTCACTGCCAGAACAGAAAGCCTACCTAGCTATAGAAGCAACTGTTAAGTGAATGACATTCTGAGCAGTAGATAATAGACCTAACAATGGAGGCCTCCAGAAATGGACTCAATATTTCTGAGATAAAAATTCATGAATGTGGATGGCTGAGCCCAATGAGCAGCCTTCATAAAATCTATAAAGGCGACACTATTAATGTAAGCCCAAGATGTAGAAAGAGCTCTTACTTCATGAGCCGAAATCTCAAGCACAAACTGCTGAGTCAATGATACACCATAAGCAGTACCAATAGTTAATTGAATCCATTAGTAATAGAATGGAGCGTAATGTCCTTCTATTAGTCATCAAAGACAGAAGAAGCTTACGTCCATCCTAATAAACTGATATCTGTTTATAAATACATAAACTCTAACCGGACAGAGTAAAGGCCTATGCCCGTACGAAGACGGAAGGACCTTAATAACAATAGGTTCTGGATATTATTAAAAGCCTGACTCTTAACCAAAAATCCAACCTAAGTAGTAAGGAAGTAGTGTTTCCGACACTACAAAAGTGAGAATCGTCCACCGATAGTGCATGAAGCTCACTGACTCCTCAGCAAAAAAGACGGCTAACAGAATTACTGTCTTATAAGATCAGAATCTGAAAACTACTGTTTCCAGAGGCTCAAATAATTATTTAGCTAAATAAGAACCGAAACTAAATTCCGTATAGGAATTTAATCTAAGGATTCTAGGTCTATCTATCGAAAAGTTTCTAACTGACTTAGATAAAGAGACATAAGACTCAATTGTAAACTATCATAGAGTGCATAGGTATGAGATAACATAGACCTATAACCTTAATAGTAACAGGCTGCAGTAGATCTTGTCAAACAAGTATACTAGAAAGTTGCAATGTCTAGTATGGAGGGATCAAAAATATCAACATAATGATCCCTACACCAACGACGGAAGAGCCTCCACTTTAGCCGCATAGAATAGCGAAGAAGAGGATCTCCTATAGTAAGAAATCGCGTCCAAAGCTCGTCCAGTACAGTGCTTACAATGCAATACGGACCACACAACGGAATACATGAAGGTTGCGACCTTGCGGGTTGTGATAAAGATGACACGATTTACCCAGTGAAAAAAGATCCTCACATAGAGGAAGATTTCACGTTAAGACCCACAGTAGACAAGAGAGTAAATTACCCATGATCTCTGTGAAGCTAGAGATGCTATCAACAGAAATGTATTGTGGTTGTTTATCTTAGCAATACCTGCTGAAAAAACAGCGCCTCCACTTTAGCCGCATAGTATAGCGAAGAGGTTCTCCTACAGTAAGAAATCGCGTCCATAGCTCGTCCTGTACCATGCTTGCCGAGCAAGAAGGACCATACAACGGAATACGTGAAGGTTGAGACCTTGCGGGTTGTGATGAAGAAGACACGATTTCCCCAGCGAAAGAAGATCCTCTCATGGAGGAAGTTTTCACGGTAAGTCCCACAGTAGACCCCTGAGTAAAATTACCCACGGTCTCTGTGAAGACAGAGATGCTACCAACAGAATTGTATTGTGGATGTTTATCTTAGCAATACTTGCTGAATTAACAGCGCTGGAGGATATGCATATCCTATCATTACGTCCTATTAGATCATTAGAGCTTTAACAACATAAGCTCAGGGATCCGGACAAGCAAACACATACGTCTGCAATTGAATAGTGAGTTGTGTCACAAATAAATTATCATTGGGCGCTCCCATTGATAGCAAATCTGATTGAATACTTGTTTGTTGAGAGTCCATTCTGACGGCAACAAGCGACCCTTACGTGAAAGGGAGTCTGCTAATAGAATCAGACGACCCGGAATATGACGGACCGAAGCAGAACTTGGTGTACTATAACAAACAGAAGGATTCTTTCCGTTAAATTGAATAACGGAATCGAATGAGTGCCTCCCTGGTTCCGGAGATACGCAACTACTGTCGTATTATCGGACAGGATTTGGACATGTGTTTCTGAATAATGTTCATCCAATGACATAGTGCAAGCCTAAATAACATCATTCCCTGGAAGTTAAGTACTTGCCTAGAAACTGCGGAACCCAAAGACCCTGGCACTTCGAATCCGTTGGGATCAATATTGTACCCCAACCTGTTTGACTGGCATCCGTCATATGATAAAACTCGGATCTGGCAACTGCAGTGGCACTCTCTGAGTCAACCACCGAATGTTTGCCCCAGTCTGAATCTCTTGCTACACTTGATAGACAAGAGAACGTGTATATCGAGCAATTCATAGATTGCTGAAAAGTTGCTGTCGAAGAGAAGCTTCTCCGAGACCGAAGCGACTCTGAGAGAGTTCTTCACCTTACTATCCACGCGCATGGATGTAGCTAGGGCTGTGTCACGTCTAACTAACTCCAGGTTGCCACTGAAGGGCGGAGTTATACGTGGAAACTACTGCCCTTGAAAGAAATCACATTGAGGATCATATCCTGGAATTCTTTCTCTTGAAGACGTAATGATAATGCCTCAGTAAGGTAGTCTACGTATGATAAAGCGTCTAAGTTAAGTCTATTAGACATCATTGTCGTTTCCAACATCGTGGTTGGAATTGACATAGACGGCGAAAAAGATAATTCCTAGTCTTCAGCCCCGCCGTCTAGACGCATATGAACTCTCGGTATGCCCTGTTCTGCCAATATAAATTATTTCCTAGAATTGATAAAAGGCAGAATAGAGCACTGCGGACAAGAAACTAAACTATCATGCTTGGTAGCAAGCTTATATATATATAGCGTCGTTAAATAATTCAAATGTTCTAAGACATTATTGGACTGCGTCGGCAACTCAGGGACAATGTCCCTGAACCGATCCAAAACTCCGTGTCCAATGACGCTATTAGTCTCTTATCCAGCATCGCAGCAATGTAGTCCGACGGAACAACCTCTGGAAGATAATGCCGGAAGAAATGTATGGCAGCTTCTGTTGTTCCGAAAGGGAAAGCTCGAAATCATCTGAATCCCTTTCGCCATCCTGTCGGACCCTATGAAATATTCGGTCGTCCGTACCTGATGCAACAGCGGAGCGCACCGACCCAGCGCTGTCGGATTATGCCTGATCCGACCAAGAATCTGTCGTTTGCTGGGATGCTACGATCAGCAGAGCTATTTTGGATAGCACGTCCGTCACTGAGGCCTGTGGAGAAGCGGTCTTACGATGCATTGCCGCTGGAAGCTCCGTGTTCGTTACCCCGTGCATACTTCTATTACGGGAGCGACTGGAGTGTGCAGGCCTCGTGTCCCTTGGCTACCGGATGGCGTGAGCTGTTCGCCATGGAATCACTGAATGCCGAAGCTGGCCGGATATTCAAGGTCATGTAGCCAATGTGCGGTCGTGTGCGCTGCTGTGAGGATGAGGAAGCAATATCGACAGTCACTCAGACTGTCTATATAACGGAGCGTCCCCAGTGGCGGACATACGCTCCGAAGGTGAAATGTCTGTACCACAACATCCGGTCCCATATGTTGTTGCACGAGAGAGGGACCTCTCTCGCTCGCCGCCCGGACGGACCGGACGAGCTAGGAACCGGACTAACAGGCTTCCTCCGATCTCTCCTCTAATCCATCGTCACTGGGTGTGTACTAATATAGTGCTCGCATCACCCAAATCTCCTTCCTAGACCGCAACGGCCGAACCCGACTGCCGAACCATTCGATGAATGGACGCTACACCGGGTGAGCTAGCGAATGTCAACTCCGTCGATCCTACTAGGGACCTCTTAGGCGATTGACGTAATCCATGAGCACTAATTGCCGCTGACTCTTCATTAACTATGATGACAGAGGCACACTTTTGAAAAACATCCCAGTAATTTGCGAACAAGAAACTAGATATGCTTGGACATAGCAAGCATATAAAAAATATATATAGCGTCGTTCAATAAATCGAACGTATCTGAGACATTATTGGACTGTGTCGGAACTGAGGGACAATGTCCCTGGACCGAACAAAAAATTTCTAAGTCCACCGACGCTATCAGTTTCTCATCCGGTATCGCAGCATTCTGGTCCGACGAAGAACCTCTAGAAGATGAAGTCGGATGACATATACAGCAGCTTATGTTGTTCCGAAAGGAAAAGCTTGAAAGCTTCCAAATCCCTTTCGGCATCCCGTCAGACCGTATGAAATTTTCAGACGTCCGCACCTGATGCTTCCGCGGAGCGTCCCGACCCAGCGTCGTCGGATATTATATTAAGCGACAGAGCTTCTGTCGTTGCTGGGATGCTGCGATAAGTTGTGCTATTTGGGATAGCACGTCCGTCACCGAGGCCTGTGCAGAAGCGGTCTTACGATGCTTTGCCGCTGGAAGCTCCGTGTACGTTGACTCCCGCATACTTCTTTATGCGAACGTCCGGAGTCTCCAGGCCTCGTGTCCCTGGCTATCGGATGGCGTGACCTGGTCACCAAGGATTCTCTGATTGGCGAAGTTGACTGGATATCGGAGGTCACGTAGCCAAGGTGTGGTCGTGTGCGCTGCCATGAGAATGAGGAAGCCTTATTGACAGTCTCTCTGGACTGTGTATATAACGGAGCGTCCCGAGCGGCGGACGTATGCTCCGAATGCGAGACATTTTGTACCACAACATCTGGGGCCAGATGTTGATGTACGAGAGAGGGGCCTCTCTCGCTCGCAGCCCGGATGGGCGTGGACGAGCTATGAACCGGACTAAAAGGCTTCCTCCGTTCTCCCCTCTAATCCGCCGTCACTGGGTGTGCACATTGTTATTTTATAGTGCTTGCATCACCCAAAACTCCTTTCTAGACCGCAACGGATGAACCCGGCTGCCGAACCATTCGATGAATGGACGCTACACCGGGCAAGCTAGCGGACATCAAAGGCCGTCGAACTTACTAAGGTCCACTTAGGCAATTGACGTATTACATGAGCACTTTTCCGCTAGCTCTTCATTAATTGTCACGACGGAGGCACACTTTTTGAAAGACATCACGGATACATCACCCTGATCATGATCATCTGAAATAGAGAATGATAAAGTAGAGTGACCCTGCGGGGAAAGGGCCGGAATGGCCAATTCCCCACTAACATACCGTGACACATGCTTCCCATGTTGTCTTCGTAATCAACACATACAGAACAGGAGTTAGTGCGAGTACACTGACTACATTATACAATGATTATGAAAATCAGAGGAAGATTTCCTCTTATTACAATTGAACAATATCCTTTCATTGTGAAAAGAAAACAAAGTCCTAGAACTCGCACCAACCCCTGACAATCAAAATACATAATAACAAGATCCATTAACATAGAAAAAATAATTGAATCAAAAACTTTTGAAAAAATATTTTTTCAGAACAGCCCAAGTTTCTGAAAAGTAACATTGAGCCCCAATGGATCCCAAGCCTAAGTGTGGACAAAAATTCTAAAAATATTTTAAACAATTTATGCAACACTTACGAACAATAATAATGTATCTAGTTATGATTAAATTAACAGCAAGATATTATTTTCAAGAAATCCCCTCTCACACAGAGGGCTGTTGGAAAAGTAAACAATAAGTGTAAAAACACTAGAACAAGACTCCAGGAACCCTGGCCCGAAATCAGTTACCAATAATACACTATCTGATGCAAAACAGAGACTTCCAGGGAAGAAACTGCAGAACATCAGATGGTAGATGCAGAACACTATGCCTAACCACCCATAGGTGAAGACGTAAACATGGGGAAAAGAACAGAATTCATTCTGTTATCCAGCTAAAACTCCCAAGAAATTTTAGTAATAATATTACAGAAAATATGCCAAAAGCATGGGAGAATAGCAAGAGGGGACTTAAAGGAAAGGGAGAGAGGAAAACACTGAATAAGCAGTGTAATCTTGATAACAAGAATGACCACAACAGGCTGTTGCCTCGAAAATAGGTAACTTAACATAATTTCATCAAAAAATTTTAAGTTACAGCCCTGATTATTTTCTGTCACTCATTTTTCCTCTCCTCCTTCTATATCCTCCTTAGAATCACCATTTCACTGATATTTATGTGTCTGGCATCATTTAAACTGAGATTTACAAGCACAAAGATCAGTCAGATGTTAACTGATGAAGGGCCAAACAAAGAATGATTAATGGCGCCAATTTCGGGACGTCCTTGACACTGCGCATGCGCAGTTGAGGTGAAGTATGGAGGGCCATTCAGGACATGTTTTCTTGGGTTTTAGATGCAAATTTTGGGGGTTGGGGGGCAAAATTTGTGTTTGGCCCTATATTTTTAAGAGTTAGCACCAGCTATGTCTGGGTCATTGGTACAGTATAAAAATTTATAAATTCATAGTAATTTGTGTACTTTTTATACTTACCATTGACCCAGACTTGCTGGTGCTAACTCAAAAATAATCCAGGGCCAAACACAAATTTTGCCTCCCAATCTCCAAAATTTGCATGCAAAAGCAAAAATTTTATGACCTATCTAGGTCCTCCATACTTATGCGAACTGCACAAGCACAGTATCCAGGAAGACACCGAAATTGGCGCCAACCATCATTCTTCTAAAAATTGCCTGCTAAATGTTGTAAACAGCAGGGAGGTATGAGGGTCCACTCATGGGAGGGCCATACCCATCTGGGCCATTGTTTAGTATAAAAAATATACAAATTTCTATGAGTTTATATTTTTATACAACAACCAATGGCTCAGACTAGCTGAATCGTAAACAGGCTGGAGGACAATCACTCATTTACTTCATAAAGGATATCTCCTTCAGGAGAATATGAGAGAAAGGAATTATATATGTCTTTTTCATTTGCGAGAAACGAGAAAGACATAACACCAATAATGTAATTGAGCATTACATATTACATAATTCTCCATTTAATGCCAGCATAACCCCTTATGCTAATTCGGTGAAGGGAAGCCAAAATATAAAGATAGTCCAGAGAAACTCTTAAGCTTTATACTCACTTAAAAGTGTTCGAGGATTGTATATTAACGCCCGTTTGACACGTGACGTATACAAATGCTTCACAGTGAGCTACACTTTAAAAACAATACATAAATGAGACTTACTATTTGCTTCAAAATTAAAACCATTCGAGCACCAACTCGGGACTACTGACACCGAAGGTGGTCTTCCCTTGCTTTTCACTATAAAGCAAGATGATCATAAGGGAAACAAGAGGCCCCACATGGACTGAAGTGCTCATCTTGAACAGAACACAATTTAAACAGAGTCCAAGAATGAGTCTACATTAAGCAAGCCATCTCCATAGGCTACACTGTCAATCCTTGAGTCCCTCAGGAGTGACAAAAATAATCCGGGCATTATGCCTTTTCTTTTTAGTTGATCAGTAAGATGTAGAGCTCCCCTACGAAACCCCTTGATACAACCTATGTGGATTAATCTTAGTTACACACATCTAGAGGGTACTGAATACAAAATTTTTAATTCTTCAGCAAAACGGCCAATTCCGGCTCCCATAGAGAGCCCAAATATTAACCCAGGCTCTTGATTTGAACACAGTTGAATCTGACTTCCCTAGAGATGTTGTGTACTAAATATGAAAGCATTCTGACTGTTGGATTTCAAGAAGAGAAACTGTAAAGAAATTTCTTCGAATTGCACTAAGTTCAAATTTGGGCTACCATAGCGAGCCCAAATATTAACCTATGGATCCGATTTGAACAAACTTGAATCTGACCCCCTAGAGATGTTGTATACCAAATGTGAAAGCATTCTGACAAGTGGATCTGAAGCAGAAGATTTTTGAAGAAATTCCCTCATATTGTACTAAGTTAAATTTCATGTTCCCATATGGAGCCCAAATATTAACCTAGGCACTCGAATTGAACAACCTGGAATCTGACCCCCAAAGAGATGTTGTATACCAAATATAAAAGCATTTTGACTGGTGGATCTGAAGAAGAAGATTTTTTTAAATTACCCTCTATATTGAACAAAGATAAAATTTGGGCTTCCATAGGAAGCCCAAATATTAACCTAGGGACTTGGTTTGAACAATCTTGAATCTGACCCTCATAACAATGATGTATACCAAACATTAAAAGATTCTGACTGGTGGTTCTGAAGAAGAAGATTTTTAAAGAATATTCCCCATATTACCCAATGTTAAAACTTCGGGCTCCTGTAGAGAGCCCAAATATGAACCAATGAGCTTTATTTCAACAAACTTTTATCTGACCCCCCCCTATGAATGCTGTATACCAAATATCAAAAGATTCTGATGATTGGCTCTGGAGAAAAGATTTTTTAAAATTTTTGCAAGTATGCTGACTCAGCATTTTTTCGATGCCCATTACAGAACACCCTAACATAAACGATGGCAATTTTTTTTTACCATTCAATTCTACTGGTCCTAAGGATACTTCATACCAAATAACAGCTCTCTGTTCCGTGTGGTTTGGGAAATATGGGCATTTGAAAATATTTCTATTTTTAGCTCCCAGGGTTCCCATGGGGATGCAGAAATTTTTTTTTTGCATGAGTCAAGTACTTATGACCCAATAATACCACAAACCAAATCTGGTTCATACCGGACCATCGGTTCAGAAACTTAAAAAATTTATAGTAATTTATATATTTTTTATACTTACCAATGACCCAGACTTGGCTGGTGCTAACTCTAAAATATTTAGGGCCAAACGCAAATTTAACCCCCCAATCCCCAAAATTTGCATCTAAAACCGAAAAGTTAAAAAATTTATAGTAATTTCTATATTTTTTATACTTACCAATGACCCAGACATAGCTGGTGCTAACTCTTAAAATATAGGCCCAAACACAAATTTTGCCCCCAATCCCCAAAATTTGCATCTAAAACCAAAGAAAACATGTCCTGAAAGGCCCTCCACACTTTGCCTCTACTGCGCATGCGCAGTGTCAAGGACGTTCCGAAATTGGCACCATTAATCATTCTAATAACCAGTGCCTGGTAAGCGCTATGTACTCAGCGGGGAGGCAAGAGTTCCCAACTCCTGGGAGGGCCATCCCCGTCTGGGTCATTGGTAAGTATAAAAAATATATAAATTACTATAAATTTTTTAACATTTTTATACTGTACCAATGACCCAGACATAGCTGAATAGTAAAAAGGCTGGAGGGCCAAGGACATAGAGCAAAATGGAATACGCTCAATAAAATAACATAGAGTCATCCCCTGTAGGGAAAAAGAAGTAATAGGCCTTACATGTATCTTTCTTATTTATGATAAATTAGAAAGATACAACACCTTCCAAAATTGAGCTTCATACATCCATGTACTCTATTAATATCCAATATAATCCTTATACTAATAATTTTTAAAGTAAGCCAATAAATAAAGTAAGTCTAGAGAATAGAGACTCTTATACTCCTAAAAGTGTCTGAGGATTGCATAATCATGTCCGTTGACATATGCAATATTCAAAAGCTATACTTTAAAAACTAAGACTTGAATGAATTTTAAAAACCTAAACTTCTCACTAAACAACCATCCCAATAACAGCTCAGAATTACTAACTCCGGAGGAGGTATCCCCTTGTTTTCATAGTAAAACAGGTGACCCAAGGGAACACCCCCCCCCCCCCCTTTTCTTGCCCTGGGTCAAATAGCCCAGAGCGAAGAGGGCAGCAGAACGGAGACACTGCCGAAACAGACAGCCTACCTAGCTATAGTAGCAACTGTTAAGTGAATGACATTCTGAGCAGTAGATAATAGACCTAACAATAGAGGCCTCCAGAAATGGACTCGATATTTCTGAGATAAAATTCATGAATGTGGATGGCTGAGCACAATGAGCAGCCTTCAAAAATCTATAATAGCGACACTATTAATGTAAGCCCAAGAAGTAGAAGAACTCTTACTTCATGAGCCGAAATCTTAAGCACAACTGCTAAGTCAATGATATACCATAAGCAGTACCGATAGTTAATAGAATCCATTAACAATAAAATGGAGCGTAACGTCCTTCTACTAGGCATCAAAGACAGAAGAAGCTTACGCCCATAGTAATAAACAGATATCTGTTTATAAATACATAAACTCTACCCGGAAAGAGTAAAGGCCTATGCCCATACGAAGATGGAAGGACCTTAAAAATAATAGGTTCCGGATAATAGGAGCCTAACTCTTATGCAAAAATCCAACCTAAATAGTAACGGAAGTAGTGATTCCGAAACTACGAAAGTGAAAATCATCCATCGATAGTGCATGAAACTCACTGACTCTACAGTAAAAGAGAAACCAACAGAATTACTGTCTAAAAGGTCAGAATTTGAAAACTACTGTTTCCAGAGGCTCAAATGATAACTTAGCTAAATAAGAACCAAAGTTAAAATCCATATAGGAATTTAATCTAAAGATTCTAAGTCTATTTATCAAAAAGTTACTAACTGACTTAGATAAAGAGACATAAGACTCAATTGTAAACTATCGTAGGGTGCATAGGTATGAGGTAACATAAACCTATAACCTTAATAATAACAGGCTGCAGTAGATCTTGTGAAACAAGTATACTAAAAAATTGCAATGAGTAGTATGGAGGGATCAACAATATGAACATAATGATCCCTACACCAACGACGGAAGAGCCTCCACTTTAGCCGCATAGAATAGCGAAGAAGAGGATCTCCTATAGTAAGAAATCGCGTCCAAAGCTCGTCCAGTACAGTGCTTACAATGCAATACGGACCACACAACGGAATACATGAAGGTTGCGACCTTGCGGGTTGTGATAAAGATGACACGATTTACCCAGTGAAAAAAGATCCTCACATAGAGGAAGATTTCACGTTAAGACCCACAGTAGACAAGAGAGTAAATTACCCATGATCTCTGTGAAGCTAGAGATGCTATCAACAGAAATGTATTGTGGTTGTTTATCTTAGCAATACCTGCTGAAAAAACAGCGCCGGAGGATATGCGTATCCTATCATTCCGTCCTATAGATCAATAGAGCGTTAACAACATTAGCTCAGAGATCTGGACAAGCCAACACATACGTCTGCAATTGATTAGCAAGCTGTGTCGTAAATAAATCATCATTGGGCGCTCCCATAGATAGCAAATCTGATTGAATACTTGTTTGTTGAGAGTCCATTCTGACAGCAACAAGCGACCCGTAAGAGAACGGGAGTCCGGTAAAACAATCAGACGACCCGGAATATGACGGACCAAAACAGAACTTGGTGTACTATAACCAACAGACGGATTCTTTCCATTAAATTGAATAACGGAAACGAAAGAGTGCCTCCCTGGTTCCGGAGATACGCCACTACTGTCGAATTAAAGGACAGGATTTGGGCATGTGTTTCTGAATAATGTTCATGCAATGACATAAAGCAAGCCTAAAAAACATTATTCCACGGAAGAAAACTGGTTGCTAAGAGACTGCGGAACCCAAAGACCCTGGCACTTCGAATCCGTAGGGATCAGTATTATATCCCAATCTGTTTGACTGGCAACCGTCATAACAGCCACACTCGGGTCCGGCAACTGCGGTGGCACTCTCTGAGTCAACTACCGAATGTTTGCCCCAGTCTGAATCTCTTGTAACACTAGATAGACAAGAGAACGTATAAATCGAGCAATTCATGGATTGCCGAAAAGTTGCCGTCGAAGAGAAGCTCGTCCGAGAACGAAGCAACTCTGAGAGAGTTCTTAACCTTACTATCCACGCGTGTGGATGTAGCTAGGGCTGCGTCACGTCTAACCAAATCCAATCAGCCACTGAAGGGCGGAGTTATACGTGAACAAACTACTGCCCTCAAAAGAAATTACATTGAGAATAATATCCCGTAAATCTTTTCTTGAAGACGTAATGATAACGCCTCAGTAAGGCGGATTACGTATGATAAAGCGTCTAAGTTAAGTCTACTATACATCATGTCGTTTCCAACATTGAAGTTGGAAAAGACATAAACGGCGAAAAAGAATATATCCAGTCTTTAACCACACCGTCTAGACGCATATGAACTCTCGGTATGCCCTGCTCTGCCAAAATAAACTATTCGTATAAATGATAAAATGGCAGAAATGAGCAACGCGGACAAGAAACTAAACTATCATGCTTGGTAGCAGGCTTGTATATATATATATATAGCGTCGAAAAATAAAACACATGTTGTAATGACAATATTGGACTGCGTCGGTAAGTCAGGGACAATGTCCCTGAACCGATCGAAAAATCCGAGTCCAATGACGCTATAAGTCTCTTATCCAAGATCGCAGCAATGAAGTCCGAAATAACAATCACTGGAAGATAATGCCAGAAGATATGAAAGGCAGCTTCCGATACTACTAAAGGGAAAAATAAAAAATTTATAGTAATTTCTATATTTTTTATACTTACCAATGACCCAGACATAGCTGGTGCAAACTCTTAAAATATAGGGCCAAACACAAATTTTGCCCCCCAATCCCCAAAATTTGCATCTAAAACCAAAGAAAACATGTCCTGAAAGGCCCTCCACACTTCGCCCCTACTGCGCATGCGCAGTGTCAAGGACGTTCAGAAATTGGCGCCATTAATCATTCTAATAACCAGTGCCTGGTAAGCGCTATGTACTCAGCGGGGAGGCAAGAGTTCCCAACTCCTGGGAGGGCCATCCCCGTCTGGGTCATTGTTAAGTATAAAAAATATAGAAATTACTATAAATTTTTTAACATTTTTATACTGTACCAATGACCCAGACATAGCTGAATAGTAAAAAGGCTGGAGGGCCAAGGACATAGAGCAAAATGGAATACGCGCAATAAAATAAAATAGAGTCATCCCCTGTAGGGAAAAAGAAGTAATAGGCCTTACATGTATCTTTCTTATTTATGATAAATTAGAAAGATACAACACCTTCCAAAATTGAGCTTCATACATCCATGTACTCTATTAATATCCAATATAATCCTTATACTAATAATTTTTAAAGTAAGCCAATAAATAAAGTAAGTCTAGAGAATAGAGACTCTTATACTCCTAAAAGTGTCTGAGGATTGCATAATCATGGCCGTTGACATATGCAATATTCAAAAGCTATACTTTAAAAACTAAGACTTGAATGAATTTTAAAAACCTAAACTTCTCACTAAACAACCATCCCAATAACAGCTCAGAATTACTAACTCCGGAGGAGGTATCCCCTTGTTTTCATAGTAAAACAGGTGACCCAAGGGAACACCCTCCCCCCCCCCCCCCTTTTTCTTGCCCTGGGTCAAATAGCCCAGAGCGAAGAGGGCAGCAGAACGGAGACACTGCCGAAACAGACAGCCTACCTAGCTATAGTAGCAACTGTTAAGTGAATGACATTCTGAGCAGTAGATAATAGACCTAACAATAGAGGCCTCCAGAAATGGACTCGATATTTCTGAGATAAAATTCATGAATGTGGATGGCTGAGCGCAATGAGCGGCCTTCAAAAATCTATAATAGCGACACTATTAATGTAAGCCCAAGAAGTAGAAGAACTCTTACTTCATGAGCCGAAATCTTAAGCACAACTGCTAAGTCAATGATATACCATAAGCAGTACCGATAGTTAATAGAATCCATTAACAATAAAATGGAGCGTAACGTCCTTCTACTAGGCATCAAAGACAGAAGAAGCTTACGCCCATAGTAATAAACAGATATCTGTTTATAAATACATAAACTGCACCCGGAAAGAGTAAAGGCCTATGCCCATATGAAGACAGAAGGACCTTAAAATAATAGGTTCCGGATAATAGGAGCCTAACACTTATGCAAAAATCCAACCTAAATAGTAACGGAAGTAGTGATTCCGAAACTACGAAAGTGAAAATCATCCATCGATAGTGCACGAAACTCACTGACTCTACAGTAAAAGAGAAACCAACAGAATTACTGTCTAAAAGGTCAGAATTTGAAAACTACTGTTTCCAGAGGCTCAAATGATTACTTAGCTAAATAAGAACCGAAGTTAAAATCCATATAGGAATTTAATCTAAAGATTCTAAGTCTATTTATCAAAAAGTTACTGACTTAGATAAAGAGACAAAAGACTCAATTGTAAACTATCGTAGAGTGCATAGGTATGAGGTAACATAAACCTATAACCTAAATAATAACAGGCTGCAGTAGATCTTGTGAAACAAGTATACTAAAAAATTGCAATGAGCAGTATGGAGGGATCAACAATATGAACATAATGATCCCTACACCAACGACGGAAGAGCCTCCACTTTAGCCGCATAGAATAGCGAAGAAGAGGATCTCCTATAGTAAGAAATCGTGTCCAAAGCTCGTCCAGTACAGTGCTTACAATGCAATACGGACCACCACACAACGGAATACATGAAGGTTGCGACCTTGCGGGTTGTGATAAAGATGACACGATTTACCCAGTGAAAAAAGATCCTCACATAGAGGAAGATTTCACGTTAAGACCCACAGTAGACAAGAGAGTAAATTACCCATGATCTCTGTGAAGATAGAGATGCTATCAACAGAAATGTATTGTGGTTGTTTATCTTAGCAATACCTGCTGAAAAAACAGCGCCGGAGGATACGCGTATCCTATCATTCCGTCCTATAGATCAATAGAGCGTTAACATTAGCTCAGAGATCTGGACAAGCCAACACATACGTCTGCAATTGATTAGCAAGCTGTGTCGTAAATAAATCATCATTGGGCGCTCCCCTAGATAGCAAATCTGATTGAATACTTGTTTGTTGAGAGTCCATTCTGACAGCAACAAGCGACCCGTAAGAGAACGGGAGTCCGGTAAAACAATCAGACGACCCGGAATATGACGGACCAAAACAGAACTTGGTGTACTATAACCAACAGACGGATTCTTTCCATTAAATTGAATAACGGAAACGAAAGAGTGCCTCCCTGGTTCCGGAGATACGCCACTACTGTCGAATTATAGGACAGGATTTGGGCATGCGTTTCTGAATAATGTTCATGCAATGACATAAAGCAAGCCTAAAAAACATTATTCCGCGGAAGAAAACTGATTGCTAAGAGACTGCGGAACCCAAAGACCCTGGCACTTCGAATCCGTAGGGATCAGTATTATATCCCAATCTGTTTGACTGGCAACCGTCATAACAGCCACACTCGGGTCCGGAAACTGCGGTGGCACTCTCTGAGTCAACCACCAAATGTTTGCCCCAGTCTGAATCTCTTGTAACACTAGATAGACAAGAGAACGTGTAAATCGAGCAATTCATGGATTGCCGAAAAGTTGCCGTCGAAGAGAAGCTCGTCCGAGAACGAAGCGACTCTGAGAGAGTTCTTAACCTTACTATCCACGCGTGTGGATGTAGCTAGGGCTGCGTCACGTCTAACCAACTCCAATCAGCCACTGAAGGGCGGAGTTATACGTGAACAAACTACTGCCCTCAAAAGAAATTACATTGAGAATAATATCCCATAAATCTTTTCTTGAAGACGTAATGATAACACCTCAGTAAGGCGGATTACGTATGATAAAGCGTCTAAGTTAAGTCTACTATACATCATGTCGTTTCCAACATTGAAATTGGAAAAGACATAAACGGCGAAAAAGAATATATGCAGTCTTTAACCACACCGTCTAGACGCATATGAACTCTCGGTATGCCCTGCTCTGCCAAAATAAACTATTCGTATAAATGATAAAATGGCAGAAATGAGCAACGCGGACAAGAAACTAAACTATCATGCTTGGTAGCAGGCTTGTATATATATATATATAGCGTCGAAAAATAAAACACATGTTGTAATGACAATATTGGACTGCGTCGGTAAGTCAGGGACAATGTCCCTGAACCGATCGAAAAATCCGAGTCCAATGACGCTATAAGTCTCTTATCCAAGATCGCAGCAATGAAGTCCGAAATAACAATCACTGGAAGATAATGCCAGAAGATATGAAAGGCAGCTTCCGATACTACTAAAGGGAAAACTCAAAATCTTTCGAATCCCTTTCGCCATCCTGTCGGACCCTATAAAGCGTTCGGTTGCCCGTACCTGATGCAACCGCGGACCGCACCGACCCAGCGCCGTCGGATAATTCCTGATTCGACCGAGAAACTGTCAATTGCTGGGATGCTGCGAAACAACTGTGCTAACTCGGATAGCACGTCCGTCACTGAGGCCTGAGGAGAAGCGGTCTTACGATGCATTGCCGCTGGAAGCTCCGTGATCGTTACCCCGTGCATACTACCAATATGCGAGCGAACGGAGTGTATAGGCCTCGTGTCCCTTGGCTACCGGATGGCGCGACCTATTCGCCATGGAATCACTAAATGACGAAACTGATCGGATACTAGAGGTCACGTAGCCAATGTGCGGTCGTGTGCCCTGCTGTGAGGATGAGGAAGCATTAAGGACAGTCTCTCGGACTGTCAATATAACGGAGCGTCCCGACCGACGGACATATGCTCCAAATGTAAAATATCTGAACCACAACATGCGGTCCCCTATGTTGTTGGACGAGAGAGGGACCTCTCTCGCTCACAGCCCGGACGGACCTGGACAAGCCAGGAACCGGACTAACAGGCTTCCTCCGATCTGTCCTCAATCTGCCGTCACTGGGTGAGTACTAAAGTAATTAAAGTGCTCGCATCACCCAAATCTCTTTCCTAGACCGCAACGGACGAACCCGGCAGCCGAACCATTCGATGAATGTACGCTACACCGGGTGAGCTAGCGAATGTCACTCCGTAGGTGATAGACATATTCCATGAGCACTTATTGCCGCTAGCTCTTCATTAACTATGACGACAGAGGCACACTTTTGAAAGACATCTCCGTAACTCTGCGAACAAGAAACCAGAAATGCTTGGTTATAGCAAGCATAAAATAATAATATATATAGCGTCGTTCAATAATTCGAAAGTTTGTGTGACATTATTGGACTATGTCGGAACTGAGGGACGATGTCCCTGAACCGAACCAAAAATTTCTAAGTCCACCGACGCTATCAGTTTCTTATCCGGCATCACAGCATTCTGGTCCGACGAAAGAAGCTGTAGAAGACCAAGTCAGATGACATACACAACAGCATATGCTGTTCCGAAAGGGAAAGCTTGAAATCCTCCAAATCCCTTTCGGTATCCCGTCGGACCGGATGAAACTTTCGGACGTCCGTACCCGCTTCCGCGGAGCGTCCCGACCCAGCATCGTCGGATAAAATATATGCGACAGATTCAGTTGATGCTGGGATGCTGCGATAAACTGTGCTATTAAGGAAAGCACGTCCGTTCCCGAGGCCTGTGCAGTAGCGGTCTTACGATGCATTGCCGCCAGAAGCTCCGTGTACGTTGACTCCCGCACACTTCCTATGCGAACGTCCGGAGTCTGCAGGCCTCGTGTCCCTGGCTACCGGATGGTGTGACCTGGTCGCCGAAGAATCCTTGATCGGCGAAGCTGGTAATATATCGGCGATCACGCAGCTAAGGTGCGGTCGTGTGCGCTGACGAGAAGAGGAAGCCTTAGCAGTCTCCGCGGACTGCCTATACAACGGAGCGTCCCGAGCGACGGACGTATGCTCCGCTTGCGACACATTTTGTACCACAACATCTGGGGCCAGATGTTGTTGAACGAGAGAGGGGCCTCTCTCGCTTGCCATCCGGATGGACCGGAACGAGCTATGAACCGGACTAAAAGGCTTCCTCCATTCTCCCTCCGATCCGCCGTCACTGGGTGTGCATTAGGTTAATTTATAGTGCTCGCATCACCCCAAAATTCCTTCTAGACCGCAACGGACGAACCCGGCTGCCGAACCATTCGGTGAATGGACGCTACACCGGGCGAGCTAGCGGACGTCAAAGGCCGTCGAACCTACTAGGGTCCTCTTAGGCAATTGGCGTATTTACATGAGCACTTTTCCGCTAGCCCTTCATTAATTGTGACGACGGAGGCACACTGTTGGAAGACATCACAGATACATCACCCTAATCTTGATCGTCTGAAATAGAAATTGATAAAGTAGAGTGACCCTGCGGGGAAAGGACCGGAGTGTCCAAATCCCCAATAACATACCGTGACATACGCTTCCCATATTGTCATCGAAATCATATGATACAGAACAGGAGTTAATGCGAGTACACTGACCACATATAGAATGATTATAAAGTCAGAGGAAGACTTCCTCTTAATACAATTGATCAATATCCTTTCAATGTGAAAAGAAAACAAGTCCTGGTACTCGCACTAACCCCTGGCAATCAAAATACATAATAATAATATGATCCATTAATATAGAAAAAATAATTGAAATCAAAATATTTTGAAAAAATATTTTTTCAGAACAGCCCAAGTTTCTGAAAAGTAACGTTGAGCCCCAATGGATCCCAAGCCTAAGTGTGGACAAAAATTTTAAAAATATTTTGAACAATTTATTCGGGAGCGCGGTGGCTCAGTAGGTAGAGGTGCAGGCTGCAAGCCGAGAGGTCCTCGGTTCGAATCCCACCTGCGGCAACCGCGTTGTGTCCTTGGGCAAGACACTTCATCTCCATTGCCCGCGTGGGGGGCACGATGACGCTGTGTACTAAGGCGTACTGCACGTCGATGATACGCATGTCTTCAACCAATCTAACCCTGCTTGTGCTGCAGTGCGGAGTTACGATGTTGAGGAGCTGGCAGCTGCTCGTCGTTGCTCGGTGGTTCTCTCCGGGTACTCCGGCTTCCTCCACCCTTAAAACTGTCACGGTCATGATTAGCCATTGTGCATAAATATGTGACCTTAAACATCAATAAATAAACAATTTATTCAACACTTACGAACAATAATAATGTATCTAGTTATGATTAAAATAACATCAAGATATTATTTTCCAGAAATCCCCCCCTCACACAGAGGGCTGTTGTAAATGTAAACAATGAGTGTAAAAACACTAAAATAAGACTCCAGGCACCCAGGCCCGAAATCAGTTACCAAAAATACACTATCTGATGCAAAACAGAGACTTCCAGGGAAGAAACTGCAGAACATCAGATGGTAGATGCAGAACACAATGCCTAACCACACGTAGGTGAAGACGTAAACATGGGGAAAAGAATAGAATTCATTCTGTTATTCAGCTAAAACTCCCAAGAAAATTTAGTAATAATAATTACAAAAACTATGCCAAAAGCATGGGAGAATAGCAAGGGGGGACTTAAAGGACAGGGAGAGAGGAAAACACTTAAAAAACAGTGTAACTAAATAATCAGAATGACAACAAAATGGCTGCTGCCTCGAAAATAGGTAACTTAACATAATTTCATTAAAAAATTTTAAGTTACAGCCCTGATAATATTCTGTCACACATTTTTTTCCTCTCCTCCTTCTCTATCCTCCTTAGAATCACCATTTCACTAATATTTATGTGTCTGGCATCATTTAAACTGAGATTTATAAGCACAAAGATCAGTCAGATGTTAACTGATGAAGGGCCAAACTTAGAATGATTAATGGCGCCAATTTCGGAACGTCCTTGACACTGCGCATGCGCAGTAGGGGCGAAGTGTGGAGGGCCTTTCAGGACATGTTTTCTTTGGTGTTAGATGCAAATTTTGGGGATTGGGGGGCAAAATTTGTGTTTGGCCCTATATTTTAAGAGTTAGCACCAGCTATGTCTGGGTCATTGGTACAGTATAAAAATACTCGAAATCTTTCGAATCCCTTTCGCCATCCTGTCGGACCCTATAAAGCGTTCGGTCGTCCGTACCTGATGCGACCGCGGACCGCACCGACCCAGCACAATCGGATAATTCCTGATTCGACCGAGAAACTGTCGATTGCTGGGATGCTGCGAAACAACTGTGCTAACTCGGATAGCACGTCCGTCACTGAGGCCTGAGGAGAAGCGGTCTTACGATGCATTGCCGCTGGAAGCTCCGTGATCGTTACCCCGTGCATACTACCAATATGCGAGCGAACGGAGTGTATAGGCCTCGTGTCCCTTGGCTACCGGATGGCGCGACCTATTTGCCGTGGAATCACTAAATGACGAAACTGATCGGATACTCGAGGTCACGTAGCCAATGTGCGGTCATGTGCCCTGCTGTGAGGATGAGGAAGCATTAAGGACAGTCTCTCGGACTGTCAATATAACGGAGCGTCCCGACCGACAGACATAAGCTCCGAATGTAAAATATCTGAACCACAACATGCGGTCCCCTATGTTGTTGGACGAGAGAGGGACCTCTCTTGCTCACAGCCCGGACGGACCTGGACAAGCCAGGAACCGGACTAACAGGCTTCCTCCGATCTGTCCTCAATCTGCCGTCACTGGGTGAGTACAAAAGTAATTAAAGTGCTCGCATCACCCAAATCTCCTTCCTAGACCGCAACGGACGAACCCGGCAGCCGAACCATTCAATGAATGTACGCTACACCGGGTGAGCTAGCGAATGTCACTCCGTAGGCGATAGACATATTCCATGAGCACTTATTGCCGCTAGCTCTTCATTAACTATGACGACAGATGCACACTTTTGAAAGACATCTCCGTAACTTTGCGAACAAGAAACCAGAAATGCTTGGTTATAGCAAGCATAAAATAATAATATATATAGCGTCGTTCAATAATTCGAAAGTTTGTGTGACATTATTGGACTATGTCGGAACTGAGGGACGATGTCCCTGAACCGAACCAAAAATTTCTAAGTCCACCGACGCTATCAGTTTCTTATCCGGCATCGCAGCATTCTGGTCCGACGAAAGAAGCTGTAGAAGACCAAGTCAGATGACATACACAACAGCATATGTTGTTCCGAAAGGGAAAGCTCGAAATCCTCCAAATCCCTTTCGGTATCCCGTCTGACCGGATGAAACTTTAGGACGTCCGTACCCGCTTCCGCGGAGCGTCCCGACCCAGCATCGTCGGATAAAAAATATGCGACAGATTCAGTTGATGCTGGGATGCTGCGATAAACTGTGCTATTTAGGAAAGCACGTCCGTTCCCGAGGCCTGTGCAGTAGCGGTCTTACAATGCATTGCCGCCGGAAGCTCTGTGTACGTTGACTCCCGCACACTTCCTATGCGAACGTCCGGAGTCTGCAGGCCTCGTGTCCCTGGCTACCGGATGGTGTGACCTGGTCGCCGAAGAATCCTTGATCGGCGAAGCTGGTAATATATCGGCGGTCACGCAGCCAAGGTGCGGTCGTGTGCGTTGACGAGAAGAGGAAGCCTTAGCAGTCTCCGCGGACTGCCTATACAACGGAGCGTCCCAAGCGACGGACGTATGCTCCGCTTGCGACACATTTTGTACCACAACATCTGGGGCCAGATGTTGTTGAACGAGAGAGGGGCCTCTCTCGCTTACCGTCCGGATGGACCGGAACGGGCTATGAACCGGACTAAAAGGCTTCCTCCGTTCTCCCTCCGATCCGCCGTCACTGGGTGTGCATTAGGTTGATTTATAGTGCTCGCATCACCCCAAAATTTCTTCTAGACCGCAACGGACGAACCCGGCTGCCGAACCATTCGGTGAATGGACGCTACACCGGGCGAGCTAGCGGACGTCAAAGGCTGTCGAACCTACTAGGGTCCTCTTAGGCAATTGGCGTATTTACATGAGCACTTTCCGCTAGCCCTTCATTAATTGTGACGACGGAGGCACACTGTTGGAAGACATCACAGATACATCACCCTAATCTTGATCGTCTGAAATAGAAATTGATAAAGTAGAGTGACCCTGCGAGGAAAGGACCGGAGTGTCCAATTCCCCAATAACATACTGTGACATACGCTTCCCATATTGTCATCGAAATCATACGATACAGAACAGGAGTTAATGCGAGTACACCGACCACATATAGAATGATTATAAAGTCAGAGGAAGACTTCCTCTTAATACAATTGATCAATATCCTTTCAATGTGAAAAGAAACAAGTCCTGGTACTCGCACTAACCCCTGGCAATCAAAATACATAATAATAATATGATCCATTAATATAGAAAAAATAATTGAAATCAAAATATTTTGAAAAAATATTTTTTCAGAATAGCCCAAGTTTCTGAAAAGTAACGTTGCGCCCCAATGGATCCCAAGCCTAAGTGTGGACAAAAATTTTTTAAATATTTTAAACAATTTATTCAACACTTACGAACAATAATAATGTATCTAGTTATGATTAAAATAACATCAAGATATTATTTTCCAAAAATCCCCCCCTCACACAGAGGGTTGTTGTAAATGTAAACAATGAGTGTAAAAACACTAAAATAAGACTCCAGGCACCCAGGCCCGAAATCAGTTACCAAAAATACACTATCTGATACAAAACAGAGACTTCCAGGGAAGAAACTGCAGAACATCAGATGGTAGATGCAGAACACAATGCCTAACCACCCGTAGGTGAAGACGTAAACATGGGGAAAAGAACAGAATTCATTCTGTTATTCAGCTAAAACTCCCAAGAAAATTTAGTAATAATAATTACAAAAACTATGCCAAAAGCATGGGAGAATAGCAAGGGGGGACTTAAAGGACAGGGAGAGAGGAAAACACTTAAAAAACAGTGTAACTAAATAATCAGAATGACAACAAAATGGCTGCTGCCTCGAAAATAGGTAACTTAACATAATTTCATTAAAAAATTTTAAGTTACAGCCCTGATAATATTCTGTCACACATTTTTTCCTCTCCTCCTTCTCTATCCTCCTTAGAATCACCATTTCACTAATATTTATGTGTCTGGCATCATTTAAACTGAGATTTACAAGCACAAAGATCAGTCAGATGTTAACTGATGAAGGGCCAAACTTAGAATGATTAATGGTGCCAATTTCGGAACGTCCTTGACACTGCGCATGCGCAGTAGAGGCGAAGTGTGGAGGGCCTTTCAGGACATGTTTTCTTTGGTTTTAGATGCAAATTTTGGGGATTGGGGGCAAAATTTGTGTTTGGCCCTATATTTTAAGAGTTAGCACCAGCTATGTCTGGGTCATTGGTACAGTATAAAAATTTACATGTCCTATATGGTCCTCCATACTTTTACTCCACTGCGCATGCGCAGTGTCAAGGAGGTCTCAAAATTGCTGCCAAAAGTCATTCTTACAACCAGTGCCTGGCAAGCGTTATGTACACAGTGGGGAGGCAAGAGTTCCCAACTCCTGGGAGGGCCATCCCCGTCTGGGTCATTGGTCAGTATAAAAATATATAAATTACTATAAATTTTTTAAGATTTTTATACTGTACCAATGACCCAGACTTAGCTGAATAGTAAAAAGGTTGGAGGGCCTAGGACATAAGGAAAATCCAATAGACTCAATTACCTATAACAAACCTATCCCCTCAATGAGAAAAGGAGAGATAGGCTAAATGTATCTTTCTTATTTGTATCAAAAAAGAAAGACACAACACCAATCTGTAATTGAGCACAATAACATCTAGTATAACCCTTTATACTCAGGGGTCAGCCTGGCAGCTGATTTTAGGGAGAAGTGACTTCTCCCTCCAGAGACTTTAGGGAGAAGTCAGGGGCCAGGAGGGGGAAGTCAGTGGACATGAGGGAGAAGTCACAAAAAAACAACACTTATATGACATTGTGACAAAATAAATGTACATAGAGGACACAATTGTGGAGAGAAAAAAATAAATAAAAGTTACACTTACACACACAAAACTAAGTCATGGAGGTTAAAATCCTCCCCCCTGCCCTACAAAAAATTGTGTCGGCCATGGTTTCTGAATACCCTAACTCTTTCCCTAATAGTGATGACTAGGGTTACCATGCAGTTGATTTTGTATACTCGCCCAAAAAAGAAAGTGTGCATTGCAGAAATTGATCAAACTCCAAAAAAATAATTTTGTAGGTGTAAAGAGTGTTAACCTGTTCATGAATAAGTTATATTGAACACAAAAACAGCTTTCCCCGTTAAAATTGCATTAACGTTAAATGACGTGCTGCACGTTTGTGAAAAGGCATGTTTTGCACGTGGAGAGTCTGAAAATTCATGCAGCAGTGTGAATCCTTGGGTATTTAAACACTAAAGTAAGGCCTTCCTATCGTTCACATTCAAACTTGCGCTGCTGTTAAAACGACTCCACATTAGCATGCCAAGATTGACAATGAATCAACGTCTCCTTGCCCTAGGTATGATTAGAGCTGGCACAACACACAGAGAGGTTGCCCAGCATTTGAACTGCCACTGTAACACTGTAGGCAGGCTAGTACATCGACATGCACAACATGATGACGTTCGAGACCGACCCCACTCCGGGAGACCCCGAGTTACCACCCCTGCACAAGATCGGTATATCCGTGTCATCCATCTCCGGAACCGGCAACAAACAGCAACGACAACAGCCAGGAACATTCCTAACCTGAGACAGATACATCCTCAAACAGTAATCAACCGGCTGAGAGAATACGGCTTACGTCCTCGAAGACCTGCAATTCGTCCGATTTTGACGTTATGTCATCGTCATGCTCGACTGCAGTGGTGTAGAGTAGGGTTAGGGTTAGGGTTAGCCTAACTTAACCCTAACCCTAAACCTAACCGAACCCTAACCTAACCCTACCTAACCTAACCCTAACCCTACCCTAACCCACTTCCATGCTAACTTGTTCGCTTCCATGAGGCGTAGATGCACAGCAGTAGTCGATGCCGACGGAGGTCATACCAGATAATGAGTGTGTGACTTTTGTGTTTGACCCTTAGTGTCTTTGACTCTCCATGGCACCAAGAGCATTCGTCGTAGCATAATGAAATTTCTCGTGTTGATCACAAATTGATTCATCTGTGATTGAATAAAATTTCCATGAATGAAAATGATATATATCTTTTTTTAGTGTTATTTTTTAGCATGCACACTTTCTTTTTTGGGAGAGTATATAAAGATTGCCTCAACGCAGTGGATTTGAAATTTAGCATTACCCATGGTGACTGGTGAGAGTGTTCTTCTCTGTAATAGAAGGTATATTCTTTTAAAAAAAATATTTAAAGTATTTAAAATAAATTTCAAGTTCACATAAGAAGCTGGGTCATTCATGGTTTCTGAATGTCCTAGTTGTATTGAAAAGCGTAGTTGAAAAGTTTTCAACATCCTTCGTAAATTAAGCGTCATTAACAATTTGAGCCAATTTATTTCTAAGGTAAATGACAAAATATTTCAGTTCTCTCCCTTACCTGCTGTGCTGGGTGATAATACTCGGTTCAGATAAATTACAATTTCTGCAATCCATCTTACAATGACATGTCCGATTGGTGCTATAAGGCCTGCCATTCTTATCCATCCATATGTGATTTCTATCGTAGCCTTATTACATTTAACCCCCTTCCAACACAAGTTTTCAAAGAAAAACTTTCAGTTTCAATGCAAAAACTGCGGGGCGAATTTCAATGCAACCAATTTTTCAATGGAACAGAGTGTAACCGTAAGTAATTTCGACGTTTTTATGGATGAATTGTCCCCTGCACATGTTTTATGATTTTGAAATGGTGGTTACCTAACTTTAATAAATTCTAATAAACTTGATGCGTGTCTTGTGTGATTCGTTGTTTTTGCTGACACTTTTGGTTTTAAATAGCATTTTGTGCTGGTTGCTATCAGTTTGGGCGTATTGTTCGAACGACTACGCCATTACAACTCTTTTCAGAAAGATAAAATTGGGCTAGTTTAGGCTATTTTCAGAGCCGTATGACGGATTTTAACAGCAGCCGTCGTGTTTACATTTTTGTGAATGCGGAAGCGTTGGTCTTTTTTTTAAAATAAAACATAAGAAAATACAGTAAACTGCCATGTCTCCAAAGGAAGTTTTGGAGGGCAACTTGAATTTCGCCCCCAATGTAAGCCAAGGCGACTTGAGGAATGACAAGGCGACTTCTTCGCCCTAGTCGCCCACCCGGCTGACCCCTGTTTATACTAATATTTTTTAAAGGAAAGCCAATAAATATGGGAGTCTAGCGAAATGAGACTCTATATACTCATTTAAAAGTGTTCGAAGAATGTATATTAATGTCCAATTAATCACGTGATATATACAGACACTTCACACCAATCAACACTTGAAAAATATTACACAGATGAGTAAACATAAGCTTTACCCTTTAAAATCATCTCGGAACCGACTTGGAATAACTGACGCCAAGGGAGGTATTCCCTTGCTTTACACTGTAAAGCAGGTGACCCAAGGAAACACCCCCCCATCCCGCACCTTCCCCTTGATCAAATACTCGAGAGCAAAGAGGGTAGCAGGCCAAAGTCACTGCCGGAACCGAAAGCCTATACACATCTAGTTGCCACTGTTTCGTAGATGATATTCTGAGTAAAAAATAACGGACCTAAACAAATGTAGATCTGCAGAAAGGACTCAATATTCTCAGATACAAAATTGTGAAAATGGAGGGCTAAGACCAATATGTAGCCCTCATTAGATCTGTAATATCAACATTATTAGCTTAAGCCTATGATGCAGAAGAACTCTTACTTCATGAGCTTAAAACCAACGCACAGACTGCTGAATGAAGATATAATCATTAACAGAACTGATAGTAGATTGAATCCATCTGACCATAGAATGGACCGCAATGTGGAGGAAGCTTCCACGGCATGTCCCACAACAGACGCCTGAGTAAATTAATCCTCAGTCTTTGTGGATACAGAGAAGCTACCAACAGAATTGCATTGAAATAATTACATTGAGCAATATCTGCTAAATCAACGGCATTGGAAGATACGTATATCTTATTATTCCGTTTCACAAGATCGATAGAGCGTTTACTGCAAAGGCTCGAAAATCCAAACATGGTGACACATACATCTGCAAATGATTGTTGAGATGTGTCGCGAAAAAGTCGATCATTGGCCGCTCTCCTTGGTAGCAATCTGATTGAATAGTGGTTTGTTGAAAGTCCATTCTGGTGGCAACAAACGGCCCCTCCGTGAAGGGAGTCTGCTAATACATTCAGACGACCCGGAATATGACAGACAAATAGCGGAACTTGATGTTCTAGTACCAACCGAAAGATTCCTTCCGTTAACATGAATAACAGGATGGAATGAGAGCCTCCATAATTCCGAAAATACGCTAATACCGTCGAGTTGTCAAACAGAAATAGCATATGAGCATTCTGAATAACGTTCATCAATAATGTAGCGCAAGCCAAAATGACATCATTCTTGATGTTTGTGTGCTTGATAAGGAACTACGGAAACAAAAGACCCTGGCATTTCAAATCCATTGGGTTTAATGAAACTACCCAAAGTGTTTGACTGACATCCGTCAAAACTGTAAAACTCAGATCCGGCAATTGCAGTGGAACTACTTGAGTTAAGCACTGAAAACTTGCCCAAGTCTGAATCTCTTATTCACTTGATTTGACAAGAAGATGTCCGTATTGAGCGAAATAATCTTCACCCTCCAATTCTGAATTAAAAGAAATTTGGAGAGGACAAATGCGTTACCGCTCCATTGGAATAAAATCCCGGCAGTTCCGCACAACGTATCAGTCACATGAGATCTCTGGCTGAGACCTTGTCTGAGCGAATACAATAGCGAGTATAACAACTGATTAATTTCGCTCTGGTTAATGGCAGACGAATGAGAATGTTATGCGTCTCGAAGCTCATCCCCCGGTGGGTAAATGACTTGGACAAAACCAGATCCAACTTCTCTTCGTTTACTTATGAAACTGAGACGTCGGATCAATAGAAGCAGAATCTGCACATCATTCTGCGCTCTGGTTAATGGCAGACGAACAAGAATGTTATGCGTCTCGAAGCTCATCCCCCGGTGCGTAAATGACTTGGACGAAACCAGATCCGACTTCTCCTCATATACTTATGAAACCGAGCCATCAGATCAATAGAAGCAGAATCTGCACATCGTTCTGAAGCGTTAACTTGTTGCCACACCTCTGAAGAATGTCGTCCAGGTAGGCCGACGTTACCGCAGACGAATGAGCTCGGAAATGAGTCATTACCGAGTTCGTTATTCGAGTGAAAGCCCAGGAACTAGATTCAGACCGAAACACATTGGTTGGTGCTGAAACACAGTTCCTATGATAAAGAAGCAAAGATACTTTCTGAACGCCTGATGTACCATGACGTGAAAGTATGCAACTAGAAATCTATGCATGTAGCATAGTCGTACACCCGAATACTCGCTCTGACCGATCATATGGACTCCATATAGAAACTTGGAGCCACGATCAGCTTGTTATCCAGCTCAGAATATGAGTGGACGGAATGAGCCGTCTGGTTTTGGAACCAGAAAAGGATGGTTGAAGAAGCCTGGAAATTCCTGGATTTCTACGATCTCTATCGCGATCATTCCAGAAGAGACTGGACTTCTGATGGAAGTGAGCGTCTATCCTTCTGACTGACGGAAGCTGAGTCCAACTTGGACTCCGAGTTAACAGAGGATTTTGTTTGAGGAACAATTTAATCCTTCCGAAATCACCTCTTAAATCCAAGGGACGTCCGTAATCTAATCCCAAATCATTGAGAAACTCGACAGTCTTCCGCTCACTAAGGAGAAGCCATGTCCTCGACGGGCCCGCACCTCACCTTGTCGATCTAGGGGCGTCTGACCAGATGTCTCAGTCAGAATTACGGCCCCTATCTGAGTCGCTACCCTGACGGTCTCTAGAATAAGACCTAGAGGATGTATAGGAACCTCTATAGGAACTTCCCTTGGACGTATTCGTCCCAGAAGTGCCTGTCCTACTCTTCTCTGCTGAATCCGACTAAATGGAAGCGAATTTAATAGCAGAGAGTCTAAAGCTTTCTTAGTTAACTGATCTTAAACTGCGGAAAGCTTGTCATCGAAGAAAACTCTCTGGAGACTGGAGCGACTCTGAGAGAGTTTTTCACCTTACTATCTACACGCGTGGATGTAGCCAGGGCCGCGCCACGTCTAACCAACTCCATATTGCCACTAAAGGACGGAGTTTTACATGAGGCCCTTGAAAGAACTCTTAAGGAGGTTGTACATCCTAGAATTCTTTTTCCTTGAGACGTAATGATAACGTTCTGGTAAGGTGATCTGCGTACGATGATGCGTCTAAGCTGTCCCTGCTAGACGATATTGTTATTTCCAACATCGTGGTTGGAATTGACATAGATGCCAGTAAAACAATACTAGTTCCTGACCTGGTCATCTGGATGCAGAGAACTCTCAGAATGCTCTGTCCTGTCATTTCAAAATATTCAATAAAATGATGAAAGGCAGATGTAGAGCATATTGCCGATAAGAAACCTGACCTGCCCATTTAGGTAGCAAGTTATATAAATATAGCGTCATTCAACAGATCAAATGTCTGTGAAACATATCTGGACTTCGTCAGAACTGAGGGATGATGTCCATAAACCGAATTCTATATCCAGTGGCGCTATCCGTTTCTTATCCGGCAACACAGCATTTTGGTCCGGAGGAACAACGTCCGATGATAATGCCGGATGCACTCTATGGCAATTATGTTGTTCCGAAAAGGGAAAATACAACTCATCCGTATCCTTTTCACCATCCTGTCAGACCACTTGAAATTCTTGGTCGTCTGTGCCTGAACCTGCAGCGGAACGTACCAACCCAGCTTCGTCGGATAATTCCTGATCTGACAGAGTTACTGTCAGCTGCTGGGATGCTGCAATAATTTGTGCTATCTGCGATAGCATATCTGCAACAGAGGCCTGTGGAGCTGCGGTCTTATAGGATTTAGCCGCTGGAAGCTCCTTGGATGTTCACTCCTGCATACCTCTAATATGCGAATGTCCAGCGAATGAAGGCCTAGTATCCTTGCTACCGGATGTCGTGACCTGGCCACCGTAGAATCCCTGATCAGCGATGCTGGCTGAATATCACAGGTCACATAGCCAAGGTGCAGTCGCGTGTGCTGCCGTGAGGATGAGGAAGCCAAAAGAGCAGTCTCTCCGGACTGTCTATGTAACGGAGCGTCCCGAGCGGTAGACGTATACTCTGACTGAGGAACGTTTTGTACCACAACATCTGAGCCCAGATGTTGTAATACGAGAGAGGGACCTCTCTCGCTCGCAGCCCGGATGGACCTGGACGAGCTTGGAACCGAACTAATAGGCTTCCTCCGTACCATCCTCGTATCCGTCGTCACTGGGTGTGCACATTGTATTTTATAGTGCTCACAACACCCAAATCTCCTTCCTGGACCGCAACGGATGAACCCGGGTGCTGAGCCATTCGGTGAATGGTCGCGACACCGGTCGAGCTAGCGGACGCCAACGCCATCGATAGTACTAGGGAACTCCAGGCAATTGACGTATCTACATGAACACTTTTGCTGCTAACTCTTCATTTGACTGTGACAATGGAAGCACACTTTACGAAGACATCACGGTAACAATATCTAGTTCATGTTACCCTATGAGACCTGTGGAGCTGCAGTCCCACGTGAAATATCTGCTGGAAGCTCCCGGGACGTTCATTCCAGCATTTATATAATATGCAAACATCCCCACTGGAAAGGTCTCATATCCTTGGCTAGCAGATGGAGTGACCTGGTCGACGTGTATTCCTTGGTCGGCGAAGAAGAGCACCAGGGACATTCAATCCTGCATTTATATAATATGCGAACGTCTCCTGGAAATCTGTGGTCACATAGCCAAGGTGCGGTCGTGTGTGTTGACGAGGATGAGGAAGCCAATATAACAGCCGCGTCGGCCTGTCATGCAATGGAGCGTCCCGAACAGGAGGAGTGGACGTAAGCTCCGGCTAAGCGAACAACATACAACAACATCGCAGCACAGATGTTGATGCAAGAGAGAGGGTGCCTCTCTCACTCGCGGTCCGGAGGACCTGGATGAGCTAGCTATCGGACTGACAGGCTTCCTCCGTACAATCCTCGGATCCATCGTTGCTGGGTGTGCACAGCTGAAGTTTTATAGTGCTCGCATCACCCAATCTGCTTCCCAGGACCGCAACGGGCTAACCCGGGTGCTGAGCCATTCTTTCCTGGTGAATGGTCGCGACACCGGGTGGACTAGCGGGCAACAATGTCTTCGATAGAACTAGCTAACTCCCAGCAATTGTCGTAATACCTTGAGCACTTCCTGCTAGCCCTAATATTGCAACAACGGAGACACAATTATTGAAGACATAACAGAAACATCACTCTGAGTTCTGAAAAAGAAACTGATAATATATAGTGACCCTACGGAGAGAGGACCGTAATGGACCTCTCACCGCAACAAAATACTGTGACACATGTCTCCAATGTTGTCATATCAATCAACACATACAGAGCAAGAATTAATGCGACTACATTGACTATAAGAAACACAATGAACTCATGAATTAGAGGAAGATATCCTCGCATTACGTTTGAAGAATATTTTTTCAACCAGAAAAAAATATCCACCGTCATATTATTCGCACTAACTCTTGAAATGAATACACATAATATATTATAATTCATTATAACATTTCAAAAGAAAATAACTTTCAAAAAAAAATTTTTGAAAAAATTTTCAGAAGAGCCCAAGTTCCCAATGGGAACCCTGAGCCCAAAAAAGCCTAAGTGTGGACAAAAATTTTAAATCATTTTGAAAAAATTAATGTAACACTTACGGACAATATTAATGTATCTTGCTATGAACTAAATAAGCAGAAGACAAGTAATCATTGTCAGAAGTAACAGTTGTCAACACAACCCGGAAACATGACTCCAGTCACTAAAACAAACGTGGCCCGAAATCAGTTACCAATTTAAACACCATCTGATGCAAAACAGAGGCTTCCAGAGAAGAAACTGTAGAACATCAGATGATAGATGAGGACCAAAATGCCTAAACACCCCTAGGGTGAGGACGTAAACATGGGGAAAAAACAGAAAATAATTCTGTTTCCAAGCCAAAACTCCCAAGAAATTTTAGTAATAAACATTACAAAAAATAAGCCAAAAGCATGGGAGAATAGCTAGGGGGAAATAAAGGAAATGGAGAGAGGAAACACTGATTAAACAATGGAAAATTCATAGCAAGAATGACCACAATAAGGTCATGCCACGAAAATAGGTAACATGTAATAATTTCTTAAAATAATTATAAGTTACAGCCCTGAACATTTGTTTCCACTGTTTTTTCCTCTCCACGTTCTATTTCCACCATATATCCACCATTTCTCTCATATTTATGCGTCTGGCATCCTTAAAACTGAGATTTACAAGCACAAATAACAGTGAAGTGTAACTGTATTGAGGGCCAAACAAAGAATAACTTTTGGCGGCAGTTTCGAGACCTCCTTGACACTACGCATGTGCAGTGGAGTAAAAGTATGGAGGACCAAATAGGACATGTAATTTTCAGTTTTAGATGCAAATTTTGGGGATTGGGGGGTAAAATTTGCATTTGGCCCTAAATATTTTAGAGTTAGCACCAGCCAAGTCTGGGTCATTGGTACAGTATAAAAATATAGAAATTTTGGGCGGAGCCAAAAATCTTATCCTCCTATTACAAAGCCAAATATTACTTCACGAACTTTGTTTGAACAAACTTGATTTTACACCTCATATGGAAGCTCCATAGCAAATATCAAGTCACTGTACACACTGGTTCTTGAGAAGAACATTTTTAAAATATTTTGGAGCATTTTCCCCCACTCCCTCCCTATGGGGCTGAGCATGTTGAGTTGAACAAAAATGAAATGCCACTTTGGGACCATCACTCACACAAACTTTCACTTGAATTGGCCCAGTGGCTTTGGAGGGGAAGACCAAAACATGGTGTCGACGGAGGACAGCCGGAAAGCGATGAGATTAGCTCAGCTTGACTTTGTCAAGATGAGCTAAAAACCGCCCCCGCCCCCCCACTTCCCCTTGTTCTGAGGTACATGACTACAGAATGAAGAGGGCAGTGGAACAGCGTCACTGCTGGAACGGGTTACCTAAAAAACTATAGATGTAATCATTCAGTGGATGACATTCTGAGCAACAGGCAGAGGACCTAAACATCTAAGGTCACCGGAGATGGACTCTAAATTTCTAAGGTAAAATTTGGTAAATGTAGAAGGCTGTGTCCAGTACACACTTCCATGAGATCAGAAATGGCTATACTGTTAGAATAAGCCCAAGAAGTGGACAGCGCTCTAACTTCATGCGCTGATATCTTATTTACAGAACGCTGATCCGGAGATAGATTTTCATAGGTAATACGTATTGCCAAATGAATCCATCCAGCAACAGAATGAACAGAAATATCTCTTCTGTTAGGAATTGGCGAAATAAAAAAGCATTTTCTTCCTTTTCTTATAAAATTTGATCGGTGTTTATATATGCGCATAGCCCTGACTGGACACAGCAGAGGTCTACCGCAGATGGCAGAGCCTTTATAGTAAGAGGCTCAGGCTGTTTATCTGGAGCCTGGCTCTTAGCCCACTTCTGTAGTTAAAGTAATGGTATTACCAACACTACGGTAGTGAAATTCGTCAACAGATAAAGCATGGAGTTCACTAACTCTTCTAGCAGATGCAAAGGCTAAGAGAAATGCTGTTTTATAGGTCAAGAATTTGAACTCTACAACGTTTAACGGCTCAAACAGAGCTTCCTTAAGCTTCAACAGAACCCAAGCCAAATTCCACTTAGGAATTAATCTGAGGGTCCTAGGTCTATTTATAGAGAAATTTCTAATCAGTTTGGATAATGAAGCATTAGATCCAATTGTCAAATTATCATGATGTCCGATAACATAGACCTATATCCCTTAATAGTGACGGGCTGCAGTTTGAGAATGTCAAACAGGTAGACCAGACAGTTGGCAATATCTGGTATGGACGGATCATAGACATCTATGGACTAATCCTTACACCAACGGAAGAAGACCTTCCACTTCCACTCAATGAAGAGGAGGACCTCCTGCAGTTAGAAATTGCATCCACTGCTCATCCTGTAAATTGCTTGCCGTGCAAGAAGGACCGCACAACGGAAATACATGAAGGTTGAGACCTTCTGGGTTGTGATGCAGTGCGTGTGACTTCCCCTGATAAAGAAGGTCCTCTTGTGGAGGAAGTCTCCGGGGAACGTCGCATAACAGACAACTGAGACGATTGATCCATGGTTTCTGTGATGACAAAGATGCTACTAGCAGAATTTTGCACCAAGACTGTTTTATCTTTAACAGAATCTGATGAATTAACAGAGTTGGAGGATACGCATATCCTATCATTCCGTCCCATGAGATTGTCAGAGCATCTACTGTGTACGCTCGATGGTCTGGACATGGCGAAGCATATGTCTGCAACTGATTGTTCAGGTGTGTCGCGAACAAATCTATCATGGGTTGATAGCACTGTTAGCAAATCTGTCTGAATACCCGCTTGTTGAGTGTCCACTCCGATGGCAACAGGCAACCTTTCAGAGAAAGCGAGTCTGCTAGAACATTCAGATGAACCGGTATATGAAGGACCGATAGTTGAACATGATGATTCATGACATACAGAAGAATTTTTTATGCTAGTTCCGGAATCGAATGAGTGACTTCTTGGTTCCTGATATACGCTACTACTGTCGAGTTGTCCAACAATATCTGAACATGAGCGCCCGCTATAATGTGAAGCCAATGTTGTAGCGCAAGCCATATTGACATCATCTCTTTGATGTTTATGTGTTTCTGTAGCAATCGAGGGTTCCAAAGACCCTGACACTTTGAGTCTGTCAGACTCAGGGTCGCGCCCCAACTTGTTTGACTCGCATCCGTCATAATCGTGAAAGCCAGATCCGGCAGTTGCAGCAGAACTACCTGAGTTAATTACTGAATATCTGCCCAATTCTGAACCCTTGTTTTACTAGGTATGTTAAAACAATACTGGTTCAAGCAAAAGCGTCTTCACACTCCAGATCTGAGTAAAGAATATCTGTCATAATTGTGAAAGGCAGATCCAGCAGCTGCAGTGGAACTCCCTCAGTTAACCACTGAATATCTGCCCAAATCTGGCCCCTTTGCTTTATCCGGTCCATTAATACAGGTCTTGAGTGAATGCATCTTCACACTCCAGTTCTAAGTAAAGAATATCTGGAGGGGATGTGTGCTCAAGCGACCCATCAGAATAAGATCCACAGCTGCTCCGTACAACCCCATCAGTCACATGAATTCCCTTGCTGTTAATGCGTTTGAGTGTAGACAAAAGCGAGCATAACGACTGACTAATTTCTGACTAATTTCGCTCTGGGTAACGGCAGACCAACCAGATTGTTGTGAGTCTCGAAGCTCATCCCCAAGTGAATGAATGACTTGGATGGAGCTAGATTCGACTTCTTCTCCTTTACGATGAAGCCGAGACGTCAGAGCAAAAGAAACAGACTCTGAAGATCGTTCTGAAGAATAGTTTTGTTGCCGTATCTCTGAAGAATTCATCCAAATAATCAAGTCGACGTTACCGCAGACAAATGAGCTCTGAAGTGAGACAATACCGAGTTCATTTTTCGAGTGAAAGCCCAGGGTGCCAGGTTCAGACCGAATCACATCGCTTGGAACTGATACACTGTACCTTGCACGGTGAACCGCAGGTACTTTCTGTACGCCAGATGAACCAGGACATGAAAGTATGCGTCCTTTAGATCTGTGCTTGCCACATAGTTGTTCACTCGAATGCTCGCCCTTACCGACCGAAATGTCTCCCTCTAGAACTTTGGAGCCACGATAAGCTTGTTTATCCAGCTCAAGTCTATTACCGGTCGGAACGAGCCATCAGGCTTCGGTACAAGGAACAGGTGACTGTAAAATCCTAGAGAATTTTGATTTTCTATGACCTCTATTGCTTCCTTTGATAAGAGAGCCTGTATTTTGATTTTCTACGACCTCTATTGCTTCCTTTGATAAGAGAGCCTGTACCTCTGCTAGGAGAGACTCTCTTTTGCAAGGATTTGACGGAAGATTTGTCTATTGCGGACACTGTGTTAGTGGTGGTTTCGCTCGGAATGTTAGCCGTAGGCCACCAGAGACTACAGTTCTCACCCACTGGTCTTCCATAATTGTTATCCAGTTTGTTGCGAATCTTGATAACCTTCCGCCAACTGGCAAGCAATAGAGGTCCTGACCATCACCTGTAGGACCTGCAAGGCTTACAGGAAGAGAAACCCCCCCAAGAGCCTCGACCCGCCGGCTCAGTCTCGATCAGACCTACGCCCCTTTCCCGAGTCGCTGTATTGATGATCTCTAGAGTAATTATAGTAGGGCTTCCTATATCCTCGTGAGGAGTCCCCTTTAGAAGATTTCTGTCTGGGAACCCTCCTTTACTCCTTTCTGCTGTAGCGGGTCGATTAGACACTGACTTTAGAAGCAGAATATTGGATGCTTTCTTTGTAGCCTGGTCATAAACCAATGAAAGCTTGTCGTCAAATATTGTGTGTCTGGAGACCGGAGCGACCTGGAGAGAGTTTTTCACCTTGTCATCTATTAAAGATGATGATGCAAGGGCTCCATCACGTCTGATTAACTCCAGATTAGCCACTGTTAAGGCAGAGTTATACGTGGTAAACATAACTGCCCTGGAAAGAAGTCTTAAAGAGGTACAAACGTCCTCAAATTCCTACCCATTGAGACGTTGTGCCACAGCTCATGAAAGGTGATCTGCGTAAGACATAACGTCCAAATTCACTTATTTAGACTTTTATTGCCATCTCAATTGTGTCTGAGCGAATTGTGAATGACCCAGGCAAGGATAGCTCTAGATCCTTGGCCTGTTCATCCAAACACAGAGGAATTGTCTGTACATCTTCCCAGACCATTTTAAATGAAAATGGTCCAAGAAACAGTAAATTTATGGAAGATGATGTCAAGAAACTGCCTTTCTTCTTCCCACTGGAGAGTTTATTTTGAATATGGCGTCGTCTAAATGGCTGAAGGCCTGCGACACCTGTCTAGACTGAACCGGAAAAGACAGGACCTCCTCCTTTGTCCGCATAAAGTCTGCGTCCAATGACGCCAGCGGTTTCTTTCTAGTTGTCGCAGCTTTCTGATTCGTTGGGACAAATTCAGGGTAGTGTTGATGGATTAAATCCATCGCAACCATGTGCTGTTCCGAAAGGGAAGGGTAATCTTATTCCATATCCCTTTCACCATCCGATTGAATCAGTTGTGAGTCTCGGTTTATGGCATCTGAACGTGCAGATGACTGGACCGACCCAGCAGCGTCCGACAGCTCAGGTTCTGAGACTGCCGTAGGCTACTCCTGCACTAATGGGGATGCTGCGATGAGCTGCGCAATCTGCAACAGCAAGTCCGTAATGGAGGCCTGAGGAGCAGCTGTCTTCTGTTTCTTGGCTGTCTGCTGCCCCTGGGACGGTGTGTCCGAGATGGCTCTTTTCTCCTGACGTCCCGATAAACGAGGCCTCGTCTCCATAGCTAATGGATGGTCTGACTTCACAGACAATGAGTGGTCCCTTCTCGGCAATGCAGGCTGGATGTCCTTAGTCCGTAACGGAGACTGCGAGCGAGAGAGGTCCCTCTCTTTCCCCAGATGCTGTTGGGAAAGAGAGGGACCTCTCTCGCTTGCAATCTTTTGAGACCTCGCTGAGCTTCCCACGGTACTTCCTCTGTTCCGACATCACTGGGTGAGCATGTTTATGTTTTAAGGTGCTCGCTCTACCCAATCCACTCCTATTGACCGCAACAGACACATCCGGCATCACGGTACCCACGGACGGAGTAACCGCTTCAATGGTCGAACTAGCTGGTAATATGGGACTAAAACCACCGGCTAGTGGCTTTTTGCACTGTCTAATATTCATGAGCACCTTGGCAGCTAGCTCTGTTTGTTCATCTGAGCGTGACGATGGTAGCACCCTATCTCTAGGTGTCACATAAACATCACCATGTTCTTGTTCCTCTGAGAAAGAAACCGAGAAACTTGATTGACTTTGTGGAAAGAGGACCGGCATTGGCCTCTCGCCGCTAACAACGTATCGTGACACCCGTCTCCAACATTTGTCATCCCATCCGACACAGGTTGGACAAAAATTAGAGGGAGTACATTGACTACAAGCAAGGCAACAAGCATGTAAATCCGAGGAAGACTTACTCGCCTTGCATTTTGAGCAATAAGCTTTCATAATGAATCAAAACAAAGTCGACTGTACTCCCACCAACTCCACAATAAATATATGAAAAAGATACATAATAAATAACATTCAAAATATAAATCGAAAAATTAATTTCAAAAGAAAATTTTAACAGGAGACCAAGTTGGACACAATTCCAAAAATAATTGCTACACTACCAGAATATTATAAATGTATCTTACAACAATCCTACCATGAAATAAATAGGAAACTGCATATATTTATACAACGTTGCCAATGTAAACAATGTTAGAAGAAAAACCGGAAACAAGATCCCAGGCACTGAATAAGGAGGCCCGAAGTCAGTAACAGATTTAGAACTATCCGATGTAAAGTAAGATCTTCAGAAGAAGAAAAAACGATACATTGGATGTAAGACCCAAAACGCCTAAACACCCCTATGTTGTGGACGGAACCATGGGGATGTCCAGAAAAAATATTCTGTGTAACACGTCAAACTCTCAGGAAATTTATAAAAAAAAATTTCAATAAAATTAGCCAAAAAGCTTGGGAATTTAACTGGGGACTTCAAGGAAGGAAAGAGAAGGAACACTCAACAAACAGTGCAAAAATCATTAGCAAGAATGATGACGTCAGGCCCATGTCCCAAAATTGGGAAACATGAAATAATTTAGATAAAAATTATAAAGTTACAGCCTGAACGTTTCCAGCAACTGTTGTTCCCTTCCATCACCCAATTATGTCCTTGGATCCACCAATTCTACCATTGATTTGTGTCTGGCATCATTAAAACTGAGATTTAAAAGCACAGATGTCAAGATTGTTGTTACAGACTGGAGGGCCAAACAAAGAAAAACAAGAGCACCGCTGGGCATTGCATCATACGTCCGTGAACTGTTCAAATTGTACCATTTTAACACATTTGCAATTTTTTTAGAGTGCGAGAAATTTATACTGGCATATATATATATGTTACAGTCAGACTTTGAAATCAGTGATTTTGTGAAATGACTATATTTTTTCAGTCATTTGAGAAAAAAGACTAAGAAGTTTGAAGCCAATTGAAAAACAAATACTAAAGTTATCATCCGGAAACCAAATATTTGACGAAGAATTCTAAGTCCAACAGGGGCCATAATTCAGGCAAAAATTGTTCAGACCGACCCCATATTCGAACTTGACCTGTATTTTGTTGTGATTAAACCACATACCAAGTTTGGAGCCAATCGGAAAACAAATACTAAAGTTATCATCTGGAAACCAAATATTTGACAAATTCTAAGTCCAACAGGGGCCATAATTCAGGCAAAAATTGTTCAGACCGACCCCATATTCGAACTTGACCTGTATTTTGTTATGATTAAACCACACACCAAATTTGGAGCTGATTGGAAAACAAATACTAAAGTTATCATCCGGAAACCAAATATTTGACGAATTCTAAGTCCAACAGGAGCCATAATTCAGGCAAAAAATGTTCGGACCGACCCCATATTCAAACTTGACCTGTATTTTGTTGTGATTAAACCACATACCAAATCTGGAGCCGATCGGAAAACAAATACTTAAGTTATCATCCAGAAACCAAATATTTGACGAATTCTAAGTCCAACAGGAGCCATAATTCAGGCGAAAAATGTTCGGACCGACCCCATATTCGAACTTGACCTGTATTTTGTTGTGATTAAACCACATACCAAATTTGGAGCCGATCGGAAAACAAATACTAAAGTTATTGTTCGGAAACCAAACGGACGAACGGACAGACGGACAGGCGGATGGACAACGCCATACTATAATACGTCCTGTTTTTCAAACGGGCGTATAATGATGGTTGGCGCCAATTTTGGTGTCTTTCTGGATACTGCACATGCGCAGTTCGCAAAAGTATGGAGGACCAGATAGGACATACAATTTTCAGTTTTGCATGCAAATTTTTGGGATTGGGGCAAAATTTGTGTTTGGCCCTGGATTATTTTTGAGTTAGCACCAGCTAGTCTGGGCCGCTGGTTGTTGTATAAAAATATATATTTTTTTACAATTTGTAAATTATGTGGGCAGATGCATCTGATTCATGAGGTAAAGGCTTAAGAGTATGAAAGTGTAATATGATCAAAGAGACACTTTTATTCAACTTTCCCCTACCCAAATTAACCCTTAAAGGCCTATTTCTAACTTCCGTCAATTTTTACTACCCCAACATGTTGTCTTTCAGTTAAACTGCAAGACACATTCTAAGTACATTGGTAATTGTTTCTAGACAAGTCTTAGCTGCCCATATAGGCAGCCAATCCTTCTCTAGATACAACTACATGTCACAGAACATTAATTTTCACACTGTAGCAAAAGTGCATGAAAAATCTCCAACCTTTAACCCTTTGTACCCAAGAGGCCCCAAGGCTGCACGTTGAAAATAGTGATTGGTCTACCCCAAATAAAGAATATGGACTCTTCTAATTGCTGCCATTGAACTGGCATGGATGGTACCACTAGAGTTCAAAGGGTTAAGAGTCAAGACTGCTTGGAGGAAACAGTGAACTGACTTAATCTTTAAAGGCCTAGTACTGGCAATATGAAAAATCGAGGGGAGCCAAAAATCACCCTCCTGAGATACAGTGAGAAGAGCCAATAATTATGCTTCTAAATCACTTCTAAACAGTATAAAGACAAGATCATAACAAAACATTAACATAATACATTTAAAAGTGTGTTGTCAACTTTGATTATGAGAACAATCAAACAAACCCACTTAACTGATAGAGTGCTGGAAGCCCATATTTTGATGCTCCCATGCAGAAAGGTACTAAATGGAAGGGGTTAAGAAAATGATAGAGAATCATCTCTATAAAAATTATCTTGATACGATAATTAAAACTATAATATTTAATTAGTGCATAAATGTACCATCTCCGACGTGGAGAAAATCTGTTATGCAGAAAGGTTCTATATCCCAAATTTGTTATGCAGAAGGCACTATCTTGGATATGGTACCTTATTGCATTGGATCTACTGCCTTCAGTTGAAAATAATAAATTTTAAGTAATTTGTATATTTTTTATACTTACCAATGGCCGTGACTAGCTGGTGCTAACTCAAATTAATCCAGGGCCAAACACAAATTTTTCCCCCCAACCCCCCCAAATTTGCATGCAAAACCCAAAAAATTAAGTCCTAGATGGTCCTCCATACTTTTGAGATCTGTGCATGCGCAGTATCCAGGAAGGTACCGAAATTGGCACCAACCATCATTCTTTCTACAGATGCCTGCTAAATGTTATAAACAGCGGGAAGGTATGAGTGCCCACTCATGGGAGGGCCATCCCCGTCTGGGCCATTGGTAAGTATAAAAAATATACAAATTACTTAAAATTTATCACATTTTTATACTGCAACCAATGGCCCAGACTAGCTGAATCGCAAAAAGGCTGGAGGGCCGAGGACTTAAAGGAAAATCCAATCTCTCAATTACTTCAGTAAAGGATAGCTTCTACAGAAGAATAGAAGATAAGAATTATATATGTCTTCTCTTTTACGAGAAAAGAGAAAGGCATAACACCAACAATGTAATTGAGTATTACATAATATATAATTCTCCATTTCATAGCAGCATAACCCGTTATGCTAATTCGGTGAAGGAAAACCAATATATAAAGATAGTACAGAGAATGAGACTCTTTATACTTATTTAAAAGTGCCCGAGGATTGTATATTAACGCTCGTTTGACACGTAACATATACAGATGCTTCACAGTGAGCTACACTTTAAAAACAGTACATAAATGAGATATAGTTATTGCTTCACACCGAGCTACACATTAAAACCACCCCAGCACCGACGCAGGACTACTATCACTGGAGGAGGTATTCCCTTGCTTTTCACTATAAAGCCAGATAATCATAAGGGAAAACCACCCCCCCCCCCCTCCCCTTGTTCTGAGGTAAAATTCCACAGAACGAAGAGGGCAGCAGAACAGCGTCAGTGCTCGAGCAGACTGCCTAAAGACCTTATAGATGTAACATTAGAGGACAACGTTCTGAGCAACAGAAAGAGGACCCAAAGATCTAAGGTCACCAGAGATGGACTCTAAATTTCTCAGTTAAGATCAGTAATGGCTCTACTGTTAGAATAAGACCAAGAAGTGGACAGTGCTCTAACCTTGTGCGCTGAAATCTTGTTGACAGAACGTTGATCCGAAGATAGATTTTCGTAGGCAATATGTACTGCCAACTGAATCCATCCAGCTACAGAATGAACAGAAATATCTTTTCTGTTAGGAACCAAAGAAAGGAAGAAATGGTTTCTTCCCTTTCTAATAAAATCAGATCGACGTTTATAAATGCACATAGCTCTGACTGGACATAGCAAAGGTCTACGGTTATCCGAGGAAGGTAAAGCCTTAATGATAACAGGCTCCGGCCGCCTGTCCGGAATCTGATTCTTAGCCAAAAACCCCACTTCCGTAGTGAGGGTAATGGTATTACCCACACTATGGTAATGAGATTAATCAACAGATTATGCATGAAGTTCACTGACTCTTCTAGCAGACACAAAGGCTAAGAGAAATGCCATTTTATAGGTCAAGGATTTGAACTCTACAACTTCTAACAGCTCAAAAGGAGCTTCTCGAAACCTCAACAGAACCCAAGCCAAATTCCACTTAGGAATTAATCTGAGGGTTCTAGGTCTACTAATAGAAAAATTTCTAACAAGCTTGGATAAAGTAGTATCTGATTCAATAGCCTAGTTATCATGATGAGCTTATGTGTCTGATAACATAGACCTATAGCCTTTAATAGTGACGGGCTGCAGTTTGAGTTCATCAAACAGGTAGACCAAGAAATAGGCAATATGTGGAATGGACGGATTATATACATTGACAGACTGATCCGTACACCAATGGAAGAAAACACTCCACTTCACTGCATAATTCAACGAAGAGGAGGTCCTCCTACAGTTAGAAATTGCGTCCACTGCTCGTCCTGTAAAATGTTTTCTGTGCAAGAAGGTCCGCACAACAGAAATGCGTGAAGGTTCAGACCTTCCGGGTTATGATGCAGTGTGCAAGACCTCCCCTGATATAGAAGGTCCTCTAGTGGAGGAAGCTTCCGGGGAACATCCCATAACAGACACCTGAGAAGATTGATCCATGGTTTCTGTGACGAATCTGCTGAATGAACGGAACTGGAGGATATGCATATCATATCATCCCATCCCATGAGACCGACAAAGCGTCTACTGTGTATGCTCGATGATCTGGGCATGGAGACAAAAATGTCGGTAACTGATTGTTTACGTGTATCGCAAAAAGATCTATCATGGGACGATCCCACTGGTAGCAAACCTGTCTGAATATTCGCTTGTTGAGAGTCCACTCTGATGGCAACAGGCGACCTTTCAGAGAGAGCGAGTCTGCTAATACGTTCAGACGACCCGGTATATGACGGACGGAGAGATGAACGTGGTGATTCAGAACAAATAGGAGAATCTTCTCTGTTAATTCGCATAACAGAATCGAGTGAGTGCCACTTTGGTTCCTGAGGTAAGCAACTACTGTCGAGTTGTCCGACAGAATTGAACATGGACATTCGCTATTTGACGAACACAATGTTGTAGTGCTAGCCAGATTGATATCATCTCCTTGATGTTTATGCGTTTCTCTAGGAACCAAGAGTCCCAAAGACCATGACGCTCCAGCCCATCTGACTTGCATCCATCATAATCATGAAAGCCGGATCCGGGGGTTGAAGCGCAACTCCTACAGTTAACCACTGAAAATCTGCCCAAATCTGAACCTTTACTTTTACCAGGTCCGTTAAAACAATACTGGTTTTGAGCGAATGCGTCTTCACACTCCGGTTCTGAGTAAAGAATATCTGGAGGGTACGCGTGCACAGGTGGCCCATCGGAATAAGATCCGCAGGCGCTCCACACAGCCCCATCAATCGCATAGACTCCCTCACTGTTATTGTGTCCGAGTTTAGACAAAAGCGAGCATAACAACTGACTAATTTCGCTCTGGGTAATGCCAGACGAACCAGATTGTTGTGAGTCTCGAAGCTCATTCCCAGGTGAGTGAACGACTTGGATGGAGCTAGATCTGACTTTTTCTCGTTTACCATGAAACGGAGATGTCGGAGCAGACTCTGAACATTGTTCTGAAGAATAATTCTGTTGCTGTATCTCTGAAGAATGTCGTCCAAGTAAGCAGACGTTACCATAGACCGTAGACAAATGAGCTCGGAAGTATGACATTACCGAGTTCATTATTCGAGTGAAAGCCCAAGGAGCCAGGTTCAGACCAAAGCACATTGCTCTGAACTGATAAACCTTTCCCTGCATGGCGAACCGCAGGTACTTTCTGAATGCCGGATGTACCAGGACATGAAAGTAAATGTCCTTTAGATCTATGCTTGGCGCAGAGTCATTCACTCGAATGCTCACTCTTACCAAACAAGAGGCCCCAGGGGGCCTGAGGGCGCTCACCTGACATGGTAGCCTAAATAGCAACCCAGAGAATTGATTTCCACAAGTTGCATCTGCTCCTCCTAAGAAACGCTGAAACCAAATATCCAAATATTCTGACCAGTGGATCTAAAAAAAAGATTTTTAAAGAATATTCCTCATACTGAACTAAGTCATAATTCGGGCTCCCACAGGAAGCCCATATATGAACCCAGGGACTTGGCTTTAACAACCTGAATCTCACACCCCTAAGGATTCTGCACACCAAATATCAAAACATTCCGACTGCTGGATCTGAAGAAGAAGATTTTTAAAGAAAATTCCTCATTTTGAACCAAGTTACAATTCGAGCTCCCACAATCAGCCCAAATATGGACCTAGGGACATGGCTTGAAAATACTTGAATCTTACCCCCCTAAGGATGCTGCATAAAAAATATCAAAAGCATTCATCTGCTGGATCTGAAGATTTTTAAATAAAATTCCTCATTTTGAACTAAGTTGTCATTCAGGCTCCCATAGTGAGCCTAAATATGAACCAAGGGACTTGGCTTGAACAAACTTGAATCTCAGCCCCCCTTCTGCCTGCTGGATCTGGAGAAGAAGATTTTTTAAGAAATTTGCCTGAAAAGCACTAAGTTCAAATTTGGGCTCCTATACTGAGCCCAAATATAAACCCAGGGAGCCGATTTGAACAAACTGGAATCAGATCCACCCCACAATGTTGCATACCAAATATCAAAAGATTCTGCCTGCAGGATCTGGAGAAGAAGATTTTTGAAGAAATTTGCCTGAAATGCACTAAGTTCAAATTCGAGCTTCTATAGTGAGCCCAAATATGAATCTAGGGAGCCGATTTGAACAAAATAGAATCAGATCCACCCCACAATGTTGCATACCAAATATCAAAAGATTCTGTCTGCTGGATCTTGAGAAGAAGATTTTTTAAGAAATTTGCCTGAAATGCACTAAGTTCAAATTTTGGCTCCTATACTGAGCCCAAATATAAACCCAAGGGGCCAATTTGAACAAACTTGAATCAAATCCACCCCACAATGTTGCATACCCAATATCAAAAGATTCTGCCTGCTGGATCTTGAGAAGAAGATTTTCAAAGCAATTTGCCTGAAATGCACTAAGTTCAAATTTGGGCTCCTATACAGAGCCCAAATATAAACCCAAGGGGCCGATTTGAACAAACTTGAATCAGATCCACCCCACAATGTTGCATACCAAATATCAAAAGATTCTGCCTGCTGGATCTGGAAAAGAAGATTTTCAAAGAAATTTGCCTGAAATGCAGTAAGTTCAAATTTGGGCTCCTATACTGAGTCCAAATATAAACCCAGGGGGCCGATTTGAACAAACTTGAATCAGATCCACCCCACAATGTTGCATATCAAATATCAAAAGATTCTGCCTGCTGGATCTGGAGAAGAAGATTTTTTAAGAAATTTGCCTGAAATGCACTAAGTTCGAAATCGGGCTCCTATACTGAGCCCAAATATGAACCCAGGGGGCCGGTTTGAACAAACCTGAATCAGATCCACCCTCCAATGTTGCATACCAAATATCAAAAGATTCTGCCTGCTGGATCTGGAGAAGAAGATTTTTTAATGTTTTTCCCATTGCCTACAGTGTTAAAAAGTGCTGACTCAGCACTTTTTCAATGTCCCGAAACTGTACCCTATGATAAAACCGATAGCAATTTTTTTTTACCAATTCTTTCTGTTGGTCCTAAGGAAGCTTCACACCAAATAAAAATTCTCGGTGCCGTGCAGTTTTGGAGATATGGGCGTTTTAATTTTTTTCTATTTTTAGCTCCTGCGGTTCCCATGGGGCTACGGGAAAAAAAAAATCAGCATAAATTAGTTACTTATGACCCAATAAGCCCTCACATAAAATTTGGTTCAAATCAGCCTCTCGGTTTGGAAAATAGAAATTTTGGGCGGGGCCAAAAATTTTGCCCCTCCCATAACGATGCCAAGTATAGCCCCACAAACTTCTCTTGAACAAATCTGAGTCTACACCTCAAAAGGAAGCTGCACACCACATATCTAGTCTCTGCTACTGCTGGTTCATGAGAAGAAGATTTTTTAAGATTTCAGCGCACTTTTTGGGTGTGGCCCTACCCACGGGCGGGGCAACTTGATTTGAACAAAATCAAATTGCGATGTCATAACAAACTATTATCTCAAATATCAATTAAATTGGTTCAGCGGTTTGGGAGGAGAAGACGCAAACACCATGTTCACGGACGACGGACGACGGACGACGGACGACGGACGGTGAGTGATCACTATAGCTCTCCTGACTGAAAGTCAGGTGAGCTAATAAATGGTTTCCATATAGAACTTTGGAGCCACGATTAACTTGTTTATCCAGCTCAAGTCTATTACTGGTCGGAACAAGCCGTCTGGCTTCGGTTCGAGGAACAGGTGACTGTAAAAACCTTGAGAATTTTGATTCTCAACGACCTCTATTGCTTCCTTTAATAAGAGAGACTGTACCTCCACTAGGAGAGACTCTCTTTTGAAAGGATCAGCAGAAGCATTTGTCCAACGCTGACATCTTGTTAGTGGGGTTTTTGCTTGGAATGATAGCCGTAGGCCTTCCGAGACTACACTTCTCACCCACTGATCTGACTAAACGACCTAACACTCCTAAGGTGAAGATGTAACCATGGGGGTGAAGACGTAACCATGGGGATAAAGAGAATACATATTCTGTAATACACATTAAACTCCCAAGATATTTAATAAAAAATTTCAATAAAAATTAGCCAAAAAGCTTAGGAGTTTAACAGGAAGGGTTCATGGAAGGATAGAGAAGAATACTCAACAGTGGATAATTCATTTGTAAAAATGATGACGTCAGATGAATGTCCCGAAATTGGGAAATATGTAATAATTTTATAATTATTATAAAGTTACAGCCCTGTACGTAGGAAATCACTGTTGTTCACTTCCATCATCCAATAACAGCCTTGGATCAACCAATTCTTGCATTGATTTGTGTCTGGCATCCTCAAAAAGCAGATTTTCAAAGCACAGATGTCAAAACATTGTTATTGACTGAAGGGCCAAACAAAGAATGAAGATGGCGCTTCCTGATGGCTGCGCATGTGCGGAGGGTAAAAGTATGGAGAACCAGATAGGACTTTAATTTTCGGTGCAAGCAAATTTTGGGGATGGGGGGGGGGGGGGGGGGGGGAAATTTGTGTTTGCACCAGCTAGCTGGTCTGGGCCATTGGTTTATAGTATAAAAATACTGCTTTATGCATTTCAGAACAGCAGAAAATATTATTTTGAAAATGGGTAGCAACTCCACAAATATGGAAAAGGAACAAAAGGAAACAGTTGAGAAATTCTGGGAAAAAATATATAACTGAGAAAGGAAAAAATCGTAAGATACGGGAGGTTGGCACACATAACTGTGATATTTGCAAGTTTAAATGTAGTTTGAAAATTGATGAAAATAAAAGAAAACAAACATTTGATCTTTATTGGGGCCAAGGCAGTTATGAAAGGCAAAGGAGTTTCATTGCAGAACACTTGGGTGAAAGACCGACCACAACTGGATTGTCAAGGCAGGTAGCTAATGCTTATCATTTGCCAGATGACATAGAAAATAAGAAAGCAAATACCAGAGCGTGCAAACAGTTCTTTTTGGATACGTTGGACACAGGACAGAAAACTGTGAGCTATGCCCTAAAAGGATCTCTATACATGGTGTTTTTGTTGGTCATGACAGGAGGGGAAGCAATCATCAGGGAATAAAAAGTCAGCTTTTACAATTGACTTTGTACATGAACACATAAAATCGTTTCTGGCTGTTTCATCACATTACACTCATAAAGATTCACAGCACAAATACATTGCTAATGACCTAAGTATACCCCTCAAAGTTTGCTAAGCACCACATATTTGACACATCATTGTGAAATGTGCTTGTGACATATATGCGATATTTTTGGTGAATATGATTGAGGGATGTATTGAGATGGTCCCCAGTGTTTACATTAGCTCTCGTGACAGACAGACTTTTCGTGACAGTCATATGATGGAAGGCATGTACCCCTTGATTTTCATGATGCTTTCGTGTACTGTCTACGTGTACATGACTTATGCAGGGTATTCAATCTTCATTTCAACACAAACCCTTGTGATTTAATGATTGAATATGGCGAAGGCAAATGTAAGAAGACATTTGTCTGAAGCAGAAATGTGGTTGGCTGTAGGGATGGTGGAGCAAGGGTCTACCCGTCGTCAGATTGATGCAGCCGTTGGTGTGCACCATATGGTGATCACCAGAGCCTGAGCAAGATTTCAGCAGTATGTCACACCAGTAATATGGCATGGTGGTGGCAGAGACAGGGCAACATCTGCAGCTGAAGACCGGTTTGTGATCATTTAGGCCCATGGGAACCGCTTTGCCACAGCTTCAAAGTGACCTTCAGAATGCATCCAGGGTAAATGTTTCGACACAGACTATCCAGGCAAGGTTGCACGAAGGTGGTCACCAATCGAGAACACCAAGTATTCGCATTCCACTGTCCACGAACCACCAAAACAAAGACAGTGATTAACTGACAACACAAATTTTAGAATAACTCATTTGAACTGTTAGCAGGTGAAGTGTGCAAACCATCCATCACAATTATACTTATAATTTGGATTTTAACTTTTTTCTCCAGACAATGGATTAATTTTGAAAAAAAATGCATTATAACACATTTGGTATGTATTAGCATAATTACAACTGTTGTATATAAAATTTTATGAACAAAATTCACCTTATAATGGATTATAACACAAACAGCAACTTTTCTACATAATAAAAATAACCATGTTTGAATTGCAAATTTCAAAGAAATTCAGCACATTATCGGTTAAGTTAAATTGAATGAAAACGGTTAAAGCGCATTTCTCTTTATGAAGGGACCAATGGGCTTGTATACGACTTATTTTTGCATTACATACGGAAAACAGAAAAGCAATTATGTCACCTTACTGCACAGGAATATTGTCCACATTTGATTATGCAGAAAGATAGCATCTTTTAAATTGTTAATTAATTGCTAATTCTAATTAATTGTGCATTTTAGAAAATGATAAATTCATAGTAATTTGTATATTTTTGTACTTACCAATGGCCCAGAAATAGCTGGTGCTAACTCTAAAATATCTAGGGCCAAACACAAATTTTGCCCCCAAATCCCCAAAATTTGAATGCAAAACCAAAAATTAGAAGTCCTAACTGGTTCTCCATACATTTACTGCATTTGCAGAGACGTCAGGAATTGACCGGAATTGGCGCCAACACCATTCTTTGTAAAAGAGAGTATTACATAATAATTCAGGGCCAAACACAAATTTTGTCCCCCAAACACCAAAATTTGCATCAAAAACCGAAAATTTAATGTCCTATGTTGCCCTCCATACATTTGACATCTCCGCATGCACAGTGTCCAGGAAGTACCGAAATTGCCGCCAAATATCATATCTTCTATAGTGCCTGCTAAATGTTATAGACAACAGGGAGGTATGCGTGCCCACTCATGGGGGGGCCGTCCCTGCCTGGGCCATTGGTAAGTATAAAAATATACAAATTACTATGAATTTATCATATTTTTACACAATAACCAATGGCCCAGACATAGCTGAATGGTAAATAGGTTGGAGGGCCTAGGACATAAAGGAAAATCCAACTACTCAACCACTTCTAACAGAATATCTCCTACAGGAGAATAGGAGAGAAGCCCGAGCTGTATTGATACGTGCACTTACTGTGTATAAGTAGCACTGAATAAATCAAAGTTTATCTAATTTGCATAATTTCTGCACGAGAAAAAAACACGTATTACATGTGATGTATTCCATGTTACTAAACATTCCTACAAAAATTTATTCAAATCAGAACTTTCATACAGAAATTCTGTACAAAAAACTGATTGCACTAATTTTGGTACAAAAAGGCTGCTGGCAGCCATCTTGCATTTTGGACTACACCCAAAAACACTCGTTCTCATCCCACAGTGATAGCAAAGGTACCCAAGAAGTTTCGTAAAGATCGGTTCATAAATATGGCCTCTAGCCTGAGGCGTATAGAAGTTGTGTACAAAAACTGATTGGATCTAATTTCAGTACATAATGGCCACTGGCAGCCATCTTGAATTTAGGACGACACCCAGAAACACTCATTCTCATCCCAAGGTGATAACAAATGTACCCAAGAAGTTTTGTGCAGATCGGTTCATAAATACAGCCTCTAGCCCAAGCCGTATTGACACATGCACTTACTGTGTATAAGTAGCACTGAATAAATCAAAGTTCATCTAATTTGCATAATTTCTGCTTGAGAAAAAAACATGTATTATATGTGATGTATTCCATGTTACTAAACAATCATACAGAAATTTATTCAAATCAGAACTTTCATACAGAAGTTCTGTACAAAAAACTGATTGCACTAATTTTGGTACAAAATGGCCGCCGGCAGCCATCTTGAATTTCAGACCGCACCCAAAAACACTCGTTCTCGTCCCATGGTGATAACAAAGGTACCCAAGAAGTTTCATAAAGATCGGTTCATAAATATGGCCTCTAGCCCGAGCCGTACTGGCATTTGGAGTTACAGTGCTGAAAGTAACACTAAATAAATCAAAGTTAGTCTAATTTGCATAATTTATGCATGAGAAAAAAACCCATATTATATGTGATGTATCCCATGGTACTAAACATCCATACAAAAAATTATTCAAATCAGAGCTTTCATATGGAAGTTCTGCACAAAAATCGGATTGCACCTAATTTTGTACAAAATGGCTGCCAGCGGCCGTTTTGAATTTCGGACCGGACCCCAAAACACTCGTTCTCGTCTCAAAATGATAATAAAGGTACCCAAGAAGTTTCGTAAAGAACGGTTCATAAATACGGCCTCTAGCCCGAGCCGTGTGTACGGCGCGACAGATGGACAGATGGAAGACGAGCCATGACAATACCTCAAATTTGGCTTTGCCAAAGTTGAGCTAAAAAACCACTGTTTCTTCCTTCCATGATTCTATTCTTTCCTCTGATCCACCATAATCATCATTGATCTGTGTCTGGCATCATTAAAACAGAGATTTAAAAGCACAAAAGTCAGTTTGTTGTTATTTGACAGAGGGCCAAGCAAGGAATGATATTTGGCGGCAATTTCGGTACTTCCTGGACACTGCGCATGCACACATGTCAAATGTATGGAGGGCCACATAGGACATTAAATTTTCGGTTTTTGGTGCAAATTTTAGGGTTTGGGGGGCAAAATTTGTGTTTGGCCCTGGATATTTTATAGTTAGCACCAGCTATGTCTGGTCCATTGGTTACTGTGTAAAAATATATACTTGTAAGAACTATTATCCTACTTGACAATAAGGTTTAAGAGTTTAGGCTGTACGTAATTGCTGGATTTTTATTATTTCATTTCAACACTGTTTTTGCTGTTCACTCAAAAAGATGAAAAATCTTTCTGCATGGGAGCCTCGATTTGGGCTTCACTCAGAAGTACAGGTACCACAACTTAAAGGCCTCATATTCAATGGTTGTGCTTCACTTTTTCTTTGATATGAAATTACTTAGTCTGTACGGGTATGTCTTGTTACAATTTATGGGAGAGTGCCTATTGGCACTCTCCCATAAATTGTAACAAAGAAAAGAAATGTGAACAAATTCTGATGACCAAAAATAATTTAGCACTCTACCAGTTAAATTCCCTGATCCACCCTTTAATCAAGGATGCCATCAATTGAACAAGTTACAGTTGCAATATATCTGCCAGGTTCCATGTCATAAAATCTTCAGTTTAACTTTATTCCCCGTCATATGTTGTTCATCCATGATCTCAAACAAAACAGAAGTCAAGTGCCACACAAAAAAAAAATTCCAAGTACAACCGTGATAGCACTCCTGGAAGCTTTGAGTGATGACCAATGAAAGGTAACTGAGCACAGGTAAAAAAAAACAAGAAATTCCAGCAAAACTATGCAAAAAAGGGTGATGACATTTATTTTAATTTGAATGAAATTAAAATGTCAGCCTTTGGTGTATTCTTGGACATCTTTGTATAAAAAGGGTGATGACATTTATTTTAATTTGAATGAAATTAAAATGTCAGCCTTTGGTGTATTCTTGGGCATCTTTGTATGTTAACTGTGAAAAATGAAACAATATTTCATTTAAATATTGGTATTACATAAACTAAAATGAAATTCCAGCAGTCATCATTGTGAACAGATACTCACAGCCAACCTTACTTAAGTTACTATTTCTAGGTCAAAGTGCTTGCCTGTTATTCCTGATCAATTCATTCAATTGATTATATCCCTCTAGTGGTAATTCACTCTGCACATGCCTGCATATGCACAGTAACAACTATCTATAAGAAATACTTGAGAATTTCCAGAACTTGCAACACTGAATGGTTTAGTTTACACAGACAAAAGGAAAATCATTTCATTTGATTCTGAGAAATTTGTGTAAATTCGGATTAAGCAATGTTGCACTAATTGAGTGAGGTTGCATAAAATTAAAATGTTTTCAAATTTTGATGCAATTATGTTGTCACTGATCAGCAATGACAATCAACTGCAGTCTCATGAATCATTTGACAATCTCTCATTTTGGGAATTGGCAGAGTTGCGCAAGCATTTTTTCGCTCTCCAGAGAACACGTTTGCATGAGCGGTAGGTGGGCAATGAAATCACCCACCTCAAAAGGCTATGCCTGAAGGTCTGGATATTTTTATGCATTTTTGTTACATTTGACATTCTACATCCTGAAGCTTTGCACTTGTTCTGCGAAAGTCTTGGCTGCCTATTTAGGCAGCCAAGACTTGCTTAGAAACAATTGCCAAGGTACCTGGAATGCAAGTTTATTCAAAGACTGCATGTTGGGGCACTTGTTCTGTTGAACTAAAAAGTGATCAAAGTTGGAATTAGGCCCTCAATTAAGGGTTAATCATATTTTATGATACTTTAATTCCTTACTTTTGTGCACTAATATGATATGACATCAATCGGAAGTTACCATCTGGTGGAACAAATGACAAAATTTTCTCATTCTGAAAAAAAAATGAAAAATTTAAATATTATACTAAGGCCTAAAAAAATAAAAAGTCTGTTTCTCAGGCCCTCCCGCATGGTCCTTTTGGCTGCCGCATGCTCTCTTTTTATAACCAATTTAAACTTAAAAAAATAAAAATTAAATGGTTTATGTCTGATATTTTACACAAGTTAAAAAAACTGATGAATTTGTCCCTTGAGTGCAAGAAGGCTTTGCAATTCTTTAGCATTGCAAAGCCTTCTTGCATTCAAGGGATGAAATACACCACCACCCATGCTATTCTGTAGATTATGAGGCCTAAAACTTGAACCAAGAAGATGAACTTTTGATGGCAAAGAAGTAATAACTGAAATAAAAAATAAAATAAAAAACCACTCGCCCGCATGCAATTTCACAAATAATGGCCTGAGAAACAGAAGATCTACTTTGTGTGACCTAAAATTTCTTTCTTTTCATACCTACCATACCTATTAACAACCTGATCTCAAGCATTTCTGTCATCGTCCTGGAAAATGCACCAGCATTTAGCAGTCCAACAAAACCTGACCTTGGTGATATACAATAACAGCCAAAAAGAAAGAAATATTAGCTGAAACAAGTGATCAGGCACCAAAAGTGCAGGGTGAACAGGCCTAGTGCTCTACAATGTAGATTAAGTCCAGATTGATCTTCCTTTTGTCACTTCTGCAAGGTATGTACATATCTATTCAATTGTTTATTTTGAGTTAGATTTGTGTAGTGGGAAGGTAAGTTCAATTCCCAATTAACTTGGAGAATGGTAGGTATAAAAAATTCAGAAATTTACCTAACTGAATATTGCATGGGAAAAACCTGAACGCAGTGGAAACATCCTTCCGACCTCCCATATTTATCACAGGCACTCGGCACAAGCTGTGAAATCAAAAGAAAAATGATATTTGATAGCATTTTTGAATCGATGCTGACGTGCCCCCATAATGGTATATAAATATTAACAAGGTACACAACTCACTTTTTGAAAACGATAGCACTCATCTTCATTATACCCCTTCAAATTTGATTCACATAATGTATCCAACAGTACCCGGCGTCAGTGGAAAAGGGAATGAATAAGCTTTACAGTGGTGTATTACAGGACCGTTGGGTGTTCTTGGGTTGTTCATGATAACTGGGAGAAGTCGCAGAAAAGGCCGAAAAACATTTAGTCGGACAAGATAGTTTACAGTGGAAAGTCGGTTACGAGCAACAATTATCCGATTTATTATAAATAATACGAGGTCCCATTGTCTATGGAGGACAGATTTAAATATGGACTCTATGTATTAATACAGATTAAAACAATTATTTTTTTACCTGTCTCAATACTTGGAAATTGGAAATAAATGCCCAAAAGATGTGTATCAATAATTAGAAAAACTAAAAATGCTTGGGAAAATAGATCGACACAATGTACAGACAGCTGATCACAGGTATGAGAAAGGTCATGTATGTACACATGAGATCTTGGGAATGGACGTGACAACACTGATTGACATTTTTCAAGAAACTTGAACACGCCTATGACACACTTTTCCAGTCAATAGCACTCAAACATGCATTCAGGTTTTGACCCAAAAAAAATCAGACCACCCCTCTGATATACAATAAATCATGTTTGTTACCTTTTCCTTTGTTGTTGGAATTTAAAACAACACCAGACTGTATGTACTTGATTACACATCACTGCCATGAAACAGATGTTTCCTCACCAAACGAACCACTGAGATAAACAAAACAATCACGTGCTCAGGATTGAACAAAAAACTGTTAACGTTTGTGTTGAGAAAAATAAGCACCACAAGTGGTTTGCTTTTTCTATGATATGGATTCAGCAAGTAATAAAAATAAGTATAACATCAAAGTGAGTTTCTTATTGTTTTTTTTAAGCCCTCAAATATCATAAAACCTGAATACAATCTCAAATTGACAAACAGTTCAGTTTGCAATCATGGATCGATTTATAGTAAAATACAAGACAGCAGAGGAAGCAAGACCAAGTGTGAAATTAACACCCATGGGGTAAATTAACGTGTCCTATAAGTTATTTTTTTGTGATGGGAAGGGGGGGGGGGGGAATCATTACAGCTTATTTTAATGGTTACACTTAGCCAACAATGTGCACGGGCTGTCATTATCCGCAAAGCAAAAAATGAAGCATTTTTCTTGCACTTGTCCCACAATGCCTCACTGAAAGTTGTGCGATAAATGCAAGAATAATTCTCTGTTTTTTCCTTCTCTGGTAAAAACACCTGCGGGTTAATTTAACATGTCCTCTAAGTTATTTTTTTTTTATGTTTTTGTGATGGGAATGAGGGACATTTTCAAGCGCGAACCCCAAAGAAGCTGTACTTAACTTTGGAACAGTGCATGTCACATGGCGATTGTTTGTATTGAAATATATTGGGAGAATTTTTGAGGTGTCCACAAATTTTGTGTTCAGTAACAGATATGTAATAATAATAAAAGTAATGATGACTGCAGGGTATTCAATACTTATTTATCTTTATCATCAATATGAAGATTTTCTGAAATGCTTTCTGTGTTCCACCTCCTCACTCTGAAATATTGGGATTCCACTTTGTTTTAAAAAGTTAAAAAATTTATAGTAATTTATATATTTTTTATACTTACCAATGACCCAGATTTAGCTGCTGCTAACTCTAAAATATCTCGGGCCAAACACAAATTTTACCCCCCAATCCCCAAAATTTGCATCTAAAACCGAAAATTACATGTCCTATATGGTCCTCCATATTTTTGCGCAGTGTCAAGGAGGTCTCGAAATTGGCGCAATTATCAATCTTACAACCAGTGCCTGGTAAGTGTTATGTACTCAGCGGGGAGGTATGAGTTCCCAACTCATGGGAGGGCCATCCCCGTCTGGGTCATTGGTAAGTATAAAAAAATATATAAATTACTATAAATTTTTAAACATTCTTATACTGTACCAATGACCCAGACTTAGATGAATAGTAAAAAGGTTGGAGGGCCTAGGACATAATGGAAAATCCAATAGACTCAATTACATATAACAGAACTATCCCCTGAAGGAGAAAATGAGAGATACGCTTTACATGTATCTTTCTTATTTATACCAAAAAGAAAGACACAACACCATTCTGTAATTGAGCGCAATAACATCAATGATCTCTATTAACATTCAGTATACCCCTTTATACTAATATTTTTAAAGGAAAGCCAATAAATAAGGAAGTCCCGCAAAATGAGACTCTATATACTCATATAAAAGTGTCCGAGGATTGTATATTAACGCCCGATTAATACGTGATACATTCAAAAGTCTCACCCCGAGCAACACTTAAAAAATATTACATAGATGAGTAAACATGAGCTTTACTTTAAAACCATCCTGGTACCGACTCGGAATTACTGACTCCAAGAGAGGTTTTCCCTTGCTTTACACTATAAAGCAGGTGACCTAAGGGAACTCCCCCCCCCCCACCTTCCTCTTGCCCTCGATCAAATACTCCAGAGCAAAGAGGGCAGCAGGACTGACTCACTGCCAGAACCGAAAGCCTACATATATATAGTTGCCACTGTTTAGTGGACGACATTCTGGGAGAAAATAATAGACTTAAACAATGCAGATCTGCAGAAAAGGACTCAATATTTCTCAGATACAAATTCGAGAAAGTGGAGGGCTAAGAACAATATGCAGCCCTCATTAGATCTGTAATAGCAACATTATTAGCATAAGCCCATGATGTAGAAAGAACTCTTACTTCATGAGCTTAAAACTAAAGCACAGACTGCTTATTGAAGATATTATCATAAGCAGTACTGAAAGTAAATTGAATCCATCTGACCATAGAATGGACCGAAATGTGGAGGAAGCTTCCACGGCATGTCTCACAACAGACGCCGGAGTAGATTAATCCACGGCCTTTGTGGAGGTAGAAACGCTACCAACAGAATTGCATTGAGATATATAACTTGAGCAAAATCTGCTGAATCAACGGCGCTGGAAGACGCATATCCTATTATTCCATCTCACAAGATCGATAGAGCGTCTACTGCAAACGCTCGAAGATCCAAACATTGTGACACATACTTCTGCAACTGATTGTTGAGATGCGTCACAAAAAAGTTGATCATATGCCGCTCTCCTTGGTAGCAAATCTGATTGAATACTCGTTTGTTGAAAGTCCATTCTGGCATCAAGAAGCGCCCCCTCCGTGAAGGGAGTCCGCTAATACGTTCAGACGACCCGGAATATGATGGACCGATAGAACTTGATGTTCTAGGACAAACAGAAAGATTCCTTCCATTAACATGAATAACAGAATAGAATGATTGTCTCCCTAGTTCCGAAAATACGCTAATACCATTGAATTGTCAGACAGAATTAGCACATGAGCATTCTGAATAACGTTCATCCAATAACACAGCGCAAGCCAAAATGACATCATTCTTGATGTTAATGTGCTTAATTAGGAACTACGGATCCCAAAGACCCTGGCCCTTCAAATCCGTTGGGCTCAATGATACGACCCAACCTGTTTGACTGGCATCCGTCAAGACTGTAAAACTCAGATCCGGCAATTGCAGTGGAACTCCCTGAGTTAACCACTGAAAACCTGCCCAAGTCTGAATCTCTTATTCATTTGATTGACAAGAAGATGTCTGTATCGAGCGAAAAAATCTTCACCCTCCAATTCTGGATCAGAAGAAATTGGAGAGGATAAGTGCATAACCGCCCCAGTGGAATAAAATCGTGGCAGCTCTGCACAAACGCATCAGTCTCATGAGATCTCTCGCTGAGACCTTGTCTGAGCGAAGACAATAGTGAGCATAACAACTGATTAATTTCGCTCTGGGTACCGGCAGACGAACGAGAATGTTGTGTGTTTCGAAGCTCATCCCCTGGTGGGTGAATGACTTGGATGATACCAGCTCCGACTTCTCCTCATTTACTTATGAAACCGAGACGTCGGAGCAATAGAAGCAGATTCTGCACATCGTTCTGAAGCGTTAACTCATTGCCGTACCTCTAAAGAATGTCGTCCAGGTAGGCCAAGATTATCGCAGACAAATGAGCTCGGAAATGAGTCATTACCGAGTTCGTTATTTGAGTGAATACCCAGGGGGCTAGATTCCGACCGAAGCACATTGCTCGGAACTGGTACACGACTCCTATGATGAAGAAGCGAAGATACTTTCTGAATGCTTGATGTACCATGACGTGAAAGTACGCATCTTGAGATCTATTCATGTAGCATAGTCGTACACCCGAATACTCGCTCTGACCGATCGGATGGACTCATATATAAACTTGGAGCCACGATCAGCTTGTTTATCCAGCTCAGAATTATGAGTGGACGGAACGAGCTGTCTAGTTTTGGAACCAGAAAAGGATGGTTGTAGAAACCTGGAAATTCCTGGATTTCTACAATCTCTATCGCGATCATTCCAGAAGAGACTGGACTTCTGATGGAAGCGAGCCTCTTTCCTGCTGACTTGACGGAAGCTGAGTCCATCTTGGACTTTGAGTTAACAGAGGTTTTCGTTTGAAGGACAATTTAGTCCTTCCGAAATCACCCCTCGAATCCAAGGGACATCCGTAATCTACTCCCAATTAACTGAGAAACTCGACAGTGTTCCACTCACTAGTACACAATAGAGGTTAATACCATTACCTCCTGGTCCTACGAGGCTTGCGGAAGGAGAAGCTATGTCCTCCATGCCCCACACCTCGCCCCGCCGACCTAGGGGCGTCTGACTGGATGTCTCGGCCAGAATTACAGCCCCTACCTGAGTCGCTATCTGACGGTCTCTAGAGTAAGACCTAGAGGACGCATAGGAACCTCTATAGGAACTTCCCTTGGACGTATTCGTCCCAGAAGTGTCTGTCCTACTCTTGTCTACTGAATCCGACTATATGGAAGCGGATTTGAATAGCAGAGAGTCTGAAGCTTTCTTATTTATCTGATCATAGAAGCTTGCCGTTGAAGGAAAACTCTCCGGAGACCGGAGCTGGCTTTTCACCTTACTATCCACACACGTGGATGTAGCCAGGGCCGTGTCACGTCTAACCAACTCCATATTGCCACTAAAAGGGCAGAGTTTTACGTGAGGCCCTTGAAAGAACTCTTAAGGAGGTTGTACATCCTAGAATTCTTTTTCCTTTGAGACGTAATGATAACATTCTGGTAAGGTGATCTGTGTACGATGATGCGTCAAACCTGACCCTGCTAGACGATATTGTCGTTTCCAACATCGTGGCTGGAATTGACATAGACAACGGTATAAACAATACTAGGTCCTGACCTAGTCGTCAAGACGCAGAGAACTCACAGAAAGCTCTATCCTGCCATTACAAAATATTCCATAAATTGATGAAAGGCAGATGTAGAGCATTTGACGATAAGAAACCTGACCTGCCCATTTAGGTAGCAAGTTATATAAATATAGCGTCATTCAACAGATCAAATGTCCGTGAGACATATCTGGAATATGTCGGAAACTGAGGGATGATGTCCCTAAACCGATAAGAATTCTGAGTCCAGTGGCGCTATCAGTCTCTTATCCGGCAACGCAGCAATTTTTGGTCCGGAGGAACAATGTCAGAAGATAATGCCGGATGCACTCTACAGCAATTATGTTGTTCTGAAAGGGAAAATACAACTCATCCGTATCCCTTTCGCCATCCTGTCAGGCCACTTGTAATTCTTGGTCGTCCGTACCTGAAACTGCAGCGGAACGTACCAACCCAGCTTCCTCGGATAATTCTTAATCCGACAGAGTTACTGTCGGGTGCTGGGATGCTGCGATTATTTGTGCTATCTGTGATAGCACGTCCGTAACGAAGGCCTATGTAGCTGTGGTCTTACAGAATTTAGCCGCTAGAAGCTCCTTGGATGTTGATTCCCGCATATTTCTAATATGCGAACATCCGGAGTATGAAGGCCTTGTATCCTTGACTACCGGATGGCATGACCTGGTCGCCATAGAATCCCTGGTCGGCGATGTTGGTTGAATATGACTGGTCACATAGCCAAGGTGCGGTTGCGTGTGCTGCCATGAGGATGAGGAAGCCAAAAGAGCAGTCTCTCTGGACTGTCTATATAATGGAGCGTCCCGAGCAGTGGACGTATGCCCCGACTGAGGAACGTTTTGTACCACAACATCTGTACAGTACGAGAGAAGGACCTCTCTCGCTCGCAGGCCGGATGGACCTGGATGAGCTAGGAACCGGACTAATAGGCTTCCTCCATACCATCCTCATATCCGTCGTCACTGGGTGTGCACACTGTATTTTATAGTGCTTGCATCACCCAAATTTCCTTCCTGGACCGCAACGGATGAACCCGGGTGCTGAGCCATTTGCCGCTAGCTCTTCATTTGACTGTGACGACTGAAGCACACTTAACGAAGACATCACGGTAACAACACCTTGTTCATGTTACTCTATGAGACCTGTGGAGCCACGGTCCTACGTGAATAATCCGCTGTAAGCTCCCAGGATGTTCATTCCTACATTTATATAATATGCGAACGTCCCAACTGGAGAGGTCTCGTATCCCTGGCTGGCAGATGGAGTGACCTAGTCGACGTGTATTCCTTGGTCGGTGAAGCAGGAGCACCAGGGACGTTCAATCCTGCATTTATATAATATGCGAACGTTCCCTGGAAATCTGTGGTCACATAGCCAAGGTGCGGTCATGTGTGTTGACGAGGATGAGGAAGCCAATATAACAGCCGCGTCAGACTGTCATGCGATGGGGCGTCCCCAGCAGGAGGAGTGGACGTAAGCTCCGACTAAGCGAACAAACATACAACAACATCGCGGTGCAGATGTTGATGCAAGAGAGAGGAGGCCTCTCTTGCTCGTGGTCCGGGTGGACCTGGACGAGGTAGCTACCAGACTGACAGGCTTCCTCCGTACTATCCTCAGATCCATCGTTGTTGGGTGTGCACATCTGATGTTTTATAGTGCTCGCATCACCCAATCAGCTTCCCTGGACCATGACGGACGAACCCGGGTGCTGAGCCATTGTTTCCTGGTGAATGGTCGCGACACCGGGCAGACTAGCGGGCGATCAATGCCTTCGATCGAACTAGCGAACTCCCGGCAATTGTCGTAATACCTTGAGCACTTCCCGCTGGCCCTAATATTGCAACAACAGAGACACACTTGTTGAAGACATCACAGAAACATCACTCTGAATTCTGAAAAAGAAACTGATAATATAGAGTGACCCAACGGAGAGAGGACCGTAATGGACCCCTCACTGCTAACAAAATACCATGACACATGTCTCCAATGTTGTCATATCAATCAACACACACAGAGCAAGAATTAGTGCGACTACATGGACTATAAGAAACACAATGAACCTGTGAATTAGAGGAAGATATCCTCGCATTACAATTGAAGAATATTTTTTTAACATGAAAAAATATACAGTCATATTACTCGCACTAACCCTTGAAATAAATATACATAATATATTATAATCCATTATAACATTTCAAAAGAAAATAATTTCAAAAAAAAAATTTTTTTGGAAAAAATTTTCAGAAGAGCACAAGTTCCCAATGGGAACAATGAACCCAAATGGATCCCCAAAAAGCCTGAGTGTGGACAAAAATTTTAAAATCATTTCAAAAAATTAATGTAACACTTACGGACAATATTAATGTATCTTGCTATGAACTGAACTAAGCAGAGGACAAGTAATCACTATAAGAAGTAACCATTGTCAACATAGACAAAAAGTGTAAACAAACCGGAAACATGACTCCAGGCACTGATAAACATGGCCCGAAATCAGTTATCAATTTAAACACTATCTGATGCAAAGCAGAGACTTCCAGAGAAGAAACTGCACAACATCAGATGGTAGATGCAGACCAAAATGCCTAACCACCCAAGGGTGAGGACGTGAACATGGGGAAAACAACAGAAAATAATTCTGTTTCCAAGCCAAAACTCTCAAGAAATTTTAGTAATAAATATTACAAAAAATAAGCCAAAAGCATGGGAGAATAGCTAGGGGGGAATAAAGGAAAGGGAGAGAGGAAACACTGATTAAACAATGGAACATTCATAGCAAGAATGACCACAACAAGTTCATGCCTCGAAAATAGGTACATGAATAATTTTGTAAAATAATTATAAGTTACAGCCCTGAACATTTGTTTCCACTGTTTTTTCTCTCCTCCTTCTATTTCCTCCTTATATCCACCATTTCTCTCATAAATATGTGGCTGGCATCCTTAAAACTGAGATTTACAAGCACGAATAACAGTGAAGTGTAACTGTATTGAGGGCCAAACAAAGAATGATAATTGCGCCAATTTCGAGACCTCCTTGACACTGCGCATGCGCAGTGGAGTAAAAGTATGGAGGACCATATAGGACATGTAATTTTCGGTTTTAGAAGCAAATTTTGGGGATTGGGGGTAAAATTTGCATTTGGCCCTAGAAATTTTAGAGTTAGCACCAGCTAAGTCTGGGTCATTGGTACAGTATAAAAATTTGAATGTTTGTAAAAATGTATGACTCAAGGGAGACTACTGTATTTCATCAATGAATACGAAATGTGAATACAAAGTCAATTTGAAATGCCTGGAACTTTGTTATTATTACACAAATTTTTGAAAACGTATTGAGTTGTGTTTTTGATGATTCTGTATTCTTCATATAGTGTTAGTATACATGCTAATATAGTGCTAGTGCTAGTATACATGCACACAATGATGGGGGCATGGTCTGCGATTTAAGTAATTCCTGCTCATTCATGTTTTTATTTTTGTTGTTTTATATCTTTTTATGTACCGGTACTTCATTGTGATGTGCTATAAATAAATCAGTAGAACTGAAATCTTGTTCCTCTTCTATAATACTCCAAACAGCCAAGCAAATGCTCTTCTCTTTCGATGCGCACGCAGTGTTTATCGCTGGTAACACTATCGATAAACTCTTTGTACAGATCGAAATTTAAAAAAAAAATGTTTGTTTTTTACACACCGGTGTAGTATGGGTGTACTCATACTTACTTTTGGATACTTACTTTTGGACAACTGTAATAAGTAGACTTCTTCTCTTACGTGAGTAATAAGAAACACAGTCAAAATATCTTTTTTAATAAACACATACAGTATACACAGAAATGAACAGTTTCATTCAAAGTTTCAATCAAATGTACACAACAAAAGTTTGTTTTCGTTACAACGGGGTACAGATACCAGTACAGTCAAAATATATTTTAACAATATACAAGGCAATGTATAGTTTCATTCCAAAACATATTTCAACCAAATGTACAAACAACCACATAGCAGACATCCTTATTCTGGCTGAATCAATACTTAGAAAAATAATTTTTGACCCGTCTCAATTATTAGAGCGGTTTTAAAAAATATTTTTTAAGGAAAACCAGGGTGTATCAATATTTATTTATATTTATTTATTTATTGGTGTTTAAGGTCACATATTTTTGCACAATGGCTAATCATGACCACAACAAGAATATCAACTCAAGACCAGGGGTGAGAGTTAATAAGCCATGTTGCCCATTTTAGAGAGGGTTTGCACCTCCCAAGCATTGGTGACTGGGTCCTATTTTACCAGTAAAACAGAGCCTGTTTACCACAGTGAACAGGCACTGCTTCACTTCCCGGGGTTCCCGCTGGGAGGGTCTATCAAAACATAAAGTGTATTAATACATAGAGTAAATATGGTATGTACTATCAAATAACCACTGTCCACTATTTCAATTGGCATACATTATTTGGCACCCAGGGATAATATGACCAGAGAAGGGACATGGGCTTGGGCCAGATCACATCTAAAGTTGCATTGTCAAACTAACCCTTCAACCCATTCAAGGCAGGGCAAAGTTTAGCTAAAAAAGGCAAACACACATACCTCCCATCTTTTAAATCGAACACACGGATGAAAGCTGACATCATCTAACAGTCTTGGGTTTATGAACGTCAAGGTCAAATCTGGCATACCACTCAATTTTATCAATGAATCAATCTGAAAAACAAAACAGGTCATAAATATCATGGAAAATATCAAGCAAAAAAGGCAACACAAGTCCATATTTTTATAAAAGAACTTTTTTTTATTTTATTTTTTATTTTTGTAATTATTTGTTTGCCATCAAAAGTTCATGTTCTTGGTTTGCTTTATGTTTTAGGCCTCATAATCTACAGAATAACATGGGTGGTGGTGTATTTAGTCCCTTGAGTGCAAGAAGGCTTTGCAATGCAAAAGCATTGCAAAGCCTTGTTGCACTCAGGGGACAAATTCATCAATTTTATTAACTTGGGTAAAATATCAGACATGAACCATTTAATATTTATTTAAGTTTGCACTGGTCATTAAAAGAGAACATGCAGCAGCCAAAAGGACCATGCAGTAGGGCCTGAGAAACAGATTAAGTTTTTTAGGCCTAATACACTTTTGTAATCAAATTTTCAAACCTTTAATTTGTTGAGGCTGAGGCTGAAAGGCCCTGTGATCAATGTTTTTTCTAGGCCTACTATAAGCCCTGAGAGTATATTATTTCACTATTAAGTGTAATGAAAATAGTCCTGACTACTATAAAGTAAGCCCCCAAATTGCATTCTGCAAGGCCTGATGGTAGACCCCTGGAACAAAACAATGACAAGTGTCTATCAAGGGCTTGTAACTCAGTGAACCAAACCCAACTGCCGGGCTTTATTGGCAGAACTTGCAACAATCACATCCCAACTATAACTTGAATCACAAATCCAGCATTTAAGCCAAAATGCATGCAGTTATCAGCCATATCTATAAACAAGCATATGACAAGAGATGGCGAAATCTCTTGCCCTGCAAAGAAAGAAGTATATCAATATACAGTGGAGCCCACTTAATTGGATATCTCTTAATTGCATATTACTGTTAATTGAATATAATTTTCAAACACAAAACCATTTACCATACCTTCAGTACAAATTTGCTCTGTTAATTGCATATGGGTTGTAGAGTAAACTCCTGTTAATTGTATATAAATTTTTGTAATATGTACAAAAAATGACTGTGACACGCACCAAATTCCCCTTATTTATCAACCTTTTTGGCCTCACTACATCCATCACAGGCATTTATTCTATTATATCTTGTTTGACAGAGCTCTATGAGCTCTGTCAAACAAGATATAATAGAATAAATGCTCAGTTTACCCCCAGAACACAGGAAACTGACCAACTCCCTGTTAATTGTATACTCCTGTTAATTGAATAATTTTCAATGACAAAATGGATATTCAATTAAGAGGATTCTACTGTATTTATAAAACAAAAATCAAAAGTGGATCAATATCCAATAAGAGTGAGATCTCTCCACAATGTATGCCTCTACCAGGTTTTATCAAAATCCAATACTATTTGTTGAAAGTATCGATATCACAAAGTCAGTATAGGACAAACACCAAATTTTCAACAAATAAGGGAATAACTCCTTCCGAAATAGACAAAATTGGCAGAATATCCAACAAGAGCGAGATATTCCTATAATGTATACCAATAGCAACGTTTATCAAAATCTGATTATATTTGTTCAAGCTATTGTGTTCACAAAATTAGCAGACGGACACACACATGTGACCCATTTTTATATCCACTGCCAAACTTGGTTTGGTTGGGAATAATAAATGTTCTTCTAATTTATTTCATATCTTATTATTCCCGACTTTGTGATCAAACCAATGGTGATCAATCTCAGATTGTAAATCAATAAAACTCATCAATTTGTATTTTGTATTGGTCTGGTGCTGTGGTGCTTAAACACATAACACTTTCAATTGGTCATTTGTTTGTTTCCTACACATATGAGCACAACAATTGTAATCTTCAAACAAACATTTGCATATTGTGAAATTTAATGACAGGGAACAAATATTGTGCAATGACTTGTTTCTGGTGGAAAGTTGTAAGAGTAGATATGGTACAATAACATTCTGCAATTTCCACAAGGGGCCAGCAAAAATTGATGTGAGAAACAGCAGAATACCTAAGATTCTATTTCCTGTGCATGTTCCTGGCCAGGATCTATTATGATTTGACAGGTTTGATATTACAATCTGCACTCTGCCCCTCCTCACAACACTCCCATACTAAGCATGTATTATAATTGTAATGTTTGTGACATGTATTGCTTTCTGTTGTTATTAAGGCTTAACCCTTAAAGGGTGAGACTTATTGTTACTGCATTTCATTGGAATAATTATTTGTTTTGGGTTATTTTTCACTTTTTTTCCTCCTCAATTTTGCAACCACGGAATCTCCAGAAATTTTGCAGACCAAAAGCCTGACATAAAACCTCTCTGTAGTGTCATCTCAATGAAAACTCTTTTCTGCCAATGCCAAAACCAAATAGGGTGAGAATTGAACACATTATCGAAATTCTCAGACATTTTCAGTCATGTCTAGCTGATAATTTACATACATTTAGAGGGTAAAATGGTGAAACAAAGAACATTTTTAACCCTTTACCCAACACAGGCGATATCAAAATTCAATATTTTAAATATAATTTTTTTATATTTTTCAAAATATTTCGACAAAACCATATCATGTGACCCCCTCATTGGAACGAGCTCAATGAGCTCGTTCCAATGAGGGGTCACATGATATGGTTTTGTCGAAATATTTTGAAAAATTTAATTTTTTTAACTGCTCAATTTGCATATTACAGGGGCAGATGCAGGCGATTCGTTAGGTCAAGGGTTAATATTAAACCCTAATGGCCTAAAATTCCCAAACGTAGTGATTTTCTGCAAAACTGAACATCTTCCAAAGGCATTTTTCCCTAAGGCCTATAAAAAAACTTCTTGTTTCTCAGGCAATGTTTCTTCAACTTTATGATGTGGGAGGGAGGTTTTTTCTTTTGCTGTTTATTCAGAAAATCACCATTCTGAAAGTAGTTGGAATCAGACATTTAACTACTTACACTATCATTTAACCAACTGTATCTTTTTTGACAGAGCTACAAATGCAAAAGAGTGTCATAGAAGAGATTTCTAGGTGAAAAAAAGGTGATGAGGCAGATTTTCTAGGACAGGGAGGTGCCTGAAAAAGAATTTTTTTTTTAATAGCCTTATTGCAAAGGATTTTGTGTTAAAGATTCTGATATAAGTAACAGCAATGTTTGTAGAATGTTATGCATAAAGTTTTTTCTGTCAGGTTTAACCCCTAGAATACTGATTGCAGGAATAAGAGTACTACTTGAAAATATCATAATTTGTGAATTTCGGTTATTATTTTCTCTCAGTTTGGAGAGGGTTAACTTCACACTCTTTGAATACATGCATGTAGTATTGCCTACCGAAGAATTTTGCTGTTATAAGTTTTTATGAAGCACTTAAAATTAATCCCACATCTGATTTTACTGCCTAGAGAAGACTACTGTCAGGAAAACTTTGACTTTTAGCAAATTTTGCAGTTTTGTGTCACTCTTTATCCAGTACCTGTTTTGGCTCCATCAAGGTTAGTACAGTCAGAAAAAAACTAATTTCTTGACTATATTTTGCCAGTTTCTATAACTCAATTTTCACCAGATAGAAAGGATATAGGTTGTATTACTTGCATAGATGTATTTAGAATTTATGAGGCAACAAATTTTCTTCTATATGTTTCAGTGTCATAATTTATTCAATACCTGTTTGACTGCTTGAAGAGGAGTACTTCTGGAAAAACTTTAGTTTTCTTAGAATTTTGCATATTTCCATTTTCCTTTCTCCCAAACTGTACTGAAATCACGCAAACTGAGTTGGGTGGTTGTTTTCAACATTATGACAATAAATTTGACCCATTCCATGTTCTGGCTTATTCTGCTATAATCGCCGATGGTCACATATGATTCTGAATTGAACTTGGCAACTGATGACTAGAAGATAGACTTAGTTGAACACTCCACATCTAGCTTGATCCTGCATATGAATCTACATACCGTTAGAGGTGTAAAATGCATCCAATATCATAAATAAAAATGAAAGCAAATTAACCTGTTAACACTTTATCTTTGGTGAAAAGGTCCAAACTGCAGTAAGAAAACACAAGAGTAAAATTGGAGCGAGTTATATAGGGTTCAAATGGGTATGTTATGTGGTTCTAGGAGTTACAAATACGACTAGTATGTTGGCCAGTGTCTGGAGAAAAAAACACTGCAAATTTTTGGCATTCCCCATGAAACTTTTATGCTATGATGTCATATACTAGGGGTGTACACAACCCATAAAAATTTAACAGCAGCTCGGAAACTCGACAACATGCAAGTTTACAGTACTTGAGGTGACATAAAAGGCAAAAAAATCGTTGCATTCCAACTGACAGCCACTATTGTGACATTTAAACACACTTGTTGAATGTGGTATAGTGACACTTTCAACAGCCAGGTTCACATCGTGCAAGACAGTGCTACAGGTGGAGGAAGCAAGAGTATACAAAGATAACCATCCAGCAGCAGTAACCAACTGTCAGACCCTTCAACAATGTGTAGTATGTTAATATACACAGTGCTACCAAGCTCCAATATGTGCAATCATAATGAAATGTCTTGCCCAAGTACACAATGCAGTTACTGTTGACCAGGACTGAACAGTTGACCTTTCGATTTATAGTCAAATAATCTAACCACTTAGCAGCTACGCTTCCGTTCTCATCAGCATAAGATAAAATGAAATAATAAAATTGAGTTGTGCAGTTGTATACCACATTTATATACTCAAAGTGTTTAATAATAAAAGTGTTGGTGTCAGTTTCAACCCAATGCCTGCTCTGGTTGGCAAAGAAAGAATACAGTCAAAGATATTTTAATATTCGAAGAACTTAGAAATTCTTTGTATACTTGTCCCTAAGAGAAAACAACAGACAATTTTCCACACCATTCATGAGGGAACACATTATCTGTTCAATATTCGATTTCAAAATTAACTCCCTGGTATACACCAACCTGAAAAAAATTGTAAGTTCAAAAAGATGACTACTACTAGAAAGATAACCTATTAAAGAGAATGTCCCCAAGAGGGAACCTTTGGAATACTTTGTACACTTGCATTCAGTGATCATACAGTAATAATTTTTCTGATATCTTTTGGGGTCATTTTAACGCTATACGTATTTGCTAATGAAGAATGTGGTCAAAAAAATTTCAACTTTCCATATTTTTTTTTTTTATTTGGAGGTAAATAACCATTTATGTTTTACTCCAAAATTCTGCATTAAAAAAATGATAAATTTAAGTAAATCGTATATATTTTATACTAACCAATGGCCCAGACTAGCTGGTGCAAACTCAAAGTTATCAAGGGCCAAACAAAAATTTTGAACCCCCCCAATCCCCAAAATTTGCTTGCAAAACCGAAAATTAAAAGTCCTATCTGGCCCTCCATACTTTTACTCTCTGCGCATGCGCAGCCATCAGGAAATGACTGGAATTACCTCTAACATCATTCTTTGTAGAAGAGAGTACTACATAATAACTCAGCGGTGAGGTATGAGCGCCCACTCATGGGAGGGCCAAACCCATCTGGGCCATTGGAAAGTATAAAAAATATACAAATTACTTTAAATTTATCATATTTTTATACTATAAACCAATGGCCCAGACCAGCTGAATCGTAAAAAGGTGGAGGGCCCAGGACTTCAGAATTAGCAGACCAACATAGTTCCCAAGCCTGCAATCCAAGGTGAAAGGAAATTAAATTTAAAAGGAATTACATGTATGTCTCTCTATACAGCAATAGAGAAGACATATCAAAAATAAGGAGCCAAATTCAAGTAATTCCGTATTCTTAGCATGAATGACTATGCTAATTGGATGTAACAAGTTCTCAATTTTAAGGCTAGTCCAGACTAAGCCCTAAAAATTAAGATGGCGTATTTGAGAGAGAGAAGTTAACCGCCACAAACATATGCCATATACAATAATAAACAAGCTGTATCCAGGATATAATCTACAGACAAAATAGCTTCACTCATAGTTACATACTTATCATCAAGCTAGAGGAGATTTAAAAAATCACCCCTCCCATTTTTTTTTGAAGGAATCCGCTTGTAAACGTATACCGGAGGCGGCATACATGTACGTAGATAGGTCAAAAACTGGTGATATAATATATACAACATACACATGTCCAATAGAATCACAATGGACGATCTCTGGAGGGTAAACACACTTCCGAGGCAACCCACAGGCGACCACATTCAGGTGTACAATAAATTCTAATAAATAACATTCCCTGATATGTGCGAATACACAAGAATGCATAGAAAAGTTATATTCAATTTGGGTACTGAAACTTATTGAAACCTGGATTTAGAAATGGAACAAGCTATGATTAACAGACTGGTCACGGACCGCCCCGAAATAATTCATTATTTCTAAGGTCCATAACATACAATAATGCTTCTGCCTAATAATACACTTATTATGCACGCGAGCACTGAAATCCCGCATGTAATCATCTGAATACCAGTTAACTGACTTGACAGCCATACAGGTACACAGAGGCTAGTAATTTATTGATGATGAATCAAATGCTCCTATATGACAATAAAAGAACAACCACAGGAAACAAAACAACCAAAAAGTGGATGTGCCCATGAGGTCATCACAGAACACGACACAGACACCAATCGAGAAGTCATGAAATGCATGTATATACTTAAATGCACTTCCTGTACGTGAAGACCATTAAATGCTGATAACTGAGGCCCTAGAAGCTTACTAAGGAGATTTACAACACTAGTCATAGCTTATAATTCTTCATCTTCATTAAGACAGATATATCGGTGTAAGTTGCGACCCTGAAGGCTCACTTAATGGAGACTTACAATTATCGTCGCACAAGGTAGGGAATGAAGAGACACTATATAAACAGTCCTGAATTCCCAAAGAGACCGCAGTCCCAAGAGATAATAAATTCAGTTATGCCACGGCATAATACTGAAAAAATCTCACTCATTATTTTAGCTAGGCTACTATGGTGTAACAATAAGACTCAAGTCTGTGACACCTTGGAAAAACAAACTTAAAAGCACAGTATCTTTTTCGGTTTTATTCCCAAAAGACAGCGGACAGAGCCTAACCCAAGAGACCGCTGTAACCGTACAGAAGGCTACTATGGCATCCACAATGACATAAATTGTCTTGATGCCAAGAAATATCTCAGCCTATCTGTGCACTATCCATCCGGATTCAGGACAAGAAACAGGTGATGATAAAAAACTGGAGAAGAATTTTGACGACATCTAATGCTTTTCTTCAATAGGAAAGCTTGTACCTCCAGAAGGAAAGCCACTCTTGGAAGATTTGTCCAACAAGTAAACTTGTAAATCGAGCTTGCTCGGGCTGATAGCTGTAGGCCTGCCGAGATTACATTCTCATCCACTGATCTTCCACAATTTATCCACTTAATTGCGAGGGTGGTAACCTATAGCCAAGTGGAAAGCAACCGAAATCTATTCTTGACGACCTCAATTGTTCCCTTCAATAAAAGAGCCTCACCTCCACTAGGAGTGACTCTCTTTGAAAGAAACTTCCATAAATTACATCTAGATTATCATAAAGTTGATACCCTTCCATCATCTGGCAAGCAATAGAGGTCATGTCCATCACCTGTACGACTTACGATGCTTACAGGAGGAGAAACTAAGTCCTTCCTGCGAAGAAGCTCATCTTGTCGATCTCAAATGTTCTCTTCAATAAGAGAGCCTTTACCTCCAATAGGAGCAACTCTCTTTGGAAGAAACTTCTGTGATTAACATCCAATTTCTCGTGAAGATGATAACCTTCCGTTAATTGTCGACCTAGGGGCGTCTGATCCATAGCCTTGATCAGACCTATGCCCCTTTTCCAAGTCGCTATAATGACGACTTCCGAAGTAAATATAAGAGGGTTAATTAAGTAAAGAGGTAGCGGCCTACCCCAAGCACAGCAAAAATCTCCAGGGAGGGGGCATATATGGGACGGCTGGCACTACTACGCCGGTTATATATTGGGTTGGGGGCTACTGTGGAAATGCAAGGAAGGGCTCCTTGTGGGATAGGGAGTAGCATTAGGGGAGGGGGGTTGAGAACATCTTTTACCGTGATACTAATTGAGATGATCACTCAAAGTAGTTATAACAGACTTAGGGGGTTATAAACCAATCTGTTACCCTCGAAGAGGGGGAGAGGGAAGCAAAAACGTTTTGAGGGGGAATGGTAAAAGGGTATTTTTATTGTTATGGGGCAACCTGTATTATTTGTGGTGGAGGCTAATTATCATGCAATTCAAGGGAAGATTGCAGTTTTAGGTAACATGGAAAGCACGATTGGGTGTGTATTCTGATTAAGTACTCTTTTCATAATTTGGGGGCCTGAAAAGGGCCATTGGTGAGGTCATATGGTATGGCCTCATTCGATACTGGGTGTAGCTGGTGCGACAACATATGTCTGTACCTGTTTTAAAAGGGTTTCGGCCACCATGATTGATACTTTAGCGGCGAGGGCCGCTAACTGCACATCCCCGTACTTCTCAGGTTCAGCCTCTCTTTCTCTGTGCTCTGTGATGTAGGTTAAAATGGCTTGTCTTGTGGTTTCTTGCTGTGATGTGGCCAATTCCATTAACTTGTGGTCTAAATTTTCTTGGTCGTGTAGACCCAAGGTAATCGGCAGTCTGATGGTGTAGGACCAGGTAGTTTGCGCTGATGAAGTCTGTCCAAGCATCACAGAATCTGTGTCTCTGTGACATTTTTGCCTCCTGGGGAGGGAGGGTCAGATCCAATTTAGGCATCCTAATGTTGGGTCCCCTGGCGATATAGGATACATATCGCTGTGCTCTCTGTCGTCTATCTGACATGTGGGAGGTTCTGATCGGTCTCATGGTTTGCAGGAAAGTGAAATGAATTTCGTGAAAAAGGGTTTCATTATATAGGGAATGTCGGATCTGAAATAGGGATCGGAAGTATGGATCGGAAATGCAGTAATATTGGAATAGTTTTGATGGACGTCGTTGAAGACATCAATATTGACAAGATCATCGATCCGATCTTAGATACATGGGGTACCATTTAGGAGGCTACCATATGGATTTTTCTGAGTTAAGGGTTATGTTGGTAACAGGGTATTGGGAACTAAATAAGCAAGGGGTGGGGGGGGGGGGGTTATTTCATGAGGCTTGTCTATGGTTAGAGACAACAGGAGTGTCTTCGTGGTCAGGAGGGGAGGAAGGAAGGCTGGCTCTGATGAGGGTATCGCCTAGGTTGGGTTGTTGTTGGAACGCCAGTAGGGGAGGTTTTTGGAAGAGTACTTGGAGCGCATGGGAGCTTCTATTTATTTATTTATTTATTTATTTATTGGTGTTTAAGGTCACATACTTATGCACAATGGCTAATCGTGACTGTTTTACGGGTGGAGGAAGCCGGAGTACCCGGAGAGAACCACCGCGCAACGACGAGCAGCTGTCAGCTCTCCAACATCGTAACTCTGAACTGTGCACCGCAGCACAGGCAGGGTTAGATTGGTTGAAGACATGCACACCATCGACGTGCAGTACACCTCAGTACACAGCGTCATCGTCCCCCCATGTAGGCAATCAGGGTGAAGTGTCTTGCCCAAGGACACAACGCGGTTGCCGCAGGTGGGATTCGAACCGAGGACCTCTCGGCTTGCAGCCTGCACCTCTACCAACTGAGCCACCGCGCCCCCATGGGAGCTTCTAATAAGGCTCCAGTATTTCAATAGGGCTCGCTTGATGTGCTGGATGTGGGGATTAAAAGGCATGGTGAAAACTAGTGGTGGTTGGGAGTTTTTCTTGAGGGCTTGCTTCTGGTTTATTTTGGTAAGTATTCCAGTCCTATTATAGTAGTCAACATTGGAGACTATGGGTTCAATAATGTTTCTTGGGTAGCCTCGTGCTATTAAGTTCTGGGTGAAGCGTTGTTTGTGGCGTTCAAATACAGCTATATCGGAACTGTTCCTTATAAATCTTATAAGTTCACCTTTTATGAAGCCAAGGAATATTGCCGGTGGGTGTGCTGATGTGCAGTGAAGGAATTGGAACATATCAGTGGGTTTGATGTGCAAACAAATATCCAAGGTGCCTGTAGCGGTGAAGCGTGGGCCTTTGTAGATTTCAGTATCCAAGAAAGTTATTTGGTTGGAGGATACCTCATATACAAAGCGGAAAGTGGAGTGGAATTTGTTCGCTTTCTCCATGAATGTGTGGAGGTCGGTTTCTGAACCTGACCAGATGATGAAGGTATCATCACGGTATTGCAACCATTTGTGGATATGGGTGGTGCCCATTGGTATGAGAGACAGTTCCCATTGGTGGGCTGTTATATCCGCAATCTCAGGACTGCACTTAGAGCCCATGGCAGTCCCAAGTGTTTGGAGGTACATATGCTCATTAAAGCTGAAGCAGTTACTTTTGAGGATTATATGAAGAAGTGTCATAAGGGAAGAAATGGATGGTTTGGGAATGGAATATGGTAGGTTCTGATTCGACACTAGAGCCTCATAAACTGCATTAAGGGCCTCATCATGAGGTATGTTGGTATATATGTTGGTAATATCAGTGGAGACGAGCAGGGCATTTTGTGGAATGGGTGTCTCCTCGATGAGCTGTATAAAATGTGATGTATCATGGGTATATGTGGGTTGTTTCTGTACTATGGGTACAAGAAAAAAGTCCAATAGGGCCGATATGGTCATTGTGGGACTATTGCAACCGGCGATAATTGGTCTCCTTTTGGTAGGGGGTGGGGGGATTTGTGGATCTTGGAGAGGAGATAAAGAGTTGCTTGTTTAAGTTTGAAAGGATCAGGCTTGAGCGACGTGAACATGCGGTGGTCAATCTTATGGTTATTGTACATTTGGAGGAGGATCGAATTTACTTCCATGAGGGTGGCATGGGTAGGATCAGCAGTAATAGGAAAGTAGTGGGTCGCTGAGTTTAGTTGACGTGTGCCTTCAGCTACATATGTATCTCGATCTAATAGGATAATGGTACATCCTTGTCAGCTTTTTTGATTACAATGGTGGGGTTGTGCCGGAGATTGGAGAGCGCTTGTCGTTCTGGGAGGCTCATGTTGGGTTTGCACAGGTTAAGGTTTTTTAGTTCCAGACAGCGCAGAAGTTCTAATTTGGTTTTTGATAGGTATGTTTCCACTATCACATTATGACAGGTTGTTGGGGAAGTGTGCATTTTGTTATGGAAGGGGTTAATGAATTTATTCTGCTCTTTGTCAGCAAGTATAACTTTTAGACGCATGCGGTTGCATAACAGTTTGATGTCATTATGGAAATGACTTGGGGTGGGTTTCTTGCAAGTGGGAATAAATTTTAACCCTTTTCCTAAGGCAATATTTTCATGGTTACTTAGATTGTGATTGGATAAATTAGTGATATATTTGCTAGCTGAGTCAGCCAATTGGGTAAGTGTGGAATTGCGTACTTGCTGTTTATTAAGGCCTTGGCGCTTCATTTTAGCGGGTAGTGTTATTGCAACTCTGTCTATTCTGGTTTGTATTGGTTCTTTTGGGATTGTACTTGATTGTCTATGTGGAGTTATAGAGGGTGGGGTGGCCACTAGTCATGCCGGCGGTTTGAGTTTGGTAATTAGGGCACGAAGGGCTGACTGTTGTGTTGGGTTGAGTTGTGGTTGGAGTTCGAGTTCGTTAAGTTTATCGACTGGTATCCTATTTTGGCTTTCAGTTATGAGTTTGTTGGGAGGGTATGGAAAAACGTGACGGTTAACCCTTCTGGGTCGCTGTGGCAGCGGTTTGGAAGTGGGTTCCATTGTATTGACTTGGTTGTTGGATGATATCATAATGGGTGGTGATGGGTGGTGTTTCCTTTGATGAGGTCGAGAGGTAGAGAGAGCGTTGTTGGTCATTAGGAGAGTGGAGGGGTGATTGTGCACTGGAAGGTGAGGAGTCATGGTTGTCTGTGGTACCGGGTAAAAGGATGAGATCCTTGAGGATTACATCACTGATTGGGGTATTTTGTTGCAGCAGGTTAAGGGTAGTTGTGGTGGAGCACATACTAATAGCTTGTGCAGGAGCTGAGGGGATTGGGTTGTCTCCATTAATGTGTTCAAGGTTTATTCCATTAAGATTGGGGTTACATCCCTTTTAGTCGGCACTCGTTTTTGGGAGGGGTAAAATGTTTGTCATGCCTGACCTAGGGCATTTTGGAGTCCTCGGGAGAGGTTGGGTTCATAGTCCGTTTGAGGCTAGGGCCAGACGTTAAGGGTGGGGAGTCGGATTTCTTCCTCGAAAACAAAGAAGGGCTAGCGTCACATTGTTGTGGTTCAAATTGGGTGTTCAATTGGGAAAAAGGCTTCTGTGGGTCAGGAGACTGATGTGTATTTAGCATACAGTCATAATGCTTATGGGTACTTGCAGCCTTATATTTGGCAAGGTCATTAGTGATGAACCGCAAGAGGGTAGCTTCAGATATTTCCAGGAATGTGGATTTTTCATCTGGTGTTAGGCCATTCGTGTTTGGGTGTGTTTGGAGTTGGCTAATCTCGTTTTGCTATTGGGCGTGGTGGGCACGCAATTGATGTTCTAGTAATAGTGTTAGGCATTGACTGGTATGGAACGTAATACTTTCCAAGTCGCTGGAAAGGGCACAACCCTGTATCATTCAATCAAAATAATTTTAACAGGAACCTGCATCTCCCTCATCAGTGAACATACTTACACAACCTTGTATTTCTGCAATAACTGTGGAACCTGATTTGTCTATAATGGCATCTATTTCTTCTATTATGTCAAAATATGCCTCATTATTTGTGTATTTCACGCCTGTTCTCCTCCATGGAACATTGGATAACTGACCTGTTGGCAACACAGCGCTGACACTGAAAAATAAAAGTAAAATGTTAAAATGATATTGATTAACTTGTGGCCAGAGTTGAAACAGTTAACCAATTAGTCGACTAACCAATGATCAACATCTTGATTGATCAAAAAAGTAAGTGAACGATAAACCGTACTTTTGAACGATTGTATTATATGGGTTAACAAAGGAACAAACTTGCTCCAAAACTGGCAAACGCTGTCTCAATGACTCACATCAATTATATGAGACAGAGTAAAGCGTGCAAGTTATGTGCTGACATACTTGTTCACTAGCACGATCATTATACTATACCAGTAACTGGAAAGGGTCATTCCTAACCCTAAATCAAATACAGGTAGCAGACATAATATTTGCAATAGAAATTCTTGAATTGAATTTTCAATTTTTGTCTCAAAAACATAGCTATGAACCTCATTGGAATGGGCTCCACAAGGTCAGTTCAATGAGTTGTTATAAGCTATCTTTTTGAGACAAAATTTAAAACATAAAAAATAGGCCGATGAAATCGTCAGATGTGTACCCATACATGCAACTAGTAGAAAGCTGTATGACGGAGGGCCACCATGGATGCCGACATTATGTACACCATACAAGGTATGGGTACATATAGAAATGGATTAGAGGAGTGTCTAATTTGATGGATAAAGGGTTAATATCTCCGGATCAAATTATCAGATTTACATAAAAAAAACTATACAGCACAGCACATCAGTAGCCTGAATAAATATATAAAGTAACATGACAATCGGATTGATATTTTTTGAGTTATCTCATGCCAAAGGGATTGGAGGAATTTTCAATTTGAAGGATAAAGGGTTAATATCTCCGGATCAAATTATCAGATTAACACCAAAAACTATACAGCTCAGCACATCAGTAACCTGAACACAATTATAAAGTAACTTGACAATCCAAGCAATATTTTTCAAGTTATCAAATGCCAAAGGGATTGGAGGAATTTTCAATTTGAAGGATAAAGGGTTAATATCTCAGGATTAAAATAACAGATTTACACCAAAAACTATACAGCTCAGTACATTAGTAACCGAACACAAATATAAAGTAACTAGACAATCCAAGCAATATTTTTCAAGTTATCGAATGCCAAAGGGATTGGAGGAATTTTCAATTTGAAGGATAAAGGGTTAATATCTCAGGATTAAATAATCAGATTTACACCAAAAACTATACAGCTCGGCACATCAGTAATCTGAACACAAATATAAAGTAACTTGACAATCCAAGCAATATTTTTCAAGTTATCGAATGCCAAAGGGATTGGAGGAATTTTCAATTTGAAGGATAAAGGGTTAATATCTCGGTATCAAATCATCAGATTTACACCAAAAACTATACAGCTCGGCACATCAGTAACCTGAACACAAATATAAAGTAACTTGACAATCCAAGTAATATTTTTCAATTTATCGAATGTCAAAGAGATTGGAGGAATTTTCAATTTGAAGGATAAAGGGTTAATATCTCAGGATTAAATTATCAGATTTACACCAAAAACTATACAGCTCGACACATCAGTAACCTGAACACAAATATAAAGTAACTTGACAATCCAAGCAACATTTTTCAAATTATCAAATGCCAAAGGGATTGGAGGAATTTTCAATTTGAAGGATAAAGGGTTAATATCTCAGGATTAAATTATCAGATTTACACCAAAAACTATACAGCTCAGTACATCAGTAACCTGAACACAAATATAAAGTAACTTGACAACACAAGCAATATTTTTCAAGTTATCGAATGCCAAAGGGATTGGAGAAATTTTCAATTTGAAGGATAAAGAGTTAATATCTCAGGATCAAAATAACAGATTTACATCAAAAACTATACAGCTCAGCACATCAGTAACCTGAACACAAATGTAAAGTAACTTGACAATCCAAGTAATATTTTTCAAGTTATCGAATGCCAAAGGGATTGGAGGAATTTTCAATTTGAAGGATAAAGGGTTAATATCTCGGGATCAAATTATCCGATTTACACCAAAAAATATACAGCTCGGCACATCAGTAACCTGAACACAAATATAAAGTAACTTGACAATCCAAGTAATATTTTTCAAGTTATCGAATGCCAAAGAAATGGATACGGATGCCGGACGGACAGATGGATGGATGGATGGACGGACAGATGGACAGACAGATGGACGGACAAAGGATGGACGAACGACAGATGGTCACCCCGGATGCCGGCATTATGTGTACCATACATAGTATGGGTACACATAAAAAATTTGAATGGAGATTTTTGTATATATTGGTGGCTGGTTTTGTTGGCTATTGTTGAAAAAGGGTTAATGCTGTAAATCATCAATGGTATGGCAGTTATTCAGCTACCTTTTAGGGCAAGTGATTAATCAGTTAACCAAGGTTAATCCATGTGATTAATCAATCAAAAAACCCTTTAACTGTTTTAGCTCTCTTTGTGGCTACAAAATATGGGGTAGGTCACCCTTATCAATTAAACACTCATTTATGCAATGCATAATTGATTCTACTAGATTAATACTAAATATTACAATAATGCAAATAAAGTTAGTCATTCATTATCTTGGTTTTGTATTCACATGCCAAAGGTACTGCTAAATAAAATTTAGTGCTACAATAGAAGTGTTAATTAAATACCCACTTTGCCAGTGAAAATGATTCAATTAACAGGGTTTAAATATTGATGAAAATCCGAGAATCGATTCCCGTAAAGATTTACACAACAAAACCAGCACGAATACATGTAGATTCTCACTACACCTCTGCTAGGATTCATGTAGAAAGAATTCAGTCAATTTAACCCTTTACCTAACACGGTGGCAGCAAATTACCCAATACATGGCTAACATTACCTGCAATATCCTGACACTTTGACAATAAAATTGTACAAACATGGCTGTCATCGGTACCGGCTTGTACAATATTTGTAAGGTTTTATTAGTAAATATAGTTTATTTTTCAGTTGATGTTTTAAAAATTAAAAAGCTGTTTTGGGTAAAGAGTTAACATGTGTTATTAGTATAAAATAGAGCTTAATTATTTATATAATATGGTTTACTCAATTGTTCTAAACTGGTTAGCACATTCACAAACAAGGGTTTTCTGCATTAGTCATGACAGGACTTCTAGTTTTAAATATATAATGCATATCAAATGTTTTCTAATTTCAGGGTCTACTCACCCAGTAGATTTTCCTGTAACTGTATCGGTGATTGTTCTGAGAATGTTTGGTGGTTTAATCAGCTCTTTTAATATGTTTGACTCAACAGCCAATGGAAAGCCATTATCTAGCATCTCATCCAGCAACTGAAAAAATAGAACGTTATGCAGTGTAACACAAACAAAGATTTGTAGTTTTTAACTATAAAAACAATTCCTTTATTCTCCAACCACCTGCTTATTGAGAAATATAAATTTTATAGTAAATTTCCTTTCTTATTATACCTACCACAAATGTTTACTACAGGCTTGCACAACAGTGGAAGACCCTAACTCGGATAAAATACTCTCTATTTTAATCTTTCCCAAGAGATGTGGGAAAGAAAAGTGGTGTAAAAAACACCACGAAAAAATAAGCCGAAACTGGGCCTTAGTACAAATCCACGACTTCCGTTAACCAATGCGCAGTGCAACATCAATTCATCATTCTTTTGAGTCTGCCAACATAGGAGTTATGTGATCAGCGGGGAGGAAGGATTCTTACCTGAATAAGAAGACAGGAGGACCTCCATGTAAACAATTGTGGTAAGTATAATGAGAAAGGAAATTTACTATAAAATTTATATTTCTTATCAACCTACCTTACAATTGTTTACTACAGGCTGAACAGACAATAGGATGGAGGGAATCACATAACCAACCCACACATAACTCAACTGCACTGGAACCGTGGACAGAGGAAGAGATCCCTAGGCCTATCAAACCATAGCATCACAAACATTAGTAAAAGACAATGAGAGATGAGGCGCATGGTGAAGTGCGACGCACAGACAAAAAGGGTAGTAACAGCACAGAGGTGGAACTGACCCTGTAAAAAAAGCTGAATGGCTGGGATAGACAACAGCCTGAGCCGAAGAAAAAGGGCCCGTAGGACAAAGGTCCTCTGTCGGCTCCTGCAACTGTCGCAGATAAATGGAGAAGGTAGCATTTCTCCAGTAGGCTGCCAGTATAACATCCGACAACATGACTGAGTTAGTAAAAGCCCTGAGAGGAAAACAATGCATGCACCTTGTGGCAGAAAAAACAATTGGTAATACAATCACCAGTAGCTAGACGAGCGGAAGCTGCACGAATACCAAGACAAATCCATCGAGAAATGGATGCAGGAGATCTGGCAAGTGAGAAAATGCATATCCATCCAGGATAAAGGCGCGAATGCCCTCCCCCCTCCTCCCCCCCCCCAAGCAGAGCAGCACCCAAGAAAGTGTCCATCTTGGAGTAAACTGCAAAGTCCTAGGCCTTTTCAAGGAAAAGAGCTGAACAAGCTTGGAGAGGCATGGATGAGTGTCGAAACAATGCGGTACCACATATGAAAAAGGTCTCCGAAGCCTGGACTTGTACCCATTGCACCAAACATATACCAGAAACTCTTGCAAGCAGTGTGATCGAAGGAGTGACAGAAGCAACAGAGTGATCGCGCACCATCGACATAAGAACCTTCTACTTTGCCACAGAGGCTAAACCAGTGGAGTGAGTGCCTCCTTGAAGAAAAGCAACTCCACTGCTTTTTTCTAAAAACCACTACAGAGGAGACAGGACCCGATAAAAGACATGCGCGAAGGAACAATGAAATCGGGTCAACTTGAAACCTCCTCGGGCGACTTTGGCAAAGAAAGTCGCGACAGAGAGGAAGACATGCTGGAACCGCCACTAACAGAGAGTGGAGCAAATTGATCCACACCCACCGAGGCGACAAGGGTGTGATCGAAAGGATTCGACGACTGCAGGTTCATATCTGGGCTAGAACCTGAGGCAGAATCGGAACTGGCAGGAAGGCGTAGCCGACAAGACCGTCCCAAAGGAGGGCCAGAGCGTCCTCGGCAAAAGCCAGATCATCTGGACATGGGGACACGAAAGTGTCCACCTGATGGTTTCAACGAGTTGCAAAGAGATCGATGGAACACCGCCATGTGGAGCATCCACTCGGAGGAAAAAGAAGCTGCCCCATCGGGACAGGGAGTCGGCTAGGACATTCAGACGACAGGTAATGTGACGAACAACCACGCCGGCATTGACATCCTGAGCGAGCAGAAGATCCTGAGCCAATTCGTACATTGGAACCGAGTGCTTGTCGCCCTGGTTCCGAATGTAAGCAACCACTGTCGAATTGTCGAACAACAGAAGGACTTGACGATTCGACAGGTGAGGGATCCACTGCCTGAAACTCAGAAGAAGAGCAAGAAGCTTCTTCTGGTTGATGTGTAGAGATGCTGGATCCTGGTCCCACATCCCGTGAAGGGAAATACCTAGAGGATCCAATGTCGCACCTCATCCGAGATTGCTGTCATTTGCCGTCAGAACGCGATCGGGCGTGGGTAAGTCCAACGGGACACCCTCCGGGATCCACTGAACATTCGTACAGTGGAGAAAGTGAGGATGAAGATATTCTGGTAACTGAAGCATCAGATCCAGAGTATCGACATTCGGCCTCCAACGACTGAGCAGAAAGTGTTGGAGAGGTCTGACGTGCAGCCGACCTAGAGGAATGAGATCCATCACCGAACCGCGGAGACCGAGCAGCCGGAGAATATCCCGTGCTGTCGCGGATGTGGACTGGGATAGAGTCAAAGCAGAAGCTGAGAGAATCACAGCCTTGGCCTGGGGAACCGCCACCAAATGGAACTGAGTGTGGAAGTCCATCCTCAGATGACAAAACGACTGAGAAGGGATCAGATCCGACTTCTCCTCGTTGACTCTGAATCCTAGCAACGTGAGCAAGCTCAACAGAGTGTCGACATCCAACTCCAGTAGGGCAACATTGGAATGCCTCTGGAGGATACCGTCCAGATATGCCGAAGTAGTCACCCTGGACTGTGTGCGATGGAAGGCTATCACATGCGACATCAGTCGGGAGAAGGTCCGAGGAGCCAGGTTGAGGCCAAAAGTCATGGCCATCAACTGGTAAACGCGACCCAGAAAAGCAAACATAAGATACTTCCGCGACACCCGATGAATCGGAACGTGAAAGTAGGAATCTTGCAGGCCGATGCTGGAAAAGAAATCTCCCTGGTAAATGGAAAGACAGACCGACCTGAAAGTCTCCATGCTGAACTTGGGAGCAATGATAGACTGGTTCAGGATACTCAGATCGATAACTGGTCAGAGTCGGCCATCCTTCTTCAACACCAAGAACAGGCAGGAATAAAACCCCACTGACTGAATGTTCTTGACGACCTCGAACGCCCCCTTGGCCAGGACAGAGTTGGGGTGCCTTCGGAAGGATATTCTCTTAGACAGCTAAAGCAGAGACGATGTGATCGAAGAGAGAAAGCATACCCAGCATTCCTCTCGATAAGCCCAACATGGACTCCAGAGTCGTCATAGGAATGACGGCAGACTTGGGCTTGGAAAGCCCAAGGGAATTGGAGTCCTGATCCAAAACCATCAAAGTCTGGCAGACTGACGGATTGGCGAAATCGCAGTAACGATAACGCACTGGAGGCAAAAAGGTGTCAACCCTGGTGAAGAACGGAACCTTCATAGCCTTGGAACTCAGCTTAAGAGTCCAAGGCTGAAAATGCTTCAACCACCTGTACTGACTGGCACGCTCGAAGACGCCCAGAAGCAGGTTGCTCCACAGGCTGTAGGCGCGCGACTGATGATCACGGCCTGGCTGACACTGTCGGCTGGTTTGATGGTTTGAGATCGGGAAGGAACCCAAACACAAAGTCAAGAGCTGCCCCAAGTCAGAAGACTGCTGGCTCTCGACATCAAGGATGCCTGACTCTTCCCCGGAGTCGGAAGACACATAGCCCATCGTGGGCAAACCAGCCGACGCCTCCCATGGTGTAGACACACCAGGGGGATCAGAAAGCGGCCTGTTTCCAATCCCGTGAGGCGGAGCCATAATGGGCGCCTGGAAACCACTCGCTGACTCGCTGGAAGCAACGGGAAGGCTCTTGGACAGAACCTGAGTGAGTAAGGAGAAGGCCTCCCTAAGCTCACTGCCTGTACCAGCCACTTCGACATGGGGATGAACCAGCAAAGTGGCTTCACACCTGACGCTCTTAACCAGCGAAGGGTCACGATCCTCCAATACACCCAAAGCAGGGCGATGGGTGGCAGCCGAAAGATCTGAGGGCAGATGTGTCCAGGGGTACGACACACCCCGAGGATCAACATAGCGGGAACTCAGGAGAGTTGCAGCAGACTCCCTGAAGTCAGGGAAGGATAAGGCCGATACCCCCACATCTACAATACCAGACACCGCTGCAGGTATAAAACTGCTGTGCTCAATGGCTGAGAGGACACAGCAGGGGGTTCAGTCAGCAGCCACTTCTGACTTCGCCGAGTTGAAGTCGGGGAAGGCTGAGGCCGATACCCCACAACCACACTACAGACATCCCTGCAGATCTTTGCAGGGATAAGCCGAGGCCAGCTAAAAACGGTGCCTGATGACGTTGTGGACAGAACAGCAGTAGCAGCAGATACGATGGGAGCTGTTGGAGCTGGCAGAAAATGGGAGAGAGCCACCAAGCTCGGCCTCCAAAGAAGGAGTCACGACCCTAGTGACAGCCTCAGATGTCGACTGGAGAGGACGCATAGTCCTGGAACCAGGCATCTCTTCACCAGAAATCCAACAGCTCCTGCAGTATCCACCATGGTAAAAAAAAGTGCACATCCCCCACGAAGGAGGTATAACTCACACCAGACGTGGTCGAGTCAGGAGGCCCCGAAATAACAGCGTTTCCCCCACCCCCCAGGTGTGGGAGGAGCTGCACATCCCCCACGGAGGGGGTATAACTCACACCAGACATGGTCAAGTCGGGAAGCCCCGAAACGAGAGCGTTACACACCACCAGCGGGTGTGGGAGAAACAGCCACGAGAACGCACCAAAGGCGAGGGCAAAAGAAATTGCCCTAAAAACACCGAACTGGAAATAACAGAGGTGAGACCAGTAGAAGAAAAAGGTGAACTCAACAGATACAGAAAGTAGAAGAACACCCTCAACTACGAGAGAAGGTGGCAGAAAAAATGGTGGGTACACGACAGAACCCAGATGGCCGACAGGGACCGAAATAACAGAAATTCAGCCCTCAACAGCGTGAAGAAATCCTGTCCAGACAGTCCCTCATTGACACCTAACAATTTAAATTTATCAACCGAAAAATTTCATTGTCGAACCGCATTGACACGATGTCGAAAAAAACATTCGCAAAAACAGAATACTAATATACAATGAGAATGTGGTTGAAAATAGTAACGAGAATATATAAAACACAGTCCTGTTATTATACGATCTTCAGATCCATAATCCAGTCACAGGAAAACTATTATCGACGAGTTGAATTATCACTGTTTTGAAGAGCAAAATGGCGACATCCTCCACAGGTGCGGATAAAAAAAAGAATGATGAATTGATGACGCACTGCGCATTGGTTAATGGAAGTCGTGGATTTGTACTAAGGGAAGAGTGTCCCATACTGGGTGTGCACCAATGGCGCTCGGCCCAGTTTTGGCTTATTTTTTCATGGTGTTTTTTGCACCACTTTTCTTTCCCACATCTCTTGGGAAAGATTAAAATAGAGAGTATTTTACCCGAGTTAGGGTCTTCCACTGTAGTGCAAGCCTGCAGTAAACAATTGTAAGGTAGGTTGATAAGAAATGCATATCCCATACAGACAAATCTATCAAATCTCACTATTTTAGAGGAAGACTCACTATTTTCACAAACAAATCTTTCTTAGAAGGCCTGAAAATTGATGATTTTCAAAAATTCACTATTAAAAGTTATTTATTTTCCTCTTTTAGACATACAAAAATTAGAATCTCACTACTTTTTGCTTAGAAATCCAACTATTCCACGCTTCATCAACTGAACAGGTCTGGGCCTGGGTGAAGTACCTCAGACAGATCTGTCTTACTCACACCACGTGACGAGCCAAATTTGAATATTTGATTACTAGACTATTTCATCATCATCTGCATTTTGTAAACAAAGATGGTGTCCTGCTTCATTACCATTAATACAGCTACCCATCCTTCCCACACACCACTTGTGGATGAGATGATTTTTCTCTCACTGAATATGTCACTGAAATCCATAATTTCATAAGCTATCTTGCTGTGATGTCAGCTGGTTCAACTCACTTCAGTATGGTAACCCACTGCGAGCGTGAGCTATTTATTCATTTATTTATTGGTGCTTTAAGAACCCATATTTCTCTGCAATGGCTAATTGCGACCACAACATGGAGATAAAGTCAAGTTTAGTCAATCGTTCGTACCCATGATGCCCATTTAAGAGGACTTCCACCCCAAGCATTGGTGACGGGGTCCTATTTTACCAGAAAACAGAGATTGTTTACCACAGTAAACAAGCACTCCTTCAATTCCCAGGGTTTCCACAGGGGCTAGCATGAGCTAATGCTGGTTTCCCTAGTATATAACTTAGGTATATACAGAATTTTTCACTGTTCTTTCTGAATATGCAATTCATTTATCTAGTGATTAACCGATGTTTGGCAATCACATCTGACACCAGCCGATTTTAAGCCATCGGGAGAAGTGTTTGAACATCACGGGAGAAGTGTTTGAACATCAGTCCATACCGATGGTTACATAGAACACCACGGTATCAAAATTGTTCATATTTACATTTGATTCATGACCTCATAAAAGCAGTAACTAGCTAAGTAAGTTTCCACAATGATTGGTAGCAGTGTTAAACGATTTATCAATTATTCGAAATAATATCCCACTCGCTGTATAATGAAAGTGTCAATGACACTGTAGCTCAACTTTTCAAGACAAAGACATCTACATGTATAGTATGTGACACAGCAATGACAAACATCTAGGTAATGACCTGATAACAAAGGTACATATAAAGTATTGTAATGGTCTGTACATAAATACTGACCGTTGCCTGTAACAAATGTATAGGTAAAGTATTGTAAAGGTGGGTGACAGTCAGATGCTAAACTAGAAAAGAAATCTTTGAGTCCCAGAGTGGGTCTGACTGAACCCCAAAATATTTGTTCTCATAGCACAGTGATAACAAAGGCACCCCAAAACACACTCGTTCCTGTCCCAGGGAGAAAACAAAGGTACCCAAGAAGTTTTGTGAAGATCAGTTCATAAATACGAGCTGTATAGAACTTGTGACAAAAAACTGATTGGACCTAATTTCAGTACAAAATGGCCACTGGCAGCCATCTTGAATTTTGGACTGCACCCAGAAACACTCATTCTCATCCCAAGGTGATAACAAAGGTACCCAAGAAGTTTTGTGAAGATCGGTTCGTAAATACAGCCTCTACCCTGAGCCGTATTGACATGTGTGCTTACATTGTGTAGGTAGCACTGAATAAATCAAAGTTCATCTAATTTGCATAATTTCTGCACGAAAAAAAAACCCTTACAATATGTGATGTATTCCATGTTACTAAACATTCATACAAAAATTTATTCAAATCAGAACTTTCATACAGAAGTTCTGTACAAAAGACTGATTGCACTAATTTTGGTACAAAATGGCTGCTGGTGGCCATCTTGAATTTCGGACCACACCCAAAAACACTTGCTCTCATCCCACAGTGATAACAAAGGCGCCCAAGAAGTTTCGTAAAGATTGGTTCATAAATATGGCCTCTAGTCCGAGTCGTATAGAAGTTGTGTACAAAAAAACTATTAATTTCAGTACAAAATGGCCACTGGCAGACATCTTGAATTTTAGACTGCACCCAGAAACACTCGTTCTCGTCCCAAGGTGATAACAAAGGTACCCAAGACATTTCGTGAAGATCAGTTCATAAATACAGACTCTAGCCCAAGCCGTACTGACATGTGTACTTACTGTGTGTAAGTCGCACTGAAAAAATCAAAGTTCATCTAATTTGCATAATTTCTGCACAAGAAAAAAACCTGTATTATATGTGATGTATCCCATGGTACTAAACATTCACACAAAAAATTATTCAAATCAGTGCTTTCATATGGAAGTTCTGTGCAAAAATCTGATTGCACCTAATTTTGTACAAAATGGCTGCCATCAGCCATCTTGAATTTCAGACCGGACCCAAAAAACACTCTTCTCGTCCCACGGTGATACCAAAGGTACCCAAGAAGTTTTGTAAAGATCGATTCATAAATACAGCCTCTAGCCCGAGCTGTATTGGCATTTGCACTTACAGTGCTGAAAGTAACACCAAAAAACATCAAAATTAATTTGCACAATTTACGGACGAGAAAAAAACTCGTATTATATCTGATGTATCCCATGGTACTAAACATTCATACAAAAAATTATTCAAAACAGAGCTTTCATATGGAAGTTTTGTACAAAAAACAGATTTCTGCATCGTCGGTACAAAATGGCGGCTGGCAGCCATCTTGAAATTTGGACTGCACCCAAAAACACTCATTCTCGTCCCACGGTCATAACAAAGGTACCCAAGAAGTTTCGTAAAGATCGGTTCATAAATACGGCCTCTAGCCCGAGCCGTATCCAATTGTTGACGTACGGACAGACGGACAGATGGACAGATGGCCAGACGGACGATGGGCCATGACAAAAGCTCAAATTCGGCTTCACCAAAGTTGAGCTAAATAACACTTTGGCCAGCTGCTGATTTGTCGCAGCATACAAGTTACACGTACACTGACAGCACCCCTCCAGTACTATGAATAAGTTTCTGTTTAATCGTTTGACATCACGGTCAGCTCATTTGTAAACAACCTAGTTACCCAATTCTTCTTTATTCACTGTCACCACAATGTTGACAATAACAAATGACCATAAAATACACTCATAGGCTTGACTGTTTTCACAGTCTGAGTATAACTTCAATCTGTTGTGCATGTTACTTATTTATTTAAACAATCTGAAAATATGTGCATGGCCATTTTGTGCATGGACTTCTGGGATTGGTTATCATTTGTGAAACATTATATTCTTCCATTCAGGATTTTCCGGCACTAGACGCGTAAATACAAATCTACGAAATGGAGAGAATTGCAGTGTCAAAAGCTATTTGAAAATACAGCCGTTATGAATGTATTTTCAGTTGTTGATTTCCACCCCACTATGAAAGCAATCTGACTTACTGTGTACAAAACAGGACCTACTTTTGTTTTGACCTGTATATCCAGGTAGGTTTTCAATCTAAAATTCGAATTGGGGCATAAATCAGTGATGAAATCAAGTAAATAAATTTGTTCACTTGAAAATATTTGATATTTTTTTTTTATATTAATCAGTGATAAATAAAGCCTTCCGTCAATTTCATTGGTCAATTTCAAAACTAGACAATTTGATTGGCTGAACGAAATACAACTGGGCCACATTTTCATAATTTGCATAATTAGAGTTGGGAGCTTTTCATTGGTCAATTTCAAAACTGGACAATTTGATTGGCTAAACAAAATACAACTGGGTCACATTTGCATAATTTCAGTAGAGAGAATTTATGTTATCTGTCCTATTTAGGGTGGTTATATTGTATTAATCTTGTACCTAATGTAACGGCAAAAACTCTCGCGCAATACAAGAAAAACGCCATTCATTTTTTTTATATATTTTCACTTTTTGCTTTCAAAACATAGGTTATGACCCCTCATTGAAACTAGTGTGTCGAGCTCGTTCCAATGAGAGGTCATAACCTATGTTTTCGAAAAAAAAAATTAAAATTTTTAGTTATAAGAGGATGTTTTTTCCAAGTGCCATCTGCATCTCAAGTTAGGTGATGGGTTAAAAAGTCATATTAAGTGGCTAATATGAAATGAGTGTTTTTCTCATATAATATTTATGAAACTCGACCGAATTTTCCGTTTGGGCAAGCCTCTGACGAGCCCAAACGGAAAATTCTTAGCCTCTTTTCATAAATATATGAATATATGAGAAAAACACTCATTCCATATCCTCTATATACGTTATTTAAATGCCCTTTGATACTGGGTAAATTTTATTCAATTTCATCTTGAAACTAAATTTAAATGGAGGTGGAATTTAAAAATAGTATGAGAGTAAGTTACTTATTTTCGCATAGCGAAAAAAGGCTGTGCTGTCAACATGTTTCTGCTGACATCATATTTTTATTTTGATACACACAGTGACTCATACTTGAGATCAACAGACATGTCAACCTGACAGTACTGTAAAAGTAACCTTATTCTATGCGTTCTTGAATCTAATATTCCTTTTGGTTGTGACTTCTGACATCGGCTCTCGCAATCAGCTGATTGTGCACTCAACTAATCGGTTGCAAATCCTTATCAGTTAATCACTACATTTATCTCCATGGCTGAATGGCAGAACAGTAAATTTTCATCACACAAGTATTATGTTGATTCCGATGATGCCATTCTGGGTTTGAAAAACCATCCTCAAATCATGTAGGATGGGTAAAACTCACCTCTCTGAGGAAAGATATTTGACCAAGACACTTGGTAAGCCTGGACACTTACTGGGTGTCTAGGTCGAATATCTAACCTTCAGGTGAGATTTCCCCATCCAACACCCGCACCACTTGAGGATAATAGTAATAATAAAAACATCTGTTCTTTAAATTGGACAAAAGCATACCTAAAAAGATGTCATAGAAAGATAAACAATTTTAAAGTATTGCTCAAGTTCCAAGCCAAGTTAAATGTGAACTAAAGACATTTTTAACAATGTCATCATCTGATAAGAAAAAACATCTGTGGTTCCAGAATTAACAGGGAAGTAAATTTTCTACAGTATTTTACAATAGATAAACCCTCTGCACACTTTCGTCACAACAAATACACCTCCTTTGCCATTCAGCCATCTGAAGGTGATGTATTTCCTCCCCAGTAAGATGCATATCAAATTTGGTTGCAATCAATTCATCCAAACTCAAGGTAAAATTCAGACAATACAAAAAACATGTTTCCTAAGTAGAAAAAGGACCATAACTTTGGTGAAAATAAATGGACCATGTCCATTTTCAAACTTAACCTGCATTACCTCCCAAGTAAGCCATATACCAAATTTATTTACGATCAATTCACCCAAACTCAAGTTAAAATTTGGACACTAAAGTGTTTTGGATGGACGGACGGACGGACAGATGTCTCGATGCATGGATGGGACATCTCGGATGGACAGACAGCACTCATTACTATAGTTTTCGGGAGACAATGAAGTTATAGCTTCCTACACAAAAGAAAACTAAAGTTATTGCATGGAAACCAAAAATCTATTTATAGTAATGATGACCTTGACCTTTGACCTATTAACCCCAAATGCAATCCCAATGATCGACATCTCAAATGCAACCACAATATGAAGTTATAGCTTCATACACAAAAAACTAAAGTTATTGCACCGAAACCTAAAAATCTATTTATAGTAACAGCGACCTTGACCTTTGTCCTATTGACCCCACATGTAATCCCAACAATCGACATCTCAAATGAAACCACAGTATGATGTTAGAGCTTCGTACACAAAAGAAAACTAAAATTATTGCACGGAAACCAAAAATCTATTTATAGTAATGGTGACCTTGACCTTTGACCTATTACTCCAAACACAATCCCAACAATCAACATCTCAAATATTCTATTTACAGCAACAGTGATTTTGACCTTTGACCTACAGATCCCAAGAGCAATCCCAATCATCATCCCAGTATGAGTAATGTGCGACCAATAGTACAAAAGTTATTGCCCAGAAACGAGTGTGATAAATGGATGGATAGATGGATGGACAGATGGATGGATGGACAAGCAGATGAATGGATGGATGGATGCTTGAAAGGATGAATGGACAAAGTGATTACTATATACCCCCTTTGATAAAAGGGGGGGTATTATAACTGAAAAAACTAAAAAAAAATAATTTTGTAAAAAAAGAACCTCTACAGTCAAAATTAGGAGAGATATTTGTGAAAACACTGAAGTGAGTAGTAACCAACAAAAGTGATTTGAATATCATGACTTACTTCAATAAAAGTTAACAAAATCACAAGAAATATGATTTGTGTTGTGTTTCTTGCATTTCAAAAGTATGTAATGTTCTATAAATAGTTATGTAAACAAATAACTGATCATGCACTTGTATTATGCAGTTGCCAGAAACAGATTTTGTATCATGGGGACCTTCATACCTGTTGTATTCAGGTAACTACAGACTCAATACATACTTATTGAAAGATAAAATATTTTCACAGACCTGTGCAAATTAAAATTAAGGCAACCTGAAAAAAGGGTCACCTTATAATTCTTTCTGTCAACCATTTTTATGGTAACCATCTTTGATTTTTTTTGGCAATAGAATACAAAAGTAATAGTGATATAGTACAGAAGCTTGTTTCTTGAGTCTGCACCACTGTTGTAATATGTTATGATGCTATACACTATTAGAAAGGGCTCTGAGAGCCCATTCCAACAGTATGTTACACTACACCATTTCATTTCAAAACTCAAAGAATATTTTGCTTTCTCATCAATGTAATGGGCTGAGGTTCTAGAATTAAGAGTTAACAAATGAAGACCAAAAGAAGTTCTATTATTTCTTCTTGCTAATCATCAAAGTTTAGTAATGAAAGCAAACAAAACATCAATTTCTTGTGTGCCTGATAGATTAATATGATTTTTGCAATATTTTGCTACACTCATAAAGCAGTGGGTGCAAAATTAGAAATTCACATAAACCTTATATCAGGCTGAGCAAAAACAAGATTTGCTCAACCAATTTTGTTTTGGATAATGGGCCATTTTGGGGACACCAGGCTGAAAATTTTGAAATCTGACACCCAATGATTCAATCTCTTTAGGAGATTGCATCTTTGGGTGCCAAATTTCAAGGTTTCCTCTTTGTGTTTAAGTTGCCAATTACCAATTTACCAGTGTATATGATCTGAAAAAGGAATCTAGCAAATTTATGTCAATGGACATTCACCATATTGCAAATGGCAGAAATTACAGTACAGTCATATGATCAACTAATTGATTATGTGAAAGCATGAGGAAAATATCTGATATATTATTCAGCTCAATTAGTCATTATTTTATCGTCAAGAAGTTGTTTCACGTCATATAAAATGACCAAACATGCAGCTTTTTCACAGTAGTAAGTGATGGAAAGCTGTCGATAATGCAACCCTGTTGAAAAATGAATGGAAAATTGGAACTACAAATAACCATTTGCACAACTTTCATAGGAATGAAATGATACTACCTCAGTGTGTAATTTTGTGAGCCACTGTTATCATATTTGTCTTGCAGCTGAATAAGTTTTGTATTTTTCTCACCTCATAAACAATGACATAGTGTTCTTTTAATGCAGATTCTGAACAGTCTGTGAAATAGTCTTCGAATGTATCATATATTCTGTGTAAAAACTCTATAACAAATAATGGAGGAACTGAAAAAAATCAACAAAAGATGTTAGTCATGCCTGTAGCTTTGAAGATCGCCCCTGCCATCTAAGGCTCATCTAAACTGAAGATAAGGCTGAGGAAAAATGTTGTTTTGTTCAGGCAGGTTCCTGCAGGCAAGGACCGATGAAATTCAAGGCTATTCAAGGCCGTTTCATGATATATGTTTTAGCATTTTTCAAGGCCTACCATCACTAGTCCTAACTAGGACCCTGGTCATTACCCCATTTAAGGCCTCCCAACACATTTTCCAGCATTTCAAGTGCTTGAATGACCCTTAAATTCAAGGCCTGTTACTTGAATCCAAGGCCCCATGGGAAGCCTGTTAGGGAACATACATGAATAAAAAAATAGGGTGAGTTGGGCAGCAGAAAAGTTACTTCTCAATATTTTTCAGTTATATAATTTGTCATTTAATAATAAGTCCGGAAAATTGGTGATGGTCTTTTATTTTATATACATGATCAAGCTCTCTAACCACAACTTGAATATTATTTATTTATTGGTGTTCAAGGTCACATATTTCTGCACAATGGCTAATCATGACCTCGACAGTTTTACGGGTGGAGGAAGCTGGAGTACCCACAGAGAACCACCGAGCAAAGGACCTCTACTGAGCCACCGTGCCCCCTCAAGTTGAATATGTAAGGAAATCAACACTGTCATGACTGGGAACAAGTCTAGCCTTCAAATAGTCCATTGTCTATATTTAGATTCTTGTCTTTCGATTTTGTAAAATGCAGGTACGCCAAGTGTGGCGCGGACCGTTTCCAATTCGCAAGAGCCATTTTCCCGACTTACGAATCTCTCAGCTATTGTGAAATTGTTACGGAAACAGCAATGTTTTATTAGGATACAATGTGTGTATGATAGTGACAGACCATCTATCATACACACACTGTATTCTATTAAAAAACATCCCCGTTTTCACAGTGACGCTAAGTCACGTTTGTTGGGTCACAACAATAAAATAAAGATCACATACTCACAATACATGTTCATTCTTTCGAACATTCTTTTTCAAAAAATGAATCCATAAATTAAACTGAAATGCACACACAGAATCGAAAGTAGAATACACAGTTTGAATAAGGACAAACCAGAACCGGGAACAGTAACTAGAATAATATGGAATTGTGATGGGTACGTCTAGTTTTTCTGATGAACCAATTTCATCATGTTTAGATGGGACGCTCTGTGGCATCACCTGTTGATGTGTCGGCTTGTTTGAAGTTGCAACATAGTTTCCGGACATCTTTTTTAAGTGAAATCCACACCACAACTGTACCATGTAGTTGTATATTACTGCATAAGGTCATGCGTACCTGCTATTGATGCTTGATGAGCATTAACCCCACTTGTGTGAAGGTAATTCGAACATTCAAACAGACGATCATATTGTGCCGCTTTTTGCCAAGGTGCAGCATTAGTGGCACGGAGCTTTTCAAAATTGCGTGTGCGATGGCATGCAAGCGCGATGACACACCTCAAAATCTAAAGACTGTTAGATCCCATGATGTGAGCCATGTACATGTATACCACTCAGAAAATCCCTGGAAGTACTAAAGTAAAATTAGTTGAACTGAATGACCATTCTCCAATGAAAAATGTTCAAATCGCTGACATAATCTTTTATCAAGTGGTGGAGAAAAGGTTCAACTCTACCCATAACTGGTTATAAACTTGCCATTAACTTACAGTACAAACATCGACTTTTTTGCCTTTTCCACGGCGGTGGACGTGTTGCTTGATTTTTTTCATGAGGTTCTTACACGATTATTTCTCCATTGAATCGTGCCAACACACGTCGACGAAACTCGGCTTTCAGTGCACCTTAATTCATGGCTAATCATCATTACATAATAATATGTTGCGTGTCAGTAGGCAGCAAACACGATAGCGCGAAGCTAATTACAAAACACGTGGGTGAATTGTGAATTCAGTCAGGAGCATGTTAGCAAGTATGAATTCTCTACCTCAAAACTTGTCATGGGGAGAGAGAAAGAAGGTGGTATTGGTAGGCGCCCGCGAGCGAAATCCAGTAAGACGAGGGATGAAAACTTCATAACATGAGCTCTGACTTTTGAATTACGTAGTAGACCACATAGCCTGCGCAATGGAACTTGGAAAGACTGATAAACTACAAGTCGGAAGTAGTTGTAGTAACTACCACGGTATAGTCAGGAATCGAAACGCGTAAGTAAATATTAAAAAAAATGCGAACTCTGCTGGAAAATTGTTCATCAGTCCATTTATAATCCCATTTATAGGCCCAAATGATCTTATAAACGATGATAAACTAGAATACCCCTATCAATATAGCCCATATTAATTGACATTACATAAACGGGGAAGGCCCGTTAATAGATTAGTTTAATACGTTTCAAGTATTTGTTAGCAGTTCGCGAATCGCCCCCGTGCCCCCCCACTCCCCCTCCCCCACTCTCACTCCCCACCCCCCCCACCCCCCACCCCCCCAAAAAAAAACACCAACTCCTAATATAAGATGAAAAAATCATCTGTCGGTCACCCCACTACCGCTGTTGATATCTCCACAATCATGTGCTCTGGAATAATGAACATGTGTAGGCCTACATGTGCTATCTACATGTAATCCCCCTGTTCTTGCATCACAATCACAGGAAAATAGTCACTTCACCATAAATTTCGGAGAGCAATTTTTTGAACTGAAAGGTTTGCTTTATGAATGCCTCAGTACGTGCAATTCCTCTACCATTTCACACTGTGTTATGTGAGGTGTTATTTACCACTGAATAAAGGTGTGAACCCAAGTCTATGAACCCCCCCCACCCCTGACTATCACTCGATTAAAGGCTTAAATTTAATAGCTTGGGACTCCACCTATTGACATTGGTGGAATTGAAATAGTTTGTTAGAACGGAATTTATCTAAAGGCGAGTGTGGTCTTCCATTGGTGGTGGGGTTAGAATAATTAAATATTGTTTAAAAAAACAAACATCATTTTCAGAAGTGTGTGTGTGTGGGGGGGGGGGGGGGGGGGGGGGAGGGTTTATAGGATCTGATTATGTGACCCCCCTCCTCTCCCATTCCCACATAACCATCAATGATAAAAAAATGGTGTTGATTCTGAAATAATCAATTGGGGGATATGATAAAAAAAAAAATATTTATATATAAAGGAGCATTTTCCACCAGAACTGTAAAGCTTTTTAAACACAGGCATACCAATCATAGGCTATTTATACCTGGAGCAATCTAAAGGCAATAATGTGGTTGGTGCATCCGCTCACCAGAACAGCGACCATTTGCGTGATTTGATATTCCTGCATTTATTGTGTTAAATGCTTAAAGGAAAGCATACCCAAATATCAGAAAACAATGAAAGTGTGTTTCAACTATTCATTCCACAATATCGTTTGAAAGAACACACCAGGAAGCGTATGTGTTTTTCACGAGGGAAAAGATTTTCACAAACTTCAAACACGTGCATGGGAAGTTAGATGTTGTTTTCATTTCTCAAAATTTCGCTCCTATGCATATCGGCCCATTCAAATAAACTGAATGCAACATGGTCTTTTAATGCATGGATAACTTATAGTAGCCTGGTGCAAACTTAGAAACAGTGCATGCATGTTGGAATGATTTGGAAACACCCACAGAGTGTGAATTCCACTCAGATAATGGCTTAAATTTGATTTAACCGTGCAAAACAATTAAAATTTAGCAAGACGGCTTTCCAGTGAAATCAAATGCTGTGTGATTTCAGTAGTTTGTTCAAGAATTAAAACAAGTGGCAATAATCTTTCAATGAGACACTCAACACAAGAGATTAATGACATGATCAAACAGCTACCAATTACGGTATAAACCTTCTGATGTTTTCAGTAGCCTATTGTTGTGGATTTGTTACCTTGAAATTATTATTCAAGCAGAATCACTTGTCAATAGCCTAACTCTTCTCCCATTTAACGCTGAAAATGAGTTGTTTTTGTTTTAACTAACACTCTCATAGGCGTCACCATGATTTTTCAAAGTGATTCACCTTTGATAAAAAAGGTACACCATGGGTACGAGGGAAAGGGGGCCTGCGGTGCTTTTAAGTTTGGTATTTTCGGCATTTCATTGGATTATATGTCCTTGAAAAAAACGTAAAAGGGGGTTCGAATCCCCCCTCCCCATCCACTCTACTGACACATATGTTTGTATCTCTGGTGCTTGAGAGAAAAATCGATAGTCGCACCGAAACTCGTATATTTTTAAGGCGGGATTCCCAGAAGACAAAGAGGGACTGGGTTGGGGCATGATCGATAGTTTGGGATTTTTACATTTTTATTTTTATTTTTTTGAGGGTGGGGGGGGGGGGGGGGGGGTGGGGGGGTGTTAGCCTCCATGTGATTTCTACGCCATCGATTGTGAAGTGTAATTAAGTTTCCATAACTTATATTTACTTTTAAGAGTAAAAGTTATGGAAACATCAGCACTGGGAATCTTTCAAATACTGTTTGCGCTTCCGCAGAGTTGCTGATCCCTTAAAAAAATATGGCGTCCCCATAAGGCCTATTCCAACATTCCCGTATATCATATTCCTCTCACCAATAAGCTTGTGGAGTAAGTTCCAGGCTTGCCCCCCCCCACCCCCCCCCCACCCCCCCAGTGCACTGAACAAAAGTCTACATCAGTAGATCAGCATTCTTTGCTTCCAAAGGTTCCCGACTAGGAGGTACATTTATTTAAATCACGGAATGTGCATGTACTCCCCTAAGGCTTCTCATGGAATGGTGAATTTTACACGGAACTCGATTTTAACTACATGTCCGAACTTGGGTGGGCTGGAATGCCTGCTATTTTGGACTGAGCATGTGCTCGGACGAAAATTAATATTTTCGTTTTTAGCATAACAAATAAACAAATAAGGTTTAGAACCATTCTTCATTGTTTTCTGTTTGGTGAATATTTTCAATGTGCATTATCCCCTCAAAACATATTTCATCAGATTAAATGCTCTTTCGCATATTTCTTCAAATGTTTATTCACCACAAAACAACAGCCTAACATAGACATTTTGTTGAGCTTTTAGCTATTGTCCTGCTGAAAACAGCGGCAGCCTATATATGTTGTCCATTTGAATTTCTTTATTACCTGACATGCAGACTGGAGGTATTAGGAAACAATTCACCCATGGAGTGGAAATTCACTGCAATGCATCAATGAATTTAACCTTCGCCTTGGAAATTTGTAGGTCTACTGTAGGCCGACAGACCGGTTTAATTTGGGAGTTTTGTATTTTTCATGGATGGCCTTGTGATATTAGAAAGGCTCAATTGGATTTTCAAGGGGGCTTCTGAAAATATGAAAAGACTTCCAGTCATTCATTTTAGTTGATACATGTAAATACAGGTCTATGGTGCATGTTTTGGGCTATTTTTTAATAATGGGGGATGGGGGGGAGGGGGGAGGGGGCACAGCATGAGTTGGAACACTATGTTTTTTTTTCCTTTTTTTTTTTTTCCTTAACGCATTAATGCGTTAAAGAAATTCATGTTAATGTGTTAAAAATGGTTAAAATGCTCGAAAAGAACAACAAACCCAATTTCAACTCAATTTGTATGTTTGAACGAAACTTTATGTGCTGAAAGCATAAAACCATAGTCCATAGGTGCAACATAATCTAAAAGGTAAATTCTGAAGAGTTTTCGTGCAGGAAAATAATAGCAGATGCCGTTTCTCTCAGCATCGACATGCGACAGTGCTCAAAAACTAAACCAAAAGCAGAAAATAGTCTCTCTGATGAGGCGGAAGTTGCTGACACTGCTAAATAGTGCTTTGCTAGTTTGGCTAATCTGGGGATGACTGTCTCTCGATTATTCCAGTGGATCATCGCGACGGACGGTGACCTTGACCTTTTCATACTCCGCTATCTCATCATCAATGTCTGCCCTTTCGCAGTTTTCACTGGACTCACGTCCGTCTCCAAGGAGTTCTTCCAAGAATGACTTCTTAAACCTTCGCCGGTGGTTCATCATTTGAGACAGAAACTGTAACATTTCCCGGTTCTACTTTGACAGGGCACATTTTTAGTTACTTCTTCTTTAATGATAGTTTTAACTGAGATCAGAAACAGTGGGTCGAACAAAAGAAAGTTTTTTGAATCGGGGGTCCAGGTAGCTCGAGATCAAGGGGAAACCCCTTGATCTCGAGCTACCTGGACCCCAATTCAAAAAACTTTCTTTTGTTCCGACCACTGTCCTCTAACTCAGTTAAAAACTTGAGACAATGAGAAAAAAGAGACTGAACATGTGTATTTTCTAATATATGACGAATTATAATGGCGCCATGTTATAAAATCATACAGTCATAAATTTACACAGGCTAATTATAGGGGGTGGCAGATGGCACCCCTCCCCCCTCCTCCTATCGGCCAGACAAAACACAAAACCCTTAAAATAACTAAATTAGGTGGTTTGAATCAATATTAAATGCACAAATTAGGCTTTGGGACAGGATGGCACATGTTATCCTAAAATCCTGGATCCGCCTCTGAATTTTAACATATTAACTGACGTTAAGAGAATTTTAACACGTTAAAATATTTTAACACGTTTAACGCGTTAACAGTTAACTTCTCCCAGCCCTGACTGCATTGGTATGATATATTTTTTTAAGCTGTAATGTGTGTGGGAAATAGTTCTTAGGAATTATCTGTTGAAGTCTCTGTATTCAGCCATTCGAAACACCACCTTATGCATGTTGAAGTGAACGAATAAAAATGCTTGCGACAGTGTTTTCATTTCTGGGAACGATGTTTAATTGTACATGTTCCCGATTTAACATCTTGAAAAAAAAAAACCTGTTTTACGACAGATCATTTACTATGGCCAGAGGAGAGAGAGAGTGACGGGTGATTTGCTTGGGCTATAATCCGCTCTATGCACCTGCTTACGGGAATTCTGCACGAAGGGAAAGGGGGTTTTGCCTAACAATTTTGCATAACCTTCGCATGAACGAAACGCGCATTTGCGCAATTTCTGAACTCCCTCCTCCCTGATTAACTCATTAATAATGCCACTTTGCATCTCGTGAGTAATTCAGTATTGATTGACGCCTCCACTCAGTCGAGATGTTGTCTTACAATTTTGCATTTAATGTGCACACGTTGATGTTTCAGACTGCTTTTCACATATGCGCTGCCAATTTATTCAACAAGGCAGCGCCCATGTGCAACATAATTTGCAGGCTCAATCCATTAATTCCGCAAAAGTTTGACCAAACAGACAAAAGTTTGTGTCTATAACATGGCTGTGAATTAATTGGTATGTCATTGTTAGTATGATAGGTTGTAACAATCAGTATTTCTGAAAATTTTAAACAAAACGAATTATAAATGAATATCGAAACAGAAGACTCAACGACATGTCGTGTTTATCCACAGTTTTCTTGATGATAATTACTGATCGTTGGGTTGGTTTTTCTTAACAATTTGACAAGGGAAACACCGTCAGCAGTTATTGAACAAATCGTGAAACCCAGTCAGAATCGCGTCCATGCTGGAACACGATCAAGATTTTACACATCGTGGAAAAGGCAAAAAAGTCAATGTCTGTACTGTACATGAGAAGTACATTAAGGTTGTTAAGTGCATAGGGTTAATTACTCAGTTAAAAATGAAAATATTTCATAACCAGAAAGTGTGACTAACCCTGTGCAATGCACGGGTTGGTCACACTTTCTGGTTACAAAAAACAGATAACGACTATATTACACACTACATGAAAATGTACACTAACTAATGTTGTGCAATGTACAGGGTTAGCTGTTCAATCGAGATGATATTATTTATAACCAGAAAGAAAAGAGTGAGTAACTATATGCAGTCCTGGTAATTCATCCTTGCTTCTTTGGCAAAAAAATTGCTGTGGAAAACTGGTGCTTCTATAGCAATTGCTGTGAAGCTTGTACGATTGTGTAAAAATGATCAGGGGGCAGGATTCTCAATCGCCTTGTATATGTAGTATGCGGTGAAGTGAAAACTTTCAAGTAACTTTAACATGTGAAAGTAGTTCAAGATACAAGTGTATATAATCACAATAATGTGCAGAATCTTTCATTCAAGTAGATCTTGCCAATATCATGAACCATGGGAATACTGAGAAAAAATCTTGGAAGTAAGCAGGCGACTTGCTCAATATGTATAGTATGAATGAAAATAAGATGCAGCATAACCACAAACTAAGTATTTCACTGCTTCTATGTTGATAACACCAGAATCTGACATCAGTTTCTCCAGAAACTGATGTCAGATTCTCGTGTTATCAACATAGAAGAAACAGAACACATAGCCTCTAGTGGTTTTGCTGCAACTCGTACTGTAAACTGTAAGATTAGCAATACTGTGTTGTGCAATCCACATGGTTTGCTTTCTTGAGTAACCTAGAAGTTGTGCAATTTTTGCCACCAAAAGGCTTTCTGAAGAACCCATCCTTGGCAGTATTTTTGCTGTGGATATTTTTTTGTTTCATCGGCATTTTCCTCGGCACTGCTGATTGCTGAGGGTGAATTACCAGGGCTGCCATGTGCATTGCCCAGAGTTAATTGATAGGCTAACATACAGCGAATAACTAAAGGCACTACATGAAAATAAACATTGACTAAGGTTGTAAAATGCACAGAGTTAGTTGGTTACATGTTACATAGGAAGCAATGAATTAATGGCAACACTTGTACCAGATTGTGGAATTCTTTTTAAAGTGAATTTTAAAAATGAGAATATATTCTATTTCAATTAATAGCTTGTTATATAATAGAATAAATGCTTAGTTTATAACCAGAATTCTGGAAAATGAAAATTCCTACACTACCCTGCAAGCGACGATTAAATGAATCGCCCGGGTCTGAGGAACTGTGTCTCAAGATTACTCACAAATTGCCGACGATTGTCGGGGAGTATTTCTGTGATCTGTGTCCGACATTTGAGTAAAAACTCGGACAGTACGAGACAAATAGATTATCGACTTGATTGGTTTTGCAGACCATACTGCAAAACAGATTAGGTGATATATGCTTACAGTATGTGTAAACGCTTCACTATTATTGCTGACAGATTTGAACGACAACCTTTTCTAAGAATTAGGAATAACTTTTCCCGAAGTTGTGATAGGAAATTATAAAAAATATTAGTACCAAATAAAGATACGCCAATCGTTTTCACAATATTGATAATCTTGACGTGGCATTGCCATTTGTCTAACTTGTTTGTGGGTTGACCCTCTACTTACAAATCTACTGCACTCATCCACGCAATCTAAATTGCACTTTAAAAAAAAAAATTCAATAAAAACATCAGGTAGTCGCTTTTTTCAATGGTTGCCAGTGGTTCCTTAGATTTTACTCAGAAATTGTAAAAATTAGTCTCCATAATCAGTGACGAAGAAACACCACCCCCCCCCCCCCCACCCCCACATCCCCTCCCAAAATAAATAAATAAATAAGAAATTACCACACTCTCCTCGGCGCAACTTCTTTTTTAAATGAATGCAGAGTTAGGTTATTCACATTCCTGATTGCCAACTGATTCTGCTGGAACATTAATAGTGATGAGACAATTAATTGGTATACAATTGGCCATAGGCCGATAATTGACCATCGGTTCAGAAGGTGGGGTAAACATCAGCAAATGCCTTGATTTTTTTTAGCTTACAGCCTTACACATGCGGTTTTAGCAGGGCTGTAATCCGAATCGTTTTTTTGAATTACAACATTTTGTTGTCTTCACAAGCTTTTATCACCTGAAAATGAAAAATTTATACCAATTTATACCAATTTTAATATTTTTAATACTTACCAATGGCCCAGACTAGCTGGTGCAACTCAATTTATTACCAGGGCCAAACACAAATTTTGAATCCCCAAACCCCCAAAATTTGCCAAAAAACTCCAAAAAAGAGAAGACCAGTATGGCCTTTCATTCTTTTGTGCAATGCGCAACTTGTTGTCAAGGACAACAATAGGCTACCGCCATCTTGTCATTCTTTACTGTTGTGCCTGTTAAAAGTTAGTAAGTACAGTATAACTCAGCGGGAAGGAAGGAGTGTCCACTCCAGGGAGGGCCATCCCCCGTCTGGAACATTGGTAAGTAATAAAAATATTAAAATTGGTATAATTTTTTCATATTTTTCCACTATACCAATGGTCCAAACTAGCTGAGAACAGTAAACAGGCAGGTGGGCCTAGTACTTGATATTCACTGCTCCTATTTCAGAAAAACAATGAAAATATAGGTGTAACTCTATTTAAGGCCTAGCATAACCCATTATGTTAATTTGATAAAGGAAGCTGAAATATAAAAAAGTCTCGAGAAATGAGACTCTTTATAAATTATTAAAAGTGTCCGAGTATTGTATACATGTAGTAAAGCTCGTCTTGACACATGACATATACAATAACGCTTCACATCGAGCTACACATTAAAAGCATATAATACATTGAAAATTGCTTCATATCAATCTACACATTAAAACTACCATAGCACCGACCCCCAGGATACTATCACTGAAGGAGGGATGTCCATGCTTTTCACTATAAAGCCAGATTACCATTTGGAAATACCATCCGCCCCCTTCCTTTGTTTTGAAAGTAACTACACATCAAAACGAAGAGGGTAGCAGACTGGTGACAGTGCTAGAGCAGACCAAGCAGAAGGTTGAATGAAATTCCTAATCAGAATGGACGACATTCTGAGCTACCGATAATGGTCCTAAAGATTAGAGCTGTAGGTTTTTAAGTTTCTTGTTCGGTTTCAGTTTGTTCAGGTAGAGTAAAACCTCAGTTCGGTTCGGTTTTCGGTTTGTTCATGAGGCCAAATAAAATTCAATAAAACTCATTCTATATGTCTGGAATCATAACTGAATGGCAGTAAAATTGAATGAAACTCAATGAATGCTCAAAATAAGCTATAATACATGAAGAATCTGGAAGGCCAATATAATAGTTATCTAAATATACAGAACTTTTATTGTGCTTGGCCATTTTTCGAGGTCTGACACCTACGTGCAACTTGAGGAAATCTGTGAACACAACTAAGCTGAAATGTCGGAAATTCTCAGAATGTAGCCATCCCAGAGTAGTGAGAGTACCCAGTCACTGCCATTGGCAGTGTCTGGGTACTCTCACTACTCTGGGATGGCTACATTCTGTGAATTTCTGCAGCAAGAGAGTATTTTAATAAAAACGAAAAACCTTAGATTACGGGATGTCGACGGTTTCGGTTTTTAAAAAAAACAAAAAACCTCGGTTCGGTTTCGGTTGACCTACAGCTCTACTAAAGATCTGAGATCATTTGAAATTGATTCTAAATCTCGAAGATAAAATGTGGTAAAAGTCGTCTGTTAAGTCCAGTAAGCTGCTTGCATCAAATTCTTCAAAGAAGTACTACTAGCATAAGCCCAAGAAGAAGCTAAAGCTCTAACTTCGTGAGCTGAAATCTTATCAGCTATTCTCTGATTCAAAGACAAAGCATTATAAGCTGCTTGAATAGCTAAATGAATCCATCTAGATATGGAATGAACAGAAATATCATTTCTATTAGGAAGAAGAGAAAGAAATAACCTCTTCCTACCTTTTCTAATAAAACTAGAACGCTGCTTATAAATCCTAAGCGCTCTTACTGGACACAACAAAGGTCTTTGACCATCTGAAGACGGTAATGCTTTAATAAGAATTGGGTTAGGCCGTTTGTCCAGAATCGGATTCTTAGCTAAGAATCCCACTTTCATAGTGAGAGTAATAACTCTTCTAGCTGATGCAAATGCTAAAAGGAAAGCCGTTTTATAAGTAAGAAATTTAAACTCAACAGTAATTAATGGCTCAAAAGGCGCTTCCTGAAGTTTCAGAAGAACCCAAGCTAAATTGCACTTAAGGACTAGTCTCAAGGTACGAGGTCTGTTCACAGAGAAATTCCTCATTAATTTACTTAAAGATATATCTGACCCAATGTTTAATTTCCCTTGATGTGCATAGGCGTCAGCAAGCACAGACCTACAGCCCTTAATAGTGACAGGCTGTAGCTTAACTTCATCAAAAAGATAAATAAAAAAGTTAGCTAATTGAGGAATAGTTGGGTTAAAAATATCAATCAATTGTGATTCACACCAACGAACAAAAGCCTTCCAGTTCGCTTCATAATTTAACGAAGAGGAGGTCCTCCTGCAGATAGAAATTGCGTCCACTGCTCGTCTGGAAAACTGTTTTCCATGCAGGAAGGACCGCACAATGGAAAAACGTGAAGGTTGAGGCTTGCCGGATTGTGATGAAGCCGACGGAGTTTCCCCTGCGTCAGAAGATCCCGGAGAGGCGGTAACTTCCACGGAATGTCCCAAATAAGCTCTTGGAGAAGATTTATCCATGGCCTGGGAGCTGACAGACATGCTACCAGTAGAATCTTGCAAGAAGACTGTTTTATCTTTAGCAAGATCTGTTGAATGAGGGGAGCTGGAGGGTAAGCATACCCTATTATCCCATTCCATGAAACTGACAGAGCGTCTACTGCATAAGCCTGAGGGTCCGGGCATGAAGACACAAAAGTCTGTAACTGATTGTTCAGACTCATGGCAAAAAGATCGATCATTGGACGTTCCCACTGAAAGCAAATCTGATTGAAGACAGATTTTTTCAACATCCATTCTGAAGGCAGCAGGCGACCCTTTCTCGACAGAGAGTCTGCTATTACACTGAGACGGCCTGGAATATGACGAATCAATATCATAATCTGATTCTCCTGAGAGAAAAGAAGAATCTTTTTGGTGAGATTCAACAGCTGGACGGAATGAGTACCTCCCTGATTCCGAATACAGGCTACTACCGTTGAGTTGTCCAATAGAATTTGAACATGTGAGTTTATTACTCGACTGAGCCAATGATTTAGAGCTAACCAAATTGCCCTCATTTCTTTGCAGTTTACATGGGACACAAGAAACTGACTCTCCCATAAACCGTGACACACTTGATCACCTGGAATCAAAGAAGCACCCCAACCCTCCTGACTGGCATCCATTATGATTATGAACGACGGCTCCTGAATCTGAAGTAGTATTCCCTGGGATAACCACTGAATATCCTCCCAAATTTGAAGATGATGCTTTACTGACTGTGTTAAAGCAATCAGACTGTCCAACGACTGACGCTTTATGCTCCAATTTTGAATTAGAAACAATTGAAGTGGATGAGTGCGCAAATGACCTAGTGGAATTAATTTCGCGGCAGCGGTGCAGCAAAGTCCTAACAGCCGCATAAACTCTCTTGTAGTAATGACTTTTTATGCAGTATTTTGCGTAAAGAGAAACTAATTTTGCTCTTGCTACCAGCAAATTGACCTGATTGTTGAGAGTATCAAAACTCATTCCCAGGTGAACAAACGACGTTGTTGGCATTAAATCCGACTTGTCGACATTGATTATAAAACCTAGGCATCGTAGCAGCGATAACAGACTCTGATCATCGCTTTGAAGAGCATGAAATGTTCCGTATCTTTGAAGAATGTCGTCCAGATATGCCGACATCATCGAAGCCGAGTGTGCACGGAAATGGCTCATCACCGCAATCATCACCCGAGTGAAACGCCCACGGAGCAAGGTTCAAGCCAAAACACATTGCTCTGAACTGGTATACTTTCCCGTGAACCGCAAAACGGAGGTATTTCCGAGAAGCCAGATGAATCAAGATGTGAAAATACGTGTCCTTCAGGTCTATGCTTGCGGAGTAATTGTTCACTCGGATGTTGCTTCTCACCGACCGAACTGTCTCCATATAAAATTTTGTAGCAATTATTAGCTTGTTTATCCAACTGAGATTGATGACCGGCCGGAATGAGCCATCTGGCTTTGGTACGAGAAAAAGATGACTGTAGAATCCCTTTGAATTGGGATTGGGATTCTCTATGACCTCCACTGCCTCCTTTTGTAGAAGAGAGTCTACCGCTGAAATCAAAGCCTCTCTCTTTGTTACATTTTGTGTAAGGCTCATAAAACGCGGAATCCGCGTTAATGGAGGTTTTCTCCGGAACGAAAGACGTAGACCATTTTTTACAACGTCTCGAACCCAAAGATCCTGTATTATTTTGTTCCAGTTGCTTACGAATTTTGAAAGCCTTCCGCCAACCGGAGAACAGCAGAGGTCGAACACTTCATTTGTAGGACTTACAAGGCTTTTACGAGGAGAAACATGTGAAGCACTCGCACCCCTCTGTGACGTCGGTGTGGGGTTACACGTTTCATTATTTACCGACTACGTCGTCTCCTTTTTGAAATCGCTCCCCTGTTTCGAGCCACCACGCCCAGAAGCAGCACAGGGTGAGCCTCTCTTGGAGAAAAATTTACCTCTCCAAGGAGTACCACTTGTAGAAGGTTGAGGTTGCAAAGCTGAGCGCAACAAAAGCTGACTTGTGGCTTTCTTAGAAGCATCTTCAAATACAGCTTTTAACTGATCATTGAATAATGAAGAGCCCGAAACTGGAGCGGCCCTTAGAGAACTCTTAACACTGTCATCAATAAATGACGTAGAGTTAAGGGGCATCATCGTGCCTGACCAACTCTAAATTTGCTACGGAAAGAGCAGAGTGGGATGTTGTATACAGGACAGCGCGAAACAGCACTCTCAAAGGAGATAACAACTCCTGTAGCCTCTCAGATTCCAAATTGCCGGTCAATGCTCTGCAAATGTGATCTACATATGACATAGCGTCCAAAATACTTCTCCTAGATTCAACGCAAGTATCTATAAGAAAAGAAATGACGCTACATGAAGACGGAAGAGAGCCACCTAAGTCCTTTGCACCATCATCCAATTGCAGAGGAGCTCTTGGAATCTTATTCTCGCCTCCCGTATTTAAGAAGGTATTGCCTCTAAATGGTAGGTCAAGCTACCTTTCCGAAAGGAAAGAACTTTTTCTAGCCTGAGCCAGGTCTGCAATAGCTTTGTCTACACAATCAAATGCATCTAACGCTTGGACTGATTGAGACGGATACAGGATACTTTCCTTCGACTTAATGACCTTCCTGTCTAAAGAAGACAGACGCCTGGCTCTAGATGGCGCAGAACTCTGACCAGAAGGAATTAATTCAGGTAAAAAATACTGCAGGAACCTCATAGTTTCCATATGTGGCTCAGCCAAAGATGTAGTGCCAGTCTCGTCTTCATCAAGCTCGCTAACACTACCAGCTAGAGGTTCCTTGTCTGGTCTATTATCAGCATACTGATAATTTGAGGAAACCCTCCTTTCTGCCGATCCAGCACTGTCCGAATCATCCGAAGCGGAGATCGATGACGGCCGCACTTTATGCTGCTGGGAGTCTGCAATAAGCTGGGTAATTTGCTTCTGCAATTCCGTATTCGAGGCTATGTTCACCCCTGTTCTACGCCTTTTTGGCTCCGGAAGGTGATCTGACACAGAGCCCTGTGTCCGTCTTTTTGAAAAAGACGTTTGCCTCGAAATGCTAGCCTTAGAGAGATCCAGATCCTGGCTCTGACTCTCTAGCTCTGGATCTTGCCGGCTAGCATGTGGTCTACTGTGCTGAGTCCTGGAAGCGGATGAAGAAGAGGCTCTTATATCAAGACTACTCCCAGCCATACTGTCAGAGAAAGGTACATCAGAAACAACTGGCTCCGAAGCATTATCTACCGGACTACCAGCAGAACTGGCAATAAAAGTCAAATCGTTCTGTTTTGACTTCAAAACAGAAGAATGCTTCGTTACTGATTACTGATGCACCTTTCAGCTTGACTGACCTCTTCCCCTTACATGCCGTCGTCTGAACAGAGGACTGTCTTCCATCCTCCTTATCCTGGACCGCTACTAGTATGGATTTTCCCGGTACGGAAGCACTAATGAAAGGCTCTGTTACACCGGTCGAGCTAGTTGAACGTCTGCTTGCCCGAGGTACTGAGTATTCTGCGATACCTTGTAAGTCAACATGCTCTGTATCTGAAGACGACGACGGCAGCTCAGAACTTTATACCATGACCAATACCATGTTCTTGTTCTTCTGAAATGGAAACAGAATTCTGATTAGTTACCTTAGGCGAAAGCACCAGAATCAGTGCTTCGCCGACATACATAAGAAGAGAGGGAATTCCATCGCCTGGAATCCCAAGAAGAGCAAGTTGCACAGGTAACATCTTTTGAACAACAAGTGCAAGCTAAACATGATGAATGAGAATCAAGAGAGGACCTCTTCCTCTTACATTTAGAACATGAGGACTTCATAGTATACACATGCCCGAGGCAAAAAATTTAAACTGAATAGGAGGCGGTAACCCAAGTCCAACACAGGCACAATGAAGGCCCACATCAGACAACCGGTATCGAAAGAATACCCTTAACAATAGAGAAACTTCCACAGAAGATTCCCCATAGAGAAGGGTAATGGCAAACAGACACGCCTGACTATGTCGAGAATAACCAGTATGCGACAATGGAGGTACGAATAATCCACATTCCGTAAAGTAACTAAGATTTTTAAGAAGAAGAGTCTTAATTTAATAACAAATTTGCAAACAGCAAATTGTTCTTAAATATCAAATGAAGGAATTCAAGAGGAAAAGGATGAACACTGAACAAACACATAATGAGTAACAAAGAATGAACGAATCACGTGCATATCCCGAAAACAGGAAGAACAAGAAATATTATTTAATTTCAATAAAGTTATAGCCCTGAACGTTCAAAAACTCAATGTCCTTATTCAGCTAGTTTCTGCTGCAAATATTCCACCATTCCACTCCATAATCGTGTCTGGCTTCATTATACTTTAGGATTTTATAGCACAGAAGTCAGGATACGTGTTGATCTGACATGGGCCAAACAACAGAATGACAAGATGGCGGTAAACTATTGTTGTCCTTGACAACAAGTTGCGCATTGCGCAAAAGTATGGAGGACCATACTGGTCTTCTCTGGAGTTTTTTGGCAAATTTTGGGGGTTTGGGATTCAAAATTTGTTTTTGGCCCTGGTAATAAATTGGGTTGCACCAGCTAGTCTGGGCCATTGGTACAGTGGAAAAATACATGCGTTTATTTTCCATAATTGGACACAAAGTTACAAACCTTGTTTCTGGTATTCATTAAGCCAATCAACAACCTTGTAACACAAAAGTGCTGCTGTTTAAGCACGTGACAATGTTTTTATCCCTAGAGGGGTCAGCAAAATGATCAATGTAGGTGATTCGTGTTTAACCAATGAGAAGGTAGAAGCTCTGAAACACATGATGTGGTTCATGTTATCTTCGCCAGAGGGGTAATCCAAATGTCAAAACTCTGATTTCTTCTAACAGTGAAATGTCTCATTTTAGTCAGTTATGCGGTTGCACTTAACAGAGGTCCATTTGAAATTTGAAAACTGCCAGGATTGGGAGTTTGGAGGCTGAATTATCATGTAGTTCCAATGCGCAAATACAGTTACACTTTAACAGTTAATTATTAAAATTAACACTGACAATCTGACATTGGCATCAACAAACAGCCGATTGTGTCTTCAAAACATCGGCATTCGGATGACGGGCTTTTCTTCTTATCAGCTCATCACAAAATATTAATTTGAAGTTAACATGTCCAAAACAATAGGCTGCTGAGAGTCCGAGAACAAAAGGAAGCTTTAAACAATAACAAGTAGCCATTTGATTACGCCACTGGTCGCTAATACCCCTGTTGTAAATGTCTTATTAAAAGATTATTGCCACTGGTTTTAATTACTGAACAAACTATTGTAATCATCGGCACCTGTGCAAGTTCAAGAGACTTAGTGAGGTGTGAGTTCTGTATCCACAGTGGATTTTTTTTTGGCGAGTTGGTGTCAAATTTCTTACATTCTTGGTTAGAGGACTTTATTGTAAGGTTAATAATTTGTCTTCAATGCGTTGTATGTGAGCTGATTGGCGGCATAGGTTAATTAGCAGGGGTGAAAATCCGACGCGAATCTGCGAATCCATTCGCGTAAAGATTCTTGCAAGTCTGTCCTGCGTGAATCCAAGTGGATTCGCGTACCCATTTTGAATGGATTCGCGTGGACTGATAAGGTTAAACAATAAAGCCGTTAGGCCAAAAAAAAGTCAATTGATTCTCAGGCACCACCGCATTGTCGAAAATGGCCCACGTTGGGCCTTTTTATTGCTATGAACGTCGTACGTAGCACAAAAATGGAGGACTAAAAAATTAAAAAGGCGTATTGTTTCAAAGACTGAAAATGAACGGATATGAGGGTTTCTGGCCAGTGAATAAGCCCAGGGGTGCGTAATATAAAAGAGTGGGAAAGGTACATGGGTTGGTTTGATATTTTCGAGACTTTGAACCTGCCCCCAGCCACAGAATTCAGCGCAAACTTAAGTTGACACTAAGTTAGGCAAGCTATACATACACGGCGATGACTTCGGATGTCCGCAAATGCCAAACAGTTTACCCGGTAGTGGTAAGAAATTTGTTTAAAAAACCCAAAGAATAATACATACTGGAAAGTATACTGGGAGAATTAAGAAATATTTTGATATGTTGTCATTTTGAAAACAAAACGTTTCCAGGAACGGGAGTGAAAAACAAGGAGAAATCAGCTGTTTAATTACGTTAAAACAGAAACAGAAACAAGGCAGCACATCAAGGGAGACTACTCAAAGCATGTGGGTTTTCCCAAATGTGAATACAACCTTAGCCATTGTTTGGTGATACGCCTTGCTTATTTCTTTGCGTTTTGCTGGATACATTTATTTAATATAATGATGCTATCACCCAGACATCTGATACAGCTTGTCGAACAAGGTTTTGTGCGAAAATGAATCGCTACAGTGATAAAATGAGTAACGTTTTATCAGTTTGAAACGTTGGGTCACTTCGCTCATTTGCATATCGGTATGCTTGGATTGAAATTTTGTCAAACGACTCCGAGTTCTGTGCATAATTCTTGACGCTCCTGTGCCGTCAACCCAATATCCCTTCGCCCCGAGTCGTTTCGCCCCGCGATTAGGGCGAAATGACCTTTGACAAATGGGAATTGGGGTGAAATGACTTGTGAGGGATGGGGGAGGGGAGGGGGGGGGGCAAATGAGTATTGGGGCAAAACAACCCGACACCTTCTTGACAGGCGTGGGACGAAATTATAAGCACAAGCACCTGCTCCAACCCATTTGCTGAGAAAAAAACCTCCCCTCCCCCTTCTATATATTTAAACTTGCAGGAGAGGGGATTTATTTTTTTTCTTGGAATTATTTTCATCAAATGGCCGGCCGCAGCATATGCCTGTGTAAAAATGTAAAAAGTGACATCCAGTCTGAATTGCGCTCGAGTACAAGGTGCATTTCTCTTTGATGGACGTAAAACTGACAGTCCTTCTGGGGGGCTGGGGGGGGGGTAACCTTATCCAGTAACATTTCACCAAAAGTATTTACTAAATAGTATATCTACCTTGAATGAAGTTTAAAATAATAACACTGTTGACATATATGTTTTAATAGCACATGTGGTGGTTTGTCAATGGTGTGATGATGGTTTATCATGTACAGTTGGGATCAAAACAAAAAGAAGAAAAGTCAAATTGCCCCCCCCCCCCCCCCCCCCCTCCCTTACACCAATAACCACCTCAACAAAAAAAAACCCTTGGTTTGGGAACAAATATCTTTTAAGGTATCGTGAATGGATTCTCGTAGCAAAATTTGCGAGTATCCATTTGGATTCTCGCAAAATCGAACGGATTTTCACCCCTGATTAGGGGGAGTTTCCCCTTGCACAGATTCTGGTTCAGAAGTCTCTTTACTATCTTTTGAATTTTTTTTGTGTGCAGTTTCACACTGAACTTGATCTATTATCTGCGTGGAATTTACACTCAGTGGGTGTTTTCAAATCTGTCCAAAACTATTGTACTTTGCAGAGTTTGTACCAGGTTACTGGACAATCACCGACAACAAATGGGTTGTCCAATCATATAAGATGATGTTTGATTCAAGTGAATGGAATGGGGTTGGTCTGCATAGGAGCGAAATGTACTTGCACTGACCTGAAAAATGTCTGGATTCTCGTATACGTGTTGAAATTTGTGAAACACTTAGCTCTCATGAAAAAATACTGGCTACGCGTTGTTATTGCTGAATAAAAAGCTGAAACTTACTTACTTTCCTTGTCTGTCCTACGGATATACGCCATCCTTTAACTATTTATCTCAGAAAGTGTATGCAATAATCAGAATATCAAATCACCCTAAAGGACAGTCATTCTGGTCATTGGACGCACAACCACAAGATTGACTTTTGACTGATGTTTGCTCAAGGGATAAATAGCGTACAGTATTTTTTGTTCATGGGGGCAAATAGTTAAATACCAGAATCACACAACTGGTGGAAATGATTCTTTTTCTAAATGTATTATTCTTTCTTAATTCTTGATTAATAACTTCTCTGTCAACAGCAATTATTGTTATTGACTCGATCATGACAGTGATATGCCAAAATGGAGGAGGTGGGGGTGCTGGGTGGGAAACATCCTCATTGGGCCTCATATTTTGCCCACCCCCCCACAAACACACACATCGTGTTGAATGCGACATTTTTTAAATCAATATTTATAATTATTTAACCCTTGCCTTAGCAGTCTTACATACATGTACATATAAATGGAAGACTATGTACACTCAATTGTAGATATGGCCTAAACACATTTATGAAATACATGTAGGCCTACATGAAAAATTTTTTTGCCCCGAAAATACAGATTATGGAGACCCAGTGACAAGAACTTGTTCCAGTGTTGTGTCACAATCCCTACTTTTGAGGGAAGATGTTCAGCAATAACGAAATCTGATTGGCAATTCGTGTGGGGGTGGGTGGGGTGGGGTGGGGTGGGGTGGGGGGGGGGGGGGGGGGGTGGGGGGGGGGGTATTATCGCCAAAAGATAATTAATTTTATGGCAAATGTAGACCTAATAATATGAATGAATGCTGGGGTGGAGTTTGGATTCTAAAATGGGAGGGGGGGGGGGAGGTGGGGCTAAGCAATATTCAGAGGCAGCACTGCATAACATGCCATAGGCATGTCCTAAGACATGAAGGTCCCGAGTGGGTTGTGGTCCTCGGAGGGAGTGGCCTCCCACATCGGAAAAAGTTTGTTTGAAAAATCTAGTGCTCTGAGAGTGAGTGGGTAAAATTTGCTTCCAGATGGGAGTAAGTGTCTGTGAACATTCCCCAAATTAACCAAACACTGGATTTAATTGTTTTGCCTCAATCAGCAACAGCTGGACGCAAGGAATGACAAAACGTTACTCAAAATATTTGATGCATTAATTAGCGGAGATTGACATTAAGGCTATCTACATGTAAAAAATATTGCTGGAACTGATGACAATCATCAATAATCTATCAGCGTGGCTTTTAATTCCGAGCATGGCAATGCTCATGGAACGTAATAACACTGGGCATTTGTGCTATATGTCCACGCCGTATATTTTTTTTCTATCCACAGGCACTTCCCCATGGACAAATTTTGTTGTCTTTTCACACACTTGTTCACTTCACGCCCACCATGGGCACGTGGAAAAGTGCCATTGCACGGCGACCTTACTGTACCCCATTCTTCCCAATCTCCCCAGTAATAAAACATTATTTGTCTCATCTTGTTCTCACAAGTTCTCGGCACAAGCTGAGAAATCTTAAAATAAAAATGATATCTGATAGCAGTTTTGATGGATGCTATCCTGCCCCCATAATAGAATATAATTGAATATAAAAGTTGATATTTATATTCTATTATGCGGGTATGACAGCATCAATCCAAAAATGCTATCAGATATCATTTTCTTTCGATTTCTCAGCTTATGCAGAGTACCTGTGTTTGTCCTTGCATTCGATGTGATGGTGTTGTCGATCGTTTGAAGGATTAAATACAGTGGGAAAAAAACGAAAATCAGAAGCCGACTCTAATCACTTGTTTTTTCCAATGCACGCATGCTCACAGAAATATTCTAACTGTACATGTACATTTAGGCCAACATGTAGCCTAAACCATTTAAAATGAACAACACTGTCACAATGAAGTTTGAACAGAAATAATTGAAATTGAGTTCGCTATGACATTAATTTAATATTATGTGGATGTTTTTTGTTCTCAACATTTTAAAGCTGTATGTTAATTCAGAGTGGGGTTAATTGAAAAATTCAAGACGAATTGCCAGTGTAATGTATTGCACATTAATGTTATTTTCAAGGTGAAATTGTAGGCGGACTAAAATGTGCACGTGTCTACAAGACTGCGTTGTTTTCTTGAGATGGAGTTGATGTACAGAAGTTAATTACTGTTAATCCTTTGCACAATTATCTCCGAGATTATGCAACATGAGCTAATCCTTTCCTCTTGAAATGCCTCAGTGGATTTAATTATTTTAACACAGTCGGCGTAATATCGGACACGATTAATTCTCTTAACTTGGACCTGGGCGATTCATGTAATCGTTGCTTGCAGCGTAGTGTACTATGGGTAATTAAATACTGCTAACTGAATAGTTTTCTCTAGCAAAGAGGGTATTCCATTAACAAGGTTTCACTGTATTTTGAATATACAAGTGCATGTCCATTTATAATTTTTCCTTCAGTGGTCAAACTGAGGTCAAGCAGTAGTCAAAATAGTATCTGAAATGTACAACGTTGGACTTACCTTCAGTGGTGACAACAGCAACAAAGTAGATCTGATTTCTGTATATATTTATGAGATAATGATGAGGTGTTGGAATAATGGGTGGTACATCATCAGGCGATACAGCCTGGAAATGCAAACAAAAGAAAATTATTACACAAATGGAATGTCCAGAATTTGAAGCTTTGCTGAGGGCACTAACAAAATTGAGAAAAACAAACAAAAATAGTATACAAGATTCAAAGTTCATTTGAATTGTGACCAGGTTGCAAGCTGGTCAAAATTCTCTGTCCACTTTCCTCCCCATAATACTGCACATGTGGAGCCTCACCTGTTGAAAAAGAGATCTGAAGACATTGGATTTTACATGTTATTTTTGTTTCTTTTTCGTGATTCGGTCTTGATTTTGCAATATATTATTTACGAAATCTCGACCCAAAGGTGCAACTGTGTCATGGCAAAATTGCAAACCAGTCGAGAAAGTGATCACTTTTGCACCCACAATACTTTACCATCAGCTCTTTAAATTAGAGAATATTGTCACTGTACATACATGTAAGAGTCATGGCCAGGTCTTTTGGCTGAGATGTGGTAAAAGCTCATTTCTTTGTTACTTTGATTCTTTAATCTCCATTATTACAATTCTTTATGAGTTTGGGTGTTTGATGGAAAAATCTCACCCGAAGGACAAAATATTTGTATCAGATATGAGGCTAGTGGAGTATCTGGTAGTAACACAAATCTCTTGCCCAGATGAGATTTCCCCATCCCACACAAAATGAAACCCATCATCGATAATTTTCTCCCACTTTTCTCCCACTAAATGACAATGTGATATAATATGGGGTTTAAAGATTGGTACATGTACATGTCCCTCGATGTCCCAGGTGGTACATTGGTCATTGGCAAAATCTCATTTTCTGAAATGCAGAGATGATTGGTTAAACAGACTTTAATCTTGTGTTGCAATCATGATATAGCCATGTATTGCATGCATGTGCTAAATGTTAGATTTTGGAAAAAATTACAGAAATATAGAAATCGTATCCCCCACTGTGAAGATATAAAAATTTTCACTTTCATGGTATCAATCAAAATGGCAGCTTTCTGTCAAAGCATCACTTCAAAGTGAATAGAAGTCAAATTATCACTGGAAAAGATCAAGTTGTTCTAAAAACATATAATGAAAAGAAAATCTAGTGTTTTTGAGTTGATACCAATCATTTTCAGCAATAATTCAACATGTATTCACCTTGAATTGATGCATGAAACCCACAAGCTGCATCCGATTGCAAGACGCTACCTGTTCTTTCTCAGTATCGATCAAATCACTTCTGCGTATCAATGCATGCTGTTTAATTTCATGCATCAATTCAAGGTTGAAACAAGTGGAATTATGGATAGGAATCATCAGATTCTTATAAAAAAAAGCGTATACAGTACAAGTCAAAATAAGTTCTAGGATAACTGCTAAAAACTATGTATCTTTCTCTTCCTACACTGATAAGACTAGCATCTGGCATTATTTTCTGGAAAGCTCTCACTGAGAGCTTTCCAAAAAATGATGTCAGATTCTGTTCTTATCAGTGCCGAAGCAGCAGTATACTTAGTTTATTGTAGCTATTCTACAACTTATTTTGACTTGTACTGTAATAAAAAGAAAATCTAGTGTTTTTGAGTGGATACGGAAAATTATCTCACTTGAGTGACCGAGACAAATAAACATTTGCCTCGATCACTTCTGAGATAATTTTTGGTATCCACTCAAAAAGACTAGATATCCTCTATGTATTATCAGTCAACTGTTTTAGCAAATAGCCTGAAGAAGTTAGAGCAAAAAACAAATAAAAGTTTCAGGTATTACAATAATTTTTTTGCATTAGCACTGGGAAAAGATAGCAATGTTGGACATCACAGTGTTAAGATAAGACTGTGAAATCAAGACCTCATCAAGAAAAACAAATGAAGATAATATTTCAGATTCAATTTTAGTGCATTTCTGTTTTCACAGGTAAGATTCTACAGTACAGTAGCCGTGGACTGGACATAATCCATGTGAGCAGTGATGTCCACACATATGTTTACCAGGTAATAAAAAACATCATCAGCAAAAGTTTAATTAATGAAGCACCGGGTTGTCCCCAGTGCTTCATTAATTAAAATATTTGATGATGATTCCTACAATTAGCGTTTGGAATGGAATATTATTGCATCCATGGAAATACGACCCACTCGGTGGAAAGTTAAAAAATTTATAGTAATTTATATATTTTTTATACTTACCAATGACCCAGACATAGCTGGTGCTAACTCTTAAAAATCTAGGGCCAAACACAAATTTTGCCCCCCAATCCCCAAAATTTGCATCTAAAACCAAAAGAAATCATGTCCTAAAGGACCTCCATACTTTGCCCTTACTGCGCATGCGCAGTGTCAAGGACGTTCCGAAATTGGCGCCAATCATCAATCTTACTGGCAGTGCCTGGTCAGCGCTATGTACTCACCGGGGAGGTATGAGTTCCCAACTCCTGGGAGGGCCATCCCCGTCTGGGTCATTGGTAAGTATAAAAAATATATAAATTACAATAAATTTTTTAACATTTTTATACTGTACCAATGACCCAGACATAGCTGAATAGTAAAAAGGCTGGAGGGCCTAGGACATAGAGGAAAATCCAATAAGCTCAACTATATAAAATAGAGTGAACCCCTCAAGGAGAAAAGGAGTATTAGGCTTTACATGTATCTTTCTTATTTTATGATAAATTAGAAAGATACAATACCCTTCATAATTGAGCACAATAACATTCATGTTCTCTATTAACCTCCAGTATAACCCTTTATACTAATTATTTTTAAAGTAAGCCAGTAAATAAAGTTAGTCCAGAGAATTGAGACTCTTTATATTCTTTAAAAGTGTCTGAGGATTGTATATTAACGCCCGTTTGACACTTGACATATACAAATGCTTCACACCGAGCTACACTTTAAAAATATGACATGAATGAATTTTTGACATTAATATTACACTTTAAAACCATCCCGGAAATGACTTAGAATTACTGACTCCAGAGGAGGAATTCCCTTGCTTTTCACTATAAAGCAGGTGACCTAAGGGAACACCCTCCCCCCCCCCCCTTCCTCTTGCCCTGGGTCAAATAGCCCAGAGCGAAGAGGGCAGCAGGACGGAGTCACTGCCGGAACAGAAAGCCTGCATAACTATAGTTGCAACTGTTTAGTGGACGACATTCTGAGCAACAGATAACGGACCTAAACAATGCAGGTCTCCAGAAATGGACTCAATATTTCTGAGATAAAAATTCGTGAATGTGGATGGCTGAGACCAATAAGCAGCCTTCATTAAATCTGTAATAGCCACACTATTTGCGTAAGCCCAAGATGTAGAAAGAGCTCTTACTTCATGAGCCGAAATCTTAAGCACAGACTGCTGGGAAGAAGATAAATTTTCATAAGCAGTACGGATAGTTAATTGAATCCATCTAGCAATAGAATGGACCGAAATGTCCTTTCTATTAGGCATCAGAGACAGAAAGAAACGTTTTCGTCCCTTTCTGATAAACAGAGATCTCTGTTTATAAATGCGTAAAGCTCTAACAGGACAGAGTAAAGGCCTACGCCCGTCTGAAGACGGAAGAGCCTTAATAACAATAGGTTCCGGATATTTATTAGGAGCCTGATTCTTAGCTAAAAATCCAACATTAGTAGTGAAGGTGATAGTGTTCCCGACACTACGATAGTGAGAATCGTCCACCGATAGTGCATGAAGCTCACTGACTCTTCTAGCAGAAGAGAAAGCTAAGAGAAAAGCTGTCTTATAAGACAAGAATTTGAAATCTACTGTCCCAAGAGGCTCAAATGGCTTTTCCTTTAGTTTAAGAAGAACCCAAGCTAAATTCCACTTAGGAATTAATCTAAGACTTCTGGGTCTATTTATCGAGAAGTTTCTAACTAACTTAGATAAAGAGACATTAGATCCAATTTGTAAACTATCGTGGTGTGCATAGGTATCAGATAACATAGACCTATAACCCTTAATAGTAACAGGCTGCAGTTTGATTTCGTCAAACAAGTATACTAGAAAGTTTGCAATGTCTGGTATGGAGGGATCAAAAATATCAACAGAATGATCCCTACACCAACGACGAAAAACCTTCCACTTAGCCACATAGTTTAGCGAAGAGGAGGTCCTCCTACAGTTAGAAATCGCGCCCACTGCTCATCCTGTAAAGTGCTTGCCATGCAAGAAGGACCGCACAACGGAAAAACGTGAAGGTTGAGACCTTGCGGGTTGTGATGAAGTTGACGCGGTTTCCCCTGCGAAAGAAGATCCTCCCGTGGAGGAAGCTTTCGCGGTAGGTCCCACAACAGACACCTGAGTAGATTTATCCACGGTCTCTGTGGAGACAGAGATGCTACCAACAGAATCTTGCAGTGAGATTGTTTTATCTTTAGCAATACTTGCTGAATCAATGGCGCTGGAGGATACGCATATCCTATCATTCCATCCCATGAGATCGATGGAGCGTCTACTGCAAATGCTCTTGGATCCGGGCACGGTGACACATACGTCTGCAACTGATTGTTGAGATGTGTCGCAAATAAGTCTGTCATTGGCCGTTCCCACTGGTAGCAAATCTGAATGAATACTCGTTTGTTGGGAGTCCACTCCGACGGCAACAAGCGACCCTTCCGTGAAAGGGAGTCTGCTAGTACATTCAGACGACCCGGTATATGACGAACCGAAAGTAGAACTTGATGTTCTAGAGCAAACAGAAGGATTCTCTCCGTTAGATTGAATAACGGAATGGAATGAGTGCCTCCCTGGTTCCGTATATATGCCACTACTGTCGTATTGTCGGACAGGATTTGGACATGAGCTTTGTGAATAATGTCCATCCAATGACGTAACGCAAGCCAAATTGACATCATTTCCTTGATGTTTATGTGCTTGCTTAGGAACTGTGGATCCCAAAGACCCTGGCATCTCGAATCCGTTGGGATCAATGATGCACCCCAACCTGTTTGACTGGCATCCGTCATAATGGTACAACTCGGATCCGGCAACTGCAGCGGAACTCCCTGAGTTAACCACTGAATGTTTGCCCAAGTCTGAATCTCTTGTTTCACTTGATCTGACAAGAGAACGTCTATGTCGAGCGAATGAATCTTCACACTCCAATTCTGAGTTAAGAAAATTTGGAGAGGACGAGTGCGTAACCGCCCCATCGGAATGAGATCCGCAGCGGCTCAGCACAGACCTATCAGTCTCATGAACTCCCTCGCTGTGACTTTGTCTGCATGAAGACAATAGCGAGCGTAACAACTGACTAATTTCGCTCTGGTTAACGGCAGACGAACGAGATTGTTGTGCGTCTCGAAGCTCATTCCCAGATGAGTGAATGACTTGAATGGCACCAGATCCGACTTCTCCTCGTTTATAACAAAACCGAGACGTCGGAGCAATAGACGCAGATTCTGCACATCGTTCTGAAGCGTTAACTCGTTGCCGTACCTCTGAAGAATGTCATCCAGGTAGGTTGATGTTACCGCAGACGAATGAGCTCAGAAATACATCATTACAGAGTTCATTACCCGAGTGAAAGCCCAGGGTGCTAGGTTCAATCCGAAGCACATCGCCCGGAATTGATACACCACTCCTAGGACTGTGAAACGTAGATACTTTCTGAATGTCGGATGTACCATGACATGAAAGCACGCATCTTTGAGATCTATGCTTGTAGCATAATCATTCACCCAAATACTCGCTCTGACCGACCGAATCGTCTCCATATAGAATTTCGGAGCGACGATCAGCTTGTTTATCCAGATCAAATCTATGACTGGACGGAACGAGCCGTCTGGTTTCGGAACCAGAAGCAGATGGGTGTAGAATCCCGGTGTTTCCTGGTCTTCTATGACATCTACCGCGTTCTTCATTAAAAGAGACTGCACCTCCGATAACAGAGCGTCTCTTTTCTGCAAATTTGATGGAAGTTGAGTCCATTTTGGACTTCGAGTTAAAGGAGGCTTTCGTTTGAAGGATATTCTTAGACCTTCCGAAATCACCCCTCTCACCCAAGGGTCATCCGTAATCGACGCCCACTCTTCTGAAAAACTCGACAACCTTCCGCCAACCGGAACATGATAGAGGTTGAAGCCATCACCTCCTGGACCTGCGAGGCCTGCGGGAGGAGAAACCACGTCTTCCACGACCCCGCCTCGTCCCGTCGACCTCGGGGCTTCCGACCGATTGTCCCGGCCCGAAGGACGTCCCGCACATGAGTCGCTGCCTTGACGGTCTCTTGAATAAGACCAAGAGGACGCACCGGAACCTCTATAGGAACCTTTCTTGGGCGCATCAGTCCCAGAAGTGCCTGTCTTACTCTTATCTGCCATATCCGACTTTTTGGAAGCGGATTTAAACAGCAGAGAATCCGAAGCATTCTTAGTAATTTTATCGTAGATTGCAGAAAGCTTGCCGTCGAAGAGAAGTTCTCCAGAGACCGAAGCGACTCTGAGAGAGTTCTTCACCTTACTATCCACGCGTGTGGATGTAGCTAGGGCTGCGTCACGTCTAACCAACTCCAGGTTTGCCACTGAGAGGGCGGAGTTATACGTGGAATAAGCCACTGCCCTTGAAAGAAGTCTTAAAGAGGATTGTATATCCTGGAATTCTTTCCCTTGAAGACGCAGTGATAATGCCTTTGTAAGGTGGTCTGCGTAGGATAAAGCGTCTAAACTGGCCCTGTTAGACGTAATTGTCGTATCCAACACCGCGGTTGGAACGGACGTAGACGACGGTAATGACAATTCTAAGTCTTCCGCCTTCTCGTCAAGATGCAGAGGAACTCTCGGAATACCCTGTCCTGCCGTTTCGAATTTATTCCTTGCATTAATGAAAGGCAGGTTAAGAGCATAGGAGGACAAGAAACCAGCTTTGCCTGTTCTGGAAGCAAGCTGGAATATAGCGTCGTTCAATAATTCAAATGTTCTTGTGACATTATTGGACTGAGACGGAAACTCAGGGACGATGTCTCTGAACCGCTTGAAGAATTCAGTGTCCAATGACGCTATCAGTCTCTTGTCCGGTACCGCAGCAGTCTGGCCCGACGGAACAACCTGAGGAAGGAAGTGCCGGATGAAATCCACGGCAGCTTTATGTTGTTCCGAAAGGGATAGCTCCAAGTCATCCGTATTCCTTTCGCCATCCGGTCGGACCTCATGATGCTCCCGATCGTCTGCACCCGATGCTTCGGCGGAGCGTACCGACCCAGCGCCATCGGATAATTCCCGATCAGACACCGATTCTGTCGATTGCTGGGATGCTCCGATAATTTGTGCTATCTGAGCAAGCACGTCCGTCATCGAGGCCTGCGGAGTAGCGGTCTTTCGCTGCTTAGCCGCGGGAAGCTCCGCATCAACTGACTCCCACATACTCTTCCTATGCGAACGTCCGGAGTCTACCGGCCTCGTGTCCCTGGCTACCGGATGGCGTGACCTGGTCGCCGAAGAATCCCTTATCGGCGAAGCTGGTAGAATATCCGCGGTCACGTAGCTAAGGTGCGGTCGTGTGCGCTGGTGAGAGGATGAGGAAGCCTGAGCAGTCTCCGCGGACTGCCTATACAACGGAGCGTCGCGAGCGATGGACGCGTGCTCCGCTTGCGACACATTTTGTACCACAACATCAGGTCCCTGATGTTGTTGTACGAGAGAGGGGCCTCTCTCACTCGCGGCCCGGCTGGACCTGGACGAGCTAGGAACCGGACTAGAAGGATTCCTCTGATCTCTCCTATCATCCGCCGTCACTGGGTGTGCACCTTGTATGTTTATAGTGCTCGCATCACCCAACATTTCCTCCTGGACCGCAACGGACGAACCCGGCTGCCGAACCATTCGGTGAATGGACGCTACACCGGGCGAGCTAGCAGACGACAGCGCCGTCGATCCTACTCAGGACCTCTTAGGCAACTGTCGTATCTCCATGAGCACTTTTGCCACTAGCTCTGCATTCAATTGTGACGACAGAAGCGCACTCTTGGAAGATAACATGGAAACATCACCCTGTTCTTGTTCCTCTGAAATAGAAACTGATAGACTAGAGTGACCCTGCGGAGAAAGGACCGGCATAGCCCTTTCTCCACTAACAACATACCGTGACACACGTTTCCAATGTTTGTCATCCCAATATTGACATATTGAACAGGAGTTAGTGCGAGTACACTGACTACAATTAATACAATGATCATGAAAGTCAGAGGAAGATTTCTTCCTATTACAATTTGAACAATGTCCTTTCATTGTGAAAAGACAACAACAAGTCCTAGTACTCGCACAAACCCCTAAACACAAAGATACATAATAACATGATCCATTAACATTGAAAAAAGCAATTGAAAATCAAAATAATTTTTGAAAAATATTTTTTCAGCGAAGCCCAAGTTTCTGAAAAGTAACATTGAGCCCCAATGGATCCCAAGGGTAAGTGTGGTCAAAAAATTTTAAAATTATTTTAAATAATTAATGCAACACTTACGGATAATAATAATGTATCTAGTAATGAGTAAACTACTCCAAATGCAAAAAGCCCCCCCTCAAAAGAGACTGTTGCCAATGTAAACAAGAAGTGTATAAACACCAGAAAACATGACTCCAGGCACTGACAATACTGGCCCGAAATCAGTTATCAACAATACACACTATCTGATGCAAAACAGAGACTTCCAGAGAAGAATCTGCAGAACATCAGATGGTAGATGCAGAACACAACGTCTAAACACCCATGGGTGAGAACGTAAACATGGGGAAAATAACAGAATTCATTCTATAACCAAGCTAATTCTCCCAAGAAATTTTAGTAGTAATCTTACTCAAAAATATGCCAGAAGCATGGGAGAATAGCAAGGGGGGACTTACAGGATAAGGAGAGAGGAAACACTGAATAAGCAGTGCAACTTCAAAGCAAGAATGACAACAACAGGCCCATGCCTCAAAAATAGGCAACTTAACATAATTTCATTACAAAATTTTAAGTTACAGCCCTGAATATTTTCTGTCACTCCTTTTTCCTCTCCTCCTTCTCTATCCTCCTTAGAATCACCATTTCTCCAATATTTATGTGTCTGGCATCATTTAAACTGAGATTTACAAGCACAAAGATCAGTGAGATGTTAACTGATCAGTGAGATGAGAATGATGATTGGCGCCAATTTCAGAACGTCCTTGACACTGCGCATGCGCAGTAAGGGCAAAGTATGGAGGTCCTTTAGGACATGATTTCTTTTGGTTTTAGATGCAAATTTTGGGGATTGGGGGGCAAAATTTGTGTTTGGCCCTTGATTTTTAAGAGTTAGCACCAGCTATGTCTGGGTCATTGGTACAGTATAAAAATATGACAGTCCATAATGGCCGTACTGTATTGTTGCAGTAGAAAAGTGGATAGAGAATTGTGTTGCGATCTGATTGTAATTCCCTGTCCATTTTTGTGATCACAGTACTGCAATTGCCATTCAAAACTTCACAAACAGTCCTCCAGATGTTGGAAACAATCTATGTAATATAACTGGGAATCAACAAACATTTTGCAGATTGTGCATGTACAGGAGATGGAGAGAGATATTTAATATTTATAATTACTACTAAAAAAACCTGTGGAGTGGAGTTTCCACTCAGATAATGTCTTTATTCTTGTGATATTATATAGAAAGAACAAGCCCAGTTTGAGCCAATGGACTGTAGAGCTGGGAGGTTAACCGAAAAACAACTCGGTTTCGGTTATGAAAAAAAACAACGACAACCGAGACCGACAATAAACTGAAAAACCGACTTTCTTGGTTATTTGAATGTCACGTGAGAATTACGTTTTTACGTGTTTTTAGCTCATCTTGACAAAGTCAAGCTGAGCTAATCTCATCGCTCTCCGTCCGTCGTCCATCATCTGTCGTCCGTCAACACCATGTTTTGGTCTTCTCCTCCAAAGCCACTGGGCCAGTTCAAGTGAAAGTTTGTGTGAGTGATGGTCCCAAAGGGGCATTTCATTTTTGTTCAACTCAGCATGCCCAGCCCCATAGGGAGGGAGTGGGGGAAAATGCTCCAAAATATTTTTAAAATCTTCTCAAGAACCAGTGTGTACAATGACTTAATATTCGCTATGGAGCTTCCATATGAGGTGTTGAATCAAGTTTGTTCAAACGAAGTTCGAGAAGTAATATTTAGCTTTGTAATGGGAGGGGTAAGATTTTTGGCCCCGCCCAAAATTTCTATTTTCTGAACCGATGGTCTAGTATGAACCAAATTTGGTTTGTGGTAGTATTGGGTCATAAGTACTTGACCCATGCAAAAAAAAAAATTTCCGCATCCCCATGGGAACCCTGAGAGCTAAAAATAGAAATATTTTCAAATGCCCATATTTCCCAAACCCCACGGAACAGAGAGCTTTTATTTGGTATGAAGTATCCTTATGACCAGTAGAATTGAGTGGTAAAAAAAAATTGCCATCGGTTATGTTAGGGTGTTCTGTAATGGGCATCGAAAAAATGCTGAGTCAGCAAATTTGCAAAAATTTTAAAAAATCTTTTCTCCAGAACCAACCATCAGAATCTTTTGATATTTGGTATACAGCATTCATAGGGGGGGGGGGGGGGGGGGGGGTTTGTTCAAACCAAGTCCCTAGGTTAATATTTGGGCTTCCTACGGAAGCCCAAATTTTATCTTTGTTCAATATGGATGGTAATTTAAAAAAATCTTCTTCAGATCCATCAGTCAGAATGCTTTGATATTTGGTATGCAACATCTCTATGGGGGTCAGATTCAAGTTTGTTCAAATCAGATCCCTAGGTATATATTTGGGCTCACTATGGTAGCCCAAATTTTTACTTAGTGCAATATGAGGAAATTTCTTTAAAAATCTTCTTCAGATCCACCAGTCGGAATGCTTTTATATTTGGTATACAACATCTCTGGAGGGAGGGGGGGGGGGGAGAGGGGGGTCAGATTCCAGGTTGTTCAATTCGAGTTTCGAGTGCCTAGGTTAATATTTGGGCTCCATATGGGAACATGAAATTTAACTTAGTACAATATGAGGGAATTTCTTCAAAAATCTTCTTCAGATTCACTTGTCAGAATGCTTTCACATTTGGTATACAACATCTCTAGAGGGGTCAGATTCAAGTTTGTTCAAATCGGATCCATAGGTTAATATTTGGGCTCGCTATGGTAGCCCAAATTTGAACTTAGTGCAATTCGAAGAAATTTCTTTACAATTTCTCTTCTTCAGATCCAACAGTCAGAATGCTTTCATATTCGGTACACAACATCTCTAGGGAAGTCAGATTTAACTGTGTTCAAATCAAGAGCCTGGGTTAATATTTGGGCTCTCTATGGGAGCTGGAATTGGCCATTTTGCTAAAGAATTAAAAATTTTGTATTCAGTACCCTCTAGAGGTACTAAGATTAATCCACATAGGTTGTATCAAGGGGCTTCATAGGGGAGCTCTACATTTTACTTATGATCAACTGAAGAAAAGGCATGATGCCCAGATTATTTTTGTCACTCCTGAGGGACTCAAGGATTGACAGTGTAGCCTATGGAGATGGCTTGCTTACTGTAGACTCATTCTTGGACTCTGTTTAAATTGTGTTCTGCACAAGATGAGCGCTTCAGGCCCCGAGGGGCCTCTTGTTTTCTGAAACAAGGGCTCAACTATTAACCCAATTTCTGCTAGTGACTCATTGTGTTAGCTACAAATTATTTTTAATTAACTTCGAGTCTTCGACAGAGACCGCGAGAATTTGTCCTTAAAGTTCGTTTATATTATTTCCAAGTGTCAACGACTCGACAAAGTTTTTACATACTCAGGGAGAGTTTATTCAATCATTATTTAGTTCATACAACTTAATTTTTTTCTGTTATTTTGGTTTAGAATCTGTTTAATAAAAAAACCGAAACCGTAACCCGACTCTTTTATTAAAAACCGAGTTGTAACCGAAACCGACCCAAAATTCAATAACCTCCCAGCTCTAATGGACTGCCAGGATCAACCTGGGGTTCCATTGGCTGAAAGTTTTCTTGCTCTTCTTATGCTTTTTCATACAGAATGGGATTTTGTCTGGGTGGAAACTCAACTCTGTGGGTGTTTTAGTGGCAATACACTCTCCATGTCCTGTAATTGACTGCACATTAGGCGACAATCATTGATTTGATTACTGATTCTGATAATGGACTCATCACCATTCATACCCAAAATACATGTACATGTATTTCTGAATCACACAGGTGGTTACATTTATAAGATGGATAGGCGGGCACCACTGCTACCATATGACCTCAAACAAATTGCACCAGAAACTACAGTTAAAACTAGAATTCCTGTCATGAAATGTGCACAAACAGCACGTCGATCTGCGCGTTAATCTACGCCTTAGGACCATAGTAAGGCTACTAAATTATGTACATATGGCCTGTGCACAAGCAATGTTTCAGCCAATGGACCTCCGGGTAACCTGGAGGGCCATTGGCCGAAACATTGCCTGTGTTTGCTATGAGTAACCAGGAGAACATGCTGTGCTTTGGATGCCATTCGATATGGCAATTGTGCACAATTCCTACTCACAATTAAGCCTAGATAAGCGCACAGTTCATGACAGGACTTCTAGTTTTAATTGTATCTTTGTTGCGTTGTGTTCAGCAATGTCCCAGGAACATCTCATTCAAAATAGGACAAAATCGGCCCAGGCGAAATGCCATAATTAACATACTTTCAAAATGGCAGCCGTTGGCGACAAAAACGAGGTATATCTCGAAAAATATTGATTTTAGACACCCCAAATGTATTACTACCAGATAGGAAAGTTATACTGAGGAATCCAAAAAAGTCACTAATACCGACCTATGACGTCACTATGACATCATAATATGTTATGATGTCACAAATGTGATGAATTAAGTAACAGAAAATAATATGCATTGACTCGGACGCTTCATATGTCTCGCTAAATCATATGTGTATACTATTACTTGATTTTATCTCATCCTCTCTAAAATCTTTGTTACGACCTTATGTTATACTGTCATTTGTGGTTGGATTGTCATGCTCATTATATTATCATCGTTCAAAGAGAATTTCATCAATCTTCTTAAAGGATGTTTTGAATCAGGTGGAATTGAAACTAAACAGGCTGATGGTGATGCCGATGTCTTAATATCGCTGACAGCAATTTTGGGATATAGAGAATTTATGCAATGTTCTTGGCACTGATATTTGTCATAACTTACCATTTATTCATGCTATAACAGGTAGAGACACAACATCCAGACTCTTTGGGATCGGGAAATCCACGGCATTAAAGATAATACACAACACCTCCTTCAAGCAACAAGCTGCACTTTTTTGTGGGAACGAAATACCCAACCGAAGTGACGTTATCAAGGCAGGTGAAAAAGCACTAGTTTCTCTTTAAGGAGGTAAAATAAGTGAATTCTGAATAGTTTGAGAGCACGGAAATTCAGAGAGAAGGTAGTAACTGGGACAACAGCTATACATGTAAAAACATTACCACCTACATCTGATGTGGCTCAGTATCATAGCCTACATGTGTTTCTACAAGTTAGAACTTGGATGGCAGAGCAGGTTGATAGAGATCCATCAAACTGGGGATGGGAGATGAAAAATGGAGCTTTTATGCCGAAGAAGATGGATACACCGATTGCGCCGGATCATCTACTAAAAGTAATTTGTTGTAATTGTAAAGGGGATTGTAAAAATAAACAATGTACATGTCAACGATATGGACTCCGATGTACATATGTGTGTGGGAACTGCAACGGGGAAATGTGCACCAATACCCCTGACCCCGTCATTCTAGACAAAGAAGAACTGGAAGAGCTAGAAGAACTAGAAACTCTCGACATTTTTTAAATGGCTCTAAATATTACATTTGATAGACATTTAGTTTTTCCTTTGCAGAGGGCGAAGATATCTCCTTAAAATGTTATTCTTTTATATTTGATTTTATTTATCAATTAACCCTTTACCTAATTACCTAACGCTAGTAGCAGATGACACTCATAAAAAAACACTTGTGTAACTAAAAAGTTTCATTTTTTTCTCTTTTCAAAACATAGGTTATGACCCCTCATTGTAACGAGCATGATGCACTTGTTCCAATGAGGGACCATAACCTATGTTTTGGAAGCAAAAAATGAAAATATAAAAAAGATTTTTGTGTACAGCGCTGGTCAGTTTTTCTTGTTACATTAGGCAAAGGGTTAATGATAATTTTTACATTGACGTTGAATATTTTAGCTTTGAATTGATAAAAAAATTAATTTTAGTTAATTATTTCAAAGTCAAATCATGTAATTTTTTGAAGTCACAGCAGAGTTTTGACATAAAAAATAAGTTATGTCGTCACACGTCGATATTAGTCACATTTTTGGATTCCTCAGTACGACTTTCCTATCTGTTGGTAATACATTTGGGGTGTCTAAGATCAATATTTTTTTTAGATATAGCTTGTTTTGGTCACCGATGGCCGCCATTTTGAAATTATGTTAATTAGGGCATTTTGCCTGGGCTGATTTTGTCCTATTTTGGATGAGATGTTCCTGGGACATTGCCGAACACAATGCAATAAAGATAGTTTCTGGTGCAATTTGTTTGAGGTCACCCCCATTTTCAAAATAGCTGTGCCCGCCGATGAGAACAGAAACCCCAAAGGTATGGATGGATGGGTGCAATCATATACTACATATAGTCAGGGACCAATCTGAGCATTTAACAAGAGGTGTGCATCAAAGATGCAGGCATCGAGTTGTGGTGGCAATCGGAGAGTGCTGCATGTCCATAACTCGGCTATCAATCATATCCCACTTGACATTTGTCAAATCCGGAACTTTTGTTCAAGTTATAATGCTGACAAGTTCAGAATTTGTAAAAATTTATTTAATTAAGGCCCATAACTCTGTAAAGAAAAATTGGGCTGGGCCAAGCCTGTTTTCAAACTTGCTTGAGATATTATTGCAAAAGACCTGTATAGCAAATATTAGTCAAATCAGAGAACGTTTGTTCAAGTTAATGTGCTAACGAACTTATAATTCGTAAAAATTGACTAATTAAGGTGCATAACACTGTAACAAAAAATCGGGCTGGGCCAGTTTTCAAACTCGCATGAGATATTATTGCAAAAGTCCTGTAAGTCCAATTAGTCAAATCAGAGAATGTTTATTCGTTATTGCACTAACAGTGTGAGGAAGCCCGGAGGAGCATGCCTGTCCACCCACCCACCCATGTGGATGGCCCAACCCACACAGACCATCGCCAAACCATAGGTTTTGGTTGTTAACACATCTCAACCAAAAAATAAGAGCCAGACTTGGGGCCTACTTTTGAAATCTAAAAGCCAGATTTACTTCTTAATCAACAAAGTTCTAAATTATTGTCGATTGTCAAAATTTGTTATGTGTTTTGCCTTGTTACAGTTTATGTAATTTGTACGTAAACTGTAACAAGGCAAATCCACACGTGTGGTATAATTTCACTTCAAAGATAATATGAAGTACATGTTCAGAACATGAAGTCTTTAACTGATAAGTTGCTGCACCATAAGACCAGCATAAAGCCCAAATATGAGCTTCAAACATTCAACCAAGTAACTGTACATGTAGCTACATTACTTTTTGATAACCATATTTGGGGGGGAAGCTTTAAGCTGTGTAGGATATGCATTTGTGCTCTTAATTACATTCTTTCTGGGCATAATTAAAGTTGTTTCTCATATGATCGAAAAATTAATTTATAACATCACAATAATCATTCATTTTTACCATAGTTCCTAGTCATGCCTTGCTTGTCTAAGTAACCAATAAGGAAATGGGGGTCTTACGATTACACGCCAACTTAAAAGCCTATATTTAAGATTCAGGAGCCAAATCATACTTTTAGTTGTCAAATTCACACTGGTAGCTTACTAGGTCAGTCCCTGCATTTAGATTGACATGTATGATGACATTAGGGGAGTAAAAGTGTGTATGTACTCACCTTTCCCTGTGCTTCAAAGAAGTAATCACATATTGATCTGTGTATAACACTCTTCCAGTGTTTTTCCATAAACACGTCCCTGAAAATCAGAAAGATGGACAATACATTGTCTCTGAAATGGAAACATGACTCACCATGTACGTTTTCAGCAACTGCCATGGAAACAAGCCAAAACAAATCGAAAAGAATGTTTCCAAACAAAAATCTACCATTTCTGTGCATTTGTATGTATCAGTTCATGATGAAAAGGGACACATAACAGAAAGCTTCAAAGCATTTTTTTAAAGTGTTTAATATTTTCAACCAAAAAACAGTAAAAGAAACTTTCTTTTTCTTCACCTGCCCACTATTTGGCAAAAAATAACCTTTCCTGTGTCCAACAAGGCTCTCACCAACTGAGACCAGTGATGCAGCATCACTTGACTATATGCTACAGTTAAAACTAGAAGTCCTGTCACGAATTGTGCGCTTATCTAGGCTTAATTGCGCGTTGGAATTGCACGCAATTGCCATATCAAATGGCATCCAAAGCACGGTAGGTTCTCCTGGTTACTCATAGCAAACACAGGCAATGTTTCTGCCAATGGACCTCCGGGCTACCGGAGGTCCATTGGCTGAAACATTGCTTGTGGACAGGCCATATGTACAGAATTTGATAGCCGTACTATGGTCATAACGCACAGATTAACGCGCAGATCAACGTGCTATTTGTGCGCGTTTCATGACAGGACTTCTAGTTTTAACTGTATCATTCTTGCACTGAGACTTACAATTTTTAGCTGTGAAAAGCAGCTTTATATATACAATAAACATACAGTACTAGAAACTGGTCATAATCCACACATAGGCACTGATGTCCATGCATGCATTTACCATGTAATAAAAATCATCAGCAGCAAAATTTTAAATGATGAAGCAGCGGGTTGTACCCGGTGCTTCATTAATTAAATTTTTGATGATTATTTGGATAATTCGTATAATTAGTGTTTGGAATCTAATATTATTGCATCTGGGGAAATATTGGAAAGTGACCAGTCCACTATGGCCATACATGTACTGTATGAGGCAGTGTTGGTCAGTCAGTCTGTCTGTTAGTAGGTTGGTTGGTCTGTCAATCTATGACCAACAAGTTTTTACACTCAATTACTGTAAAAAATAAAAACTTAAGCAAAAATTACAAATACACCACAACTTCAGAATAATTTATCATCAGTGTTAGAAAATTCCAACTTATCAGAAAGTGAGAAAAAACTTAAGTATGGGGAAACGTTGCAGAAATTTCAAACGTCACATAAGAAAGCATTACAACCTTTACTGACATCATATGTGGTAAGCAAGTGTATCCTACTGATATATAGCTTCATCTTCAATGCAGGTGCTATTCGGGGTATTTTTGTCAGAATTATTATTACCCTTTATAGACTTGGAGTTCATGTTTACAATCTGTCATAGCATACATGTACACTTTCGCACTCCAGTCTGAGCTGTGGGGTTACTAAACTTATCTTGGTTTCAGTTTCTACTCAGTTTTAATTTATTAACCCTTTACCTAACATGACACTTGCAAAAAAAATTCTTGAAGAACTATTATTTTCATTTTTTGTCTCTAAAACATAGGTTAGGACCCCTCATTGGAACGAGCTCTTCAAGCTCATTCCAATGAGGGGTCCTAACCTATGTTTTAGAGACAAAAATTGAAAAAAATAATGAAAATTAATTGGCGATTTTTTAGAACAGTGCTGGCTGGTTTTGAACGTTACGTTAGGTAAAGGGTTAAAAGGAGAGTTCAGTCTGGGGTTCAGGCACTTGCCACTGGTCTGACTCAGTAATGATGTAATAAATTAAATCAAAAACAATATAACCCCTCTCAATAAGAAAATATGCATTTATTCAAACAGATTTGGGGGTATTCTTTCGAAGCTTTTTTATTACATGAAATGCCTTGTCGTGTATGTCAGGGTTTTAATCAACATTGACCTGTGAGTGTGATGTCACTTTTCAGTTTCATTCTTTTCAATGAAAACTGATAGAAAAAAAATGACTGTAATGGCATATTTCCATATTATTTATTTAACCCTTTACCCAATGTAACGGCAAAAACCGGCAAGCACTAATCTAAAAAATCGTCAATTAATTTTCATTATTTTTTTTCATTTTTCGTCTCAAAAGCATAGGTTATGACCACTCATTGGAACGAGCTTGTCGAGCCCGTTCCAATGAGGGGTCATAACCTATATTTTTAAGACAAAAAATGAAAAAAATTAGTTATTTTTTTGCAAGTGTCATCTGCTTTTCGTGTTAGGTAAAGGGTTAATGGTGTTTTAGGTCACATAATTCTGCACAATGGCTAATCGTGACTGCAACATGGAAATAAAGTCAAGTTTACAGTCAATCGTTTATACCCTTCTTGCCCATTTTAGAGGACTTCCACCACAAGCATTGGTTACTAGGTCCTACATGTATTTTAACTGTTGATGCAATAATTGATAGATTCACTGATTGATAGGGTCGTGTTCTCCATCTAGCCGATCAAAGAAACATTTCCAGTAAAACCTGTCTTGAGAGACCACCTGTCTTGAGAGATCACCTGTCTTGAGAGACCACATCTACCAGCCACCGATTGGTTTTACTCTATAATGGACCTGCTATGGGAGACCACCTGTTTTGAGAGACCGCTGTGACCTGGTACCAACTTGTATTTTTATGCCATATTGGACCTGTCTTGAGAGACAGCCCCTTTGAAAACTGAAACCTTGACAAAAACTTATTTTTAATTGGAAAATCCATTGTGGTTATACTAACATAATTAAAAGTATTAAAAGCTCTTAATTGGGTTTCAATTACTAACTCATTTCAGATTGAGATGTTTTTATAAGACCCCTGTGAAAAGATTAGGATTATTGCTGAATAAACAATTTCATACATACCTGAAATGTGACAGATAGGAATAAAAATAAATTTGTGTTGAAAATCTTTTTGTAACAAATTTAAATGGACTGTTATGAAAGTGTCAATGACACTGTAGCTTAACTTGTGTGTTGTGTTTGATGAAAAGGATAATGTTCAATGTTTATGAAAGGATTATGAAATAAGACAAGAATTGTGATAATTGGGAATATGTTCATTTCTGTTCCCTGTGTGCTATGTTTATGATAAAAATAATATGAGGTGTACACTGTACGAGGGGTGGGTTAATATGACCTCACAGTTAATGTATGTGGCCCTCACAGTTAACGTATATCAACAAAAGTTACCAAGTTACAGTGAAATTATTCCAAAACGAGTCATCCTATCAAGTTACATTAAAATCCCTTCATAAATATGGCCTGTAGACTGTGCTAAAGGTTTTCAGGCTTTGGGCCTCAGTAGCCGTCAGTTTCCCAATTGCGTCCAATGGGGACGTTCTCATATAGACATTATATGAAGTCAACCTACCAAGTTACAATGAAATCCCTTAATAAATATGACCTGTAGACTGTGCTAAAGGTTTTTGGGCTTTGGGCTCTGGCAGCCATCATGGTAGAATGATCGCAACCAAAAGGGGACATTCTCATCTGGTCATCGTCTGGAGTGATCCTACAAAGTTACAATGAAATCCCTTCATAAATATGACCTGTAGACTGTGCTCAAGGTTTTTGGGCTTCGGGCGCCTGAAGCAGTCACAGTTGACCAATCACGACCAAAAGGGGATGTAATCATCTAGGCACTATATGGAGTCCAACTTACAGGTTACAATGAAGTCCTTCCATAAATATGACCAACAGACTAAGCTAAAGGTTTTGGGGTTTTGGGTTCGGGCAGCCATCAAGGCTGAATGATCACGACCAATAGGGGACGTTCTCATCTAGACATTATTTAGAGTCAACCTACCAAGGTACAATGAAATCCCTTCATAAATATCACCTGTAGACTGTGCTAAAGATTTTTGGGCTTTGGGCCCCTGTAGCCAACACAGTTTCCTAATGGTGTCCAAAAGGGGCTGTTCTCATCTAGACATTACATGAATTCAACCTACAAAGTTACAATGAAATCCCTTAATAAATATGATTTGAAGACTGTGCTAAAGGTTTTCGGGCTTTAGGCATGGGCAGCCATCATGGTTGAGTGATCGCAACCAAACGGGGACATTCTCATCTGGTTATCATTTGGAGTGATCCTATGAAGTTACAAGGAAATCCCTTCATAAATATGACTTGTAGACTGTGCTCAAGATTTTCGGGCTTCAGGCACCTGTGGCCATCACAGTTGACCAACCACGACCAAAAGGGGATGTCATCATCTAGGCATTATATGGAGTCAACCTAACAAGTTACAATGAAATCCTTCCATAAATACGACCTACAGAAATGCTAAAGGTTTTCGGGCTCGGGCAGCCATCAAGGCTGAATGATCGTGACCAAAAGGGGACGTTCTCATCTGGACACAATTTGGAGTCATCCTACCAAGCTACAAAGAAACCCCTTCATAATTATGACCTGTAGACTGTTCTAAAGGTTTTGGGGCTTTGGGCCCCTGAAGCCGTCACAGTTGCCCAATCGTGTCCAAAAGGGGACGTTCTCATCTAGACATTATATGAAGTCAACCTACCAAGTTACAATGAAATCCATTCATAAATATGACCTGTAGACTGTGCTAAAGGTTTTCGGGCTCGGGCAGCCATCATGGTTGAATGGTAGCAACCAAAAGGATAATTCTCATCTGGGCATCATCTGGAGTGATCCTAAGAAGTTACAATGAAATCCCTTCATAAATATGACCTGTAGACTGTGCTAAAGGTTTTCGGGCTTCAGGCTCGGGCAGCCATCATGGTTGAATGATCGCAACCAAAGGGGACAATCTCATCTGGGCATCATCTGGAGTGATCCTAAGAAGTTACAATGAAATCCCTTCATAAAGATGACCTGTAGACTATGCTCAAGGTTTTTGGGTTTCGGGCACCTGTAGCCATCACAGTTGCCCAATCACGACCAAAAGGGGATGTCATCATCTAGGCATTATATGGAGTCAACCTAACAGGTTACAATGAAATCCTTCTATAAATATACTAAAGGTTTTTGAGCTTGGGCACCCATCATGGCTGAATGATCATGGCCAAAATGGGACGTTCTCATCTAGACATTATTTGGAGTCATCCTACCAAGTTACAATGAAATCCCCTCATAAATATCACCTGTAGACTGTGCTAAAGGTTTTCGGGCTTCGGGCACCTTTAGCCATCAAAGTTGCCCAATCATGTCCAAAAGGGGACGTTCCCATCTAGACATTATATGAAGTTAACCTACCAAGTTACAATGAAATCCCTTCATAAATATACCTGTAGACTGTGCTTAAGGTTTTTGGGCTTCGGGCTCGGGCAGCCATCATGGCTGAATGATCGCAACCATAGGGGACAATCTCATCTGGGCATCATCTGGAGTGATCCTAAGAAGTTACAATGAAATCCCTTCATAAATATGACCTGTAGACTGTGCTCAAGGTTTTCGGGCTTCGGGCACTTGTAGCCATCACAACTGACCAATCACGACCAAAAGGGGATGTCATCATCTAGGCATTATATGGAGTCAACCTAACAGGTTACAATGAATTCCTTCCATAAATATGACCTTTTGCCTATGCTAAAGGTTTTTCAGCTCGGGCACCCATCAAGGCTGCATGATCGCGATCAAAATGGGACGTTCTCATCTAGACATTATTTGGAGTCATCCTACCAAGTTACAATGAAATCTCTTCATAAATATAACCTCTAGACTGTGCTAAAGGTTTTTGGGCTTTGGGCCCCTGTAGCCGTCACAGTTGCCCAATCACGCCCAAAAGGGGACTTTCTCATCTAGACATTGTATGAAGTCAACCCACCAAGTTACAATGAAATTCCTCAATAAATATGACCTGTAGACTGTGCTAAAGGTTTTCGGATTTGGGCTCGGGCAGTCATCACAGTTGGCAGATTACGCCCAAATGGGGAAATTCTCATCTAGACATCATAAGGAGTCATCCTACCAAGTTACAATGAAATCCCTCCACATTAAACATGACCTGCAGACTGTGCTAAAAATTTTTGGGTTTCGGACTTGGGCAGCCATCATGGTTGATAGATCATGCCCAAAAGGGGACGTTCTCATCTAGGCATTATACAGAGGCATCCTACCAAGTTACAATGAAATCCCTTCATAAATACGACTTGTAGGCTGTGCTAATGGTTTTCGGGTTTTGGGCTCGGGCAGCCATACCGGTTGCCCGATCAAGACCAAAAGGGGACGTTCTCATCTAGACATGACCCCAAACCTGCATATGATATTTCGTGATGATCAGACAAGAACTGTGGGGTGTAGCCCGTGTTAAAGGAAAATGTGAACAGACTCAAAGACTCACAGACTTCCGCACGCGTGATGGCAATAGCTTATCTTGACTATGTCAAGTTAAGCTAATAAAAATTATAAAAATAAATTAGTGTTGAAAATCTTCAATGAACCGATTACCAGTTATTTCTCTTCTGATTATGCAGTTCCCAATGCCGATTTCGATGGCTGAAGTAGGACACAGAAGAAAATCTGCTGGTGCCTGTTACACCGCAGAATTTCGTTGATAAATCACCAATTACGAAAGCTTAATACCACATAAGTTCTCAGAGTATGCATGTTTAGTAGTGGACAATATTAGCCAAAAGAATATTCACATTTGTGGGGGGGGGGGGGGGGGGGGGGGGTAGGGAAAGATCATTATTAATGATACAGTTACACAATATTGTTCTCTTGTAAAGATCGTGTGATATTCCGGGAAATAGTGTTAATATGGTTTGTGTAAGAGTACAATACATTTGGCTGTATTAACCAGGAATATACTGAGAACACATACTTTGTGTCTTAACTGAATAACTTTGATGTTAACTTGTGTTGTGATGTTGTATGATGCATGGTTTACAGATACACATGCAACATGTCAGAATTTATTATTTAATGTTCATTACAGTTACCTCTCTTGATTTGTTTCTCCAATGTTCACATGTACTCTCCAATCAACATTGGAGAGAAACATCAAAAGAGGTAACTGAATTAAATGAAAGTGTCAATGACACTGTAGCTTAACTTGTGTGTTGTGTTTGATGAAAAGGATAATGTTCAATGTTTATGAAAGGATCATGAAATAAGACAAGAATTGTGATAATTGGGAATATGTTCATTTCTGTTCCATGTATGCTATGTTTATGATAAAAATAATGTGAGGTGTACACTGTACTAAAGAGCTGAGGGTGGGTTAATATGACCTCACAGTTAATGTATGTGGCCCTCACAGTTAACGTATATCAACAAAAGTTACCAAGTTACAGTGAAATTATTCCAAAACGAGTCATCCTATCAAGTTACATTAAAATCCCTTCATAAATATGGCCTGTAGACTGTGCTAAAGGTTTTCGGGCTTCGGGCCCCTGTAGCCATCAGTTTCCCAATTGTGTCCAAAGGGGACGTTCTCATCTAGACATTATATGAAGTCAACCGACCAAGTTACAATGAAATCCCTTAATAAATATGACCTGTTGACTGTGCTAAAGGTTTTTGGGCTTTGGGCTTTGGGCTCTGGCAGCCATCATGGTTGAATGATCGCGACCAAAAGGGGACATTCTTATCTGGGCATCATCTGGAGCGATCCTACAAAGTTACAATAAAATCCCATCATAAATATGACCTGTAGACTGTGCTCAAGGTTTTTGGGCTTCGGGCCCCTGAAGCCGTCACAGTTGACCAATCACGACCAATAGGGGATGTCATCATCAAGGCATTATATGGAGTCAAACTTACGGGTTACAACGAAGTCCTTCCATAAATATGACCAATAGACTATGCTAAAGGTTTTGGAGTTTTGGGTTCGGGCAGCCATCAAGGCTGAACGATCGCGACCAAAAGGGGACGTTCTCATCTAGACATTATTTAGAGTCATCCTACCAAGGTACAATGAAATCCCTTCATAAATATCACCTGTAGACTGTGCTCAAGATTTTCGGGCTTCAGGCACCTGTAGCCATCACAGTTGACCAACCATGACCAAAAGGGGATGTCATCATCTAGGCATTATATGGAGTCAACCTAACAAGTTACAATGAAATCCTTCCATAAATACGACCTACAGACATGCTAAAGTTTTTTGGGTTCGGGCAGCCATCAAGGCTGAACGATCATAACTAAACGGGGACGTTCTCATCTGGACACTATTTGGAGTCATCCTACCAAGCTACAATGAAATCCCTTCATAATTATGACCTGTAGACAGTTCTAAAGGTTTTTGGGCTTTGGGCCCCTGAAGCCATAACAGTTGCCTAATCGTGTCCAAAAGGGGATGTTCTCATATAGACATTATATGAAGTCAACCTACCAAGTTACAATGAAATCCCTTCATAAATATGACCTGTAGACTGTGCTAAATGTTTTTGGGCTTTGGGCTCGGGCTATCATGGTTGAATGATTGCAACCAAAGGGGACAATCTCATCTGGGCATAATCTGGAGTGATCCTGCGAAATTACAATGAAATCCCTTCATAAATATGACCTGTAGACTGTGCTCAAGGTTTTCAGGCTTTGGGCACCTGTAGCCATCACAGTTGACCAATCACAACCAAAAGGGGATGTCATCATTTAGGCATTATTTGGAGTCAACCTAACAGGTTACAATGAAATCCTTCTATAAATATAACCTTTTGCCTATGCTAAAGGTTTTTGGGCTCGGGCACCCATCAAGGCTGAATGATCATGACCAAAATGGGACGTTCTCATCTAGACATTATTTGGAGTCATCCTACCAAGTTACAATGAAATCCCTTCATAAATATGACCTGTAGACTGTGCTAAAGGTTTTCAGGCTTCGGGCCCCTGTAGCCATCAGTTTCCCAATTGCGTCCAAAGGGGACGTTCTCATCTAGACATTATATGAAGTCAACCTATCAAATTACAATGAAATCCCTTCATAAATATGACGTGTACACTGTGCTAAAGGTTTTTGGGCTTTGGGCTCAGGCAGCCATCATGGTTGAATGATCGCAACCAAAAGGGGACATTCTCATCTGGGCATCATGTGGATTGATCCTACAAAGTTACAATGAAATCCCTTCATAAATATGACCTGTAGACTGTGCTGAAGGTTTTCGGGCTTCGGGCACCTGTAGTCGTCACAGTTGCCCAATCACGTCCAAAAGGGGACTTTCTCATGCTAAAGGTTTCGGGTTTTGGGCTCGGGCTGTCGTGACGGTTGATAGATCATGTCCAAATGGGGAAATTCTCATGTAGACATCATACGGAGTCATCGTATCAAGTTACAATGAAATCCGTCCATATTAAACATGACCTGCAGACTGTGCAATAAGTTTTTGGGTTTCGGGCTTCGGCAGCCATCACGGTTGACAGATCATGCCCAAATGGAGACGTTCTCATCTAGGCATTATACAGATGCATTCTATGAAGTTGCAATCAAATCCCTTCATAAATACGACCTGTAGACTGTGCTAATGGTTTTTGGTTTTTTGGGGCTCGGGCAGCAATACCGGTTGACCGATCACGACCAAAAGGGGACGTTCTCATGTAGACATGACCTAAAACCTGCATATGAAATTGTGTGATGATCAGACAAGAACTACTGGGTATAGCCTGTACTTGAAGGTTGAATAAAAAACTTTAACCACAAACTTTAACCAAAACTGCAAATGTCAACTAAACAGGAAAAGAAAAAAAAAAACAAAAAAAAACCCAACTTGAACCTTCAGTAAAAAACTTTAACCACAAACTTTAACCAAAACTCTAAAAGTTAACAGACGGACAGATGGACAGAGGGACAGACAAAAGTCATTACTATAGCCCTCACTGTAAACAGTCGGGCTAACAATGCCCTAGGAAAGCACAATAAAGCATACAACACAACCAAAATAAAGGTTATACATGTATGTAGGAGAAAGTTCAATAAAATTGGACAATACAACAACTTTCAACAAATTATCAAAATATCAGTTACTTATCCCTATTTCTATCTGTATATAAAACTTCATCAAAACAACCTAACAACGAAGAAGAAAAAACACTTTCGATTTCCATCTACTCCAAATTCCAGGTGGGGGGGGGGGGGGGGGGGGGATCTTTTCAGCCTTGGGAACATTCAGCCTCAGGAACATTCGGCCCCAGGAAGTTCAGCCTGGGAATATTCAGCCTCCATTTTAAACTAGGGAGACTAAGACAGACACGGTTTAAGATGAGTTTAAACACTTTTATTACAACCAAAAGCAAAAATCCATAACAGTTACAAAAAGGAAAAAAATCACCAACATGTGTTTTTGAAAGCTGGGAGTCATCCATCAGCCTATAAGGGAGAGTTGTTGCTGAGCCTTGGCCATCTGGTCTGCCTTTTGACAATTACGTGCGAATGAAAAGTTTCTGTGTGCCAATAGGCGCACAGGAATGTTGTGAGATTTAAATCTCTTGAGACCCAAATAACTTTATTTGTTTTATAATTTTATTTGCTCGGTTTTGGTTTTCAATATACAAACATAACAATACATTGCATTTGCATATAGGAAGATGTATTTGGCACCAGTCAGTGTTACAGGGACTCTGTTTCCAGGGCAACGCTCCTATGTAATATACGGGTACTATGATTTCCTGAGCATAATGTATTTGCATAAATTATCTCAAGAGTTTCAAGTTTGAGAAAAATTACTTTTTCCTTGAGTCTGTTGCATATATATCGGTCATTATAACCTTAAATTTCCATAGAACTTCAACTGTGATTTTGATGCTGGCATTGGAGTTCAGGCTTAAATTATGTGTAGAAATAAATACATTTGTCATTAAAAATGGGGAACAAGTGACAAGTTCCAGTTCTGCAATACCAATTAGTGCAGCTGTTCTGAAAAAGGGGTATGGCGATTCTGAGGTTTGAAAACAGGATTAACTTTAGGTTGTTTCTCTCTTTATTCTGAGAGGTGAAGACCTGTTTAGAGTTTTTCAACACTGAAGTTGAAAACTGTGATGGCGGGTTTTCGGTAATTGTTTCGATTTGGGATTCAGTTTTGATAACGAAAATGAAATCGAACCAATTTTCGGTTAAACTGCCCAAGTCTAAATCTTATTTGGTTTGAGTGTGTGCACTGACTGTAGGTTAGTGGGTCAGATCCCGAGAACCCTGAACTGGAAGTCAACTAGGAACTGTGCATAACTACAAATACAAAATACAATTACATTTTATATATAAGGGTGTTTAAGGGTTCAAGGAAACTGTAAAAAAAAGTACATGATCGCCGAATCAAGTGTGATTAAATGAATCAAGTGTGATTAAATGAATCAAGCTTCAGTCGCAGTGTAAAAACACTGTATGAGTATCTCTTCAGAGGCCAGAACTTTGATTGCTACTTCAGAAGAACTTATAAAAAAAAATATTATTTCGAGGTTGCATGTCGGCATTGGAGCACATATACTGTCATTCTGGTATTCAATACAGTGGATTTTATACAATGGATTTTATATTTCATTAATTCATTATTCATTATGGATCAGTCCTGCTTAATATTTATTTATTTATTTATTTATTTTATTTATTTATTAGGGTGTAACAACACATTAACAGCCAAGGTCATATCGTAATGGTGACAGTTTTATAGGTGGAGGAAGCTGTAGTACCCGGAGAGAACCACCGAATAAAGGCGAGCAGCTGTCAGCTCCCCAACATCGTAACTCCGAACTGCAGCACAGGCAGGGTTAGACTGGTTGAAGACATGCGCACCATCGACGTGCAGTTCGCCTCAGTACACGGCGTCACCATGCCCTCATGTGGACAATTGGGGTGAAGTGCCTTGCCCAAGGATACAATGCAGAAGTCTGAATTGATCGACTAACTGGGCTTGTTGTGCTTAATATATTTCGACTCTAGGAATAAAGGTAGGTACTCTATATATATTATTCTTTAAAAAAAATATTCTGGAAAACCTCCTAATATCCAAAAAAAACAAAACAAGAAAACAAAATAAAATGAACTAAAAAATTATTTTTTAAAGTTAGTTTTCAACTCCCAAACTCTGAAAATTTCTCCCAAAACTGGGAACATTCAGCCTCAAAAAATGGGAACATTTGGCCTCATCTGAAAAATACCTGGGGACGAATGTTCCCGAGGCCAAAAAGACCTGGACCCAATTCTGGGCACAGACCCAGTCTACACTTTTTAGCCCCTTCTGAATCCAAGGGCCTCAGGTTTTTGCGACATTCCTTCCCTCCATACTCTGTTGTATGCTTTTTTACATTAAGGAAGGTCATAATTTGGCATACATATCTTCCTCTTCCTCTTGTTGACCTTGGCTTTGTTGATTTAATTAGTTACACTACACTGCAAGCGACGATTACATGAATTGCCCAGATCTGAGTTAAGAGAAAAGATATTACGCTGACTGTGTTAGCAATAATTAAATCCAGTGAGGCATTTCAAGAGGAAAGGATTAGCTCATGTCGTGTAATCTCGGAGATAATTGTGTAAAGGATTAGCCATTATTAACTTCTGTATATCAACTGCATCTCAAGAAAACAACGTAGTGTTGTAGACACATGCACATTTTATTCTGTCTACAATTTCACCCTGACAATAACATTAATGAGCAATACATTACACTGACAATTCGTCTTTAATTTTTCAATCACCCCCATGCTGAATTAACATACATGTACAGTTTTAAAATGTTGAGAACAAAAAACATCCACATAATATGATACGTTAAATTAATCTCATAATGAACTCAATTTCAATTATTTCTATTCAAACTTCGTTGTAACAGTGTTTTGTTCATTTTAAATAGTTTAGGCTACATGTTGGCCTAAATATACATGTACAGTTATAATTTTTCTGCAAGCGAGCGTGTGTGCATTGGAAATGAAAGTGTCAATGACACTGTAGCTTAACTTGTGTGTTGTCTTTGATGAAATGGATAATGTTCAATGTTTATGAAAGGATTATGAAATAAGACAAGAATTGTGATAATTAGGAATATGTTCATTTCTGTTCCCTGTATGCTATGTTTTTGATAAAAATAATACGAGGTGTACACTGTACTAAAGAGCTGAGGGATGGGTTAACTTAATATGACCTCACAGTTAATGTATGTGGCCCTCACAGTTAATGTATAACAACGAAAGTTACCAAGTTACAGTGAAATTATTCCAAAACGAGTCATCCTATCAAGTTACATTGAAATCCCTTCAGAAATATGGCCTGTAGACTGTGCTAAAGGTTTTCGGGCTTCGGGCCCCTGTAGCCCTCAGTTTCCCAATTGCGTCCAAAAGGGGACTTTCTCATCTAGACATTATATAAAGTCAACCTACCAAGTTACAATGAAATCCCTTCATAAATATGACCTGTAGACTGTGCTAAAGGTATTTGGGCTTTGGGCTCGGGCAGCCATCATGGTTGAATGATCACAACCAAAAGGGGACATTCTCATCCGGGCATCATTTGGAGTGATCCTTCGAAGTTACAATGAAATCCCTTCATAAATATTACCTGTAGACTGTGTTCAAGGTTTTGGGCTTTGGGCCCCTGAAGCCGTCACAGTTGACCAATCACGACCAAAAGGGGTGGTCATCATCAAGGCACTATATCGAGTCAACCTAACAAGTTACAATGAAATCCTTAAATAAATATGACTATAGACTATGCTAAAGGCTTTTGGGCTTGGGCAACCATCAAAGCTGAATGATCGCGTCCAAATGGGGACGTTCTCATGTAGACATTATTTGGAGTCATCCTACCAAGCTACAATGAAATCCCTTTATAAATATGAGCTGTAGACTTTGCTAAAGGTTTTCGAGCTTCAGGCACCTGCAGCCGTCACAGTTGCCCAATCGCGTCCAAAAGGAGACGTTCTCATCTAGACATTACATGAAGTCAACCTACCAGGATACAATGAAATCCCACCATAAATATTACCTGTAGACTGCGCTAAAGGTTTTTAGGCTTTGGGCTCGGGTAGCCATCATGGTTGAATGGTCGCAACCAAAAGGGGACATTCTCATCTGGGCATCATCTGGAGTGATCCTATGAAGTTACAATGAAATCCCTTCATAAATATGATCTGCAGACTGTGCTCAAGGTTTTTGGGCTTCAGGCCCCTGTAGCCGTCACAGTTGACCAATCATGACCAAAAGGGGATGTCATCATCTAGGCATTATATCGAGTCAACTATACAAGTAACAATGAAATTCTTCCATAAATACGACCTATAGACTATGTTAAATGTTTTTGGGATCGGGCAGCCATAAAGGCCGAATGATCATGACCAAAGGGGACGTTCTCACCTAGACACTATTTGGAGTCATCCCACCAAGCTACTATGAAATCCCTTCACAATTATGACCTGTAGACTGTGCTAAAGGTTTTCAGGCTTCGGGCCCCTGCAGCCATCACAGTTGCCCAATCGAGTCCAAAAGGGAACGTTCTCATCTAGACATTATATGAAGTCAACCTACCAAGTTACAATGAAATCCCTTCATAAATATGACCTGTAAACTTTGCTAAAGGTTTTCGGGCTCGGGCAGCCATCATGGTTGAATGGTAGCAACCAAAAGGATAATTCTCATCTGGGCATCATCTGGAGTGATCCTACAAAGTTACAATGAAATCCCTTCATAAATATGACCTGTAGACTGTGCTCAAGGTTTTTGGGCTTCGGGCACCTGCAGTCGTCACAGTTGACCAATCACGACCAAAAGGGAATGTCGTCATCTAGGCATTATACTGAGTCAACCTAGCAAGTTACAATGAAATCCTTACATAAATACGACCTATGGACTATGCTAAAGGTTTTTGGGCTTGGGCAGCCATCAAGGCTGAATGATCACGACCAAAAAGGGACGTTCTCATCTAGACATTATTTGGAGACATCCTACCAAGTTACAATAAAATCCCTTCATAAATATGACCTGTAGACTGTGCTAAAGGTTTTCGGGCTTTGGGCTCCTGTAGCCGTCACAGTTGCCCAATCACGTCCAAAAGGGGACGTTCTCATCTAGACATTATATGAAGTCAACCTAACAAGTTACAATGAAATCCCTCCATTAATATGGCCTATAGACTGTGCTAAAGGTTTTTGGGTTTTGGGCTCAGGCAGTCATCACGGTTGACAGATCGCGACCAAATGGGGAAGTTCTCATCTGGACATCATCTGGAGTCATCCTACCAAGTTACAATGAAATCCCTCCATATTGAATATGACCTGCAATCTGTGCTAAAAATTTTCGGGTTTCGGCAGCCATCATGGTTGACAGATCATGACCAAAAGGGGACGTTCTCATCTAGGCATTATACAGAGGCATCCTATCAAGTTATAATGAAATCCCTTCATAAATACGACCTGTAGTCTGTGCTAATGGTTTTCGGGTTTTGGGCTCGGGCAGCCATACCGGTTGACCGATCTCGACCAAAAGGGGACATTCTCATCTAGACATGACCCCAAACCTACACAGGAAATTTCATGACGACCAGACAAGAACTGCGGGGTGTAGCCTGTGCTAAAGGAAAATGTAAATAGACTCACAGACCAACAGACTTCCGCACACATGATGGCAATAGCTTATCTTGACTTTGTCAAGTTAAGCTAAAACATGTGGTTAGAGTCGGCTTCCGATTTCCGTTTTCTTCTCCGGTTTTTTAACCCTTCAAACAATCGACAACACCGTCACATCAAATGCAAAAACAAACACAGGTATTCTGCACAAGCTGAGAAATCGAAAGAAAATGATATCTGATAGCATTTTTTGATTGATGCTGTTGTATCCACATAATACATGTAGAATATTAATATCAACTTTTATATTTAATTATATTCTATTATGAGGGCATGATAGCACCCATCAAAAATGCTATCAGATATCATTTTTATTTTTAAGATTTCTCAGCTTGAGCCAAGAACCTTTAAGAACAAGACAAAAAAAATAATGTTTTATTATTGGGGAGATTGGGAAGAATGGGGTACAGTACAGTACAGTCGCCGTGGAATGGCACTTTTTCACGTGCCCACGATGGGCGTGAACAAGCTTGTGAAAAGACAACACTTCACCATGGACAGAAAAAAAATATACGATGTGGGCATACATGTATAGCACAACTGCCCACAGCAATAATACGTGCCATGGGCATTGGGAATTAAAAGCCACGCCTATTGATTATTGATGATCGTCACAAATTCCAGCAATATTTTTACATGTAGATAGTCTTAATGTCAATCTTTGCTAATTAATGCATCGAATATTTTGAGTAACGTTTTGTCATTCCTTGCATCCAGCTGTTGCTGGTTGAGGCAAAACAATTAAATACAGTGTTCAGTTAATTTGGGGAAGCAAATTGTACCCCCACACTCTCAGAGCACTAGATTTTTCAAACAACCTTTTTTCCGATGTGGGAGGCCACTCCCCTCCCAGTACCACAACCCACTCGGGATCTTCGTGTCTCAGGACATGCCTATGGCATGTTATGCAGAGCTGCCCCTGAATATTGGTCAGCAACCCCCACCCAACACCTGCCTCCTCCTCCCATCCTTGTTTCGAGAATCCAAGCTCCACCCCTGCATTCAATAAGATTCATTTACATTATTAGGTCTATATCTGCCAAAAAGTTAACTATCTTTTTGGTGAAGATCTCCCCCCCCTCCCCCACGCGAATCGCCAATCAGATTTCATTATTTCTGAACTTCTTCCCTCAAAAGTAGGGATTGTGACACAACATTGAATGAGTTCTTGTCAGTGGGTCTCCATAATCTGTGTTTTTCAGGGCAAACAAAATTTTTCATGTAGACCAACATGTATTTCATAAATGTGTTTAGGCCATACCTAATAGTGAGTGTACATAGTCTTCCATTTATATGTACATGTATGTAAGACTGCTAAGGCAAGGGTTAAATAATTATAGATGTTGATTTAATCAAGAGGCCCCAGGGGACCTGAGGGCGCTCACCTGACATGGTAGTCTAAATATCAAACCAGGGACTTGACATGAATAAGCTGCATATGCCCCTCCTAAGAAAAGCATATACCAACTAGATGAAGCGATTGTGCCCACACAATACACAGGATTTTCCTTCTATTTTCAGTTTCTGCACTTTTACGTCCCAAAATTGAGAAAAATGCATAAAAAACAGATTTTTTTCCCAAACAAAATATTTTCAGTCTAAATTTTTTTTTCTTCTTAAAAAACTAATTTCCGGATTAGTCCCTACCTCAACCCCAAATTTTCAGGGTAAAAAAAAAAAAATTTTTTTGTCTTAAAATTGACCGAAATGCATAAAAAACAAAAAAAAAATTTCCGGATTTTGGTCCAACATTTTCTAAGTCTCAATGACCCCAAATTTTCACATCTCACCCCCCTAAGGATGCTGCATACCAAATATCAAAAGATTCTTATTGGTAGATCTGAAGAAGAAGATTTTTAAAGAATATTCCTCACACTGCACTAATTTAAACATTTGGGCTCCCATAGAGAGCCCAAATATGGACCCAGGGAATTGATTTCAATAAACATGTGAAACAATCTTCCAAAGATGTTATATGTGAAATTTGAAAGCTTTTGGAGCAGTGGTTTGGGAGAAAAGTGGTCTTACATGTTTTTCCCATCACCCACAGTGTTAAAAAATGCTGACTCAGCACTTTTTCAAAGTCCCCAAAAAGTACCCCATGATAAAACTGATAGCAATTTTTTTTGACCATTCCATTCTGTTGGTCCTAAGGAACCTTCACACCAAATAAGAATTCTCAGTGCCGTGTAGTTTTGGAGATATGGGTGTTTTAATTTTTTTCTATTTTTAGCTCCTGTGGTTCCCATGGGGCAACGGGAAAAAAATGTGGGCATAAATTAAGTACTTTTGACCCAATAAGCTCTCATATCAAATTTGGTTCAAATCTGCCTCTCGGTTTGGAAAATAGAAATTTTGGGAGTGGCAAAAATTCTTGCCCCTCCCATAACAGCAGCAAATATAGCCCCACGAACTTCTCTTGAACAAATCTGAGTCTACACCTCAAAAGGAAGCTGCTCACCTAATATCAAGTCTCTGCTACTGCTGGTTCATGAGAAGAAGATTTTTTAAGATTTAGGCACACTTTTTTGGCAAGGCAACTTGATTTGAACAAAATCAAATTGCGATGTCATAACAAACTATTATCTCAAATATCAATTAAATTGGTTCAGCGGTTTGGGAGGAAAAGAGGCAAACACCATGTTCACGGAAGACGGACGGTGAGTGATCACTATAGCTCTCCTGACCGAAAGCCAGGTGAGCTAAAAACGTATTCAACATTATGTGTGTGTGTGTGTGTGTGTGTGTGTGTGTGTGGGGGGGGGGGGCAAAATATGAGGCCCAATGAGTGAGGATGTGTCCCCACCCAGCACCTCCCCCATTTTGGCATGTCAGTGTCATGATTGCATCAAAAACAATCATTGCTGCTGAGAGATAAGTTATCAATCAAGAATTAAGAAAGAATACATTTAAAAAAAAGAGTCATTTCCACCAGTTGTGTGGTTCTGGTATTTAACTATTTGCCCCCATGTACAAAAATACTGTACGCTATTTATCCCTTGAGCAAACATCAGTCAAAAGTCAATCTTGTGGTTGTGCGTTCCCCAGAATGACTGTCCTTTGGGGTGATTCGACATTCTGATTATTGCATACACTTTCTGAGATAAATAGTTAGTTAAAGGATGGTGTATATCCGTAGGACAGATAAGGAAAGTTTGTAAGTTTCAACTTTTTATTCAGCAATAACAACGAGTCGCCAGTAGTTTCACATGAGAGCTAAGTGTTTCACAAATTTCAACATGTGTACGAGAATCCAGACATTTTTCTGTTCACTGCAAGTACATTTCGCTCCTATGCAGACCGATCCATTCCATTAAATTGGATCAAACATCATCTTATATGTGTGGACAACCCATTTGTTGTCGGTGGTTGTCCAGTGACCTGGTACAAACTCTGTAAATTTCAATGATTTTGGACAGATTTCACCCACTGAGTGTAAATTCCACCCAGATAATAGATCAAGTTCAGTGTGAAACTGCCCCAAAAAAAATTCAAAAGTTAGTGAAGAGACTTCTGAACCAAAATCTGTGCAAGGGAAACTCCCCTCTGAGTGTAGGGGACGTAATTAACCTATGCCGCCCATCATCTCACATACAACGCATTGAAGACAAATTATTGACCTTACAATAAAGTCCTGCAACCAAGAAAGTAACAAATTTGACACAAACTTGCCAAAAAATCGACTGTGGAGAAAGAACTCACACCTCACAAAGTCTATTGAACTTGCACAGGTTCTTGGACTCTCAGCAGCCTATTGTTTTGGACATGTTAACTTCAAATTAATATTCCAGCAGTATCACTTGGCAATCATGAATGTGAATAACCTAACTCGACATTCATTTAACAGAGAAGATGTGCCTAGGAGAGGGTAGTAATTTCTTATTTTTATTTTTTTTATATTTTTTTTTAGGGGGGGGGGGGGGGGGGGGTCTATATTACTGATTATGGCGACTAATTTTTAAAATTTATGGGTAAAATCTAAGGAACCACCGGCAACCATTGAAAAAGCGACTACCAGATGTTTTTATTGAAATTTGTTTTTTAAATCCCAATTTAAATTACGTGGATCAGTACGGCAGATTTGTAAGTAGAGGGTCAACCCACAAACAAATCAGACATACAGACAGACAAACGGCAATGCCACGTCATGATTATCAATATTGTGGATGTGGGCAAAATCTTCTCCACAACAGTTTAAGTAACTGAGGTCACTTAATTGCATTAAGGTTTGAACCAACACATAACTCTGTAAATACTGATATTTTGTTTTATACATTTGCTTTATCTTATGGTCTCTTTATACAATGGGAAAGGGGTGAACTGTTGGAGCGGAATGTCAAGGCCCAGATGAGTGAGTACACAATTTTTATTTCAAACTGCCACGTGTACAATGTATATTGTTACTGAATGTGACAAGTTCAAATCGTTTACTTTTTTTATTTTGTTGAATTGAATAAGTATAAATAAGTACAGTTAAAACTAAGAGTCCTGTTCTGAAATGCGCACAAATAGCATGTCGGTATGCGCGTTAATCTATGCAATATGACCATAGTAAGGTTATCAAATTCTGTAAATATGGCCTGTGCACAAGCAATGTTTCAGCCAATGGACCTCCGGGGTAACCAGGAGGTCTATTGGCAGAAACATTGCCCGTGTTTGCTTTGAGTAACCAGAAGAACCTGCCGTGCTTTGGATGCCATTCGATATGGCAATTGCACGCAATTCATACGCGCAATTAAGCCGAGATAAGCGTACAGTTCGTGACAGGACTTCTACTTTTAACTGTAACATGAATCTTCATTTTGCTCTTTTTATAGTACTCCTCCTTGACTGCTTTTCCCAAGAATGAAGATGATAAATTTATGCCAAACTACATGTAGCAGTTGATCGATTCAGATAGAGTGGTGACTAAGGTCTGGAAACTCGCCTTTAATGGAATCATTGGCATAGAATGGATTTGTTTTGGTGGGTGGGAGTGGGCAGTACATGAATCTTTCCACTGTGATGACCATTACATAACTTGTTACATGGGAAGTGCATTTAGGGGTAATTCGGGAGGGGGGTGAGTGGAGGTGATTCAACAATAAATTCATCCCTTATTTCTAAGGTGGCAGAGGTAGGGGTGGAAAAGAATCATGTCATATTTTGAAGGGTTCTGAGCCACTGATGTTGGTTTTATTTTCTCGGTCCTTGTTTGTTAGCGTATCCATTTCAATTAAGAAAGGCAATATCTGAACCGAATAGATTACGCATTCAGGCCTGAAAATAAGCAGCCTGACATTTGCAGAATGAGGTCCCCATAGGGTGGATTTGATTATGCTATCCCATACAATCGGCCAATTTATCCCCTGGGTACCACTTTCTGTTTAGTTTTGAGACCCTGATTCAGATTGAGGTACACAGAGGGTAAATTTAGTGATGCTACCCTGCTGTGCAGGGTAGCATCACTAAATTCACCCTCTGGAGACCTCATTTTGAAGATGACAGTCTGCTTATTTTCTGGCTTGTACGCATTCTGTGAAAAACGCTACGAAATATATAAATTCATATCAAATACGTTTGTGCTAAAGTCCCTATTTAAAATTAATATATACATGTAATCTTGTTTTCACAACTATAGGGAAAATCAAGTGTTTATTTTGAAATGGTTGTCGTTTAAATCAGTAAATTAATAATAAACTGTGAAGCATTTCGCAAAGAGGTAAAACTGATCAGCGTAATTTTATTTGGTACTAATATTTTTTATAGTTGCCTTTCACAACTTCGAGAAAAGTTATACCTAATTCTTAGAAAAGGTTGTCGTTCAAATCTGTCGCTGTAATTGTGAAGTGTTTACACATACTGTACAGCAAATATCACCTAATCTGTTTCGCAGTATGGTCTGCGAAACCAATCAAGTCAATAATCTGTTTGTCTCGTACTGTCCGAGGTTTTACTCAAATGTCGAACACAGATCACAGAAATACTCTCCGCCAATCGTCAGCAATTGGTGAGTGATCTTGAGACACAGTTCCTCGGACCTGAACGATTCATGTAATCATCGCTTGCAGCGTAGTGTATCTGGATTGCCCCCATTGCCTAAACATAGCCCTGCTGCTCTTGAACTTTATTTTTTCATACACGTGTATATATTATACATGTAGTTATGTTTCCAGAAAGAACTATTTATTTATTTTTTAGGGTTTAATGACACTTTAACAGCCAAGGTCATATTGTGTTGGTGACAGTTTTACGGGTGGAAGAAGCTGGAGTAGTATCCAAAGAGAACCACTGAGCAATGACGAGCAGCTGCCAGCTCCCCAATATCATAAATCCGCACTGCAGCACAGGCAGGGTTAGATTGGTTGAAGACATGAGCACCATTGACGTGCAGTACACCTTAGTACACATCATTATTGTGCCACCATGTGGACAATCAGGGTTAAGTGCCTTGCCCAAGGACACAACGCAGGAGTCTGAATCAATTACTCAGATGGTCACCCATCCAAGGACTAACTTGGCCCGGCATTGCTTAACTTCGGTGTGCTGACGATGCCCCCATTTGAAGAACTATCAGTATTACTATAACTGTCAGCTTCAGCCACAGTTACTGTGTGCTCTCAACGAATCCTGGTCGTTTCGGCACCGGGTCGTTTCGGCACCGGGGCAAGTCATTTCTGCACCTGCCCAGGTCGTTTCGGCACCGAGTCGTTTCGGCACAATGTCGTTTTGGCACCTAGGCATTTTATCATTGTTGGGTTAAAAAAAACATAACAACAATTTAAAATTTGCCTCCAAATTCAAAGTTTTATTATATTTATCTTAAAAATTGATGAAAACAACAACATTTTTACATTTGTGGCCGCATATGAAAATAGCAACATTCAGTTTAACATAGCACAATATCAAATATCATTATAGCACAAAAAATCAAGCATCATAAGCATCACGAGATAAATATGTACAACTGTTTTCAATGTAGATATGAATATTGTGAAGAAAAGTGGTATAAATTACACAATTTTTAGAAATTCATCTTTTCGTTCTATTCTAAGTAAATACGGGCTAGGAGACATTAATCTTTCTTTCTATTCTCCGTAAATACGCAACTAGGAGATTAAAATAATTACCCCAGCTTTTATGGTGACATCTATATGTTTCCCGGGTTCAGCTGGATGAGCATGCTCCTTCAGGCCTTTCTGGTATGTTTCACCATCTTGGATCACGGTTGCTGGACAGTTCGCTCCTCATTCCCGTTTTGTGCAGTGCCATATATGTGTGGTCATTTTTTTGTTTTTTAACAGTGAAGCTATAGCAGCTGTCGTCTTCTAGCATCCACTTTCCACGTTTTGTACCTGAGTCTATGATGTGATACATACTCTCTGGGTTTGAAGTTGATGCCTGCACAGCAGCAGTACCTTCTGTCTCTTCTGATACTGAATGTTCAATTACGGCTTCCCGCGTTTGAAATGATGAGTCAATGTTAAAAGACTGTGTATGTTCAGACCTCGGTTCCTCATCCACTGTGTTAAATTAATGCTGAACAAAGAAACTAGCATTAGGCCCAGAAACACTATTACTGTCGTCAATATTATCACGACTATTAGTATTATTTTCACCACTGACATTGTCATTACTATTTGGTTGAGAGCATTCTGTGCATGACCATTCCACAATTCTATGTTGCCTAATCGCTTCTCTGAATTGATTCTGGGTAACTCCCGTTCCACACTTTCTGTGCTGCCATCTTGAGCATCCATCACATTGAAGCCCATGTTGACGGGGTCAGACTTTATAGGAAAATTCTCTCTTCTAACAACAAACATCTAAGGGGCCGAATTCTTTCAGTCAAGTTATTTCTGTTGCTCACACCCTGTTATGTTTAATCACTGCAGAAACAACTACATCGGGTCACCCTGCTAGTGTTATGTTTAATCACTGCAGAAACAACTACATCGGATCAATCAAAATGGGGGCGCAGCTCTGATCGCTTTGAAAACAAAGCCATACAAAACACAAAGAAATCATTTCTCTTCGAACTTAATTAAAAATTTAATATCATTCAATACAGTTCCAAACTACTTCAAACCAAAAAAAAAAAAACAGTGTAAAATATTCATAATATATACTGAATATACTCTATTAAACAACTAAAATACATGACAGAATAAAGTGCCAAAAGAATTTAATCAGGTGCCGAAACGACTTACTGCAGGTGCCGAAACGACCTACTCCAGGTGCCGAAGCGACTTTTCCCAGGTGCCAAAACGACCTGAACACTGGTGCTGAAACGACTCGGTGCCGAAACGGGATCGGGACGTTACGGCCTTGAGACGTTTCAGCCCTGGGACATTTCGGCCTTGAGACGTTTCGGCCTGGGACGTTTCGGCCTCGTAGAAAGAGGGTGTAGAGACAATGTAAATAAAATAGATTCAGATGAAGAATGCTCTGACAATCTGTGTACACTGATTTTCTGCCTGACAGTACACATACTGGTTACTATTTCTTGGCCCCACTGATCACAGTGAAAACATGTTGTGGCTCCTGCATTATTCTCAGTTCATCAATTATTCCATTGGTTGATTATCTGCATTATCAACACGGGAAGTATTATTTTAAATAATACTGAATCTGAAAAAAGTGTAATAACTAACGTTTATTCGTTGAAAATGCTGTGGTTGAGCTTTTTCAATGAATAAACACGAAATTATTGGTGACAGATATATATAAAAATTTGGGTTAGTCTTATCTAGCAATGAGTTAAATTATATTAAATCTGATAGAATTGTAACAATTTTGCATTTATTTGTTGGAAAAGCTGAAGTGAAACCTTTTCAATGAATATTTACGCAAAATTATTGAGACAAATTTAGATAACAATTAATGTTACAGACGTATCTATGCTCCCATTCACTCCAAGCTTCCTTTAGTCGTTTTTCAAGTATGACATAATGGTTTGCTGTTTTTTAACACAAACTGACTTGCTAAGACCTAACCCAAGAATCATCTATATGAGTGACAACTAACCTCTTATCACTGTGTTTAATTATGTACTGATCTGTGAAAAAAATCCTCTACAGGTGTAAATGTTGAATAATATTTAAAAATATTTATTGACTCATAAGCAAATATTTATTTATTGGGACGAAATGACTTGGTAAAAATTTAAAAAGTGAGACGTTTCGGACTCCTAAAGTGGGACGTTTCGGCCTTTTATGGGGCCGAAACGTCCCGGCCGAAACGTCCAAGGCCGAAACGTCACGAACCCGCCGAAACGACCTGCACCCCTCTCAATTCCACTAGTTTCTTCACTCATTTGCTTTTGGCTCCACTAGACAACCGACTTGCACAACAATAAATAGCAGAATTCAAATTCTGTATTGGAGGAGAAGTCGTGTCAATAACATTGCATTATTATATTAGCACCGCCCCAATTTATTGCAACTTGCAAGTCGGTACTTTGTGGTAATTATGCTGACTGCAGAATCTTGCTGCATGCGACATGTTCCACGATATGTAGGCTTGTATTTAAAAATGAACATATAAAAATTACTTTCCATCTTACCCAGAGTTATTGATGATGAATAAGCTGTGTATCATAGTTATTAGAAGCAAATACGTCAAGAAAATTATGAGAATTGGAAACCGGAAGTACAACGCATCATCTGAGGGGCCCGGTTGATTCACTCTCGGCACAGCACAAACTGAGACGGAACAGGGATTCCACACAATCAACCACAAACAGAACATGTGAGGGAATTAAGCTAAACGCCAATAAAACCCAACGAATCACCTTTACTCGCAAGAAAAATAAACGTGATTTTGACCTAAAACTTATGGATAACACCCACTCCCAGAATGCAAAGAGGCGAAATTCCTGGGCATCACCTTTGATCAAAAATTGTCTTTTAACAAATACACCGACGACATGGCGAAAAAGTCACCAAACGCATTAACTTATTGAAAATGCTAGAGGGAACTTCATGGGGAGCCAACCAGTTCACCCTACTCAAACTATACAAAGCCTTTGTGCGCCCAGTACTCGAATACGGTGCAATCATACTAACTGACCTCAATCAAACTAATATGGGAAAACTCCAGAAGGTCCAAAATCACGCACTTAGAGTTGCCCTCCGCGCCCCATGGGACACACTCATCAAAACACTCCACGACAGGGCCGATATCCCCACCATTAAAGACCGCCTAGCCACCCTGGCCGCGAAAAATCATGACCGGTTAGCCGACACCGAACTAATCTCCGAACTTGGAGCCATTTGCGAAAGCCGACAAAAGCCCAATAATTGCAATCAAAACTAAGACCGCCCGAAAAAACTAGGAACGAGAAGGTGAAATAACAGGCAGAGTAACAGCTTAATTGTGGCCTTCTACCAGAAAGGGCTGCCTTCACCGACTCAACTAAAACTACTTCAGGATTAAATATTGTTAAAAAACTAAATAAATAGGGAACGAGAAGGTGAATAAACAGGCAGAAAAACAGCTTAACTGTGGCCTTCTACCAGAAAGGGCTGCCTTCACCGACTCAACTAAAATTACATCACGATTGGATACCGTAGATCTCACTTCCGGTCGGAGGGGTCGGCCCACACAGGACGCTCGCGATACCAGGCGCGAGCGTTTTGTGTGGGCTGGGCCCCCGGCTGGAGGTGGGATTTGCAGTGTTTAATCGTGATCCAAAATAAACTCAAACTAATCTAAATATGGTCGAAACCAGCGAAGGGCATAACAGAAACACCATCGGGTGTGGTTTAGTGTCTAAACCTGTTACCCTCCCGCTACAAACTCACTATCACCTTAAAAAGGTGATCTAACTGGCAGATTAACAGCGTAACTGTGGCCTCCTTCCAGAAAGGGCTGCCTTCTCCGACTCAGCTAAAGATTAGCTCACAAAATTAAAACATAATGTGCCACTTTTATCTTTTTATTTTTACATATTCTAATGAAAACTAATTCTGCCTTCTTCTTTTAAGCAGGTACACAGACGATGCTTTTTGACCAGCACCCCAATAACCGCTATGGACAGTCTAACCGTTATAGAAACGGTAACCCCCATGGTTCCTGAACATCCTCCACTCCATCCCTAATAGTGGTCGACCACTTTAAGGGAGGTGAGCGTTGGTCCTGCGTCCCGCCTCTGCCCCTTTTTGCAAGCGCATTGCGCATCTTTTTGTCCCAACCCATTAGGATTACAATACAGACCTGCCCCCGAACCAGGTAAGTTCGGGTCTTCTTCTTGGTGGTCCCCGAAAGGGGTCGTTGTTGTTTCCTTCAAAGACATCCTATCAAACAGAGACAGCCTGACGCAGATTATACTTGCCAGTGATGGCCATCACTCAATATCATCTCCGAAGTGGCAGACTATACTTGCCTGAAAATCCAGATCGACAGCACCCTCGGGGAGAGGTAGTACCTTTGTGAGAGGCCCCAACCTCTCACACTGGTCCTCACCCGAGGGTTCAACCGACATCAGTCAAAGAGACCATCACGCCGCAACCGGTGACACCTGCCGAGTACCTGAACCTGTTCCTCCTTCAACACGAATAGACATGTGGAAATTAGTCATTTACAGTCAATGAGGTTCGAAAGGGGCTTGTTCCCCATACCGTCCCTGCGCGCCTTTGGCGTGTTAAACCATTCCATTCGATTTTAGTCACTTGTCGTCGACGAACTCTCAGAAAATGATGAAACGGTGACCTATTTACAATCTTGAAAATGTTGCTTTTTTCTCTGTTACTGCTTTCCGTTTCGAAGTGAGTTTTGGTAAGGACCGAAGTTGCAAACAGGTGAATTTGGGTGACATTCCTTAAATTCTTTATTGAGTTGTTTATGCGGGATTTGGAAGTTAAATTTACGTCGCCTGATTGGTGCTGTGTTAATTGCTCTTCTTTTTATACGCACGAATGCTGAACTTAGTAAATGTTTTGGTGGTTGCGAAAATGACTTTGAACTCATCACACAATAACCCAAATGTGTTTTTGCGGCCATGATTGATTGCTCTCCTTTCCAGCTTCTACATTTACCTGCATTTTAGAATGGAAAGACTGGAGATCTCCACACAGCAAACGAATGCAACTGGAGACCTTCTGGAGCTCTCCTGGAGAGCAAAAAAAAAATAAAAACACACCCCAAGTGCTCATTTGACTTTTCTTCGGTAGCAGCTTAAACACCAAAATTAAAGTTCTGCTCAGGTGACTTCGACCAGTTTGACGAATTCGGTAAATGTTAGCTCATCCCCGCCCTCCAAATTTAGCCCCCCCCCCCCCCCACACACATGAACAACTGACCCCTTAATTGATTCATGATAGGTGTTTTTGATTACATCAAAGTAAATATGTCTTCACGTGATTCAACGCCATAGAATCATACCAACGCCATGCAAAAACTCCACGCTGATGGTACTTGATTAATGTTGAGTGTCCCACATTAGATATCACTGGTACACTTGACTGGTCAAAGTTAAATGAAAATGACACATGCCATGGAAATATATAAAAGCCACGAAGATTTGGAGCCTGGACCTCTCGAACAGATGTCAACATCGTTGTTGTTGAGTGTCGCCCATAGTTTTACCCTCCCCAGACCAACTCATTAATTACACAACTACATTGCAGCAACTCACGAACATACTGAAAATATTACCACAGAACAGCTATAAGCAAACTTACGCAATCACCCAGAGTGGTTGCGGACAGACGAATATCAGCGCGTTGCTTAATAATCTGTCAAGTTCATCGCGGTCCCCAACAACAGATGCCAGCATCGTTGTTGTCGTTGCGTGCCGTTCGTAGGTTTACCGTACCAGGGCCCACTTTATTAAGCACACAACTATGTCATTCTCCTTTGACTGTCGATCAGTTGGACGCTCCACTGGATTCTCCGTGAGCACCACTAACCACAGCAAAATGAACTTTCCATAGAAGCTATTGGACATGTTAACATGTCTGAATGTGGGTAACACCAGAAACTCGACCATCCATGTTTCTGGTGATACCTGCCAGGTGATCTTGGACTTTCCAATACCACCTGGAATGGCTCCAACAAAGAGACCAAAGAAGCCGACAGCCCGACCACCGGCCGCTCTGGGGAGTGGTAGCACCTTTGCACAGTCGGGCTCTTATCCACATCCGGAGAACGCTGAGAGGACCAAGTGCGAGAAGAAGAAGAGAAGCTCGTCCTCAATGCGCCGGGATGCCAAACGCTCAGAGGATTGGAAGAAAAAGAAGACAGAAGAATCCCGCAAAGAGAAGGAAGAGGAGATGGAAATCCACATCTCTAGCCCGCCAGAAAAAACACCAACAGACACCACCCATTCATCAAACATATCTCTCTCCAGTTCCATCTCCAGTCTGGACCCTCACGCTAAACAGGAAGGTGATGAAGAAATAAGCAAGCTTGCCCACGAACTGGAACAACAGATCATGGAAAATGAAGAGTCGATACACAGCTCCCCGCTGAAGAGCTAAAACGGTAGAGCTCATGGAAGAAACTAAGAGAGAAGCCACTCTCCGAAATGAACGACATGGAAAACCAGCTGGTAGAACTCAGAAGGCAACGGCGGCACTACAATCTAACGTCGTTTTGGCAACAACACTCGCTCAAAACACGACGGAACTACAACCTCTACTGCCAACGGAACTACAACCTCTACGGTGGAAAGTCAAGGAATCTCCACCTCCACCGCCAAAGAAGAAACGGAAGAAGCAAAAGAAGTAGGAAGCAAGACCAGCCGAGCAGCCACCAGACCACTACGACGCATCCCCAAATGCAGATTTTTTCGGAGAGATATCACATCAACCCATGTACATACTGACAACGCTACTACAAAAGATCGACATGGGATCTTACCAAAAAGTGTAGACCGAGTCGGGATAAGGTGTAGACAGAAATTTAAAAATTCGATAAAAAGTTAATGCCCTCGTCCTTGCGCGCCGAATTCTAAATATAAACTTTTTGTTACTCATGTTTGCTGGAGACGAAAAATGAAATTATCTGGGGGTTTTTGACAGAAAGCCGAGTTCAGCTGTGTACTCACCAGTGAATTCAATTATCACTACAGAAATCAGTTGAAAGCCGATTTCAATTCGATTATTTGACAATCACTTATCAAAACCTTTGTTTGATAATTGTTATTATAATTGTAATAATGGTAATCGACACTGGGCCCTTTCAGTATTTGGTATTTGATGGGGATAAAGTGTACCGGTATTTATTTATTGGACAGTTTGTGAGGCACAAGTTAAGGCACTTCTGTGTAAAAACAACTTGCAATTTTTTTTTTCTTGGGGGGGGGGGGGGGGGGGGGTTATAGCATATTGATATCAGAATAACAACCACATATGTTCAGTAATAGTGGTAAAATGAAGAAATACGGAAATTCGGGGGTCCATTATTTGCAAGCATAGCCCTAAAAAGAGTCAGGAGTTTTCTTGGTTAGTTCTAGTGACTTATACATGCCAGTTGGGTGAATACACCCTCTGAAATAATAAATATCATTAAGGTATGTTCAATAATATTTATTGTAATTTAGGAATACGAAATTGGGGAGAGGGTATTTTATTGTCTGGCATTTTTCTAGCAAGGGTCCTCAACAAGGTGGTTTGGTTAGTTCTACTGAATTATGTTTTCTGTGTCTCGGTAATGAAGTATTCAGGGCCCTATTAATAAATGATATACATGTACCAAATATTTACCATAATGATAGTAAATAGTGTATATCCAACAAATCGCTATTCATCAGCATGATGGCAACTAGCCGAACTGCCATTTAAAATGTTTTCAACAAACTGCAAACCAAGAGTCACAGTGAAAATACAAAGGGTTCGGGGTCAAATCAACCTTGAGTCGATTCGGTTTGAGTCGATTCGGCCTGAGTCAATTCGGTCTATTTTGAGGCCGAATTAGGCCGAAATGACCCACTTTCAAACAAAAATGGTTTGCATTTCGCTGAAAATTTGATTGTCATGTAATCTAATTGGGAAATTTATATTTATTAAGGTTTTTTATTAAAGTTATTATTTGAATATTTTTTAATGATTTTTGATATATATTGTATATTTTGTGGAAATAAAAAATTTAATTTGATGTTTTTTATCAAATTTTTTCTATATTCTGTAAAAAAAAATAAGTTCTTAACTTTTTGTTTGAATATAATCCATTAAAAGTCCAACATTTGATTCCAAAATAGTTGAAACCGAAACTTGTCCACTCACTACTAGAACCATTCCATCAACTGACTTGAAACAACTTGTTCACAGAATTTGAATGAATGAAGTTTTAGCGCACCGAAGGCGCACAGGACTTTGTGGGATTGGAGATCCCTTGCGACCCGAATATCTTTATTTGCTTATGGACCCATGGGAGTTGGAAGGGAGGGTCAATAATCTTATTTGGTTCGAGTGTGTGCACTGGCAGACGGGTACTGGGGTCAGACCCCCTAGAAAACCGAACTGGACGGAGACTAGGAATTGTGCATAGCTACAAGAATTCTGGTCTGTGTTTTATTTAGAAATGTGGGCATATTTATAGTAATACATGAACCGCTGTTTGATGGTTGTTTTAAAAAAAAAGAAGAAAACCCAAACTGTCGCTGGTTTGGAGGCAGCCCCAGCATATTGTCCATATCGGTTATAAAAAAGGGGGAAAATCCACCAATATGTGTTTTTGAAAGCTGGGAATCATTCATCAGCCTATAAGGGAGAGTGGATGCTGAACATTTGCCATCTGGTCTACCTTCAGGGGGAACAGATGCCGGGGTGATGAAAAAAAAAAAAAAAAAAAAAAAACATCACTCTCACACACATACACTCAAAAGCCCTTAAAAGGACTGTTATATATTTATTCATATGTTTGTTTATTTAAAATGTACATCGGTCCCAGTCAGGCAAGCTTGTTTCAAACCTTGCTTGGTGTTTGGTTTCACTATGTATGTTTAACAAAAAGCTTGTTCCAATGGTTCAAGAACATTGAAAGTGTTTCGTTAAGAAATTTACACGCCGAGAGAGATAGAAATCTGCTATTGTATATTATGACTCTTGTGTGATTGTTGTTATGATGGGGCGAGGGGTGGGTTTCTTTGTAGCCAACAACACACACGCAGAGTTGCGAGACAGTCCTCACAGACTCAAACCTAAAGTTCTCAATGAGTAACGAGGCAATCCTCACTGACTCCACTCCTCCATATCTTTATTAGAGAGGGATAGAAATCCGCTATTGCATATTGTGCATGTTGTGCAATTGTTGCTGTTGATGGGGTGATTGGTAGGTTCTCCGTAGCCTACTCCCCACAGGCAGAGTTTCGATGCAGTCCTCACAGACTCAATCCTAAAGTTCTCGAGTAGCGAGGCCGAATCTTCCCAGGGTCGAAAATTCTAAGGCCAAATCTTCCCAGGGTCGAATCATCCTGATCCCCTCTCTCGTTGCAGTTGCTGCTGGCGTTGCTTCTTCTCACGGGACCGACCAGGGCTCCCCATTTGGCTTGTCCCGTCCTAGCGGAATTGAAATTTCCATCTGACGCGCGGCCAACACCAACAGAAGCTCCCAGCCATTTGGAAGCATCAAATGATCTGGGAGGGGTGGGTCAAACCTTTGACAGCGTATGTGCCTCATTACCGTTCGCTGCATGTGGATTGCGTGACTGACTGGCCTGATGGAGCCAGTGGCAGACTATACTTGCCAACGAGGGCTGCCATCAGGCGCACTCAAATTACCAGATTATACTTGCCTGAAGACACCAAAAGACACCACTCCCGGGACTACTATCAAATATGAACTGCCGGAGACAACCTATACTTGTCAATGAAGGCAGCAACTAGTTCAGAGCATCACAACGTTAATGTCTGGATCTACATTCCCGAAGAATCTACAAAGAAACTGCCACAGATTGTCGGCGTGTCGGCGGACTGGATCCTGGTGGCTTTCAACACTCATTTCCTTCTACTTCTTTGCGGCTGATAGACGAGGGGGATTACTATTCATTTTACTGGTAAAGAGGTCGTAAAGAGTTAGTTTACCCTGAAGGATGCTGGATTTTCTTGAGAAATTTAGGCAAATATTTTTTATTGACTTCCCTCGACGCCCCTCCCGGAACCGCCCCCACTGCCATAACCCCAATTTCGTTGACAGTAGGATCTGGTGAGTGTCTCGATTTCCTACACTGAATGTTTGTGACCACTCCACAACGAATCGCAGCAGGGTGAACAAAAATGGCACTGCGCTTTGGAATAGCTGCAGTGAAGTACCTCCCGGGAAGCCTCAACTATTACATAATTTCACTACTTTGGTGCAATGGCAGAAACATTCCACTCTATGTATTCACTGATCCCGATCATGCAGTAAAGTAGTAATCCGAATCACTAGACCCTTATCAGTTTCTCACTGGACATTTGCCACATATAAATAAAAATAAAAACAACAAAACTAAATCCAGAAAAAGAAAAGTCCTAGAATGCACACTGCGTTAACATGTAGTTTGAGCCGTCTGCACCAATTTCGAACTCCCGAATTAGGGGAAGCATAGTCTCTTGTGGATCTCGTGTCTGATCTGTGGACTCTTGGGGAACTCATGTCTGACCCACATAATTAACAAAAATACCTTGATTTAACATCTAATAACATTTCGATGCGTGTCCTAGTCGAGCTATACAACGCGATTTCACACTCAATAATGCGTGTGCAGCCCGTTGATTTGCTATTTGTCACATGGGGCCAATACTATAAAACTTTTACAATTGTATTTACTAGAATTGTATTTTCTAGTTTTGACTTTAACTAGGTTGAAATGAAGCATTAGCATTTTCAAAGATGTGGCGATATGCCAGTTGGCAAATTGCCATATATTTTAAAATGCTAATGGTTCATTTTAGTCAGTTATATTAATAGGCAGAAAATACAATTCTAGAAAATACAATTGTAATAGTTTTATAGTATTGGCTCCTGAACAAACACAGTCATTTACGTGTTAAACATTAGAACTAAACCAGCGATGGATGGAAATATTGTTGTGTATAAATGGAAACAGATCAGGTTAGCAGGTTAACAGTACTGTTGATAGCAAATGTAAAAGCGGAGATTTTCATATTATATGTTCGCCAGGAAAATTACGTTGAGTTAGAAGGTACTGGCCCGGTGGGGGAACAAAGAGAAGAAAAAAAAATGTTTTAATAAGGACCCAAATTGTGAATGAAATACATCTTTGCCAACCTCAAAGTCAGCAGAAGAGATAAATTATAGAGTATGCGAGAAATACAAGTTTCAGGTAACTATAGCAGCTTCATTGCTGCTGCTGCTGCTGCATCATCATCATCATCTCTCTCTCATCCGACCACACTAAATACGTTAACCCCCTGTTGCTGTAGACTGTAAAATAGTGACCGAATGGCGCCTACATTCTTTTCCATTTATAGAAACATCAGTTTGTTGCCCTAAACTGAAACAAGCTCTTCGTGCTTGTAGATTCGGTACACGGATATAAAAATCCGACCACACTAAATACGTTAACCCTCTGTTGCTGTAGACTGTAAAATAGTGACCGAATGGATCCTACATTCTTTTCCATTTATAGAAACATCAGTTTGTTACCCTAAGCTGAAACAAGCTCTTCAAAATTAGAAGATAGGACGAAATTAATTTAACAGCTCGGGGCATTTATAAGGTGAGGGCATAACAATGTTTCTCGATCCATCGCTTTTCAAGTTCAAGTATGTGTCACAACCCTATCAAATACATTCTGGAGGTAAATTATTTTTAGTTGTGGTCTTTGTAATCGGATAGATTACAAGACAATGACAACAGAACTACGAGGATTTAATTGTATTTTCAATCTTGTTTTTAAATGTTTTCTTTTGTTTATGGAACAGAACAGTGCAAACTCTCTCATACTGCTGGTATTACACAATGTTTACAGATCATATTTGGTATTTAGTACCCAATTCATCTTTACACATCTTCAACATGGTATTGTTTTAGACGAAGATATTATCCCAAAATATAATAATGGCTAATATCAACAAAATAACACTAGACGAGGTCCAGTCAAATGATATCTATAATTTTATAACCCTCTACAACAATGACATTTACACAGATGTTCATAATCTTGACATGCCATTCTCCATTCTCGATCACGACTGTAAGTACTTCTCGCCATAAACATTTAGCCAGTCAATAGCCAAGGATGACTACCCTTTGTCTTTGTTTAATATAAATTGTCAAAGTCTAAATTACCATTGGGACTCACTCAGTGATTTGCTGTGTAGTATTCAACATCACAGGGACACCTTTGATGTCATCGGCCTTACGGAAATATTCAAAATTCCGGATAACCTCCATTATAGATTAGATGGATATCAGCCGCTTTTGCATAAAACCCGTCCCAGTACGGATGACGGCAGAGGTGGCGTCGGGATATTCGTTAAAGAGAACGTAACCTATCAGATACGGGAAGATTTATCAATTTTCATTCCCCACGTCTTCGAATCTATATTTATTGAAATTAATTATCGCCATAAACGATCAGTTATATAGTAATCGGAACTATTTACAGACCTAACACCCCGCCCAGGACTGATCTGGACGCATTTATCTCAACTTTTTCAAGAATTTTAGATGAGGTAAACTCCGAACACAAAAAAGCATATATCATGGTAGACTTCAATATAGATCTCTTGAAATTCAGAAAACATAATAAAATTGACGAATTTATCGACCTTCTTTTTCGCGAATGGCTTTCTTCCCTGTATTACTAAACCGACAAGAATATCGGACCACTCCGCAACCCTGATAAATCATATTCACACAAATAATCCCGTTATAGGGTCTAAATCGGGTAGAATCACTGCAGATATCGCGGAACACATTGATACAGTTTACTGTGAACCGAGCAGCATCAAGACCAAATGTGTTCACGAGGTTTCTATGCGTATATTTAGTGAAAGAAATATAGCCACATTTAAACAACTTTTTGAAAATTTACCAAACGATATTTGATACCGCGTTTCCACTCAAAACCATGGTTATGAAACACAAGTACACCAAGCGGCAGCCATGGATGACTGCTGGTCTGATACAATCATCGGTCAATAAAAATAAATTATATCGTAAAAAGTTAAACTCCCCTACTGAAATGAACAAATATAATTATCGACATTTTTGTCAGATCTTCAACAGGCTCAAAAGCAGGAGCAAAACCGTATACTTCGAACGGATTCTGCTAGAAAATAAACATAATATGAAGAGAACATGGGAAATATTAAGGAATGCGATTCACGCCAGCACACCCGTTTCCACCCCACCTTCTTGCTTTAATATTGAAGGTGTACATATTTCCACCACCACTGAAATTGCACAGGAATTTCCACTATAGGTCAAAAAGTAAGTGACCAGGTCCCTTCATCAGAAACGAGTTACACAAAATATATGAACTATGTAAATCCTCATACATTCTTCATAACACCAACGACACCACAGGAAACAATATCTATAGCAGGTAATATGAAATCAAAAATAAGTAGAGACTGTAATCTGAAGTAAAGTTATGAAGTTAGATATTAATGAAGTCGCCAGCCCGATGGCCCATATAGTAAACATGTCATTTGTGAATGGTATTGTGCCTGACAAAATGAAAATCGCGAAAGTTCATCCAATATTCAAATCTGCCAACCCTAAGGATATCAATAACTATAGACCAATCAGTATACTGCCCGTATTTTCAAAGGTGCTTGAAAAAACAGCTTTTAGACGACTGTAGACGACTGTATTTTTTTTAATAGTTTTAATGTTTTATATGAATATCAGTATGGATTTAGGGCCAACCATTCAACAACTCACTCAGTATTGCAGTACTCCACAATGTAGCCGGTAATAACGACAAAGCGTCTAAAGATTGCACTTTGGCCGTATTTTTAGATTTTGCAAAAGCTTTCAACACAATAAACCACAATATATTACTTAGTAAATTAGAGTCATATGGCATTAGAGGAATTAATAACAAATGGTTCAAAAGTTATCTATCAGGGAGGTCCCTGTATGTAGAGTATTTAGGTTCTAAATCTGACACGAAGACTATCTGTTGTAATGTACCACAAGGCTCCATACTGGGGCCGCTTCTTTTCCTCATCTATATCAACGATATTTCCTGCTCGACAAATTTGAACTTACTATCCTTAGAAGACGAGACACCGGTTCATAATTCGCATCATAACATCGATACTCTTTTCGACAATATAAACACAGAACTTTTCAATTTAAGTGTGTGGTGTTCCGCCAATAAGATAGTTTTGAATGCCAACAAATCTAAATACATAATCATCCAACCAACAAATAGCAGATACATCTCTAATGGTAGAACAATCTCAACGACAATGAATTAAAACAGGTTGGCAACAGCCCATACCGAGCTTACTGACAAATTTCTTGGAATACAAAAAGACGAAAACCTAAACTTCAAACAACATATCGAGATGGTTAGAAAAAAAATATCCAAAGCCATTTGTGCATTAAACAAAGCAAAAAACTTGCTTCCCAAATCCGCATTAAGAACTCTATACTTCTCGCTTATACATAGTCATTTAGTTTATGGATTTGAGATTTGGGGTAACGCTAAGGCTGCAAATAGGTTATTTCTCCAACAAAAAGAGCGATGTGAATAATTAGTAATAAAAAGTATAACTCCCATACAGATCCCTTATTTAAAAGTAATAATATACTCAAGCTTAAAGATATTTATAAACTGCGTGTATTTCTTCTTATGTTTGACTGGAAAAATAACAACAACCTTCCAAATTCATTTAAAAATTTCTTTGAAGTCATCAACAATCCATCTGGCATGAGGACCAGACAGACCGGGCAGGTATATAGCAGTACTACCCGAACGCACTCCGCAGGTCAGCTTCCTGGGCACATGTTGTCTTCTATATGGAATGAACTTGACAATAACTTTCAATGCATTGTTCCGAGATCAAAATTTAAAAAAAACGCTCTTCAGAACTTTAATCAACTCATATTCGACTCTTGTTAATTGCAACAATTCAACCTGCCCTGATTGCGGGAATAGATAAAGACACAATCCGTACTGATGCTCATCTTTTACTGGATCATATGAATATATGAATGACACAATTCTAGAGCTCACAAGACCCATCCACCTAAACTAAAAAAGAAAAAAGAACAGAAGAGAAATATTTCCATTCATATCTATTTCCCATTTGAAAGCATTTAGGTACAAAGGGGAATGCGAATAAGTCAAACAAGAGATTGTTATATTATATTTACGAATGGGTATAATACTGTACAATCCTCAGTGTAAAATGAAATGAAATGAAAATGAAATGAAGTTTATTCAACAAAATACCAAATTTACAAGTGAGATTTGTTCAAAGAGTTTTACATATATGGAATACGCTGGTAAATTGTTGGGAGACAACATAGCCACATTGGCTGTCTTCCTGTTGCCCCCAGGAAGTGAAAAAGACTACACAGAAATGATTACACAGAAATGGAGTAGACTGGATATTTATGTTCATAAGTACCACTGCCCATGGCTCAGCTATTGAGTGAATGATCAGGAGAAGGAAGACCTAGAATCAACATGCTGGCCCCTTCCCAGTCTACGCGAAAGACTGCACCCGATATGCGCAAGTGTAATCTGACGGAAGACTACAAAATTGGACAAATAAGATTAAACGAGAGATGATGGGTCAAGACATGATAGGGAGATTAATTCGAGGTCGGGTGGGATGAGATAACTGGAGAAGTCACCGGCATAAGCTGGCAATGGCGTCATACGATTAAGAATGTTTTTTTTTCTTGGCAGGTAAGACTCGAACAGTCTTCGCCTTGAGTGGAAGTGTTTAAAATATGGCTCGTTTGTAACTATGAGGTGGGAATGTTATTGGCAAATAGGGCGATTTCTGTCTTCATTGACGTCATATATAAGGTCGCCATAGTGCCACAATGCCCTTTGTCCCACTGGCACATAGAGCACTCTGGCACCCGGGCGACGACTTCTTTCTCTCATATCAAGTGTCCCACAGGGAAGTGTGGCGACGTGCATGTGTTATTGAGCGTTAGGTCTGCAGTCTGGAACCTTTGATACGAACAGGTAACATGTGAGGAGTAGCTTGTTACGCATTCTTTTATAAGTTGTTTCCTGAAAACATGTCTGGAAGGTAGGGCCCATAAGTTAGCATCAATTCCATTCCAAATCTTTGGAAAGCTATGTTTTGGAAGTTTGGCAGAGAATTGGGTTCTAGCTTTCTGCGACTGTATCATGCCAACTTGTCTTCTTTGATGTCCGAATAAAGAGTGTACACTAAAAATGTTTTGAATGGGTCGGGCAAACTATCAAACGGGGTAAACAAATACCCCACCTGCACAAATACCCCATTCAGTATGTTCGTTGTTTGAATCCATATTATTTTTCACCTCTAATTATTTTGTAACCTGTAAACGAATTAGCTAAGAAATTGTAAAGTACTTGCACTGTTATGTTCCTGTAATAACAACTTCTGCAAGGGGGCAGCAGGAAGACGGCCTAACTGGCCATGTTGTCTCCCAGCAATGTACCACATCTTAAAATTGTGCTTTGTGTATAATATTGTTTAAACATATGTACATTGTTGAATAAAGTTTCATTTGATTTGAGTCCAACAACCAAGCGCAGGGCGCCCGGCGCTTGGAGGCCTGGCTTGATAGGAGAAAGGCAGAGACGAAGAAACGGGAAACGTAGAGGGAGACAACCGTCGAATCACCTCCACCATCCCATCCCAGAAGAATACACCAATCAGCAATTTGAAGCATACAAGATCCGGGATCAAGGTTTCCATCATCACATGAAACAAATTCTTCCTCCTCCTCCTCCTCCAAAAAAAAAAAAGAAACAGAAAAAGAACAAACGCCGATAACCTGGGCCCGGCCTCTTTCCTCCTTTAACGCGCATGTCGTAGAAAATTTATCACCATGCAGCTACAGAGGGACGAAATGGGCTGCCCCAAATCGCCCCTGCGCGCCTTGTGCGCGCGAAACCATTCATTCACCTCCAGAGTAATGTTTTCCTTATTTCTTCTTTTTAAGGGGGGGGGGGGGGGGGGGGGTCTTTCTTTTCATACATTTAACATTTTATTTTATTTATTACATTTTTACATTTTATTTTAGTTTTGTAACTTTTCATTTTTCTTTGTTACTTTTCATCGAAGGTGGAAATTTTCCACTGATGAGGAAACTTTTCTGATCTGGTGAAAGCTTTTCTCCCTCCTAAAGATTCTTCTTCACTTGGGGATGCGACGTGCATCCATTAAGTGGAAATGCTTTGGTGGTGTTCTTTGGTTGTCGACTCGCTTACTTCCCGCTTCTTACTTCCTTTGTTTCTTCTTTTTTTCTTTGTTGCCGGCGATGCATTGACTTTTGATGGTGGGGACTGTGGTTCCGTGATGATCTTTGGTTGCTGAGTGTGATTTCGTGCCATAACGACCTGAGTACTTAGTTTGTCTGTTTTCTTACTTAGCTCTGCCAGTTGGATATCAAGGGCATCCTTAGTCTCTTTGGGCTTCTTTTGGAGCATGAACTGAGCGTTTTCCTTGAGCTGTGTGGTTAGCTCGGTTTCAGCGGTAGAGCTGTGGGTTGACTCTTCTGTTCACACGATCTGTTGTTCCAGTTCGTGGGCGAGCTTGCTTAAATCTTCGTCTTCCTCTCCAGCGTGGGGGTCCAAGCCAGAGATGGTGCTGGAGAGAGAGGTATTGTGTTCTCAAAATTCGCAACCCCAATTTCCATAGATGGACGAAAAAAAGGAAAACACGGCCACATCTACCACAACCTCTCCATCGCAACCACCTCCTCCTAAAATGACCAAACAAATAGAAGACATAGGTGCCGCTATGTACCTGTACTCTTTCCTCGCTTAACACACCCGGACATGAAGTAGTAAAATCTTATAAAGTTAAAGAGGGTCAAAAGGAGCTTGCCTCACAGCATCCCTGTGCGCCTTCGGTGCACAAAACCATTGATCCACAAATATATATCTCCTATCGAGGTTTTCCGAACTAACAAGACTCAACGCAACCATTGTAAGGAAGCAGAGAGTACAGTAAAGAAAAGAGCGTGAGATGTCGAGAAAAAAATGAAAGAAATAGGGAAAGGGCAGAGGAAACAGAATGGTTGAAGAAGTGGAGAAATGTGTGAAGCGAATTACATACACTCAAACCATCTTATAGCCAAGCTGTCCTCCAACAATTTGACCCAAACCGGCTGCTAATTTAACCCAAACCGTCCTCCACGATTGCCGAATCTTCCTACAGGAACATAATAGTGGAAAAAAACAAACTCCAAGGAGAACATTAAATCTTTGGCAGATTTGGAAAACTGAAGAAGAATCCAGCTTAGAATGAAACACTCTCGTAAAAATAAAAAACACATATTCCTATTAGTTGATTATGAAGGCCCTAGGTGTTTGACCACATGAATGAAAAGGTTTTGCAAGGCTCTAGTCCCTTCAGCATTTAAATGAAGACCACCACCTTTAACTGCACATAAATGCCTCATAGGGAGAGGAGGTCCTTTAACGATAACAGGCTTAAATGTTCTGACGAAACGGACATGCCGTTGAACACATAATTTATTTAAAGCTTTGTTAACCTCAATAGCTTTATCACATGTTTTCTCAAAAATCACATGGTCTAGGAATAATGGGAGAAAGTATTATTTTACATAATAATAATAATAACACTTTGGCTAGCCGCTGATTTGTCGCGGTTCCCGGACGAGAAGGCCTTGGTTACCCCTGTACTCCCAACTGCCTCCTATTCCCACGCTTCTCCTCTCCTCCCAACACTCGGAGACGAACTGCTTGATGACATCCCTTGCCCCATTCTTCCCAATCTCTCCGATTAGCATATTAACCCTCTCCTTTGAGTCTCCCCCTAACCACATGTTCTTCATTCTCCCATCCCACTTCCCCGTTATACTCTCAGTGAATCTCATTCTTTTAGATTGATGCTTTGGGCATTCTAGAAGAAAGTGTTCCAGGGTCTCCACCATGCCCAGGTTACACATCTGGCACTCCCTTTCACCGTCTTTCCCAATTTTTTCCTCAGCTTCAGGGATCGCGACCTCAGCTTGAACAACAGTGACCCCCAAAGGTGCCATCAAGGTACTCTTCAAAACCTGGCTTCTCTTTATCACGCAGGCCACCCAAAGACCTCTTTGATTTGACCCCCTCTCGCCAATTACGGTTACAATCCTCCATGACCCTTTCTCTGGCGATTGTTTTACCCTGGTTTTCCCCAACGTCCAGGTCCGAGATCTCCAATGAGTAGTTCTCTACTAGCTCCCTCACTTGGACCATCCATCCCGTTTTGATATTTGAGTTGAAAATCTCAGGAACATTATTTTACACCATCGGCTGTCGGGGAGATTTACCAAATAATTAAAATAACCGAGTTTCAACAAGTCTATCCTGTCCTTGATCCTCATCCACCCAAGCTCACCCCTGTTTGCTTCTAGCGCTGTGGCATTACTCGGCCCCGTTATCCATCGGCCTGCATTGTTCTGCAGGATTTCCAAGCTCTTTACGGCCGTCTAGTTTAGGGGTACCACTTCCGTACCGTATGTTACACTTGGCAGCCCCACCATTTCCCAAATGGTTTTCCCCACGAAAACCTTATTGAAACTGTTTCTCCCTATAAGTTTCATTTGGTTAAGGATTCGCTTCCCCTTCAGAATCAATTTATTTGTGTGGTTTCGGTAGAAGCCTCTTCCTGTAATGTTTATATGTACTCCCAATACTCGTAATCACCTGTCTCTCCTACACTGAGAAGTTTGCTGCTCCCTTCCGGAATGCAGAACTCACCCACTCTCCACCTTTAGTGGGGTCCACTTTGTGGCCCACAGGTATAAGTTTGCTCTTGCTTTCATTAAGTTCGAGTCTCCATTTGCTCCCATATTTCCCAACAATTCCCAGCATTTTCGTTAGCCCCTCTTCGCTTTCTGACACTAGAACCATATCGTCTGCAAAAAATAGCCCTGGGATCTTCAAGTCCCCAAATGCTACCCCCCCCCCCCCCCCCCCCCGTCGCTACGCAGGAGTTCATCTCCTAAACCTTTGATGTACCATGCAAACAGGATTGGCGAAAGGATACACCCCTGTTTTAGGCCTGTCTCCATAGGCACACGTTTTGTTGTAATGTTTCCCAGGCTAAGTTCACTCTGTACATCTTTATATAATGCTTTCAGAATTCCAACAAACTCGCCTCCTAAGCCCATGGCCTCCAGCTTGCGACACATACCTTCCCTCCGTACTCTATCGTATGCCTTTTTGACATCCAAAAAGGCCATAAACATCTTTTTCTTTTTTGCTTTCGCGGATTCTATCATTTGGGATAGCGTGAAAAGATGGTCGGTAACTCTCCTTCCCTTCCTGAAGCCATTCTGGATTCCTCCCACAAAACCCTTCTCTTCAATCACCTCCTCTAGTCTCCCATACAGGACTTTACAGAAAACCTTTCCAATGTTGCTACTGACAGAGATCCCTCGATAGTTATCCAAAGCGTCTTTTTCCCCCTTTTTGTGAATAAATGTCACTTTGCTCCCTCTCCACTCCTTTGGGACCTCTTGATTTTCTAGGGCTAGATTGAATAGGGCAGTTAGGCTTTCCACGAATTCCTCTCCCCCTTTTTTGATAAACTCGTTAGGAATTTCATCCACTCCTCCCGCTTTCCATCCCTTAATTTTGATATCACCTTTCGCACCTCCTCCGTTTTAATTTCGCTGCACACGAAGTTCGATAGATTTTCCTCGACCTGATTCGGACACTCAGGTGGGCTCCCCATTCCCAATGCTTGACTAGTTCTGATGCGACTTGATCTTGCTCGTCTGTAACTCTGCCATCTACTGTAATACTCTGTGGGTTACTTCCTTTGTTACGTTTATTCACCCATTTCCAAAATACGTTCAAACTGAACCCTCCTGTCGTTCTTATCGTCCTAATAAGACTGCTATTTCGTACTCTCCGATTATCGTCTATAATCTTATTTACTTTATTTCGTGCTTGGTGGTATTCTTCCTTTGCTACTGTGGCCTCGTTGCTTTCCGCCCCCTTACGTTTTCTACTTCTCCTGTATGCAGCGCATTTAGCTTTTCTTCCCTTTATGGCCCTTTTCAGTTCTTCATTCACTCTGTACCCATGTTCCCGTGTTGGCACCCTGATCTTTCCTACACTTTCCTTCCCTGCCTCCACCAGACTCGCAACTATGGCGTCTGCCATCTTCTGGACACTGCCCCTCTTGGGTACGGTTGCAAGCTTTGGTTTCAGTTTTTCATTGCACTTCGCCCAGTGTCAGCATCCTTTTTGAGTTCCCAAATTTCCTTAAAGCTTCCTTTGCTTTTTACTAGATTTTTGGCCCTGATCGTCACTGTAATCAAGTTGTGATCACTATCCACCTCCATTTTACCCTCATCACCCATTTCTACTCCTATCACCTCCCTCCATAAATTAATATCTGTGAGAATGTAGTCGATTATTGATTTCCTGTCGTTCCTCTCCCAGGTCCATTTCCCCTTACACCTCGCGTCCCTGTTCAGAATCTTCAGACCGAGCTCGTTTGTGAAGTTCAACAGCTTCCTTCCATTCCTGTTGACATTTTTGTCCCCACCCTCTATGCCTTCTTCATTTTTACCTATGTGGCCATTAAAGTCACCCATCAGAATTATACCCAGCCCCTTGTTTTGTAGTTCAGTGATATTGGATCTTAGTGTTGAGTATATCGAATCATTCCATTCGGGTTTGCTTCCCTCCACCGCACAATACACAACCCCAAGGGCAACACTTTTGTTTTTCAGACTGATCCTTACCCATCCAATTTCTTTCGATACCTCAGCTGGGGTGCTGATGTTTTCCAGGTCTGTGATCAGCGACGGTTTTAAATCCTCTTTAATGTACATGCCTACCCCTCCCCCTTTTCTGGCTTTCCGTTCGCCCTACACCTATCCATACGCACCCCCTTACCTTGTCTACCCGTTCCTCGTGTCTTACCCACGTTTCGCTTAAGCCCATGACGTCAAACTCCTCTGCCTCGATCAATGTAGCAATTTCATTTACTTTCCGGTGGAGACCCTGGAATGTTGCTATAACCCACTTTCAGGGTATCAAGGTACACTGGCTTCCGCCTACATTATTATCTAGTCCCTGTATGTTTGTATATCCTATTTTGTGTACCTGTGCTTTCCGTGGGAAGCTATTCCTATTGATTTGGATTTTTGGTCCCTTTTCCTTATCCCCCTTGTCCCATTTTTTACAACTATCGTCCGTGTCACATTTCCTGTGTTCATTCCCCCTTCACTGATCCCCCCCTCCCCTCCCTATTCCAAAAAAAGGCTCCACCATCTGCAACATATTTCTTCCTAAAACCTCTGTACCCCTTGGGCTAAGATGGAGACCATCCCTCCCATATAGGTCCTTTCTGCCCCAAAATGATCCCCAATTGTCTACAAAGGGTATCCCCAGTTCCTTACAATACTCCTCCAATTCTTCGTTGGTCCCAATGATCCGCGAATTACGCTCGCCCCCACCACCTAGACCTGGGAGAAGCCCCGAAACCACTACCTGTGCATTCTTGGCATTCAGTTGAGTTATTAAGTCCTTGTAAGTCTCAATAAGCTGAACTGATTTTCTCTCCCTGATGTTGTTGGTCCCCACGTGTACGACAGCCACTGGGTCTGGGCCTGACCCCTTTACTAATCCACCCACTCTGTCCCTTAGGTCCTCCACCCTAGCCCCCGGAAAGCACAAATTGGTCCTGTTGACACTGTCGGACCCACACACCACCCTATCTAACCCCCGCACTATACTACTCCCTGCAACCACCAACTGCCTCCTTCCTGTCCTCTTTCCTGTCCTACTACCCCTGTTACCACCTCTGTTCCCACTGGACCGGCTCGCAGTCTTGCACTCCGCCACACTAACCTCCATGCCTACCTCCACCTCTTCAGTCCCAACCTGCTCCTCAGAATTCTCCAAATTACCTAACACACTGAATCTATTTTGGACACTGCACTCCACCTTTTGGCCACTCCCACTACAAGTCCACGTTTACCACCTTCCTAACCTTCCCTCTGACCCCTGCCCTGACAGACTCCGCATGGTCATTGATATCTCCCTCACTATCCGATTCTAAACGAATACGCCTTTTGGCCCCCTGATTCACACTACTAGCCTGGAAATTTGACACTCTAGCCCTTACATCTCCCCTACCCTCAACCCGACGCACCTTCCTATTTCCAAAAGACCCACTTTCCACGTCAAAAGTCCGCTTCCTACTACCCACCACCTTCCATTCCCCATCGAATGCCACCCTAACTGGGGTAACACCAGACTTTCCTGCCTTCCCCAGTTTCCCCCTCATCACCTGCACCTCTTCCTCCAACTTTACATATGCCTCTAGCAGCTGCATTAGCTCTACGCAGATGGCGCACATCCCCAACTCCCCCAGCTCACGCCCATCCACATACACCATATCACAGTGTCCAGACACATCCGACCGCTGGCCGTCCGTTGGTTACTCACTAGCTGGCCTCAACCACTGCCCCCACCTGTACACCTATACTAACCGTCTCTACACTGCTGGTCTGAACCTCTCGCGTCAAGAAACACTCACAATCCATAGCAACCATAGCCAAAATGAGAATGGGAAACTTAAATTTTGAAAAACCGGTCGAAATCGTAAACAAAACAAAAAAACAAAACACCGAAAATGACCCGCGCGAAGATAGGGAACACTGATATCCGATAAAGAAACTAAACTAAACACTAATATAACTATCTTTTATTAAAAATCACATCTATACAACACTAAAACAATATATATATATATCTACAGAGACACCTGGAAGAAAAATATGGATAATTGCGCTAACTTTTGACAACTGAATCGAAAATACTCCCTGTTGGTTCGGAGATGGACATCTATCGAGACATGTACTTAAATTTTGAATAATATTTTTTTAATTATTATATGAAGCAATCATTTCTTGTACAGTGAGAGTATTAATATCATTTGTTCCTACGCGATTTATTAAAATATCATAGTCTAAATTATATTCCCTTTGAATAATTCTGGTTATTCTTCCAATTGTGGCCATAGGATGAGGTTTGACATCTGCCCAGTGTATGCTTGTGACGTATTTGGGTATTGAATCCGAAAGAATTAAAACAGACCTTGGAACACCTTTCCTTGAAAAAATATTATAAAATGTCTCTCTTAATAATGAAAGATTTCAGTAAGTTACTAACATGAATTTTATCCTCTAAAGCAACATCTGAAGTTTTTTCTCCGAGAGCGAGAACAACGATTGTCACCAAGACCAAAACTTCAATTAAGTGAATTTGTTCGGGAATGTTAGTTTGACAGGGAGTGAGTAACACTCAGTAGATTGTTGTCATTGACGACCAGATAAAAATTTCTCCTTAGTCGAAGATCATTAATTATTTTGAAGACAAAATAAACCTAATGGTAAATTAATTTTGTCTTCGCCTTGAAGTCGCATAGTATTCTAATGCTGAAAGACCGTTACATATCAACTACATTGTTCATCAGTTTGAACCTTTGGCCATGGATATATCCACTCATTCACACTTTCACCCATCGATCTATTGGATTGTTGGATGGACATGTGAATGAATGGACGACTAGGACCTAGTCGCTCTTAACCGTATAAATTGGCCAACCCAGTTTTTGGTTTACTCTTTTAGTTGCTCGTTCAGCCCATTGCTAAGATACTTAACTTTGAATAGGAAAGTCTTACCATCCTATGAACCAATCGAATATTGTGACCTCTTTCTAGCCCAAACCTCTAAATGTTGTGAACATAATAATAACACTCTGGCCAGCCGTTGATTTGTCGAGGTTCTCGGACGAGAAGGCCTTGGTTACCCCTGAACTCCCAACTGCCTCCCTGTTCCCACGCTTCTCCTCTCCTCCCAACATTCGGAGACGAACTGCTTGATGACATCCCTTGCCCCATTCTTCCCAATCTCTCCGATTAGCACATTAACCCTCTCCTTTGAGTCTCCCCCTAACCACATGTCCTTCATTCTCCGATCCCACTTCCCCATTATACTCCCAGTGAATCTCATTCTTTTAGACTGATACTTTGGGCATTCTAGAAGGAAGTGTTCCAGGGTCTCCACCATGCCCAAGTTACACATCTGGCACCCCCTTTCACCGTCTTTCCCAATTTTCCCCTCAGCTCCAGGGATCGCGACCTCAGCTTGAACAGCAGTGACCCCCCAAAGGTGCCATCAAGGTACTCTTCAAAACCTGGCCTCTCTTTATCACGCAGGCCACCCAAAGACCTCTTTCATTTGACCCCCTCTCGCCAATTACGGTTACAATCCTCCATGACCCTTTCTCTGACGATTTTTTTACCCTGGTTTGCCCCAACGTCCAGGTCCGAGATCTCCAATGAGTAGTTCTCTACTAGCTCCCTCACTTGGACCATCCACCCCGTTTTGATATTTGAGTTGAAAATTCGCAGGAACATTACTTTACACCATCGGCTGTCGGGGAGATTCACCAAATAATTAAGATAACCGAGTTTCAACAGGTCTATCCTGTCCTTGATCCTCATCCACCCAAGCTCACCCCTGATTGCTTCTAGCGCTGCGGCATTACTCGACCCCGTTATCCATCGGCCTGCATCGTTCTGTAAGATTTCCAAGCTCTTTACGGCCGTCTGGTTTAGGGGTACCACTTACGTACCGTATGTTATACTTGGCAGCCCCACCATTTCCCAAATGGTTTTCCCCACGAAAACCTTATTGAAACTGTTTCTCCCTATAAGTTTCATTTGGTTAAGGATTCGCTCCCCCTTCAGAATCAATTTATTTGTGTGGTTTCGGTAGATGCCTCTTCCTGTAATGTTTATATTTACCCCCAAATACTCGTAATCACCTGTCTCTCCTACACTGAGAAGTTTGCTGCTCCCTTCCGGAATGCAGAACTCACCCACTCTCCACTTTCGAGTGGGGTCCACTTTGCGGCCCACAGGTATAACTTTGCTCTTGCTTTCATTAAGTTCGAGTCTCCATTTGCTCCCATATTTTCCAACAATTCCCAGCATTTTCGTTAGCCCCTCTTCGCTTTCTGACACTAGAACCATATCGTCTGCAAAAAATAGCCCTGGGATCTTCAAGTCCCCAACTGCTACCCCCTCGTCGCTACGCAGGAGTTCATCTCCTAAACCTTTGATGTACAATGCAAACAGGATTGGCGAAAGGATACACCCCTGTTTTAGGCCTATCTCCATAGGCACACGTTTTGTTGTAATGTTTCCCAGGCTAAGTTCACTCTGTACATCTTTATATAATGCTTTCATAATTCCAACAAACTCGCCTCCTAAGCCCAGAGCCTCCAGCTTGCGCCACATACCCTCCCTCCATACTCTATCGTATGCCTTTTTGACATCCAAAAAGGCCATAAACATCTTTTTCTTTTTTGCTTTCGCGGATTCTATCATTTGGGATAGCGTGAAAAGATGGTCGGTTACTCTCCTTCCCTTCCTGAAGCCATTCTGGATTTCTCCCAAAAAACCCTTTTCCTCAATCACCTCCTCTAGTCTCCCATAAAGGACTTTACAGAAAACCTTTCCAATGTTGCTACTGACAGAGATCCCTCGATAGTTATCCAAAACGTCTTTTTCCCCCTTTTTGTGAATAAATGTCACTTTGCTTTCCCTCCACTCCTTTGGGACCTCTTGTTTTTCTATCGCTAAATTGAATAGGGCAGTTAGGCTTTCCAAGAGTTCCTCTCCCCCTTTTTTGATAAACTCGTTAGGAATTTCGTCCACCCCTCCCGCTTTTCCATTCCTCAATTTTGAGATCACCTTTCGCACCTCCTCAGTTTTGATTTCGCTGCACACGAAGTCCGAGAGATTTTCCTCGACCTGGTTCGGACACTCCGGTGGGATCCCCATGCCCCATCGCTTATCGTTTACCTTTTCCCAGTGCTTGACTAGTTCCAATGCGATTTGATCTCGCTCTTCTGTAACTCTGCCATCTACTTTAATGCTCTGTTGGTTATTCACTTTGGTACGTTTGTTCACCCATTTCCAAAATACGCTCGAACTCGACCCCCCTGTCGTTCTTATCGTCCTAATAAGACTGCTATTTCGCACTCTCCGGTTGTCGTCTTTAATCTTGTTTACTTTATTTCGTGCTTGTTGGTATTCTTCCTTTGCTACCATGGCCTCATTGCTTTCCACACCCTTAAGTTTTCTACTTCTCCTGTATGCAGCACATTTAGCTTTTCTAACCTTTATGGCCTTTTTCAGTTCTTCGTTCACTCTGTACCCAAGTTCCCGTGTTGGCACCCTAATCTTTCCTACACTTTCCTTCCCTGCCTCCACTAGGCTCGCAACTATGGCGTCGGCCATCTTCTGCAAGCTTTGGTTTCAGTTTTTCTTCGAACTTCGCCCAGTCGGCATCCTTTTTGAGTTCCCAAATCTCCTTGACGCTTCCTTTCCTTTTCTCTGGGTTTTTGGCCCTCATCGTCACTGTAATCAAGTTGTGATCACTATCCAACTCCATTTTACCCTCATCATCCACTTCTACCCTTATCACCTCCCTCCATAAATTCATATCTGTGAGAATGTAGTCAATTATTGATTTTCTGTCGTTTCTCTCCCAGGTCCATTTCCCCTTACATCTAGCGTCCTTGTTCAGAATCTTCAGACCGAGTTCATTTGTGAAGTTCAACAGCTTCCTTCCATTCCTGTTGACTTTCTTGTCCCCACCCTCTATGCCTTCTTCCTTGTCACCTATGTGTCTATTAAAGTCGCCCATCAGAATTATACCGAGCCCCCTGTTTTCTAGTTCAGTGATATTGGACCTTAGTGTTGAGTATATCGAGTCATTCCACTCGGGTTTACTTCCCTCCACCGCACAGTACACAATCCCAAGGGCAATACGTTTGTTTCTCAGACTGATCTTTACCCATCCAATTTCTTTTGACACATCAGCCGAGGTGATGATATCTTCCAGATCTGTAATCAGCGACGGTTTTAAATCCTCTTTAATGTACATGCCTACCCCTCCCCCCCCCCTTTTTTTCTGGCCTTCCGTTCGCCCTACACCTATCCACACACACCCGCTTACTTGGTCTACCCGTTCCTCGTGTCTTACCCACGTCTCGCTTAAGCCCATGACATCAAACTCCTCTGCCTCGATCAATGTAGCAATTTCACTTACTTTCCGGTGGAGACCCTGGATGTTGCTATAACCCACTTTCAGGGTACCGAGGTTCATTGGCTTCTGCCTACTGAGCCCATTGTTTTCTGGTGCTAGTCTTGGTAAACTTATTCTGTCCGCCTCACTCTTGTTTACCCCACCTATGTCCACTCTCGTTATACTTGCCTCTGACCTCCCACCCCGCTCTTCTCCAAAAAAGGCTCTGCTACCCGTAGAATTTTATCCCCTAATACCCGTTTCCCCGCCCTGCTAAGATGCAGCCCGTCACGCCCGTACATGCTCCCATTGCCCCAAAACGTGTCCCAATGGTCGATAAAGGGAATTCCCAGATCAACACAGTAGTCCTCTAACTCTTCATTTAGTGCCAAAATCCTTGAGTTCCGTTCTTCCCCACCTCCAAGGACAGGAAGGACCCCGGATACGACTACCCTTGCATTCCTACTTAGCAGTTTGCCGACTAAGCCTCTATACGACTCCACCAAACTTACTGACCTTCTCTCCCTGATATTGTTGGTCCCCACATGGACCACCACTACCGGTTCCGGTCCTGACCCTGCCACAATGCCATCTACCCGGTCCCTGAGATCCTCCACCTTCGCCCCCGGAAAGCACAAGACTGTTCGATTGGAACTATCAGGACCACAAACTACATTGTCAATCCCACGTACAATGCTGCTCCCCGCTACAACTAATTTTCTTCTTCTGGCCCCAGTTCCTATATCATCTGCACCTCCTCTCGTTTTGCAAGCTCCTGGCCCCCTCTTTCTCTTGACCGCCCTCCTTACCCCGACTGGCCTATCATCATCAACAACCATCTTACCCCCACACATTCCCCCTCACTCTCGTCCCCAGGGGTATCAGAGTCTAAAACACTAAACCTGTTTTCTAAACACCGCCTAACAACCTTGGCAGCCTTACGCCGACACTGGATTCCGGACTCGACGCAGCCCTGACCTGACGCCACCTTCCGAATTTTCCTACTAGAACCCCCCTCCTCAGTTACACCCCCACATCAAGCATTATTCCCCCACGTTTCCTGCTTCCCAGTTTCCTCCCTGAGTCCACAACGACCTTCCACCCACCTTCTACCTCACCATCGTAGGTAACCTTCAACGGGGTAACTCCAGATACACCGGCCCTCCCCAACCTCCCTCTCAGCTCTGCAATCTCCCGCTCGAATCCAACACACTTCTCTAACAACTGTAAAATATCCCTGCAATTCGCTCATACCCCACTACTCTCCATTGACCGACCACCACCATACCTCATATTACACTGTCTGCATGCCTCCGGATCCTCACTCTCCCCCACCTGCACCCCTCGACTCACCTCCCTCAGACCTCCCTTAACACCCATACTTACCTCCGTCTGAACACCCGTCGTACACTTACCATTCATGATTACAAATAATATACAAAATCCAATGACCAATAGCCAAAATTACAAAGAGGAACTAAAAATTTGAGACAGCGGTCGAAAACAAAACAAAACAAAACACCGAAAATGACCCGCGCGAAGATAGGGAACACGCCACTAAAATCCGACAGAGAAACTAAACTAAACACTAATATAACTATCTTTTATTACAAATCACACCTATACAACACTAAAACACTATATCAATCAACATAAACACCTGAAAGAAAAGTATGAAATTATTAAAGCTAACTTTTGACAACTGAAATGGCTATACTCCCTGTTGGTTTCCGAGATGAACACCATTACTATTTAGTGAACATCCTTAACCGACCCACTACAAAGTATACGATCATCACTGGCTCTATAAACTAGTCAAATATTGAGACCTCTCCCTAGCCCAAATCTCGACATGTTCTGAACCCAGTCCCTTTGGCGCGAGCGTCCCTACCCGACTCACTAAAACGAAAACGCCTAACCCTAGCTATACCCATATATTTTCATTCAAACAAATCACTAGCTACTGGACAGCAGAGAAGAATCGTACTACAAAGTATCTACAAGAATACTGTAGAACTGAAAACTTGTACAATTGATTAATTCTCCCATAGTGTCACTTCTAGCGATGACTAATGCGGTATCTGTCGACAAAGTACAAAATGACGTCTCATTTGACTTTGTTACTCTGTTCAACCATGTGGTCAACAGTGTTTCCGATAATGACCCTATTACTCCACTCCAGTCCGATGTCAACACCTGCGAATACTACTCATCTGAAACATTCTCCTCAACAATCGACACGAATAGGAAGTCCTTTGCCCTCCTTAGCATTAATTGCAGAAGCTTAAATGCTAACTTTGAACACCTACAGAACCTTATATGTGACCTCCAAAAAGATGAAAACTTATTCGACATCATAGGGTTGACCGAAACATTCAGTGTGAAAGAAGGCGTTTCTTACGTCTTAAATGGTTACCACCCACTAGTATTACGTTCTCGTCCTGATGGCGATGGTGGTAGAGGGGGTTTTGGGGCGTTTATTAAAGATTCCATACCTTTCAAAATCAGAACCGATTTGAGTATTTTTATCCCTCATGTGCTCGAATCATTATTTATCGAACTCACTGGAAAAAAACAGATCAATTGTAGGAATTATACATCGCCCCAATACTGCACCAAAAGCTGACTTAGACTTGTTTTTATCCGAATATTCAAATCTACTTGACAAAATTAACTCCGAGAAAAAACAACCAATCTTATGGGTGATTTCAATATTGATCTGCTCAATTTTAAGCAACATTCCAAAACTAATCAATACTTAGAATCGTTATTTACTACTGGATTCCTCCTTAGGATAACCAAACCGACGAGAGTTACTAGCGACTCGGCAGCAATAATTGACCATATTTTCTGCAATAAAGCAAGTCATAACACTACTGGAATAATCATTGCAGATGTTAGTGATCACTTTGCCACTTTCTGTATCGAAAATCTCCAAACGACCCATCTCAGAAACATTACCTGTCCTCCTGAAAGAATTTTCAACACTAGGAATATGAATACATTCAAACATCTGCTCTCCGAATCAGATTTCAGCAATGTATCGCAAGAGTCCAATTCCAATGAAGCTTATGAGAAATTTCTCGAAACCCTCAACACAGCGTTTGATCAAGCCTTTTCCATTGACGTCGTTAAAAATCCCCAACAGACACATAAAACGAGAACCTTGGATGACCTCAGGACTTCTCCAATCTTCAATAAACAAACAGAAATTACTTACTAAGAAATACAAATTCCCAACTGACGAGAACATTACTCGTTACAGAACTTATTGCCAAGTTTTCAACCAACTTTTACTAAAACAAAAGAAAAACTATTATAGCCAGTCCATAATAGAAAACAAGGGGAACATTAAGAAAACTTGGGAACTTCACCGCAAGGCAATAAAAAAGTCAGACACCCCTCCTCCTCTACCATCATCATTCATTGATAATAACGTGGAGTTATCCAATCCCAAACAGATTGCTGAAAAATTCAATAACTATTTCATAAATATTGCTGAACGAGTAACCCAAAACATGGAAGGACCAACACACCACTTCTCTTCTCTGAGTATCTTAAAGGTAGTGTTTCCAACTCATTTTATATACTACCTACATGTACCGATGAAGTGATATCCGTAGTTAGATCCTTGCCTACAAAACATCCACTGGCCTGGATAACATTTCCCCCAAACTACTTAAAGGCATAATATATGAGATAGCCGTTCCCTTGACACATATTTTTAACGCTTCATTTTTAACAGGAGTTGTACCATCCAAAATGAAAATTGCTAAAGTAATACCAATTTTTAAAACTGGTGATAGGCAGTCCTTTGCAAATTACAGGCCTATAAGTATTCTACCCTCTTTCTCTAAAATTCTGGAAAAGTTAATGCACAAAAGGTTAATGGACTTTTTAGATGCAAATGACATAATCTACAATTTCCAGTTTGGTTTCAGAAGAGGTCATTCAACTTTTTACCCGATAATGCATCTTATCCATTACGTTTCAACAACGAACAACAAAGTAAGCAAGGACTGCACTTTATCCATATTCCTTGACTTCTCAAAAGCATTGGAACCATTGACCATGAAATACGCGCGCGTAAACTCGAGCATTACGGAGTTAGGGGCATAGCCAATGCCTGGTTTCAAAACTACCTGTCAGGAAGGTCTCACTTTGTTCAATTTACGAACGAATCCTCCGATTTGCAAAATGTTATGGCCGGTGTTCTCCAGGGTTCTGTACTCGGCCCACTCTTATTTGTTCTATATATCAATGACTTATCCCAATCGACTGGTATGAATGTCTTGTCCTTCGCGGATGACACAACTGCTTATACATAAGGAAATAATCTTAACTTATTGACTGAGAGGACAAACGACGAATTAACGAAAATCAGTGACTGGTATCTTGCAAATAAGCTTTTGCTGAACGCTAGCAAAACCAATGTTTTACTTCTTCACCCCCAAATTATAATTATAATTATAGCCATGTTCAGACACAAATACTAATAAAAAATAAAAACATTACAGTAGCAGGTAATGATCGCGAAATGAAATCAGTAAAATTTCTAGGTGTCAACATAGATGAAAATCTTACATTTAATCACCACGTGGCCGCTGTTCGTATAAAATTGTCTAGAGCTATTTATATCCTGAATAAAGTGAAAAATATTTTGCCAGTTGACACTTTACGTGTACTCTATTTTACGTTGTTCCAGACTCACTTAATTTATGGAATCAATGTATGGGTTAACATACCTGCAACAAAACTAATTCTGAATTTGCAGAAAAAAGCAGTGCGTATAATAGCAAATAAAAAGTTTAATTATCATACGGATCTTTTCTTTAAACATTTGAAAATTCTTAAATTCACTGATCTTTACAAATTACATTCACTACTATTCATCTACGATTGGACTAAAAAAATTCACCCTGTCAGTTTTAAAATAATACATTCCATGTGTACGAAAACCCCTTAGGCATAAATACCAGACAGTGTGGGAATCTAACCACACACAAACCCCGCACTCAGTTCTCGAAAGGAATGGTTTTTCGAGCCGAAGGCGCGCAGGGACGATATGGGGAACAAGCCCCTTTCGACCCTCGGTGACTTAGATGATTTTGATTGTCTGGGCGTGGCAAAGGAGGAATGTAGAAGGAAGCAGCTTATCCTCTTCTATGTTTTTTGCGGGACTTCTTCTTTGGAGGTGGTTGTGATGGAGAAGAGTTTGTAGAATCTTGTGGTGGTTGTGGTGGAGATGAGTTTGTCGGGTCTTGCTGGTTTCTTTTGTTAATGAGATCTTTGGCCATTCTGGAGATTTCATCCGAGCGCTTATCACCATCTTTGCACTTTTCCTGGAGCTTATTACACTGCGCCCTCAGTTCCCTTGCTTCTGTTATCAGTGCGGCCAGTGTTGGTTGGTTGGCAGAGTCTCCCTTGCCCGGGCAGTCCGGAAGCGAAGGAAGAGGGGAGTGAGGGGTGGGAGGCGGTGAAAAAAACAACTTCCAGTTCCTCCTCAGTCTCCACTGGGTGTTCCTCATCCAACTGTATCGGCTCAGGAGCCGGCAGTTGATTGGGTGTACCAGTGGGACTAGGAGGGGAACTGGCGGCTGCCTCCAGAGCCTCCACCCCCTCACTCAACTCTTTCTTCCTATTCCGGAAGGCCTCCAAGCGACGGGCGTCCCTGCGCTTGGTCGATGGGCTCTTCTTCTTTTTCTTGTGTCTCTTTTCAGGGCCTCCGTGCCCCTTCGGGTGAGGACCAGTGGGAGAGGGGGTCCTCTCTCCAAAGGTACTACCTCTCCCCGAAGAGGTTGGTTTTGTGGTTGTTGGCTTCACAATTTCATATTCCACTTTCAGGTGGACGCTCAAGCCTATTTCCTGGATAGTCCAGGAGACAGGGCATGAGACGCCCAGAGCTCAAATGGCTTTCACTAGTCTATCTGGTAGTTCCATCGCTATCTAGGTGTTGTTCACGCTCTGAAGTCAGATGTGTGAATGTTCTCAGTTCTCAGCCGTTCTTCCCTACTTTTCTTTCCCGAAATTATGGAATGACATAGATTCAAGATTAAAACTCCTCCCCCGCGTGTCATTAAAAAAACACTGACCAATCAGTTCATAAACGCTTATAGTGACAACATAAATTGCTCAAATCCGAGATGTTCCGACTGCTCACATAACTAGTTCGTCTATGGGGGGAGGGGGGAGGGGTCTTACTTTTCCTGTCCCCAAATGTCTATGGTTTGTGCAACTGTACATATCCTAATAATCCGTACTACAAAAATGAAGGAATAACGAAATTTATTTTTTACTTGGAAACAAAGTTGATCACAAGGTCAGAATACAACTAATCTAACAGTGGAGTTAAAATGTCAAAATAAACCAACACTGTTCTGAACTATTCAAATTAACCATCTCTTGTCCAGATCCACCTTTCTTCCAAAAATATTGTCATTCGCCGTATTTGACATTTATTTTTTGTCTATTTTTGTTTTATATGCCATGTTCTTTTCTGGTTTTTTTCTATTTTTTAGATGGGATGACAGGAAGACAGTCGCAAGACTATGTCATTCCCCACAGTATACATCTACACATTTCTCAAATCATGTAACATCATTTTCTCTTAAAACGTACTGTATTTGTATTCTGTGAAATAAAGTGAATTGAACTGAATTGAATTGAACCTAATATTCATATGTTGGCTACAAGGCGCAAGCACACTATTTTTTGTTGTTAGTTAGCCACAGTAAGGGCCTAGTTTTAAATGCGCGGTGCCGTTTACGAATTCTAGTTTTTTTTAATATCTGATAACACAATTATATTTATGAACAACCACACAATTTACTATTAGTTAATTACGATAAGGATCTAGTTATAATGGACAAGGTCCTGAACTCCAATAATGGGTAATAATTAAAATAATAAACACTGAGCAGCAAACAATGATTGACATCTAATTAACAATCATCAATCAAGAAAATAACTTTTACTCCAAAAACCCATTAAAAACTAAAAAGAAAAAATCAAAAAATCTGAAAATCGACCCAACGGTTATCCAAAACGCTTTGATGGCTATTATTGTGATAAGTTTATCAATAAAAAATAAAAATGTTGATTTTATATGCATTTCCTCTGGGTCCAATATCGGGGGGGGGGGGGTGGGACTCCAAAGGACGATTTGGGTGTATTCGCGTGAAACAGAATCTGGGAGAACAAAGGAGGGTGATGGGGCTGATGTTCAATAAGTTCATATTGGATTAATAATTATTCAATCAATGAATCTTCTGCCTTTGCAGCAGCCATCAAAAAGAGCACATTGTTCTATTTTTAAGTGAAGTAAAGAGTTCCATTTCCTAAACCGCAGACAATTTTAGATATATCAATTTTGGACAAGTGCTCGTTCGGCAACATTTGAATGGATTGCACCCTGTGATTTGGGCAAAAATCGTTCTCCGAAGAAACGTCGAATTTGCTATCATTGTTTCCGTTTGTACACAACAATGGTAAAAGAGGTCACTGAAGATTCTCTATTTCTACCCGAACTAGCGAACGCTGGGACTAAATTGGTTGTAGCTGACTTTTATGCGACATGGTAGTTTATTCGGATATTTACCTAATTTCGTGGTATATACCACCACCTGGCGAAAGCTGAAAAATATGGGACATCGCAAATTTTGTTAAAAATACCTGGTCTACTTTTGACTTTTAGCACTCCATCTATTCTGCGTCATGTTTTGAAATGCATTTAGTTACAGAAATGTAGATTTAGTCCTTTTCTGTGACTTTTAAGGGGTCAGCAACCTCAGTTTCAGGAGAATTACAGTATTTACACTCAAACCGGCCTCCGCAATTTTACTCAAACTGGCCTCCGCGTATTTTAACCATGCTTGTCAATTAGTACTTCAGCAATCTGAACGTAGTGGCTACCAGGGGTTGAAATTAGTGGGCACCAGGTCGCCAAATGCGACTGACTTTCATGATTGGCGACTTACTTGCGTTACGTGGTTGCCGGGATCAGGACAACTCGGACCAAAGACAACTCTGACCAAGACAAGTCGGACCACTTTTGAAGACAACTCGGACCACTTTTGAAGACAACTCGGACCAACTTTGAAGACAAGTCAGCCCAACTTTCAAGACAACTCGGACCACTTTTGAAGCCAACTCGGACCACTTTTGGAGACAACTCGGACCAACTTTCAAGACAAGTTGTAACGACTATAAGACAGGTTGGACCAACTGTGAAGAAAAGAATGATGTCGAAAATAATTAAATGTGATCTCAAAGACTTCAATAGATGCGACGGAACACTTTTCAGTGCAGCTTGTGTTGTCTTTGAAGTTATTCTGTAAAATGAAAATGCTTCTCACCACAAACTTGATATGTGATGAATGTTTGCTTTGCAACTAAACAAGTAATCACACAGAAATAATGTGTGAAAGTCGAACAGTCATCAATCACCACAGAAGAGTCGGCATAAACACCTCAAATATAAAAATAGAGACTCGGTCATGGGATTATATTCAATGTAATTACAGGTGAAAATTGACAACTCTGGGTTAATTCACTGATCGGTTCAGCCATACAGTTTTTTCATTTTTTTGTTTCCAAAACATAGATTATGATCCTTCAATTGAACGAGCGAATCACGTCTGTTCCAATATATATCATTCGGATAATAATGCAGATGTTCATACGGACTTAAATTTGAAGAATTGTGACTTTAAATTTCAATACATATATATTGTACATATAGTTTGATAAAATATGTGCTGGACATTGTTTTTTATGTGAACTTTTATTCATTCATTTATTCATGTCTTTGATTGTCATGCCTCAGTTTTTAATAACAGTTTTTTAAACCGTGACTTGTTGTTTTGTGTCTTTCCTCACCAACCCCGAATCTTCGTTTCTCCACTATTCAGGTCCGAATTATTCACCGAGTCAGTCCAAGTTGCCTAGAAAGTTGGTCGACTTGTCTTCAAAAGTGGTCCGAGTTGTCCTGAAAATTGGTCCGAGTTGTCCTGAAAATTGGGCCGACTTGTCTTCAAAGTTGGTCCGAGTTGTCCTGAAAATTAGGCCGACTTGTCTTCAATGTTGGTCCGAGTTGTCTTCAAAGTTGGTCCGAGTTGTCTTCAAAAGTGGTCCGAGTTGTCTTGGTCCGAGTTGTCTTTGGTCTGAGTTGTCTGTAATTCGTGGTCGCCACATTGGCGACCATAAATTTTTTCACATCAGTCAGATATAAACACCAATACCAACATAAAATAACACATTATGTGGGAAGAAACATATACCAGTATTATTTTTTGGACAAGTATCTTCAGTCCTCGGAATTAGGAAAATTTGCGACGGCACAACATTGCCGCCGCCAAAAATTCTGCGACGACAAATTTTTATCAGCAACGGCACGTTTCAATTGAATTGTTTGGATGACAGTATCCTGACACTAAGTGAATAATAATCATTAATCAGAACAGCTGACTTCGAATGGACAAGAAATCACTGGCGGGTGGTCTGTTGGAAAGCTGTAGTTCGATTAAGTGATCAATTGACTGACTGGTTGTCCTAATTTTTGGGGCTGGTTGTAACTCGCATCCATGCATTATTAGCCTATCGGTTTTGACAGTAACTGTTAGAGACAGAAATATTTGCATTGCGCATCAACCCGGGGCGAGTTGACTCTGACCCGATAAACACAACAAGAATTATTTTCCAACTCACCCTTGTTTTGTGCTCAATGCGTTTATTATTTTATTGAACCGATTGATTGTTTTCCAATTCAGTTTGTTTGAGATTGTACAGCTTACATTATGCCACAAGTGGAGAATGCTAAAATTAAAATGGAACATGACCACATGCTCTGTTGAGATTACATCAGTGACCAATAGAACTGCCGCATTGTCCCAGTACACCAATTTAGCATACTTTCATGAAACGAAGAATTTGATTGGTTGTATTTATGTCAAAAGGGAATTGCCCAGGAATTCCTGGGTTTTTTTAAACATGCATCACAGTCAACAAGGGGGTTCTTTCGAAAAAACACAAACAAACGAAAAACAACTGGTTATGAACAGTTTTTCAACCACATACATTTTGTACAAACTTACTTTCAAATTAATTAATATTAGATATTTCCACAAATATTGATTTTATACACCAGTTACGCCTATAAAACATATGTTATGTAGGGTTGGATGATCAGTTCTGACGGACTTCAGGTGATTGGGATTTGGGTCAAGTAAAAAAATATTATGGCTGCCAATTTATTGATAGAAAAGAACCTCACCATTCCATTTGTTAATAATGAATGGCACGATGAAATTCTTTTCTGTCAACAAATTCCGTGTATTAATTTTGTATCAAACAATATAAGTCAACTGTCAAGAATTGTGCAGTCAAAAACTTATAAGTGAAGATCATAGGATTCCCACCGACGAACTTGCAAATTTCAAACATGCTGCTGAAAACGACATTTTGCCGGCCCAAAAATAGGTGAATTTTCAGCCCAGAAGGCTCCATTTAATAGAAGATTTCAAAATTTTCTTGGGGGAAGACCCCCCCAAACGCCTCTAAAATTGCTCATGCCCTTGGCACTCGCTGCAGATGCCTCCGGCCTCTGCTTCAGTACACGTCTTTTCATGTGACGATCTGATTACAAAATTGGCGACCAGATTTAGGGCCTAGGAAGACACTTTGGTGACCTGGAAAAAAATCCAATTTCAACCCCTGGTGGCTACTCCTCTTTGTTCAGATTCTTCCCATTCAAATCTGTGGTAAAATTCCCCATCAAGTTTTTATAGGAATTCAAAACTCGAAAATAGGAATATAGATCAAGCTTCCACCCTTATTACTGGCTGCATTCGATAGTACACGTTTTTCTTTACATTTGGACAGAGTTTATTGATCCAAACTATGTTTTATCCTTTAATTATCGATATTTGTATACTCGCTAAGCATCAACGAATGTTTCAATATCGTCCATGTTTTTGTCTAAATATAAAACACTGTTTTATAATAACCCGGTAATGACGGCGAAACGAAGAGACCTTTTCATTGATGCCCAATCGGAATCTCGATCGCATTCGTGCAGAGGAGGTTATCAAACTCAATGGCATTCACACAGAGGGGGTTATCAACCACTTCTGCTCGAATGCGATCGAGTTTCCGCATCGATGAAAAGTTCTATTCGTTTCAGCGCCATTACTGGGTTATTGTTTTTACTGTTTTATATTTAGACAAAAACATGACGATATCGAAACATTCGGTATATCCCCCAGCTCTAATCAAGCAGGCTTTCCCAAAACAAACTGGTATTATTCAGACTGAATGCTGATTGGTTACTCTTTTTCAAAACGCTTTCCAAAAATTTTGATGTTATCTGGCACCGCTGATTATCAAAACAACATGTCATGCACAAATCAAATGAAAAATGGAACAAACAATTGTTTTTACAAGATTTAGCAGTTTTTGAAATGTTCTCTGTGATTAACCTAAGGGTGCTTTGTAGAAAACCACTGAAATCATATCGTCTACCACAAACAATAGATTAAAATATTTTATGTCTGTTCTTGTTCTTGTGGCTTCTTACGATACCATGATGAAAAAACTCCCAAGACAAATTCTGTCAGTCAGCTGTCGCAGTTTTAATTAACAAAAAATTAGATTGATCATTGAATTATTGTGTTGATAAATGTATGTCCATAATTTTAAAAAGTCTGTGTATTTTTTTTTCCCGACTGTTAAATTCTTGGAGGCCACTTTGGGTAAAACTGACAGACATTCAGGGTAAAATTTTGGAGTCCGGTTTGGGTAAAATGTAGAGGCTGGTTTGGGTTCATTGGAGGCCGGTTTGGGTAAAACTGTTGGAGGCCGGTTTGGGAGTACATGTATTCGTTTCATGAAATGTTAATTACAGTACAGTGGCCATGCACTGGTCACTTTCACGAGTAGGCAGTATTTCCACAGACTCAATAACATTAGATTCCAAACACTAATTAAAGGAATAATCATCAAAACTTTAATTTAGGAAACTGGTACAACCCGGTGTTTCATTAATTAAAATTTTTTGTGGATATCACTGCCCACGTATGGATTACGACCATGATGACTGTACTGTAGCATGTATTATGTTTTTTTAACATTAAAAAAAATGTCATTCCCTTCACACCACACACACACTCAGTTTCTCAATCTCATGATTACTAGTAACATTATTGTATAGGGAATTGTATTCATTCTAGAAGCAATCAGGGGTGAGCTTTGGTGGATGAGGATGAGGATCAAGGACAGGACTCAGTTATCTTAATTATTTGGTAAATCTCCCTGACAGCCTATGGTGTAAAGTAATGTTCCAGAGAATTTTCAACTCAAATACCAAGATAGGGTGGATGGTCCAAGTGAGGGAGTTAATGGGGAACTACTCATTGGAGATCACAGACCTAGACGTAGGGGCAAACTAGGGTAAAAAATCATAGGAGAAAGAGTCATAGAGGATTGTAATCTTAACTGGCGAGAGGTGGTCAAATCAAAGAGGTCTTTGAGTGGCCAGCATGATGAAGAAAAGCCTGGTTTTGAAGAGTACCTTGATGGCACCTTTGGGGGGGGGGGGTCACTGTTGTTCAAGCTGAGGTCGCAGTCCCAGGAGCTGAGGGGAAAAACAGTGAAAAGAAGTGCCAGATGTGTAATTTGGGCGTGGTGGAGACCCTGGAACACTTTCTTCTAGAATGCCCAAAATACCAGTCTAAAAGAATAAGATTCACTGGGAGTATAATGGGGAAGTGGGATGGGAGAATGAAGGACATGTGGTTACTGAGTGACTGAAAGGAGTGGGTTAATATGCTTATCGGAGAGATTGGGAAGAATGGGGCAAGGGATGTCATTAATCAGTTCGTCTCCAAGTGTTGGAAGGAGAGAAGAAGCATGGGAATTGGGAGGCAGTTGGGAGTACAGGAGTAACAGGGCCTTCTCACCCGAGAACCGCGACAAATCAGCGGCTAGCCAAAGTGTTATTATTATTATGTACAGATGATGGCAGATGTATGAGTTGTTGTTATCAGTGAAACATAGCATATCTAGTGTGACAGATTTACTTATAATATCCTCAACACAAATCAAAAACAGAAGTGGTTCCAGGTACAGTACAGTCACCGAGGATTGGTCGTAATCCACACATGGCGAGTGATGTCCACCGAGGCATTTAGTAGGTAATAAAAATAATCATATGCAAATTATTATTTAATGAAGAACCCGGTTATACCCGGTGCTTCATTAATTAACTTTTTGATGAATATTCCAATAATTAGTATCTGGAATCTAATATTATTGTATCCGTGGAAATATTACCCACCCATGGAAAGTAACCAGTCCATGGTTGCCATACTGTACTGAGCCTTGTGGTACACCATTTGTGATTGCTTGAAGGTTAGAAGATGATCTGTTGTATGTGATGAACTGAGTACATGTAGTCCAGTAAGATAACTTGTAAATCATTTATTTGTGATGCCTTGAATACCAGAAAATCTGAGTTTTTCAGTAGTGGTGAACCGATTATCAAAATTTGCTATGAACCGATTACTTATTATTTCTCTGCCAATTAAACCGATTCCAATGGTTGAAATAGAACCCAGAATAAAATCTGTTAGTGCCTGTTATACTGCAGAATTTCATTAATAAATCACCAATTACGAAAGCTTAATACCACATACGTTCTCAGAGTGTGCCTGTATAGTGCTGGGCAATATTAGCCGAAATGATATTTGCATTGTTGGGAGTTGGTGTGGGAGAAGATCGTTATAAATGATACAATGATTACAATCACACGATATTGTTCTCTTGTGATGATTGTGTGTTATTCTGGTAAATAGTGTTAATACAGTTTTGTGTAAGAATACAATACACTTGGCTGTATTAACCAGGAAGATACTGAGCCTACATACTTTGTGTCTTAATTGAATAATAACTTTTATGTTAATGTGTGTTGTGAAGTTGTATAGCGCATCGTTTACCGATACCAGGGTTTCCGCTAGACCGGCTGCGGGTCCATCAACCGGACCCATTCCCTCCGCCGATCATACTATGATCAGTCAGAAAAGCTGGTGGTTAAAATGTCGAGTACAATGCTGTATCGTAACGACACCCAGAATCCTTTGTTCCCACGTAATATAGGCATAATTATGTTGTATAAGATTTGTAGATTTTGTGTTGTTTTGGGTTTGTATTTTTATGAAACCTTTGACCAGATGTAGTATTGTGTATCCCGTGGGAATTTAGAGAATTGTAGGAGAAAAAAATACATATTTTCCACTTCAATTATTCAGCATTTTAGCAACCAGAATGCCCCCAGAGGCCACACGAGAGCACCAAAAAATCAAAATTTTCCTGGGGGGGAGAATCCCCCCCCCCCTCTACACACACATGACTTCGGCACGTGTGACAGATGCCTTCGGCATCTGAGTTTCACTTTCTTTAAACTACCATACTCACAAATTTTCCCCTAGCAGAAACCCTGTTGATACACAAGCGGCGGGGAGCGCGGTGACTCAGTAGGTAGAGGTGCAGGCTGCAAGCCGAGAGGTCCTCGGTTCGAATCCCATCTGTGGCAACCGCATTGTGTCCTTAGGCAAGACACTTCATCTCCATTGCTTGCGTGGGGGCACGATGACGCCATGTACTAAGGCGTACTGTACGTCGATGGTACGCATGTCTTCGACCAATCTAACCCTGCCTGTGCTGCAGTGCGGAGTTAAGATGTTGGGGAGCTGGCAGCTGCTCGTCGTTGCTTGGTGGTTCTTTCCAGGTACTCCGGCTTCCTCCACCCGTAAAACTGTCACGGTCATGATTAGCCATTGTGCATAAATATATGACCTTAAACATCAATAAATAAATAAATAAATAATAATACACAAGCGGCATCAGAATATTTTATTTAATGTTCATTGTTCAACTTGTTACCTCCCTTGATGTGTTTCTTCAGTGTTCACATGTTCTCTGCAACATTGGAGAGAAACATCAAGGGAGGTACCTGAATTACAAAATGAACTTGACAAACTGAAAACGTGTTTCTGACAGTCATTCGACTTACATGTTGCATAACAATCATCTACCAATGAAAAAAGAGTGTTTTTTAGTTTTTCTCCAATTTTAATTTCTTATTGTATTGTGATGCTTGATTCATGAAGACTACCGGCTGGACACATTTTATTTATACATGTACCCAATGCAACGTTATGCAGCACCATGATTGAAGATCAGTGACTTCAATCAGCTGGGAATAGTGGTGATCTAGTACTGATTGCAGATGGTAAATTCCGTAATATCTCGGCTCTACAGATCCCTAAATATTCTGATATGCACTACACACGTTTTAAATGGGGGAAAACTTTATTGAAATGGCCAGATATCAAAGAGATTTTAAGAGTCAATGTTAAATGTACAATAACCGGAAACTGCCGGTTTTTAACTGCCAGTTGTCATAATCATCCGATGCCCCATAATCGACCAGTTCCAATTGCCGATTATCGGTTCATCGACAGTTTTTCAAGGAGTTTATTATGATTAATGGTGTCAAAGGCTTTTGAAAAATCCAAAAGTACACATATTAAGGCACTATCTTTACTTCTCTTGTTGTTATTGTCAAAGACATGATGCTGGAGTAGTAACATAGCGTGATATGCTGAATGCCCTTTTTGTAGAGCAGGGAGGTTTAAATTTTTAAGTTTCGGTTCGGTTTCAGGAAAAACCTCAGTTTGGGTTGAGTTTTTCTATTTGTCAGAAACTTATAGTAACACTGCAGACACCTTAACTTAAAAAAATCCACATTAGTTTGTATGATACCTCTCGCCGCAAAAAGCCCTGTCTGTAAGTATCTCCATTGGGTTTTAGAATAAAAGAAATTGAGTTTGTTCGCAAGTAATGCACGGTTTGATAATCTATTACTATTCACAACAATGCTGTCTGAAAATGAGTGAGCACTTTTAGTTTTGTTGAGTGCTTGACCCAAGACTTCCTGAGTCTTTTTCAAACCAATTTTGTTCTCAAATAAAACCGTACTATAGTGTGTAGCTTTTGTTTTGCACCTACAGTTAAAACTAGAAATCCTGTCATGAATTGTGCGCTTGTCTAGGCTAAATTGCGAGTAGGAATTGCGCGCAATTGCCATATCGAATGGCATCCAAAGAATGGCAGGTTCTCCTGGTTACTCATAGCAAACACAGGCAATGTTTCTGCCAATGGACCTCCGGGTTACCCAGAGGTCCATTGGCTGAAACATTGCTTATGCACATGCCATATGTACAGAATTTGATAGCCTTACTATGGTCATAACGCGTATATTAACTCGCAGATCAACGTGCTATTTGTGCGCATTTCAGGACAGAACTTCTACTTTTAACTGTAAGGGTATTGAAGGCAGTGCCGCAATTTCTGAAATTATTTACATTATGGTCACTTGGGTTTCTTGTCTTTGTTCAAGAGGGATAATTTTATTGTAGGCATCTAGAAATTTATTGAAGGCAAGATTTGGATATCACCAGCATTATAAACAGAACGAAAATTTGCTTCTGAGTGCCAGTCAATGAAGAACTCAGCATTATATGTATAGTGACAGAAATAACTGTTGGATAAGTGCCCTTGATCCTTGTTTGTCTTGACAAATCTATCCATGTAAAATGTGGGGGCATAGTGGTTCGGTTGGTGGAGGTGCAGGCTTCAAGCCAAAAGGTCCTTGGTTCGAATCTCACCTGCGGCAACCGTGTGGGCATGGTGACGTCATGTACTAAGGCGTACTGCATGTTAATGGTGCACCTGTCTTCAGCCAATGCTGACCTTGCTTGTGTGGAGTTAGTATGTTGGGGAGCTGACAGTTGCTCGGTGGTTTTCTCTGGGTACTCTGGCTTCCTCCACCCGTGAAACTGTCGCGGTCATGATTAGCCATTGTGCACAAATATGTGATATTAAACACCAATAAATAAATAAATAAATTCATGTAAAAGGATACAGAATGACCAGAAACGTTATTTATGATTTTGCCGGACTTGTATATTATAAATCATAGTGTAAATATGATCAGTTAAGGTTGCTGAATACTCAGTCACTCCAGCCATTCTAGTTTGTTCAGTGACTAATGGTAAGAACCCCTGACTAAAATGGCATCAATAAAGTAATTGGTTTCAGGGTGAAAGTAATTAGTTTTAGCGTGACAGGATTTGCAGATATAAGTGTATCGCAAGAGTATTGTGATCTTATCAAGCAATTAAGATTGCTTTTGCGATCTGGTGTTTTGTTTTTGTCATTGCCTGCTCAAAATCTGATCAGAAAAAAACACTTCTGCGAATGCAATGCTGTAGAGTGCCATTGCTATTTTGATTTTTTTTTTCAGGTGTGGACCATGTGTTAACATTGCTCCTAAGGTAGCTGAGTACAGTGCAAAATACCCAAATGTTGTGTTCCTCAAAGTGGATGTTGAAAAATGTCAGGTACTGGTAAACTATAACTTCATGGTAATAATATGTACGGTTGCATAATGTGTTGTACAGTAGTGTTCAACCGATTACACCAATATAGCCACTGACTGATTACAGGTTATTTGAGCTCACAATTGGCCGATTCCGATGTAAATTACGATTGTAATACTGTGCACTACTAGACATGTCGAGGCTCGAAAGAACTCCATTTAATTGAACTTGTTTTATGGGTTTACAGTCCATTCACTACTAGATATGGACTGTAAACCCATAAAATTGGATAAGATATGTATTAGCATTAAACCTGAAAGGCCTGATGATTTTAACCCTTTACCCAATGCAGACGATATCAAAATTTATTATTTTAAATACCATTTTTTTAAATTTTTCAAAATATTTCGAGAAAACCATATCATGTGACCCCTCGTTTGAACGAGCTCGACGAGCTCGTTCCAACGAGGGGTCACATGATATGGTCTTCTTGAAATTTTTTGAAAGATAATATTTTTTCAACTGCTGAATTTGCATATTAAGCGGGCGGATGCGGGCGATTCATTGGGTAAAGGGTTAATTCAGTTTTTGCTGCACTTTCTTGGGCTGCATCCTGTAGCTTTGCAGTTGCTTTTTGGTAAGACTTGCCAAGAAACAACTATCAAGGGACTTAGAATATAACTTGCCAATTTACCTGGTCAATGCATGTTAGGGCACCAACTTTGTTGCAGTGAAAGTGATCAGAGTTACAGGCCTGGCATTCTGAAAAATGCAGGAGGGCAAAAAATCGTTCTCCTCAATCAGCTTAGGAGAGCAATTAGCTTTACATAGCATTTTAAGTATCCAGTTGAACGAACTCATTGAAACTGAAACCAACAGACTACATCAGTGATTTTATTAACTTTACTAAGGTAAAGCGAAATCTCTTAGACATCTAGATGTCTCACTCAGCAACCGAACACACACTTGACAAGACCTGTGTGTGTACCCAGACCTGTTGTCCAAGAAAGTCATACGCCTACCACTACCACCTTCAACCCCCCAAGGGGGTTGAAGGTGGTAGTGGTAGGCATATGACTTTCTTGGACAACAGGTCTGCTTGAATCTACAGTCACATCCTGGTGCAAGTGCTTCAAGTGACAGGATAGTAGTAATGGTAGTATATTATAGTGTCAATATTCCTTGAATAATTACCCCTCAAACTGTGATGTCAGTTGTTGAACTTGAAACTGACAGAAAAAAAAATATTGCTGTGACCCATTTTGCTTCAAATGATTGCAACTGTGTTTGGGTATGGTTGCAGCCATTACCTTTTACCACTAAACCACTTTCAAAATGAAATTACGTGATGTTATGTGACTTCGAAGTTAAATTACATTTTTGCTTTACAACAAAAAATTAATGTGAGCATAATACATGTAATCTCAATCATCCAAGACCAAAATATTTAGGAGGGCAATTTTTCGCTTTCCTTTATTCTTTCAGGAGGGCAGTAAGGAGAGCTAAAAAATCGCTCTCCTGAAATTGCCAAGCCTGAAGTTATAACAAGGCCTTAAGAGTTGAAATTCCAAAAAGTGATTTACCTTTTGCAGTGTGACAACATGATGTTAGATCTGCTGATGATAGATCTGCTGTGTACAAGAAGTGAAGTCCAAAAATGACATTTGATAATATTTTGTGGTCCATTCTGTACAGAATTGTTAAAAACCTTGACTTCTCAGAGATTGTGTTGGGCATCTGTTATTATTACTAAAATGTGTGCACACATTTAAGATACAAGCATGTTTTTTTATGCTCATGCCGAATTCTTCAGTGCCTACATGTGTACTTTCAAAATTTAAAGCATATTTGTACCCCTCTGTTCCCATTTTCAGCCCCCCCCCCCTCCCTCAGATTTTGGGGGAAAAATATATATTAAACTCGTACATTAAAAGTGGTAATACATGACCATTTAATAACATTCTGGAAGTAGCCCTGGTGTATGCAGTTGTATTCTTGTTCAAAACTTGAGTCCTGATCTCTTGTCATCTGCTTTCAGTGACTTCATTTAATAAGTTTTGAATCACAGTTTTGATACAAATTTGATTAATAAGAGCTTTGACATATTATATATGTCATTGGGGATTATTGTTTGGAGGAGCTGCCATGTCAGATAGCTCTGTCTTTTCAACAATATAATTCAAGAACTTAAAGGAAGTGCAGAATGTTTCTCAAATTTACCCAGCAAATTATCCCTCGACCTCACAAGAGATATGTACCTAATTTAATAAACTTCATTCATTCATGTTACAAGGCTTAAAACTCATGCAAAAATCAGAATAGATTCTAATAAGGAAAACAATGAGGATCAACTTTTATTCTCGCATAATGTTCTTTTAATTCTTTCATAGATTCTGAGCGTGTCCTGTTAGACCTGGATGATTCTACTTTTTTTTTGCTCCCTTATAATAAGGTAACACGGATTTTGCCGTGGTGTCTTGTGAAGTATTGGCTGCCCATACAGACAACCAAGACTTCACTACAAACCACTGCCCAGGTGCTGTAACTTCCACCGGCCAGACTACCAAAATTTATTTTGGAACTTGTGTCTACATGTACTTTTATGACAAAAAACTCACCAAAATTGATTTTGGTCCCTTAAGAGTTAAACTATAGTAAATATATAAATATAAGGTTCATTTTTTGCTAAGAAATTTGTACTGGCTGCACCCAAAAGGGTATGACAGTAGGCTCTACTCTCAAATTCTATGTTATTTATTTGGTAGAGTTCTAAATTATTTTTGGCCACCCAAATTTGTTCAAATGTCTTTGCCTTGTTACAATTTATAGGAGAGTGCCTATAAATTGTAACAAAGCAAATCTTAACAGACGAAAATAACTTCACTTCAAAGATAATATGAAGCAGAGCCACTGTATGTTTTGAAGCCTTTAAGTTGCAGTACCTGCACTTCAGAATAATAAAGCCCAAATATGGGCTTCCAGCACTCTACCAGTTAAGAACTGAAAGTTGATTCTCACATCTTGAATTTGTGAGAGTCAAAACTGATTCTTGCATATAGGGACAAATATTAGGGTCTGATGTTACGATAACCTGGGGTGGAGTTTCTCTGTGAAGAAATGGTGAACACCAAAGCAGGGGATGGGATACATACATGTACATGTAATCAAGAGTGCCATCCATCCTTAATTCTGTACTTCCGTATCAACATTTTTCATTATAACTCAAACATCTGTTGTCTGATTTTGACGTCCTTTGGAATGGTGACAGACCACCATTAGGGAAAGGATATCCGCATATTGCGGGATTTGCTCATGCATACATACTGGAGTTATGGCCCTTGTTACAATAAGAAAATGTTTCTACCAACATTTTGCATTATAACCCAAGCATCAGTTGTCAGATTTTAATCTCCTTTGGTATGGTTAGAGAGACCATCATTGGGAAAAGGATATCCATATATTGCAGGTTTTGTCCCTGTATACATACAGTGTATGAAAGTTATAGCCCATGTTTACAATTTTAGAAAGATTTCCATATGAACGTTTTGCATTATAACTCAGACATCTGTTGTTGGATTTTTGATGTCCTTTGGTATTGTGATAGACTTGTATAATTGGAAAGGATATCTGCATATTGCAGGTTTCGAATTTTGGATTTTGCCCATGCATACCACTCTTATGCTAGTTATTAGACTTCTTGAGTTGATGTTTTCTGTTCATGGGAATAAATTTTGTTGATAGGCAGCAGAAAATTGAATAATTTTTAATTGCACATGTTCAATGGGTAGGTGGGGGGGGGGGGGGAGGGGGTTAAACAAGTTAGTATGCATGTGTGTTTATTCAAAACTAGTGACATTTATGCTATTTGCCTGTTGGAACCCAGTGACGTGAATCGTTGCTTGTTTACTGCTGTAAACAAGCTCTGTTTTACTGGTAAAATAGGACCTGGTCACCACTGCCTGGGGTGGAAGTCCTCTAAAATGGGCCACATGGGTATAAACAATTGTCTGGACTTGATTCTATATCCATGTTGTGGTCACAATTAGCCATTGTGCAGAAATATGTGACCTTAAATACCAGTAAATAATAAATAAATATTGATGCTATCTGTAGGAATGCCAACACTCCAGTGAGTAGCATATGCTATTGGTATTGTGGGTGGAGGCATATGCAATGTTTCACATTGCTCTATATTTTTATACTGTACCAATGACACTGGTGCTAACTCTTAAAATTCTAGGGCCAAACACAAATTTTGCCCCCCAATCCCCAAAATTTGCATCAAAATCAAAAAATTCAATGTTCTATGTGGTCCTCCATACTTTTACCCACTGCGCATGTGCAGTGTCAAGGAAGTACCAAAATTGGCGCAAATCCTCATTCTTTGTTTGGCCCTGAAATCAGTAACATCTCACTGATATTTGTGCTTATAAATCTCAGTTAAAATGATGCCAGACACAAAATCATGAAAAAAATGGTGGATCTAAGGATGAAATAAGAGGATGAGAGGAAGAATCAGTGGAAGGATGTGTTCAGGGCTGTAACTTATAATATTTTTATACTGTACCAATGACCCAGACTTAGCTGGTGCTAACTCTAAAATATTTAGGGCCAAACACAAATTTTACCCACAATCCCCAAAATTTGCATCTAAAACCGAAAATTACGTGTCCTATATGGTCCTCCATACTTTTACTCCACTGCGTATGTGCAGTGTCAAGGAGGTCTTGAAATTGCCGGCAAAAATCATTCTTTGTTTGGCCCTCAAATCAGTAACACCTCACTGATATTTGTGCTTGTAAATCTCAGTTTAAATGATGCCAGACGCATAATTATGAGAGAAATGGTGGATATGAAGAGGAAATAATAGGAGGAGAGGAAAAACAGTGGATTCAAATGTTCAGGGCTGTAACTTATAATTATTTTACGAAATTATTTTCATGTTGCCTATTTTCGAGGCATGGCCCTGTTGTTGTCATTCTTGCTATGAATGTTCCATTGTTTGATCAGTGTTCCTCTCTCCCTTTCCTTTATTCCCCCCTAGCTATTCTCCCATGCTTTTGGCTTATTTTTTGTAATGTTTATTACTAAAATGTCTTGGGAGTTTTGGCTTGGAAACAGAATTATTTTCTGTTTTTTCCCCATGTTTACGTCCTCACCCTAGGGTGTTTAGGCGTTTTTTGGTCTGCATCTACCATCTGATGCTCTGCAGTTTCTTCTTGGGAAGTCTCTGTTTTGCATCAGATGGTGTTTTAATTGGATACTGAATTCGGGCCATGTTTTTCAGTGCCTGGAGTCATGTTTCTGGTTTGTTTACACCTTTTGTTTAGGTTGACAACAGTTACTTCTGATAGTGATTACTTGTCTTCTGCTTAGTTTAGTTCACAGTAAGATACATTAATATTGTCTGCATATGTTACATTAATTTTTCTAAATGATTTAAAATTTTTGTTCACACTTAGGCTTTTTTGGGATCCATTTGGGCTCAGGGTTCCCATTGGGAACTTCGGCTCTTTTGAAAATTTTTTTTCTTTTTGAATAATTTTTTCACAATGTTATAATGGATTATTTTATTATTTTATTATGTATTTTTGTTTTCAAGGTTTAGTGCGAGTACTGTGACTGTTTACTTTTTTCACTTTGAAAAATTATTGTTCAATTGTATGGGAGGAAATCTTCCTCTGATTCTTATGATTTCTGTATTAATTGTAGTCAATGTACTTGCACTAACCCTTGTTCAATGTGTGTCAATTGGGATGACAAACGTTGGAGGCGTGTGTCACGGTAGGTTGTTAGCGGGGAGAGGACCATGCCGGTCCTCTCTCTGCAGGGTCACTTTAGTTTTTCACTCTCTTTTTCAGAGGAACAGGAACAGGGTGATGTCATCCAAGAGTGTGCTTCCGTCGTCACAATCAAATGAAGAGCTAGGGGCTAAAGTGCTCATGGATATATGGCAATTGCCTAAGAGGCCCCAAGTAGGGCCGACGGCGTTGAAGTCTACGTCCGCTAGCTCGCCCGGTGTCGCATCCATTCACCGAATGGGTCAGCACCCAGGTTCGTCTGTTACGGTCCAGGAAGGAATTTCGGGTGTTGCGAGCACTATAAACATACCATATTCACACCCAGTAACGACGGAACAGAGGATAGTACGGAGGAAGCCTGTTAGTCCGGTTCCTAGCTCATCCAGGTTCATCCGGACCACGAGCGAGAGAGGCCCCCTCTCTCTTACATCAACATCTGCGCCGCGATGTTGTTGTTTGTTCGTTTGCTAGTCGGAGCATACGTCCACTCCTCCTGCTCGGGATGCTCCGTCGCATAGACAGTCCGACGCAGCTGTTCTATTGGCTTTCTCATCCTCATGTAAGCACACACAACCGCACCTTGGCTTTGTGACCACAGATTTCCGGAGAATGTTCATATATGATATTAGGCAGGAAGGAACGTCCCAGGAGCTCCTGCTTCGCCGACCAGGGATTCCACATCAACCAGGTCACTTCATCCGCTCGCCAAGGACACGAGGCCTTTCCAGTTGGGACGTTCGCATATTATAGAAATGCAGGAATGAATGTCCCTGGAGTTTCCAGCGGTTATTTACGTAAGACAGCGGCTCCACAGGTCTCTTTGACGATCAAGAACAGAGTAATGTTTCTGTGATGTCTTCGAAAGTGTGCTTCCGTCGTCACAGTCAAATGAAGGGTTAGCGTCAAGAGTGCTCATGCAGATACGTCAATTGCCTAAGAGGTCCCAAGTAGGATCGACAGCTTTGGCATCCACTAGCTCGTCTGGTGTAGCGACCACTCAACGAATGGCTCGGCACCCGGGATAGTCCGTTGCAGTCCAGGAGGAGATTTGGGTGATGCGAGCACTATAAATACAACGTGCACACCCAGTGACGACGGATACGAGGATGGTACGGAGGAAGCCTATTAGTCCGGTTCCTAGCACGTCCAGCTCTGCACAGGCTGCGAGCGAGAGAGGCCCCTCTCTCGTACAACGACATCTGGGTACAGATGTGGTACAGAATGTTCCTTAGTCAGGGCATACGTCCACCGCTCAGTACGCTCCGTGATATAGAGAGTCCGGAGAGACTGCTTCATTGGCTTCCTCATCCTCACTGCAGTACACACTACCGCACCTTGGCTACGTGACCAGTGATATCCAGCCAATCTCGCCAACCAGGAATTCACGGCGACCAGGTCACACCATCCGGTAGCCAAGGATACAAGGCCTTTATACTCCGGACGTTCGCATTAAAAAGTATGCAGGAGTCAGCATCTTAGGAGCTTCCAGCGGCTAAATATTGTAAGACCGCAGCTCCACAGGCCCCCGCTACGGACTTGCTATTGCAGTTAGCACAAGTTATCACAGCATCCCAGCAACCGACAGAAACTCTGTCGGATCAGGAATTATCTTTAGAGCTGGGTCTGCACGTTCCACTGCAGGTGCAGACATGGACGACCAAGAATTACAAGTGGTCCGACTGGATGGTGAAAGGGATACGGAATAGTTGAATTTTCCCTTTCGGAACAACATAATGGCCGTGGAGTTCATCCGGCTTTATTTTTCTGACGTTGTTCCTCCAGACCAAAAAGCTGCATTGCCGAATAAGAGACTGATAGCGCCACTGCACACAGATTTCTTAATCGGTTCAGGGACATCGTCCCTCAGTTTCCATCACAGTCCAGAAATGTCTCAGAGACATTTGAACTATTATATGATGCTATATATAAACTTGCTCCCAATAGGGCAAGTCCAGTTCCATATCGGCAAGTGCTCTACATCTGCCTTTCATCAATTCATGGAATAATTCGAAATGGCAGGACAGGGCATTCCGAGAGTTCCTCTGCGTCTAGACGACCAGGCCTAAGTCCTAGAGTTGTCTATACTGTCGCCTATGTCAATTCCAACCATGATGTTGGAAACGTCAATATCGTCTAATTCGGCTAGCTTAGACACATTATCGTACGCAGATCACCTTACCAGAGCGTTATCATTATGTCTCAAAGGAAAAGAATTCCAGGATGTATATCCTCCTTATAAATTCTTTAAAGGGCCTCACGTAGAACTCTGCCCTTTAGTGGCAATATGGAGTTGGTTAGACGTGATGCGGCCCTGGTTACATCCACAATTGTGGATAGTAAGGTGAAAAACTCTCTCAGATTCGCTCCGGTCTCCGGAAAGTTTCTCTTCGACAGCAAGCTTTCTGCTATCTATTATCAGATAACTAAGAAAGCTTTAATCTCTCTGCTATTCAAATCCACTTCCATATAGTTGGATTCAGCGGAGAAAGTAGGACAGGCACTTCTGGGGCGAATACGTCTGAGGGAAGTTCCTATAGAGGTTCCTATGCATCCTCTAGGTCTTACTCTAGAGACCGTCAGGGTAGCGACTCAGGTAGGGGCCGTTATTCTGACCGAGACATCCGGTCAGATGCCCCTAGGTCGACATGGCGAGGTGTGGGCCATGGAAGACATGGTTTCTCCTTCCGCTAGCCTCACAGGACCGGGAGGTATTGGACTTATCCTCTATTGTGTACCAGTGAGTGGAAGACTGTCAAGTTTCTCAACCATTTGGGAGTAGATTACGGACGTCCCTTGGTTTTCAAAGGGTGGTTTCGGTAGGACTATATTGTCCTTCAAACGTAACTTACGTTAACTCGAAGTCCAAGATGGACTCAGTTTCCGTCAAGTCCGCAGGTAAGAGGCTTGCTTCCATTAGAAGTCCAGTCTCTTCTGGAAGGATCGTGATAGAGATTGCAGAAATCTAGGAATTTCCAGGTTTCTACAACCATCCTTTCTGGTTCTAAAACCAGATGGCTCGTTCCGTCCACTCATAATCTGAGCTGGATAACAAGCTGATCGTGGCTCCAAGTTTCTATATGCAGTCCATCCGATCGGTCAGAGCGAGTATTCGGGTGTATGACTATGCTATATGCATAGATTTCTAGTTGCATACTTTCACGTCATGGTACGTCAGGCATTCAGAAAGTATCTTTGCTTCTTTATCATAGGAATTGTGTATCAGCACCGAGCAATGTGTTTCGGTCTGAATCTAGCCCCTGGGCTTTCACTCGAATAACAAACTCAGTAATGACTCATTTCTGAGCTCATTCGTCTGCGGTAACGTCGGCCTACCTGACGACATTCTGAAGAGGTATGGCAATGAGTTAACGCTTCAGAACGATGTAAAGATTCTGCTTCTATTGATCCGACGTCTCGGTTTCATAAATAAATGAGGAGAAGTCGGATCTTCTTTCGTCCAAGTCATTTACCCACCGGGGGATGAGCTTCGAGATGCATTACATTCTTGTTCGTCTGCCGTTAACCAGAGCGAGTTCCGTAGTTCCTTATCATGCATGCAAACATCAAGATTGATGTCATTTTGGCTTGTGCTACGTTATTGGATGAACGTTATTCAGAATGCTCATATGCTAATTCTGTCCGACAACTCGACGGTATTAGCGTATTTTCGGAATTATAGAGGCACTCATTCCATCCTGTTATTCATGTTGGTGGAATGAATCTTTCGGTTGGTACTAGAACATCAAGTTCTCCTATCGGTCCGTCATATTCCCGGTCGTCTGAACGTATTAGCGGACTCCCTTCACAGAGGGGCCGTTTGTTGCCGCCAGAATGGACTTTCAACAAACAAATATTCAATCAGATTGCTACCAAGGAGAGCGGCCAATGATCGACTTATTCGCGACGCATCTCAGCAATCAGTTGCAGATGTATGTGTCACAATGTTTGGATTTTCGAGCGTTTGCAGTAAACGCTCTACTGATCTTGTGAGACGGAATAATAAGATATATGTATCTTCCAGTGCCGTTCATTCAGCAGATATTGCTCAAGTGTAATTATTTCAATGCAAATTCTGTTGGTAGCTTCTCTAGCTCCACAAAGACTGTGGATTAATTTACTCCGGCGTCTGTTGTGGGACATGCCGTGGAAGCTTCTTCCACATTTCTGTCTATTCTATGGTCAGATGGATTCAATCTACTATCAGTTCTGCTTATGATTATATCTTCATTCAGCAGTCTGTGCTTTAGTTTTAAGCTCATGAAGTAAGAGTTCTTCTACATCATGGGCTTAAGCCAATAATGTTGCTATTACAGATGTAATGAGGGCTGCATATTGGTTTTAGCCCTCCATTTTCACGATTTTGTATCTGAGAATATTGAGTCCATTTCTGCAGATCTGTGTTGTTTAGGTCCGTTATTTTTCACTTAGAATGTCGTCCACTAAACAGTTGCAACTATAGTTATGTAGGCTTTCGGTTATGGCAGTGACTCTGTCCTGCTGCCCTCTTCGCTCTGGGGTATTTGACCCAGGGCAAGGGGAAGGTGGGGGGGGGGGGTCCCCTCAGGTCACCTGCTTTATAGTGTAAAGCATGGGAATACCTCCCTTGGAGTCAGTAATTCCGAGTCGGTTCCGAGATGATTTTAAAGGGTAAAGCCTATGTTTACTCATCTGTGTAATATTTTTTAAGTGTTGATTGGTGTGAAGCATTTGTATATATCACATGATTAATTGGGGGTTAATAAACAATCCTCAATCACTTTTAAATGAGTATATAGAGTTTCATTTCTCTAGACTCCCGTATTTATTGGCTTTCCTTTAAAAAATATTAGTATAAAGGGTTATACTAGATGTTTATAGAGATCATTGATGTTATTGTGCTCAATTACAGACTGGTGTTGTGACTTTCTTTTTTGATACAAATAAGAAAGATACATGTAAAGCCTATCTCTCCTTTTCTCCTTGAGAGGATAGGTCTGTTATAGGTAATTGAGCCTAGTGGATTTTCCTTATGTCCTAGGCCCTCCAACCTTTTTACTATTCAGCTAAGTCTGGGTCATTGGTACAGTATAAAAATGTTAAAAAATTTATAGTAATTTATATATTTTTTATACTTACCAATGACTCAGACAGGGATGGCCCTCCCATGAGTTGGGAACTCATACCTCCCCGCTGAGTACATAACGCTACCGGGCACTGGTTGTAAGAATGATTTTTGGCGGCAGTTTCGAGACTTGACCATGACACTGCGCATGCGCAGTGGAGTAAAAGTATGGAGGACCATATAGGACATGTAATTTTCGGTTTTAGATGCAAATTTTGGGGATTGAGGGTAAAATTTGTATTTGGCCCTAAATATTTTAGAGTTAGCACCAGCTAAGTCTGGGTCATTGGTAAGTATAAAAAATATATAAATTACTATAAATTTTTTAACTTTTTTGCAAAATTATTTCATGTTCCCTAATTTCGGGGCATAGTCCTGATGTTTACATTCTTGTTATGAAATTTCCACGGTTTGTTCAGTGTTTCATCTCTCCCTTTCCTTTATACCCCCCTTGCTATTCTCCCATGCTTTTGGCATAATTTTTGTAATTTTTTTTTTACTGAAATTTCTTGGGAGTTTTTAGCTTGGTAACAGAATGTTTATTCTGTTTTTCCCCATGGTTGCGTCCTCACCCTAGGGGTGGTTAGGCGTTTGATCATGCATCTACCATCCGATATGCTGCAGTTTCTTCTATCGAAGCTTCTGTTTTACATCGGATAGTGTTTAAAATTGGTTACTGATTTTGGGCCATATTTTCAGTGCCTGGAGTCTTGTTTCCGGTTTTTGTTCACTCTTGTTTACGTTGACAACGGCTACTTCTGACAGTGATTACTTGTCTTCTATTTAGTTCTGTTCATAGCAAGATACATTAACATTGTCCGTAAGTGTAGCATTAATTTTTAGATATGTTTTAAAAATTTTGTCCACACTTAGGCTTTTTGGGGATCCATTTGGGCTCATTGTTCCCATTGGGAACTTGGGCTCATATTGAAAATTTTTTGAGAAAATATTTCTTTTGAATTATTTTTCGAAATGTTTGTAATGGATTATATTATTATTATGTATCTTTGTTTTCAAGGGTTAGTGCGAGTACAATGACTGTTTAATATTTTTTCAGAATGAAAGAATATTTTTTGATTGTAATCGAGGAAGTCTTCCTCTGATTCTCATGTTCATTGTATTTGATGTAGTCAGTGTACTCGCACAAATTCTTGCTCAGTGTGTGCCAAATCGGATGACAAATGTTGGAGACGTGTGTCACGGTATATTGTTAGTGGTGAGATGTCCATTTCGGGTCCTCCCGACACAGGGTCACTCTAGTTTTTTCAGTCTCTTTTTCAGAGGAACAAGAACAGGGTGATGTTTCCGTGATGTCTTCAAAAGTGTGCTTCCGTCGTCGCAGTGAAGAGCTAGTGGCAAAGTGCTCAACGAAATGCGGCAAGTGCCTAAGAGGTCCCTAGTAGGATCAGCGGTCACTTGTCGCCCGCTAACTCCCCTGGTGAAGCAACCATTCACGAAATGGTTGTGACGCTGGGTTCGTCCGTTGCGGTCCAGGAGAGGAGAAGGGGTGTTGCAAGCACTATAATCTCGGATCACGCATATCCGGCCATGACGGATCGGAGGATGGAACGGAGGAAGCCAGTCAGTCCGGTAGCTAGCTCATCCAGGTCTACCCGGACTGCGAGCGAGAGAGGCCCCCTCTCTCTTACAACATCTGGGCCCAGATGTTGTTGTATGTACATTTGTCAGTCGGAGCATACATCCACTCCTCCTGTTTGGGACGCTCCGTCGCATAGACAGTCTGGTGAGGCTAGTCTAATGGCTTCCTCTTCCACACGTCAGCACACACGACCGCACCTTGGCTACGTGACCGCAGATATCTAGCCTGCTTTGACGACCAGGGATTCCACGTCGACCAGATCTCGCCATCCGCTAGCCAAGGACGCCAAGCCTTTCAGTCAGGACGTTTCGCATAAGAAGTATGCAGGAATTAGCATCCCAGGAGCTTCCAGCGGCTGAATTACATAACACCGCGGCTCCTCAGGCCTCCGTGACAGACTTGCTATCACAGATAGCTCAACTCATCGCCGCATCCCAGCGCCCTCAGAAACTTTTCTGAACAGGAACTGTTTGAGAAAGCTGGGTCGGTTCGCTCCCCTGCAGAGTCAGTAAGGGTCGACCAAGATTCTCATGTGGTCCAGTCGGATGGTGAAAGGGAATCAGCGGAGCTGGAATTTTCCCTTTCCGAACAACATAAGGTGGCCATAGATCTCATCTGGCAACACCTTCCGGAAGTTGTTCCTCCGGATCAAAGTGCTGCATTACCTGATAAGAGACCGATAGCGTCACTGGGCACTGATTTTTTTCGGCCGGAATAGGGACATTGCACCTGAGTTTCCGACCCAGTCCAGAAATGTCACATGGACATTTGATCTTCTTATTGACTCTATATTCAAGCTAGCCTCTAAGACTGGCAAATCCGGTTTCTTATCGTCTCATGCTCTACAGCTGCCTTTCATCTATTATAGAAATAGAATTGAAATGGCAGGACAGGGCGTGCCGAGAGTTCCTCTGTGTTTAGACGACCAGACAGAAGACTTGAAGTTGTCATTGCCGGCATCTACGTCGTTTCATTCCAGTACGCTGGAGACAACAATCTCGTCTAACAGAATCAGTTTAGACGCATTATCTTACGCTGATCACCTTACCAGAGTATTATCACTACGTCTCGAAGGAAAAGAATCCCAGGATGTTCAAACTTCCTTGAGACTTCTTTCGAGGGCCATGGCATATTCCATGTATAACTCCGCCTTTCAGTGGCAAATCTGGAGTTACTTAGACGTGTTGCCACCCTGGCTGCATCCACCTGAGTGGATAGTAAGGTGAAAACTCTCTTTGAGTCGCTCCAGCCTCCGGAGAGCTTCTCTTCGACGGTAAGCTTTCTATAATCTATCAACCGATTACTAGGAAAGCTTCGGACTCTCTGCCTTTTAAATCCGCTTTGCAAAAGTCGGACTCAGCAGAGGGGAGTAAGGCAGGCACTTCTGGGGCGAGTACGACCAAGGGCAGTTCCTATAGAGGATCTAAGAAAGCCTCTACGTCTTACTCCAGAGCCTGTCAGAGTAGCGACTCAGGTAGTGGTCATATGCTGGCCGAGACAACCGGTCAAACGCCCCTAGGTCGACTGGGCGAGGTGCGGGTCGTGGAGGACGTGGTTTCTCCTCCGGCAAACCTCGCAGGTCCAGGAGGTAATGGTCTAAACCCCTATTGCGTTCCAGGGGCGGAAGGCTGTCGAGATTCTTATCCATTTGGTTGTCAATTGCGGACGAACCATGGGTGTAGGGGTTATTTCCGAAGGTCTAAAACAGTCCTTCTAGGAAAAAACTCTGTTAACTCGAACTCCACGTTGGACTCAGCTTCCGTCAAACCTTTGGAAGAGAGATTCGCTTCTATCAGAAGTCCAATCTCTTCTGGAGAAGAACGCGATACAGGTCGTAGAAAATCAGGAATTTCCAGGTTTCTACAATCACCTGTTTCTGGTTCCAAAACCAGACTACTCGTTTCGTCCAGTTAAAGATCTGAGCTGGATAAACAAGCTTTATATGGAGACCATCCGAGCGGTCAGAGCGAGCATTCGAGTGAATGATTACGCTGCGAACATAGATCTCAAGAGTATGCTTACATTCATGTCATGGTATATCTGGCATTCAGAAAGTATCTTCGCTTCGCTGTCCTAGGAGTTGTTTATCAGTTCCGAGCTATGTGCTTCGGTCTGAATCTAGCGATCTGGGCTTTCACTCGAATAATGAACTCGGTAATGACTCATTTCTGAGCTCATTTGTCTTCGGTATCGTCGGCCTACCTGGACGACATTCATCAGAGGTATGGCAACGAGTTAACGCTTCAGAATGATGTTCAGAGTCTGCTTCATCTGCTCCAACCTTTTGGTTTCATAGTAAATGAAAAGAAGTCAGATTTAGTGCCATCCAAGTCATTCACCCACCAGGGAATGAGCTTCCAGATGCATAATAATCTCGTTCATCTGCTGTTAACCAGAGCGAATTTAGTCAGTCGTTACGCTCACTTTTGTCTTCACTCAGATGTCGTAACAGTGAGAGAATTCATGTGACTCATAGGTTTGTGCGGAGCCGCCGCGGATCTCATTCCGATGGGGCGACTACGCACTCAACCACTTCAGATATTTTTTACTCAGAATTGGAGTAGAAGATTCATTCACTCGAAATGAACATCATCTTGTCCATTCAAGTGTAACAAGAGATTCAGACTTGGGCAGATATTCAGTGGTTAACTCAGGGAGTACCACTGCAACTGCCGGATCTGAGATTTACGTTTTACGTTTTACGTTAATGACGGATGCGAGTCAAACAGGTTGGGGCACAACTTTGAGCCCAACGGATTCGAGGTGCCAGGGTCTTTGAGATCTGCAGTCCCTAAACAAGCACATAAACATCAAAGAGATGATGTCAATTTGTCTTGCACTACATCATTGGATGAACATTATTCAGAATTCGCATGTTCAAATTCTGTCCGACAATTCGACAGTAGTAGCGTTTATTCGGAACCTGAACGTTCTAGCCGACTCCCTTTCTTGGAAAGGTTGCATGTTGCCGTCAGAATGGACTCTCAACAAACGAGTATTCAATCAGATTTGCTAACAATGGGATCATCCTATGATAGACTTATTTGTGACGCATCTCAACAATCAGTTGCAGAGGTATGTGTCACCATGCCCAGATCCTCGAGCATTTAGATGCCCTCTCGACCTCTTGGGACAGAATTAATAGGATACGCGTATCCTCCAGCTCCGTTGATTCAACAGATATTGCTAAAAATCAAGCAATCTCACTGCAAGATACTGTTGGTAGCATCACTGTCACCCCAGAGACCATGGATAAATCCACTCAGGTGTTTGTTGTGGGACATTCCGTGGAAGCTTCCTCCCGGGAGGATCTTCTTTCGCAGGGGAAATCGCGCACACTGCATCACAATCTGCAAGGTCTCAACCTTCACGTATTTCCATTGTGCAGTCCATCTTGCACGGCAAGCATTTTACAGGACGAGCAGTGGACGCAATTTCTAACTGTAGGAGGACCTCCTCTTCACTAAATTATGCTGCTAAGTGGAAGGTTTTCTCTCGGTGGTGTAGGGATCATTATGTTGATATTTATGATCCCTCCATCCCAGAAATTGCTAATTTTCTGGTCTACTTGTTTGACGAGATCAAACTGCAGCCGATAACCATTAAGGGTTATAGGTCTATGCTATCGGATCCTATGCTCATCATGATAGCTTACAAATTGGATCTAATGTCTCTTTATCTTAGTCAGTGAAAAACTTTTCGATAAATAGACCTAGAACCCTTAGGTTAATTCCTAAGTGGAATTTAGCTTGGGTTCTTCTGAAGCTAAAAGAAGCGCCATATGAGCCGCTTGATACAGTGGATTTCAAATACTTATCTTATAAGACAGCTTTTCTATTAGCCTTCTCTTCTGTTAGAAGAGTTAGTGAGCTTCATGCACTATCTGTTGATGATTCTCACTATCGTAGTGTTGGTAATACTATTACTTTGACTACTAATGTTGGATTTTTGGCTAAGAATCAGGCTCCTAATAAATACCCTGAACCTATTGTGATTAAGGCCCTTACTGATTTGATGAAGACTGCATATTGGTCTCAGCCTTCCACATTCACAAATTTTTATCTTAGAAATATTGAGTCCATTTCCGGCGACCTGCATTGTTTAGGTCCATTATCTGTTGCTCAGAATGTCGTCCACTAAACAGTTGCAGCTATAGTTATGCAGGCTTTCTGTTCCGCAGTGACTTTGTCCTGCTGCCCTCTTCGCTCTGGGGTATTTGACCCAGAGAAAGGGGAAGGGGTGGGGGGATGGTGTTCCCTTATATCTCCTGCTTTTTAGTGAAAAGCAAGGGAATACCTCCTCTGGAGTCAGTAATTCCGAGTCAGTGCCGGGATGGTTTTAAAGTGTAAAGCTAATGTTTATATCATTTATGTAATATGTTTAAAGTGTAGCTCGGTGTGAAGCATTTGTATATGTCATGTGTCATACAAGTGCTAATATACAATCCTCTGACACTTTTAAATGAATATAAAGAGTCTCATTCTCTGGACTATCTTTATTTATTGGCTTTCTTTTAAAAATTTAGTATAATGGGTTATACTGGATGTTAATAGAGATCATTGATGTTATTGTGCTCAATTACGGAATGGTATTGTGTCTTTCTTTTTTAATATAAACAAGAAAGATACATGTAAAGCCGATTCTCCTTTTCAACTTGAGGGGATAATTCTGTTTACATATAATTGAGTCTATTGGATTTTCCTTTATGTCCTAGGCCCTCCAGCCTTTTTTTCTATTCAGCTATGTCTGGGCCATTGGTACAGTATAAAAATGTTAAAAAATTTATAGTAATTTATATATTTTTTATACTTACCAATGACCCAGATGGGGATGGCCCTCCCATGAGTTGGGAACTCATACCTCCCCGCTGATTTCATAACACTTACCAGGCACTGGTTGTAAGAATGAGGATTGGCGCCAATTTCGGTACTTTCTTGACACTACGCATGCGCAGTGGATAAAAGTATGGAGGACCACATAGGACATTGAATTTTTGGATTTTGATGCAAATTTGGGGTTTTGGGGGGCAAAATTTGTGATTGGCCCTAGAATTTTAATTGTTAGCACCAGCTAAGTCTGGATCATTGGTAAGTATAAAAAATATATAAATTACTATAAATTTTTTTACTTTCTTGTTCTTGAATGATGTAGATTTTATATGTGCATGGAAATTCAATTTCTTTTATTTTCGTAGGAAACAGCTGCGACTCAAGGTGTATCCGCCATGCCTACTTTCATATTTTATAAGAACAAAGTAAAAATTGACCAGCTGAGAGGGGCAGACCCAAATGCCTTAAAAGATAAAATAGAAAAGTGGATGGGAGATGCTGATAATGAAGAGGAAGTTTTGGTAAAAGGACATGTGAGTTATCCCCAAAAAGATATTCAAAAGCAAAGAAACCATTAAAGAAACATTTAGGCTAAGTATTTCCTATACTTTCCTTTGTGTAGTAGTTTACTTATGTACAGTACTGTGTCCACAAAAATGGACAGGCAATTTTGACTGGACATACCTTTAAAAGTTGTTAACTTTGTCTCAGAGCTGGTAGTCATTGACATCACTCTACAATTTGAAGTATAGAGATCTGATACCACACAGCACTGATGTGTAAGACTTACACAAGCCTGGTCTGCTGGTTCTTCACCATTCTAAGTTATGTGTAGGCCTCCATGTTGCTGAAACTCTCCAAGTCGAGTTTTAGCTGAGTAATCTGCTACAGTTCTGAAAAGAGACAGTCACACCGTTATTCCAAAATGTGTTTTAAATGACAGTACATGGAAACAGAATAATGTTAAAAATTTTTACCTAATCTACCAGTAAAATCTGGCCAGTGCCATTGACAAAAATCACAATGATTTTCAACTTTTGCTTCTAAAACATTACTTATGAACCCTTATTGGAATGAGCTTGTTGAGATCGTTCCAATTAGGGGTCATAAGCCATAATTTGAAGTCAAAAAAAGAAAATTCTTTAGTTACTGGTATTCAAGATTTCTTTTCTGTCACATCTAGTTTGTTTAATTAAATTGGTTAAGAAACATATTGTATCAGATGTCGCATTGTTTAGAGCATTTGAACCAGACATAACTCTAGAAAATTTTTAACTTTGTCTCAGATCTGGAAGTCATTGATGGGGCCTCTCCAAATTAAAGTGCAAAGGTCTGGTTTCTCACAATACTCTAACCAGGACTGCCTGGTCTTCTCTGTTCTTATGTGCATGTTGGCCTCAGTGTGGAAGAAACTCACCAAGGTGAACTTCAACAAAGTAATCTGCAATTGTTCTACAAAATCATAGTTACACTGATATTCCGAATTTTTAAATGACAATGCATGGAAACATAATACAGTGGAGCCCACTTAACTGGATACCTCCTCATTGTATATCCCTGTTAATTGAATATAACTTCCAAACACAAAACCATTTCCCATACCTTCAGTACAAATTTGACCTGTTTATAATTGAATATCAGTTTTAGAGTATGCTCCTGTTAATTGAATAAATAATCTTGCAATGTGTTGAGAAATTACCTTGACAATCAGTGAGGCACCTTGTTTTTTTACTGATTTGGCCTCCGTAAGTCAAATACAGGTATTTAATCTATTATATTTTGTTTGACAGAGCTCCTTAAGCTCTGCCAAATAAAATATAATAGAATAAATGCTCACTTTATCTCTGAAATTCAGAAAAGTGACAAGATCCCTGTTAATTGAATACTCTTGTTAATCGAATATTTTTTACTGGCAAATAGGCTATTCAATTAACATGGTTCCACTGTAATGTTAACCCCTTAACTGGTAGAGTGCTGGAAGTCCATATTTGGGTTTTATTCTGAGGTGAAGTTGCTGCCACTTGAAGGCTTCATACTCAATGGCTGTGCTTCATATTATCTTTGAAATTATATTATTTAGTCTGTAAAGACTTGTCATGTTACAATTTATGGGAGATTTCCTACAGGCAATCTCCCATAAATTGTATCAAGGCAAAGATATGTGAACAAATTTTGATAGCCAAAAATAATTTAGTACTTTACCAGTTAACTAATGTAATGGTAAAATCTGACCAAGGGGTGCGGTGGCTTTGCGGTAACTGGTTCTCATCTGATCACCGTAGTTAAGCAACGTCAAGTCCAGTCAGTCCATGGATGGGTGACTGTCTGAGCGATCGATTCAGACTCCCGCATTGAGTCCTTGGGCAAGGCACTTCACCCCGATTGTTCACATGGGGGCACAATGATGCCGTGTACTGCACGTCGATGGTGCTCATGTCTTCAACCAATCTAACCCTGCCTGTGCTGCAGTGCGAAGTTACGATGTTGGGGAGCTGGCAGCTGCCCATTGTTGCTCAGTGGTTCTCTCTGGGTACTCCGGCTTCCTCAACTCGTAATACTGTCACCGACACGATGTGACCGTTTGTTGTTAAGGTGTCATTAAACTCTAATAAATAAATAATTAAAATCCGACCAGTGCCATTGACAAAAATTGTAATTTATTTCAATTTTTGCCTCAAAATAGAGCATATGAAACCACAATGGATCGAGTCATCGACCTTCTGATATGATAATGTAAACACATCATCAGTACTGTACTATGAAAAGATCCTTGCATACATAACAATGTACATGTATATTCAAAACATACGGTCAATGACAAAGTCTGTGAATATTTTTAGTAAATTTACAGGTGCACCTTTTTTAAGTTGTGTATTGTGTATAGGCCCCTGTGATTATTCACTACTCGAAATGATATTCGATTTGATCACAATATTCAATTCAAATTTGATTCGACTATCGACAATGAATATCAGATATTTTCTTCAAATTTGTGTCACCGAAATGTAATGGATGTCAACCCAAATGAGATAAATCTGTGTTTTAGTAATCTACAAACATTTAAAACAGATCGCAAATATCAACATTAAAACTTGTATATCATACAGTCTGCATTGTTACAATAACCAGCTAATGATGCTGGAAGGCTTGGTAGTTTCTGATTTTCAGCAGTCGATTGAATCATTGAGTCATAGCAAAGGTGCAACATTGATTATAAAAAAGTTGCCTGTTTCTGCATCCGTGGTGACTGTTTCTAAAAAATAAACCAGTTCTTCCATCACATAGTTGGAAGTTCATTGAACTTCCTTGGAAACAGGACACCCTTTGGGATCATGTAGTTCTGTATTTTAAATGAACCTAGATATATGGAGATGCATGGAGTATTTTGTTATTTGTATAGTAAATATGACACCAACAGCAGAATGTTTGTGTGAATCTGCCTACCGAAGAATTTGCATTATCAAATTCTGGTCTGTCCAAATGGAAAAAACAACTTAATGATATGTCATTTGTGATAGATTAACTTAACCCTTTACCTAACATGAAAAGCAGATGAGAGTTGCAAACAAAATTCTTGTATAACTAAATTTTTTCATTTTTTGTCTCAAAAACATTGGTTATGACCCCTCATTGGAACGAGCTCGATGAGCCTGTTCCATAGAGGATCATAACCTATGTTTTTGAGACCAAAAATGAAAATATAATGAAAATTAATTGACGATTTTTTAGAATAGTGCTGGCCGGTTTTGGCAGTTACGTTGGGTAAAGGGTTAATTGTATGTGCTGGATTTAAATATGATTTTTTTCCACACACAAACTACAGTGACAATTGTTTTGTATTTGATTGCATATTCGCAAGGGCCTGATTGTGTATACCTATCTATTAGGTAAATTATATAATAATTTAGCATTGTGAATATTGGGACCACCTACTTGTGAGTGGTCTCTGCATTAAGATTGGTTAACAGTTACAAAACAAAATTTTGAACATTGAAGAGGTTCTCAGGTATGGCAAATCTCAAACACATTTTTAATTGAATTGATGGTAGCTCAGTGTTTCATCAGTTAGAGCATTGGACTTTGAACTGAAAGCTCAATGGTTCCATCCTGACCCACACCATCAAACTGTGCCCTTGGACAAGAAAATCCTGATTGCCAATATGGGGGCATTGTGGTGCTGTGTACTAAGCTTAAGGCATACTGCATGCTTGTGCCGAGTTAGAGATTTGGATAGTCTGAAAGTTGCTTGCCACAGCTTCATGGTTCTCTCCAGCTACCCCAGTCACCCCCCATAAAACTGTAAACACTACCTGGTCTATTGAATCAGTTGTTCACCCTGATTAAATAAACCAATAGTTGAAGTTAGGAAATATAAATCTGAAAAATCTGTAGTGCTGACAAGTAACACTGGTATTCAGTTATTGATAATGCAAAGCAACTTTATGTGATGTTGCTTTGTTGCATCACCAGTCTTTTCAACCTCTGGCCTATTAACCCTTTCTGACTGTGGTTATCATGATGTTTTAACGTCACGTAGAATCAGGCTTTTGCGATGTCAAACACAATCATTAAAATTCTGAGTACGTAATATTACGTACCATAGTCTCAATGCATGGAAATTTCTGTACGTAATATTATGTACCATAGTTGCACTGGGTTACCCCTTTACCTAACGAAAATCTGCCTTATCTGCCTGCAAAATTTACAAATTTAACAATTGAAAAAACAAAAAAATTTCAAAACTTATCCACAAAACTATATCATGTGACTCCTCATTGGAATGAGCTCGCAAAGGTCATTCTAAAGAATGGTCACATGATTTGGTTTTATGGAATTTTTTTGAAAAATTTGAAAAAAGAATAATTAAAATAATAAACTTTCATATCCTGTGCATCGGGTAAAGGGTTATTATTTATTTATTTTTTTTTATTTATTTATTGTTGTTTAAGGTCACATATTTCTGCACAATGGCTAATGATGACCACGACTGTTTTATGGTTGGAGGAAGCAGGAGTACTTGGAGAGAACCTCTGAGCAATGGCAAGCAACTGTCAGTTCCCCAACATATTAACTCCACACAAGCAGGGTTAGCATTGGTTGAAGACAGGTGCACCATCGACATGCAAAAGCCTTAGTACACAACACCACCGTGCCCCCACATGGGCAATGGGGGTGAAGTGTCTTGCTAAGGACACAACGTGGTTGCTGCAGGTGGGATTCGAACCGAGGACCTCTCAGCTTGCAGTCTGCACCTCTACCTGCTGAGCCCCAGGGTAAAGAGTTAATCATTATGCATTTACATAACAGTGAAAATAAAGGTACAGTTATATCAATCTTACAAGGTAGGCCTATTGGAAGAATATATAAATATCCATATATTACATTTTAATTTTAAAAATTTATTTTTTTTTCAGATGGATTTGTTATCTTTTATAGACAAATCTTCCTCGGAGTGTTTAAATGAATCAGATGACCATCCATTTCTTAATGTGTTAACTGTTAAAGGAGGATATTTAGAATCAGATTGTGATGAGCAGGTAATGGAAGTTATCTCCCTTTCTTGGATTTCCTCTCTTTTTCTTACTCAAGTTGAGGAATGGGAAGAACATTTCTTTTTCAGCTGAGTAACATAATTTTTTTTAAACAAGAAGTGCTGTAATTTGTTGAAAATTGTTCAGTCCCTAAAGGATAAACAATCTCTTGGGTAGTTGAGAGTTACTTGTGCTAGTGGCAATTTCATCCAATTGAAATATTTTGTGAACTTTTTGGCATCATTATTAGTTATTGACATAGGCTATCTGTCAGGAACAATTCAAATAAAAATACAATATTTATTTATTTGTGTTTAAGGTCACATATTTCTGCACAATGGCTAATCATGACCATGACAATTTTACGCGTGGAGGAAGCCGGAGTACCCAGAGAGAACCACCAAGCAATGGCATGCAACTTTCAGCTCCCCAACATACCAACTCCACACAAGCAGGGTTAGCATTGGTTGAACACAGGTGCACCATCGACGTACAGTATGCCTTAGTACACAATGCCACCATGCCCACATGTGGGCAATAGGGGTGAAGTGTCTTGCCCAAGGACACAACGCGGTTGCCGCAGGTGGGATTTGAACCGAGGACCTCTCGACTTGCAACCTGCACACCTACCTACTAAGCCACTGCCCCCCCCCCCCCCCCCCAATCAAAATACAATGCCACTTAAAGCATTCAAACCACTCTGAATCTGTTTTGACTGTTAAATGGTGTAATAATTTTTTATAGACATTAAATTAAAAATACTGCATTTTGAAGTTGCTACATTCAAATATTATCAGTAATTTTAAAATTCAAAAGCTTTTGGGAATTAGCATAATGATAGTTTTTTTGTGATGAACATTTCTGCTATGTTCCCCCTTGAGAGGCACAGGATGTGGAGCAGTACTTGTTTATTGTGGTAAGCAAGATCTTCTTTAGTTGTAAAATATGACCTAGTAACCAGCACCTTGGGTGGAAGTCCTCTTAAAGTGGGCAGCACAGATATTAGTGATTGGCTGGACTTGAATTTATACCTATCTTGCAGTCAAGATATAGCCATAGATGCTGAAAGAATAGTGGTTAACCAGTAACTATTTGACCATGCCTAATATCTAGCCAATTTTGAATTTCTGTAACCACCTCAACACTATGATCATGAGAAGTTAGTCTTACTTACTCAATTATACCTTTAGAGGCCTGTATTCCTATAGTTCTTTAGTTGATGCTTGGACGGCTATTGCACTCAGTCAGACATAGACACCTCCATCTTCTGCCTGTTTGCATTATTCTGTCCTGTTTTCTGGTTTGTAGATGTTAACATGGATTGTGTAGACATGCCTACCTACATATTATTAATCTGATTTGGCTTATTGGCTGTTTGACAGTCTACTATGCAGTATGGGGTAGTAGCCTACTTTGATTTGAAGTTAAACTGGTTGAGTGCTATCATGGCTCTCTATTGAGAAGTGTTAGAAGCCACTTTAGTGGCTTTACACTGGATGCATTAGCTTGTTGTTTGCTCAGCAGTGAAAGAAAAATATATGAAATTGTTTGGTTCCAATTTATTGAAGAGTGCTTGTTGGCACTCTCAAATAAATTATAAAATAAACCCAAATATTTATGAACAAAGTCTTGCTAAACTAATTAACCCTTTACCTAACATGAAAAGCAGACGACACTTGCCAAAAAAATTCTTGAATAACCAATTTTTTAGCAAAACTAAGTCAATCGAACTCCCACAAACTCCACAATAAATATATGATAAAGATACATAATAATCAACAATCAAAATCTAAAAATTAAATTCAAAACATTCTTCGAAAAAATTTTGACAAAAGCCCAAGTTCCCAAAGGGAACATGAAGAGCCCATGGGTATCCCGATAGAGCCTAAGTGTGGACAAAATTCCAAAAATTATTGCTACACTACCGGAATATTAATTAATGTATCTTACAACAAACCTGCAGTAATAATAACTAAATACTACATATATTTAAGGACGTTGCCAGTGTAAATATGGTTAAGGAAAAAACCGGAAACAACACATCAGGCACTGGAAAAAAGGCCCAAAATCAGTAACAGATTTTAAAGCTACCAGATGTAAAGCAAGATCTTCAAACGAAGAAAAAACGATACATCGGATATAAGATGCAGGACACAAACGACCCAACACCCCTAGGGTGAGGATGTCACCATGGGGATAAACAGAATAAACATTCTGTAATACACGTTAAACTCCCTAGAAATTTAATAAAAAATTTCAATAAAAATAAGCCAAAAAGCTTGGAAGTTTAACAGGAGGGCTTCAAGGAAAGATAGGGAAGGAACACTTAACAAACAGTGGATAAATCATTAGCAAATTATGTCCCGAAACTGGGAAACATGAAATAATTTTGATAAAAATTATAGAGTTGCAGCCCTGAACATTCCTAACCACCATTGTTCACTTCCGTCATCCATTTATGTCCTTGGATTCACCAATTTTACCATTGATCTGTGTCTGGCATGATCAAAAAAGGAGATTTAAAAGGACAGATGTCAGTTCATTGTTGCTGACTTTAGGGCCAAACAAAGAATGATGATTGGTGCCAATTTCGGTACCTTCCTAGATACTGCGCATGTGCAGTTATCAAAAGTATGGAGGACCAGATAGGACTTGATTTTTTCGGTTTTGCATGCAAATTTGGGGGATTGGGGGGCAAAATTTGTGTTTGGCCCTGGATTAATTTTTGAGTTAGCACCAGCTAGTCTGAGCCATTGGTAAGTATAAAAAATATACAAATTACTTAAAATTTATCATGTTATGACCTCTCCAACGAGGGGTCAGAACCTATGTTTTGAGGCAAAAACTGAAACAAGAATGAAAACTAATTGGCGATTTTTAGCTTAACTTGACAAAGTCAAGATAAGGTATTGCCATCACGCATGCGAAAGTCTGTGAGTCTGTTCACATTTTTCTTTAGCACAGGCTACACCCCGTAGTTCTTGTCCAACCATCATGAAATTTCATATGCAGGTTTGGGGTCATGTCTAGATGAGAACGTCCCATTTTGGTCACGATCGGTCAACCCATATGGCTGCCCGAGCCCAAAACCTGAAAACATTTAGCACAGTCTACAGGTCGTATTTATGAAGGGATTTCATTGTTACTTCATAGGATGCCTCTGTATAGTATCTAGATGAGAATGTCCCCTTTTGGTCATGATCTATCAACCATGACGGCTGCCCAAGCCCGAAACCCCAAAACTTTTAGCACAGTCTGCAGCTCATATTTAATATGGAGGAATTTTATTGTAACTTGGTAGGATGACTCCGTATGATGTCTAGATGAGAACTTCCTCATTTGGTCGTGATCTGTCAACCGTGACGACTGCCCGAGCCCAAAACCCGAAAACCTTTAGCACAGTCTACAGGTCGTATTTATGGAGGGATTTCATTGTAGCTTTGTAGGTTGACTTCATATAATGTCTAGATGAGAACGTCCCCTTTTGGTCGCGATTGGTCAGCTGTGACAGCTACAGGGGGCCCGAAACCCAAAAAACCTTTAGCACAGTCTACAGGTCATATTTATGAAGGGATTTCATCGTAACTTGGCAGGATGACTCCAAATAATGTTTAGATGAGAATGTCCTCTTTTGGTCATGATCATTCTGCTGTGATGGCTGCTCAAGCCTAAAAACCGAAAACCTTTAGCATAGTCTATAGGTCGTATTTATGGAGGGATTTCTTTGTAACTTGGTAGGTTGACTCCATATAATGTCTAGATGATAACGTCCTCTATTGGTCAACTGTGATGGCTTCAGGGACCCGGAGCCCGAAAACTTTTAGCACAGTCTACAGGTCGTATTTATGAACGGTTTCATTGAAACTTGGTAGGATGACTCCGGATAATGCCCAGATGAGAACGTCCCCTTTTGGTCGCGATCATTCAACCATGATGGCTGCCCAAGCCCAAAAAACTTTTGCACAGACTACAGGTCATATTTATGAAGGGATTTCATTGTAACTTAGTAGGATGACTCAGTATAATGCCTGGATGAGGAAGTCCCCTTTTGGTTGCGATCGGTCAACCATGATGGCTACACATGCCCAAAGCCTGAAAACGTTTAGCACAGTCTACAGGCCATATTTATGAAGGGATTTCATTGTAACTTGATAGGATGACTGGTTTTGGAATAAATTAACTGTGAGGGCCACATTAACCCACCTCTCAATTCTCTAGTACAGTCTACACCTCATATTATTTTTTTATTGAAAAAACAGCATACAGAGAACAGAAATTAACATATTCCCAATTATCACAATTCTGGTCTTATTTCATAATCCTTTCATAAACATTGAACATTATCCTTTTCATCAAACTCAACACACAGACAAGTTAAGCTACAGTGTCATTGACACTTTCATTTAGAATAGTGCTGGCTGGTTTTGGCAATTGCATTGGGTAAATGGTTAAGGCTACTCTAGCTGGTAGCTTGGTATCATTGAAAAAAAATACCCATGTTTCAAATCACCTTTGAAAAATAATTTAGCACTCAACCAGTTAAGCTCGATGCTCTAGGATACTCAGTATATTGATTCCTTCTGATTTAGTCAGCTGTTTAGTTGGGAATGTCAGTCACTACTAGGTAGCATGGAGTTTTTCCCAAATTTGTATTTATCATCATGATACCTCTTTTGTTGTTGCACACATTTGTATTGATTAGGATGCTTCATTTATAATTATATCTCTGCTTATGGTTTTTGAACAGAATGACATGCGTGCATATTTATATAAGTTCTGTTTGTGTACAAGTTGTATTTCACATGTTGCACTTACTTAACCCTCATGTGCCTGCAGAGTTTTAACCCTTTACCCAACGCAGACGATTTCAAAATTTATTATTTTAAATATTATTTTTTAAATTTTTTCAAAAAATTTCAACAAAACCATATCATGTGACCCCTCTTTGCAACGAGCTCGACGTGCTCATTCCAAAGAGGGGTTACCTGATATGGTTTTGTTGAAATTTTTTGAAAAATAATATTTTTTCAGCTGCCGAATTTGCATATTATGCGGGCGGATGCGGCCGATTCGTTGGGTAAAGGGTTAAGCAGTTTTGCTACACATAATAGCCTACATGACATGGCTTTTCTGTTGTTTCTAGGCAAGTCTTGGCTGCCTATATGGGCAGCCAAGATTTGCCTAGAATCAACTGCCAAGGTACTTAGAATGTAATGTGTACGTTCAACCACACCCAGCGATGGCGTGTTTAGTCACCTGTTCTGTTGCATTAAAAGAGGATCAGTCAGAACTAGGCCTTCAAGGGTTAGTAATTAGAAATAATATTTAAACCTCTTTTGGGTTATTCTTCTTTACAGTGAAAAAGAGCAATATTATCATTATTATTATCATTCAAAACTAATTAATCAGATAGACCCAAAGAATCTCTTATGGTTATTATATTGTAGTGGGGCTGGCCCAGGACAGGGTAGCCCTGTCCATGAGACCAGAAGCAAGTTTGCTAAAATAAATATTGATGTTACTCATTCCAGGTTGTCGCACTTGGTAGAGTGCTAAAAGCTACTATCATGGCTCTGTTGAAAAGTGATGGAAGCCACTTTTGTGGCTTTACACTGTATACATTTGCTTGATGTTTTCTCACCTGTGGAACAAATAACTGTTTATATTATATTTTAACAAATAAATTATTTATGAACAAAATTTTGCTAACCAAGGCTCCCCTTGCTGGTAGCAATAACATCTTTAAAAAAATAGCTCTGTTGCAAATCATCTTAGAAAAATAATTCCGCTCTCTACCGGTTATTATTATGACCCAGAGAACCTCTCGGGGGCATTAAGTTTTCACCATATCTGTCTGTCGACTGTCATCTGGCATCCGTCCATTAACTTTTCATTTCCATCCAATAACTAAAGAACTGCTTATTTGATCAAATCATAATTTTTGGAGTTACTTGTGGATGTCAAGACAATGCTGACTTTCGATTTTGGTTGGCTAGCCAATTCAATGAGGCTGCCATATTGAATTTAGTGCCTGTCTAATAACTAATTAATGCTGACTCGAATCATTTTTATTTTTTAATTATGCATTGTTTTTGTCCAGAGGAAGCTTCCTTTCAATGTTGGACCAGTCACCTGAACCCAGATGGCCGCCAGTGGCCAATTCAATATGGCTTCCATTGTGGCCATCTTGAATTTGGTTTTGGCCCAATGACTAATAAATACTGACTCAAATCAATTTAATTTTTTTTTTTCATCATCAAGTGTCTGGAGGAAGCTTCCTTTGGATTTTTGTCAGCTAGCTAATTCAATATAGCCACCATGGTGGCCATATTGAATTTGGTTTCCGTCCAATAACTAATGAATGCTCAATTGAATCATTTTTATTTTTTAATTATGTTTTGTTGGTGTCAAGTGGAAGCTTCCTTTCAATGTTAGACCAGTCAACTGAACCAAGATGGCTGAAGTGGTCAATTCATTATGGTTTCCATGGTGGCCATCTTAATTTGGTTTCCATCCAATAACTAATGGATACAGATTCAAATGAATTTCATATTTTTATACTGTACCAATGACCCAGACATAGCTGGTGCTAACTCTTAAAAATCTAGGGCCAAACACAAATTTTGCCCCCCAATCCCCAAAATTTGCATCTAAAACCAAAAGAAATCATGTCCTAAAGGACCTCCATACTTTGCCCTTACTGTGCATGCGCAGTGTCAAGGATGTTCCGAAATTGGCGTCAATTATCATTCTCTGTTTGGCCCTTCATCAGTCAACATCTCACTGATCTTTGTGCTTGTAAATCTCAGTTTAAAGGATGCCAGACATGTAATTATTGGAGAAATGGTGATTCTAAGGAGGATATAGAAGGAGGAGAGGAAAAAGGAGTGACAAAAAATAATCAGGGCTGTACTTAAAATTTTTTATGAAATTATGTTAAGTTGCCTATTTTCGAGGCATGGGCCTGTTGTTGTCATTCTTGCTATAAAGTTGCACTGCTTATTCAGTGTTTCCTCTCCCCTGGTCTTCTAAGTCCCCCCTTGCTATTCTCCCATGCTTTTGGCATATTTTTGAGAAAGATCATTTCTAAATTCTCTTAGGAGAGTTAGCTTGGTTACAGAATGGATTCTGTTATATTTTTATACTGTACCAATGACCCAGACATAGCTGGTGCTAACTCTTAAAATATAGGGCCAAACACAAATTTTGCCCCCCAGTCCCCAAAATTTGCATCTAAAACTAAAGAAAACATGTCCTGAAAGGCCCTCCACACTTCGCCCCTACTGCGCATGCGCAGTGTCAAGGACGTTCCGAAATTGGCGCCATTTATCATTCTAAGTTTGGCCCTTCATCAGTTAACATCTGACTGATCTTTGTGCTTTTAAATCTCAGTTTAAATGATGCCAGACACATAAATATTAGTGAAATGGTGATTCTAAGGAGGATAGAAAAGGAGGAGAGGAAAAGAATGTGTGACAGAATATTATCAGGGCTGTAACTTAAAATTTTTTAATGAAATTATGTTAAGTTACCTATTTTCAAGGCAGCAGCCATTTTGTTGTCATTCTGATTATTTAGTTACACTGTTTTTTCAAGTGTTTTCCTCTCTCCCTGTCCTTTAAGTTCCCCCTTGCTATTCTCCCATGCTTTTGGCATAGTTTCTGTAATTATTATTACTAAAATTTCTTGGGAGTTTTAGCTGAATAACAGAATGAATTCTGTTCTTTCCCCATGTTTACGTCTTCACCTACGGGTGGTTAGGCGTTGTGTTCTGCATCTACCATCTGATGTTCTGCAGTTTCTTCCCTGGAAGTCTCTGTTTTGCATCAGATGGTGTATTTTTGGTAACTGATTTCGGGCCTGGGTGCCTGGAGTCTTATTTTAGTGTTTTTACACTCATTGTTTACATTTACAACAGCCCTCTGTGTGAGGGGGGGATTTCTAAATAATAATATCTTTATGTTATTTTAATCATAACTAGATACATTATTATTGTTCGTAAGTGTTGAATAAATTGTTTAAAATATTTTTAAAATTTTTGTCCACACTTAGGCTTGGGATCCATTGGGGCTCAACGTTACTTTTCAGAAACTTGGGCTGTCCTGAAAAAATATTTTTTCAAAATATTTTGATTTCAATTATTTTTTCTATATTAATGGATCATATTATTATTATGTATTTTGATTGCCAGGGGTTAGTGCGAGTACCAGGACTTGTTTTCTTTTCACATTGAAAGGATATTGATCAATTATTTTAAGAGGAAGTCTTCCTCTGACCTTATTATACCCCCGCTTCGAAGAAGTGGGGGCTATATAGGAATCGCCCTGTACGTCCGTACGTCCGTCCGTCCGTCCGTCCGTCCATACGTACGTCCATCCGTACGTCTTTCCGGACATGAAATTCTTGTGTGCGCAACTCCTCCTACATTTATCAATCAATTTGGACAAAACTTTTCAGACATCATCACTACTAAGTGAACATGCGCATATTTTTATACTGTACCAATGACCCAGACATAGCTGGTGCTAACTCTTAAAATATAGGGCCAAACACAAATTTTGCCCCCCAATCCCCAAAATTTGCATCTAAAACTAAAGAAAACATGTCCTGAGAGGCCCTCCACACTTCGCCCCTACTGCGCATGCGCAGTGTCAAGGACGTTCCGAAATTGGCGCCATTTATCATTCTAAGTTTGGCCCTTCATCAGTTAACATCTGACTGATCTTTGTGCTTTTAAATCTCAGTTTAAATGATGCCAGACACATAAATATTAGTGAAATGGTGATTCTAAGGAGGATAGAAAAGGAGGAGAGGAAAAGAATGTGTGACAGAATATTATCAGGGCTGTAACTTAAAATTTTTTAATGAAATTATGTTAAGTTACCTATTTTCAAGGCAGCAGCCATTTTGTTGTCATTCTGATTATTTAGTTACACTGTTTTTTCAAGTGTTTTTCCTCTCTCCCTGTCCTTTAAGTTCCCCCTTGCTATTCTCCCATGCTTTTGGCATAATTTCTGTAATTATTATTACTAAAATTTCTTGGGAGTTTAGCTGAATAACAGAATGAATTCTGTTCTTTCCCCATGTTTACGTCTTCACCTACGGGTGGTTAGGCGTTGTGTTCTGCATCTACCATCTGATGTTCTGCAGTTTCTTCCCTGGAAGTCTCTGTTTTGCATCAGATGGTGTATTTTTGGTAACTGATTTCGGGCCTGGGTGCCTGGAGTCTTATTTTAGTGTTTTTACACTCATTGTTTACATTTACAACAGCCCTCTGTGTGAGGGGGGGATTTCTAAATAATAATATCTTGATGTTATTTTAATCATAACTAGATACATTATTATTGTTCGTAAGTGTTGAATAAATTGTTTAAAATATTTTTAAAATTTTTGTCCACACTTAGGCTTGGGATCCATTGGGGCTCAACGTTACTTTTCAGAAACTTGGGCTGTTCTGAAAAAATATTTTTTCAAAATATTTTGATTTCAATTATTTTTTCTATATTAATGGATCATATTATTATTATGTATTTTGATTGCCAGGGGTTAGTGCGAGTACCAGGACTTGTTTTCTTTTCACATTGAAAGGATATTGATCAATTGTTTTAAGAGGAAGTCTTCCTCTGACCTTATTATCATTCTATATGTGGTCAGTGTACTCGCATTAACTCCGGTTCTGTATCGTATGATTTCGATGACAATATGGGAAGCGTATGTCACGGTATGTTGTTGGGGATTTGGACACTCCGGTCCTTTCCCTGCAGGGTCACTCTACTTTATCAATTTCTATTTCAGACGATCAAGATTAGGGTGATGTATCTGTGATGTCTTCCAACAGTGTGCCTCCGTCGTCACAATTAATGAAGGGCTAGCGGAAAAGTGCTCATGTAATACGCCAATTGCCTAAGAGGACCCTAGTAGGTTCGACGGCCTTTGACGTCCACTAGCTCGCCCGGTGTAGCGTCCATTCACCGAATGGTTCGGCAGCCGGGTTCGTCCGTTGCGGTCTAGAAGGAATTTTGGGGTGATGCGAGCACTATAAAATTAACTTAATGCACACCCAGTGACGGCGGATCGGAGGGAGAACGGAGGAAGCCTTTTGTCCGGTTCATAGCTCGTTCCGGTCCATCCGGACGGCAAGCGAGAGAGGCCCCTCTCTCGTTCAACAACATCTGGCCCCAGATGTTGTGGTACAAATGTGTCGTTAGCGGAGCATACGTCCGTCGCTCGGGACGCTCCGTTGTATAGGCAGTCCGCTGAGACTGCTAAGGCTTCCTCTTCTCGTCAGCGCACACGACCGCACCTTGGCTGCGTGACCGCCGATATATTACCAGCTTCGCCGATCAAGGATTCTTCGGCGACCAGGTCACACCATCCGGCAGCCAGGGATTCGAGACCGATGGACTCCGGACGTTCGCATAGGAAAAGTATGCGGGAGCCATCTGATGCGGAGCTGCCCTCGGCGAAGCAGCGATAGACTGCGCCTCCGCAGGTCTCGACGCCGGACATTCTTGTGCACATAGCACAGCTTACCGCAGCATCCCAGCAGCCGACAGAAACGGTGTCGGATCGAGAATTATCCGACAGCGCTGGGTCGGTAGCCGGGGACTCGAGGCCTGCAGACTCCGGACGTTCGCATAGGAAGTATGCGGGAGTCAACGTTCACGGAGCTTCCAGCGGCAATGCATCGTAAGTCCGCTACTGCACAGGCCTCGGGAACGGACGTGCTTTCCTTAATAGCACAGTTTATCGCAGCATCCCAGCATCAACTGAATCTGTCGTATATATTTTATCCGACTATGCTGGGTCGGGACGCTCCGCGGAAGCGGGTACGGACGTCCGAAAGTTTCATCCGGTCCGACGGGATACCGAAAGGGATTCGGTGGATTTCAAGCTTTCCCTTTCGGAACAACATATGCTGCGATGCCGGATAAGAAACTGATAGCGTCGGTGGACTTAGAAATTTTTGGTTCGGTTCAGGGACATCGTCCCTCAGTTCCGACATAGTCCAATAATGTCACACAAACTTTCGAATTATTGAACGACGCTATATATATTATTATTTTATGCTTGCTATCCAAGCATTTCTGGTTTCTTGTTCGAAGAGTTATGGAGATGTCTTTCAAAAGTGTGCCTCTGTCGTCATAGTTAATGAAGAGTTAGCGGCAATAAGTGCTCATGGAATATGTCTATCGCTTACGGAGTGACATTCGCTAGCTCACCCGGTGTAGCGTACATTCATCGAATGGTTCGGCTGCCGGGTTCGTCCGTTGCGGTCTAGGAAGGAGATTTGGGTGATGCGAGCACTTTAATTACTTTAGTACTCACCCAGTGACGGCAGATTGAGGACAGATCGGAGGAAGCCAACAACATAGGGGACCGCATGTTGTGGTTCAGATATTTTACATTCGGAGCATATGTCCGTTGCTCGGGACGCTCCGTTATATTGACAGTCCGAGAGACTGTCTTTAATGCTTCCTCATCCTCACAGCAGGGCACACGACCGCACATTGGCTACGTGACCTCGAGTATCCGATCAGTTTTGGCATTCAGTGATTCCACAGCGAATAGGTCGCGCCATCCGGTAGCCAAGGGACACGAGGCCTATACACTCCGTTCGCTCGCATATTGGAAGTATGCACGGGGTAACGATCTCGGAGCTTCCTGCGGCAATGCATCGTAAGACCGCTGCTCCTCAGGCCTCAGTGACGGACGTGCTATCCGAGTTAGCACAGTTGTTTCGCAGCATCCCAGTCTTTTCCAATTTCAATGTTGGGAACGACATTATGTATAGTAGACTTAACTTAGACGCTTTATTATACGTAATCCGCCTTACTGAGGCGTTATCATTACGTCTTCAAGAAAAGATTTACGGGATATTATTCTCAATGTAATTTCTTTTGAGGGCAGTAGTTTGTTCACGTATAACTCCGCCCTTCAGTGGCTGATTGGAGTTGGTTAGACGTGATGCAGCCCTAGCTACATCCACGCGTGGATAGTAGGTTAAGAACTCTCTCAGAGTCGCTTCGTTCTCGGAGGAGCTTCTCTTCGACGGCAACTTTTCGGCAATCCATGAATTGCTTGATTTATACATTCTCTTGTCTATCTAGTGTTACAAGAGATTCAGACTGGGGCAAACATTCGGTGGTTGACTCAGAGAGTGCCGCCGCAGTTGCCGGACCCGAGTGTGGCTGTTATGACGGTTGCCAGTCAAACAGATTGGGATATATACTGATCCCTACGGATTCGAAGTGCCAGGGTCTTTGGGTTCCGCAGTCTTTTAGCTATCAGTTTAACTTCCGCGGAATAATGTTTTTTAGGCTTGCTTTATGTCATTGCATGAACATTATTCAGAAACGCATGCCCAAATTCCTGTCCTTTAATTCGACAGTAGTGGCGTATCTCCGGAACCAGGGAGGCACTCTTTCGTTTCCGTTATTCAATTTAATGGAAAGAATCCGTCTGTTGGTTATAGTACACCAAGTTCAGTTTTGGTCCGTCATATTCTGGGTCGTCTGATTGTTTTATCGCACTCCCGTTCTCTTACGGGTCGCTTGTTGCTGTCAGAATGGACTCTCAACAAACAAGTATTCAATCAGATTTGCTATCTATGGGAGCGCCCAATGATGTTTTATTTATGACACAGCTTGCTAATCAATTGCAGACGTATGTGTTGGCTTGTCCAGATCTCTGAGCTAATACTGTTAACGCTCTATTGATCTATAGGACGGAATGATAGGATACGCGTATCCTCCGGCGCTGTTGTTTTAGCAGGTATTGCTAAGATAAACAACCACAATACATTTCTGTTGATAGCATCTCTATCTTCACAGAGATCGTGAGTAATTTACTCTCTCGTCTACTGTGGATCTTAACGTGAAATCTTCCTCTATGTGAGGATCTTTTTTCACTGGGTAAATCGTGTCATCTTTATCACAACCAGCAAGGTCACAACCTTCATGTATTCCGTTGTGTGGTCCGTATTGCATTGTAAGCACTGTACTGGACGAGCTTTGGACGTGATTTCTTACTATAGGAGATCCTCTTCTTCGCTATTCTATGCGACTAAAGTGGAGGCTCTTCCGTCGTGGTGTAGGGATCATTATGTTCATATGGTTGATCCCTCCATACTACTCATTGCTATTTTTTAGTATACTTGTTTCACAAGATCTACTGCAGCCTGTTGTTATTTAGGTTATAGGTTTATGTTACCTCATACCTATGCACTCTACGATAGTTTACAATTGAGTCTTTTGTCTCTTTATCTAAGTCAGTTAGTAACTTTTTGATAAATAGACTTAGAATCTTTAGATTAAATTCCTATACGGATTTTAACTTCAGGTTCTTATTTAGCTAAGTAATCATTTGAGCCTCTGGAAACAGTAGTTTTCAAATTCTGACCTTTTAGACAGTAATTCTGTTGGTTTCTCTTTTACTGTAGAGTCAGTGAGTTTCATGCACTATCGATGGATGATTTTCACTTTCATAGTTTCGGAATCAATACTTCCGTTACTATTTAGGTTGGATTGTTGCATAAGAGTTAGGCTCCTATTATCCGGAACCTATTATTTTAAGGTCCTTCCGTCTTCGTATGGGCATAGGCCTTTACTCTTTCCGGGTACAGTTTATGTATTTATAAACAGATATCTGTTTATTACAAGGGCGTAAGCTTCTTCTGTCTTTGATGTCTAGTAGAAGGACGTTACGCTCCATTTTATTGTTAATGGATTCTATTAACTAGCGTACTGCTTATGGTATATCATTGGCTTAGCAGTTGTGCTTAAGTTTTCGGCTCATGAAGTAAGAGTTCTTCTACTTCTTGGGCTTACATTAATAGTGTTGCTATTATAGATTTTTGAAGGCTGCTCATTGCGCTCAGCCATCCATTCATGAATTTTATCTCAGAAATATCGAGTCCATTTCTGGAGGCCTCTATTGTTAGGTCTATTATCTACTGCTCAGAATGTCATTCACTTAACAGTTGCTACTATAGCTAGGTAGGCTGTCTGTTTCGGCAGTGTCTCCGTTCGGCTGCCCTCTTCGCTCTGGGCTATTTGACCCAGGGCAAGAAAAAGGGGGGGGGGGAGGGTGTTCCCTTGGGTCACCTGTTTTTACTATGAAAACAAGGGGATACCTCCTCCGGAGTTAGTAATTCTGAGCTGTTATTGGGATGGTTGTTTAGTGAGAAGTTTAAGTTTATAAAATTCATTCAAGTCTTAGTTTTTAAAGTATAGCTTTTGAATATTGCATATGTCAACGGACATGATTATGCAATTCTCACACACTTTTAGGAGTATAAGAGTCTATATTCTCTAGACTTACTTTATTATTGGCTTACTTTAAAAATTATTAGTATAAGGATTATTGGATATTAATAGAGTACATGGATGTGTGAAGCTCAATTTTTGGAAGGTGTTGTATCTTTCTAATTTATCATAAATAAGAAAGATACATGTAAGGCCTATTACTTCTTTTCCCTACAGGGGATGACTCTATTTTATTTTATTGAGCGTATTCCATTTTGCTCTATGTCCTTGGCCCTCCAGCCTTTTTACTATTCAGCTATGTCTGGGTCATTGGTACAGTATAAAAATGTTAAAAAATTTATAGTAATTTATATATTTTTTATACTTACCAATGACCCAGACGGGGATGGCCCTCCCAGGAGTTGGGAACTCTTGCCTCCCCGCTGAGTACATAGCGCTTACCAGGCACTGGTTATTAGAATGATAAATGGCGCCAATTTCGGAACGTCCTTGACACTGCGCATGCGCAGTAGGGGCGAAGTGTGGAGGGCCTCTCAGGACATGTTTTCTTTAGTTTTAGATGCAAATTTTGGGGATTGGGGGGCAAAATTTGTGTTTGGCCCTATATTTTAAGAGTTAGCACCAGCTATGTCTGGGTCATTGGTAAGTATAAAAAATATATAAATTACTATAAATTTTTTAACATTCCAAGATTTTTGATCTGCGACAATTTTAACCAGGTTTTCTCCCTTTGACTTAGATTTATTGTGTCTTTCCATCCGAACAAATTCTTGTGTGTGCAACTCCTCCTACATTAATGAACCGATTTTGATAAAACCTTTCAAACATCATCTCTACTAAGTGAACATGTGCATATTCCAAACTTTTTAATCTGCGACAATTTTAACCAGGTTATCTCTCTTGAACTTTGATTTAATATGGGTTTCTACATGAAATTCTTGTGTGCGCAACTCCTCCTACATTTATCAATCAATTTGGACAAAACTTTTCAGACATCATCACTACTAAGTGAACATGCGCATATTCCAAGATTTTTGATCTGCGACAATTTTAACCAGGTTATCTCCCTTTGACTTAGATTTATTATGTCTTTCCGTTCGAACAAATTCTTGTGTGCGCAACTCCTCCTACATTAATGAACCGATTTTGATGAAACCTTTCAAACATCATCTCTACTAAGTGAACATGTGCATATTCCAAACTTTTTGATCTGCAACAATTTTAACTAGGTTATCTCTCTTGAACTTTGATTTAATATGGGTTTCTGCATGAAATTCTTGTGTGCGCAACTCCTCCTACATTTATCAATCAATTTGGACGAAAGTTTACAGACATTATCACTACTAAGTGAACATGCGCATATTCCAAAATTTTTGAGCTGTGGCAATTTTAACTAGGTTATCTCCCTTTAACTTAGATTTATTATGGGTTTCTACATGAAATTCTTGTGCGTGCAACTCCTCCTACATTTATCAATCAATTTGGACAAAACTTTTCAGACATCATCACTACTAAGTGAACATGCGCATATTCCAAGATTTTTGATCTGCGACAATTTTAACCAGGTTATCTCCCTTTGACTTAGATTTATTATGTCTTTCCGTCTGAACAAATTCTTGTGTGCGCAACTCCTCCTACATTAATGAACCGATTTTGATGAAACCTTTCAAACATCATCTCTATTAAGTGAACATGTGCATATTCCAAACTTTTTGATCTGCGACAATTTTAACCAGGTTATCTCTCTTGAACTTTGATTTACTATGGATTTCGGCATGAAATTCTTGTGTGCGCAACTCCTCCTACATTTATCAATCAATTTGGACGAATATTTACAGACATCATCACTACTAAGTAAACATGCGCATATTCCAAAATTTTTGAGCTGTGGCAATTTTAACTAGGTTATCTCCCTTTAACTTAGATTTATTATGGGTTTCTACATGAAATTCTTGTGCATGCAACTCCTCTTACATTTATCAATCAATTTTGACGAAACCTTTCAAACATTATCACAACTAAGTGAACATATGCTTATTCCCAAATTTTTGATCTGCGACAATTTTAACCAGGTTATCTCCCTTTAACTTGGATTTATTATGGGTTTTCAAATGGGATTCTTGTGTGTGCAACTCCTCCTACATTAATGAACCGATTTTGAATACATGTTGCACATTGTAAATGTGTTTTTCCAAATGTAAACCATATATGTGTGGGCTCTTTAAGTATTCAGTGCTGTTCTGTGGAAGGCCACATGCAAATACAAATTTCAACAACAAAAAATGATCTTTATGTATACATTTCCTCATGGCCTTTGCCTACATGATCAGAAGTGCATTCCTCTAAAAACCCAAAGCGGGGGTATTAATCACCTTCAGTGATAGTTCTAGTTATCATTCTATATGTGGTCAGTGTACTCGCATTAACTCCTGTTCTGTATCGTATGATTTCGATGACAATATGGGAAGCGTATGTCACGGTATGTTGTTGGGGATTTGGACACTCCGGTCATTTCCCCGCAGGGTCACTCTACTTTATCAATTTCTATTTCAGACGATCAAGATTAGGGTGATGTATCTGTGATGTCTTCCAACAGTGTGCCTCCGTCGTCACAATTAATGAAGGGCTAGCGGAAAAGTGCTCATGTAATACGCCAATTGCCTAAGAGGACCCTAGTAGGTTCAACGGCCTTTGACGTCCGCTAGCTCGCCCGGTGTAGCATCCATTCACCGAATGGTTCGGCAGCCGGGTTCGTCCGTTGCGGTCTAGAAGGAATTTTGGGGTGATGCGAGCACTATAAAATTAACTTAATGCACACCCAGTGACGGCGGATCGGAGGGAGAACGGAGGAAGCCTTTTAGTCCGGTTCATAGCTCGTTCCGGTCCATCCGGACGGCAAGCGAGAGAGGCCCCTCTCTCGTTCAACAACATCTGGCCCCAGATGTTGTGGTACAAATGTGTCGCTAGCGGAGCATACGTCCGTCGCTCGGGACGCTCCGTTGTATAGGCAGTCCGCTGAGACTGCTAAGGCTTCCTCTTCTCGTCAGCGCACACGACCGCACCTTGGCTGCGTGACCGCCGATATATTACCAGCTTCGCTGATCAAGGATTCTTCGGCGACCAGGTCACACCATCCGGCAGCCAGGGATTCGAGACCGATGGACTCCGGACGTTCGCATAGGAAAAGTATGCGGGAGCCATCTGATGCGGAGCTGCCCTCGGCGAAGCAGCGATAGACTGCGCCTCCGCAGGTCTCGACGCCGGACATTCTTGTGCACATAGCACAGCTTATCGCAGCATCCCAGCAGCCGACAGAAACGGTGTCGGATCGAGAATTATCCGACAGCGCTGGGTCGGTAGCAGGGGACTCGAGGCCTGCAGACTCCGGACGTTCGCATAGGAAGTGTGCGGGAGTCAACGTACACGGAGCTTCCAGCGGCAATGCATCGTAAGTCCGCTACTGCACAGGCCTCGGGAACGGACATGCTTTCCTTAATAGCACAGTTTATCGCAGCATCCCAGCATCAACTGAATCTGTCGCATATATTTTATCCGACGATGCTGGGTCGGGACGCTCCGCGGAAGCGGGTACGGACGTCCGAAAGTTTCATCCGGTCCGACGGGATACCGAAAGGGATTCGGTGGATTTCAAGCTTTCCCTTTCGGAACAACATATGCTGCGATGCCGGATAAGAAACTGATAGCGTCGGTGGACTTAGAAATTTTTGGTTCGGTTCAGGGACATCGTCCCTCAGTTCCGACATAGTCCAATAATGTCACACAAACTTTCGAATTATTGAACGACGCTATATATATTATTATTTTATGCTTGCTATCCAAGCATTTCTGGTTTCTTGTTCGAAGAGTTATGGAGATGTCTTTCAAAAGTGTGCCTCTGTCGTCATAGTTAATGAAGAGTTAGCGGCAATAAGTGCTCATGGAATATGTCTATCGCTTACGGAGTGACATTCGCTAGCTCACCTGGTGTAGCGTACATTCATCGAATGGTTCGGCTGCCGGGTTCGTCCGTTGCGGTCTAGGAAGGAGATTTGGGTGATGCGAGCACTTTAATTACTTTAGTACTCACCCAGTGACGGCAGATTGAGGACAGATCGGAGGAAGCCAACAACATAGGGGACCGCATGTTGTGGTTCAGATATTTTACATTCGGAGCATATGTCCGTTGCTCGGGACGCTCCGTTATATTGACAGTCCGAGAGACTGTCTTTAATGCTTCCTCATCCTCACAGCAGGGCACACGACCGCACATTGGCTACGTGACCTCGAGTATCCGATCAGTTTCGGCATTCAGTGATTCCACAGCGAATAGGTCGCGCCATCCGGTAGCCAAGGGACACGAGGCCTATACACTCCGTTCGCTCGCATATTGGAAGTATGCACGGGGTAACGATCTCGGAGCTTCCTGCGGCAATGCATCGTAAGACCGCTGCTCCTCAGGCCTCAGTGACGGACGTGCTATCCGAGTTAGCACAGTTGTTTCGCAGCATCCCAGCAATTGACAGTTTCTCGGTCGAATCAGGAATTATCCGACGGCGCTGGGTCGGTGCGGTCCGCGGTTGCATCAAGCTACGGACGACCGAACGCTTTATAGGGTCCGACAGGATGGCGAAAGGGATTCGAAAGATTTCGAGTTTTCCCTTTAGTAGTATCGGAAGATGCCTTTCATATCTTCTGGCATTTCTTCCAGTGATTATTTTTCGGACTTCATTGCTGCGATCTTGGATAAGAGACTTATAGCGTCATTGGACTCGGATTTTTCGATCGGTACAGGGACTTTGTCCCTGACTTACCGACGCAGTCCAATATTGTCATTACAACATGTGTTTTATTTCTCGACGCTATATATTTATATATATATACAAGCCTGCTACTAAGCATGATAGTTTAGTTTCTTGTCCGCGTGGCTCATTTCTGCCATTTTATCTTTTTTACAAATAGTTTATTTTGGCAGAGCAGGGCATACCGAGAGTTCATATGCGTCTAGACGGTGTGATTAAAGACTGCATATATTCTTTTTCGCCGTTTATGTCTTTTCCAATTTCAATGTTGGGAACGACATTATGTATAGTAGACTTAACTTAGACGCTTTATTATACGTAATCCGCCTTACTGAGGCGTTATCATTACGTCTTCAAGAAAAGATTTACGGGATATTATTCTCAATGTAATTTCTTTTGAGGGCAGTAGTTTGTTCACGTATAACTCCGCCCTTCAGTGGCTGATTGGAGTTGGTTAGACGTGACGCAGCCCTAGCTACATCCACGCGTGGATAGTAGATTAAGAACTCTCTCAGAGTCGCTTCGTTCTCGGAGGAGCTTCTCTTCGACGGCAACTTTCCGGCAATCCATGAATTGCTCGATTTATACATTCTCTTGTCTATCTAGTGTTACAAGAGATTCAGACTGGGGCAAACATTCGGTGGTTGACTCAGAGAGTGCCGCCGCAGTTGCCGGACCCGAGTGTGGCTGTTATGACGGTTGCCAGTCAACAGATTGGGATATATACTGATCCCTACGGATTCGAAGTGCCAGGGTCTTTGGGTTCCGCAGTCTTTTAGTTATCAGTTTAACTTCCGCGGAATAATGTTTTTTTAGGCTTGCTTTATGTCATTGCATGAACATTATTCAGAAACGCATGCCCAAATTCCTGTCCTTTAATTCGACAGTAGTGGCGTATCTCCGGAACCAGGGAGGCACTCTTTCGTTTCCGTTATTCAATTTAATGGAAAGAATCCGTCTGTTGGTTATAGTACACCAAGTTCAGTTTTGGTCCGTCATATTCTGGGTCGTCTGATTGTTTTATCGCACTCCCGTTCTCTTACGGGTCGCTTGTTGCTGTCAGAATGGACTCTCAACAAACAAGTATTCAATCAGATTTGCTATCTATGGGAGCGCCCAATGATGTTTTATTTATGACACAGCTTGCTAATCAATTGCAGACGTATGTGTTGGCTTGTCCAGATCTCTGAGCTAATACTGTTAACGCTCTATTGATCTATAGGACGGAATGATAGGATACGCGTATCCTCCGGCGCTGTTGTTTTAGCAGGTATTGCTAAGATAAACAACCACAATACATTTCTGTTGATAGCATCTCTATCTTCACAGAGATCATGAGTAATTTACTCTCTTGTCTACTGTGGATCTTAACGTGAAATCTTCCTCTATGTGAGGATCTTTTTTCACTGGGTAAATCGTGTCATCTTTATCACAACCAGCAAGGTCGCAACCTTCATGTATTCCGTTGTGTGGTCCGTATTGCATTGTAAGCACTGTACTGGACGAGCTTTGGACGCGATTTCTTACTATAGGAGATCCTCTTCTTCGCTATTCTATGCGACTAAAGTGGAGGTTCTTCCGTCGTGGTGTAGGGATCATTATGTTCATATTGTTGATCCCTCCATACTACTCATTGCTATTTTTTAGTATACTTGTTTCACAAGATCTACTGCAGCCTGTTGTTATTTAGGTTATAGGTTTATGTTACCTCATACCTATGCACTCTACGATAGTTTACAATTGAGTCTTTTGTCTCTTTATCTAAGTCAGTTAGTAACTTTTTGATAAATAGACTTAGAATCTTTAGATTAAATTCCTATACGGATTTTAACTTCGGTTCTCATTTAGCTAAGTAATCATTTGAGCCTCTGGAAACAGTAGTTTTCAAATTCTGACCTTTTAGACAGTAATTCTGTTGGTTTCTCTTTTACTGTAGAGTCAGTGAGTTTCATGCACTATCGATGGATGATTTTCACTTTCATAGTTTCGGAATCAATACTTCCGTTACTATTTAGGTTGGATTGTTGCATAAGAGTTAGGCTCCTATTATCCGGAACCTATTATTTTAAGGTCCTTCCGTCTTCGTATGGGCATAGGCCTTTACTCTTTCCGGGTACAGTTTATGTATTTATAAACAGATATCTGTTTATTACAAGGGTGTAAGCTTCTTCTGTCTTTGATGTCTAGTAGAAGGACGTTACGCTCCATTTTATTGTTAATGGATTCTATTAACTAGCATACTGCTTATGGTATATCATTGGCTTAGCAGTTGTGCTTAAGATTTCGGCTCATGAAGTAAGAGTTCTTCTACTTCTTGGGCTTACATTAATAGTGTTGCTATTATAGATTTTTGAAGGCTGCTCATTGCGCTCAGCCATCCACATTCATGAATTTTATCTCAGAAATATCGAGTCCATTTCTGGAGGCCTCTATTGTTAGGTCTATTATCTACTGCTCAGAATGTCATTCACTTAACAGTTGCTACTATAGCTAGGTAGGCTGTCTGTTTCGGCAGTGTCTCCGTTCGGCTGCCCTCTTCGCTCTGGGCTATTTGACCCAGGGCAAGAAAAAAGGGGGGGGGGGAGGGTGTTCCCTTGGGTCACCTGTTTTTACTATGAAAACAAGGGGATACCTCCTCCGGAGTTAGTAATTCTGAGCTGTTATTGGGATGGTTGTTTAGTGAGAAGTTTAAGTTTATAAAATTCATTCAAGTCTTAGTTTTTAAAGTATAGCTTTTGAATATTGCATATGTCAACGGACATGATTATGCAATTCTCACACACTTTTAGGAGTATAAGAGTCTCTATTCTCTAGACTTACTTTATTATTGGCTTACTTTAAAAATTATTAGTATAAGGATTATTGGATATTAATAGAGTACATGGATGTATGAAGCTCAATTTTTGGAAGGTGTTGTATCTTTCTAATTTATCATAAATAAGAAAGATACATGTAAGGCCTATTACTTCTTTTCCCTACAGGGGATGACTCTATTTTATTTTATTGAGCGTATTCCATTTTGCTCTATGTCCTTGGCCCTCCAGCCTTTTTACTATTCAGCTATGTCTGGGTCATTGGTACAGTATAAAAATGTTAAAAAATTTATAGTAATTTATATATTTTTTATACTTACCAATGACCCAGACGGGGATGGCCCTCCCAGGAGTTGGGAACTCTTGCCTCCCCGCTGAGTACATAGCGCTTACCAGGCACTGGTTATTAGAATGATAAATGGCGCCAATTTCGGAACGTCCTTGACACTGCGCATGCGCAGTAGGGGCGAAGTGTGGAGGGCCTTTCAGGACATGTTTTCTTTAGTTTTAGATGCAAATTTTGGGGATTGGGGGGCAAAATTTGTGTTTGGCCCTATATTTTAAGAGTTAGCACCAGCTATGTCTGGGTCATTGGTAAGTATAAAAAATATATAAATTACTATAAATTTTTTAACTTTCCCCATAGTTACGTTTTCACCCATGGGTGTATAAACGTTGTGTTCTGCATCTACCATCTGATGTTCTGCAGATTCTCCCCTGGGCGTCTCTGTCTTGCATCAGATAGAGTGTAATTTTGATGACTGATTTCGGGCCAGTATTGTCAGTGCCTGGAGTCATGTTTTCTGGTGTTTTTACACTGTTTGTTTACATTGGCAACAGTCTCTTTTGAGGGGGGCTGTTTGCCTTTGGAGTAGTTTATCTCTCTATAAGATACATTATTATTATCCGTAAGTGTTGCATTAATTATTTAATATAATTTTAAAATTTTTGACCACACTTAGCCTTGGGATCCATTGGGGCTCAACGTTACTTTTCAGAAACTTCGGCTTCGCTGAAAAAATATATTTTTATACTGTACCAATGACCCAGACATAGCTGGTGCTAACTCTTAAAATATAGGGCCAAACACAAATTCTGCCCCCCAATCCCCAAAATTTGCATCTAAAACCAAAGAAAACATGTCCTGAAAGGCCCTCCACACTTCGCCTCTACTGCGCATGCGCAGTGTCAAGGACGTTCCGAAATTGGCGCCATTAATCATTCTAAGTTTGGCCCTTCATCAGTTAACATCTGACTGATCTTTGTGCTTGTAAATCTCAGTTTAAATGATGCCAGACACATAAATATTAGTGAAATGGTGATTCTAAGGAGGATAGAGAAGGAGGAGAGGAAAAAATGTGTGACAGAATATTATCAGGGCTGTAACTTAAAATTTTTTAATGAAATTATGTTAAGTTACCTATTTTCGAGGCAGCAGCCATTTTGTTGTCATTCTGATTAATTAGTTACACTGTTTTTTAAGTGTTTTCCTCTCTCCCTGTCCTTTAAGTCCCCCCTTGCTATTCTCCCATGCTTTTGGCATAGTTTTTGTAATTATTATTACTAAATTTTCTTGGGAGTTTTAGCTGAATAACAGAATGAATTCTGTTTCTTTTCCCCATGTTTACGTCTTCACCTACGGGTGGTTAGGCGTTGTGTTCTGCATCTACCATCTGATGTTCTGCAGTTTCTTCCCTGGAAGTCTCTGTTTTGCATCAGATAGTGTATTTTTGGTAACTGATTTTGGGCCTGGGTGCCTGGAGTCTTATTTTAGTGTTTTTACACTCATTGTTTACATTTTCGACAGCCCTCTGTGTGAAGGGGGGGATTTCTGGAAAATAATATCTTGATGTTATTTTAATCATAACTAGATACATTATTATTGTTCGTAAGTGTTGAATAAATTGTTTAAAATATTTTTAAAATTTTTGTCCACACTTAGGCTTGGGATCCATTGGGGCTCAACGTTACTTTTCAGAAACTTGGGCTGTTCTGAAAAAATATTTTTTCAAAATATTTTGATTTCAATTATTTTTTCTATATTAATGGATCATATTATTATTATGTATTTTGATTGCCAGGGGTTAGTGCGAGTACCAGGACTTGTTTTCTTTTCACATTGAAAGGATATTGATCAATTGTAATAAGAGGAAGTCTTCCTCTGACTTTATAATCATTTTATATGTGGTCAGTGTACTCGCATTAACTCCTGTTCTGTATCGTATGATTTCGATGACAATATGGGAAGCGTATGTCACGGTATGTTATTGGGGAATTGGACACTCCGGTCCTTTCCCCACAGGGTCACTCTACTTTATCAATTTCTATTTCAGACGATCAAGATTAGGGTGATGTATCTGTGATGTCTTCCAACAGTGTGCCTCCGTCGTCACAATTAATGAAGGGCTAGCGGAAAAGTGCTCATGTAAATACGCCAATTGCCTAAGAGGACCCTAGTAGGTTCGACGGCCTTTGACGTCCGCTAGCTCGCCTGGTGTAGCGTCCATTCACCGAATGGTTCGGCAGCCGGGTTCGTCCGTTGCGGTCTAGAAGGAATTTTGGGGTGATGCGAGCACTATAAATCAACCGAATGCACACCCAGTGACGGCGGATCGGAGGGAGAACGGAGGAAGCCTTTTAGTCCGGTTCATAGCTCGTTCCGGTCCATCCGGACGGCAAGCGAGAGAGGCCCCTCTCTTGTTCAACAACATCTGGCCCCAGATGTTGTGGTACAAAATGTTTCGCATTCGGAGCATACGTCCGTCGCTCGGGACGCTCCGACATATAGTCAGTCCGGAGTAGACTGTCAATAAGGCTTCCTCATTCTCATAGTTGCGCACACGACCGCTCTTGGCTACGTGACCACAGATATCCAGTCAGCTTCGCCAGTCAGAGATTCATCGGCGACCAGGTCACACCATCCGGTAGCCAGGGACACGAGGCCTGCAGACTCCGGACGTTCGCATAGGAAGTGTGCGGGAGTCAACGTACACGGAGCTTCCGGCGGCAATGCATCGTAAGACCGCTACTGCACAGGCCTCGGGAACGGATGTGCTTTCCTAAATAGCACAGTTTATCGCAGCATCCCAGCATCAACTGAATCTGTCGCATATTTTTTATCCGACGATGCTGGGTCGGGACGCTCCGCGGAAGCGGGTACGGACCTCCGAAAATTTCATCCGGTCCGACGGGATACCGAAAGGGATTTGGAGGATTTCGAGCTTTCCCTTTCGGAACAACATATGCTGTTGTGTATGTCATCTGACTTGGTCTTCTACAGCTTCTTTTGTCGGACCAGAATGCTGCGATGCCGGATAAGAAACTGATAGCGTCGGTGGACTTAGAAATTTTTGATTCGGTTCAGGGACATCGTCCCTCAGTTCCGACATAGTCCAATAATGTCACGCAAACTTTCAAATTATTGAACGACGCTATATATTATTATTATATGCTTGCTATAACCAAGCATTTCTGGTTTCTTGTTCGCAAAGTTACGGAGATGTCTTTCAAAAGTGTGCCTCTGTCGTCATAGTTAATGAAGAGCTAGCGGCAATAAGTGCTCATGGAATATGTCTATCGCCTACGGAGTGACATTCGCTAGCTCACCCGGTGTAGCGTACATTCATCGAATGGTTCGGCTGCCGGGTTCGATTTGGGTGATGCGAGCACTTTAATTACTTTAGTACTCACCCAGTGACGGCAGATTGAGGACAGATCGGAGGAAGCCTGTTAGTCCGGGTCCGTCCGGGCTGTGAGCGAGAGAGGTCCCTCTCTCGTCCAACAACATAGGGGACCGCATGTTGTGGTTCAGATATTTTACATTCGGAGCATATGTCTGTCGGTCGGGACGCTCCGTTATATTGACAGTCCGAGAGACTGTCCTTAATGCTTCCTCATCCTCACAGCAGGGCACACGACCGCACATTGGCTACGTGACCTCGAGTATCCGATCAGTTTCGTCATTCAGTGATTCCACGGCGAATAGGTCGCGCCATCCGGTAGCCAAGGGACACGAGACCTATACACTCCGTTCGCTCGCATATTGGTAGTATGCATGGGGTAACGATCACGGAGCTTCCAGCGGCAATGCATTGTAGGACCGCTTCTCCTCAGGCCTCAGTGACGGACGTGCTATCCGAGTTAGCACAGTTGTTTCGCAGCATCCCAGCAATTGACAGTTTCTTGGTCGAATCAGGAAGTATCCGACGGCGCTGGGTCGGTGCGGTCCGCGGTTGCATCAGGTACGGACGACCGAACGCTTTATAGGGTCCGACAGGATGGCGAAAGGGATTCAAAAGATTTCGAGTTTTCCCTTTAGTAGTATCGGAAGCTGCCTTTCATATCTTCTGGCATTATCTTCCAGTGATTGTTATTTCGGACTTCATTGCTGCGATCTTGGATAAGAGACTTATAGCGTCATTGGACTCGGATTTTTCGATCGGTTCAGGGACATTGTCCCTGACTTACCGACGCATTCCAATAATGTCATTACAACATGTGTTTTATTTTTCGACGCTATATATGCATACAAGCCTGCTACCAAGCATGATAGTTTAGTTTCTTGTCCGCGTTGCTCATTTCTGCCGTTTTATCATTTATACGAATAGTTTATTTTGGCAGAGCAGGGCATACCGAGAGTTCATATGCGTCTAGATGGTGTGGTTAAACACTGGAAATATTCTTTTTCGCCGTTTATGTCTTTTCCAACTTCAATGTTGGAAATGACATGATGTATAGTAGACTTAACTTAGACGCTTTATCATACGTAATCCGCCTTACTGAGGCGTTATCATTACGTTTTCAAGAAAAGATTTACGGGATATTATTCTCAATGTAATTTCTTTTGAGGGCAGTAGTTTGTTCACGTATAACTCCGCCCTTCAGTGGCTGATTGGAGTTGGTTAGAGGTGACGCAGCTCTAGCTACATCCATACGCGTGGATAGTAAGGTTAAGAACTCTCTCAGAGTCGCTTCGTTCTCGGAGGAGCTTCTCTTCGACGGCAACTTTTCGGCGATCCATGAATTGCTCGATTTACACGTTCTCTTGTCTATCTAGTGTTACAAGAGATTCAGACTGGGGCAAACATTCGGTGGTTGACTCAGAGAGTGCCACCGCAGTTGCCGGACCCGAGTGTGGCTGTTGTGACGGTTGCCAGTCAAACAGATTGGGATATAATACTGATCCCAACGGATTCGAAGTGCCAGGGTCTTTGGGTTCCGCAGTCTCTTAGCAACCAATTTTCTTCCGCGGAATAATGTTTTTTAGGCTTGCTTTATGTCATTGCATGAACATTATTCAGAAACGCATGCCCAAATCCTGTCCGTTAATTCGACAGTAGTGGCGTATCTCCGGAACCAGGGAGGCACTCTTTCGTTTCCGTTATTCAATTTAATGGAAAGAATCCGTCTGTTGGTTATAGTACACCAAGTTCTGTTTTGGTCCGTCATATTCCGGGTCGTCTGATTGTTTTACCGGACTCCCGTTCACTTACGGGTCGCTTGTTGCTGTCAGAATGGACTCTCAACAAACAAGTATTCAATCAGATTTGCTATCTATGGGAGCGCCCAATGATGATTTATTTACGACACAGCTTGCTAATCAATTGCAGACGTATGTGTTGGCTTGTCCAGATCTCTGAGCTAATGTTGTTAACGCTCTATTGATCTATAGGACGGAATGATAGGATACGCGTATCCTCCGGCGCTGTTGTTTCAGCAGGTATTGCTAAGATAAACAACCACAATACATTTCTGTTGATAGCATCTCTATCTTCACAGAGATCATGGGTAATTTACTCTCTTGTCTACTGTGGGTTTTAACGTGAAATCTTCCTCAATGTGAGGATCTTTTTTCACTGGGTAAATCGTGTCATCTTTATCACAACCCGCAAGGTCGCAACCTTCATGTATTCCATTGTGTGGTCCGTATTGCATTGTAAGCATTGTACTGGACGAGCTTTGGACGCGATTTCTTACTATAGGAGATCCTCTTCTTCGCTATTCTATGCGGCTGAAGTGGAGGCTCTTCCGTCGTTGGTGTAGGGATCATTATGTTCATATTATTGATCCCTCCATACTACTCATTGCAATTTTTTAGTATACTTGTTTCACAAGATCTACTGCAGCCTGTTATTAGTAAGGTTATAGGTTTATGTTACCTCATACCTATGCACTCTACGATAGTTTACAATTGAGTCTTATGTCTCTTTATCTAAGTCAGTTAGTAACTTTTTGATATATAGACTTAGAATCTTTAGATTAAATTCCTATATGGATTTTAACTTCGGTTCTTATTTAGCTAAGTAATCATTTGAGCCTCTGGAAACAGTAGTTTTCAAATTCTAACCTTTTAGACAGTAATTCTGTTGGTTTCTCTTTTACTGTAGAGTCAGTGAGTTTCATGCACTATCGATGGATGATTTTCACTTTCGTAGTTTCGGAATCACTACTTCCGTTACTATTTAGGTTGGATTTTTGCATAAGAGTTAGGCTCCTAATATCCGGAACCTATTGTTATTAAGGTCCTTCCGTCTTCGTACGGGCATAGGCCTTTACTCTTTCCGGGTAGAGTTTATGTATTTTTAAACAGATATCTGTTTATTACTATGGGCGTAAGCTTCTTCTGTCTTTGATGCCTAGTAGAAGGACGTTTCTCTCCATTCTATTGTTAATGGATTCTATTAACTATCGGTACTGCTTATGGTATATCATTGACTTAGCAGTTGTGCTTAAGATTTCGGCTCATGAAGTAAGAGTTCTTCGACATCTTGGGCTTACATTAATAGTGTTGCTATTATAGATTTTTGAAGGCTGCTCATTGCGCTCAGCCATCCACATTCATGAATTTTTATCTCAGAAATATCGAGTCCATTTCTGGAGGCCTCTATTGTTAGGTCTATTATCTACTGCTCAGAATGTCATTCACTTAACAGTTGCTACTATAGCTAGGTAGGCTATCTGTTTCGGCAGTGTCTCCGTTCTGCTGCCCTCTTCGCTCTGGGCTATTTGACCCAGGGCAAGAAAAAAGGGGGGGGGGGGAGGGTGTTCCCTTGGGTCACCTGTTTTACTATGAAAACAAGGGGATACCTCCTCCGGAGTTAGTAATTCTGAGCTGTTATTGGGATGGTTATTTAGTGAGAAGTTTATGTTTTTAAAATTCATTCAAGTCTTAGTTTTTAAAGTATAACTTTTGATTATTGCATATGTCAACGGACATGATTATGCAATCCTCAGACACTTTTAGGACTATAAGAGTCTCTATTCTCTAGACTTACCTTATTTATTGGCTTACTTTAAAAATTATTAGTATAAGGATTATATTGGATATTAATAGAGTACATGGATGTATGAAGCTCAATTTTTGGAAGGTGTTGTATCTTTCTAATTTATCTTAAATAAGAAAGATGCATGTAAGGCCTATTACTTCTTTTTCCCTACAGGGGATGACTCTATTTTATATTATTGAGCGTATTCCATTTTGCTCTATGTCCTTGGCCCTCCAGCCTTTTTACTATTCAGCTATGTCTGGGTCATTGGTACAGTATAAAAATGTTAAAAAATTTATAGTAATTTCTATATTTTTTATACTTACCAATGACCCAGACGGGGATGGCCCTCCCAGGAGTTGGGAACTCTTGCCTCCCCGCTGAGTACATAGCGCTTACCAGGCACTGGTTATTAGAATGATTAATGGCGCCAATTTCGGAACGTCCTTGACACTGCGCATGTGCAGTAGAGGCGAAGTGTGGAGGGCCTTTCAGGACATGTTTTCTTTGGTTTTAGATGCAAATTTTGGGGATTGGGGGGCAAAATTTGTGTTTGGCCCTATATTTTAAGAGTTAGCACCAGCTATGTCTGGGTCATTGGTAAGTATAAAAAATATAGAAATTACTATAAATTTTTTAACTTTTCAAAAATTATTTTGATTTTCAATTGTTTTTTCGATATTAATGGATCATGTTATTATGTATCTTTGTGTTTAGGGGTTTGTGCGAGTACTAGGACTTGTTGTTGACTTTTCACAAAGAAAGGATATTGTTCAAATTGTAATAGGAAGAAATCTTCCTCAGTCTTTCATGATCATTGTATTAATTGTAGTCAGTGTACTCGCACTAATCCCTGTTCTATATGTCAATATTGGGATGACAAACATTGGAAACGTGTGTTACGATATGTTGTTAGTGGAGAAAGGGCTATGCCGGCTCTTTCTCCGCAGGGTCACTCTACTCTATCAGTTTCTATTTCAGAGGAACAAGAACAGGGTGATGTTTCCATGTTATCTTCCGCAAGTGCGCCTCCGTCATCACAAATGAATACAGACCTAGCGGCAAAAGTGCTCATGGAGATTCGGCAGGTTCGTCCGATGCGGTCCAGGAGGAAATGTTGGGTGATGCGAGCACTATAAACATTCAAGGTGCACACCCAGTGACGGCGGATAGTAGGAGAGATCGGAGGAAGCCTTCGAGTCCGGTTCCTAGCTCGTCCAGGTCCAGCCGGGCCGTGAGCGAGAGAGGCCCCTCTCTCATACAACAACATCTGGGACCAGATGTTGTGGTACAAAATGTGTCGCAAGCGGAGCACACGTCCGTCGCTCGGGACGCTCCATTGTATAGGCAGTCCGCTGAGACTGCTCAGGCTTTTTCCTCTCACCAGCGCACACGACCGCACCTTGGCTACGTGACCGCCGATATTTTACCAGCTTCGCTGATCAGGGATTCTTCGGCGACCAGGTCACGCCATCTGGTAGCCAGGGACACGAGGCCGGTGGACTCCGGACGTTCGCATAGGAAGAGTATGCGGGAGTCACCAGATGCGGAGCTGCCCTTGGCGAAGCAGCAAAAGACTGCGCCTCCGCAGGCCTCGATGTCGGACGTGCTTGTTCAAATAGCACAACTTATCGCAGCATCCCAGCAGCCGACAGAAACGGTGTCGGATCGGGAATTATCCGACGACGCTGGGTCGGTACGCTCCGCCGAAGCATCGGGTGCGGACGACCAGGAGCATCATGAGGTCCAACTGGATGGTGAAAGGGATATGGATGACTTGGAGCTATCCCTTTCAGAACAACATAAAGCTGCCGTGGACTTCATCCGGCACTTTCTTCCTCAAGTTGTTCCATCGGGCCAGACTGCTGCGGTTCCGGACAAGAGAATTATAGCGTCATTGGACTCTGATTTCTTTGAGCGGTTCAGGGACATCGCTCCCGAGTTTCCGTCTCAGTCCAATAATGTCGCAAGAACATTTGAATTATTGAACGACGCTATATTCAAACTTGCTTCCAAAACAGGAAAAGCGGGTTTCTTGTCCGCCAATACTCTCAACCTGCCTTTCATTAATGCAAGGAATAAATTCGATACGGCAGGACAGGGTATCCCGAGAGTTCCTCTGCGTATGGACGACGAGGCGGAAGACTTAGAATTATCATTACCGTCGTCTGTGTCTATTCCGACCGCGGTGTTGGAGACGACTATTTCGTCGAACAGAGCCAGTTTAGATGCTTTATCTTACGCTGACCACCTTACTAAGGCGTTATCACTGCGTCTTCAAGGGAAAGAATTCCAGGATATACAATCCTCTTTAAGACTTCTTTCAAGGGCAGTAGATTATTCCACGTGTAACTCCGCCCTTTCAGTGGCAAACCTGGAGTTGGTTAGACGTGACGCAGCCCTAGCTACATCCACACTCGTGGATAGTAAGGTGAAGAACTCTCTCAGAGTCACTTCGGTCTCCGGAGAACTTCTCTTCGACGGCAAGCTTTCTGCAATTTACGATAAAATTACTAAGAAAGCTTCGGATTCTCTGCTGTTCAAATCTGCTTCTAAGAAGTCGGACACGGCAGATAAGAGTAAGACAGGCACTTCTGGGTCTAATGCGCCCAAGAGAGGTTCCTATAGAGGTTCCGGTGCGTCCTCTTGGTCTTATTCAAGAGACCGTCAAGGCAGCGACTCACGTGCGGGACGTCCTTCGGGCCGGGACAACCGGTCGGACGCCCTGAGGTCGACGGGACGAGGTGCGGGTCGCAGAGGACGTGGTTTCTCCTACCGCAGGCCTCGCAGGTACAGGAGGTGATGGCTTCAACCTCTATCGTGTGCCGGTTGGCGGAAGGTTGTCGAGTTTTTCACAAGAGTGGGCGTCGATTACGGACGACCCTTGGGTGAGGGGGGTGATTTCGGAAGGTCTAAAGATATCCTTCAAACGAAAGCCTCCATTAACTCGAAGTCCAAAATGGACTCAACTTCCGTCAAATCCGCAGAAAAGAGATGCTCTGTTATCAGAGGTGCAGTCTCTTTTAATGAAGAACGCGGTAGAGGTCGTAGAAAACCAGGAGACACCAGGATTCTACAGCCATCTGTTTCTGGTTCCGAAACCAGACGGCTCGTTCCGTCCAGTCATAGATTTGAGCTGGATAAACAAGCTGATCGTCGCTCCGAAGTTTTATATGGAGACGATTCGATCGGTCAGAGCGAGTATTCGGGTGAACGATTATGCAATAAGCATAGATCTCAAAGATGCGTACTTTCACGTCATGGTACATCCAACATTCAGAAAGTATCTACGCTCCGCAGTCCTAGGGGTGGTGTATCAATTCCGGGCGATGTGCTTCGGATTGAATCTAGCACCCTGGGCTTTCACTCGGGTAATGAACTCGGTAATGATGTATTTCCGAGCTCATTCGTCTGCGGTAACGTCGGCCTACCTGGACGACATTCTTCAGAGGTACGGCAACGAGTTAACGCTTCAGAACGATGTGCAGAATCTTCTTCTATTGCTCCGACGTCTCGGTTTTATAATAAACGAGAAGTCGGATCTGGTGCCGTCCAAGTCATTCACACATCTGGGAATGAGCTTTGAGACGCACAACAATCTCGTTCGTCTGCCGTTAATCAGAGCAAAATTAGTCAGTTGTTACGCTCGCTATTGTCTGCACGCAGACAAAGTCACAGCGAGGGAGTTCATGAGACTGATAGGTCTGTGCGGAGCCGCTGCGGATCTCATTCCGATGGGGCGGTTATGCACGCGTCCTCTCCAAATTTTCTTGACTCAGAATTGGAGTGTGAAAATTCATTCGCTCGACATAGACGTTCTCTTGTCAGATCAAGTGAAACGAGAGATTCAGACTTGGGCAAACATTCAGTGGTTAACTCAGGGAGTTCCGCTGCAGTTGCCGGATCCGAGTTTTACCATTATGATGGATGCCAGTCAAACAGGTTGGGGTGCATCATTGATCCCAACGGATTCGAGATGCCAGGGTCTTTGGGATCCGCAATTCCTGGGCAAGCACATAAACATCAAGGAAATGATGTCAATTTGGCTTGCGTTACGTCATTGGATGGACATTATTCACAATGCTCATGTCCAAATCCTATCCGACAATATGACAGTAGTGGCGTATATACGGAATCAGGGAGGCACTCATTCAATTCCGTTGTTCAATCTAACGGAAAGAATCCTTCTGTTTGCTCTAGAACATCAAGTTCTTCTTTCGGTCCGTCATATACCGGGTCGTCTGAACGTACTAGCAGACTCCCTTTCACGAAAGGGTCGCTTGTTGCCGTGGGAGTGGACTCTCAACAAACAAGTATTCAATCAGATTTGCTACCAATGGGAACGGCCAATGATAGACTTATTTGCGACACATCTCAACAATCAGTTGCAGACGTATGTGTCTCCGTGTCCGGATCCAAGAGCATTTGCAGTAGACGCTCTGTCGATCCCTTGGGACGGAATGATAGGATATGCGTATCCTCCAGCGCCGTTAATTCAGCAAGTATTGCTAAAGATAAAACAATCTCAATGCAAGATTCTGTTGGTAGCATCTCTGTCTCCACAGAGACCGTGGATAAATCTACTCAGGTGTCTGTTGTGGGACCTACCGTGAAAGCTTCCTCCATGGGAGGATCTTCTTTTGCAGGGGAAATCGCGTCAACTCCATCACAACCCGCAAGGTCTCAACCTTCACGTTTTTCCGTTGTGCGGTCCTTCTTGCATGGCAAGCACTTTACAGGACGAGCAGTGGACGCGATTTCTAACTGTAGGAGGACCTCCTCTTCGCTAAACTATGCGGCTAAGTGGAAGGTTTTTCGTCGTTGGTGTAGGGATCATTCTGTTGATATTTTTGATCCCTCCATACCAGACATTGCAAACTTTCTAGTATACTTGTTTGACAAAATCAAACTGCAGCCTGTTACTATTAAGGGTTATAGGTCTATGTTATCTGATACCTATGCACACCATGATAGTTTACAAATTGGATCTAATGTCTCTTTATCTAAGTTAGTTAGAAACTTCTCGATAAATAGACCCAGAACTCTTAGGTTAATTCCTAAGTGGAATTTAGCTTGGGTTCTTCTTAAACTGAAGGAAAAGCCATTTGAACCTCTTGGGACAGTAGATTTCAAATTCTTGTCTTATAAGACAGCTTTTCTCTTAGCTTTCTCTTCTGCTAGAAGAGTCAGTGAGCTTCATGCACTGTCGGTGGATGATTCTCACTATCGTAGTGTCGGGAACACTATCACCTTCACTACTAATGTGGGATTTTTAGCTAAGAATCAGGCTCCTAATAAATATCCGGAACCTATTGTTATTAAGGCTCTTCCATCTTCAGACGGGCGTAGGCCTTTACTCTGTCCTGTTAGAGCGTTACGTATCTATAAACAGAGATCTCAGTTTATCAGAAAGGGACGAAAACGTTTCTTTCTGTCTCTGATGCCTAATAGAAAGGACATTTCGGTCCATTCTATTGCTAGATGGATTCAATTAACTATCCGTACTGCTTATGAAGATTTATCTTCTTCTCAGCAGTCTGTGCTTAAGATTTCGGCTCATGAAGTAAGAGCTCTTTCTACTTCTTGGGATTACGCTAATAGTATTGCTATTACAGATTTAATGAAGGCTGCTTATTGGTCTCAGCCATCCACATTCACGAATTTTTATCTTAGAAATATTGAGTCCATTTCTGGAGACCTGCATTGTTTAGGTCCGTTATCTGTTGCTCAGAATGTTGTCCCCAAACAGTTGCAACTATAGTTATGCAGGCTTTCTGTTCCGGCAGTGACTCCGTCCGGCTGCCCTCTTCGCTCTGGGCTATTTGACCCAGGGCAAGGGGAGGGGGGGGGGGGGGGGGGGGTGTTCCCTTAGGTCACCTGCTTTATAGTGAAAAGCAAGGGAATGCCTCCTCCGAAGTCAGTATTTCTGAGTCGTTTCCGGGATGGTTTTAAAGTGTAATATTAATGTTAAAAATTCATTCATGTCATATTTTTAAAGTGTAGCTTGGTGTGAAGCATTTGTATATGTCAAGTGTCAAACGGGCGTTAATATACAATCCTCGGACACTTTTAAAGAATATAAAGAGTCTCAATTCTCTGGACTAGCTTTATTTATTGGCTTACTTTAAAAATAATTAGTATAAAGGGTTATACTGGATGTTAATAGAGAACATGAATGTTATTGTGCTCAATTATGGAGGGTATTGTATCTTTCTAATTTAACATAAAATAAGAAAGATACATGTAAAGCCTAATACTCCTTTTCTCCTTGAGGGGTTGACTCTATATTATATAGTTGAGCTTTTTGGATTTTCCTCTATGTCCTAGGCCCTCCAGCCTTTTTACTATTCAGCTATGTCTGGGTCATTGGTACAGTATGAAAATGTTAAAAAATTTATAGTAATTTATATATTTTTTATACTTACCAATGACCCAGACGGGGATGGCCCTCCCAGGAGTTGGGAACTCTCACCTCCCCGCTGAGTACATAGCGCTGACCAGGCACTGCTTGTAAGAATGATAATTGGTGCCAATTTCGGAACGTCCTTGACACTGCGCATGCGCAGTAAGGGCAAAGTATGGAGGTCCTTTAGGACATGATTTCTTTTGGTTTTAGATGCAAATTTTGGGGATTGGGGGCAAAATTTGTGTTTGGCCCTAGATTTTTAAGAGTTAGCACCAGCTATGTCTGGGTCATTGGTAAGTATAAAAAATATATAAATTACTATAAATTTTTTAACTTTTAGCTCAACTTTGATGTAAGTCAAATTTTTAGCTCAACTTTGACGTGAGTCAAATTTGAGGTTATGCCATGGCTCATTGTCCATCTGTCCGTCAACAATTCAATGCAGCTCGGGATAGAGGCCGTATATTTGAAATGATCTTTACAAAACTTCTTGGGTACCTTTGTTATCACCTTGGGACGCGAACAAGTGTTTCTGGGTGCGGTCCGAAATTCGAGATGGCCACCAGCTGCCATTTTGTACCGAAATTAGTGCAATCAGTTTTCTGTACAGAACTTCTGTATGATAGTTCTGATTTGAATAAGTGTTTGTATGAATGTTTAGTAACATGCAATACATCACAAATAATATGGGTTTTTTTCTCGTGCAGAAATTATGCAAATTAGATGAACTTTGATTTATTCAGTGCTACTTATAGACAGTAAGTTCACATGTCAATACGGCTTGGGCTAGGGGCTGTATTTATGAACCGATCTTCACAAAACTTTTTGGGCACCGTTGTTATCACCTTGGGATGAGAACGAGTGTTTTGGGGTGCGGTCCGAAATTCAAGATGGCTGCCAGTGGCCATTTTGTACAAAAATTAGGTACAATCAGTTTTTTGTACAGAACTTCTATATCAAGGTTCTGATTTAAATAAATTTTTTAATGAATGGTTAGTAACATATAATACATCACATATAATACGTTTTTTTTTTCTCATGCAGAAATTATGCAAATTAGATGAACTTTGATTTATTCAGTGCTTCTTATACACAGTAAGTGTACATGTCAGTACTGCTCGGGCTAGAGACTGTATTTATGATCCGATCTTCACGAAACTTCTTGGGTATCTTTGTTATCACCTTAGGACGAGAACAAGTGTTTTTCGGTGTGGTCAGAAATTCAAGATGGCTGTCGGCAGCCATTTTGTACCAAAATTAGGTACAACCAGTTTTTTGTACAGAGCTGCCATATGAAGGTTTTGATTTGAATAAATTTTTGAATAAATGTTTAGTAACATGCATGGAATACAACACATATAATACAGAGTTTTTTCTTGTGAAGAAATTATGCAAATTAGATGATTTTTGATTTATTATACCCCACGCAACGAAGTTGCTGGGGTTTTATGTTTTTGACTGGTCCGTCCGTCCGTCAGTCAGTCCTACTTGTTTTCTGGACTTTTTTTCTACACGCTTCCAGATATTGAGCTGATTTTTGGTATGTGAGTCTAACATGGTGGCCTACAGATCAAGTTTGCATTTTTTTCCGCTCCACTGATTTTTACTGAAATTTCGGCCCTTGGACTCTGAAAAATTCCTCAAAATTACAGTTTTCCGGACTTTTTTTCTACACGCTTCCAGATATTGAGCTGATTTTTGATATGTGAGTCTAATATGGTGGCCTACAGATCAAGTTTGCATTTTGTTGTGCTCCACTGATTTTTACCGAAATTATGGCCCTTGGACTCTGAAAAATTCATCAAAATTACAGTTTTCCGGACTTTTTTTCTACACGCTTCCAGATATTGAGCTGATTTTTGGTATGTTAGTCTAACATGGTGGCCTACAGATCAAGTTTGCATTTTGTTGTGCTCCACTGATTTTTACCGAAATTATGGCTCTTGAACTTTGAAAAGTTCATCAAAATTACAGTTTTCCGGACTTTTTTTGTACACGCTTCCAGATATTGAGCTGTTTTTGGGTATGTTAGTCTAACATGGTGGCCTACAGATCAAGTTTGCATTTTGTTCCACTCCACTGATTTTCACCGAAATTACGGCCCTTGAACTTTGAAAAGTTCATCAAAATTACAGTTTTGCAGACTTTTTTCCTACACTCTTCCAGATATTGAAATGATTTTTGGTCTGTTAGCATAACATGGTGGCCTACAGAACCAGTTTGCGTTTTGTTCCGCTCCACTGATTTTTACCGTAATTACGACCCTTGGACTCTGAAAAATGCATTAAAATTACAGTTTTCCAGACTTTTTTTCTACACGCTTCCAGATATTGAGCTGATGTTTGGTATGTTAGTCTGACATGGTGGCCTACAGATCAAGTTTGCATTTTGTTCCACTCCACTGATTTTTACCAAAATTAACGGCCCTTGAACTTTGAAAAGTTCATCAAAATTACAGTTTTCCGGACTTTTTTCCTACACGCTTCCAGATATTGAGCTGATTTTTGATATGTTAGTCTAACATGGTGGCCTACAGAACAAGTTTGGGTTTTGTTCCGCTCCACTGATTTTTACCAAAATTACGGCCCCATAGACTTTGAAAAGTTCATCAAAATTACAGTTTTCCGGGCTTTTTCTCTGCTTGAATTCTTTCAATACCATTGAAACTACAGAACACTGTTTTCTGCAGTATTCCTAGAATCTATGTTTATTTTTAAAAAATGATTAGAGCTTGAAATATCGGGGCGCGTGGGGTATGTGAGCATGCTCACTGAGGTTCTTTAATTCAATGCTACTTATATACAATAAGTGCACATGTCAATACGTTTTGGATTAGAGGCTGTATTTATGAACAGATCTTTACGAAACATCTTGGGTACTTTGTTATCACCATGGGACATGAACGTGTTTTTTGGGTGCAGTCCAAAATTCAAGATGGCTGCTGACGGCCATTTTATACTGAAATTAGGTGCAATCAGTTTTTTGTACAGAACTTCTAGGACTACGTTTGTTATCATCATGGAATGGCAATGAGTGCTTTGGAGCTTGGCCAAAAATTCAAAATGCCTGTTGGCAGTCATATTTACAGGAATTCTGTGTATTACATTTTTTGTACAGAACCTGTAAAGAAGATTTTTTATGTCAATAATGTTTGCTATAAATTTATTGGGTGCCTTTGTTATCACTGTGCTATGAGAACAAATATTTTTTGGTTCAGTCAGACCCACTCTGGGACTCAAAAAGGGGCGATAATTAAAAAGCTATTCCAAAAACACCAGACAAAATAATGTTTCTTGAATTCAGCATATCTAGGATGTGTATATTCAAATATGTTGAAGCCAAGTTCCTGTGTTAATATTTGTTGTTATTTGGGGAGGATAAACATTATTAGCACAACCGGATTTTCTATTTATAATGAGAAAAATGAAACCTCCTCACCTGTGGGAACCCCATGAGCTAAAAGATAAAAAATTCAAATACCTATATTTTAAGATGGACTGGACAAATATTTATTAATTAGTATGAATCAACCTTAGAAGGGTTTGAATCAAACATTCCAAAACAGTTGCTAACATTTGGCTTAGGGTGCGCCATACAAGGATCCCCCTTGTAACATTAACCCCATGAAGATTTCTTTTCTAGTTTAGCATCTAACTGTCACCCACCTTTACAATACTTTACCTGTACATTTGTTACAGGTTACAGTCAGTATTTATGTACAGACTGTTACAATACTTTACACGTTTTCAGGTCATTACCTAGATGTGTGTCATTGCTGTGTCACATACTATACATGTGCAAGTCTTACACAAGTTGAGCTACAGTGTCATTGACACTTTCAGTTGGTTATGCATTATTCGTGTCTAGAGAATGCTTCCTTTCAATTTTGGATCAGCTAGCCAATTCAACATGATTGCCATGGTGGCCATGTTGAATTTACTTTCCATCCAATAACGAATGAATGCTGACTCGAATCACTTTAATTTATTCAATATGATTTGTTGGTGTCCAGAGGAAGATTCCTTTCAATGTTGGACCAGTCAGCTCACCCAAGATGGCCACCAGTGGCCAATTGGCTTCCATTGTGCCCATCTAGAATTTGGTTTCCATCCAATAACTAATGAATGCTGACTCAAATCAGTTGTATTTTTTGTGATGCATTGTTTGTGTCTAGAGGGCCGCCAGTGGCCAGTTATGGCTTCTATGGTGGCCATCTTGAATTTGGTTTCCATCCAATAACTAATGAATACTGACTCGAATCAATTTAATTTTTTGGTTATGCATTATTAGTGTCTAGAAGAAGCTTCCTTTCACTTTTGAATCAGATAACCAATTCAGTATATCTGTCATGGTGGCCATATTGAATTTGGTATAAATCCGATAACTAATGAATGCTGACTCAAATCAATTACATTTTTTATGATGCATTGTTGGTGTCTAGAGGAAGCTCCTTTTGATTTTGGTTATGCCCCCAAGACATACATACCCTTTTATGACACTGTCGGGGGCATACACCATGCTTCACAGTGCTCTTGTTTTCTAGTTTTTTCAGGCCTGTTACAAGTGTTCAAAATCTTTTTTGTGTTGTTGTTTTTCACATTTTTTTTTCTTTTCTGAGTATGATATCTGTTATCTTTGTTTTGTTTTTTTTTGTTTTTTTACAGCTAATCATAAATTTAGCCTTCAATCAACCTGTGAAGATTCACTCGCTCCGACTGCATGGCCCTCCAGGTAATGTTACCTCATTTATACCTCATAAGTATTTTGCCATTACATTTTCAAAGCACAAAACCTTTTTTCCATTTTGTTTTGGCCAAATTCATCCAGAGTTATACTCAAGAATGCTGTCCAAACTTTAGGTTTTTATTCTCCGCATTTCTCTTTTCCGAACCATATCTTATGATCCCTCATTGAAATTAGCTCAACAGACTTATTACTGAGAGTTTTAAGTATTTTTATTGTGAGAAGAGAAGTTTGCATTGGTCTATTTCCAGAGTTTGCTCAGCTCATGTGAAAACCTTCAATCATTATTAGCTCCAAATATACTAGTAACTGAGAGTGATGCTTTTCAAACTTATAGTGATTTTAATTTTTGAATATGAAACTTCATTAACTCCATTTTGTGCATTGCACAATGTGAAAACAAAGAAACACTTACATTTGATACATGTATAATTACATTGGTAATGTAGTTGTACGTTTTGGGTCCAAATACCCAATTCCCATTGGTCAGCTGGATGAAAACATCATGACCAAATGTAATTCATATTCTTATACTGTACCAATGACCCAGACTTAGCTGGTGCAAACTCTAAAATATTTAGGGCCAAACGCAAACTTTACCCCCCAATCCCCCAAATTTGCATCTAAAACCAAAAATTACATGTCCTATAAGGTCCTCCATACCTTTACTCCACTGCGCATGCGCAGTGTCAAGAAGGTCTCCAAATTGCCGCCAAAAATCATTCTTTGTTTGGCCCTCAAATCAGTAATACCACTGATATTTGTGCTTGTAAATCTCAGTTTAAATGATGTCAAATGCATAATTATGAGAGAAATGGTGGAAATGAAGAGGAAATAATAGGAGGAGAGGAAAAACAGTGGATTCAAATGTTCATGTCTGTAACTTATAATTATTTTACGAAATTATTTTCATGTTGCCTATTTTCAAGGCATGGCCCTGTTGTTGTCATTCTTGCTATGAATGTTCCATTGTTTGATCAGTGTTTCCTCTCTTCCTTTCCTTTATTCCCCCCTAGCTATTCTCCCATGCTTTTGGCTTATTTTTTGTAATGTTTATTACTAAAATTTTTTGGGAGTTTTGGCTTGGAAACAGAATTATTTTCTGTTTTTTCCCCATGTTTACGTCCTCACCCTAGGGTGTTTAGGTGTGTTTGGTCTGCATCTCCCATCTGATGCTCTGCAGTTTCTTCTTGGGAAGTCTCTGTTTTGCATCAGATAGTGTTTTTATTGGATACTGATTTCGGGCCATGTTTTCCAGTGCCTGGAGTCATGTTTCTAGTTTGTTTACACTTTTTGTTTAGTTTGACAACAGTTACTTCTGATAGTGATTACTTGTCTTCTGCTTAGTTTAGTTTATAGCAAGATACATTAATATTGTTCGTATGTGTTACATTAATTTTTCTAAATGATTTAAAATTTTGTCCACACTTAGGCTTTTTTGGGATCCATTTGGGCTCAGGGTTCCCATTGGGAACTTGGGCTCTTCTGAAAAAATTTTTTCAAAAATTTTTTTCTTTTTGAATAATTTTTTTGCAATGTTATAATGGATTATTTTATTATGTATCTTTGTATTCAAGGTTTAGTGCAAGTACTATGACTGTTTACTTTTTTCACTTTAAAAAATTATTGTTCAATTGGGCGGGAGGAAATCTTCCTCTGTTTCTTATGATTTCTGTATTAATTGTAGTCAATGTACTCGCACTAACCCATGTTCAATGTGTATCAATTGGGATGACAAACATTGGAGGCGTGTGTCACGGTAGGTTGTTAGCGGGGAGAGGACTATGTCGGTCCTCTCTCTGCAGGGTCACTCTAGTTTTTCACTCTCGTTTTCAGAGGAACAAGAACAGGGTGATGTTTCCGTGATGTCGTCCAAGAGTGTGCTTCCGTCGTCACAATCAAATGAAGAGCTAGCGGCTGAAGTGCTCATGGATGTACGGCAATTGCCTAAGAGGCCCCAAGTAGGGTCGACAGCGTTGATGTCTACGTCTGCTAGCTCGCCGGTCTCTCGCCCATTCACCGAGTCAGCATCCGGGTTCGTTCGTTGTGGTCCAGGAAAGAATTTTGGGTGTTGCGAGCACTATAAACATACCATGTGCACACCCAGTGACAACGCAACAGAGGATAGTACGGAGGAAGCCCGTTAGTCTGGTTCCTAGCTCGTCCAGGTTCATCCAGACCGCGAGCGAGAGAGGCCCCCTCTCTCTTACATCAACATCTGAACCGTGATGTTGTTGTATGTTCGTTTGATAGTCGGAGCATACGTCCACTCCTCCTGCTCGGGACGCTCCATCGCATAGACAGTCCGACGCAGCTGTTCTATTGGCTTCCTCATCCTCACGTAAGTACACACGGCCGCACCTTGGCTTTGTGACCACAGATTTCGGGAGGACGTTCATATATGATATTAGGGAGGAAGGAACGTCCCGGGAGCTCCTGCTTCGCCGACCAGGGATTCCACGTCAACCAGGTCACTCCATCCGCTCACCAAGGATACGAGGCCTTTCCAGTTGGTACGTTAGCATATTATATAAATGCAGGAATGAATGTCCCTGGAGTTTCCAGCAGCTATTTACGTAAGACCGCGGCTCCACAGGTCTCTTTGACGATCAAGAACTGAGTAATGTTTCCGTGATGTCTTCGAAAGTGTGCTTCTGCCGTCACAGTCAAATGAAGAGCTAGCGGCAAGAGTGCTCATGCAGATATTTCATTTGCCTAAGAGGTCCCAAGTAGGATCAACGGCTTTGGCGTCCGCTAGCTCGCCCGGTGTAGCGACCATTCAACGAATGGCTCGGCACCCGGGGTAGTCTGTTGCGGTCCAGGAGGAGATTTGGGTGATGCAAGCACTATAAATACAACGTGCACACCCAGTGACAACAGATACGAGGATGGTATGGAGGAAGCCTATTAGTCCGGTTCCTAGCTCATCCGGTTCCTAGCTTGTCCAGCTGCACACGGGCTGCGAGCGAGAGAGGTCCCTCTCTCGTACAACAACATCAGGTTACAGATGTTGTGGTACAGAATGTTCCTCAGTCGGGCCATACGTCCACCACTCGGGACGCTCCGTGATACAGACAGTCCGGAGAGACTGCTTTATTGGCTTCCTCATCCTCACGGCAGTACACACGACCGCACCTTGGCTACGTGACCAGTGATATCCAGCCAATCTCGCCGACCAGGAATTCACGGCGACCAGGTCATGCCATCCGGTAGCCAAGGATATGAGGCCTTCATACTCCGGACATTCGCATTAAAAAGTATGCAGGAGTCAGCGTCTTAGGAGCCTCTAGCGGCTAAATATTGTAAGACCGCAGCTCCACAGGCCTCCGTTACGGACGTGCTATTGCAGTTAGCACAAATTATCGCAGCATCCCAGCAACCGACAGAAACTCTGTCAGATCAGGAATTATCCATAGAAGCTGGGTCAGTACGTTCCACTGCAGGTGCAAACATGGGCGACCAAGAATTACAAGTGGTCCGAATGGATGGCGAAAGGGATACGGAATAGTTGAATTTTCTCTTTCGGAACAACATAATTGCCGTGGAGTTCATCCGGCTTTATTTTTCTGACGTTGTTCCCCCGGACCAAAATGCTGCATTGCCGAATAAGAGACTGATAGCGCCACTGGACACAGATTTCTTAATTGGTTCAGGGACATCGTCCCTCAGTCTCCGTCACAGTCCAGAAATGTCTCGGAGACATTTGAACTATTATATGATGCTATACGTAAACTTGCTACCAATAGGGCAAGTCCAGTTTCATATCGGCAAGTGCTCTACATCTGCCTTTCATCAATTCATGGAATAATTCGAAACGGCAGGACAGGGCATTCCGAGAGTTCCTCTGCGTCTAGACGACCAGGCCTAAATCCTAGAGTTGTCTATACTGTCGTCTTTGTCAATTCCAACCATGATGTTGGAAACGTCAATATCGTCTAATACGGCTAGCTTAGACACATTATTGTATGCAGATCACCTTACCAGAGTGTTATCATTACATCTCAAAGGAAAAGAATTCCAGGATGTGTATCCTCATAAATTCTTTCAAGGGCCTCACGTAGAACGCCACCCTTTAGTGGCAATATGGAGTTGGTTAGAAGTGACGCGGCCCTGGTTACATCCACACGTGTGGATAGTAAGGTTAAAAACTCTCTCAGAGTTTCTCTTCAATGGCAAGCTTTCCGCTATCTATTATCAGATAACTAAGAAAGCTTTAATCTCTCTGCTATTCAAATCCGCTTCCATATAGTTGGATTCAGCAGAGAAAGTAGGACAGGCACTTCTGGGGTGAATACGTCCGAGGGAAGTTCCTATAGAGGTTCCTATGTGTCCTCTAGGTCTTACTCTAGAGACCGTCAGGGTAGTGACTCAGGGGCCATAATTCTGACTGAGACATCCGGTCAGATGCCCCTAGGTCGACGTGGCGAGGTGCGGACCGTGGAAGACATGGTTTCTCCTTCCGCTAGCCTCGCCGGGAGGTATTGGTCTTATCCTCTATCATGTACCAGTGAGTGTAAGACTGTCGAGTTTCTCAACCATTTGGGAGTAGATTACGGATGTGCCTTGGTTTCGAAGGGTGATTTCGGTAGGACTATATTGTCCTTCAAATGTAAGTTACGTTAACTCGAAGTCCAAGATGGACTCTGTTTCCATCAAGTCCGCAGGGAAGAGGCTTGTTACAACCGATAATGTTACAACGCCGCATAATGTTACACCAACGCATAATGTTACAAAAAATGTAGTAAACAACCGATAATGTTATAAACTCCGCATAATGTTATAACTTTTTTCAACCCGTTATGTTATAAAAATCGACGCATAATGTTATAACTTTTTTCAACCCGTTATGTTACAACAAATTAACCGATAATGTTATAACTAATGCATACTAATTCCATTTACACCTTTTATAGATGGGCTTTACCACTTACCATTTATTGCAACATAAAGGTATGTAATATTTATACTAAATGTTTCTGCTCTGGTTAAGGCGAGGAGACACCCCCCTCCCCCAACTCCCGGGGATTTATCATAGAATGACCTAGTCACATTACATAGGCGCGGATTATCCTCGTAACTCAATCGTGTGACGTAATTACCATGATCATCCAGTGCCCAACATGGTGAAGGCGGGGGTGGTGGAGGAGGGGTGCTATTTTATCCGATTGGTACGTTTACCAACATGCGTAATCTCCGCTTCCAGAAATGTAGTGTACCATAGTCCCCTGATGCCTTTAGGGATGGGCAAATGCCTCTGTTTCTGCTTGTTTTGGGCATCTAAAACTCATTTGTCGGATATTTCTTAGTCATAAGAATATCTTATTGTTCATTAATTTGACATTTAACAACTAACAGTGAACAAAAATGAGGTGGAGTTAAAAGAGGTCAAATAGTTGGATGGAGCAAGGTACATATGGTGGATGTGGCGGGTTGGTAATGTCGCACGGAAGCCAAAGAATAAGATGCGAGACTGGGTAGGAAGAGGAATGAGGTGGGCAGGGATTAGATTGAGAAAGAGAGGAGGTCATGGATTAGTACATCAGGGTGATTGTGCAGAGAAGGCTATCTGAGAATACTATAAGAGAGTAGTGCTAGACGGTATGATAATATAGATGGTGGAGATGTTGGAAGAAGTGAAAGTGATGAATTTGGGATTACAGGTTCTGGATAAGGCGGAATCACTAGAACAGGCAGTATAGGGAGAAGGAGGAGATTGTGGAGGAGGAGTTGTGTTGATGTTGGTGTTGTGGCGGTGTTGGTGATGATGTTGAGTAGTTATGCATGTTGAAAATGAGCCATTTTGTAGGACCCCGGGGTAGGACCCCGGAAGTGACGTCATGTCACGTGACTGGGCGGTCATGTTGGGTTGTCATGATAGTGCACGTTGGTGGCCATATTTGTGATGTCGTTATCATAAAAAAGGTGGTAGGAGTGCGTATGCACAGCTCGTGTTGTAATAGGGACACGTGCTCCGTCTCACCCCTTACAACCCGACAATAGATATCGAATTAATCTAAACAAAAATTCTGGTCTATTCTTGTTAGTTCTGACCCTATTTCAAGTACTCTTGCTGTTTCATTTATCTAGAACATTTATAACCAATCAGATTGCTTGATTTCCCATAACCTGTACTTAATCGTATAGAGTTATCTCCCCTTATTACAAGGAAGTTGTATCCGATTCTCATCACATCTATATCCAATGGCAATATCCCCGGGCACCTCAATTTCGGCACCCCTTTTTGGAAAAACATATGACCTTCGGCACCCCTTTTTTGTCATATGTGCTTATGTGAAAAAGCACAATGTGACACAATGTGCCCTAGCACAAAGGCACATGCTTTATGTGCCGATATGTGCTTATGTGAAAAGGCACAATGTGACACAATGTGCCCTAGCACAAAGGCACATACGGGTATTTGAGGATACCTATGACCTGGTATTGTATTATTTGAGGATACCTTCGGCTTCCGTGCGACACTACCAACCTGCCACATCCACCATATATACCTCGCTCTATCCAACTTTTGGCCTCTTTGAACTCCACCTCATTTTTGTTCACTGTTAGTTGTTAAAGTGTCAAATTAATGAACAATAAGATATTCTTATGACTAAGAAATATGCAACAAATGAGTTTTAGATGCCCAAAACAAGCAGAAACAGAGGCATTTTCCCATCCCCAAAGGCGTCAGGGGACTATGGTACACTACATTTCTGGAAGCGGAGACTACGCATGTTGGTAAACGTACCAACCGGATAAAATAGCACCCCTCCTCCACCACCCCGCCTTCACCATGTTGGGTACTGGATGATGATGGTAATGACGTCACACGATTGAGTTACCAGGATAATCCGCGTCTATGTAATGTGACTAGGTCATTCTATGATAAATCCCCGGGAGTTGGGGGGGTCTCCTCGCCTTAACCAGAGCAGAAACCTTTAGTATAAATATTACATACCTTTATGTGGCTATAAAAGGGTAAGTGATAAAGTCCATCTACAATAGCTGTAACTGGAATTAGTATACAGAAGTTATAACATTATCGGTTAATTTGTTGTAACATAACGGGTTGAAAAAAGTTATAACATTATGCGTCGATTTTTATAACATAACGGGTTGAAAAAAGTTATAACATTATGCGGAGTTTATAACATTATCGGTTGTTTACTACATTTTTTGTAACATTATGCGTTGGTGTAACATTATGCGGCGTTGTAACATTATTGGTTGTAACAAGGCTCGCTTCCATTAGAAGTCCAGTCTCTTCTAGAAGGATCGCGATAGAGATTGTAGAAATCTAGGAATTTCCAGGTTTGTACAACCATCCTTTCTGGTTCCAAACCCAGACGGCTTGTTCCATCCACTCATAGTCTGAGCTGGATAACAAGCTGATCGTGGCTCCAAGTTTCTATATGGAGTCCATCCGATCGGTCAGAGCGAGTATTCGGGTGTATGACTATGCAACATGCATAGATTTCTAGTTGCATACTTTCACGTCATGGTACATCAGGCGTTCAGAAAGTATCTTTGCTTCTTTATCATAGGAATTGTGTATCAGCACCGAGCAATGTGTTTCGGTCTGAATCTAGCCCCTGGGCTTTTCACTCGAATAACAAACTCGGTAATGACTCATTTCCGAGCTCATTCGTCTGCGGTAATGTCGGCCTACCTGGACGCCATTATGAAGAGGTATGGCAATGAGTTAACACTTCAGAACGATGTGCAGATTCTGCTTCTATTGATCCAACGTCTCGGTTTCATAAGCAACTGAAGAGAAGTCGGATCTGGTTTTGTCCAAGTCATTTACCCACCGGGGGATAAGCTTCGAGCCGCATTACATTCTCGTTCGTCTGCCGTTAACCAGAGCAAAATTAATCAGTTGTTATGCTCGCTATTGTCTTCGCTTAGACAAGGTCTCAGCGAGAGATCTCATGAGACTGATACGTTTGTGCGGAACTGCCGCGATTTTATTCCGATGGGGCAGTTACGCATTTGTCCTCTCCAAATTTCTTTTAATTCAGAATTGGAGGGTGAAGATTCTTTCGCTCGATGCGGACATCTTGTTGTCAAATCAAGTGAATAAGAGATTCAGACCTGGGCAAGTTTTCAGTGCTGAAATCAGGTAGTTCCATTGCAATTGCCGGATCCGAGTTTTACAGTTTTGACGGATGCCAGTCAAACAGGTTGGGTCGTTTCATTGAGCCCAACGGATTTGTAGTGCCAGGGTCTGTTGATTCTGTAGTTCCTTATCAAGCACGCAAACATCAAGAATGATGTCAATTTTAGCTTGTGCTACATTATTGGATGAACGTTATTCAGAATGCTAATATGCTAATTCTGTCCGACAACTCGGCGGTATTAGCATATTTTCGGAATTATAGAGGCACTCATTCCATCCTGTTATTCATGTTAACAGAATGAATCTTTCGGTTGGTACTAGAACATCAAGTTCTCCTATCGGCCCATCATATTCCGGGTCGTCTGACTGTATTAGCGGACTCCCTTCACGGAGGGGCCGTTTGTTGCCCCCAGAATGGACTTTCAACAAACGAATATTCAATCAGATTGCTACCAAGGAGAGCACCCAATGATCGACTTATTCGCAACACATCTCAACAATCAGTCGCAGATGTATGTGTCACAATGTTTGGATTTTCGAGCATTTGCAGTAAACGCTCTGTCGATCTTGTGAGATGGAATAATAAGATATACGTATCTTCCAGCGCCGTTGATTCAGCAGATATTGCTCAAGTGTAATTATTTCAATGCAAATTCTGTTGGTAGCTTCTCTAACTCCACAAAGACTGTGGATTAATTTACTCCGGCGTCTGTTGTGGGACATGCCGTGGAAGCTTCCTCCACATTTCGGTCCATTCTATGGTCAGATGGATTCAATCTACTATCAGTTCTGCTCATGATTATATCTTCGTTCAGCAGTCTGTGCTTTAGTTTTAAGCTCATGAAGTAAGCGTTCTTCCACATCATGGGCTTAAGCTAATAATGTTGCTATTACAGATCTAATGAGGGCTGCATATTGGTCTTAGCCCTCCAATTTCACGATTTTGTATCTGAGAATATTGAGTCTATTTCTGCAGGTCTGTGTTGTTTAGGTCTGTTATTTTTCACTTACAATGTCGTCCACTAAACAGTTGCAACTATAGTTATGTAGGCTTTCGGTTCCGGCAGTGACTCTGTCCTGCTGCCCTCTTCGCTCTGGGGTATTTGATCCAGGGCAAGGGGAAGGGGGGGGGGGGGGTGTTCCCTTAGGTCACCTGCTTTATAGTGTAAAGCATGGGAATACCTCCCTTGGAGTCAGTCGGTTCCGAGATGATTTTAAAGGGTAAAGCCTATGTTTACTCATCTGTGTTATATTTTTTAAGTGTTGATTGGTGTGAAGCATTTGTATATATCACATGATTAATTGGGCGTTAATACACAATCTTCGAACACTTTTAAATGAGTAAAAAGAGTTTCATTTCTCTAGACTCCCGGATTTATTGGCTTTCCTTTAAAAAATATTAGTATAAAGGGTTATACTAGATGTTTATAGATATCATTGATGTTATTGTGCTCAATTACAGAATGGTGTTGTGTCTTTCTTTTTGATACAAATAAGAAAGATACATGTAAAGCCTATCTCTCCTTTTCTCCCTGAGAGGATAGGTCCGTTATAGGTAATTGAGCCTATTGGATTTCCCTTATGTCCTAGGCCCTCCAACCTTTTTACTATTCAGCTAAGTCTGGGTCATTGGTACAGTATAAAAATGTTAAAAAATTTATAGTAATTTATATATTTTTTATACTTACCAATGACGCAGATGGGGATGGCCCTCCCATGAGTTGGGAACTCATACCTCCCTGCTGAGTACATAACGCTCCCAGGCACTGGTTGTAAGAATGATTTTTGGCACCAATTTCGAGACCTCCTTGACACTGCGCATGCGCAGTGGAGTAAAAGTATGGAGGACCTTATAGGACATGTAATTTTCGGTTTTAGATGCAAATTTTGGGGATTGGGGGGTAAAATTTGCATTTGGCCCTAAATATTTTAGAGTTAGCACCAGCTAAGTCTGGGTCATTGGTAAGTATAAAAAATATATAAATTACTATAAATTTTTTAACTTTCCAATGAATACATTTGGTCGAACTTTGACCCACATTTACGGTAGAGTGCAGTTGACTGAATGTAATTCGGGCGGTGTTTGGGTGGTGTTTTATTAACTTTTAGCGCCTCTCGCAGTGACCAACTCCACTGCTGTTTCTTTGGTGACATTTCCCAACTGTGGTATAAAGCCCATTACTAAAATACTCGTATCCATTTCTAAAGTTGTGAAAATTAAGAATCAGAGTTGTGCGCTTTGTATTTTGTGTGAGGGTGGTTTTTCGCCTTGTTCGTTCGTACATGGTTTATTTTGTCTTTCTGCTTTGTTGTTTTGTAAAAAGTAGTTTAAACAGTTACGGAATGTAATTATAAGAATCGAATGTAATTTTTATAATCTTTATTGGAGTATGAACGTGTGGGAATGAGTACAAATTATGTATGATTTTTAAATCAATGAGAACTTTGTGGGTTTATGGGTACAGTGACTCACCCCATCTACTTCACAACTCTGATCATTGCACTCTCAATCCGGGCCTCTCTATGATCACAGGTACCAAACCTGCAAATAAGCAGATTGTCATTTGCAGAATGAGGTTCCCAGAGGGTGAATTTGGTGATGCTGCCACACAGCAGGGTAGCAAGACTAAATCTACCCTCTGTGAACCTCAAACTGAATGAAGGTCTCGGGCCTAAACAGAAAGAGGTACTCAGACAGTGCTGTTGATTTGAAAATAGGAGAGCTGAAAACAATACTTCTGAAAATTGCAAGAAGCATGATATTTTTCATAAGTTTTCTGATTAGAATTTACCTTATTGTAGTGTCTAGAAGAAATTCATCAACATTCTGATTCATGACTTTAAACAATGCCAAGGTAAAAAATATACTAACGAAAATTGTGTCTCCCTCGGCTATTGGAATAATGGCATCAAGTTGTTTAATTATGATAGCCTTTACTCAGATTTTAGGAAAGAAAAAATGCAAAAATCATGAGATTTGTCTCTTTAAGCTTTTCGGGAGACTTTTAAATCACTGGAACCTCAAACCAGCCCTATGCAGAGCTTGCATTCTTTCACTTTAAAATGATAACCAACTTGTTCCCATAATAAAAAAGGGTTTGGCACGAAGGTGTGCTAGGTTCAGTCTGTTGAGCATTCTAATAAAAGACAGCTTTTTTGATGGAGTAGCAATTTCCATATGGCAGCAGTGTTCAATCAAGGGTGTCATTTGTCATTAAGTAAAAGTATTTATCAAATAGAAATATTGCAAAATTGAACTTTCCCCCAAAATTCCCTTGCATATTGTAGTCTAATAAGAGATTTCAGCACGTTGTTATTGTGCTAAAAGACTTTGAAAGCAGAACAGACAACAGGATCTAGTGACTGAAGAAGTGTACTCTGATGACACGATTGTTCCATGACCTTCATAACTTATTCAACCCCCAATGAAAAGCTAGACAAACTATAAACAATAGCCTCTTTGAATATTAAATGTATCAAGTGACCAAATTGCGATTTGTTTGGTCAGTATGTGCAGTATGTAATGTGAGTTGTAAAACTTCATTCAGTAGTAAATATCATTATGTGACATTTATTTTGTTTTCTAACCAATCTTATTACTGCAACATTTATCCTAAACAGGAATGTGTTAAAAAAGCATGAACTTCTGTAGATGTTCTTCTGCTGTCAGCATTAATTAAAATGACACAACAGTTTGCAGGTTTACTGTTCATACCTCATTTGTGTGTTTTGAATGGAATCTCCACTCTTTGCCCGGTAATTATACCCCTACTTTCGAAGAAAATGGGGGTATACTGGATTACATGCGTCCGTGTGTCTGTGCATCCGTGTGCCTTTCTGAGTCCATCCGAGAATATTCATAACTTTCATAACTTAAGTAAATTATTATTTTCTATAATATTTGTTGGTCATAGGTATATCCACATTGGTCATAGGTATGCCCACACTAATTATTTTTTTTTTTTTATTATTACTTTGTTGACTTAGAAATTGTAGGAAATAGACATTATTTGTCTATTCAGTCTGTATCTCAGGTATTGGTTATCGGATTTCAGTGAAATATGGCATGCAGTTTGCCTATGACAAAGGCTTCTGCCTCATTGCATAAAACTTCCAAACACCAAACAATTTACCATACCTTTCGACTAAGAAATTGTGGAAAATTGTTGAAAACTTTCAAAGAAAATGGGGATGTGGGGGGGGGGGGGGGGGTATACTGGATTAGGGTTATCAGATTTCAGTGAAATATGGCATGCAGTTTGCCTATGACAAAGGCTTCTGCCTCATTGCATAAAACTTCCAAACACCAAACAATTTACCATACCTTTTGACTTAGAAATTGATAATGTTCGGAGAAAATAGGGGGGTGGTATACTGGATTGCATCCACCCATCTGTGCATCCGTCCGTCAGTCCAGGCGAGAATATTCATAAATAATGTTTGTTGGTCATAGGTATGCCCACACTTGGCGGTACACCATGTGGGGGTATGCACCGGACGACAATTCAGCTTTTGTTTAATCTGTTTTCTTGAAAATTTGAGAAGCATGAAAAAGAGAGCTTCTTGTTTCCAATTCAGAACCGCGAAGAAGCTTGAGTGCGATAGCGCTCCTCAAATCGACAGTACTGCTCAAAGGATAAATGGGATAGCATCAATAAATTCACCTTCTAGTGACCTCATTCTGCAAATGACAGATTGCTTATTTCCAGGCTTGACGGGAACAGTACTGTGAGCATGGGATGCAGTACAGTGGTATTTTTTACAATGAAATCACTGTCGGGTTGAGACACACACCAGTCCATCAAGTTTCATCAATAAAATACTATGTATCAATACTGAATCACAAAACACAATGAAAATAGTGTATCAGCTTCAGTGTTCCCAATTTCTTTCCTGACAGGTGGGATTCTATAATGCTGTGGAGGAACAAGTCATTTCAACCCGCTGCAGATTGTGACCTATTTGCTATCCAATCAAACTTCTCTGTCTGCTTTAGTGTTCACAGTACTATGATACAGTTAATTAGTTGGGGCTCCCCTATAGATAGCAGATAATTATGTATGTATTAAATGAAATAATACCTTGTAACAGCTTTTTGCACTGGAGCTCACTGGGCTTCTGGAATTCACTGAATTGACCACTGCTTTGAGTGTGTTCATGTAGATTTGGGAATAATAGGCTACCATTGAAAGCTGTCTTGTCTTCTGATGTTATGCTTGTATTTTCACAGATAAGGGACCCAAAAACATAAAGATATTTCAGAATCAACCAAACACACTAGATTTTGACAGAGCAGAAAGTATGGAACCAACACAGTCAGTTGAGTAAGTTCTTTTTTAACTCAACCTGCTGAGTATTTTCAAGATATTTTTCATCAAATGAATTCAAGACATCATTGGTGAAAAATCCATTCAATTTACAGTGGAAAAATTTGATTAAATGTATCTTAGGTATGTATATTTCAGTAGCAAGTGAAGTTCTGCCCTGTGCAGAAATATCCGCCAGCAGCATGCAAGGAGTTAATAGTGAATCACAGAGGTCCTTGAAGTTTTTTTAAAACCGCTTGCTAATTTTCACAGAGGGAACAGTTAAAAGGAAACAACATATGGTAGTTTTATCTAATTTTTAGCCCAACTGTTTACAGTGAGGGCTATAGTAATGACTTTTGTCCGTCTGTCCGTCCGTCTCTCCATCTGTTAACTTTTAGTGTTTTGGTTAAAGTTTGTGGTTAAAGTTTTTTTACTGAAGGTTCAAGTGGGTTTTTTTTTTCTTTTTTTTCTTTTTTTCTTTTCCTGTTTAGTTGACATTTGGAGTTTTGGTTAAAGTTTGTGGTTAAAGTTTTTTATTCAACCTTCAAGTACAGGCTATACCAGTAGTTCTTGTCTGATCGTCACAAAATTTCATATGCAGGTTATGGGTCATGTCTACATGAGAACGTCCCCTTTTGGTTGTGACCAGTCAACCAGTATGGCTGTCCAAGCCCAAAACCCGAAAACCATTAGCACAATTTACAGGTCGTATTTATGAAGGGATTTCATTGAAACTTCATCGAATGCCTCTGTATAATGCTTAGATGAGAACGTCTCCATTTGGGCATGATCTGTCAACCGTGATGGCTGCCCAAGCCCGAAACCCAAAAACTTTTAGCACAGTCTGCAGATCATGTTTAATATGGACGGATTTCATTGTAACTTGATACGATGACTCTGTATGATGTCTACATGAGAATTTCCCCATTTGGGCGTGATCTATCAACCGTGACGACTGCCCCGAGCCCAAAACCCAGAAACCTTTACCACAGTCTACAGGTCATATTTATGGAGGGATTTCATTGTAACTTGATAGGTTGACTTCATATAATTTCTACATGAGAAAGTCCCCTTTTGGACGTGATTGGGCAACTGTGACGGCTACAGGTGCCCGAAGCCCGAAAACCTTCAGCACAGTCTACAGGTCATATTTATGAAGGGATTTCATTGTAACTTTGTAGGATCAATCCACATGATGCCCAGATGAGAATGTCCCCTTTTGGTTGCAATCATTCAACCATGATGGCTGCCCGAGCCCGAAGCCCGAAAACCTTTAGCACAGTCTACACGTCATATTTATGAAGGGATTTTATTGTAATTTGATAGATTGACTTCATATAATGTCTAGATGAGAACATCCCCTTTTGGGCAACTGTGACGGCAACAGGGGCCCAAAGCCCGAAAACCTTTAGCACAGTCTATAGGTCATATTTATGGAGGGATTTCATTGTAACTTGATAGGTTGACTTCATATAATGTCTAGATGAGAACGTCCCCTTTTGGGGAACTGTGATGGCAACAAAGGCCCGAAGCCCGAAAACCTTTAGAATATTCCACAGACCAAAATTATAAAGGGATTTCATTGTAGCTTGGTAGGATGACTCCAAGTTTGTGGTTAAAAACCCAGGCAAACATCACCCCCCCCCCTACCCCCCCCCCCCCCCCCCATGACCCCCAATTAGGCTTTTTTTTTTCCTTTTTTCTCCAATTTGCATTTTGAACTATTTACAGTCACTACATGTGGAACCTTTTTTTAAACTTACATACCCCCCCCCCCCCCCCCCCCCCACCCCACCCTGGGGGCCAATTAGGCACTTTTTTTCTTTCGTCAAAAATGCTGGTTTGCAGTTTGGGTTAAAAACCCACACAAACAAACCATGGCTTATTAGTCCTTATTGGAACAAGCTCATCAAGTTTGTTCCATTAATAGGTCATGAGGGATGTTTTGAAGTAGAGAAATGAAAAAATAAAATTTGAATAGCAAATTTTGTATATCACGAGTGCAGATGTGGCAGATTCGTTATGTAAACTGTTAACAAAAAATGGCTCCGACTATTTTGCATCTAAGCATTGTCATTCCTGGGAAAGTCGGGCTGCATGCGTGACATCACTCTAGTTAGATTTATTCTTCATGGTTTCCAAATGCTGATTAAGTTAAAATATTTTCATTTAAAAAAAAAGTGATGCTTTTGATGATTGTGTCATCATGTTGTGATGGCAGGAGCCTCTTCAAGTCAGAAATTGAGGAATGTGGCAAGAAGTCCTCATCTTATGCATTCTATGTGAGAGGTTTTCGAAAGCATCGGGGTCAGTTCTCATTGACACATAAAATGACTGACAAATTAGTACTGCAAATTCCCATTTTAATTTTTGTCTGGCATAAAAGAGGTGAGGGAATTTAAAATTCCATGTTCCGTATATCACAGACTCAACCCCTAATGAGGTGCATTGTAAAAGAACAAGGATGGTTATGTTTCAAAAGTTTTGCCAAATACTGGCACAGCTGTTGCATTAACTATTCTGTATTTTGCAGGATTCTTCATATAAAACATGAAAATTTCCTTCCTCGGCAAAGTCATGATGCAGCCGACCGTTGACATTCAACTTATCATGGAAATTACATTTTTGTATTGATTTTCACACATTTTTACTGAGAGTATTTTTATACAACAACCAATGGCCCAGACTAGCTGGCGCTAACTCAAAAATTTATCCAGGGCCAAACACAAATTCCCCCCCCCCTCCACAATCCCCCAAATTTGCATGCAAAACCGAAAAAATCAAGTCCTGTCTGGTCTGCCATACTTTTCAGATCTGCGCATGCACAGTATCCAGGAAGGAACCAAAATTGGCGCAAACCATCATTCTTTGTTTGACCCTAAAGTCAGCAACATTCAACTGACATCTGTGCTTTTAAATCTCAGTTTTGAGGATGCCAGACGCAAATCAGTGGTAAAATTGGTGGATCCAAGGACATAAATGGATGATGGAAGTGAACAACGGTTGTTAGGAACGTTCAGGGCTGTAACTTTATCATTTTTATCAAAATTATTTCATGTTTCTGAATTTCGGGACATGTGCCCGACATCATCATTCTTGTTAATGATTTATCCACAGTTTGTTAAGTGTTCCTTCCCTGTCCTTCCTTGAAGCCCTCCTGTTAAACTCCCAAGCTTTTTGGCTTGTTTTTATTGAAATTTTTTATTAAATTTTTGGGGAGTTTATATCCCCTTGGTTACGTCCTCACCCTAGGGGTGTTTGGGCATTTGGGTCATGCATCTTCTATCCAATGTATCATTTTTTCTTTGTTTGAAGATTTTGCTTTACATCTGGTAGCTTAAATTCTGTTACTGACTTTGGGCCTTTTTGTTCTGTGCCTAAAGTCTTGTTTCCATTTTTTTCTTGACGATGTTTTCATTGGCAACGTCCTTAAATATATGTAGTATTCAGTTATTATTACAGTAGAATTGTTGCAAGATACATTAAATTATGTTCCGGAAGTGTAGCAATTTTTGGAATTTTGTCCACACCATCGGGATACCTTTGGGCTCTTCATGTTCCCTTTGGGAACTTGGGATTTTGTCAAAATTTTTTTGAATTTAATTTTTCGATTTTGATTTTGATTGCTGATTATTATGTATCTTTATCGTATATTTATTGTGGAGTTTGTGGGAGTCCGATCGACTTTGTTTTGATTATCATGAAAGCTCATTGCTCAAAATGCAAGGTGAGAAAGTCTTCCTCAGATTTACATGGGTGTTGCCTTGCTTGTAGTCGAAGTACTCCTACTAATTCTTGTCCTACATGTGTTGATTGGGATGACAAACATTGGATGCAGGTGTCACGGTACACTGTTAGCGGTGAGAGGCCAATGCCGGTTCTCTCGCCGCAAGGTCATTCAAGTTTTTCAGTTTCTTTTTCAGAGGAATAAGAACATGGTGATGGTTATGTGACACCTACCAAAAGTGTGCTACCGTCGTCATGCTCTGATGAGCAAACAGATTTAGCTGCTAATGTGCTCTTGAATATTAGGCAAGAGATAAGGCCACTGGGCGGTGGTTTTAATTCTTTGCCAGCAGCTAGCTGAACTGGTTACTCTGTCCGTGGGAGCCGTGATGCCGGGTATGTCCGTTGCGGTCGAAGGAAGTGTAGTGGGTAGAGTGAGCACCTTAAAAATAAAACAAACTCACCAAGCGATGACGAAACTAGGGAGGAAGCCAGCAAAGTTTTTGTCGGGAGGCTCGGCGAGCAGGAGAGGTCCTAAACTTGCGTGGCCCAGAGCATACGTCCACACCTGCCACTCGGGACGCTCCGTCTAGACTGCAGCCAGCCTCGGCTACAGTCACGGCTTCTTCCGCTATGATCATTATGCACACAAGACTGCAACCTAGCTACCTGACTTTGTATATGCTTTCCGCTGTGTGAAGAAGACCCACTCTTCGCATGTGAAGTCGGATGATCCAGTAGCTAAGGAGCTGAGGCCTCGATCATTGGGACGTTTGGAGAAAAGATCCATCTATGGAACGCCGACCCAGGAGCTGCAAGCTGCTAAGGAACAGAAGACTGCTGTTCCTCAGGCCTCGATGACGGACTTGCTGTTGCAGATTGCGCAGCTGATCACAACATCCCAGCAAGTGTGGGAGCAGCCTTCCTCAGACTCAGTACCTGAGCTGTCGGACGGTGCTGGGTCGGTCCAAACGTCTGTTCACACAAATGTGATGGACCGAGATTCGCAACTGGTTCACTTGGATGGTGAAAGGGATAAGGAAGAAGATTACCCTTCCTTTTCAGAGGAACACATGGTTGCGATGGATTTTATCCCATCAATACTACCCTGAGTTTGTTCCATCGAAACTGCTGGCGTCTCTAGACGCAGACCTTATACGAAGAAAGGAAGAAGTTCTTTCTTTCCTGGTTCAGTCCAGGCAGGTGTCACAGGCATTCGGCCATGTAGACAACGCCATATTTAACCTCTCAAGTGCGAAGAAAGAAGGCGGTCTCTTGTCAACATCTTCTATAAATAATCCAATCCTGGGACCACATTCATTTAAAACAGTTGGAGAAGATGTGCAGAGAGCTTCACTGTGTTTGGATGAGCAGGCCGAGGATTTAGATTTATCCTTACCTGCGTCATTCCCTATTCACTCAGATGTAATGGAAACTACAATTTCATCGAATGGAGCGAATTTGGATGCAATGTTCTACGCAGATCACCTTACCAGAGCTATGGCACAACGTCTCAACGGAGAGGAATTTGAGGACGTGTGTACTTCAGAGTTCTTTCCAGGGCAATCATGTATGTCATGTATAACTCTGCCTTGACAGTGGCTAATCTGGAGTTTATTAGACATGATGCTGCCCTTGCATCGTCATCACTTATAGATGACAAGGTGAAAAGCTCTCTCCGGGTCGCTCCAGACTCCGGACATACCATTTTTGATGACAAGCTTTCGTTAATATACGAACAAGCTACTAAAAAGGCGTCCAGTGATCTGCTTTTGAAGACGACATCTCAAGAACCCACTTCAGCAGACCAGAGTAAACAAGGGCGTTCCAAATCAAAGTCATCAAAAGGGAACTCCTCGCGAGGGTCCAAGAAACCCTCATACAATTACTCCGGAGGTTGTCAATATAGCAACTCGCGAAAGGGGCGTAGGTCTGATCGGGACTATCGGTCAGATGCCCCTAAGCCAACGGGGCAAGGATCTTCATGGGGAGGATGTAGTTTCTCCCGTAAGCCTCGCAAGTCCTACAGGTGATGGTCAAGACCTCTATTGCTTGCCAGTTGGCGGAAGGTTATCAAACTTCGCGAGAGACTGGATAGCAGTCACGGAAGATCAGTGGGTGAGAAGTGTAGTCTCGGACGGCTTATGGCTATCATTCCGAGCGAAATCCCCCACTAACCAGATGTCTGCATTGAATAAACCTTCCGGCGGATCCTTTCAAAAGAGAGTCTCTCCTAACGGAGGTACTGGCTCTCTTATTAAAACAGGGTTCGTACGGGTCATGGAATCCTGGAAAAGTCCTGGAATTTTGAGAAAAAAATTCAAGGGCCTTGAAAAGTTTTGGAAAATGGCCTGGAAGGGTTAAAGTTTTGGAAACGTCATGGAATTCATAACCAGGTTTAAAAGGGATTGCTTTTGTGTAAAAATTACATGTGACTTACGTAAAAATTATGCAAAAAATGAAGCTTTTCTGTTTGGGTGTGAATTGACCCAGTCATGGAATTTTTTTGAATAGTTTTGGAAAAGTCATGGAATTTGATTCTCTGAAAAGTGTATGAACCCTGTTAAAGGAAGCAATAGAGGTTGTCGAGAATCAAAATTCTCAGGGTTTTTAAAGTCACCTGTTCCTCGTACCAAAGCCAGACGGCTCGTTCCAACCGGTAATAGACTTGAACTGGATAAACAAGCTTATCATGGCTCCAAAGTTCTATATGGAGACCATTCAGTTGGTATGAGCGAGCATTCGCGTGAACGACTAAGCGGTAAGCATAGATCTAAAGGACGCTTACTTTCATGTCCTGGTACATCCGGCATTCAGACAGTACCTGCGGTTCACCATACAAGGGAAGGTTTATCAGTTCAGAGCAATGTGCTTTGGTCTGAACGTGGCTCCCTGGGCATTCACTCGAATAATGAACTCAGTAATGTCATACCTCCGAGCTCATTCATCTGCAGTAATGTCGGCTTACTTGGACGACATTCTGCAGAGATACGGCAACAGAATTATACTTCAGAACATTGCTCGGAGTCTCCTTCTATTACTCCGACGTCTCGGTTTCATTGTAAATGAGAAGTCAGGTCTTGCTCCAGCCAAGTCGTTAACTCACTTGGGAATGAGCTTCGAGACTCAAAACAATCTGGTTCGTCTGCTGTTACCTAGAGCGAAATTAGTCAGTTGTTATGCTCTCTTTTGTCTACACTCAGATGCATTAACAGCGAGGGAATTTATGCGATGGATGGGGCTGTGCGGAGCGGCTGCGGATCTTATTCTGATGGGCCATCTGCTCACACGTCCCCTCCAGATATTCTTTACTCAGAACTGGAGTTTAAAGACGCATTCGCTGGAAAGCAGTATTGTTTTAATGGACCTAGTAAAACAAAGGTTCAGATTTGGGCAGATCTTCAGTGGTTAACGCCGGGAGTTCCACTGCAACTGCCGGATCCAGCTTTCACGATTATGGCGGATGCGAGTTAGACAGGCTGGGGCGTGACCCAGAGTCCCACAGACTTGAAGTGTCAGGGTCTTTGAGACTCTCGGTACCTAGAGAAGCTCATAAACATCTGAGATGATGTCAATATGGCTAGCACTTCATGGGTACGCCTAATAGCGAACGTCCACGTTCAAATTCTGTCGGACAATTTGACAGTTGTTGCTTACCTCAGGAACCAATGTGAACTGATTCGATTCCGTTATGTGCATTAACGGAGACGATCCTCCTACACGTCATGAATCAAGGCGTTCATCTCTCTGTCCATCATATACCGGGTCGTCTGAACATACTAGCAGTCTCACTCTCTAGGAAAAGTCTCCTGTTACCATCAGAATAGATTCTCAACAAGCGAATATTCAGGCAGATTTGCGACCATGATAGATCTTTTTGCGACACATCTGAACAATCAGGTACCAACATTCATGTCTCCATGCCCAGATCATCGAGCGTATGCAATAGACGCACTGTCAATCTCATGGGATGGAATGATAGGATATGCATATCCTCCAACTCCGTTGATTCAGCAGATTCTGTTAAAGATCAAAGTCTCATTGAAAAATCCTACTAGTACTCCTCTGTCATCACAGAAACCTTCGATCAATCTTCTCAGGTGTCTGTTATAAGACATTCCCTGGAAGCTTCCTCCACGAGAGGACCTTCTTTATCAAGGGAAGTCACGCGCACTGCATCACAACCCAGAAGGTTTCAATCTTCATGTATTTCCATTGTGCGGTCCTTCTTGCACGGAAAACAGTTTACAGGACGTGTAGTGGACGCAATTTCTAACTACAGGAGGTCCTCCTCTTCGTTGAACTATGCAGCGAAGTGGAGGGTTTTCTTCTGTTGGTGTAAGGATCAGTCGATAGACGTCTACGATCCGTCAATACCAAATATTGCCAATTTCTTGGTCTACTTGTTTCACGATCTCAAACTGCAGCCCGTCACTATTAAGGGCTATAGGTCTATGTTATCATATACTTATGCTCATCATGATAGCTTAGCTATTGGATCAAATACTTCATTATCCAAGCTAGTTAGAAATTTCTCTATCAATAGATCTAGAACCCTCAGATTAATTCCTGAGTGGAATTTGGCTTCGGTTCTGTTGAAGCTCAAAGAAGCTCCTTTTGAGCCGTTGGACGTCGTAGAGTTCAAATTTTTGACCTATAAAATGGCGTTTCTCTTAGCCTTTGCATCTGCTAGAAGAGTCAGTGAACTTCATGCTTTATCTGTTGATGAATCTCACTACCGCAGTGTGGGTAATACCATTACCCTCACTATGGAAGTGGGGTTTTTGGCTGAGAATCAGATTCCAGACAAGCGGCCAGAGCCTATTGTCATTAAGGCTTTACCGTCTTCCAATAACCGTAGACCTTTGCTGTGTCCAGTCAGAGCTATGCGTATTTATAAACGTCGATCAGATTTTGTTAGAAAAGGAAGAAAACATTTCTTTCTTTCATTGATTTCTAACAGAAAGGATATTTCTGTTCATGCTGTCGCTAGATGGATTCAGTTGGCAATACGCATTGCCTACGGAAATCAATCTTCAGATCTACGTTCTGTTAATAAGATATCAGCGCACGAGGTTAGAGCACTGTCCACTTCTTGGGCTTATTCTAACAGTATAGCCATTACTGATCTCATGAAGGCGTACTGGACAGAGCCCACTTCATTTACCAAGTTTTACCTGAGAAATTTCGAGTCCATCTCCAGTGACTTCAGATCTTTAGATCCTCTTTTGTTGCTCAGAATGTCGTCCATTAATGGTTACATCTATAGGTATTTAGGCAGTCCATTCCAGCACTGACACTGTTCTGCTGCTTTCTTCGTTCTGAGGATATGTACCTCAGAACAAGGGGAATGGGGGCATTTTTTTTCTCTTATGATCATCTGGCTTTATAGTGAAAAGCAAGGGAAGACCTCCTCCGGTGTCAGTAGTCCTGCTGGGATGGTTTTAATGTATAGCTCGGTGTGAAGCAATAACTATGTCTCATTATGTATGGTTTTTAGCTCACCAGCTTTAGTTGTGTGAGCTTATGGCATGGCTCGATCGGTCAGCGTCGGGGTCAGCATCAGCGTCGGCGTCTGCGCACATGTCCAATAATGTTAGAGTTTCTGTTTAGGTCACTTATTCGCCCTATTTCCATATCATGGCTTTTATAATACTGCTGTATGATGATTATTATCATTTTACCATGATTTAACCCCTCATACCCTACATTTTAGACATTTTTCTTGACATTTTCTGTTTAGCTCAGAATTTCATGTTTAACTAAGTGTTTAGGTCAGCTGCTGTGCTCCTTCTCTTCCCATGGCACTTATATTCATCATACATGTTCCTCAGTATCATTTTTCCATGATTAACCCCTCATACCCTGCATTTTAAACATTTTTCTTGACATTTTTAGTTGTGTTTAGTTTTTTTTTAGCTCAGAATTTCATGTTTAACTAAGTGTTTAGGTCAGCTGCTGTGCTCCTTCTCTTCCCATGGCACTTATATTCATCATACATGTTCCTCAGTATCATTGTTCCATGATTAACCCCTCATACCGTTTAGCTCGGAATTTCATGTTTAACTTAGTGTTTAGGTCAGCAGCTGTGCTCCTTCTCTTCCCATGGCACTTATATTCATCATACATGTTCCTCAGTATCATTGTTCCATGATTAACCCCTCATACCCTGCATTTTAAACATTTTTCTTGACATTTTTAGTTGCGTTTAGTTTTCTGTTTAGCTCGGAATTTCATGTTTAACTTAGTGTTTAGGTCAGCTGCTGTGCTCCTTCTCTTCGCATTGGCACTTATATTCATCATACATGTTCCTCATTATCATTGTTCCATGATTAACTCCTCATACCCTGCATTGTAAATATTTTTCTTGACATTTTTAGTTGTGTTTAGTTTTCTGTTTAGCTCGGAATTTCATGTTTAACTTAGTGTTTAGGTCAGCTGCTGTGCTCCTTCTCTTCCCATGGCACTTATATTCATCATACATGTTCCTCAGTATCATTGTTCCATGATTAACCCCTCATACCCTGCATTTTAAAACATTTTTCTTGACATTTTTATTTGCGTTTAGTTTTCTGTTTAGCTCAGAATTTCATGTTTAACTTAATGTTTATGTCAGTTTCTGTGTTTTACTTTTAAGAGGTTGTGTTTATGTAAGCTTTGTCGCATGTTATGAGCCTGGTTGATACAGTTCTTGTGTTTGCTAAAGTTACTATCAAAGAGGAATGTTGGTGAGCTATTGGGCGTTGGCGTCCTTCTTGTTAAAGTGTAGCTCACTGTGAAGCATTTGTATATGTCATGTGTCAAATGGGCGTTAATATACAATCCTCGTACACCTTTAAATGAGTATAAAGAGTCTCATTCACTGGTCTGTCATTATATATTGGTTTTACCTTCACCGAATTAGCATAATGGGTCATGCTGGCATTAAATGGAGAATTATATATTATGTAATATCAATTACATTGTTGGTGTTATGCCTTTCTCTTTTCTCGTAAAGGAAAAAGACATATATAATTCCTGTCTTCTCCTATTCTCCTGTAGGAGCTATCTTTACCAAAGTAATTGAGAGATTGGATTTTACCTCAAGTCCCAGGCCCTCCAGCCTTTTTAGGATTCAGCTAGTCTGGGCCATTGGTTGTTGTATAAAAATATGATAAATTTTGAGTAATTTGTATATTTTTTATACTTACCAATGGCCCAGACGGGTATGGCCCCCCATGAGTGGGCACTCATACCTCCCCACTGTTATAATAATAATAATATACACATTTATATAGCGCCAAAGTTATAGTTCAGAAGATATAGAACCATATTCTAAGGCACTGTACATGTTACTGAGCTCGTGCAAATATACAAACAGAATATATACAATTTCTTACAGTCCAGAACATCACTTATAGGCTTTTTGAAACAGGTATGTTTTGAGATCTTTCTTGAAAAGGTTGACATTTGACAAGTCTTTTTAGGTGTTCTGGTAAATTATTCCACAAATGAGGGCCAGCAAATGAGAATGACCTATCTCCAAATGTCTTACACCTATGTTTTGGAACATGTAGCAGCATTTTACCATCGGACCTCAGGTTGTATTGACACACATTATTGGTATTAAGGAGTTCTTCTAAGTAGGCTGGTGACATGTTGTTATGTGTCTTAAAAACTAATAATAAAGTTTTGAAAATTATTCTGTACTTAACTGGCAGCCAGTGCATATCCCTCAGAACAGGAGTGATGTGTTGAGATCGTGATACCCAACGTACCACTCGGGCTGATGCATTTACTGCAGTACTCTGCAGGCGAGAGTACTGATATTGTGGAAGGTTGAACAGTAAGGCATTACAATAATCCAAATGTGAAGTTACAAAGGCATGTACTAGGGTTTTTGTTGAGTCTTTGGTGAGGAACTGTCTTATCTGTTTAACTTTGTATAGACCTCTGAAAGCCTTATTACACATATTTGTGACATGTCTGTTCATAGACGTGGTAGAGTCGAAGAAGGCACCAAGATTACGTACACCGTTACTTGCACTGATGGCGGAATCTCCTACCTTCACTGAATTGATGTCAACTTTAGTGAGTTGTTGTCGTGAAGTCTTTTGACAGATTACCATTTATTGATACACACTGCTGTCTATTCTTGAGGTATGATGATAGCCAGCTAGCTGCAACACCATTAAGTCCAAAATCAGAATTCATTGTCTCTAGCAGAGTTTTATGACAAACAGTGTCAAAAGCATTTAACAGGCAGTCTGTAGAAAGACGGTGCTACTAAAATGTGCCGGTACTACCAAAATGTGCTGGTGCTACTAAAATGTGCCGGTGCTCCTAAAATATTATCCGGAGACCAAAAATGTCAACAACAAAAAATGATCTGGCAGTCTTTTTGGTGATGCGGGCGGTGCCTGAGAACACAGGTTATTTATTTTTTTGGCCGTACTTAAAATTTATAATTTTCTTGAGTGCCCTCAATCAGATTGTAATCGTATGATGAATTATTTTATGATCTCAAAGTAATATTTTGTTTTATTTTAGACTGACAGAGGATGATCTAAAAGAAGGTTCATTAATACCTCTGAGATTTGTTAAATTTCAGAATGTACAAAATATAACAGTGAGTATATAAATTTTTATACAAGAACCAAAGGCACAGACTTAGCTGGTGAAAATTCATTAATATCCAGGGCCAAATACAAATTTGGACCCCCCCCCCACCCCCCCCCCCCCCCCCACCGCCCCCCTCCCAAATTTTTTCAAATCCGAAAATTCAAAGTTCTATCTGGTCCTCCATACTTTTGTACTGCGCATGCATGGTAACTAGGAAGACACCATAATTGGTGCCTAGCATTATTCTTTTGTTTGGCCCCAGTCAGTAAAAAAATCTCATCTGACATCTGTGCTTTAATTCATAATTCTGAAGAGGCCAGACACAAATCAATGATGGTTTTCATGGAATCAACAGTGTAGCAGGATGTTGGAAGTGAACAACGGTGGCTTTGGATGTTCAGGGCTGTAACTTTATAATTTTTATAAAAAATTATTCATGTTTCCCATTTCCGAGATATGCACCTGAATGTCGTCAGTTTTACCATGACCCCACTGTTTGTTTGTTAGTGTTACTTCTCTTTCCTCTCCTGAACCCTCCTGTTAGATTCCCAAGCTCTTTCAGCATTTTTATTGAGAATTTTTTATTAACATTCTTGGGAGTTTAACATGTATTATGGAATGGGTGTTCCGTTTTTACGTCCTGTTCGTTTGGTGTTCGGGACATTTTGTAGTCTTGCATCTTCTACCAGATGCATTGTTTTTTCTTCCCGTGAAGACTGAGATCGTAATATGTGATTACGCTATCACTTTGTTGGACCTTGAAATTATTATATATTTCGGGGGCAGTCTGTGTTAGAGCCGGTTAATCATACCTACCTCCATTTCTAGATCCTGGTCTCTATTTTGTCGGTTCTCAAATCGCATATTCTCATGTGTTTATAGTTGTAGATACCAAATAGTACATGTTGGAGAATGTTCTTACCGGATTTAATATTACAGAGGACTCCTGTGAATGATCTTGAAGCGTGTTTTCTCTGCAGACATTGTTCATCGTATCTCGCTTTTGTATGTATATGTTATATTATTATTTCACTGATTTCGTCGTACTTACATACATATTTTGTAGCGGATAATGTTATTTACCAAAATCATCGCTATAGCCTTAGCTTGTGAAGTGGCATTAAGCACCATTTATTATTCATGAATTTATGTATATGTTATATTATTTCACTGATTTCGTCGTACCTGTATATGCCGTCTGCAGTGCATATTTTGTGTAGCGAATAATGTTATTTACCAAAATCTTCGCTATAGCCTTGGCTTGTGAAGTGGCATTAAGCACCATTTATTATTCATGAATTAATTTTTGAGTGCCTGATTGATATTTATTTATATCGTTTCCGGGTTCTGCTTATTGTTTCTAGAGCTCTCCCCTCTTTCTTTTGAAGATATGTTCAAAAAAAGGGGAGGGTCATTTTGTCCACTTCTCTGGCTTATTGGGTATGTAACTATTAAGGAAGCTGTTTTGTCCATACTATATTCGGCGATCAGCTGTAGTATTATTGTTTGGCGTAGGTTTATGGGAAATTTTCTCTCATTCTCAATATGCCATTCTAATTTTTAGGGCTTAGTCCAGACTAGTCTTAAAAATTGTTTTTTTGTTACATCCTAATTGGCATGATTCCATGCTTGGATTTAGGATTTACATAATTGGGATCCATATTAGGATATGTCTCTTCTATTATAGTATAAAGAGACATACGTATAAATTCTAATTATTCTAATTTTCTTCATCATGGATTGAAGGATTTGATCTATGTTGATCTACTATTTTGGACGTACTAGGTCCTCCACCTTTTTACGATTCAGCTGGTCTGGGCCATTGGTATACAGTATAAAAATATGAAAAAATTTATAGTAATATAGAAATTTTTTATTCTTACCAATGGCCCAGATGGGAATGGCCCTCCCTTGAGTGGGCAGTACTGGGCCCTCATACCTCCCCGCTGATTTATTATATTATAATCTTGTTCCAAAGAATGATGTTGGTGCCAGATTCGGTGACTTCCTGGCATATGCGCATGCGCTGAGGGTAAATGTATGGAGGGCCAGATAGGACTTCTAATTTTCAGTTTTGCATGCAAATTTTGGGGATTTAGCCCTAGATATTTTTGGGTTAGCACCAGCTAGCTAGTCTGGGCCATTGGTAAGTATAAACAATATATAAATTACTATAAATTTTTTCATTTTTTGTCACCACGTTATTTTTGTATAGGCCTACCATGCATTAACCCTTAAGGGACTAATTCCAACTTTGATAACTTTTTAATCCAATGGAACAGGTGCCTCAACATGAATTGTTTGGGTAAATGCAAAATTTGTTTTCTAAATACCTTGTCACTTGTTTCTTGGAAAGTCTTGTCTGCTGTGTAGGCAGCCAAGACTTGACTAGAAACAACTGCAAAGCCACAGGAGGTAGACTTTCAAAGTATAGCGAAAATGTGTAATAATCGAAAAGACCTTGAGGCGTTAAACCTGAAAAATAAAACAAAGAAACACACAGTTGAAACACTACTATAAACTTTTGCGGTTAACCCTTTACCTAACATGAAAAGCAGACGACACATGCAAAAAAAATTCTCGAATAACGAATTTTTTTCATTTTTTGTCTCAAAAACATAGGTTATGACCCCTCATTGGAACGAGCTCAACGAGCTCGTTCCAATGAGGGGTCATAACCTATGTTTTTGAGACAAAAAATGAAAAAAATAATGAAAATTAATTGGCGATTTTTGAGAATAGCGCTGGCCGGTTTTGGCCGTTACGTTGGGTAAAGGGTTAAAGTACAACTGGAATAATGAGTGGGGATTATGTCATGTACAGCTCAAGAACGTAATGCAATGATGTCATGATCTTCATTCATAAAAAAATCAATTCAGAGACTCTGAATGATTTTCAAAATGTATGCAAACAAGCCAAGAAAAGGAGGAGCAATGTAAGATAAACTGGTTATTACAACCAAGTGAGTTTCCGAGATGGTGTATTCACGTCTCGAGCTCGCCTCTGGGTCATATATAAACGTGTCCTAATGGACATGCTGATATATGGCCAGAGACGAGGTTTCAACTTCAATTCACCATCTCGGAAAACCACATGATGGTAACAACATATATATACAGGCATTCTTATGATATATTATCTGCAACTGTAAACAAATTTAATAGCATTTGGTTGAAGAATTCCTCCTTCAGGCAGTTTGGTCTGTTTCTTCCACTTTAACCATCCTCCAACCCATAGGAGCCTTTTGAGTAGAAGAAATCACTTGAATCATTGGAGCATGGTGGCACAGTGGTTTGTGCATTGGACTTTAAACCAAAAGTTTGGCAGTTCAATCTTGACCAGCGATAACTGCATTGTGTCATTGGGCATTCATAAAAAAGCCAAAGATTGCCGACGTAATTATTATAATGATTTCAATGGCAAACAAGTAGTTCCCACCAGAGGTAGCTTTTCTAAAATAAACATTTCACCATAAGGCGGTTTGTGAGTGAGACAACTTGCTTCACAGTGTCATTGGCTTCTTTGCTAGATCTTCTTGCAGTCAGTGACATGATCCACTTTAAAGCCTGTGAGGTCCTTGAACCATTTATTCCAAACATGATCCACTGTCATTGTCTCATCCCAAAGTCAAGTTCCTAAAACCTTCTGACCGTCCATTAAAAGAAGGATATGGCCATATCCTTGAGGTGATTATGCATCATTAAACAAGGCCTTCTCAAACAAGGACTGGAATTCTCTTTTTGAGGATATTTGTCTTTATACAATAGTTTCCACTTTTACTGACAAATTATGCTATCATTGTCCAATCTCAAATAATTAAACCTTTTTTTCTGTTCATGCATTTTCAGGCAAAATGATTGGGCTAAAGTATTTCTTTTTTTTCTTTTCACAACATAATGAACTGAAAAAAACGCATTTAGGCTTGCCCTAAACCATGCCCCAATGTCTGTCTTAAAAATTACGTTACACAGTGTGAATGGGAAAGAACACTTGCACAGTCATATTGTTTCAATATGAAAAGTAATTAATATTTATCTCATCATATTAAAAAGACTTTCAAAATAAAATTTAATCAACAATGAAATCCTTATCATGCTTTTTATTCCATGTTCAATTTGCTTATACACAATAGGTTATCGTCTGCATTCATTGTTTTAACCAAATCAAAAGTAAACGATAGCCGGTCATAATAATCCACAAATGAAACTCACAACAAAATATGTGCAGACAAATAGGTCAGTCACCAAGTCGTGAAATTCCTCTTTATTCTCTCAGTGTCTCAAAATTATAGAAAGCTTCAGACGGTGATAGCACAAATATAGGCTTATTTACGTTGACCATTTACTCCACATGTGATACTCGTTGATGCCGTAAATCCATTTTATTTTGCACATAACAACATGAGGGAGAGATCATACTCCGTACTTTGAAAGGAGGTGCGAGGTCCAATGAGGGATCAAGGAACAGGACAGAGAATGGTGTCCCTGTATTATGGCGATGTTAAACATAACAGAAAAGTTACAAGTCCAAATTATTTATTGTATCGAAATTAAAACTGAACACAAAATAAAACAGGTATATGATATATAGCAGTGGTGGCACCAGGATTTTGATTCAGGGGTGGGGGGCTGCTAAGTAAGATGTGGGGGTCCAAGGTCGAGATCCCTACGGTATCTCCTGAAGGTCGTGGGCCTGCATCAGGGATGTGGGCATGGGAAAGTGTGACCCCCCCCCCCCCCCCCCCCCACCTTTTGGTTTTGGATCTGTGAGCCCTGCCCCAGGAAAAAAAAAATCATATCTCGAAAATTTGGATGCCATGGGAGCGATATCTGAGCGTTTCTATGCCTGATGTCTTCAAAGGCACCTGATTGTGTCAGCAATTTAAAGTTTAGTTTTGGAGGGCCTGTGGGAAAAGTGTGTGTGTGTGTGTGTGTGGGGGGGGGGGGGGGGGGGGGGGGGTCATTGATGTATAGCATTTACCAAATAGAACATATACAATAAGAAAATAATCAAATGACATACAATTCATATTAACACTTCGTCAGCTGAGTGCTAGTGAAGTGTGCTATGTCCCAATACTGCCAGTAGGACAAAGCACCCTTTAAATAGCTCTCAGGTGACCTTTCTATGGTCTTTTCTAGTAAGACAATCGGGATTTAGATTAATTGAAGGGCCTGGAAATAATACCGAAAAACCGAACCAAACCCGAGGTTTTAAAAAAAATAAAACCAAAACCAAACCTGGAAAAAAAACCTCCATGCACTAATATCCAATAAAATTAGTACTTTGAGATCAAATCAAACGATATGGATGCAGAATGAAATAATGCTGTTAATTAGACAGAGAAGACTAGTTGTATTGCATAGCTGCATTGGCTGGTGCTGCAAATGCTTGGGCAAAATATAAACTCAAATGGAATGAAGTTGTTCCAGTCATCATCATCCAATATATGTACAAATAAGCTGGAAAACATCAAAACATATCCCCCAAAAGTACATGTAATAATATAATTTAAAATGTGCTATGCAATTTCCAAAGATTGCTTTGCATTTTCTGAAGTGAAGGGTACTCACACCATAACCCTTGAACAACAAGGACCCTAAATATGGTGCTCTTGAATCAAAAAAAGCAAATAAATGCTATATGATAATACCAAAGAAAGCACCTTTGGGAATAAACAGTTCACCCATCAAGTAAAACTTAAACTGGTTGAACAAGTTTTTCCCAGGGTACAACCAGCAGGCATGCAGATTTCACAGAAACGCTCGTTCCGTTTCTGCACAGGTTCTGTCAGGGCAAAATTACTTAAACGAAAACAGGTTCCCACAAATTTTTAGCATTACGCATTTCATCAAGGGGCAGTTAATATACACGAAAAGCTTTCTGCCAAGACTAAAATTGTATTATTTATTGTCTCCCGCTTTTTGAAAAAAAAACGGGTGATATTAAATTTGGGTGTCCTTCTGTCCTTCCGTGTTTTTTGTTTCCAGACCCTAACTTTCCTTACAGTGACCGGATTTCGATGAAATTTGGGTAGTAGATCACTTTCAACAATTGAGGGTCCAGGTTAGAATATGGGTGTTTTCCACGCATATTTAATTAGGTTGCTGAAATTTGATTCGCTGACGGTTTCCAGACTCTAACTTTCCGTAAAATCAACTGATTTCAATGAAATTTCCTGTATGGATTACTTTTATCAATACCTAGGTCAAGTTCGAATGTGGGTAATTTTGTACCGAAAATCTGTCCATCTGCCTGTCCGTCTGCCCCATGCGTCAAAGCACCTCAGACTAAAAGCCGTATTTATGAACCGATCTTCACGAAACTTCTTGGGTATCTTTGCTATCATTGTGAGACCAGAATATGTGTTTTGGGGTTTGGTCCAAAATTCAAGATGGCCACCAGCGGCCACTTTGTTCCGAAATTGAGTGTAATCAGGTTTTTGTACAGAACTTCTGTATGAAAGTTCGGATTTGAAGAAATTTTTGTATGAATGTTTAGTAACATGCAATACATCACATGTAATACGGGTTTTGTTCTTGTGCAAAAATTATGCAAATTAGGGAAACTTTGATTTATTCAGTGCTACTACTAATACACAGCAGGTGCACACCTTCCGTGTTTTTCGTTTCCAGACTCTAACTTTCCTTACATTCAGTCGATTTCAATGAAATTTGGGTAGTAGATCACTTTCATCAATTGTGGGTCCAAGTTCGAACATGGGCATTTTCCGCGCATATTTAATTAGGTTGCTTAAATTTGATTGCCTGATGGTTTCCAGGCTCTAACTTTCCTTAGAGTCAACCGATTTCACTGAAATTTCATATATGGATTACTTTTATCAAAACCTAGGTCAAGTTCGAATGTGGTAAATTTTGTACTGAAAATCTGTCTGTCTGCCTGTCCGTCTGCCCACCATGCATCAACGCACCTCGGACTAAAAGCCATATTTATGAACCAATCTTCATGAAAATTCTTGTGTATCTTTGTTATCATTGTGAGACCAGAATATGTCTTCATCATTACTTCTTTTGCAACTCTACAAAGTCAGACTCTTCCAGTACCATATACAGACCACCATATTATCTGGACATCACTTCCAAGGTTTCATTAACTTCCAATCACAAGCTTTACAGGTTGGTTAACACTTTTCACATCAGTTTAATGTAATATGTCTTATCATACAGTCTTAATTTTTAGTAATTCTCACAGTTATTCTCCACATCACTTTACTTGCTTTGACAGTGACCTCCGTGAAAATAAATCTGATAACCTATCTCTGAAGCACTGTCTGTTCTGTCTCTTCTAAATAACTTCGACTTGCAACTCAACTATATTCCACTGGATGCATTAATTGCCCTTGAAACTGCTGCCCAGTGGGAGACATGAATTCACTGAATTTGCTTGTTATCGATGAAATGGTAATCATAACCAAGGAGTATGAACATCATTAAAACTCCTTGTAACAACAGTAACAACAGTGCACTCATTTTGACAATCTCAGTCAATCCAGATTGTTCAGCATGCGTGTTGCCAACAGTTTCTGATTCTTAATTACTAAAATCGAATGCAGCCAATCTCAGCATGTTTGACTACAAAATCACATGAAGCCAAACACATGAATTGGTATCACTGAAAACAATAACAAAATCACTTTTTATCACTGAAACTGACGATGAGGGGAAATATCTTTGCTAAAATGTAAGATATATTCTTCCAATTTCACAGCACTTTGTGCAGAACCAATGAAAAGAGATGTGTTCACACTTTCTATATAATCAAGGTTTACAGACATTTCATCCTAATCAGTCAATACTGTTACCTTCCTGAATGGAACAAGATGTTTAGCACTTGGTTGTTTTGCTCCTTTCAAATCAGAATACACGAGCAATTTTTATTAAATTATTTTTAGTCGAGTTGTGTAGGCGGGCGTGTGGGCGGGCATAAACACTTGGTTTCCGGATGATAACTTGATAATGGTTCAACCCATGTCCATGAAACTTCATAGGTAGGTTGGTATCGGTGAGAGGAAGAACCCTATTATTTTGGACGTGCTCGGTCAAAGGTCAAGGTAACGGTGACCTTGAACATAGTAAATTTTAAACAGTTGGTTTCCTGATGATAACTTGACTATAGTTCAGCCCACATTCATGAAACTTCATATGTAGGTTGGACTTCATGAGAGGAAGAACCCTGATTATCTTGGACTCACTAGGTCAAAGATCAAGGTCACAGTGACCATGAACATAGTAAATGAAAACAATTGGTTTCCAGATGATAACTTGTTAATGATTCGACCCATGTTCATGAAACTTCATATTTAGGTTGGAATGAGTGAGAGGAAGAACTCTATTTATTTTCGACTCGCTAGGTGAAAGGTCAAGGTCACAGTAACCTTCAACATAGTAAATTGTAAATAATTGGTTTCTGGATGATAACTTGATATTGTTTTGACCCAGGTTCATGAAACTTCATAGTTAGGTTGGCATCATTGAGAGGAAGAACCCTATTTATTTTGGACTCGCTAGGTGAAAGGTCAAGGTCACAGTGACCTTCAACATAGTAAATTGTAAACAATTGGTTTCCGAATGATAACTTGATAATGTTTTGACCCACATTCATGAAACTTCATAGGTAGGTTGGCCTAGGTGAGTGGAAGACCCCTATTTATTTTGGACTCACTAGGTCGAAGGCCAAGGTTAAAGTGACCTTAAGCATAATAAATCATAAACAATTGGTTTCCAGATGATAATTTGACAATGGTTCCACCTACGTTCATCAAACTTCATAGGTAAGTTGGCATTGGTGCAAGAAAGAGCCCTATTTATCTTGGAATCACTAGGTCAAAGGTCAAGGTCACAGTGACCCTTCACATAGTAAATTGTAAACAATTGGTTTCCGAACAATAAGTTGATAATGATTAAACCCACTTTTGTGCTGTCACAACTCAACATTTGATCAGTGATCCTATCGGCATTTTTTTTATTTGTTCAACTTTAATGTAAAAAACAAAATAATTATTTCATTGCCATACAGTTATGATTGTATTTTCTTTATTATCTTTTTTCATTTGCAAGTAATATTGTACACACTCATCTGAGTTATCATTGCCTCAGTTCATCTGTCACAATTAAATTGAGTGTTCAAGGGCACAAAATATACAAATGAAAGCAGATAATTTGTTTCACTTTTTTATTCTTTATTCCATCAAATGTATTCACCCTCATCAATAACAATCCACTGCATATTCTAGGTTCTTCTTCAGCATTTACAAGTCTTAAACTGTAAATCAGGATAAGAAAATGGGTACAGAATCAATAAGAAATAAAAATAGGTTCTCTGATAGCTCTTGTTGGAACCTTAAAGGTAGGTTCTGTGAGGTTCCCAGACATCAAATACTCAGAATCTGTTTTAAGGTTCCAATAATTTCTGAAATCTGCATGCCTGAACCAGCATCCTGAAGGTAAAAGGACTAGGATGGGAGAAAAATAATAGGTTCACCTACATAGGTGCATAAAGAGCAGGCATGTCAACCAGTACCTGTACCGGTACCAGTAACACTGGTTCCCTCATGCTCCAACCAGTACCAGTACTGAAGCTTTTGTCCCAGACTCCCAGCAGTACCAGGACAAAATTATTTTATGGGGAAATTCCTAATTGAATGAGGGTAAACAGGCTGCTAATCATGTATGGCACTCTTGCACAACATACTTTTAACTTATTTGTAAATGAGCATATCAAAGCACTCCACAGGTGCATGTTCTGTTTGCACCACAACCTGGACATGGCTGATTATTTTGATGTTTCAAACTTCGTATCAAAGACAATGAAAGTGCCATCATCAGCTGCTTCAAAGAAATTATTCTTTGGTGACATCAAAGTAATCATAAAGCACGATCTTCATGCTTTATGATTACTTTGATGTCATTGCAGAATAATTGGCATGATGCCATGTTTGTCTTGTGATCTAATGGACTGGGGTGGTTTAAATGCGAATTTCTCCCATCTGCTTGCGATATGTCATCTAATCATTGATTTGTTCCAGTACCGGTACTGGTTTTGGTGGGACACGCTCTGTCCCATCCCGGTACTGGTGGTACTTTGACATGCCTGAGAAAGAGTCTCAAATGACTCTTAACCATTTACCTAACAAATCGGCCATACCCTCTTACATAATTTACAGTTGAAAAAAGATTATTTTAAAAAAAATTTCTACAAAACTATATCATGCAACCCCCTCATTGGCACGAGCTTGTCAAGCGCATTCCAATGAGGGTTCACATTGTATGGTTCTGATTGTCCACATGGAGGCACGATGATCCTGTGTACTAACGCATATTGCATGTCGATGGTGCGCATGTCTTCAACCAATCTAACCCTGCTTGTGCTTCAGTGTGGGGTTACGATGTTGGGGAGTTGGCAGCTGCTCGTCGTTAGTCGGTGGTTTTCTCCAGATACTCCGGCTTCCTCCACCCATAAAACTGTCACTGACATGTTATGACCTTGGCTGTTAAAGTGTCATTAAACCCTAATAAATAAATAAATAAATAACATGATATGGTTTTGTTGAAATAAATTTTGATATCCTGTGCACTGGGTGAAGGGTTAACTCCAAAAATAACTACTTAACAGGAGAAGAATATAGGTGACATTGTAATATTCAGTTTTGAAATAAGATAAATAAGCCTTATTTCAGCAGAAAATGATCCAACATTGTTGATAATTGTGCTCTACATCACTTCTTATACATCAGATCCCATCTTCCATTTCTGTTGCCGTATTAATCCACAAATATTTTAGAGACGGATCAGAAAAGACAAGATTTCAATTCAGTGGAAAATCAAGAGTTAATTACTTCCTGTTGTACTTATTATGCACACCAGAATTGTGCACCATGCACTTACGGCCCCTACTCAGTCCAGTTTGGCTTATTTTTTATCTTTTGAAATTTTGCTGTCTTTCCGGGACTCTGACCCTGGGGGACTTCCAAATTGTCACATTTTCCATGCCAGAGTTATGGATAGAGATAAGCATTTTATGTTGGTGTGGTAGGTATAAAAAAGAATATTTTTATACTGTACCAATGACCCAGACTTAGCTGGTGCTAACTCTAACAAAACCAGGGCCAAACACAAATTTTGCCCCCCAATCCCCAAAATTTGCATCCAAAACAAAAAGAAATCATGTCCTAAAGGACCTCCATACTATGCCTCTACTGCGCATGCGCAGTGACGCAGACGTCCCGAAATTGGCGCCAATTATCATTCTCTGTTTGGCCCTTCATCAGTCAACATCTCACTGATCTTTGTGCTTGTAAATCTCAGTTTAAAGGATGCCAGACACGTAATTTTTGGAGAAAATGTGATTCTAAGGAGGATAGAAGGAGGAGAGGAAAAAGAAGTGACAAAAAATAATTAGGGCTGTACTTAAAATTTTTTGATGAAATTATGTTAAGTTGCCTATTTTTGAGGCATGGGCCTCTTGTTGTCATTCTTGCTAAATGTTGCACTGCTTATTCAGTGTTTCCTCTCCCCTAGCCTTCTAAAGTCCCCCCTTGCAATTCTCCCATGCTTTTGGCATATTTTTGAGAAATTTCATTTCTAAAATTTCCTGGGAGAGTTGCTTGGTTACAGAATGTTTTCTGTTATTTTCCCCATAGTTACGTTTTCACCCATGGGTGTATAACGTTTGTGTTCTGCATCTTCCATCTGATGTTCTGCAGATTCTCCCCTGGGTGTCTCTGTTTTGCATCAGATAGAGTGTAATTTGATGACTGATTCCGGGCCAGTTTTTTCAGTGCCTGGAGTCATGTTTTCTGGTGTTTTTACACTGTTTGTTCACATTGGCAACAGCCTTTTTTGAGGGGGGCTGTTTGCCTTTGCTGTAGTTTATCTCACTATAAGATACATTTATATTATCCGTAAGTGTCTCATTAATTATTTAATATAAATTTAAAATTTTTGACCACACTTTGCCATCGGATCCATCGGGGCTCAACGTTACTTTTCAGCAACTTGGGCTTCGCTGAAAAAATATTTTTTCAAAATTATTTTGATTTGCAATTGTTTTTTCATTTATTAATGGGTCATGTTATTATGTATCTTTGTGTCAGGGGTTTTTGCGAGTAACTAGGACTTGTTGTTGTTCTTTCACAATGAAGGGACGTTGTTCAAATTGTAATAGGAAGAAATCTTCCTCTGACTTTCATGATCATTGTATTAATTGTAGTCAGTGTTCTCGCATTAATCCCTGTGCTATATGTGAATATTGGGATGAGAAACATTGGAAACGTGTGTCACGATATGTTGTTTCTGGAGAAAGGGCGATGCCGGCTCTTTCTCCGCAAGGTCACTCTACTCTCTCAGTTTCTATTTCAGAGGAACCAGAACAGGGTGATGTTTCCATGTTATCTTCTACAAGTGTGCGTCCGTCGTCACAAATGAATTCAGAGCTAGCGGCAAAAGTGCTCATGGAGATTAGACAAATGTCGTCCGCTAGCTCGCCCGGTGTAGCGTCCATTCACCGAATGGTTCGGAAGCCGGGTTCGTCTGATGCGGTCCAAGAGGAAGTTTTGGGTGATGCGAGCACTATAAACATAATAGATGCACACCCAGTGACGGCGGATAGTAAGCGAGAACGGAGGAAGCCTTTGAGTCCGGTTCCTAGCTCGTCCAGGTCCAGCCGGGCCGCGAGCGAGAGAGGCCCTTCTCTCATACAACAACATCTGGGACCAGATGTTGTGGTACAAAATGTGTCTTTAGCGGAGCATACGTCCGTCGCTCAGGACGCTCCGTTGTATAAGCAGTCCTCAGAGACTGTTAAGGCTTCCTCTTCTCGTCAGCGCACACGACCGCACCTTGGCTGCGTGACCGCCGATATATTACCAGCTTCGCCGATCAAGGATTCTTCGGCGACCAGGTCACACCATCCGGCAGCCAGGGATTCGAGACCAATGGACTCCGGACGTTCGCATAGGAAAAGTATGCGGGAGCCATCTGATGCGGAGCTGCCCTCGGCGAAGCAGCGAAAGACTGCGCCTCCGCAGGTCTCGACACCGGACATTCTTGTGCAGATAGCACAGCTTATCGCAGCATCCCAGCAGCCGACAGAAACGGTGTCGGATCGAGAATTATCCGACGGCGCTGGGTCGGTACGCTCCGCCGAAGCATCGGGGCTGGACGACCGGGAACATCATGAGGTCCGACCGGATGGTGAAAGGGATACGGATGACTTGGAGCTATCCCTTTCGGAACAACATAAAGCTGCCGTGGATTTCATTCTTTCTCCCTCAAGTTGTTCCGTCGGGCCAGACTGCTGCGCTTCCGGACAAGAGAATTATAGCGTCATTGGACTCTGAATTTTTTGAGTGGTTCAGGGACATCGCTTCCGAGTTTCCGTCGCAGTCCAATAATGTTGCAAGAACATTTGAACTATTGAACGACGCTATATTTAAACTTGCTTCCAGGACGGGGAAAGCAGGTTTCTTGTCCGCTAATACTCTCAACCTGCCTTTCATTAATGCAAGGAATAAATTCGATACGGCAGGACAGGGTATACCGAGAGTTCCTCTGCGTATGGACGACGAGGCGGAAGACTTAGAGCTATCATTACCGTCGTCAGCTTCTATTCCAACCGCGGTGTTGGAAACAGCTATTGCGTCTAACAGAGCCAATTTAGATGCCTTATCTTACGCAGATCACCTTACTAAGGCGTTATCACTGCGCCTTCAGGGGAAAGAGTTTCAGGATATACAATCCTCTTTAAGACTTCTTTCAAGGGCAGTAGCTTATTCCACGTGTAACTCCGCCCTTTCAGTGGCAAATCTGGAGTTGGTTAGACGTGACGCAGCCCTAGCTACATCCACACTAGTGGATTCTAAGGTGAAGAACTCTCTTAGAGTCGCTTCGGTCTCAGGAGAACTTCTCTTTGACGGCAAGCTTTCCGCTATTTATGATAAAATTACAAAGAAAGCTAAGGATTCTCTGTTGTTCAAATCTGCTCCTAAGAAGTCGGATACAGCAGACACGAATAAGACAGGCACTTCTGGGTCTAATGCGCCCAAGAGAGGTTCCTATAGAGGTTCTGGTGCGTCCTCTTGGTCTTATTCCAGAGACCGTCAGGATAGCGACTCTCGTTCGGGACGTCCTTCAGGCCGGGACAATCGGTCGGACGCCCCGAGGTCGACGGGGCGAGGTGCGGGCCGTGGAAGACGTGGTTTCTCCTACCGCAGGCCTCGCAGGTCCAGGAGGTGATGGCTTTAACCTCTATCGCGTTCCGGTTGGCGGAAGGTTGTCAAGCTTTTCACAAGAATGGGCGCCGATTACGGACGACCCTTGGGTGAGAGGAGTGACTTCGGAAGGTCTAAAGATATCCTTCAAATGAAAGCCTCCATTAACTCGAAGTCCAAAGTGGACTCATCTTCCGTCAAATCCGCAGAAAAGAGACGCTCTGTTATCAGAAGTGCAGTCTCTTTTAATGAAGAACGCGGTAGAGGTCGTAGAAAACCAGGAATCTCCGGGATTCTACAGCCATCTGTTTCTGGTTCCGAAACCAGACGGCTCGTTCCGTCCAGTCATAGATTTGAGCTGGATAAACAAGCTGATCGTCGCTCCGAAGTTTTATATGGAGACGATTCGATCGGTCAGAGCGAGTATTCGGGTGAACGATTATGCAACGAGCATAGATCTCAAAGATGCGTACTTTCACGTCATGGTACATCCGACATTCCGAAAGTATCTACGCTTCGCAGTCCTAGGAGTGGTGTATCAATTCCGGGCGATGTGCTTCGGATTGAATCTAGCACCCTGGGCTTTCACTCGGGTAATGAACTCGGTAATGATCTACTTCCGAGCTCATTCGTCTGCGGTAACGTCGGCCTACCTGGACGGCATTCTTCAGAGGTACGGCAACGAGTTAACGCTTCAGAACGATGTTCAGAATCTTCTTCTATTGCTCCGACGTCTCGGTTTTATAGTAAACGAGGAGAAGTCGGATCTGGTGCCGTCCAAGTCATTCACTCATCTGGGAATGAGCTTCGAGACGCACAACAATCTCGTTCGTCTGCCGTTAACCAGAGCGAAATTAGTCAGTTGTTACGCTCGCTATTGTCTGCACGCAGACAAAGTCACGGCGAGAGAATTTATGAGACTGATAGGTCTGTGCGGAGCCGCCGCGGATCTCATTCCGATGGGGCGGTTACGCACACGTCCTCTTCAAATTTTCTTGACTCAGAATTGGAGTGTGAAAATTCATTCGCTCGATGTAGACGTTCTCTTGTCAGATCAAGTGAAACAAGAGATTCAGACTTGGGCAAACATTCAGTGGTTAACTCAGGGAGTTCCGCTGCAGTTGCCGGATCCGAGTTTTACCGTTATGACGGATGCCAGTCAAACAGGTTGGGGTGCATCATTAATCCCAACGGATTCGAGATGCCAGGGTCTTTGGGATCCGCAATTCCTGTGCAAGCACATAAACATCAAGGAAATGATGTCAGTTTGGCTTGTGTTACGTCACTGGATGGACATTATTCACGATGCTCATGTCCAAATCCTATCCGACAATACGACAGTAGTGGCGTATATACGGAATCAGGGAGGCACTCATTCAGTTCCGTTGTTCAATCTAACGGAAAGAATCCTTCTGTTTGCGTTAGAACATCATGTTCTTCTTTCGGTCCGTCACATACCGGGTCGTCTGAATGTGCTAGCAGACTCCCTTTCACGAAAGGGTCGCTTGTTGCCGTCGGAGTGGACTCTCAACAAACAAGTATTCAATCAGATTTGCTACCAATGGGAACGGCCAATGATAGACTTATTTGCGACACATCTCAACAATCAGTTGCAGACGTATGTGTCTCCGTGTCCGGATCCAAGAGCATTTGCAGTAGACGCTCTGTCGATCCCATGGGACGGAATGATAGGATATGCGTATCCTCCAGCGCCGTTAATTCAACAAGTATTGCTAAAGATAAAACAATCTCAATGCAAGATTCTGTTGGTAGCATCTCTGTCGCCACAGAGACCGTGGATAAATCTACTCAGGTGTCTGTTGTGGGACCTACCGTGGAAGCTTCCTCCACGGGAGGATCTTCTTTCGCAGGGGAAATCGCGCCAACTCCATCACAACCCGCAAGGTCTCAACCTTCACGTTTTTCCGTTGTGCGGTCCTTCTTGCATGGCAAGCACTTTACAGGATGAGCAGTGGACGCGATTTCTAACTGTAGGAGGACCTCCTCTTCGCTAAACTATGCGGCTAAGTGGAAGGTTTTTTGTCGTTGGTGTAGGGATCATTCTGTAGATATATTCGATCCCTCTATACCAGACATTGCAAACTTTCTAGTATACTTGTTTGACGAAATCAAACTGCAGCCTGTTACTATAAAGGGTTATAGATCTATGTTATCTGATACCTATGCACATCATGATAGTTTACAAATTGGATCTAATGTCTCTTTATCTAAGTTGGTTAGAAACTTTTCGACAAATAGACCCAGAACTCTTAGATTAATTCCTAAGTGGAATTTAGCTTGGGTTCTTCTTAAATTGAAGGAAAAGCCATTTGAACCTCTTGGGACAGTAGATTTCAAATTCTTATCTTACAAGACAGCTTTTCTCTTAGCTTTCTCTTCTGCTAGAAGAGTCAGTGAGCTTCATGCACTATCGGTGGATGATTCTCATTATCGTAGTGTTGGGAACACTATCACCTTCACTACTAATGTGGGTTTTTTAGCTAAGAATCAGGCTCCTAATAAATATCCGGAACCTATTGTTATTAAGGCTCTTCCGTCTTCAGACGGGCGTAGGCCTTTACTCTGTCCTGTTAGAGCATTACGTATCTATAAACAGAGATCTCAGTTTATCAGAAAGGGACAGAAACGTTTCTTTCTGTCTTTGATGCCTAATAGAAAGGACATTTCAGTCCATTCTATTGTTAGATGGATTCAATTAACTATCCGTACTGCTTATGAAGATTTATCTTCTTCTCAGCAGTCTGTGCTTAAGATTTCTGCTCATGAAGTAAGAGCTCTTTCTACTTCCTGGGCTTATGCTAATAGTGTTGCTATTACAGATTTAATGAAGGCTGCTTATTGGTCTCAGCCATCCACATTTACGAATTTTTATCTCAGAAATATTGAGTCCATTTCTGGAGACCTGCATTGTTTAGGTCCGTTATCTGTTGCTCAGAATGTCGTCCACTAAACAGTTGCAACTATAGTTATGCAGGCTTTCTGTTCCGGCAGTGACTCCGTCCAGCTGCCCTCTTCGCACTGGGCTATTTGACCCAGGGCAAGGGGAAGACAGGGGGGGTGGGGGGGGGGTGGGGGGGGTGTTCCCTTAGGTCACCTGCTTTATAGTGAAAAGCAAGGGAATGCCTCCTCCAAGTCAGTATTTCTGAGTCGCTTCCGGGATGGTTTTAAAGTGTAATATTAATGTTAAAATTCATTCATGTCTTATTTTTAAAGTGTAGCTCGGTGTGAAGCATTTGTATATGTCAAGTGTCAAACGGGCTTTAATATACAATACTCGGACACTTTTAAATGACTATAAAGAGTCTCAATTCTCTGGACTACTTTATTTATTGGCTTGCTTTAAAAATAATTAGTATAAGGGTTATACTGGATGTTAATAGAGAACATGAATGTTATTGTGCTCAATTATTAAGGGTAGTGTATCTTTCTAATTTAATATTAAATAAGAAAGATACATGTAAAGCCTAATACTCCTTTTCTCCTTAAGGGGTTACTTCTTTACTATATAGTTGAGCTTATTGGATTTTCCTCTATGTCCTAGGCCCTCCAGCCTGTTTACTATTCAGCTAAGTCTGGGTCATTGGTACAGTATAAAAATGTTAAAAAATTTATAGTAATTTATATATTTTTTATACTTACCAATGACCCAGACGGGGATGGCCCTCCCTGGAGTTGGGAACTCTTGCCTCCCCGCTGAGTACATAGCGCTGACCAGGCACTGCCAGTAAGAATGATAATTGGCGCCAATTTCGGGATGTCTGCGTCACTGCGCATGCGCAGTAGAGGCGTAGTATGGAGGTCCATTAGGACATGATTTCTTTTTGTTTTGGATGCAAATTTTGGGGATTGGGGGGCAAAATTTGTGTTTGGCCCTGGTTTTGTTAGAGTTAGCACCAGCTAAGTCTGGGTCATTGGTAAGTATAAAAAATATATAAATTACTATAAATTTTTTAACTTTCAAATTATACTGGAAAAATTTTCCCGTGGGAACCCCGGGAAGTGAAGCAGTGCTTGTTTACTGTGGTAAACAAGCTCTGTTTCACTGGTAAAATAGGACCCAGTCACTAATGCTTGGGGTGCAAGTCCTCTAAAATAGGCAACATGGGGTATAAACGATTGACTGACCTTGACTTTATCTTCATGTTGTGGTCATGATTTAGCCATTGTGCAGAAGTATGTGACCTTAAACAACAATAAATAAATAAATAACTGGAAAAATTTAGTTCTTACATCCAAGATAATGGGAAAAACACAAAAGCTTCTTATCATGAACCATTGCCTCATTTGTGCTCATACAATATATACATTTTTGTAATGACGAATTACAAGATCAAATCAAGCCTCTTGGTTATGTTATTTGTCTTGATAAGAGTAAATAAAAATTGACCAGTCAGGCACCATGAGGGCTTAAAATAGGGAAAAATTCAGAAATGTTTTGTAAACCTGAATAATACAGATGATTGTTATTTAGTATAGGTCATCCTAAGGTAATGGAATATTTTACCCATTAACTCTTTACCCAAAGCACAGGATCTCAAAATTTATTATTTTATGCCAAATAAAATACATTTTGTTCTCGAGCAATTAATTTTTCAAATCACTGAGGGAGGGAGGTTTTTTAAAATTTTTTGGTGTTTGATAACTGACAGAGTGCTAAGTTATATTTGGCCAAAAACATTTGTTTGCAAGTTCTTTCCTTATTAGAATTTATGGGAGAAAGCCTGAAGGCACTCTCCCATAAATTCTAACAAGGTAAATCCATACAGGCTAAATAATTTCACTTCACAAATTCTATGAAGCACATCCACAGAATATGAAGTTTTTAAGTTGTGGCACCTGCACTTCAGAAAAATGCCCAGATTTGGGCTTCCAGCACTTAATCAGTTAATAAGGAAATACATTTGTGTTTAGTTATATTTATGTACCTTTCTCGAAAAACAAAAACCATCCACGAAATAGTTGAGATATTTTCTGTACAACAGAACAAACTGGATGTTTACAAAACCAGTATAATAAAAAGACACTGTATATTAATCACACTTTGTTGAAAACATCTGCAAATGAATATACATTGATCAAAAAAATGTAAAATTTTCAAGTCTCATGATGTCATAACTTTGGAAGACACAGAAAGCCAAAAAAAATGTTCAACGAGGGTGTTCAAATTTAATGAGGGAGTTGCCTGAAAATCAGATACTTTTTTTGGCCTTAATTTTTATTTTTCAAATTTAAAACAAAATTTCAACAAAACCATATTATGCCACCACCCCCCCTCCCCCTCTTTATTGGAATGAGTTAAACGAGCTCATTCCAATGCGGGGATCACATGATATGTTTTTGTAGAAATTTTTTGAACATTTTTAGCTCAACTTGACAACAGCAAGTATGAGCTTTTGGGATGGGTTGTGATCTGTCGTCCATCTGCATGTCCATCATTCCGTATGTCTGTCTGTCCACAATTCCTTTAGCAAACTCTACAGACTGCAGCTCTCACCCCATCAGTTCCAGATTTCATATGTGGCTTTTGGGTGAAGTCTAGATGGGTGCTATCAAATTTTTTAAAATTTCATTAAAATACATGGCCGCCAGTGGCCATATTAGATTTGGCATATAAATTGTCAACAATTCCATTATTACAACCTACAGGCCACTTCTCAAACCCGATCTTTTTCAGATTTCATATGTAGCTTTGGCATGATGTCTAGATGGGAGCTATTGAATTTTTCTAAATTTTGGTAAAAAACAGCCAACAGCCATCTTGGATTTGGATATAAATTGTCCAGCAATTCCTTTAGCACACCCTACAAGCCACGGCACTCACCTGATCAGTCCAAAATTTAATATGTGGCTTTGGGGCAATGTCTAGATAGGACCTAGCCAATTTTTCCAAAGTTCCTTGAAAAACGTGACTGTCAACGGTCATCTTAGATTTGGCATATAGATTGTCAACATTTCCATTAGCACACCCTACAGGCTGCATCTCTCATCCGATCTTTTTCAAATTTCATATTTAACTTTGGTCTGATGTCTGGATGGGAGGTATCAAATATTTCTAAATTTTGTTGAAAAACATGGCCGCCAGCTGCCATCTTGGATTTGGATATAAATTGTCAACAATTTCATTAGCACACCCTACAGGCCGCATCTCTCACCTGATCTTTTTTGATTTTCATATATAGCTTTGGTGTGATGTCTAGATGGGAGCTATCAAATTTTTCTGAATTGTGTTGAAAAACATGACCACCAGTGGCTATCTTGGATTTGGCATATAAATTGTCAACAATCCCATTAGCACACCCTACAGGCCACATCCCTCACCCCATCTTTTTCAAAATTTCATATGTATCTTTGGTGTAATCTCTAGATGGGAGGTATCAAATTTTTCTGAATTTTGTTGAAAAACATGGCCGACAGTGGCCTCTTGGATTTGGCATATAGATTGTCAACAATTTGAGTAGCAGACCCTACAGGCCGCACCTCTTACCTGATCTTTTTCAAATTTCATATGTAACTTTGGTATGATGTCTAGATGGGAGTTATCAAATTTTTCTGCATTCTGCGACAGAATCTCTAGATGAGTGCTATCAAATTTTTCTGAATTTTGTTGAAAAACATGGCCGACAGTGGTCCTCTTGGATTTGGCATATAAATTGTCAACAATTCAAGTAGCAGACTCTACAGGCCGCACCTCTTACCCGATCTTTTTCAAATTTTATATGTAACTTTGGTATGATGTCTAGATGGGAGTTATCAAAGTTTTCTGCATTCTGTTGCAAAAGATGGCTTCCACCGGCCATCTTGGATTTGACATACAAATTGTCAACAATTCCATTAGTATACCCAGCAGGCCGCACCCCCACCCAATTTTTATTCCCCCGAAAAAAATTTGGGGGAATCTAGCCATGACGTCGTCCTTCTGTCCGTCTGTCCGTCCGGGCGTAGACGGAATTCGTGTCCGCTCCATAACTTCTTACAGCCTTCAAGAATATTAATGATACTTGGTATTATTATTGCCCACAACCAGAGGGTGTGTCGCGTATAAGGTTGGAATGGCTATCAAGGCCTTTTTCGGGGGAATCAGCCACCCTTTGGTGGCCATCCTCTAGTTATTCGAGTTTTGACGAAGTCAAACTCGACTTATAGTTTGATGAAGTAGCGGGTGGGCGGCGGGCGTAAACAATTGGTTTCCGGGCAATAACTTAAGTTCTATTTGATGCACCTTTACCAAAATTATACCAGAGGTTACCCTATAGGAAAGGAAGACACCTATCGATTTCAGAGTCTCGCACCCCAAGGTCAAGGTCACTGTTACTATAAATAGAATATTTTATGACAAATTGGTTTCCGGGCAATAACTTTAGTTCTATTTGACGCACCTTTACCAAACTTATACCAGAGGTTACCCTACAGGAAGGGAAGACACCTATTGATTTTGGAGTCTGGGACTCCAAGGTCAAGGTCACTGTTACTATAAATAGAATATTTTGTGACAAATTGGTTTCCGGGCAATAACTTTAGTTCTATTCCGTGTATCTTCACCAAACTTATACCACAGGTTACCCTATAGGAAGGGAAGACACCTATCGATTTTGGAGTCTGGGACCCCAAGGTCAAGGTCACTGTTACTATCAATAGAATATTTTGTGACAAATTGGTTTCTGGGCAATAACTTTAGTTCTATTTGATGCACCTTTACCAAACTTATACCAGTGGTTACCTTATAGGAAGGGAAGACACCTATTGATTTCGGAGTCTGGGACTCCAAGGTCAAGGTCACTGTTACTATAAATAGCTTATTTCTTCAGAATTTAATGTCAAAACTCGACTTCTGGATCTGTGATCCTCTTGCTGGATTTGTTTAGATTTCATATGCAGCTTTGGTGTGATGTCTTTTTCTGTAGAAACTTAAGTGAATGACTTGGCATTACTGGATCTTTCTATTTAGTTCAGTCCCTTCTTGGACAAGTTGAGCTGCAGAGTCATTGACATTTTTAGCTCACTTGGCCTAAAAGGCCATGTGAGCTTTTCTCATCACTTGGCATCCGTCGTCTGGCATCCGTAAACATTTCACATTTTCATCTTCTCTGTAACCACTGAGCCGGTGTGAACCGAACTTGGCAGGAATGGTCTATGGGAGGTCCTCTACAAACGATCCTCATTTTGTTTCTTTCCATACCACCATACCAAAATAAGTGCTTTAGCTCCATGTTACATTAAGACCAGGAAAAATATAGAATTTTGACGTCCCTGTGTCCAATGACCCAGCGAAAGTAAAAGTCGAAAATTCAAAAATTTTAGCCGAACCGAGACCACCGGGGCCAATTGTGCCGGTGCACAAAACCGGGGTCCTCCTATGTACAGCATTCGAATAATCTCCCTTGTCAATCCAGGTTGTTCATCCTCCATTTTTTCTCATTCAAATAGGATCAGGGAGAATTGCCTCTGAACATTTTTCAGAGTTTATAGCTGCTTATGCTATTCTGGAAGGGAAACGACTTCTGTTACATCGTTTTTAGGAAGTGCACTAATGAAGCTGAAAGTCTGGTGATGCTCTTACGCTGGGAAGTGATTTTCTAAAAATATTTTTCAAAATCATGACGTATTGTTTATCACAAATTCTCCTATTTTCGAGTTTCCTGTGTTGTGTTTTCCTGATTTGGAGTCATGGTGGACTCTCAAATTCTCATATATCGGTGTTATAGAGGGATCTTCTTGATCCTTATCCTTGCCACTTCCCTTCCTTGAATTGTTGGCGGCGTTTCAAGTTGATCATTTCGGAAAACAATGTTCTGCCAAATCTGATCATGAATTAGGTTGACGTCGTTTGTTCTTTTCCGATACTATCTGGTCGAGAGCATCTTATAGCAGATTTTTTCTGCCTCTAGCCCTGGGCTTTGCCTAGGTTTTATTTTTGTCCTGCTTTTGTCACCTATCGATTTTGGAGTCTGGGACCCCAAGGTCAAGGTCACTGTTACTATCAATAGAATATTTTGTGACAAATTGGTTTCTGGGCAATAACTTTAGTTCTATTTGATGCACCTTTACCAAACTTATACCAGTGGTTACCTTATAGGAAGGGAAGACACCTATTGATTTCGGAGTCTGGGACTCCAAGGTCAAGGTCACTGTTACTATAAATAGCTTATTTCTTCAGAATTTAATGTCAAAACTCGACTTCTGGATCTGTGATCCTCTTGCTGGATTTGTTTAGATTTCATATGCAGCTTTGGTGTGATGTCTTTTTCTGTAGAAACTTAAGTGAATGACTTGGCATTACTGGATCTTTCTATTTAGTTCAGTCCCTTCTTGGACAAGTTGAGCTGCAGAGTCATTGACATTTTTAGCTCACTTGGCCTAAAAGGCCATGTGAGCTTTTCTCATCACTTGGCATCCGTCGTCTGGCATCCGTAAACATTTCACATTTTCATCTTCTCTGTAACCACTGAGCCGGTGTGAACCGAACTTGGCAGGAATGGTCTATGGGAGGTCCTCTACAAACGATCCTCATTTTGTTTCTTTCCATACCACCATACCAAAATAAGTGCTTTAGCTCCATGTTACATTAAGACCAGGAAAAATATAGAATTTTGACGTCCCTGTGTCCAATGACCCAGCGAAAGTAAAAGTCGAAAATTCAAAAATTTTAGCCGAACCGAGACCACCGGGGCCAATTGTGCCGGTGCACAAAACCGGGGTCCTCCTATGTACAGCATTCGAATAATCTCCCTTGTCAATCCAGGTTGTTCATCCTCCATTTTTTCTCATTCAAATAGGATCAGGGAGAATTGCCTCTGAACATTTTTCAGAGTTTATAGCTGCTTATGCTATTCTGGAAGGGAAACGACTTCTGTTACATCGTTTTTAGGAAGTGCACTAATGAAGCTGAAAGTCTGGTGATGCTCTTACGCTGGGAAGTGATTTTCTAAAAATATTTTTCAAAATCATGACGTATTGTTTATCACAAATTCTCCTATTTTCGAGTTTCCTGTGTTGTGTTTTCCTGATTTGGAGTCATGGTGGACTCTCAAATTCTCATATATCGGTGTTATAGAGGGATCTTCTTGATCCTTATCCTTGCCACTTCCCTTCCTTGAATTGTTGGCGGCGTTTCAAGTTGATCATTTCGGAAAACAATGTTCTGCCAAATCTGATCATGAATTAGGTTGACGTCGTTTGTTCTTTTCCGATACTATCTGGTCGAGAGCATCTTATAGCAGATTTTTTCTGCCTCTAGCCCTGGGCTTTGCCTAGGTTTTATTTTTGTCCTGCTTATAGTTTGACGTAATTTACACTTACCCACTGCCTGTTTTGGGATTTCTGTGGGTATATAGGTTTTATTAGGTCACCTTACGCATGTATTATCGTTATATATATTTATATATTATCATTCTTATCTTCTCCTCACCTGTCTTCTGTAGCATCGATTTTTCTTTGCTTTTTTGCATTGTTTACGTTTCAGTTGAGTTCTTTTGGGTAATTCAATATCAATTCAACTGTTTCGTATATGACAACATTCCCTATATTTAAGAAAATAATAACATTCTGTACCCACTCCAGCACGGCTTCCGAAGTAAACAATCCTGTGAAACACAACTCCTGGAATGTGTCGACGATCTGACAAAAAATCTTGAAACCGGAAACCAAACCGATCTACTCATCCTTGATTTTTCAAAGGCATTCGACAAAGTCAGCCATAGCCTGCTCGTCCATAAACTCCATCACTATGGGATAAGGGGCCTAACAAACAACTGGATCAAGGCCTTCCTGAGTGAAAGAACTCAGAGTGTTGTAGTAGACGGCGAAACATCAGACACAGCTAGAGTGGAATCCAATGTCCCTCAAGGTTCCGTCTTGGGTCCCAGCCTCTTCCTGTTTTATATAAACGATCTACCACATAATCTACACTCAACTGTACGCCTTTTTGCTGATGACACCATTGTATACCTTACCATAAAATCACCTGCAGACAGCGCTAAGCTCCAATCAGACCTGGACAAACTGGCCCTATGGGAGAACAGATGGAAAATGGAATTCCACCCAGAGAAATGCACCGTCCTGACCGTCAGCAAAAAGAGAAATTCGATACACCATGAATACAAATCGCACGGACATGTACTGAAGCACGAAACGTCAACTAAATACTTGGGCTGCACCCTATCCAACAACCTGACCTGGAACGAACACATAAACAATATAACCAACAAAGCTAACAGAAGCCTCGGTTTCCTCCATCGAAACCTTAACATCAAATCAAAGAAAATAAAAGAACAAGCATATAAATCCCTCATCATACCCCAGCTAGAATACGCCACCACAGTCTGGGACCCATACCACAAAAACCTAATTGAAAAAGTGGAAAAGGTGCAAAAAAGATCAGCACGCTACGTTACAGGGCGGATCAGAAATACCTCCAGCATCAGCAGATTGATCCAAGACCTAAAATGGAAAAAACTAGAAACGAGAAGAAGAGAGACCAGACTCATCATGTTATACAAGATCAGTAACAGCTTAGTAGCAATTGACAGATAACAATACCTGTCCAGGCCATCAAGACCATCACGACACACCCAAGCCCACTCCTCTGCATTACCAACAGCAACAAAGGACGTGCGAAAATGGTCCTTCTTTGTAAACACCATCAAAGATTGGAATAAACTTCCACCCACCATAGCCTCCGCCAGTTCACTTGAGTCCTTCAAGGCCCAAGTGACATCTTTGCAAAACTATTAAACCTGTAAATTGTTTTTAACCTGTTTTTAACTTAATGCGCACACACACATGCCAGAATATTCAACATGTTGAATGAGGGCATTGCATGGAAGAAGAAGAAGAAGGTTATTAATCATCGGGGAAGTAGTTTGGCAGGTAAGACGATATATTTGTGGTGACCCTTGTTGTTTTTTTGTCAAACTTACTCATTAGTACAGTAGGACATTGCTCTTACCAATATTCCTTGGAAAGCTCAAAAAAAAAAAATTATTATTGTGTGGCGTGTCATCATCTTAAGCATGTTGATGATGACCATTCCACTTGTGCGTGGTGTTCCGGCTGCAATTCAAGTCATCTTTGTGGATTATGTGGTAATTGGCCCCGTGATCTCGAGACAAATAAGGTCTGTTAATCGGAAGAATTTCAAACATTCTTCCACTGCCAAGAAATTGGTGGCTATGCCACCTCGTCAGTCAGTGGAGTCTCCTCCACCTCCTGTATTGTCACTTCATGATTCTACACATTCATTTTCACATGATAATCATACTCATCTCGTTCCAGGATCTTCTATTCCAGGTGAGTTGCAAGCCATTTCACCTGCAGCCGGTTTTGACCTTCCTGCGTGGTCGTTGGATTTGGCACAATCCTCAACCACTCCTGCAGCCAGTGCAGACCTTCATGCACAGTCGTTGGATTTGGCACAATCCTCAACCGCTCCTGATGCTGATTACCCGTCAGCATCAGTCGACTTTCATCAGAGCGCACATTCACTTTCAGGTGAACAAGGTCCTTCACACTCCTCGGCTCATTCTCCAACTCGTATCCTTAATGTTCCACACTCCAGGGATATTGGACGTCATGCATCTCTATCTATGCCTACGGACCATCATGCCAGGGACTCTCCGGTCCAAGGCATACAACATTCTGGTCGTGAGTCACATCAGTCTGCCCGGCAGACTCCTTTTTCAAGCAGAGATGCAGGAGACCATTACAGTTGGTCCCGTCGGGATCAGGTGCATAGCTGCCCAAGTAGACGGCATAGGTCTATCACGCCTACTAGTCATTCCGCTAGGAGTAGCAATGACTCGTACGCTCAATTGGCTAAGGCCATATCTGATCTCTCTCAAGCGTTCTTGCCACAGAAATGCTCTAGAAGACGGGACACTCCGTCCCCTACGCTTAGGCATAGGCGTGAACGGTTCGATGGCACGGCAGATCATCGATCCCCGGGTACACACCGTACATCTGGAACTTATTATTACATTTCCACTGATGAATTTCTGATGATGAAGACGGTGATGACGTTTTTTTCAACCAAACGTCTGACTTTAGAGATTCCTTGCAGTTCATTTTCTCTCGTCTTCCGGAGGTTGTCCCCAAAGACAATCCTAGTGGCTCACATAAGCCTATTTCATCAGTGGACAAATGCTCGGCCGTCGATCATACGGCTACAGCAATGCCTAGGCCTGGTCAGTCTACTCAGATTAATGATGCGTTCCTTTTACTCAATGCTAAACTTCCTGACAAGTCGAATAAAAATCATTCTTTACCAGGTCTGATACGTATCTTATCCCCAAAAGATACAAGATGTACAATGTTTCCAACGAAGGTATTGCTCAGAAGCCTCTTCTGGTGGATCCGGACGTTTCCTCCTTATGTCTATCATTTCCATGAACTCTCAACATTCCACAGACGTTGATCGATAATATGCTGTCATTATCCCGAGAGATGATCAGTATGCCAGGCCTGGCATTCTGAAAAATTTAGGGGGGCTGAAAATCGCTCTCCTGAAATGATCTAGGAGAGCCAATTGTTCTCCTAATTTTTTTTTTGAATGGAAATTGGAAGGCAGTTGAACCATGATATATCATATGAATTCAGTTCAACACTGTGACCAGACATGCTCTACTCACAAAGTTGCATTGCATAATTTGGATAGTTGTAATACATGTTACTTCGAAAGTTACTCAATACTGTGTTGAAGTCGTCGGTCCCAACAACTTAGAACTGTCACAAGCCAATCATGGTTCAACTTCATCCCCTTCAAGTTCATCCCATCAGATAAATTTTGAATTTCAGTTCATTGCACCTGAGTCAGCAGTACAGTACATAACATAACATATGTATATTGCCGTGTATAAGTCACACTTTTTTACCTGAAATGTTATGTCAAAATCGAGGGTGCATCTTATACATAGCTACGACTTGTTTCAGAGAATTTTTCAGGGCACTGACTTCTTTGGACAAACGTTGTTCCTACCGTTTGTCAATTGTATAACAGACAGTACAATCGTGTGGTTTTATTTCAGTTTAAATTCTTCAGAAAATAAATTGGCAATAAAATATTATGTGTGTTTTCTGTTACTTTTACCCATAAATAATAATAAAGAAGTATTCTATTTAGTCGCTGTTGTTGTTGTTCATTCGGCCCATGTGTTTACATCAGTGCGTGTACCGGAAATCAACAGGTTTGTGGGGCCAATATGGATGAAACCATAAAAAATACAAAATCATCAAAATAACAATGAAAAAATAAATAATAACACATTAAATGTATGCCAGCAGTACCTGGAGAGCAGTATTTATTTATTCCATGAACTCCTATTCACTGATGTGTAATGTCCGGTTATAAATTACGCACACGTGCACCAGGTGAAGTCAGTTTCAATAGCACCAACTATGCTTAAGTGGGACAACAATTTGAAAATAATTTGCGCTGTAACCTGTGTATTTGTTGTATTTTTATTGGTTTTTCCGGAACGTTCTCACATTCTGGAAAAACCAACTTAATCACAACAACTGCGCAGGTTATGGCGAAAATGGTGCTCTGATTCTGAAACTATGAAGTTTCAGTCACAAACGAGCGTTGGATTTTCTTGACAGGGATGAAGACAGTGGGGTGATAAACAAACAACGAAAAACAAATAAAATGCGAGTATTTTTTAAATCTTTAATAATAATTTTCCCTTATTCTTTTATCTTATTCACAACATGGTAACTCGTGAAAACTTACCTATTTCTGTTGCATCCCAAACTGCCCCAAATTGGCAAAACGTAACTTGCAACTAATTCTTTTTGACTGCATATATTTAAAAATGGGGGTGCGACTTATACATGGGCTTTAGGTAAAAGGGAGGAATTCCAAGTGTGAGTTTGGGGTGCGACTTATACACGGGGGCGACTTAGACACGGACATATACGAGCACCCAGGGGAGCGAAATTTTGCAGACCTTAATGGTTCTTGGCACGCGAAAAAATCGCGCCCCTAAAAACGCCAGTCCTGGTATGCTGTCATTATCTGATCATTTGGTAGCTGCCCTAGCCTCTAGGATGTCTGAGTTGCAGAGTTTAGATGGCACTGCTGCTCCCCTAAGATTGCCGTCAAGAAGTTTGATGAATATTATTCATGCTCATTCCATTAATGTTGACAATCTCGAGTTGTTACGCCGTGACCAAATTCTGGACACTAATAGGTCACTCCCAGAATAACAACACCGTCAGTTATCCTCTGCTCCACTATCTGGCACTCAATTATTCCATGGCCAGATTGAAGATGTATGTCAAGGCATCCTTAAACATTCTCAGGACCAGCTATTGCTATCCCAGCTGGGCTTCTCTAGAGGATCTAACTGCAGCAGAGGTTCTTCTCGATCCTCATCTCGATGGCAACGCTATCCTGATCGATCTCAGCGTAGATCTCCAGTCAGAAAGAATTCGCCTAGCCGCTCTTCTACCTGAAGATCGTTTTCATCGGCACCTCAGAGAGGCAATAGACAGGGTGCCCGTGATGGAGGAAGGGGTTTCTCCTCCAGAAGGCCTCCAAGAGGTAGAAAGTTACCATTTTCACCTCATATCGCTTCCAGTGGGAGGAAGGATTGCACTTTTTGGGGAACAATGGCAGAAAATTACGGACGACCCATGGATTCTACAGGTCGTTCAGTCCAGCCTGTTCATTTCATTCACAAATCACCCTCCATTGACGTGCAATCCAGTACCCACCAATCTTCCAACAGACCAGTCTCGGGCTACTTTATTGGATTCAGAAATAGCATCCCTGTTCGAAAAAGAAGCGATCGAGGTCGTATTCAACAAAGAGTCTCCAGGGTTTTACAGCAGACTCTTTCTAGTGCCGAAGAAAAACGGACAACACAGACCTGTTATCGACCTGAGCATTCTGAATCTCTCCATCAAAGCTCCAAAATTCTCGATGGAGCATTCAGGTCAGTAAGGAGCTCGATTCACGAGAATGACTTTGCAGCCAGTATAGATCTGAAGGATGCTTATTTTCACATTCCCATACACCAGGCATCACGGAAGTTCCTCAGATTCTCGTTCCGCGGCATCAGCTACCAATTTAAAGCAATGCCGTTTGGTCTCAATCTAGCTCCTTGGGCGTTCACACGTCTGATGAATCGAGTGATGATGTTTCACCGTGTGCATTCATCAGTAACAACTTCGGCTTATCTAGACGACATTCTCCAGAGACACTCAGAATTCTTTTGTCTGGAGAACGATGTTCGTCAACCCACGCACCTGCTACAGTCGCTAGGCCTACAGCCAAACTTCGAGAAGTCAGACCTTGTACTATGTCGACAATTTCACTCACCTAGGCATGGAATTTGACACTTCACAGGATCTCGTCAAGGTCCTGTTGGCAAGAGCAAAGATTCGACTTGCCTTCGCTCTCTACTTCTCCAAAGCGACTCAAGTCACCGCCAGAGAATTTCTAAGACTCATAGGCCTTTGCATCGCCGCCTCAGATCTAATTCCGTTGGGCAGGCTATACACAAGACCATTACAGCTTTACCTGCTCCAACGATGGATACCGAATGTCGACTCCCTGGATGATTCAATTCCCCTGGACGAGTCGATAACTTGTCATGTGCACAAGTGGTTGGATCAGAATTGGTTGACTCAAGGAATTCTGGATTCTCTGAATCCGGATCGTATTATGACTACAGATGCCAGCGATCTCGGTTGGGGAGTGACTCTGGATCCTCTAAACCTACAAGCTCAAGGCACATGGTCAGAGAATCAAGCAGGCTTGCATATCAATCAGAAGAAGATGTTAGCAATTCTTCTGAGTCTGAGGCGATGGTCTCATCTCCTGTCAAACCATTATCTTCTGATCTTATCGGACAATTCGACGGTAGTAGCGTACATACGGAATTAAGGAGGAACTCATTCCATCCCCATGCACGAACTTACTGGAGACCTGTTTCACTTAGTACAACAGGAACATATACAACTGCTAGTGAGACACAGTCCAGTCTGCCTCAATGTGTTGACCGACTCTCTATCCCACAAAGGCATGATCATTCCATCCGAATGGATGTTAAATCAGAGGGTGTTCCAATCGATATGTCAGAAATGGGGAACACCCCAGATCGATTTATTCGCGACACGGCTGAACAAGCAGATAGACACATTCATCTCACCGTGTCCGGATCCTCTTGCCTATGCAGTCGATGCTCTATCGATGGATTGGAACGGGATAGACGGCTATGCCTTTCCTCCGACACCAATAGTGCAGTGTGTACTAAACAAGATCAAGTCTTCACACTGCAGAATCATCCTGATTGTCCCTCTGTTTCCTCAACAATGTTGGGTCAATCTTCTTCAACCACTTTTACTAGACATTCCGGTGCATCTCCCCATGCATCAGGATCTATTGACACAAGGGCAACCCAGGAACTATCATCATAACGCCAGTGTATTGCACCTTCACGCCTGTCTTTTATCAGGTCCTGCCTCAGGCGTAGAGGTTTTTCTTCCAGAGCAGTGGTCTGCATTTCTGCTTCAAGACATCGATCTACCAGACTAGCTTATAATGCAAAGTGGTCAGTTTTTACCAGATGGTGTCAGGCTGACGATGTCAACTACAAATGTCCAAGTATTGCTCAGATTGCAGATTTCCTGGTATTTTAATTCGACACGAAAGGTCTTCAACCCATTACCATTAAGGATTATAGGTCCATGCTATCGGAAACCTTCTTGTACGTGGGAACTGATCCATTCCTCTCAAAATTGATTAAACATTTCTCTCTTAAGAGACCTCAAACTTTAACAGTAAAACCTAAATTTAATTTGGCTTGGGTTTTGCTCTGTTTGGGGGAGGGGGGGACTGTTTGAACCTTTGATTGATGTTGATATTAAATTCCTCACGTACAAGACGGCTTTCCTTCTTGCCTTTGCTTCTGCTAGACGTGTAAGTGAACTTCATGCTCTTTCTGTCGATCCTTTGTAATTAGAAGTGTTGGGAATTCAGTCACGTTCACTGCCAACACCTCCTTTCTGGCTAAGAATCAGCAGCCTAATACAGTTCCGTTACCAATCTGCATTCAAGGACTTCTGCCAGAAGTTAACCATTCTGGAAGAAGACCTACTTTATGTCCAGTTAGAGCAATAAGGATGTACATTCATAGGACTCGTTATATAAGGAAATGTAGGAAGAGATTCTTTCTTTCTCTCATTCCAGGAAGAAAGGATATCTCTCCACACTGTTTCACGCTGGATTCAGGCAGCTATATGTTTGTCTTATGAGCGTCTTACTTCAGTGGATAGGTTATCCTACAATATATCCGCTCATGAGGTTAGGGCCCTGGCTACTTCATGGGCGTATGCTAACTCGGTTTCTATTTCTGATCTCATGAAAGCAGCCTGTTGGAGGAACTCTTCTACTTTCTCCAATTTTTATCTTAGGGATTTATCCTCTCAGTCTGGGGACATTCATGCATTGGGTCCCTTGAGCGCTGTTCAATCCATTATTGTACCTAATCAGTTATAGATACCACTGTCTGCCTCATTAGTTTTTTATGTGTTATTCTGTCCTGTGTTGTCTCTTCAGGTGTTAACCTGGTATGTGAGTCAAGATCTCTCTAGCATTCGCCAGGCACCAAGGGATGAATGTTTTACGGCCTTGCTGTTTTGCGAAGGTAACCATATACCAGTTTAGGTTTGGGGGTTATGTTTACTATAATAGATACTACAAGAACTTAATATTTCACTTATTATCTATTGAGCTACTTCTTAACAGTTTGCTTGAATGGTTATTTTCTATTGAATTATCCCTTTGATGGACATTGAGTAACAGGACGACTCCCTTCTGGGGGTAAATTTCGCTTTATTGCAGGAGAGTAAAGCTTCTGTTGATGGGACAGGATAACATCTGTGTAGCCCTATTGCGGGTATTATACCACACGCCAAATAGTCCATCTACTGATGCTCAAAGTTTAGTAGACTAGGGTATGGAGTATAAACTATCTAGGGGCTGAGTGGTTAACCTTTTTAAGGTCGACCCAGTCGCTCTGCTCTTTTTCGTGTCTTAGTGGCCTTTCTGTTTTGTGTCTTGGGGCTACTAATGTCGATAGTGCACATATGTTCTGCGTTATTTGTTTTCATTGTATATATGTTAAGCTTCACTACAATGTCACGTTGAGACCGAATCACTCTTGCAGAACTCAAGGTTAGTTGAATAGCAATTCTCCAACTTCAACAGCCTATTTACATTCGGATTACACTATGACATATCTCTGTGCACTCCACCTCCTATTATCTATACAGCACTTTTGGTATGGTGGTATGGAAAGAAATTAAATTTTTCTACCAAAATTTGTTTCTTTTTATACCTACCATACCAAAATAAAGTATGACCCTCCCGATCAATTTAAAAATATCGAGGGTAAAAATTTCAAAATTGAATACCTCCCCGCTTTTCACACATATATATGTCAATTCAAAATGAAGGATGAACAACCCGGATTGACAAGGGAGATTATTCGAATGCTGTACATGGGAGGACCCCAGTTTTCTGCGCCGGCACAATTGGTCCCAGTGGTCTCGGTTTGGCTAAAATTTTCGAATTTTCGACTTTTACTTTCCCTGGGTCTTTGGATACAGGGACGTCAAAATTCTATATTTTTCCTTGTCTTAATGTAACATGGAGCTAAAGCACTTATTTTGGTATGGTAGGTATAAAAAGAAACAAATTTTGGTAGAAAAATTTAATTCCCGTCGGATGAAAAACATGGCTTCCAGAGGCATTCAGTGATTCTGGTTGGTGGATTTTCAAAAATCTCCGAAGCTGCCTGGCCAAATGTTTTGAAACTTCACATAAATGATGACTGGGACCCCCTCTACCAACAATCCTCATTTAATGTTGTTTGGGTCACAAACATGGCCGCAATTGCAGCTTATAGTTACTGTAGAAACCCTATGGGAAATCACATTTTCCTCTTCTTCTCTGGAAAAACCGAGGTGACGTGAAAACAAACCTGGCATAGTCTATGGGAGGTCCTCTACAAACAATCCTCATTTTGTTCCCGTGGGTTGAAAAACATGGCCGCCAGAGGCATTATTTGATTCTGATAGGTGGATTTTCAAAAATCTTCTCCTCTGAAACTGCCAGGCCAAATGTTTTGATACTTCACATAAGTGATGACTGGGACCCTCTCTGCCAACGATCCCCATTTAATGTTGATTGGGTTGTAAACATGGCCACAATTGCAGCTTATAGTTACTATAGAAACCCTATGGGAAATCACATTTTCATCTTCTTCTCTGAAACTACTGAGTTGACGTGAGCCAAACTTTGCAGGAATGGTCTATGAGAGGATGGAAATATGTGGCCACCAGAGGCTATATTCTGGTGCTTAACCCAATGCCTCTCCTGTCTGCATGAAGATCGGTACTGTCAGCAAAATACTTGTTTTTTGAGAATCTAGTAAGGGTTGGTTCCAGTTTTCTCCACTGAGAACTGGGAAAAAAACTCAAAATATTGTGTATACAGTACAAGTCAAAATAAGCTGTAGCATAACTGCAATAAACTAATTAAACTGCTGCTCCTGCCCTGACAAGATCAGAATCTGACATTTTCTGGAAAGCTTTCAGTGAGAGCTTTCCAGAAAATGGTGTCAGCTTCTGGTCTTATCAGTGTTGGAAGAGAAAAAGATACATAGTTTATAGGATTATCCTACAACTTATTTTGACTTAACTGTAAAACAATGCAACTGTACATGGATGCTGATATATGCTCATTACTCATGTTACTTATCAGAAAATCTTGATTGTTGACATGTGTTTGGAAAAACAGAACAAGTTTTTGCTAACATTCTCTTGCAATCATGTCAGCTTAGATGACAGTAATTATTGTATATCTTTTAAGATTTGACAAAAATTGGAGTAATGTGTTTCCTGTAACCCTTTTACCTATCCAAAGCTATTTTGAAAAGAGAATACTGTCAGAAAAAAGTTGTAATTTTTCAAAAATATTTATCCTTTTACTGACTTTTTTGTTGAAAACAGAATTCCTAAATGTGTGCATTTTCAAGAAAATCTTTTTTGAAACTACAAGTCAAATGGTTTGAAAACTTAGTGTAACTGATGACTATAACCCCCTCTACCAAGGATTCTTATTTTAATCTTCATCGGGTTGCAATTATGGCTGCAATTGGGGCTTACAGTTACTATAGAAACCCTATAAGAAATCACATTTTCATAACTTCACTGAAAGTACTGAGCCAATGTGAACCAGACTTGACAGGCATTGTCTATGAGAGGTTCTCTACAACTGTTACTCGTTTTATTCCTGTTGGGTGAAAAAACGTGGCCCGCCAGAAGCATTCTTTGATTCTGATTGGTCAATTTTGAAAACTCTTCTACTCTGAAACCACAGGGCCAAATGTTTTGAAACTTTGCATGGTTGATAACTGGGACACCCTTCACCAACGTTCCTCATTTTCATGTTGATCGTATTGCAAACATGGCCTCAATTGCAGTTTATAGTTACTATAGAAAAAACTTATAGGAAATCACATTTTCATCTTCTCTCTGGAACTATTGAGCTGATGTGAACCAAAACTTGGCAAGAATAGTCTATAGGAGGACCTCTACAAACGATCCTCTTTTTGTTCCCGTTGGCTGGAAAATATGGCCACCAGAGACATTCTATGATTCTGTTTGATGGATTCAAATGTTTTGAAACTTCATGTGATTGAAGACTGGGAAACCTTCTACCAATGATCCTCATGTAATTTTGATGCAATGTTGCAAACATGGCCACAATTGCAGCTCATAATTACCATGGAAAGCTTATGGGAAATCACATTTTTATATGTATTTCCAGGTGAGCGATTACAGGCTCTGTGGAGTCTCTAGTCATTTTTGTCAACTGCTCATTATTAAAATTATGTGGGTCAATGTGACCAATTCGCTAATGAAGTCTCTAGTTTCATATTTTGAGTGGTTCAAGTTTGCTGGAGTTATAGTCCTTCATGGGCTTATAAAAATTACTTACTAAACTTTTAGGATTTGGATTCTTCAATTGTAATAAATGTATTGAAATTATATTTGGTTAGTCATGGTACTGGGTGCAGTCCTTAAAATTCATCTTGATGTGCGAGAATCAGTTTTGATTCTAGTGAACTAGTGCTGTGAGAATCAATTTAAAATTAGAGTGAACAGTTGTAATACCATTATCCTTATGCTTGCAACCTTTTCGTAATCCCTAGGAAAAATAAACCTTTATATATTTACAAGAGTGTTACCTTCAAGGGTTTCAATTTATATGAGTTTCTTGTCTTTCAAGTACATGAAGATCACATGTTCCAAGGTACAGTCTTTTGCTGTATAGGTACAGGTTTTTGCTGTATAGGCAGCCATGACTTCACAAGACACCTCTGCAAAGTCATAGTTCACTTATTATGAGGGAGCAAAAGTAAGCAGAATTTTCCAGACCTTTAAGGACACTTTTTAGAAGCTATGGTGAAAATCAAATGAAATTTTGCGACAAATTTGATTCTCATTGTTTACTTTACCAGAATCATCTGTGAGAATTGATTCTGATTCTCACAGGAATTTTAAGCTCTGGGGTATAAAACCGTATCTGATTTTAATATGGGGTTGACTCGCTAATTTTCACCAGAATTGTGGCTCATGGAGCTTGATTTTTTCTGTTTTGAGGTTTCTGTATGATTTCTTCAGTTGTAAGCAATTAAATAAGCACTAAATGTTCAAAATCATTGTTGAGAGACTATCTGATAGAGTTGGATGAGGGCATTCAACATATTTTCACCAAAGTTGTGGTCTCTTGATTACTGATGTGTAAAAAAGTATCGAAACTGAGCAATGGGTGTGTACTCACTTATTCTATTATAACTTGTATGACAGAGCTCAAAGATCTCTGTCAAACAAAATATAATAGATTTATACATGTAACACATGCCCATATTTGAAATACCAATGCCTAGGAGGTCTATCCCCCTCATGGGAACCCTGGGAAGTGAAGCAGTGCTTGTTTACTGTGGTAAACAAGTTCTGTTTTACTGGTAAAATAGGACCCAGTCACCAATGCTTGGGGTGGAAGTTCTCTAAAATGGACAACACAAGTATAAACGATTGACTAAACTTCACTTTATCTCCATGATGCGGTCAGAATTGTGCAGTAATATGTGACCTTATGTTATTATTATATGTGACCTTAAACACCAATAAATATATAAACAATAGGTCTATAAAGCTGGGATATATTGGGGTGGTGAACTTGTGTGTGTGTTGGGGGTGGGGAGGTGGGAAGTAATAATTCTTGAATGGGTCAAAATGTTGTATTTATGCCCCTGATCTCCAATGAGAGAGAGCCATTATGTTGACACCATGTCCATCCATTGTCTGTCATCCAGCCATTGTCCTTCTGTCGGCTCTCTATTAACGTCCTTCAATGAACTAAAAAATTCCTTCATTGATTATTCTCATCTCATGATATTGAGTGAGGATGGGCAGCGGAAGATTCCTTTTGATAATTGTCTGGATCCAATATCAAATATGGCTGCCGCAGCAATCATCTTGATTTTGGTTTCTGTCAATTAAGTTAACTGGTTGAGTGCTAGAAGCCACTATCAGGGCTTTCGGAAAAATGAGGGTACCAGATCAAAAGCCTACATTTTCCTTGCTCATGTTTCATATTCAGTAAAACACATGTAATATTTTATTGTCAACCGTCAAAACAAAATGGGTTCCGTCCATTCATCCGTCCATTCATCCGTCCATTCATCCGTCCATTCATCCATCCATCTGTTTGCCCATCTGCCTGTTCATCTCCGTCCATATGTCTATCATTCATCCATCCATCTGTTTGTCCATCCATCCATCCATAACAACTTTGGACCTTCATATTTCAGTCAGTGGGTTTTGGATTTAAATGATCTTTGGTATTCTGATAGTCCGCCATGGATATTCACAAGTAACAGGTTTTGTCCATTTTGTTTCCTAGAGTTATGGGCCTTTTTTCACTTTTTTCAACTTAGAAACCCTTGGCAGTGGATAGCGGTGGCATTGCACCTCATTTATATAAATTTGTTCTATTACAAATTACAGGATTCTATATTCAGTATGGCTGCCAAAGCATCCATATTGATTTGCCCATGTCAATCAGTTTTGGTTCATCACTCAACTCAAAAATGCCATCACTGATCATTCTCATCTCCTGGTTTGTGTTAAGGGTGGGTAGTGGAAGAGAAGATTCCTTTTGATATCTAAGTATCTTGATTTTGATTCCAATCAATTATCTCAAGAATTCCTTCACTTATCATTCTCATCTGTTGGTGATATATTGAGGATGGTAGTGGAAGGTTCCTTTTGATAATTGTCTAGATCCCATATTGCCAAAATTCTTTACACTGATCTTGTCACCATGCACTTGAGGGCAATATGTTATGCTCTGCGTCGCTCTTAATTTTATTCAGTTAACAGTGATCAACTCAGTGGACTACATTTGTATTAAACTATGCAAAATGGTCTAGGGTTTATATGGAATTAACAGGATCAGAGTATTATAATATTAGAACGTTCCTTTTCATGTTCTATCAGTCAATAGTACCTTAGTTTGTGTGATTTCTGAAATAAATCCTGAAGCAGCGAAGCTGCTGAAGGTTTTATTTCAAAAATCACACAAACTCCGGTACTATCGACCGATAGAACATGAAAAGAAACGTTCTAATTATTTTATTATGCCGAACAAAAAATGACTTTCATTGTTAAGCGTTAACTGCAACATGCCATCAATCTTGTAACAACAGTGTAGATGAATCCAAAAACATGACGTCATTTCGAACGAATGTTGTCTCTTCGAAAATGACTTGTCACAAGTGCCGTCGCTTTGGGAGTTTCTATATCAACAAATGCCAATGTTTACAACTGCATCATGCTGTTCATGTTATAATTCATTGTTAATGCTTGTGTGAAAAGTGATTTAAATTAATGGAATATAAATTCATGTTTCTCGGACAACAGTTGATAGAATTAAGCGGAGTGAAACAATTTATTTTGAACTTGAGGTGGAGGCTCAGTAAGGTCGAGGAGTACTATTCTTGTGGAAATATAATTGATTGAAGTCATAACTGAGACTCATATTCTGGATTCACTGAAGTGGTGAACAACACGTGAGTGAGTTTTTTAATATTTCTGATTCTTTTGAATTCATTGTTTGCAGTTAAAATTGAAAACACACCCACTGAAGATGATATATTTGTTGATAAGTTTGTGTCTACCGGTGTTGAAAAAAGTTAAATGGACACGGAGCCAGCGTTTGGTGTTGAGAAATTCCAATCGAAGCTGATCATTTTCTTCGTTCTCTTGTCTCCAGGGAAAAACGTTCCCGATAGTACCCGTGTTTTGCCCCAAAACTCCAGTACTATGACATTTAGAAGGTGTCAAATTAACCAATCATGGCTGATGTTACAAACGTGAGGCATAATAATAACTGGTAGAGTGCTGAATTATTTTTGGTCATCAAAATTTGTTCACATATATCTACCTTGTTACAATTTATGGGAGAGTGCCAATAGAAATTGTAATGAGGCAAATCCTAACAGACTAAATAATTTCACTTCAAAGGTGATATGTCAAATGTCCACTGAATATGAAGCCTTTAAGTTGTAGTATCGACACTTCAGAAAAAAGACGAAATATGGGCACTCTACCAGTTAAATAGTACAAACATCAATGAGTACATTGTACTTTGTATATTTTTGCAACATGGCATGATGGAATTGTCTTTAAATGTGTTTTTCAGATATTTGTAAAAGATAACCAGTCAGAAGATGAAATAACACAGATAGATTACTTAGGGTTTATAGGTTCTATAACAAATGCAACAAATATGTCTGATTTCAAACGGGTAAATATCTACATTTCTTTTTGAAAAAGTTTTGATTTTATATTAGACTGAGTTAACTAACTGATTTGGAAAAGTCTTGTTAATTGAATTAGCCCAGAATATACAGATAACGAAGAGGTCTTGTTTATTCGTCAACTCATGTTTTAGAAATGGCTCATGTTAGAAATCTTTATACAACAGTTTTGTATAATTGTAAAGCACTTTTTCAATGTATAGTACTGTTACTAACTTACTAAGCTCCCAGTTCAGCAGTCTAATTCTGTAAGAAATTCAATGCTGTTGGGCCTGAAACCAGTCAAGCTCTCGAATTGGTCATCGCCTATGTTTAGATTCAGTGATCTGGAATATTTCTGGTTGTTAGAAAAGCAAACCCATGGTTTGCTCGCTTTTCCAACCAGCTGATATATTCAGGATGATTGAATCTGAAAAATAGCATAAAGTTTCATTTTCTGTGAATCAAAGCCAACAACATTACTCAAATGATATGTTATTTGACAAACGTTTTTGATGGCAGTATAATCAGAAATGAAGACAAACTACAACCATAGTGCGATGATTACATCAGATAGTTCCACAAATTATGTTAATATCTTGATTTACTTATTGATTGGAATATTTATAACAGGGACATGAAATAATACATGCAAATTGTACATTGTCTGTAGATTTCCACAGTAGTAGCATTTGTTTGAATTTTTATTCCAATCCAGTCATAGCTGCTTCACTGCAGCCATGACTGGATTTAATGAAAAAATTCAATAAAATACACAGCCAGTCAAGAGTTAAACCATTTTAATTGTGAGAGAGAGAAATTAATGATTTTAACTTATTCCCTCAGTGGTTAAGACATTGGACCTCAAACTGGAAGGTTCACAGTTCGATCCCCACCAGGTGTTAGTGCATTGTTTCTGTAATCCTGATTGCCCATATGGGGGCATGGTGGCATACATGGTCCACTTGTCTTCACCCAATGTTAACCCAGTGCATCCATGGTCCACATGTCTTCAACCAATGCTAACCCTGCTTGTGCAGAGTTGGTATGTTGTAGTGCCGGTAGGTTAACCAAAAATACAACTCGGTTTCGGTTACTTAAAAATGCCGACCAACCTGAATGTGTGATAACTGTCTGTTGTGACACACACGGTTATTTAACTGCACAATCTTTAATGCAGTCACTTCGTGTAATGTGGTAAATAAAAACGGCAAAAATCACAGGAAACAATCAGAGCCCGGTAGGCCTAATTAATAACTTTTTGATCCCATAATATAGTTGTATTTACGTATTAAATAAACTTTCTTTCGAATGACAAATGAATGAAATGATAAAAATCACCCCATTCAGTGTGAGATTGAAAGCGCCACCTCGCTTTGGACAAAAATAAAACAAATATCGAATTACCAAAATGACCACACACTTCACTTGAATGCAACATCCACGCATCTGCTGGCCACTGACAGTAATTTCTATGTACTTGCTTGAATGGAATTAAAAAAAAAAACAGTTGTACACTATACTTGCACCGATAACATTATCAAGATTCGGGGCTTCTTTCAGTATCAATACACGAAACTCAACACAATATTCATTAATTTTCATGACCTTCAACACCAGCAGTAAAACACTTTGTCTATAAAAAGATGAATTTATCAAATGCGGTTTCCTTTGCTGAACTGGAACTTACCACTTGCTCCGCTTTTATACTGTCTTGATATATTTATTTCTACATGTATTTTTGAAAGCTTTAACCTCAACATAGGTTTCAAATTCACAGTTGAAGTCTGATAAAAATTAGGGTTACAATGACCTAAATAAATGAGCGACTTTTACTTTGTAAAATTTTTAGGGTCGGCATAATTGTTTAGGGTCGGTTGGGGTATCCCAAACAAAGAGATTTCTTTAATTTGGCCTGACATTTCACAACATTACTTCTTCAGCATTTTTTAGCCAAGTTGCTACCACAAAAGTTTCTTCTTGTCTTGGTTTGTGGGTGTGTGTGTGTGTGTGTGTGGGGGGGGGGGGGGGGGGGCTGCCAAAATGCTATTCAACTGTATATCCAGGGCTCTATGAACAATCTTCATTGTCTTCTGGGTTAATGGTACATGGGCTGCACTATATATAATCTCATAATTATATCCCTACAAAACGAAGTTTTAGGGGGGTATATAGGGGTCAACTTGTCAGTCTGTCGTCAATCTGTTGCTCATGTAAACTAAACTTGTGGAGCGAACTACTTCCACAGTTTTAGCCGCATTTTCATGAAACTTCACAAAAATGATCAACATGATGAGGACCAGTGCGTGACATAAATTTTTTCCCGATCTGATTCAAGATGGCCGACTGGCAACCATATTGTATTTTGCAAAATAATTGTGTAGCGAACTACTTCTACAGTTTTGGCCATATTTTCTTGAAACTTCACAAAAATGATCAACATGATAAGGAGCAGTGTGTGACATAATATTTTTATACTGTACCAATGACCCAGACTTAGCTGGTGCTAACTCCACAAAAACCAGGGCCAAACACAAATTTTGCCCCCCAATCCCCAAAATTTGCATCCAAAACAAAAAGAAATCATGTCCTAAAGGACCTCCATAGTACGACTCTACTGCGCATGCGCAGTGACGCAGTCGTCCCGAAATTGGCGCCAAATATCATTCTCTGTTTGGCCCTTCATCAGTCAACATCTCACTGATCTTTGTGCTTGTAAATCTCAGTTTAAAGGATGCCAGACACGTAATTCTTGGAGAAAATGTGATTCTAAGGAGGATAGAAGGAGGAGAGGAAAAAAGAAGTGGCAAAAAATAATCAGGGCTGTACTTAAAATTTTTTGTTAAAATTATGTTAAGTTGCCTATTTTCGAGGCAAACGCCTCTTGTTGTCATTCTTGCTAATTGTTGCACTGCTTATTCAGTGTTTCCTCTCCCCTAACCTTCTATAGTCCCCCCTTGCAATTCTCCCATGCTTTTGGCATATTTTTGAGAAGTTTCATTTCTAAAAATTCCCTGGGAGAGTTGCTTGGTTACAGAATGTTTTCTGTTATTTTCCCCATAGTTACGTTTTCACCCATGGGTGTATAACGTTTGTGTTCTGCATCTTCCATCTGATGTTCTGCAGATTCTCCCCTGGGAGTCTCTGTTTTGCATCAGATAGAGTGTAATTGAGGACTGATTCCGGGCCAGTTTTTTCAGTGCCTGGAGTCATGTTTTCTTCTGTGTTTACACTGTTTGTTTTCATTGGCAACAGCCTTTTTTGAGGGGGGCTGTTTGCCTTTGAGGTAGTTTATCTCATTATAAGATACATTTATATTATCCGAAAGTGTCTCATTAATTATTTTATATAATTTTAAAATTTTTGACCACACTTTGCCATCGGATCCATCGGGGCTCAACGTTACTTTTCAGCAACTTGGGCTTCTCTGAAAAAATATTTTTTCAAAATTATTTTGTTTTGCAATTGTTTTTTCATTTATTAATGGATCATGTTATTATGTATCTTTGTGTCAGGGGTTTTTGCGAGTAACTAGGACTTATTGTTGTTCCTTCACAATGAAAGGAACTTGTTCAAATTGTAATAGGAAGAAATCTTCCTCTGACTTTCATGATTATTGCATAAATTGTAGTCAGTGTTCTCGCATTAATCCCTGTCCTGTATGTGAACATTGGGATGAGAAACATTGGAAACGTGTGTCACGATATGTTGTTTCTGGAGAAAGAGCGATGCCGGCTCTTTCTCCACAAGGTCACTCTACTCTCTCAGTTTCTATTTCAGAGGAACCAGAACAGGGTGATGTTTCCATGTTATCTTCTTCAAGTGTGCGTCCGTCGTCACAATTAAATACAGAGCTAGCGGCAAAAGTGCTCATGGAGATTAGACAAATGTCGTCCGCTAGCTCGCCCGGTGTAGCGTCCATTCACCGAATGGTTCGGCAGCCGGGTTCGTCCGATGCGGTCCAAGAGGAAATTTTGGGTGATGCGAGCACTATAAAAATAATAGATGCACACCCAGTGACGGCGGATAGTGAACGAGAACGGAGGAAGCCTTTTAGTCCGGTTCCTAGCTCGTCCAGGTCCAGCCGGGCCGCGAGCGAGAGAGGCCCCTCTCTCGTACAACAACATCTGGGACCAGATGTTGTGGTACAAAATGTGTCTTTAGCGGAGCATACGTCCGTCGCTCGGGACGCTCCGTTGTATAAGCAGTCCGCAGAGACTGTTAAGGCTTCCTCTTCTCGCCGGCGCACACGACCGCACCTTGGCTGCGTGACCTCCGATATCTTGCCAGCTTCGCCGATGAAGGATTATTCGCCGACCAGGTCACACCATCCGGCAGCCAGGGATTCGAGACCGATGGACTCCGGACGTTCGCATAGGAAAAGTATGCGGGAGCCATCTGATGCGGAGCTGCCCTCGGCAAAGCAGCGAAAGACCGCTCCTCCGCAGGTCTCGACGTCGGACATTCTAGTGCAGATAGCACAGCTTATCGCAGCATCCCAGCAGCCGACAGAGACGGTGTCGGATCGAGAATTATCCGACGGCGCTGGGTCGGTACGCTCCGCCGAAGCATCGGGGGCGGACGACCGGGAACATCGGGAGGTCCGACTGGATGGTGAAAGGGATACGGATGAATTGGAGCTATCCCTTTCGGAACAACACAAAGCTGCCGTAGACTTCATCCGGCACTTTCTTCCTCAGGTTGTTCCGTCGGGCCAGACTGCTGCGCTTCCGGACAGGAGAATTATAGCGTCATTGGACTCTGATTTTTTCGAGCGGTTCAGGGACATCGCTCCCGAGTTTCCGTCGCAGTCCAATAATGTTGCAAGAACATTTGAATTATTGAACGACGCTATTTTTAAACTTGCTTCCAGGACAGGGAAAGCAGGCTTCTTGTCCGCAAATACTCTCAACCTGCCTTTCATTAATGCAAGGAATAAATTCGACACGGCAGGTCAGGGTATACCGAGAGTTCCTCTGCGTATGGACGACGAGGCGGAAGACTTAGAGCTATCATTACCGTCGTCAGCTTCTATTCCAACCGCAGTGTTGGAAACAGCTATTGCGTCTAACAGAGCCAATTTAGATGCCTTATCTTACGCAGATCACCTTACGAAGGCGTTATCACTGCGTCTTCAAGGGGAAGAGTTTCAGGATATACAATCCTCCTTAAGACTTCTTTCAAGGGCAGTAGCTTATTCCACGTGTAACTCCGCCCTTTCAGTGGCAAATCTGGAGTTGGTTAGACGTGACGCAGCCCTGTCTACATCCACACTAGTGGATTCTAAGGTGAAGAACTCTCTTAGAGTCGCTTCGGTCTCAGGAGATCTTCTCTTTGACGGCAAGCTTTCCGCTATTTATGATAATATTAAAAAGAAAGCTAGTGATTCTCTGTTGTTTAGATCCGCTCCTAAAAGGTCGGATTCAGCAGACACGAATAAGGCGGGCACTTCTGGGTCTTATCCGCCCAAGAGAGGTTCCTATAGAGGTTCCGGTGCGTCCTCTAGCTCTTATTCGAGAGACCGTCAGGATAGCGACTCTCGTTCGGGACGTCCTTCAGGCCGGGACAATCGGTCGGACGCCCCGAGGTCGACGAGGCGAGGTGCGGGTCATGGAAGACGTGGTTTCTCCTACCGCAGGCCTCGCAGATCCAGGAGGTGATGGCTCAAACCTCTATCGCGTTCCGGTTGGCGGAAGGTTGTCGAGTTTTTCTCAAGAGTGGGCGTCGATTACGGACGATCCGTGGGTGAGAGGAGTGACTTCGGAAGGTCTAAAGATATCCTTCAAACGAAAGCCTCCATTAACTCGAAGTCCAAAGTGGACTCATCTTCCGTCAAACCCTCAGAAAAGAGACGCTCTGCTATCAGAGGTGCAGTCTCTTTTAATGAAGAACGCGGTAGAGGTCGTAGAAAACCAGGAATCGCTGGGATTCTACAGCCATCTGTTTCTGGTTCCGAAACCAGACGGCTCGTTCCGTCCAGTCATAGATTTGAGCTGGATAAACAAGCTGATCATCGCTCCGAAGTTTTATATGGAGACGATTCGATCGGTCAGAGCGAGTATTCGGGTGAACGATTATGCAACGAGCATAGATCTCAAAGATGCGTACTTTCACGTCATGGTACATCCGACATTCCGAAAGTATCTACGCTTCGCAGTCCTAGGAGTGGTGTATCAGTTCCGGGCCATGTGCTTCGGATTGAATCTAGCACCCTGGGCTTTCACTCGGGTAATGAACTCGGTAATGATCTACTTCCGAGCTCATTCGTCTGCGGTAACGTCGGCCTACCTGGACGACTTTCTTCAGAGGTACGGCAACGAGTTAACGCTTCAGAACGATGTTCAGAATCTTCTTCTATTGCTCCGACGTCTCGGTTTCATAGTAAACGAGGAGAAGTCGGATCTGGTGCCGTCCAAGTCATTCACTCATCTGGGAATGAGCTTCGAGACGCACAACAATCTCGTTCGTCTGCCATTAACCAGAGCGAAATTAGTCAGTTGTTACGCTCGCTATTGTCTAAATACAGACAAAGTCACAGCGAGAGAATTTATGAGACTGATAGGTCTGTGCGGAGCCGCTGCGGATCTCATTCCGATGGGACGGCTACGCACACGGCCTCTTCAAATTTTCTTGACTCAGAATTGGAGTGTGAAAATTCATTCGCTCGATGTAGACGTTCTCTTGTCAGATCAAGTGAAACAAGAGATTCAGACTTGGGCAAACATTCAGTGGTTAACTCAAGGAGTTCCGCTGCAGTTGCCGGATCCGAGTTTTACCATTATGACGGATGCCAGTCAAACAGGTTGGGGTGCATCATTAATCCCAACGGATTCGAGATGCCAGGGTCTTTGGGATCCGCAATTCCTGTGCAAGCACATAAACATCAAGGAAATGATGTCAATTTGGCTTGCGTTACGTCACTGGATGGACATTATTCACGATGCTCATGTCCAAATCCTATCCGACAATACGACAGTAGTGGCGTATATACGGAATCAGGGAGGCACTCATTCAGTTCCGTTGTTCAATCTAACGGAAAGAATCCTTCTGTTTGCGTTGGAACATCACGTTCTTCTTTCGGTCCGTCACATACCGGGTCGTCTGAATGTGCTAGCAGACTCCCTTTCTCGAAAGGGTCGCTTGTTGCCGTCGGAGTGGACTCTCAACAAACAAGTATTCAATCAGATTTGCTACCAATGGGAACGGCCAATGATAGACTTATTTGCGACACATCTCAACAATCAGTTGCAGACGTATGTGTCCCCGTGTCCGGATCCAAGAGCATTTGCTGTAGACGCTCTATCGATCCCTTGGGACGGAATGATAGGATATGCGTATCCTCCAGCGCCGTTAATTCAACAAGTATTGCTAAAGATAAAACAATCTCAATGCAAGATTCTGTTGGTAGCATCTCTGTCGCCACAGAGACCGTGGATAAATCTACTCAGGTGTCTGTTGTGGGACCTACCGCGGAAGCTCCCTCCACGAGAGGATCTTCTTTGGCAGGGGAAGTCGCGCCAACTGCATCACAACCCGCAAGGTCTCAACCTTCACGTTTTTCCGTTGTGCGGTCCTTCTTGCATGGCAAGCACTTTACAGGACGAGCAGTGGACGCGATTTCTAACTGTAGGAGGACCTCCTCTTCGCTAAACTATGCGGCTAAGTGGAAGGTTTTTCGTCGTTGGTGTAGGGATCATTCTGTTGATATATTTGATCCCTCTATACCAGACATTGCTAACTTTCTAGTATACTTGTTTGACGAAATCAAACTGCAACCGGTTACTATAAAGGGTTATAGATCTATGTTATCTGATACCTATGCACATCATGATAGTTTACAAATTGGATCTAATGTCTCTTTATCGAAATTGGTTAGAAACTTTTCGATAAATAGACCCAGAACTCTTAGATTAATTCCTAAGTGGAATTTAGCTTGGGTTCTCCTTAAATTGAAGGAAAAGCCATTTGAGCCTCTTGGGACAGTAGATTTCAAATTCTTATCTTATAAGACAGCTTTTCTCTTAGCTTTCTCTTCTGCCAGAAGAGTCAGTGAGCTTCATGCACTATCGGTGGATGATTCTCATTATCGTAGTGTTGGGAACACTATCACCTTCACTACTAACGTCGGTTTTTTAGCTAAGAATCAGGCTCCTAATAAATATCCGGAACCTATTGTTATTAAGGCTCTTCCGTCTTCAGACGGGCGTAGGCCTTTACTCTGTCCTGTTAGAGCACTACGTATCTATAAACAGAGATCTCAGTTCATCAGAAAGGGACGGAAACGTTTCTTTCTGTCTTTGATGCCTAATAGAAAGGACATTTCAGTCCATTCTATTGCTAGATGGATTCAGTTAACTATCCGTACTGCGTATGAAGATTTATCTTCTTCTCAGCAGTCTGTGCTTAAGATTTCTGCTCATGAAGTAAGAGCTCTTTCTACTTCCTGGGCTTATGCTAATAGTGTTGCTATTACAGATTTAATGAAGGCTGCTTATTGGTCTCAGCCATCCACATTTACTAATTTTTATCTCAGAAATATTGAGTCCATTTCTGGAGACCTGCATTGTTTAGGTCCGTTATCTGTTGCTCAGAATGTCGTCCACTAAACAGTTGCAACTATAGTTATGCAGGCTTTCTGTTCCGGCAGTGACTCCGTCCGGCTGCCCTCTTCGCTCTGGGCTATTTGACCCAGGGCAAGGGGAAGGGGGGGGGGGGGGGGCGGGTGTTCCCTTAGGTCACCTGCTTTATAGTGAAAAGCAAGGGAATGCCTCCTCCAAGACAGTATTTCTGAGTCGCTTCCGGGATGGTTTTAAAGTGTAATATTAATGTTTAATTTCATTCATGTCTTATTTTTAAAGTGTAGCTCGGTGTGAAGCATTTGTATATGTCAAGTGTCAAACGGGCTTTAATATACAATACTCGGACACTTTTAAATGATTATAAAGAGTCTCAATTCTCTGGACTACTTTATTTATTGGCTTGTTTTAAAAATAATTAGTATAAAGGTTATACTGGATGTTAATAGAGAACATGAATGTTATTGTGCTCAATTATTAAGGGTAGTGTATCTTTCTAATTTAAATATTAAATAAGAAAGACACATGTAAAGCCTAATACTCCTTTTCTCCTTAAGGGGTTACCTCTTTATTTTATAATTGAGCTTATTGGATTTTCCTCTATGTCCTAGGCCCTCCAGCCTGTTTACTATTCAGCTAAGTCTGGGTCATTGGTACAGTATAAAAATGTTAAAAAATTTATAGTAATTTATATATTTTTTATACTTACCAATGACCCAGACGGGGATGGCCCTCCCTGAGTTGGGAACTCTTGCCTCCCCGCTGAGTACATAGCGCTGACCAGGCACTGCCAGTAAGAATGATATTTGGCGCCAATTTCGGGACGACTGCGTCACTGCGCATGCGCAGTAGAGTCGTACTATGGAGGTCCTTTAGGACATGATTTCTTTTTGTTTTGGATGCAAATTTTGGGGATTGGGGGGCAAAATTTGTGTTTGGCCCTGGTTTTTGTGGAGTTAGCACCAGCTAAGTCTGGGTCATTGGTAAGTATAAAAAATATATAAATTACTATAAATTTTTTAACTTTTTTGCTGATTGGGTTCAAGATGGCCGACTAGTGGCCATATTGGATTTTGCAAAATACTTGTGGAGTGAACTACTTCTACAGTTTTACCCGCATTTTCATAATTTGATTCAGATTTGTTCAAATTGGGTCCCTGAATTAGTATTTGTGCTCTCTGTTGGAGCCCAAAGTTTAACTTGGTGCAATTTAAGGGAATTTCTTTAAAAATCTTCTTCTTGAGATCCACCAGTCCGAATCCTTTCATGTTTGGTATATAACATCAATAGGGGGGTCAGATTCACGTTTGTTCAAATCGAGTCCTTGGGTTTATATTTGGGCTCCCTATGGGAGCCTGAATTTTAACTTAGTGCAATATGAGGGAATTTCTTTAAAAATCTTCTTCAGATTCACCAGTCAGAATCCTTTCATATTTGGTATAGAACATCTCGAGGTAGGTCAGTTTCAGGTTTGTTCAGATCGGTTACCTGGGTAAATATTTGGGCTCGCTATGGGAGCCTGAATATCAACTTAGTGCAATATGAGGAATTTTTTTTTTTAAATCTTCTTTAGACCCTGTTGTCAGAATGCTTTCATATTTGGTATACAACATCTCTAGGAGGATCAGATTCAAGTTTGTTCAAACCTAGTCCCCGGGTTAACATTTGGGCTCCCCATGGAATATAAGGAAATTTCTTTAAAAATCTTCTTCAGATCCACCTGGCAGAATCCTTTCATATTTGGTATACAACATCTCTAAGAGGGTCAGATTAAAGTTTGTTCAAATCTGGTCCCTGGGTTGATATTTGGGCATCCTATGGAAGCCCAAATTTTAACTTAGTGCAATATGAGGAAATTTCTTTTAAAATCTTCATCTTCAGATCTGGAGCGCGGTGGCTCGGTGGTAGACTGTTGTACTTATATGCTAGAGGTCCCAAGTTCGATCCCCGTCTGGGACAACCCATGCCGTGTCCTTGAGCAAGGCACTTTATCCCGGTTGCCTACATGGGGGCACGGTGTTGCCATGTACTAAGACATACTGCATGTCGATGGTGCACATGTCTTCAACCACTGTAAGCCGGAGCTTGAACAGAGTTAGAATGTTGAGCTGACAGTTGCTCGTCGATGCTCAGTGGTTCTCTCCAGGTAGTACGGCTTCCTCCACCCGTAAAACTGTCACAGTCACAATTAGCCATTGTACATAAGTATGTGACCTTAAACACCAATAAATAATAAATAAATAAATAAATAATAATTAATCTTCAGATCCACCAGTTAGAATCCCTCTTTAGGAGGGTCAGATTTTAATTTGTTGAAATCGAGCCCCTCAGTTATTAATTTGGGGCTACCTATGAGAGCCTGAATTTTAACTCAGTGCAATATGGGGGAATTTCTTTTAAAATCTTCTTCTTCAGATCCACCAATCAGAATCTTTTCATATTTCTAGGTTGGTCAGATTCAAATTTGTTCAAATCTGGTCCCTGGGTTAATATTTTGGCTCGCTATTTGAGCCCAAAGTTTAACTTAGTGCAATGTGAGGACATTTCTTACCAACCTACCCTACAATTGTTTACTACAGGCTTGCACTACAGTGGAAGTCCCTAACTCGGGAAATAGACTCTCTATTTTGATCTTTCTCAAGTGATTTGGGAAAAAAAAGTGGTGCAAAAGCACCAACAAAAAATAAGCCAAAACTGGGTCGAGTGGTACCGGCGCACACCCAGAGGGGATGCTCTTCTAGTACAGATCACAGCGTCCGGTACCAATGCGCAGTCATGTAACCAATGACTCATTCTTTTTTCTTCTGCCACCTTGGGAAAATAAGAAACTGTGATAATTCAACTCGTTGATAATGGTTACTGTGACTGGAATTATGGATCTGAGGATCGTATAATAACAGGACTGTGTTTTATATATTCTCGTTATTAAATTCAACCACATTTTCATCATATTTTGTATATTCTCTGTGTTCGTGTGTGACTTTTGCATACCATGTGGTTTGGACATTATTCTTTGGTTGATAAATTAATGTTATCTTTTTGGATGTTATTATTATTGGAGTTAGGTGTCAGTTGGGGGTTGTATGGGCAGGATTTCTCTTCTCCATTGAGAGGAGAATATCTGTTTTTTTGGTCCCTGTCAGCCGTCTGGGTTCAGTTGTGTTCCCACCGGTCCTTTAATTTCTGCCACCTTTCTCTCATAGTTGGGGGTGTTCTACTTCTTTCTAGATCTGCTGAGTTCACCTTTTCTTCTACTGCTCTCACCTTTATTATGCCCAGGACTGTTCCTTGTGAGCAATGCCTTTTACCCAAGCATGTGGACGATTCCCATGCTTCTTGTTCCACTTGTAATGGGTGTTCTTCAGATTGACCCCTGTGGGCTCTGTGGGTCTTGGTCATCCACCTTTTGGGCTTCTGTGAATCGTGTGGTGCATTCTCGTGGCTGTTCCTCCTGCACCCACGGGAAAGGGGAAAGGTGTTGTTCGGGGCCTCCCCGCACGACCACGTCTGGTGAGAGTTATTCCCTCTCCATGGGAGATGTGCAGTCTTTTCCTGTTGTGGATTTTGTGGGGGCTGTTGAGTTATCCGGTGAAGAGATGCCTGGTTCTGGGACTGTGGTTCTTCTCCAGTCGACATCTGAGGCTGTCACTAGGGTTGTGCCTACAGCCTGTGGAGCAACCCGCTTCTGGGCACCTTCGACTGTGCCAGTCGGTTCAGGTGGTTGAAGCGTTTGCAGCTTTGGACTCTAAGCTGAGGTCCAAGGCTATGAAGACTTCGTTCTTCACCAGGGCTGATACCTTTTTGCCTCCAGTGTGTTATCGTTCCTACGATTCCACCAGTCTGCCAGACTTTGACAGTCTTGGATCAGGACTCCTCCTCCATCGGGATTTTCAAGCCCAAGTCGATCGTTATTCCTATGGCAACTCTGGAGTCCCTGTTGAGCTTATCGAGAGAGATGCTGGGCATGCTTTTTCTCTCAGATCACCTTGTCTCTGCTTTGGCTGCTTATCTGCCTCCAGACGTACAGGCTCCTTTCCAAGGCACTCATGCATCTTACATGCATGCCTGTAATATGGCTAACTTGGAATTAATTCCCCCGGGGATGCTATGTTGGACAGAAGCCGTTCCCTTCCCGAGGGGCAGTGCGCTGCTCTTGAAGCACTTCTTTGGCGGGTCCGCAACTATTCCATGATTCCGTGGTGATGGTCCGGGATGGCGTCCTGCGTGATTCCAAAGATCAGCTGCTGCTTCGCCAGCTTGATCAGCCTTCAGTTAGAGGCCGGGGCCATTCTAAGCCTAACAAATGCCCTTCTGCTTCCTCTGCGAAGCCAAGGGCTGATCCTCCTGCCACCGCTTCTACTTCTTACGTGGTAAGGGTAAGCATTGGCAGACCAGAGGGAGGACTCGGGATCCTTCACCTAGAGGAGGAGGTGGTTTCTCCTTTCGCGGGCCTCGCCGGGGCTCAAAATGAAGGTCCTCACCTCGATTCATCCCAGGTTGGAGGAAAGATATCAGAGTCCTCAGACCATTGGGCACAATCACATCCCATCCTTGGGTGTTAGTTGTTTTTCATCTGGGCTGCGAATATCCTTTCCAGAGGCACTCCACTCTGTCAAGAGTGCCTCTTCCAACACAAGTTCCTTCAGACGTTTCACGTCGGAACTATCACAGAGATAGACAATCTCCTTCAGAGGGGGCGATCGAAGACGTCAAGAACATTCATTCAGTGGGATTTTATTCTCGCCTATTCTTGGTGCCGAAGAAGGCCGGCCGACTCTGACCAGTTATCGATCTGAGCCAGTCTATCATTGCTCCCATGTTCAGCATGGAGACTTTCAGGTTGGTTCGCCAGGGAGATTTTGCTTCCAGCAACGACCTGCGAGACGCATACAGTACGTCCAGAGTGTATAGCGTCTCATCCACTCGGTGTGGTGGCGGGTGATTTTACCAAAATTTGCTCCGTGGAACACTGTGTCGACTTTTACACACCGCGTTTGCTGTGCATAAAAGATTAGTTGCTCAAGTCCAAGGTGATAAACAGTAGCGACGGCTTATTCATGGTGTTGATTGAAGTGGGTCGGTGTTTCACCAAATACATGTTATTTAAATAAATCTTGTATATTTGAGTTTGATGAATTGATTTGAGGACTATTTAATAGCTTGTTATTTATTATTGAATATTGATCCTGTGCTCCGTGACAATTAAATTAAAACCCACATGTATAAATCTACGAAAAGAATAAAGGATGGCACGATGTAGAAAGGAAAAAAAAATTTAAATCGACAGTATTCCCCCCCCCCCCCCCCTTTCCTCAGGTAGACTCCAATGCGATGATGTCAAGGTAGGTAACATCAAATCAGGAATACATAAGATATTGCCGATGAATTTTTGTAAAAATCTCCAATTGTTTTCTGGTTCCATTGTGACTCAATCCAGATAATTTTTCGCAGTTTTGGTCAGTCCCAAATGTCACATTATTGGGACCTTGTTGCCCCGATAGCAACAAAGCTCACAAGAATATTCGACAGAAAATATTTTAGAGCCACTTTTCACAGATTCGACGTCTGTTTTCATCAAATCTATTATCTTAAAAATACATGTGGGCCTACACATCGACACAAACGTCGTTGTACATGTAGGTACCAGGAAAAATAACTCGCACATCATCTCCCCATTATTCTACTAGCCTACTCATATAAATTTTGACACTCAGAAGCGAACTCATTGATGACAAGAAACGTGGGAATAGGGAGGCGGTTGGAAGCACAGAAGTAACCAAGGACTTCTCACAAGAAACCGCAACAAATCAGCGGTCGGCCAAAGTGTTAGTAATAAAATAATATCATCGTTACTGTATAGTACTAAAAAAATTGATAAATTCTACCTAAAACTTAATACTTTAACGGTAATTTTGTTTCGTCCAACGCCCCGACCCTAAAGTAAAAAAAAATCCTCCGAATGCCCATGCGTTTAATGTTTCATATTAATATATACATGTTTTCTGGTTCAACGTACATGAGCCCCTTGACACCCTAGAATGACGCAGTGATGTTGTTTGTCAAATTCTAGGGCAGTCAGAAGCAAAAAGATAGTCAGCCACTTTGAGAAACAATGAACCACCCACCCAGGCGACAAGAAGTGGAAGGAAGCCAAGCACCCACACCTTCAGAATGCCCGAGAAAAGTCAAAATAATTTATAAATGCTGATTTCCTTCCTTCCCTCCCTTCTCCAATGAAGAGTGGTTAACAATTGGCCAACATGATTGTAAAGAACCCCCTCCGATAGAAAAATCTTTTCTGTTCAGGCAGGGTGAGTGCACACAAGCCCCTCAGACATGTTTCCGTCTGGAAAAATGGCAATCATGAGAGGGATGACAATCATATTAGTTGGTGCTTAATGCCACATCTGTGGCGATATATCCTTAGTTGCTGATGTGGCGTAGAGCATCAATAATTAATCATAATTGTAGGTCTACATCCACAGTTCGTTGAAGAAGAAAAGTATTTACGACAAGAGCGAATGAACAACAAAAAATCATAAAAGCTTCTGTGGAGCACCCCTCACCAAAGGCTTCGAAATACCCTCCCTCCCACTCACCAGAAAAACCCAAAACGAAGAAGAAAATAAAAAATAAAACCCTTGTTTAGCACTGTAGAATCTTGACTACATACAGAACTCCCAATCATGAAATTGTGATGTCTGCAAAAAACACTCTGAGGCTGAATATCCACCCATATGGTATACTCAGTTTCTGTGACAAAGTAAACACGAGGGGAACAAACACAGTATGGTTCAGTGCATGGGCCTTTGGAATTGGTTCAAAGCTCATTTGAAATTGATATGTTTCCTTTAACATAACATAATCTGGACCGGTGTGTGTGGGAATTCCACTCTGGTGGTTGTTTCTGCTCCAAAATCTTCTCCTTGTACTTTGGGTGGATTTAAGACAGATTTCACAGAATACTCACAATCAAAAGCACAGGCGTTCAAAGTGTCAGAGAATGTTCAATTCACATGAACGATGGGTCGAGCCACGTGCGGTGCAAAACAAAGGGGATGCAGAAACTTTTTGAACCACGTGTCATGGTGTGAACGAGAAAGTTGACCACAATGTCATGAAAAACTAAGTTTTCTAAAACTTTATTTCGGATATTTTTCATGAATAAATAGTTGTTACATGCTTATGATTGTTGTCGGTCCTTTGGAAATGTCTCCCCTCATATTAACCCATCAAATAGAGGTACAAGTATACCGTGCCAGAATATCAATTCACCCCAAAAAGCCGCCCATGGACAGAAAATGAAAAACGAATTTCAATCGATTTCTAGCACGAGAATGCAGACCATTTTTTCACTTTGAACACTGCACTAACGTTTACAATGATTGTTGGAAAGGTTTCATGGACATCTTTCAAAAATAAATAAATTTTATGGTTTGTTTAATTGTGGTTTACTTTCGAGTGGACTGTCCACTTGTGAAAGAGGAGGAATGTAGGCTTCAGAAAAAAGTGTTGTTCAGTTGTGAATGGTAGGCATACCCTTATGATAAGTTATAAACAACACCACCACCAAACCACTGACGGAGACGTGTGTTGCACTGGTATGGCCCGATGGGAGGGGGGTATTTTGCGAAATCCCCCCCACCCCATAGGTTTCATAGTTTATTCGAAGTCTCTTTGGTGGTAATGTGGACTAATTTTTAATGCCTTTCGGAACTTATAAATTATGGGCACAAATGGACTCGGAATCAAGGAGTCAAAAGTCCTCGCCAATGAAGTTTGGGGGGGGGGGGGGGAGCACTCCCTTCTGTTTCTGTGTTCACCCCTATCTCGCAGCTGCATGACTTGGATGATGTTGTGCATCTTATTCCGTACCCCCCCCCCCCTTCCATAGATTTTACTCTTCCCCCCTAACTTTGATGTCCAGACTACGTGCTTGGGATGGGGTCACAATTTTTCAGATATATATATATTCCGCCACCCCTCACCTCTTTCTCTCTCTCTCCCTCTCTAACAAATTTACACAGATATTTGTGATGAATAAAATTACACATATGTATGTGTATTTTTATTGTTTTCTAACATATTTTTCTTTGCAATGTTTCATTCTGTCATTGTTATTGTTTTGTTTTTGCAGACTGTCTCTCTGTTGGTGTCAGTTGCATGAATAAACCTTACACATCTTGATCGAAGATGATACTGGCCGCCCACAAAACCTGGGAATAACATTTATCTTTTGCTTCCAAAGCAAATCTGGTGGTGAAGAGGAGGGGTGTGGTGTTCTGGCTGCGTGCTTGGTGTGTTGGGGGCACAATTTTTCAGTCATTGCCCCCCCCCCTCTCTCTCTCTTACGCAAATTCACACAGGCACTTGAGATGAATAAAATAATTACCCATATTTTTGTGTACTTTTAACATCTTTTTTCTTTTCAATGTTTCATTCTGTCATTGTTATTGTTTTCGCAATTGGTATTTGTTGGTGTTAATTGCTTGAATAAATCTTACAAATCTTGATCGATGATGATACTGACCACCCGCAAAACCTGAGAATATCATTTATCTTTTGCTTCCAAAGCAAAGCTAGTGGTGGAAAGAGGGGGGGGGGGGCTGTCTTGTTTGGAGAGTTGGTAGTTCATTACCCATGATTCACCCCGCGTACGAATATGGTTGCAAGTCTCTGAGGAGCCTAGACTCTAGTGTTCTGCTTTGAGAAGGGCTTTCGTTCGAGGATTTTTACTAGTAGTGATAGAACCCCACGAGGCTGTGATTTTCTGCTTGACTCCCCAATGCTGTAAAATTTATATCAGCGGTCTTCTTTCTAGTTTAGTTTGTTGTAGCATGCCCGTACAATTGGTATATTCTTGTAAATATTAATATGGTCTTTCAGTACATCCAGATTGATTAAGTCTGCATGTTTTGTTTTGTTTCTGTCTTTTCTTTTCTGTTACAATGCATCAGATGAATGCAAATTCTGTACATTTTCTAAGCCGATAAAATCGGCCTGCTGCGAATATATCCAGCCGACATGTAGGCAGCTAGCCTAGGCGTTATTTTGCAGTATTTGTAATGGCACATATAGTATATGAGTTTGGCAAATGGCGAATGAAATTTCGAGCGGGATTCGGGAAATTTATTTAGACTGTTTTATTATTCTCGTGAATCTGTGTTCAGCATCTCTAAAACTTTGCCCCATCCAGTAGGGTTTGATGGGTACGGTATTCATCTTCCGAGTTTTTATATTGCCTCTTCGCCAGTTTCTGTGGCTCATCGTAAAAAAAAATTACGCTGCATGCACAGTTATTACCGAATTAATGCATACCGACTTGCAAACTGTGCAGTTACCGTGTAAGTTGTTATTCAAACCACAGAAATCGGAGTCTTTTTATATCCGATTTCTATGATTCAAACTACGAGAAGAACGTCACACACAAAATACTTAAATGAACACAGTAGCAATTTCTGCGAGACCGTGTTTATTGCCAATCAACAACACTAATCTCTTTCACACAAAATCACCGACCAACACAGTGTTAGTTATCTGTTGCTGTAACACAGAGTTTCACCGGATAACTCTGTGTTTTGATGAAATGTAAACACTGCGTCCAGTGTTTCAGATGGTATACACTCTGGACGTACTGCACTTTCACATTCTGATTCATCGGACATCGCGAAAGTATCTCATGTTCACTTTTCTGGGGCGAGTTTACCAGTTCAAGGCAATGCCTTTCAGCCTCAACCTGGCTCCTTGGGCCTTCACCCGACTGATGTCGCATGTGATAGGCTTTCATTGCATACAGTCAAGGGTGACTACTTCAGCGTATCTGGACGATATCCTCCAAAGGCACTCCTATGCTGCTCTTCTGGAGTCATATGTCGACACACTGTTGAGCCTGCTCTCGTCGCAAGGGTTCAGAGTCAACGAGGAGAAGTCAGACCCTGTCCCTTCTCAGTCATTTTGTCATCTGGGGATGGACTTCCGTACTCATCTGAATACGGTGGCAGTTCCCCGGGTGAGGGCTGTGATTCTCTTGGCTTTTGCCCTGACTCTGTCCCAGTCCACATCCATGACCACTCGGAGTATTCTCCAGCTGCTCGGTCTCTGCGGTTTGGTGCCGGATCTCATTCCTCTAGGTCGTTTGCATGTCAGATCTCTCCAACACTTTCTGCTCAGTGATTGGAGGCCGAATGTCGATTCTCTGGATCTGGTGCTTCAGTTACCAGATTCTCTTCATCGTCACCTTCTCCCCTGGATGGGGGTTCAGTGGATTATGCAGGGAGTTCCGTTGGACTTGCCCACGTCCAATCATGTTTTGATGGCAAACGCCTGTGATCTCGGATGGGGTGCGACATTGGATCCTCTAGGTCTTTCCCTTCACGGGGTATGGGACCAGGATCAAGCAGCTCTTCACATAACCAGAAGGAGCTTCTTGCTCTTCTTCTGAGTTTCTGGCAGTGGATCCCCCACCTTTTGAATCGTCAGGTCCTTCTTTTGTCCGACAATTCGACAGTGGTCGCTTACATTCGAAACCAGGCCGGCACGCACTTGGTTCCCATGTACGAATTGGCTCGGGATCTACTACTGCTAGCTCAGGATATCAACACCGGAGTCATGGTTCGTTACAATCCCGGTCTTCTGAACATCCTAACCCGACGGGGCAGGGTAATTTCTTATCAACCTACCTTACAATTGTTTACAACAGGCTTGCACTACAGTGGAAGTCCCTAACTCGGAAAAATACTCCCTATTTTCTTCTTTTCCAAGCGATTTGGGAAAGAAAAGTGGGACAAAATCACCAAGAAAAAATAAGCCAAAACTGGGTCGAGTGCAACCGGCGCACACCCAGTAGGGGACACTCTTCTCCATGTACTAATCCACAGCTTCCGGAACCAGAGCGCAGACGTATAACCAACGTGTCTTTCTATATTTTTCCCACCATCCTTCAAGGATGCGAATCGTCTCACTCTTCAACAGGTATGATCACCCTTTAATATGTTTCCTGTTCTGATATGTGAATTCATAGCTGTTTCTTCAATATCCAGCGCTGTGTTTTTATATATTCTCTTGATTATTCACTGTATTTTTTGTGATAAATCTCTATACTGATTTTGCACGCAATTTTTGCTTACCGTGCCATTTCGGTCTTTTTTACATTAGTGCTAACCCTTTGGGTTCTGCTTTTAACTGAGTTAGTTGTCAGCTGGGGACAGTTGTGGCAGCTTTTCTCCCCTCTGTTGAGGGTAGAACTTCTGCCAGTTCCCTTTTGGCCGTTGGGGTACTTTTCTGTTCTTGACGGGCCTTTGTTTCCTGCCATCGTACTCTGGTAGCTGGAGGTGTCCTGATTTATTTTTTCTTTGGGTTCACCTTCCCATCTACATTGCTCTCGCCAGATATGCCTTGCAGGCCATTTTCTTGTCTTAGCATGTTGAAGTTTCCCATTATTCATACTCCACTTTATTTGGGTGTTCTATTAAAAGACCCTGTGGGCTTGGTGGTCTTCAAGCTTTTGGGCTTCTGTCTGTTGTGTAGTTTGGGCACATGACGTTTTCCTCCCATGCCCGCTGGAAGAGGAATGCAGTTGTTTGGGGCCTCCCAATTCAACTCTGTCTGGAGAGAATTATACCCCCCTCCTGGAGGTTTTGCAGTCTTTTTATGGCTTGATACTGCGGTAGCTGCTGACTTTCTGGCAAAGAGAGGCCTGGTTCTGGGACTACTGTCACCCTCCAGTCGACATCTGAGGCTGTCACTAGGGTTGTGACTCCTCTTTTGGAGTCGAGCTTGGTTGCTCTCTCCACTTTTCCGCCTTTGTCAACAGCTACTGATGTATCCGCTCCTGTTGCTACTCTGTCGATGACATTATCAGTCTCTGTTTCAGTCAGCCTCAGCTTATCCCTGCAGGGTTTCTGCTTCTTGGACGATGGGATATCTGCCTTAACCTTCCCTGGCTTCAACTCGGCAAAGTCGGATGTGGTTGCTGGCGGATCCCTCTGCTGTGGTCTCTCAGCCGTCGAGCCAAGCAGGTTTCGGTTAGGATTCAGATGTCCATGGTGGGGTCACCGTGGACTGTGTTGCCTCTTCCGTCCACACACTCTGGTCCTTCGGCCAGTTTTTCCGGACCGGTGCATTTTTGTGCAGCCTGGACCTTCTGTCCCTCAGAGGTCCAAGGCGACTCTCCTGAGTTCCCGCACATCAGATCCTCAGGGTATTTCATACCCCTATAAGCATCTGTATTCAGTTCAGATGTTTCGGCTGCCACCCATCGCCCCACTTTGGGTGTTCTGGCTTCAACACGGTGAAGTCACAAGTGGTTTGCCGGCCGATCCCTCTGCTGTCCTCTCTCAGTCGTCGAGCCCAGCTGGTTTTGATTATGATTCAGATGTCCAAGGTGGGTTCACCATGGACTCTGTTGCATTTCCGTCCATGCACTCTGGTCCTTCAGCCAGTTTTGTGGGACAGGCGCATTTTTGTGCAGCCTGGACCCAGTTTTGTGGGACAGGCGCATTTTTGTGCAGCCTGGACCCTCCCCTCAGTTCCCGCACTTCAGTTCCTCAGGGTATTTCATACCCCTATATGCATCTGTATTCAGATGTTTTGGCTGCCACCCATTGCCCCACTTCTGGTGTTCTAGAGGATCGTGACCCATCGCTGGTTTAGAGGGTCAGATGCGAAGCCCCGTTGCCGGGCCATTCCACCATCGTACCGGCAGATACGGGTTGCAAGCTTAGGGAGTCCCCTCCTTGCTCACACAGATTCTTTCCAAGAGCCTTCCCATTGCCTCCAGTGAGGCTTCTGGCGGCTTCCAGGCACCCTCCTTGGTGCCACCTCCTAGGATTGGAAGCAGGGCACTGCGTTCTGATCCCCCTGGTGTTCCTACACCATGGGAGGCATCGGCTGGTATACCCGACATGGGCTATTTGTCTTCCGACTCAGACAATGGGTCAGACACATCTGACGTTGAGAGCCATCAGTCTTCTGCCTTGGAGGCGGCTCTTGACTTTGTGTTTGAATTCCTTTAACGCGTCAGACCAGCCGGAGGTTTCAGCCAAGCCGCGATCATCAATCGCACACATGCAGCCTGTGGAGCACCCTGCTTCTGGGTGGCTTCGACTGTACCTGTTGTAAGTGCAGCATCTTACTTACACGCACGCCTGTAACATAACTAATTTGGATTTAGTTTGCCGGGACGCTGTGTTGGACACGAGCCATTCCCTTTCTGAAGGGCAGGGCGCTGCTCTTCGATCCACTTCTTTGGTGAGTCCGCAACTATTCCATGATTCCGTGGCAACGGTCCGAGATGATGTGAAGCGTAGGACTGATCCTCCTGCTGCCACTGCTTCCTCTTACTCACATGGTAAGGATAAGCATCGGCAGTCTTGAGGGAGGTCTCAGGATCCTTCAACTAGCAGAGGATGTGGTTTCTCCTCTCACAAGCCTCGTCGGAGCTCGAAATGAAGATCCTCACCTCAATTCATCCCAGGTTGGAGGTGGGATATCTGAGTTTGCAGACTGTTGGGCCACAATCACATCCAATCCTTGGGTGTTAGATGTTCGGTCCAGGCTGCAAATATCTTTTCTGAGGCACCCCTCTCTGTGCAGTGTGCCTCTTCCAACCTAAGTTCCTTCGACGTTTCACATCAGGAACTTTTGGTCAGCGAGATTGACATTTCCTGTCATAGGGGGTGATTGAGGTCGTCAAGAACATTCATGCAGTGGGATTTTATTCCCACCTGTTCTTGGTGCCGAAGAAGGACGGCCGACTCCGACCGGTTATCGATCTGAGTATCCTGAACCAGTCTCCTATTGCTCCCAGGTTTAGCATGGAGACTTTCAGGTCGGTTTGCGCTCCATTCACCAGGGAGATTTTGCATCCAGCATCGACCTGTGAGACGCTTACTTTCACGTTCCGATTCATCAGACATTGCGAAAGTATCTCGGGTTTGCTTTTCTGGGGCGAATTTACCAGTTCAAGGCCAAACCTTTTGCCCTCAACCAGGCATACCAATGCTGCTCTTTTGGCGTCAGATGTCAACACTCTTGAGCCTTCTCACGTCGCTAAGGTTTAGAGTCAACGAGAAGAAGTCGGACATGGTCCCTTCTCAATGTTTTTGTCATCTGGACTTCTGTACTCATCTGAATACGGTGGCTGTTTCCCAGGTGAGGGCTGTGATTCTCTCAGCTTTCCCCCTGACTCTGACCAGTCCATGTCCGTGTCAGCTCCAAATATTCTCCAGCTACTCGGTCTCTGCGGTTCGGTGATGGATCTCATTACTCTAAGTCGGCTGCATGTCAGACCTCTCAAACACTTTCTCAGTTATTGGAGGTTGAATGTTGATCCTCTGGATCTGGTGCTTCAGTTACCAGCATCTCTTCATGGTCACCTTCTTCCCTGGCTGGATGTTCAGTGGATTATGCAGGTAGTTCTGTTGGACTTGAGCATGTCCGGTCGTGTTTTGACTACTGATGCAGCGATCTTGGATTGTGCATGACATTGGATCTTCTGGTCTTTTCCTTCTCGGTGTATGGGACCAGGATCATGCAGCTCTTCACATCAGTCAGAAGGAGTTTGTTGCTCTTCTTTTGCGTTTCAGGCAGTGGATCCCCCACCTTTCGAATGATCAGGTCCTTATGTTGTCCGACAATTCGACAGTGGTTGCTTACATTTGGAACCAGGGCGGCACGCGCTCGGTTCCCATGTACGAATTGGCTCGGGATCTTCTACTGCTCTCTCAGGATGGGCCGGGGTACTGGTTCATAACATTGCGGGTCGTCTTCACAAGACAGATTTTCAGTCACTTTGCGATCTCTGGGGTCGTCCCCACATTGATCGTTTTTTGACCCGTTGGAACCCCCAGGTGTACAATTTCATGTCCCTGTGTCTAGATCCTCTGGCTTTCACCATGGATGCTCTGTCAGTCGATTGTAATGGTCTAGTCTGCTACGCCTTCCCATCGGTTCCGATTCTGCCTCAGGTTCTAGCCAAGATACGAACCTGCAGTTGTCAAATCCTTCTGATCACTCCCCTGTCGCCTCAGCAGATGTCGATCCATACAGCTCCGCAGTTCCGGCATGTCTCCCTCTATGTCACAACCTTCTTTGCAAGGTCACCTGAGGAGATTTCATGTCGACCTGACTTCATTGTTCCTTCACGCATATCTTTTGTCAGGTCCTGTCTCCTCCATAGAGGTTTTTCGAAACGAGCAGTGAAGTGCTTTTCTTCTTCAAGGCGGTACTCCACTGGTTTAGCCTGTGCGGCTAAATGGAAGGTCTTCTGTCGATGATGTGCTAATCACTCTGTTGATTATGCCAATCCTTCGATAACACAGATTGCAGAGTTTCTGGAATATCTGTTTGATTCTCGGGGTCTCCAACCTGTTACCTTCTAAGGGTACAGGTCCATGCTTTCGGAGACCTGTTCGTTTCTGGGAAAGCTTGTATCAGCACTAATCTGTCCCCTCCAAGCTTGTATGGCACTTTTCTTTGAAAAGGCCTAGGATTTTGCAGCCTACCCCAGATGGTAGGTTTCTTGGGTGCTGGTTTCCTTTGGGGGGGGGGGGGGGGTACGTTCAAACCTTTATCCCAGGTGGATATGCTTTTTCTCACATACCAGATGGCTTTGTCTGATGGCATTTGCCTCAGCCAGAAGGGTTAGTGAGCTCAACCTCCAATCTGTATCAGGGCTCTTCCTTCTGCTGAAGGTAATCCTCCTTTGCTCTGTTCGGTGCAATTCACATTTACTTCAACTGGACGCAGTTCATTAGGAAAGATGGGAACCGATATATTTCTGTCTCTAATTCCGACAGAAGATCTCTCCACAATCCATTTCTAGATGGATTTGTCTTGCTATTCGCATGTCAACCACTCGTCAAACGACTGGCGATTATATTACCAATCGTTTTTCTGCCCACGAGGTGCATGCCTTGTCTACCTCCTGGGTTTATTACTCCATCAAGTTGTTGGATGTTATGCAGGCAGCCTACTAGAGAAATGCTTCTACTTTCTCCACCGTCTATCTGCGTCAGTTGCAGGAGCAGTCTGAGGACCATTTTTCTTTGGGCCCTCTTTTTTCTGCCCAGGATATTGTCTACCCTAGCCATTTGGCTTCTTACAAGGTCAGTTCCAGCCCTGTGCTGTTTTACTGTCCTTTCTGTCTGTGTGTCATGCAGAGCCATACACCTCATCTCTCATTGTCTTTTACTAGTGTTTGTGATGCTATGGTTTGATAGGCTTAAAGAACTCTTCTGTCCACGGTTCCAGTGCAGTCAGGTTATGTGGGAGTTGGTTATGTGATTCCCTCCTCCTTTTGTCTATTCAGCCTGTAGTAAACAATTGTAGGGTAGGTTGATAAGAAATTTAAATTTTATAGTAAATTTCCTTTCTTATTATACCTATCACAATTGTTTACATGGAGGCCCTCCCATCTTCTTCATCGAGTAAAAATCCTTCCTCCCCGCTGATCACATAACTCCAATGTTGACGGATTCAAAAGAATGAGTCATTGGTTACACGTCTGCGCATTGGTACCAGAAGCCATGGATCTGCACTAGGAGAAGAGTGTCACCTACTGGGTGTGCGCCAGTAGCACTTGATCCAGTTTTGGCTTATTTTTTCTTGGTGCTTTTGCACCACTTTTCTTCCCCAAATTGCTTGGGAAAGATCAAAATAGAGAGTATATTTTCCGAGTTAGGGACTTTCACTGTAGTGCAAGACTGTAGTAAACAATTGTGGTAGGTATAATAAGAAAGGAAATTTACTATAAAATTTAAATTTCTTTAAAAACCTTCTTCTTCAGATCAAACAGTCAGAATTCTTTCATATTTGGTATATAACATCTCAAGGGGGATCAGATTCAAGTTTGTTCAATTTGAGTCCCTGTCCTAATATTTGGGCTCTCTGTGGGTGGGGGTAGGGTGGGGGGGGGGTGACAAAAGGGAGCATGTTAGGTTCAGGTTTGTTCAAATCCATTCCTTAGTGTTTTTCCTTAAAGTGGAAGTAGTTTTTTAAGTAACAAACTTAAACTTTTACCCAATATAATGGTCAAAACCGGCCAGCGCAATTCACAAAAATCACCATTTAGTTTTCACTGGACGGTGAAAACTGAATGGTTTAAAAAAACAATAATTAAAATAAAAGTTTTGTTATTCTGTACATTGGAAAAAGGGTTAAACAAGGCTGCTGAAAATTAAAGGGTCATGAAAATTTAGAAATATTTCATGGAAAAATAATAGAATTTTATCTCCGAGAAAATGAATGAACCCAGCAGCATAAATTCCACATCACACGCCATTGTTTGAGACAACTGTCTCCTTATTGATATAACTAAAACCTAATTTACATTGTACATTTCAGGTTGCTGGAAAGAAAGGAGAGAGTCACTGAAGACCACTATTTATTATGATATCACACAGTAACATTCTCAAAGATGAAGCTGTTGAACAGAATCCCCAGTTCGATGCACCATACTTGACTGACTGCTTTGTTCCTGATCAAAATTTATGAACTAGAGTTGGGCAGTTAACTGAAAAAAAAAATCATCTTGGGTTTTTTTCCAGTTTTAGAAAATCAGACCTAAGACTGGTAGAATCCAAAATCTGAACCCAGGCCCATCTTTTTGAAAATTACAGGAGCGTGACTAATAATGTAGGCTTTTATGTGATTCAGTGTAAGAAAGAAGGGCTCAAGCTGTCCTGTCCAACAATGCATCACATAATAGTAAATTGTTAATAAAACTTTGGTTCATCATGATATTGTACAAAGTATAGAATAGATCACAGGTTGGGTACATTCCTAAGTGCTTAACTGGTAGAGTGCTAAATTATTTTCGGTCATCCAAATGTGTCCACGTCTCTTTGCCTTGTTACAATTTATGGGAGAGTGCCTACTGGCACTCTCCCATAAATTGCAACAAGGCAAATACTCACCGACAAAATAATTTCAATTCAAAAGTTATATGATGCACATCCATAGAATATGAAGCCCTTAAGTTGGGGTACCTGAACTTCAGAATAAAGCCCAAATATGGGCTTCCAGCACTCTACCAGTTAAAAGTGCTTGAATTTTAAAACTGAAATTAATCCTTTGAACCCCTGTTTCCTGGAATGGTATTGTCTTTGTGTACACTTACAGTAAGATGGATTTTAACATCAATGCCCCATGTATAGACCTCTTATAATGAGACAAAATGGGATGAAATTATGCCTTGGGCCAAAAATCGGTCTTAAGTTCAAAGAGTTAAGGCCACAGAAAATGCTTGGAGAAAGTCATGAGAAATGCCTGGAAAAGTATGTTTGGGGAATTTCTTGGCTTATTTTCATCAAATTGTGCTTGTACAATCTATGATGTCTATGTTTTTGTTGCGTTGATTGCATTTTTTTTATCTGCTGAAAAAATACCTGCATCTTACACTTATTATTGGAATGCTCAACAAGAAAGGCTCTGTATACTATGGTGTACTTCTTGTTGGTAGTGCACTTGCCTTCAACTGCTGCTAACTCTGTTTGTGCAGAGTTAGTAAGTTGGAGTCTGACACTTGCTTGCAGGTACTCCATCTTCTGTTGGAGTCAAACATTTACTAGCAGGTACTCCATCTTCTGTTGGAGTCAGACATTTACTAGCAGGTACTCCATCTTCTATTGGAGTCAGACATTTACTAGCAGGTACTCCATCTTCCGCCACCCATAAAACTGTTTGACGCGATGTGATCCGGGCTGTTGAAAATGTCTTTTAAACTACAATATTAAAACAACACAAAATTAATTCATCTGTGTGATTTTCTTCAGTTATTCAAAGACTCGGGGTCAATCTGTTTGGGCCTGAACAGATGGTTTCAGATGAGCACATTTTGAATCTGGCAAACAGATTCTTCTTTCTTTCAGCTTGTAATGCCAATACATTTGCTGACATCCAGAGAGCTCAATCTGTTTGTAAATGCACAAATTTAGTACCTGGGAGGCTAAAAATTGTCAAAAGACACATGTTGTGAGGTCCGCAGAATCCCAGAGTTATCTACCCTACTGCCTGCCAAACTGAATAGTGATAGTGATTCAAAGTAAAACAAAAACCCAGTATTCATTGATTAAATGACTGCCAATTTTTAGCTTAAAATTGTCTGCATAATATTGTAGGTTGTCTTACATACTGGAAAAAAGTATCTTTTTACCCATGCATGATTGGAAAATGGTGGCTCAGTGTCTTAGGCATTGGACTTCAAACCAAAAGGTCCACAGTTTGATCCTCACCAGGGGCAACTGCATTGTGTCCTTGGGAAAGGTACTTAATCCTGGTGCACTTGTCTTCAACCAATGCGAACTTTGCAGTACGTTATGGGTCTGACAGTTGCTCACCATTGCTAGGTGGTTCTTTCTGGGTACTCCAGCTTCCCTCCACCCATAAAACTGCCCGACACGAGGTGACACTGGCCTTCAGAAGTGTCATTAAACGCCAATAAATAAATAATCCATGCAAAATTCTGCTGAAATAGAAATTTAGAAGAAATGGATCCCATGGAAGCCTTGAAGATCATTCTACTTTTTGGTTGGAAACACACTAATATTTTTTTCACTGAGGTATTCAGTTTTTCTGTGCTGCAACTGAAGTATAGAAGAAAATGTAGGGTTTAAATTGATGACAAGATCATTGCTAAGCTCTCAGGACACCAATTCAATTCTGTTAGGAATTTGATGCTGTTTATCCACTTTTCATGGAGTTTTCTTGCAAACTACTGTTGATTTAATGTGATGTCGCTTTACTGTCAAAGATATTCTTTCATGCTTCAGTTATAAATATTCCAGTCAATAAATGTTTAAATCTCCTTGTAAACATCAAGATGTTAACCCAGTTTGTAGAACTATGCTGTGTAATAATAAAACTACCAATGTGATGATCTTCATTTGTAATTATTTTGAAAACGAACATGACTAATATTATTGTAAAGTCATTAAATATTCAGACAAATCAAGTCTTGATTGAGAAACATTTGATTCAAAGGAAATGAAAGTTTATGTTATTTTTAAGATTTAATCTCCTGTGGCATTTCAGTTATTTGGAAAAGCGAACCACATGTTCGCTTTTCCAACCAACTGAAATATTACAGACAAGTTAATCTAAACATACATGATGGACTATTTAGGGGCTAAACTATTTCCAGACCATAACAGCATTGAATTCCTTACAGGATTTGACTGGAGACATAAGAGTTTGGATCTTTGGTTGTGCCTACACAAATGACAACAGAATCGTTACATTTATTTTTAATTACTGAGAACTGTTATTGTGAATGTGAATTGTGTTATTCCATTATTTTAAATAAATTCAACTTTGTCAATTCTGATGTTGTTCTACATACTACGTTATTTAAAATTTATTTTTTGTCAAACCTTCAAAAAGTTTTTTGCAGTTATTTCATTAAATGATAGATAATAATTCTACATTTACAGGTAGAGCAGTGGAGTTTAAATTAGAGGGTGCTTGATTAATTTTCAGTTTCAAAATGTTTTATTGACAATTGTCCTGTCACAATTTTTCTGACGCAGATGATTTCAAAATTTATTTTAAATATAATTTTTTAAATTTTTTCAAAATATTTCAACAAAACCATGTCATGTTACCCCTCTTTGGAATGAGCTCGACGAGCTCGTTCCAAAGAGGGTCACATGATATGGTTTTGTTGATATTTTTCGAAAAATAATATTTTTTCAGCTGCTGAATTTGCATGTTACGCGAGCGGATGCGGGCGATTCATTGGGTAAAGGGTTAATCCTTTACACACCATAACTGCTAAATATTCAAGTTCAATTCACCAAATTGCCATTCAGATTTTATTACATTTTCACCTTTGTCTCAAAAACAGCTTTTGACCTCTCATTGGAATGAGCACATTGAGTGTTTCTGTTATTCATTTTCCTCCATGGAGGCCATTGTCTTAGTTTATTTAGTGGTTCGTTATTGTTATGAGTATGAATGGCTTCCAACAGTAAGGGGTGTGTTTGGAGGGTGTATTTGATTCAATGGGAGTATATCAAATGACAGAAAATGACCCGAAAATGACTGAACTTACCGAAACGGACCTGGTAAGGCTGTCATCTTAGATGGATGTATGTCCTGATGGTCTTCAATTCAGTGAGAGTATTTTTGCTGGTTCAAATTCCTTCTGAATCCACTTTTCTATCTATTCTAGATCGCATTGTGGCTACCATGTTCTGTCTATTTCCAGGTCCTCTTAGCTATCTTCTATCCTGAGCTCTGCCCCCTGAATGAGTTTCAGAATGTCCAATTTGATTGCACCATTTATCTAAGTCTGTGTATTCTCAGTTCATAACGTGTGGTTTCCTTCTAGTCTAATGATCCGAAAAGCAATGAGAGTAATTGCTTTTACAACTCTCTGGTCCATTTCAGAGAAAAGGGATTCCACAAGCAGACACTAGAATGACAACATGTGAAAGAAGTATTCCCTAGGCTCCAAGATAGCCCTTGGCTTTTATGTCCAATCTCTTGCAAATATCAGTTTGTGATTGGCTTCCACTTCCATTATTACCACTACTATGACTACTGGACCCTGTCATTACCTGATTACTGCTTTGTGTTTTGTTTCATTGCCAGTCTTGTGGTTGTCTTACATCTGAACTAAAAACAGGGAAAAACTCAAGCATTACTTGTATGACTGTTCGACTCATCTGAGTAAAGGGATTCTACAGCCATAGTTAAATCTTAGTAAGGGATTCCACAAGTGGAATTCCTCTGAACATGAGTCTGAGGATATAACGACTTGAGGTTAGACCTTAATGAAGTATTTCCCCATAGCCTCAAGATTATGAAAATGGGGTTCTATTGACCAAAGAAAGTGATTCCATAAGTGGGATTCCTGTTAATGTGGGAATGGTGGTTGATGGAATTACTTTCCCTGCATGAGGATATACAGGGTTAGACCTGAATGAGTTTTTCCACGTAGCCCTCATATTGCGAAAATGAGATTATATAGCCTCAGAATGACGACAGAAAGGGACTCCGTAAGTTGAATTCTTCTCAGCATGGGACTTGTGATCAAAGGAATCCCTTTTCCACCGTTTGGGATATGAGGTTAGACCTACATGAGGTATTTCCTCACTACCCTCCTACGATAAAAATGGAATTATTTAACTGCAGACTGACCATAGAGAATTCCCTAAGTGGGATGTCTGTAAGCGTGGGACTAGTGATCGATGGAATCCATAATTAACATATGGGCTTTGGGGTTCACGAGGTTAGACCCCAATGGGGTATTTCGTCATAGCCCCTGCCTCACTCCCTTCCACGCGACAAAAAGGGGATACCATAGCGACAGACTAATCATCGAAAAGGATACCATATTTTAAATGAAATTCCAAGCCAGTTGCTTTGGCACAGATCCCTAGGATATAAAAAGGGACCGATATCTCGACCATAGTCGTTTGGGTTTTTTGGAACAGTGATGACTTCTCATCAAACTTAGATGCAGAGGTGAAAATCCCTCGATCATTTAAAGCGCAGGCTACTTCACGTATGAACCATCCATGAAGCAAGGAACCTTCAGTGTTCAGCTGTGTAAAGATGTTTAATAGGAGACGCAATCTAAGAAGGCACGAGATGATTTATTCTATGCTCCTCAGCGAAATAGACCAGTAGAACTACCTCACTTAAACGGAAGAAAATGCAAGGATCCACGCAGAATCCCGTGGATCTCAAAGTGTCGAAAGGAAATACACTACAGCTCGAGCCAGAGTTCGAGCATAATACAACCAGGGAGGAAGAACCAAACCAAGGAAAGAAACAATACGGCAAGAAATCTAATATAAAAAGTATGTATTTGTCAAATCAAAACCATTAGGACATTTTCAAGGATAACGCCACACAACGCAGACCCAAACGAAGGGGCTGTCTGTGGCCTGAAGAGAAACGAAAGAGATGCTAGAACCAAGAATCGCGAATAAACTCAAGAAGGTTCGTCAATACACTCGCACACTAAACAGATAGAGATTTTGAATGACAAAGTTTCACACCCAGTATCGATCATTGAAGACGGACTAGAAGAAGAATACTGAGCAGAACAAAAGATCGACGACTTCACATATTGGAGGTTACAGAGAAGATCAACTCAAAGACCACAGATAAGATTGAAGTGAACAAAGACTGAACTATAATAAACACCGAACAGAACTAGCCATCGGGGGCGTAAATTCTGTGATGTGGGGGTGTAAAACCCCAAACTCTCTCGATCGTAGGTTCCGTCGGGCAGATGTTGGGCAAGAAATTATGAAATACCAAGTTGGGCAGACATCCTTGCTTGCCTGACGAAGATATGCACACGCTTTGGAGTACTCATTTGGGCAAAATCTCTTGCTTACAAAAATATACATAGAAAGTGCAATAAATGCCCGACTCGGTATATCGTTAAACAAATATGACAAACTTCTAAATTGCAGTCCTCAATTCAAAGTTGTAGGAGGAATCCTATCTTCAAAGACAAATGTCATATATGTTGAAAAACAATGATTTTGTACGAGGGTACGGTACTCTAGAAATTATTTCACCTCTTGTATCTTTAAAATACAGAATTTTATCGATGGAAAGTATATTTGTAGCGTATAAGTCTTCGATAAAAAACAATTCGGTATGTTCTAAATAGTTGGGCGATATGACTGAGTCGTCGGGCTCCGACGTCCTCCCTTCCTAAAAATGGTACGGTCCAACGGTAGTAGTAGAATAATATAGTACCGGAAGTGGAAGTCAGTCACGTGACTGATAGTGGCAGAAGAACGGGCGCAGAAGCCATCCTCTATCTAGGAGTCACGATAACACTGCTTGCATAATGCTTTTCGTATATTTTTCTAGTGCCCAACTTTTGAATCATTTTTGCCAAAGTTGCTTACATTACACTTCAACTTGTAAGACTAGTAAGGAAGCGTACGCATCACCAAAGAGAGACAACTGGGTGTGAAGCAAGCGCAGATAAATGGAGCAATCTTACAGCACGTGTCTACGATTTAGTCGGGGCGAAGCTCGGGACAAGGTCAGATATATCTAACAGTAGCTAGGAATTGATAGAATATGGTATACAAAAAAATATTCTCATTGTATTGAACACACCCCAGGGCATTCTTCCATCTTATAGTAACCAATGGGCATGCAAGATGATCACCTTGTCGGGTCCGTTTCGATAATTTTAATCATTTGGTAATTTGCTGTACTCCCATTGAATCTAACACACCCGCCGTACATAGTACTTGGTATAGCCGAATGCATGATGTTGTGTAGCCAGTATGATATTTCATGTTAGAATCTGAAACATCTACTCCAGAGATGTCTGGTACACGAAAAAATAGGTTTGGTTCGATCCTGTGGAGGGGAGGAGCGCTACCCAACTGCCGGACTAAATGGTCTTCAGGCTATTTCCCTTTAACTTGAAGAAAAAATAAAATTTGAGCATTTCAGTGACAAAAAGCTGAGATTAACTGATCAGCTAAACATTCACACCCCTAAATTAATTTCCGAAGTACAAGGGTTTTACATCTTTCGGGGTGGAAATCTCAAAATCCTCACACCATGCAGAACCATGGTTGTAACGGAGATTCTTACTTGGGACCCACAAGGCAAATCATGGTTTGCTCCAGTGGGTGCCATTTGGGAATTGAGGGATTCCACATCTTAAAGACTGCTAGCTCACAGCAGTTCAATTAGGTTTCACTGAAAACAGGTCGGACCAACATGGACCTGCTTTCACTAGCTCTTACCTTTTTGTTCCCGATGCAGTCAGAAGACTACAGAAATGACCTTTGCATATCCATCTTTCCACCCATACGTCCGAGTTAATCTATCCTGAAAAATAATGGTTAAAGGGTTGAAGCTTTGGGATATGCTTTTTTGACCATTTCGTCATGGTGCACGAGAACCGTCGAAAACAAAATTCCCAAGAGTTATTGCCGTTATTATTATTACTTAAAATGTATTTCGGTGAAAACTTGAATAGATGGGGTGAAAACAGCCCCTTCCACTTCAAAATGTGTGCAACATGAAAATAGTCAGCGGGATTCTTCACGTTCTTTGGACTTTCTGCTTTTATCTATATAGAAAATTTTGCATTTTATGAAGGAGGACACACTTAATAAGATGGCGAAGTAAGCTCACACCACACATTTAACTAAAGAGCAGTGGGGCTATAGTTTAGTTTATGGAGGTGAAACCGTCCAGAATTATATTTTGTAGTACCCCTACCACCCCCCCCCCCCACCACCCCCCCCCCCCCCCACACACCTTTAAATTTGTGAATAATTATCTGAGAGGTGTAATCTCCATTACTCTACTTGAAAACAATCGATATTCATCGTAAATGGATAGTTATGTAGGTAATAAATATTAAAGCGAGAGCTCGTGACGCTGCGAACGTTTGATCACGAACAAACCAAGTCATTGCCCCAGGAAAACATCTCGTCCGAATCTGAGCGTCCATGACGAAGGAAAATCAGATTTGTCCATTTTCACATGAACAGCTCGTTCGGTCGATAAATAAATAAAAGTTATTTATTTACTTATTGGTGGGAGGAGGAGCACACACCGCCACAGTCCCCATCTCATTTACGTCCAAGGCTAGAGTGATAATGCCACCAACATTGGTAAAGTTTTTCCGAGAGGTTTGATGTTTATGACAGTCATAAGAATGTTACTCAGTAACAGCCATAAATTTAGATTGATTTTCAATGGAATGGTAGAATGGAAAATAACTTCCAAGAAAATACAGCTGTTGATGACGCAAGAAGAGTTTCAACATTATCGTTTCCACATGTGAGAAAATGAATCAAAACGGCCGAGTTTCTATGTTTATGTGTACAAGACACCCACACATTACGGTGCAAGGATAAAATTGCGGTTTATTTCATGGTTCAGGTGAGGATGTTTTAGGTACGTAAACACTATACTCTTGTACTTATATTCATCTTCTCTTGCGTCCGAATTGTTTTTTGTCTTTCTTAGGGATTGTTTTGACATTTCAAGCACATGAGAATGAATCTGTGACCCCAGTGCTATTTTCAGGGAGTTTAAACGAGTAAACTTTAATGAGAGGAAATAAAATACAGCTGATTTTATACAGTATTGCTATGGGGTGATCTCAATACACGCATACCCAGTCAAAACTTGGATTCAAAAGCCGCAATATATTTGTTTCTGTTGTGGTACATGACTACATGTACGCCCTGTGGACGTATCAGTCACCACGAAATTATTTTACGACATTTGGGCCCAAGTTTGGACTAATGTACTATGAGTTAAACATTTGGATTTTTTTTAATTTTTATTTATTTATTTTTATTTTTTTATTTTTTTTTTTTTTGTGGGGGGGGGGAGAGGTGCATTACCCATATTACCGCTCCCTGGCTACACATTTGGAGTCTATCAAGATTTCAGAGATAAAATATATGATTTTGCATAATCGGAATTTTTTCAAGAGAAACGAATGAAAATAGAGCATCAGTGATGTTTTCTTGTCTCTTTTTCGACTGGCGAAATTTTGCCGCATTGTGAAGAGAAATGCGAACAGAGGAATGGCATTGTCCGCTAAATCCATTGTCCGCTATGACCGCATCAAACACTTAAGACACACACTGACACACACAGTCGGCCAAAAGGTAAGGTCTGCCGTGCCGAAATCGGGCTGTTGGAGACCCAGAATGAACAATAATTATTGGCACGACTACAATAAGTGTATTTTATTCATCCGCAAATACATTTTCAAAAAGCCTCGATTTCTTTCTTGTGCCATCACGTTCGGAACAAATCAGATTCACTACCGCCCCATCTCAATTGGTCATCTTCGTGACGCCCCAGCGTGTGGTGAGTTTTTGGGGTTAAGGGTGTGGGTGGGTGAGGAGTGTTATGTCCATTTGTGGAGCCTCCTGTAACTGAATACTGATAGCTTTAGTGTTTATTGATATATTCTGAAAATAGAGGATACAATATTTTCCAACAAAGTACTATTAATGGGTACGTGCCGTGTGGAGGCTCGCCCATATCTCCAAGAAACATTATAAAAGCTCACACGCGCGAGCTCGCGTGCGTCTTCGGAGATAGGGCTTTTGCGTGTGTGAGGATATCCCAGGGCGTTTGCGTGTGTGACGTTTGTACTAAGGCGTACTGCACGTCGATGGTGCACCTGTCTTCAACCAATGCTAACCCTGCTTGTGTGGAGTTGGTATGTTGGGGAGCTGACAGTTGCTCGCCGTTGCTCGGTGGTTCTCTCCGGGTACTCCGGCTTCCTCCACCCGTAAAACTGTCACGGTCATGGTTAGCCATTGTGCAGAAATATGTGACCTCAAACACCAATAAATAAATAATATAATCTAGAGAATGGATGAATCCGCTGTCTTGTTCAAAGAAAATGTAAATTTAACATTCAAATAGAGATTTAGTGGCTACTGTCTTTCACTCTTACTCTCTCCTAATCCTTCCGCCACCCAACCCCCTCCCGCTGATGTGGGAGGTAGATAGTAGGTGGTTACAGCCTTGTTTGTCGGTAAACGTGATAGGCCAAATGCAAATTGTATTTAGACATTTAGATGTTAAAAGAGAAAATATGGGATACGCACGTCCCCATTTCCGCCTACCGACGGTTATGACTGTACCCATTTACTTCTACTTTGTTTAACCCTTTACCTAACATGAAAAGCAGACGACACTTGCAAAAAAAATTCTTGAATAACTCATTTTTTTCATTTTTTGTCTCAAAAACATAGGTTATGACCCCTCGTTGGAACGAGCTCGACGAGCTCGTTCCAACGAGGGGTCATAACCTATGTTTTTGAGACAAAAAATGAAAATATGTTGAAAATTAATTGGCGATTTTAGAGAATAGCGCTGGCCGGTTTTGGCCGTTACGTTGGGTAAAGGGTTAACCCTTTACACAGCAAGATCAGAGGACTACACATGCAACATGTTTTACAGAAGAACTGAAAGTTTTAATATTTTTCCAGCCAAAACGTAGCCTATGACAACTCAATGCAAACGAGCTCATTCCAACGAGGGACATTGAGCTACGTTTTGGGTGCCAAAATTAAAATCTGATCAGCAGTTTTTTTAATATCACTGCAGGAAAGGATATAACTTTTCTTGGGTATAAAAGGGTTAATTAAGCATCTGGGGAGATGATGATACTTTAGTAGACTATCGTAACAGTTCAAGGTGATTTTTCTTTCTTTTCAAATGTAGGTATACGTATAAACCGTGTCACCAGGAGAGTGATTACAGCATCACTTTGGCTTGTGAATACGCCATGACAGACATGTGGATCGTGGTCGTTCTGCTTTCAGTGTTACCAAGATCCGGTAACGGTAAGCTGCTATAGGATACTCAATGCATTTTTTTTTTTTTTTAAAAAGTCGGTATACTTTCTTCTAAAACAGTTTTCCACACCAGTAAATTGAACAAGATGGGCTATTACGGAGCCCTTTCCAAATGGGGCGAACGTCCGATTCGTTAGTTCACAGTTTCAAAAGAATCAGGGCGGCCGTTTTTGTTTCATTCGTCTTCATTATTAGACCTACGACAAATGATATGAATGTGCACTCGGATTACTTTTGGAGTTGTCAGGTCTCTTCATAACAGAAATAGAAGGAGTTTTCATAAAAAGCTCTGGGCGACAAGCGAGCAGTTCTGCTGGCAAGCATAAGGAAGCCTGCTCATTGTAACGATTTCTGAACCTATAATAAACGGGGAATCGACTAGTTGAAAACCTTAGATGTTCCATTGGGTTTAGTGCAGAAGCGGACTGGCCAAATGGTCCACCGGGAAACTTCCCGGTGGACTTCCCGGTGGGCCGCCTATTGGGGGTACCCATGGAGCCCCACAATTTATGCAGCCCAACACCTGTGGTGTATGAAATTTCGTGAAAAGGATCCAACAGGCGAAATGGATCTGATTACATAGACTGCCAGTATACCGAAATGCCATCTATGTGGACTGCCACTGGCAGTCTACATAGAGGCATTTCGATATAAACTACCAGCCGTCTATTCTGCATTTGAAAAATCAAAACTTTCTCCCATTGGGTCGAACTATGGTCAGCTCGATGGTGCAACCATTTGTCTGAATGAGCGGCGAAGATGATATAATTAATGTCATCGGATTGTCCTCTTATGTGGACTGCAGTTGATTGCTCAGCTGCTGCTTTGCAGCGGGGTTTTTTTTCAGTTCTAAAAATCAAAATTTTCTACGCGTCCGGGGCCACCTTGGTGCATTTCCCAGTAACTCTTCTTGGCCCAGACCGACCCTTATTTAGTGAGATAGGATAAGATCTAACCTTAAGAATCAATTTCATTGAACATATGGTCCTGCAAAGCTTCGACATTCGGTTCGATTCGGAGTCTTCCAGGTGATTCGATTCGATTCTAGTCGCGGTGATTTGGCCATTCTTGATTCGACGATGTATTCTTAACGTCGAATTGATTGTCTCCCTCCCCTAGAACTCCTCTGTCTTCAGGTATCCTATGTGGGAGACCAGACATGGGCGAACAGGGCCAAAAAAAGTTACCGGGGAATGCATCAAGGGAGCCCCAAGACCCAGAGAAAATTTTGATTTTGCGAACTGAACGAACGCAGCTTCCTTGCATCTCAACGAACAATAGCAGTCCACATAGATAACATTTCGATGTTGTTTTTTTTTTTTTTTTGTATCATCTTCAGTGATCATAGTTCGGCCCAATCGGAGAAAATTTTGATTTTTGAAATTGAAGGAATGCTGCCCCCTTTCACGTGAGCGATCAGTGGCAGACTAGACTGCTGGTATATCGAAATGTCCTCTATGTGGACTGCCAATCTACATAGAGAATATTTCGATATACCGGCAGTCTGTGCAATCAAATCCATTTCGCCTTTTGGTCATTTCCACGACATGTCAACGTGCTAACAGGTGTGGGCTGCATCAATTTTGGGGGCCCCAGGGGGAACCCAGTAGGGGTCTCACCGGGAGTATTCCCAGCGGCTAGATGGCAGGAGAAAAGTTCAAAGGGAGATTCGTCCCCGAAACAGTTTTTATTTCGATTCTGAAATATCAGTGACAATTAAGCACTTGAGTCAGCCCTTCAGATTGGACTAATTAGGAGACATCGCACACTTGTCAAGTCAGATTCAGTTCAGCCCCATTCAAGAAAGTATTTTGTAATACTGTCTGCCTGAAATTCTGTTTTTGGAACGTGACAACCGTTACTTATTCCCAGTTCCTTATTCATCGTTCGTTATCAACCGATTTTATCGGTTGATAACGAATGCTGAATAAGGAACTGGAATAAATAACGGTTGTCACGTCAGTTTCTGTTTTTCGTTTTCTCTGGGCTGTATTGAGACCTTAGAATACGATAGGGCCTCATTCTAACTTTGATCACTTTTTATAGAATTTATCAGCATTCCCCATGTTTGGTCACGTGGAGTGGGCTTCACGTCACACTTGTTTCCAAAACAATAAACACGTATGGAGCGAAATGGGGAGCAAATGATTGCGGTTACGGTCAATCGCTGCATATGTCATACATTTTCTTTAGTATAACTCTACTATGCAAACACCGATGACACAGGTATTGACAATACTTTATTTATTTCAATGCATTTCGAATGTTGCACTTTCGAAATGGTTGCTCAGCAGCGTTTTGCACAACAACGAAGATATTCAAGTCGATTTCGACTGAACGCATTCATATTTTAATGTGTTCTGAGCCAAATGTTTTGTTTTCAATTTGGATTTACCATATTAGTAATAATCTTCCAATTGATAGGTACCATAAAAGTAAATTTTAACACACGTGATAGCGCGTAATATACTAATATCTGTTTATCTGACGTTGAATCAAGTTTAACTCCGCCAGTAATTTTCTTCAAGTTACCAGGATTGTTTGTGCATGTTAGTTAATCCACGTGTGATCTGTTAATGGTTTGTTTTGGAAACAAGGTCACGTACGCCTTCACGTGACCCGACACGGTGAATGCTGATCTTCTCTATTGCAACAGAACAGGTGTCTAACATTCAGCATCTGGGTAAACTCAAAGTCACATTGTAAGTTCCTTCGCAGCTGTTTCTCGGCAAGTCATGGCTGCTTATATAAGCAGCCAAGATTTCTCTAAAAACAACTTTATCGATTGATAACGTCCCCGCGGGAACTCCGAAAAGTGAAGCAGTGCCTGTTCACTGCGGTAAACAGGTTCTGTTTTACTGGTAAAATAGGATCCTGTCACCAGTGCTTGGGAGGTGCAAACCCTCTCTAAAATGGGCAACATGGCTTATTAACGCTCACACTTGGTCTTGAGTTGATACTCATGTTGTGGTCATGATTAGCCATTGTGCAAAAATATGTGAACTTAAACACCAATAAATAAATAATAAATAGATTGATAACGAATGTCGAATAAGGAACTGGGAATAAGTAACGGTTGTCACGTTCGTTAAATTGTGTGGTTTAGTCATGTTTGTTGTACGGGTGCATAGTTTAGGCAGGTTTGTTCTCTGTAAACTTCGAGTTGTCACATCCATAGTAACTGTTACTGCGAGACGGTTATGACAAAGAAACCTGCATGTTTCCCATCCACAGGTCATGAAGGACAGGTGGGGTGGATGTTTCAGAGTAGGGCTGTACGATATTCAAAACTGAATACCGGTATCGATATTCAAAAAAATGCCGCGGTATATCGAAAACTGTTCAGATATATGAACATAAGTACCACAATCGAGACTCGAGGCATCACAGTCGGAACGAATTAGCAAGCCTTGATGGTGCGGTTCGAAACACCTTTACCCAACGCAGACGATATCAAAAATTATTATTTTCAAATTAATTTATCAGATTTTCTCTAAAGATTTCAACAAAACTATATCATGTGACCCCTCATTGGAACGCGCTCAACGAGCTCGTTCCAATGAGGGGTCACATGATATAGTTTTGTTGACATTTTTGAAAATTATTTTTTCAACTGCTGAATTTGTATATTACGAGGGCACAAGCAGACGGTTCCTTGGATAAAGGGATAATATTATTCATTCGGGGCTACAGTTAAAAACTCAAGACATCTTGAAAATTAAATTGTGGGTAAATAAATAATGACGATAAACCGATATTTTTGTAATTACACCGGTATTCAATCGATATTGGTTTGAATACCGGCATATATCGGTTTATCGATATACCGTGCAGCCCTAGTTTAGAGGCCTCCATGTTGTGCGCATTACTACATTGTTGAACATGAATAGCTTATAAAGCGTAAACCATATGCACCATGTAAGGTTTGTAGCAAGTGATTTTTATATCACTTTTTACATCACTCGAGATATGGTCCAGCCCTGTAGATGTGTCGAGAAAAGTTCAAGGTACACAGGACGACATGATGGCAGCGGTTGGGTGAAAGAAACATAGAACGGCCAATGAATGTCACGAAACCGTCCGAAATCACACATTACTGTTTTGTGTCTCACTCTGTCAGTCCTGATTTCCTTGTGCCCAAGCCAGAAAATAAACAGATTGTCATCTGCAACATGAGGTCCCCAGCGGGAGAATTTAGTGATGCTACCCTGCATAGCAGGGTAGCATCACTAAATTTACCCTCTGTGAATCTCAATCTGAATCAGGTTCTCAAAACTAAACAGAAAGAGGCACCCAGAGGATAAATTGGCCCACTGTATGGGATAGCATCATCAAATTCACCCTCTGGGGACCTCATTCTGCAAATGTCAGACTGCTTATTTTCTGGCCTGCTTGTGACATTTGTCGTGCAGTTTTTGTATTGCGATGATTTTAGTGCTGATTCATGGAACACTTTCAGAGAATAAATAGACTTACATGATTAGCCGTGAATCCGTTGTAATCGGAGTTCTCGATATTGGGTGGAATGCGCGACAGTGAGTCGTCTCCGTGGACGTCTCAGACGTCATCAGTTTTTGTACCAGAATCTGTGGTTGAATCTTGTAACTTTTTGGACGTGCTGAGGAGGCCCCAGAAGCGGACTGGCCATACGATTCACCGGGAAAATTCCCGCTGCCCCCACCCCTCCCTCTGGTGCCCCAAATTGATGCAGCCCAACACGTTTTGGTGCATGAAATTTTGTGAAAATGACCAACAGGTGAAATGGATCTGATTGCATAGAATGCCAGTATACCGAAATGCTCTCTATGCGGACTGCCAATGGCAGTCCACATAGAAAGCATTTCAGAATATACCGGCAGTTTAGTCTGCATTTGATCGCTCTGTCAGTTTGAAAAATCAAATTTTTCTCCCATTTGATCGAACTATGGTCGGCTCATTTTTTCCGGATGAGTCACTAAGATGGTATAAATGTGCCATCAAAATGTCCTCTGTGTGGATTGCAATTGATCGCTCAGATGCATGGAAGCAGCGTTCTTTCAGTTCGAAAAAGCAAACTTTTCTCCATGTTCAAAGGGGGGGGGGGGGGGGGGGGCTGTGGTTGGGGGTGGCTCTTGGTGCATTTCTTGGCCCAGTCCGCCCTGTTGCGTATTTAGACATTTCGGTTGTTGAATGTGGCTGATCAGGTTGGTCAGGATTGCCATGTTGTCATCACCCTCTCCTCTCCACACTGTAATAGTTGGGATGTCCCAGGTCATTTTGAACTTGCGCTATGATGTATGTGAATGGGGAAGATGGTAGTGTAAGACGAATCCTTTTTATATTTGGATCTGTGGCAGTGGTCCCTTGGCGATAGCGCATCACAGAATTCTCAAAGAGGGTGCTGTGAAAGTCACCATTACACTGAAGAGAGGTGTTCCTTTCTGGAGGAAGGGATGTGGTCACACTTTGGGTTGAAGTGGTCCTCTGTTGACCCTGAACTCCTCATACTTATTGTTGTTGGTGAAGTCAGTGAAGGCGACCCGGTGTGTTTGCAAGAGTCATGTGTTCTGTGTATGTATTGGCAGAGTGGCAGGAGAAGATAATGGATGGCTAAGATGTGGAGTCAAGTTTAGAGATAGCTAAAATGTACGCTCTGGGTGGTGAGTTGCAAAGTGTGGAAAGTATGTCTGTCTTAAATCATCAGTCCCGTTCATCCGTTTGTGGCGGCCCATGTAGTGGCCCATCCTTTGAGTAAATAAGGAGTCCGTGCCCCCCCCCCCCCCTTCCTACTAATTAACAATAAAAAGATAATTTTCGCCTAAATTCTCCCTCTCTGTCTTTCTCTGTTTGTCTCTCTGTCTCTCTCTATCTCTCTATCTCTCAACTCTTTCTGGAAAAAGTTGCAGGCGCACGCCCCTATGTGCCCCCCCCCCCTCCCCGTTCCTACATTCCTCTTAAATCTATATAGTCGTACCTACTGTTTTTGAGTTCCAGAATTATCTCATGAGCAGCATTTGACATTTGTTATCAACCGAGTTTATGGATCCAGAACAATATGTGTTCGCCACTACCGCTCTCGTATAAGGTAACGTATAATGCAATCTGTTATTAAGAGAAGTGCTTCCAAGAGAATGTTTGCAGGGTGGGGATAGGGCTGTCGCGATTTTTTAATTTAGAAATCGATTAATCGTCGCAAATAATTGATAATAATCGATTAATCGTACCTAGATGACCCCCCTCTCCCTCTCTCTGAAGTCGATAAAAAATAAAGTTCAAGTCAGTTGACCTATCTCCGGTAAACAACGAAGACGATCCTCTTTTAGGTACATTCAAAGCTTTGATGTTCTGAACTTTTGAACCGTCAGTGTAATAATCAAGACCGGTCGGCAGTTGCGAACTTCGCAACTGCCGACCGGTCTTGATTATTACACTGAGGGTTCAAAAGTTCAGAACATCAATGCTTTGATGAATGTACCTGAAAGACAAATGCTTCCAACGGCTTCTTGGGGGTTAACATCGATGTTCTTAACTCTTTACCTTTAGAAACAATAGTTTTTTTCATCAAATTTTCTTTTAATTATTAAACGTCTAAAGCGGGATACAATTTACCGATTATTCGACAACGAAAAATACTAATCGATTTCGCCGTGACCGATCAACAATCGATTAATCGATTAATCATGACAGTCCTAGGCGGGGAGGAGCAGAGGTGGTAAAGGGCAGAAGCACAATTTTGGAGATAACATGTACTCAGAATACTTTTCTCTACTCTTTGTTTGCAGGATTCTGGTTTTGGTCTTCTAATCGGTGCTACGAGAGAATTGGATGTTTCAGCAATATATCACCTTTCACCAATGCTTTCGGTCAGATTCCACAATCCCCAGAACAGATTAAACCCGAATTCCTTCTTTATACAAGAAATAATCCCGACCGAGAACAGTTCCTGAATCCTACTGACAATAAATCTCTGGAAATATCCAACTTCAACCCAAAAAGAAAAACAAAAATAATTATACATGGTTACATTCATAATGGACGAATACCCTGGGTGAAAGAGATGACCCGTGCAGTATTATCAAAGGTACGACATTGAATTTTTTGTAGTTTTGCACTTTTTTCTCATTTATCGAATGTGGACAAAATATGACTCGGTGTAAAAAGTAACAAATGAGTTTTAAAATACTTACCATTGGCGGTATATCCACTGCACAAAGGCAAGCCCGCCATTTTAAGATTTACTCTGGTGGTGGTGGGGGGGGGGGGGGGGGTGGCAATTAAAGTCCTACTGGAAAAAAGGTGGAGACGTGACAACCGTTACTTACTCCCACTTGCTTATTCGACATTCGTTATCAACCAATACGGTTGTCACCCCCCCCCCCCCCCACCCCCACCCAAAAGGTTCAGGAGGCTGGCTGCTGGGCCGTAGTATAGCAGTCATTTCACTTTGGTGAGAAAGACTGTACCAATGGCTTTTCTTAAAAAACATCAATTTAAAACTAAATTCTTTAACGGACGTAACAACCGTTACTTATTCCCAGTTCCTTATTTGACATTTGTTATCAACCGATTTTGATAACGGTTTGTGGTCTTAGAACAGGTACTTTTACATACAATCAAGAAGAGATCCTATACCTTGCAGTTTTTTTAGTCAAGTCTTGGCTGCCTCTATAGAAAAGCCACTAGACTCAGAACGAATGATGTGTCGTGGAGATATGGAAAATTACACAGACCCTTATTCAAGGGCGCCGGAAGTGGGGGGGGGGGGGGGAATTGCCTACCAATTGCCCGAAGCTGGGGGGGGGGGGGGGGGGGGGGGCAGCACGTGTCTTTTTCGCCAGAAGTGCACTAGTAGAAAAGACTTTGCTTTCCAAGAACTGTAACTGAGAAACTCTCGATTATTCGTTTCTGACGTATTTTACTTGTACCAATGCCAATAGGGGATCAGGTATAATGGCAGAGTTTGATCGATAATCACCAAACAAAGAAGCTGTACAATCGGCGTGGAGATTTCTAAAGTTGTGTATCGTCCCTTGAGTTGAACAAAGTGCCAGGTGTAATGCTTCAGCATTTCAGATGGCACCTTGTTCCTCTCAAGGGACGATATATGTATAATGTCAATAATATTACAATTTATTATGCGTTGTAAACACCCGGCCATAACTCATACCCAGAGTAGAGTGTCCTTTTGATACCTTGCCATCAGGTGCTTCCGATGCCCTTTCGGTCTTATGGGTTAAAAGAGACTGGATACGTTTCCATAACATTTATTGCGCAAACATGTCTTTTAAAATCCCGGTTCTATCAAGATTTTTCTATGTGGGCATTTGCTGGTCTCCTTATCTTCAAATCAGTCGGTCTATTGAGGGCGTGGATGATCTCTCGTCACAAAGTGACAGACCTGCGGACAAGCTCCAGTCTTTAGCTCCTACGTGTCTCGAGTTCAAATAGCCACGAGCATTGTAATTGGACGACAATGTGAGACTATTTTAACTGTGACCGAAGGGTGAGCAGCTTATACGGAGTATTACAGTGACTATTAGTTTGACTCTCCGACTGCTTGTGATCAAATGGCAATTCTGTTTGGGATCAAACGTTCCTAGTGTATTAGGTTGGTAGTATGTATAGCGTCGGGGAGCACCCAGGAACGATATGTGAGTAAATTCAAAGCCCGGTTCAAAATATAGGATAACATTGCGGGTGTGTGATAGCTCAAAAATGTCTTTTACGCCAACGCGTACATAATATTTGCGTAACGGGGGATGACAATTGGCATAATAGTAATATTATTTTTAGTTTTAGTTTTATAACATTAATAATAGTTTAATTACTGTACCATCCATCCTACACTGGCAATTTTCGCTACTTTCCAGTAAGAGAGATATTGCGTGGAGTAGGGCTACTAATCTTAGCCTCTTTGGCTAAATGGATTTAAACGCCTTCCCCATCCGCCTTGCTTAAATGCTTAATATGCCCTTGAATTTATTGTTTATGCATATAGATGGAATGTTAGATGTATACAGATGGGGTGACATTTGTGTTGTGTATGTGTGTGTGTGAGGGGGGGGGGGGGGGTGGTGCTGGGCCGTGTCGTTGCGGTAACTGGTTCTCGTCAGATAAGCTAAGTTAAACAACGTCGAACCCTGTTAGTCCTGGGATGGGTGACCGTCTGAGCGATCGTTCGGACTCCCGCACTTCAGCCCGATTGTCCACATGGGGGCACGATGACGCCGTGTACTAAGGCGTACTGCACGTCGATGGTGCACAAGTCTTCAACCACTCTAACCCTACCTGTGCAGCAGTGCGGAGTTACGATGTTGGGGAGCTGGCAGCTGCTCGTCGTTGCTCGGTGGTTCTCTCCGGGTACTCCGGCTTCCTCCACCCGTAAAACTGTCACCGACACGATATGACCTTGGCTGTTAAAGTGTCGTTAAACCTTAATAAATAAATAAATACATTTTTGTGTGTGGGAGCGTGTGCGCGCGTGAGTGTGTGTGAGGGCGAGTGTGTGTGTGGTCTGGGTGAGAGAGGGAGGGAGGGAGGGAGGGAGAGAGGGAGGGAGGGGAAGGAGGGAGGGAGGATGTGTGTGAGAGGGTGCATGTTTATTTGGTGTTGAGCATATCGATAAGATGATACATAGGCAAGAAGAATTTGCTTTTGTATCTGATACCATCTGATGTGGTGTATAGACGAAAATAAAATCCTATTGAATTGAATTATTTCGGAGTTATTACTTAGTGTGTAATCCTTTGCGTATACGGTTATGTTGGGGTTTGTTCACTAAGTTTAGAATACCCTGGTGTCTGATTGTGTAGTATTGTGAAGGCCTGTACCTATTTTGGTGGTTTGTGGTCAAATGGTTGCAGCTGTCCGAGCAATCACTTTCTTCAACCCTTTACCAGCACGAATAGCAGACTACATTTGCAAAAAAAAATTCTTGAACAACTTAAATATTTTATTTTTGATTTCAAAACCATAGCTTATGACTCCTCATTGGAACGAGGTCAACGAGCCTATTCCAGTGAGTGTTTATAATGTATGTTTTTGTGACAAAAAGTTAGAAAAAAATAAAATTTGAATGTGATTTTTGTGAATGGCATTGGTCAAGTATGGCAGTTTCGTCAGTAAAGTATAATATTGCACCTTGAGTGTAACAAAGCGCCATCTGCAATGCATTAGCATTGCAGATGGTGACTACCTAGTTGCATTCAAGAGACGTTATATACTCATCATCTTCATTTTTTCGTTTTGTAAACCCTCATCGGGGCATCATGGAAAGTATTTGTATCTACGCCTGTATTACTTCATTCTCGATTCATACTTCGTGCTGTGAAATAAAAGTCCTTACATCACTCAGAAAGACTGAATGCGGGACCTGGGATGGAAATCCAAAGAGTCTCATTGCCAAGTGTATCTATGTTTTGTGCTTATCCTTGCAGGACAACGTGAATGTGATAGTTGTAAACTGGGAACGCGGAGCTTTCAAGTTCTACTATGCTAAGGCGGTCGCAAACACTAGAGTAATCGGTGCTCTAACAGCTGAACTGATACAAGCATTGCACAGGAAAACTGGTGCACAGTTCGATACTTTCCATCTGATTGGTCACAGTCTTGGAGCACATGTAGCCGGGTATGCAGGAGAGCGTATCGCGAAACTTGGAAGAATTACAGGTACACCTGTATGGGAAATGTTCAGATCATATTACCAATCATAGTTTTTTGTTTGTTTGTTTGTTTGTTTATTGTGGTTTAACGGCATTATCAACGGCCAGAGTAACATCATATCGGCCAGTCCGGATGGAGGAAGCCGGAGCTCGCAGAGAACCACCGAGCTACTGTGAGAAATTGCTAGGCTCCTCAACTTACTAACTCTTCACAATAAGCGTTAGCAGTGGTTGAAAGCAAGTGCAGTACGCCTTAGTTCACCGTGCCCCATCCCTCCCCAACATGGACTATCGTGATTACGTGTATTGCCCAAGGGCACAACGCAGTTACCGCTGATCAGGATTGACTTTTCGGTTTAAAGTCCAAGCTTCTACTCAGATAAGATAAAAACTAAAATATTAAAAAGATATAAGGAGCACAGGGAAACGTTCTATCAAAGGACTTCTAAGCTGAACCCGCATGTCCATTAACTGAGACTTTGCTTTGCTGAGAATTTAACCAATTACCTAATGTGACTGCCATATCCACATAGAGCCATTTACAAATTTCGCCCTTCAAATGGCCAAATATATTTTCAAATTTTGCCTCCGAAACAGATTTTTGCCAGTTAATAGGCTAAGATTTGTGGGCTAAAAATTAAAAATTTAAATAATTTGAGATTTTTTTCCGAAAGTGTCGTCCGCTAGTTGTGCTAGATAAACAGCTGAGAGTTCTTCTGTCTACACGGAAACTTACTTCACTCCTATTGGGATACACTCCATTAACCCTTTACCCAACGAATCTCTCGCATCCGCCCGCGTAATATGCACATTCAGCAGTTGAAAAAATATTATTTTTCAAACACATTCAACAAAACCATATCATGTGATCCCTCGTTGGAACGAGCTTGAGGGATCACATGGTATGGTTTTGTTGAAATTTTTTGAAAAAATTGAAAAAATGATATTTAAAATAATAAATTTTGATATCGTATGCGTTGGGTAAAGGGTTAAACGCGCAATGGGCCTTGTTCAGTCCTGACAGTCAAACGTCCCTTTTGTTCCAATGTGTTCCATGTGCCTATTGGCACATGGAACACATTGTGACTCAGGGGACTCAATGTCACCGGAAGTGCAATATGTTACACCGCCTCGAAGTATTATTTGATTCTCGTGAGTCTTTCTAGCATTTCAGATCAGATAACTCACATATCAGAGTTATTATTTTCATACTAACACTTCGTCTACAAGAAGCTCAAGCACTTTCATACCGAAGCAACACACGAAATTTAGTTAGTAATACGTAACTACGAAATACTTATTCGTAATGACAGAGTAGTTGTTTACGGATTGCTAATTCGTAATTACGGAGTGATTGTTACGTAATTATGGATTAGTATTTCGTAATTACGGTTATTAACTCTTTACCTAACATGAAAAGCATTTTTTTCATTTTTTTGTCTCAAAAACATAGGTTATGACCCCTCATTGGAACGAGCTCGACGAGCGCGTTCCAATGAGGGGTCATAACCTATGTTTTTGAGACAAAAAATGAAAAAATAATTAAAATTAATAGGCAATTTTTGAGAATAGCGCTGGCCGGTTTTGGCCGTTACGTTGGTTAAAGGGTTAACTAAATTGCATGTGACGCTAAAAATTATGTTCGCGTACTTCCGATAACGCAGGTTGTCCGGATTTTAGTGGGGTTTATATTCTTTTCTGCTTTTTTAACATTTTGAGTGGTTTTGTAGAACTGTAATTGATGTGAAAGCGCAGTGGAGTTTCATCTGAGCAAAAACTAAAATTGTATTAAAAAACATAAAAGATATCAATAACGTTTTAAGGGTCTAACTCTGATACCCTTAAGTTGAAACCTTGCTTGATATATTTTTTGCAGAAGATTTCAAAATGATTTAGTTTAGTTTAAGCCTATATTTATTCGGCTTAAGCCTATAATAGGCCTAACTGCTTTGGGACGTCATGCCGCACCTTCAGGGCGGATGCCAAAGCGTACCGTCTTGTCGGATGAGGCGTATGGTTGTTGTCACCTGTGTTAAGAGAGACGTGAGTTCTCCGTGCATTCAGTATGAAAACTGCCACGGCGTTGGTCTTCCAACATCATACGTGATGTGGCACCACAGAGAGAGAGAGCAACTTATGGAACGCCGTAACTTCCTTATGTGGCGTTTCTTTCAATATATGTGGTTCTTTCCTCAATGCATATGGCGTCTCTTTCGATATATTTAGGCCTATGGTGTTTTCTGCAATATAGTTGGTGCTTCTTTGGGTGTTTTGTTCAACATATATATTGTTATGGTCAGTATATATGGTGCTTTATCCAGTATATCAAATCAAATCTTGGACATTTATTCCATCCTCCACTCACCCCACCCAAAACACACGCATATGCTGTTTTTAGACACTTCAGTGTTCGGCCACAAAGTTTGCACTGCTGGTTGAAGGAAACGACTCGTCCACTCTTTCTTGACCAATGAGAATCCGATACGATGAGTGGTTTTACTTCATCAATAATACACCGAACGAGTATTTTTCTTGAACTGCAAATGTTAAAGTCTTATTATCTTTTGTTTTTATCGTTTTATAAAATATAAATAAATCTGCACAAACTGTCACGTTCAACACATTCTAAAACATGCCCCTGAGACTATTACTCAACATTCTAACAACGATCGATGTGTGTTAACCCTTTGATTTCTGATGGTATATTCCGTGCCAGTTCAGATCCATTAACTGGTAGAGTCTATATTCGTTCCGTGGGGGAAGACCAATCAATATTTTCAACGTGAAGCCTTAGAACTGCAAGTTGAAAATCCGGATTGGTCTGCCAACAAATTCACCGAGCCACTATCTCCGTTATGAATCCAGGTCGTATCAAGCGATCGTCGATCGGAAAAGTGGTCATTCGCTATCAACGGGTTAAGTACTAACTTATTTGAAAAAAGTAAAAAAAGGAATAAAAATGAAAGGACAAGGAAGGCTATCTGTTTTTTTTTGGGGGGGGGGTTTTGTATCGATAGCATCTTTTTAATAACCGGGTACAGTCCCAATTCAAACCTGGACGGTAAAACTAAGTTAAGGGATATCAGGCCCTTAGATTTTCAGAAAATTCGAATTTAGATATTAGGAGTCACAACTGGGCAGCGCAAAATAAAAACATCATACACTGTAATGAGTATAAATGGTACATGTGCCGGGGAGTCCGTGTGCTGTCTCTCGACAGCACGATTTGCACCTGTGTAAACAGACAGTCAGCAAAACTAAATCCACAAAATCGACGTTCCATAGACCTGAACTGATGTAAAAATATCGAAATTTCAACTTTCAAATTTTTCTCGTAATGTAACTAGGAATTTAACCAATACAATCTTGTCAAACAAGATTTAATTTATTAAATTTGCAGTCTGGAATTTTAGGATTTTGACATCAGTGTGCAGATGGTTAATTTACAGACTTGCTGTCCAAGGTTGGGCAAGTATGGTCTGATCTTACTTTCGGGTGTATTCTCAGTTCTGGGGCGATAAAATTCTGAAAAATGTCCGTGTTTCGATTATAATGTAGCATTTTTCTGGATGAATGTTTTTTTTTAGTTTTGATCTGGTATTGCCACACACTTGTCCTCTCTCCGAGAGATTTGGATAGTGTTCCTTGGTCCTTTGCACGGCCTATATCATCTTACAAACAGACACTCCAATTTGACCCCCCACAGCCCCCTAACACAACTCCAGAGCTGGCAACTTTCCAACTAATCATATCAGAAAGTTCAACTTTAGAAAAATCCAATTGCAACCTCACTCGACTCCTCGAGATTGTCTGTAAAGTGAGGTATCGAAGCTGATCGTGTTTCGTCATCGAAATTTCGGGAATGATATACTTTACCAAAGGCATATACTTGGAAGGCAAACTCAATGAAACTGCCTTTCTTTTTTCTTCATTGGTGACACCAATTCCTGAAATTGCTGTTAGGAAAGCACTCCGTGAGAACTTCACAAAAATAAAAGGCTGGTAAAATTTATGGAAAAATACAAAAGAGAACGTTATATTCTTAGATTTACTAAAAAATGGTTAGTGGCTGTAGATGAGGAGTAGTTGCTGTGAATAGATCACCAAATCATTAATAATGCCTGGAGTCCAGTCAATAAAGGCTGTGTAGTATTATGGGCAAGTGTAGGACAAAAGTCTATCGGGCTTTACACTTGTAGGGTTTTTGTGCCCATACCCCATTATGGCATGACTCCAGATCTTTACGATTCTGCAATACTAGTAAGAAACGCAAAAAACATCCATGCAGTTTATCGTAATTTCGGTTCACTGATGATATCCAATCATTGACATTGAGACCCCCCCCCCCCCGCCCCCCCCCCCCACCCTTTACGCGAGGTAAAGATCATAGGCCTACCTTGTCAGCGACGTTCAGAATTTTCAACTTTTGCTTTGCAAACATAGCTTATTACCCCCTCATTGATGGGTATGAAGCTATGTTTTGGAGGCAAAAAAGAATACTTGATTATTCAAATTTGTTTTTGTAAGTGTCGTCTGCTTGCCGCGTATGGTAAAGAGTAAAAGTTTTCTGTAACAACCAATATTGCACAACTGGTGATACTATTGAAGGCATGAGGAAATTTGTTGCTGGTTATGGTTGTTGCTGGTCATGCTTTGCAGGAATTTATGCTTCATTGAAGACGTCAAGTATAGTTTACTAATAGTTTACTGACCCTAAACATTTCTGGCATGTGTTTGTATTGTATTACAGGCCTCGATCCAGCTGGTCCTCTCTTTGTGCACACTGATCCGCGAGTGAGGCTGGACCCAACTGATGCCACATTTGTAGATGTCATCCATACGGACGGAAACACCTTTGGTATGTTACCTTATAATGATATAGATAATCTTCATTTTCGTGACGTACAGAGTGTTCGTGAAAAGACCTCACGTCAACCACGTGAGGTCTTCACAGTTGGAGTAATAAGCTATGCTATGTTTTTTAGGCCAAAAATGCGTTTTCTATGCAGTTAAGTAAAGGATTAAAGGGACTGCACTTGTAATGTTGACACGTTGACGGTTATTGTCTTAAAAAAACGCTATATTGAAGTATAATCTTGAGCAGTTGCATACTGGAATAATACCTTTTCTATTGGAGTGCGAGGCGGAGGGAGCTGGGTCGGCGTAAATACCTTCCACTCTCTAAACTTGAAGTCAAGTTTTAACAACCGATTTAAAAGTTATATTTATTCTCGACCAAATTGAGAGCGGGGACGTGAAAACCGTTACTTATTCCCAGTTCCTTAATCTACATCCGTTATCAGCCAATAAAATCGGTTGATAACGAATGTCGAATAAGGAACTGGGAATAAGTAACGGTTGTCACGTCCGTAGCGAGAGCGCGTGAGGAAATCATTTCAATCTGCAATGGACCAAACGTTAGACTATGGATGTCACGTAAGTATATACTGATCAGTACGACATGCCCTCTTAACCCTTTACCTAACATGAAAAGCAGACGACACTTGCAAAAAATATTCTTGAATAACTAATTTTTTTCATTTTTTGTCTCAAAAACATAGGTTATGACCCCTCATTGGAACGAGCTCGACGAGCTCGTTCCAATGAGGGGTCATAACCTATGTTTTTGAGACAAAAAATGAAAAAAATAATGAAAATTAATTGGCGATTTTTTAGAATAGCGCTGGCCGGTTTTGGCCGTTACGTTGGGTAAAGGGTATGGGTGAGTGGCGGTCGAGGCCGATCTTTCCAACAGACCTAGGCAACGCAAAGCACCACTCTATCTATCATTTTGTATCTGATGCGAACTGCTCAGTAATATCCGGAATGCTGTGCCATAGCCATGGGACAGGGGTGGGATTCCATTCCCCCGAAAATTCCCATAGGCCCACACCCCAAGATATGATTGCGTGAGCGGCAACTAATGTAATTACACATTATATGCTGCATTTAGTTAAAACTAACGATCTATCAAGCCTCGAGGATAGCATCATTTCGATATTATCTTTATAAAAAAATACTTCCGTGAGAAAACCCCTGACTCTCGCCAGTGGGATCAGGTCTTGTCCGATCATCACTAAATTTCAGGTGCAGGTTTGAGGTCATGTCTAGATGAGAACGTCCCATTTTGGTCGCGATCGGCTGCGCGAGTTCGAAACCCGAAAACCTTTAGCATAGTCTACAGGTCGTATTGATGAAGGGATTTCATTGTAACTTTGTAGGATGACTCTGTATAATGTCTAGATGAGAACATCCCATTTTGGGCGTGATCGGTCACTCTGACGGCCACACGGGCACGTGACCTAGATTTGTTTAGCACAGTCTACAGTTGATATTTATGAAGTGATTTTATTGTAACTTGGTAGGATGACTCGGTATGATGTCTAGATGAGACTATCATATTCTGGTCACGATCGGTCAGCCGTTACCGCCGCTTGGACACGTGACCTAGATTCCTTTAGTACTGTCTACAGGTCGTATTTATGAAGGGATTTCATTGTAACTAGGTAGAACGACTAGGTATGGTATCTAGTTATTTCATCCTGTAGCCCTGTTTTGGTTTAGATCGGTCAACCACGAGTGTCGCACGAGTTCGAGTCCAAATTCCTTTATCACAATCTACATCTCTTATTATTCTGGTTGAACGCATAAACTATAGGGTACAGAATTTAACGTTTTGGCAGTTGTCACAATTCTTGTCTTATTTAATAATCCTTTCATGAACATGAAACATCCTTTCTCTTTGTATGATGTCTGGATGAGAAAATCATAGTTTGGTCATGATCTGTCAACTGTGACAGCTGTGTGGGTTCGAATCCTAAAGTCTTTATTTACCACAGTCTACAGGTCGAATTTATGAAGCAATTTCATTGTAACTTGGTAGAATGACCTGGTCTGATGACTAGATGAGAACATCTTGCATGTATTTTGGTCTAAATTGGTCATATTGGCCAACAGAGGGCTGCACGAGCCCTTGCTCTTAAAACCTTTGACACAGCCTACAGGCTGTATTTATGAGATGATTTCATTGCAACTTGGTTAAGTGTCTTCGTGTTGTGATGTCCAGATGAATTTCTGAATGAATGTTCGGATGGTTCAGATCGATCAACCGTGAGGCTGATCAATCTGAACCTACAGGAAGTTTCTTTTTTGGAATGATTTTACTGTAACTTGGTAACTTTGGATGACATACGTTAACTGTGGGGCCACATCAATCCCAGCTTCAATTCTTTAGTACAGCCTACAGCTCAAATTATCCTTTAGGGTACAGAACTTAACATATTCTCAATTATCACAATTCTTCTCTTATTTCACAATCCTTTCATAAACATTGAACATTATTCTTTTCACAAAACAGTACACACAGCCAAGTTAAGCCGTCATTGACACTTTCATTTTCAAAAATAACCACCGAGATGGTCGATATGCGCAGCGACTATGGCGTAGATACAGAGACCAACTGGGGAGCGACGCCTCCCCAGTACCAAACATTTTGTCTGAAATAGTTTGTAACTTCAGTAACCAAACAAACGTCACCGACCATACACTACACAGCTGCTTCGCTCACTATACCTTATACGGGTGAGACCAATCAAAATGTCTTTGGGTGTTTTGTTTTGTTTTGTTTGTTTGTTTGTTTGTTTGTTTTTTTTGTTTTTTTTTTTGGGGGGGGGGGGGGCTGTATGTTTATTTTTTTGTTTTTGTTTTTGTTTTGTTTTTTTTTGGGGGGGGGGGGGAGCGCTTGCTTTTACTTTGCATTTTCTTTCCTTCGCATCATTATATAGTTAGTACCGTTGTGTAGGTTACTGTTTTTAAGGAAACAACAATTTGAGTTCTGCAGCCCTCAATAAATAGCCAGGCCTGAGTGTTTCGTTGGTTTTTTTTTACAGGATTTGGAATTTTTTCTGCAGTCGGAACAATTGATTTCTATCCAAACGGAGGAAAGCAGCAGCCAGGCTGTGGAATGCATTCACTTGGGAGGGCTGTGAACGAACTTACTCGTTTAAAAACTGAAGGTAAGGATTTACGCACAGAATTGTGAAGAAAATCACGAAATTTGTGGAGGATGTTCCATAGATGGATTGAAGAGGGCGGTTTACCCCACTGCATCCCCTATTTTTGTTTTTACAAGCACCGAGACCGGGGCTAAAGGCGGCGAAAGCTCGATAAAAGTGGAGGGGCACAAATTTCCAAGACCACCATGGTTCAGCCCAAAGGTAGGAAAAGTTACAATGGTATATCGGTACATGTACCGTGACACACTACAGTGTCTCGTTTGGGTGAGCATGCCGCGGTGTGGTCACTGTCCTGTCCATTTCTTCTACTTCAATCATCTTCCAACCTGAAGGCTAGCCTTCGGGTTGGAAAATTGTCGAAGTAGAAGAAACGGACCGAAGCGACCGAATGTGGGATTCATTGGCAAAATGTTGTTTGGATTTGCAAATAATATATTACAGGAATGCCTGTATATTAGCACGTTTGCATGCGCCAAAATTAACTCATAGTGTAACCACGTAACATGTCTGTGGAAACAAGTGGATGGGCGCGTGTCCTCTGTGCCCCCCCCCCCCCCCCCCCCCCCCCGGTTTCTCCGCCTCTGCCGGGGATACGCAATAACACATGGATATCTACAACTTTTGGTAACGGATAATTTTGTACGCAGCTACAGCTCCAGTGCGTTTCCCCTGTTGTATGGCCCCCTGGAAATTGGCTTCACTCTTCAAAATTTGAATGAGTTTGTATAAAACTGCGAGAATATTTCGGCTGGTTCGATATATTTCTTCTACGTCAAACCTCTTCCAACCTGAATACTAGCCATCTGGTTGGAATATATGGTTGAAGTAGAAGAAATAGGCCCAACCATGACCCCCATCGTTGCATGCGCACTATTTTATTTATTTTTATCAATATTATTAATATATGTACTTTACTCTAGTTCACCTGTGTTGCCTTTTGCAACACAGGTGTTATACGGGAATTTTTTTCAAAAGCAACTTACATACTGATGCAAGCTCTTAAACCAACAGTCAGCTTTTTAAGCGAATCTGATGCTGTTATGGAACCAGTTTAGTCTAGTCCTTAAATAGTCCATTCCCTATTTTTGATTCAAGCGGATAAAATATTTCAGTTTGAGTTGGAAAAGCGAACCTGGCCGGTTCGCTTTTCCGGCAAACTGAAATATTCTATCTATGTGAATCTAAAAATACCCAAAACATTCATTTTCGTTTAATCAATACAAGAAATGTTTTTCAAGAGGGACTCGAGATTTGATCGAATCTTTGATGACCGTACTCTTTAGACATACTTGTTTTCTAAATATTATCAATGAACACTCACCACATCAATAGTTTTATGATTACGCCGCGTAGATTCACTAACTGAGTTAATATTTTGATGTTTTTAAAGTGAATTAAATACTTATTGATTGAAATATCGATAATTGGGGCACGTCCTCCATGGAAACCCCAAGAAGTGAAGCATTGCTTGTTTAGTGTGGTAAAAAGCGCTGTTTTACTGGTAAAAGAGGACCCAGTCATCAATGCGTGAGTTGGAAGTCCTTTAAAATGGGCAACAAGGTTATAAACGATTTAACAAATTTGACTAAATCTCCATATTGTAGCCATAGTTAGCCATTGTGCAGAACAATGTGACCTAAAACACCAATAAATAAATTCCTGGAGACAGAAAGGTTGTCTGTATATTTTAAAGAATAAAGGGACTTCATATTGAATCAACGGTAGTCTACACGTAAACTCCACGAGACGTTTGTGAACAGACAGTTCATAACAACACCGAATTCTTTATCTAATTCGACTGGTGGCCTGAAAGTTTGATACCGATATAGATGACTGATGACTAGTAAAAAGAGTAGAAATAAAGAAAAATAATAAAAAAAATGCGAAAATGAAGCTCCAGCTGTGACCAGAAGCATTCACTTAATACACAGCCAACTTCAAAGTTACGACTGACTTCTGTCACAGCAGTTACTAATCTTGTTCTTCGTTAAACTCTCGGTTTTGTTTTTATTTTCATCAAACACAGATGTTCAACCATCCCTATGCTAGTTTGTTTTTGTTTGGTTTTTTTGTTATTGTTTTTATTCATCTGTCGTTTTATTCCTCGTTTACTTGGACTGTTATCGTATATGCCCTGCCAGCCAGGATACATACAATTTTTGTAACGTGAATGAAGGTTTTGCATCCAACGATAAACATAAATAGCAGGCGGAATCAATACTAATACTAGATGGTTTTGAAATTGCAAAGCGAATTTCCAGAAATCATTCAACGAAGCCCGGCCAACACTAAGAGGGCGGCCACGCAGCTCTGGCGGCCAACGCCGTTTTTGCTGTCAAGTCTGATCTGTACTGTAATGGCTGTAGGCTTGACACAAGTCGAAAGCGGTATATCTCCCTTTTTGGCGTTGACGTTATTTGCGTTGGAACTTCTGAACATTCGCGTCAATCAAAATACACTAGGCAGTTCCTCAGAACTGCCACTGTTGTGTTGACATGCGAAGTTAGGTCTCCGTAAGTGCTATGGTTATAACCGTACGCGTGACACGAAAAGGGTGTATTTTTTCTCTTCTGGATCATTTGCGTTGCAACTCGAAAAGTGGTGCGTCAATCACAAGGAAACTTGGTAACGGTGGAGAAAAATCACCACCACACCACTAATAGAAGTTTGATCTCTGTAACGGCAATGGTAAGGGGTGTGGTCGTGACAAACGTGCTTCGGTTCCCAAAACTCCATTTGACTAAAAGGGAAGTAGACGTGACATACGTGTTTTGAGTTTTAAAAAAAACACAATTTGACATACGTGTTTTGGGCCACCAAAACGCGATTTGACTTAAAACCGTCGAAAATTAAGTTAAATAAAAAAATCCCAAAACAGTTTACTTTTTTCTTTTTCAAGCTCTACAACGTACTAAAATTTCATGGAAATCGGATGAAGTTTATTTTTGCAACATTGACGTCCGGCCGTCACCGCAACGGCAGCCATTGACGACTTTTTGACCGGCTAAAATCTGCTTGCATTTTTGGATATGGTTTATATTGGAGACTATATTTCCAAAATTTTGAGAAGAGAGTTCAATAGCATGGTCAATATTAAACGACCGTGAAAAATAAGTCAATTTGACATTATTTTGTATAAAGGTTGAATTCCGAAATTATAACAACAGTTACTGTATTGAATGAAGACGTCATCAACATTTTCATGTATGGAATTTCATAGCTGTGTATATTATAAATAGAAAGCTCTAATGAAGGTTTTTATGAATGAATAACTTGTGTGCGCATCTTCTACATTTATGATTCAATGCTGATGAAACTTTGTATACATCATGACAAACATGTGGACATGCGCATATTTCCAAAATGCGTCAATTTTAAATAAATTACGCTTATGAACCGATTTTGGTGAAATTTCTCAAACATGGCCACTGACAAGCTAAAGTACAGTCGTCGTGGACTGGACATAATCCACGCGTGGGCAGTGATGTTTACCAGGTAATAAAAATCATCATCAGCAAAATTTTAAGCATTAAAGCACCGGGTTGTACCCGATGTGTAATTAATTAAATTTTTTGATGATTATTCCTTTAATTAATCTTTGCAATCTAATTTTATTGTGTCCGTGGAAATACTGCCCACTCCGTGGAAGGTGACCTGTCCACCGAATCCGTACTGTGACATGCGCATATTTCAAAATTTATAAGCCGTGGAAATGTCAAATCTCCTCTTGAACTTATATTTAACATGCATGTGGATTTCAAAATGAAATTCTGATATGTGTAACTTCTACATTTACTGACTGATTGTGAAGAAACTTCCCAAACATGCCCACAGCTACATCTATTTATTTATTTATTTATTTATTTATTTATATATTTATTGATGTTTAAGGTCACATATTTATGCACAATGGCTAATCATGACCGTGACAGTTTTATGGGTGGAGGAAGCCGGAGTACCCGGAGAGAACCACCGAGCAACGACGAGCAGCTGCCAGCTCCCCAACATCGTAACTCCGCACTGCAGCACAGGCAGGGTTAGATTGGTTGAAGACATGCGTACCATCGACGTGCAGTACGCCTTAGTACACGGCGTCATCGTGCCCCCACATGGGCAATGGGGGTGAAGTGTCTTGCCCAAGGACACAACGCAGTTGCCGCAGGTAGGATTCGAACCGAGGACCTCTCGGCTTGCAGCCTGCACCTCTACCTACTGAGCCACCGCGCCCCCTCCACAGCTACATCAAGCCTATATTAATACCCCGCCTATAAAACATCCGCTTGCATTGAATACATGAAATGGTGCTAGTCGTGTGGGGGTAGAGCTATCTTTGTTCTCAGACTGGTTCAGCCAACTTACGTGTGCATTACAAAATTCCGATGTGCACAAGTCTCCAAGGTATGATTACATATAGGTTTAACATCCAGACACCAGACATCCATCTCCAGAGGATGTGAATTGATACCATTGATGTCGCTCTGTTGATATTATACCCTGATATACATGATTAAACATTTTACTGCAAATATTCTTTCACTTGTAAAACACAATTTCTGCCATGTTGTTGCACTTTGCATTTCCTCCTCAAATTCCTCACATCCCATCTCGTAACCTTGTCACTCATGTGAGCGCGGTGGCTCAGTGGTAGACTGTTGGACTTCTATGCTAGAGGACCCGACTTCGATCCCCGTCCGGGACGACCCGCTTTGTATCCTTGGGCAAGGCACCTTATCCCGGCTGCCTACATGGGGGCACGATGACGCCGTGTACTAAGGCGTTCTGTACGTCGATGGTGCACATGTCTTCAACCGCTGTAAACCTGCTTGAGCGGAGCATGAACAGCGTTAGAATGTTGAGGAGCTGACAGTTGCTTGTCGATGCTCGGTGGTTCTTTCCGGGTACTCCGGCTTCCTCCATCCGTAAAGCTGTCACGGTCACGATTAGCCATTGTGCTTAAGTATGTGACCTTAAACACCAATAAATAAATAAATGTCACTCGTGTGGCATCTGAGGAATTGAACATGTTTGATTCTTTTCTCTTTTCCAGAGTTTAACAATGAATTTTCGTGTGATCACTTGCGAGCTGTACATTTATTTACATCATCCATCGAAAATCCATGTGAAGCATGTACTTGTTCCAAAAACAATGAGTTTGAATTCGGACCTGATTGTAGAGAAAGGTGTTCTGTTATGGGTTATGATGTAGAGAACTTCGCTTCCCGAGGAGTCTATTACTTGACAACGAAGGCGGCAGCTCCTTATTGTTGTAAGTATGAACGATATAACGCACACCAAGAACCAAAATTTTAATTCTGTAGTCAGTTGTCTGCGGGTTTCTCTTCATGTTTGGATTAAGACCCTTACCCGGGGGCGAAGGAAGCTCCACAGGGCAAGAGAGTGGTGGGGGTTCAGACCCCGGAAAAAAGGCGTTTCCTCGCACTAGAAGCCCCACAATGACATGCCAAAGCATGCATGTCTCTAAGGCCCGATGTTGGGTGTTTGAAAGGAGGTGTCCGCCTCCCATCGGGAAGGAGGCACCTCCTCCCAACTCCCCTATTGAATTTTGAAAGCTCCCAGAACGGATTCGGGGTGTATTTTAGCTTAATTTTGAGAATAAATCATTGAAAAAAAATTGAGTGATGAACCTGGAATGGGCATTGTCTGCCCCCCCCCCTCTCTCTCTCTCTCTCTCTCTCTCCCGTGGCTCGAAGGCAGGGAAGGCATCTGCCCCCTCTGCCCCCGTGCGTCCGGCGTCCATGCTCCTAACCCAAGTATAATAAAAAACTGGCATGCAACTGGCCACATAATTCAAATGTTTACCCCTTCAATAGACAGATGCTTTCTATACCTTTTGGCTGGATTCCGAAATTATTCCACGAGCGAGCAGGGCACAATAAGTTATTCTTCGGATAGGGGTGTATATACATTCCGGTGAGGTTATGGGATGTACTGCCATTGTACGCCAAGCCAGAAAAAAATTACTGTCTCTCTAGACAGATGTAGGATCGAGTACTACTACAATTGCCCAATAAATTGCATGTTCAAAGAACTCCAGATATGACTATCAAAGGATTTTATTAATTCGATGATTTGTGAGTCCTAGCTCTCAGGCCACCAGTCTAATTCCGTAAAGAAACCAATGCTGCTTTGGGCTGTTTTTATCCTTTTCTCGTGAAGTTTGCGCGCAGGCTACCGCTGATGCAGTATGATGTTCATTCACTCACAGCGATATACAAATATTCTTTCGTTCTTGTTATGGTTATTCCAATCAATAAGTATTTAAGTCGCATCGAAAACGTCAAGCTATAAACACAATTAGTGGAACTAGTATTCATTCCTTGTGATAATGTCATCAAAGATTCGGTCAATTCTAGTCTCCATTGACATTTCTTGCACTGAGTCAAAGAAAATGACTGTTTGTAGATTCTGTAGATTCAATCGTCTGGAATATTTCAGTTGGTTGGAAAAACGAATCAGAGTTTCGGTTTTCCGATCAACTGAAATATTACAGACGAATGAATCTAAATATTGGCGATGGACTGTTTAAGGGCTAGACTGGTTCCATGTTGTAATCTTTCAAAATTTGTAATGCCGTGGTAAAAATCGTAGCAGTTAGTCACGGTTCCTCCTGCAACATTGCCGATTGTCATGGTAGGCTGCGATTAGTTTTCAGTCATACGCGTGAATCAAACCATATCGAATTTCGCTGCTCCGGAACTTTCCGATCTAGTCCGCTATTCCTCGTTGCCATTCATTATATTAGTCGTCGATTATGTTCATGTGCGTTTTATTCTTTTCCAATGATTAGCATGTTTACCACAACAGAACTGCAAAACACAAAGGATTTATATGTAGGACATCTCGTGGGCAATATGTCAAAACTTCATCAACAGATAACCAGACATTATGTCGGAGATTTCGAGATATTATGTTGAGATCTTGAGATATTATGTCGAGACCTTGAAATATGTATGTCGAGCTCTCGAGATATAATCTCGGGATGTTATATTGAGATCTCAAAATGAGTATGTTGGAATCTCGAGATGTTATCGCGAGATATTATTTCGAGCTCTCCAGATATTATGTCATGATCTCAAGATATTATGTCGATATCTTGAGATACGTATGTCAAGAACTCGAGATATTATCTCGCGATCTCGATATATTATTTCGAGATCTTCAGATATTATAAGGAGATCTGGAGATATTATGTCGAGATCTCGAGATATCATATCGAGCTTTCGAGATACGTGTGTTGACATCTCCAGATACGTATGTTGAGATGTCGAATTATATGTCGAGATATTATTTCAAGTTCTCGATATATTATGTCGAGATATGTTTGTCGAGATCTCAAGTTATTATCTAGAGTTCTCGACATACTTTTGTCGAGATCTTATTTCAAGATCTTGAGATATTACCTCGAGATATTATACCGAGATCTCCAGATATTATGTCGCGATCTCGAGATATGTCGAGATCTCGAGATATGTCGAGATCTCGAGATGCTTATGTCGAGATCTCGAGTTATTATCTCTGTATCGTGAAATAATATCTCGACATACGCATCTGGAATGTTCGAGATAATACCTCGAGATCTCGACATAATACCTCGAGAATCTTGAAATTTCAAGTTCCATCGCGAGATATTATTTCGAATATTCGAGATATTATGTCGAGATCTCGAGATACGTATGTCGCGATATGTTATTTCGGGATCTCGAGATATTATTTCGAGATATTATGTCGAGATCTCGAGATATCATGTCGAAATACGTGTGGACATCTCGCGATATTTTCCCTATATCTTGAGATATTATTTCAAGATCTCAAGATATTATGTCGAGATCTCATGATATAATGCCGATATCTCGAGATACGTATGTCGACATCTCGAGATACATGTGTCGAGATCTTGGGATATTATCGCGAGTTGTTATTTCAGGATCTCAAGATATTATCTCGCGATCTCGATTCTCGAGATAAAAACAGTTCTATGTCATACATCAGCCATCGTGCACACATAAAGGAAAGTCTATTTTAAACTGTTTGAGTCTTGGAGCTGAGCTTATTGTGATGTGGGGGGGGGGGGGGGGGGGTCGGAGGTGATTCCGATTCGGTTCCGATTTTTGCAGCAAACTGGGAAACCGAACCGCAAGACCCATTAAAACCCGTCGAACGGTTTTACTATGTTCGCGCCTAAACTGATCAAACTATCATCCTGGGATGGAACTGAACTAGTGCTCACTATGGATTCTGGACACTTTATTTAACCGGCAAAGGGGCAGAGAATTTGTCGTGTTCTCATTGTCACATTTTCTCCCTTATTGACTCGTCTACTGGGCGAGTCAATAAGGGAGAATATGTGCCAATGGGAACACAATATATACTGTCCAAAACAAGTTAACCCCCCCCCCTCCTCCATAATACCTGTGGGTGGGTATACGAATATCTCATATTGTGACGTTCTGCATTCCTCTATCGGATCGGGCATACATCCTTAAAACAAGTGAATATTTGCTGGCTATTGACCACTTCACTGCCGTGTGCTTATAGAGAAATGAGACAACATCACAGTGAGAGAAATTCGGAAGATCATGGACAGCATGACACGCCGATTAACCCTTTACCCATCGTAACGGCCAAAACCGGCCAGCGCTAATCTCAAAAATCTCCAATTAATTTTCATTATTTTTTTCGTCGAGCTCGTTCCAACGAGGAGTCATAACCTATGTTTTTGAGACAAAAAAAATGAGTTATTCAAGAATTTTGTTTGCAAGTGTCGTCTGCTTTTCATGTTAGGTAAAGGGTTAAGATGTGTTAGATATTCTCGAGGCTGTTCCACCAGGTACTGAACAACGTGACGTTTTTTAACGTCGTGATGACGTCCGCGGTGCCTAATATTCATTCAATAAAAAAGAAAACTCAAGAAACCCTTGCTTCACTAATAAGGCATATTTCCCCTACTGCAAATAGCGGGTTTTCTCGGGAGAATTTACCCATTTACTGTATACCCAATGGTATTATGGGAAGGGGGGGGGGAGGGGGAGGAGCATAACTTTTTTTGGACAGTATAGATTAGATGAACTTCATTCATTTGTTATCCTAGTTTATGTTTTTCCTGACTCAATGGGCTTAGTAACTGATCCCGTAGAACCCCTAAGAATGATAAAAAGATAGTTAAACTAGGCCGAACCCAATGGAGATACTTACAGACAGGGCTTTATGTAGTGAGTGGTGTCGTAAAAACTATTGCGGATTTTTTTCCAGGTTAAGGAGAGTGAAGTGTTATTAACTATGTTTTCAACACAGAAAAAACTTAATCGAAACCGCGATATGTTCCTGAAACTGACCCAAAACCGAATGTGAAAAACTTAAACCTCCCAACTCCATGTTTGACACAATATAGCCCTGTTTGTTGAAAGTGTCGTTCACTCTCTAAAACAATCAAACGAATCTGAAATTCTTTGTTTCTAAGTCACGTTGCATTGGGTCGATGTTGGCATCTTCAGTAACATCATTTGAGTACCGGAAAAAGATTGTGTGTTCTCTTCGGTCTTCGGGGCCCTCCTGCCAGCGGAGCTGGGTTTGAGTACCGGAAAAAAAACTTTAAGTTGTTACTGTAATCTCTCTCTCTCTCTCTCTCTCTCTCTCTCTCTCTCTCTCTTTCTCTCTCTGTCTCTCTCTCTGTCTGTCTGTCTGTCTCTCTGTCTGTCTGTCTGTCTGTACTTACGAGAGATACATTGTGGGTCTATTATTACGTACAATCGACAATTCCGAGATTTTTTGACGTTGTGGGGTTAACCCCACAAATCAGTTGTGTTCTCTGCGCATAATAAGACGTTGTGAGTCGTTTAAAAGCGAAGAGAAAAGTCCGTCCGTCCGTCCGTCCGTCCGTCCGTCCGTCCGTCCGTCCGTCCGTCCGTCCGTCCGTCCGTCCGTCCGTGCCAACATTGGGGGTTTAGGGGATATTATTATTAGGGGCTACCTCCAAATTAAGGTAGTGTTAGGGCTAGGAGTGGAGTGGGGTTAGGGTTAGGGGTAGCCCCAGAGTAGGGCTTAAAGTTGGGGAGGCTTAGGTCCCGGGGGTTAGGGTTGGGGTCAGGGTGGGGTTTTAGTTTTAGTAGCCCCTAAACCAAAAAATAGCTCCTAATCCTATTGGTTTGGCTAGGGTGGTGTTGGGTCAGGGGTGGGGTGGGGGTTAGGGGTAGGGGTAGCCCCAGAGTAGGGCTTAAGGTTGGGGGTTAGGTCCCGGGGGTGGGTGGGGGTTAGGGTCTGGGGTGTGCTTTTAGGGTTTAGGGTCAGGGTGGGGTAGAGTTAGGGTTAGGGTGTGGTTTTTGGGTGGAGGGGTGGGGTTAGGGTTAAATATAAGTTCTAGGGTTTTGGGTTGGGGTTCTGGGTAAAATAAGGTTTTGGACATACAAAATGTTTTTTTGGTAGCCCATAAACCCGAAATGTTGGAGCATCCGTCCGTCCGTCCGTCCGTCCGTCCGTCCGTCCGGGCCAACTAAACCTGTTTAGGAGCTATTAGTTTCAGGAGGTTAGTCGAAATTAGGGTAGTATTAGGGTTAGGAGAGGGGTGGGGTTAGGGGTAGCCCCAGGGCAGGGCTAAATGTTGGAGGGGTTAGGACCCAGGAGGTGGGGGTTGGGTCAGGGGTGGGGTTTTAGTTTTTATAGCCCCTAAACCAAAAAATAACCCCTAATCCTTTTGGTCTGGCTAGGGTGGGGTTAGGGTCAGGGGTGGGGTGGGGTGGGGTTAGGGGTAGGGGTAGCCCCAGAGTAGATCTTAAGGTTGGGGAGGGTTAGGTCCCAGGGGGTGTGGGTTAGGGTCAGGGGTGGGGTTTTAGGGTTTAGGGTCAGGGTAGGGTACGGTTAGGGTGTGTTTTTGAGTGGATGGGGTGGGGTTAGGGTTAAATATAAGTTCTAGGGTGGAGGGGTGGGGTTCGGGCTAAAATAAGGTGATGGACATATAAAATGTTTTTTTTCGTGGCCCTTAAACCCAAATAGTTGGAATGTCCGTCCATCCGTCCGTCCGTCTGTCTGTCTGTCTGTCTGTCTGTCTGTCTGCCCTCTCTCTCTCTCTCTCTCTCTCTCTCTCTCTCTCTCTTTCTCTCTCTCTCTCTCTCTAACACATGAACTGTGAAATGGTAGTATCTACTATGTTGGAGTAGGTACCTGCAAGGAAATCTTAGTTTTCAGTCGTGAAAACTTACATTTCCTTGCAGTCATAAATGAGGTAAGTCTGGTACCTACTCAAAAAAGAGTATGTATACTCTACATCTTGTTTTTGTCAATTTGTTGATAACAAATTATTTTTACATTTCGTTTCAGAAAATGACCAATGAAACTTGTGAAAGATATTAGTGACTGTTGACTCGGATATTAAGACATGAAGCTTTCTGGGAAAATATGTTTGTTATTATTTTAATTATAAGACAAAGATCGCCAGCTGACACTAATGAAAAAAATAAATGTGTTGAATCTCTTTACACAAAATATTAATAGCAGTATCATGTTTAGGTTGCACCTTAACTTAATTTTGTGATTAACTATATAACCCATTTTAACATTGTTAACCTTTCGACAACGCTTTCGGGATGGATACATCGAAAACAATTTGTCTTCATCAAATGGAGGAGTGCACATTACATCTTGAAACATTGACAATATTCGACAAACTGATGTCAAAATAAAAGAAAATCCGAGCTGCATTTTTCCCATAAGGCATTTGTGAATTGAACACGTCATTTAACTGTTAACGGTGATATTTATTTTACCCCATCGAACGTTAGTTATTGATGAGAACTCTCAAAGAATAAATAACAAAATTGCACTTCTTTGTGACAGCTTATTTATCGGCCCTTAACACTTGTCTTAAAAGGGTCAGCGTACGACTTTAGCATTTTTAGCTCAAATTGACGAAGTCAAGCTGAGTTATTGCGGAGGAGTATTGCCGTCACTTCTTGTCCGTCGGCGTACGTACGTCGACAGTTTCCTGTGGCGTACCCTACAGAGCGCATTTATGATTGTGTTGCTTTGAATCTTGGGATGCATGCTTGGGATGACCTCTAGATGGGAGCTAATGATTTTCTTCCATTTCCGTCAAAAAAAAAAACGTTGCCGTTGGCAACGACCTTTGAACTTGGTACAGTTATGCATCAGTAGTTTCATTTGGCACCCCTACAGGGCACATTTATGATCAGATCGCTTTGAAACTTGGTATGCTTGTTTGGAGTGACCTCTAAATGGGTGCTATTGAATTTCCTCCATTTTCGTCAAACAACGTTTCCGTTGGCAACTATCTTTGAACTTAGTGTAGTTATGCACAAATATTTTCCTTTGGCACACCCTACAGGGCACTTTTATATAGGATTGCCTTGAAACATAGTATGCTTATTGTGGGTGACCTGTACTGTCGAGTTTCTTCCATTTCCTTCAAAAAACGCTGCCGTTGGAAACGACCTTTGAACTTAGTTTAGTTATGCAGTTGTGCATCAATATATTCCTTTGCGGTGCCCTACAGGACACATTTATAATCAGGTCAATGTGAAACAGGGCACATTTATGGTAGGATCGCTTTGAAAATTGGCATGCTTATTTGAGGAGCTATCGATTTTCTTCTATTTCCGTCGAGAAACGTTGCCGTTAGCAACAAAGTTCAACTTATCTGTTTTGCACGTTGACAATTTTAATTGGCCCACTGTACAGGTCGCATTTGTCATCAAATCCTTTTGAAACTTGGTATGTGTGTTCGGGGTGATTTCTAGGTGGGGGCTATTGATTTTCTTTCAATTTAAATTCAAAACGTTGCTATTAACAACGACCTTTGAACTTTGTGGATTTGTGCATCAGTTCTTCCTTTGCAGAGTGCATTCATGAATGGATTTCTTTGAAACTTGGTATGGTTGTTTGGGGTGACTTCTAGATGGGAGCTATTTAGTTTCTTTCACTTCCGGTGAGAAACGTTAGAAACGTTGCCATTAGAAACGTTGTTTTACTTATACGTTTTGTACGTCGACAATTTCCTATGGCAGTCTTCACAGGTCTCATTTATCATCGTATCGCTTTGAAACTTGGTATTCTTGTTTATCTGGTGACATCAAGATAGGAGCTATCAATTTTCTTTCATTTCCATTTAAAACATGTTGCTGTTACCTCGACCTTTGAACTTTGTGCATCAATATTTTCCTCTGGCACACCTACAGGTTGCATTCATGAATGGATCGCTGCGAAACTAAGCATGTTTGGGCTGACTTCTAGATAGAAGCTTTTGATTTTATTCCATTTCCATCGAGACATGTTGCCATTAGCAACGACATTCAACTTATCTGTTTGGACGTCGACAATTTCCTTTGGCACACCGCACAGGTCACATTTATGATCCGATTGCTTTGAAGCTTGGTGTGCTCGTTTTGAGCAACCTTTAGATGCGTGCTACTTACTTCCTTCGAGATACGTTGCTGTTAGCAATGTTCTTGAACTTAGCCGTTTTTGCATGAACATTTTTGAATGAGTCGGTTTGAAACTTGGTATGCTTGTTTTGGGTGACTTTTAGATGAGAGCAAAAGATGTTCTTCCATTTCCGTCAAGAAATGTTGCCGTTAGCAACGACCTTCACCTTTGCTATTTTGTCTCTCTATAATTTTATTTGGAACACCGCACAGTTCACGTTTATGATTCGGTCGCGCTTTAAAACATGGTGTGCTTGTTTGGAGCGACCTCTAGATGGGAGCTTTTGATTTTCCTTCATTTCACTCGAAAAACGTTGCCGAATGTTGTCGTGAGCAATGACCTTTGAACTCTTTGCATTTGTGCATCAATATTTTTCTTTGGCAAGCCCTGCAGAGTGAATTTATGAATGGATTAGTTTGAAACTTGGTATGCATATCTGGGTAACCTCTAGATGTGAGCTATCGATTGTCTTCCATTTCCGTCAAAAACCTTGCCGCCAGCAATGACATTTAAAATTAATGCTTTTGTGCATGCATATATTCCTTTGGCATGCCTTACAGGGCACATTTATGAATGGATTGTTTTAAAACTTGGTTCAAGTTCGTCAAAAAATGTACCCGTAGCAAAGTTCTTCAACTTTCTGTGCATCAACATATTCATTTGGCACGCTCTATGTGATACATTTATGAATAGATTGCTTTGAAACTTGATATGCATGTTCGGGGTGACCACTAGATAGGAGCTATTGATTTTCTTTCAGTTCCATCAAAAACACGTTGTCGTTAGCACGAACCTCTGAACTTATGAGTGTATTTGTGCAGCAACTTATTCCTTTTGCACTCTCTACTGGGCATATTGATGAATTTCCATCAAAAAAGGAAGAAAAAACATTGCCACTGGCAACGACCTTCAAACTTCGTGCATTTGTGCATTAACATTTTCCGTAGGCACGCCTCAGAGAGCGCATTCATTATCGGGCTGTTATGCTTTTTCAGGGTGACCTAAATAGGGCCTATCGATTTTCTTTTCACTTCCGTCAGCAAGGACCTTTGCATTTAGTGCATTTGTGCATCAAAATTCTTCTTTGACATGGCTTACGGGACGCATTTATCATAGGACTGGTTTAGCCATTTCACTTCCAACTTACCAAGTTCAAGTTTGTCAAGTTGAGCTACAGTATCTGACACTTTCATTTAATGTTACATTACTTGCTCAAAACACAGCTTGTGACGATCTCGTTCCAATGCTGGGTCAAACGCTGTGTTTCGGAAGCAAAAATTGAAAAAAGGGTATTGAATTTTGAATGTTGATTTTTAAGAATAGTTCTAACGGATATCATCGTTGCGTTTGGAAAAGGGTTACCGAGCACAACCCCTAAACGTAGGAGGGGGTGGGGTTCTCCCACGCCATTAATCAAGTTATAAAACAATAGTTGGTAATTCGAAGCCCTAAATTGGAAAAAAAAGTTGAAAGTTCCAGACTTCTAGGTCTAGTGAAATTTGTCCAAACATTTGTCCAAAATATCGAGTTTTTTGACTGAAAAGTAGTGAAAGTCATTCAAATATTGATTGAAAAGTATTAGCCCCCTCCCTCACCCACCCCCCCCCCCCCCCTGCAAATATTGACTTGTAGTTGGGGTTTTGTGACTACCAAACGCCGCACTTGGATAATTTACAGTCAAGAGGGTGTACAAATGGAATTCCGCAACAAAACTATTAACCTAGCAATAGCAAATCCGTCCTATACCTTCTCGAATTTTCAAATTCAGTTGTTGAAAAAAATATTTCAACAAAACAATACCATATACCCTTCATTGGAATGAGCTTGTCCCAATGAGGGGTACATGAAATGGTTTTGTTGAACTGTTTTTAAAAATTAAAAAAATGTAATTAAAATAACAAAATTTGACATGGTGAGTGATGGCTAAAGGGTTAAAACCTTTAGCTGGAAAATTCGGCGAGGGGTACTTATTGAATTTGCAACTTGTTGAAAAATTATGTTTTGGTAATCTGAATTTTGACTACCATTGGGGGGAGGGGGGAGGGGTGCAATTGGAAATTTAGAGATTGGCACCCCCGAGAGGCCGAGACCCATTCGAAACGCCCCTGCCCATAACCATTATCAGTTGAACGAGCTTCAAAGGACTGTTGTAACAGTAAAACTCCCAAACCTACCCAATGATTGCAGCTTCGGGTGCACTTGAACTTGCTATTTTCGCGGCCTATTGTACCTATAACCAGCCGCGTCAGTAGAAGTGGCGCGCCAGGGGGAAAGGAGTTGGGGTCCGAATGTGTTGTGGTCACGATGTAGCCACAGATTCAGAAAGTCACCTTAAATAACTTGCATATATGATTCGTTGCGACTTATAGAGTATTTTTGGTATTTGTTTTTCGACACGGTTAGAATTGGTAATATGACATTTTTGCTAAGTTGAAAGCTGAGAAGAAATTTGTAAATTTCTCTGTAGGAGTTAAACTTCAATAGTTTCCAGCCATACTGATGACTCTGGGAAGTGAACCTGTACCTGTTTATTGTGGAAGATCATTTCCGTTTCACTGGTATCGTAGTACTTGGTAACAGATGCTTAATGTGTGACTTCTCAAACGCGGATAACATGCTTATGAACACTGGTTGAAGTTGACTTTGTACAGTACTGTGATCAGAATAATAATAACACTTTGGTCGGACACTGAATTGTCGCAGTTTTCAGGCAAGAAGGCCTTGATTCACCCTGTGCTTCCAAATGCCTCCATATATCCCCACATCTCGTCTCTCCTCCTAACACCCGAATACGAACTGTTTGATAACATCCCGTACCGCATTCTATAATTTACAGGACGTTCAGGTGGCGGATACGGTATCATATGAGGCGAGGTGAAAACAATATTGGACGAGGCGGTACGCCGAGTCCAATATTGTTTTTGCCGAGCCTCATATGACACCGTATCCGCCACCTGAACGTCCAGTAACGTATTTATTATGCCAACGAAAACAAAATAACAATCAAATTTGAACGCCGGCACATTTTCAAAACTGGTGCAAAACGCTATATAAGTTGTAACAAACGTACACAGTTGTCTGTCTGTTTGTGTATCATTTCCTTGACAACACAGACAACAGCGATAGACGCTTTTCTTCGTGCTGTCACTTTGTCTTGAGTGTGCAGAAAATGTCCGAAACGTCCCATTTTATAGAATTCGAACAAAATAAATGTATCTGGCATCTTTTCCTTCATAGCTGTGATTCATTTCTTACAATTTCATTTCAAAACGAGAGAAAATGAGACATATAGACACGGAGGGACGTTTGATTGTACTGCAATTTCTTCAATATGGATATAAAAGCACCGCGAGGTGAGGAATTTCCCCGTCGAAACAAAATGGCGGTACTGACCTAATAGTTTCGTATTAGGTCAAAACTCGTATTAGGTCACCTCGGGCTGCAGGTGACCCAATACGGCTCAGTACCGTCCCACTTTTCAGGGGCTGTGATTGGCGAATTTCATCAGCTGGCATAATAATTTCCAATATCTCGGAAAAGCATATTAACCACTACTCTATCAACCAATACCCACGTGCCCTTCATTCTCCATCCCATCTGTTAGACTAATATTTTGGACATTCTAATAGAAAGTGTTCCAGGGTATCTCCTCTACTGTTAAATTACACATTTCGTAATCTTTTTCATTGTCTTTCCCAATTTCCCTTAAGCCACAGCGACCGCGGCCTCAGCTTAAATAGCTGTGGTAAAAGTGGTCTCATTCGCAATCAGATCGCGATCGGATAGTAACATACGCTACTGGGTCGATATTTCGTAAATAAAATACCGTGAAATCAAGACCGCATCAACAAAAACAAACGAAAGTCGCGTCTCATTTTCAACAGGTGATATTCCATGGTGTCATGGAGAGAAACGCTGTTATAATTTTCTGGCCGCTTTTGTGGTCGCAGAATTTGACTTGTGTTGCGCCAAAGATATACCCTTGATGCTGAAACTGACTTTGCAGGCAAGAAACTAAAAACCATGCAACAGCTTTAACCCTTTACCCATTTTTATACGCCCGTTTGAAAAACGATCGTATTATGTAATGTCTTTCCGTCCGTCCGTTAACATTTTTGGTTTCCGACCGATAACTCCAGTTTGGATTATTTGATCTCAACCAAAGTTGGTATGTGTATTACCCTGCTGGTAATACAGACCCTACTTAGAATTCGATCGTCTATTAACATTTTTTGGTTTCTGACCGATAACTCCACTTTGGATCATTTTTTCTCAACCAAAGTTAGTATGGGTATTACCCAGCTAGTAATACAATACAGGCCATGTTCGAATATGAGTTCCGTCCAATTATTTTTACATGAGTTATTGCCCCTTTTCGGCTTACAATTCGACCATATATTAACATTTTTCGTTTCCAACCGTTAAGTCCAGTTTGGATTATTTCATCTCAACTAAACTTGGTGCAATTCAAAATGGCTAACGGGCGCATTTAGCCACGCTTGGCAGTGCTCTTGTTTTTATTTAATACCAGGCGGATGTATATGCGTGGTGGGGTTAATGAGTGGATGGGGGTCTGTGGTGAGGAATCTGTTTGTACGTGTGGGTGGGTATCTGAATTATATTTGATCCCCAACTCCTTTTGAGATGTGAATTAACCCCTAACACTCTGGTAGTAAAACAGAATTTTCTTCAATCACTCTGTTTTTCTCTTGTTTAACTATGAATTTAACCAATTATATCTTGTTTGACAGAGCTCACTGAGCTCTGTCAAACAAGGTATATTTTGGTTAAATATCCAACTTCATTATGGGAAATATTTGCTGCTGAAAACTTTGCCATTTTGACATCAGAGTGCAGAGGGTTAATGGTGGAATGTTCAGATTGGTTTCGCCATTCGACAGTTTCAGAGTTCTCAGTGTACCTTTTTAACCTTTTACAAGAGGGCAAAAACCAATTCCCATTAAGCTTCAGCTATAATTTGAAAAGTCTGTACGGAGAACCAAAGAATGGAATAATGAGAGATGTTAATAAGTTGTATTCTGTCCCTGGGAGAGATATGTGATTAGAAACACGTTGTGAAATTTAAGATACGCTAAAAACATTTTAATCGATTGTGTAAATGTGAACTTTTTTGTTTCTCTGCCTGGGGAGAAAGAGAGTAATTGATTTAACGTCACAAATGTTCAATATTGCCACTGTTGGACGGCGAAAATTACGGATACGCTTCCGAAGATAATGAACCTACATTTCCAAAAGAAAAGAAATAAAACAACTTAATTTTGCCCAGAAGCGATGGAATGCCCAACCCAATTTTTGCCTCCTGTTATCCAGTCATATAATGTGGAAAGATGATGTGATGTGAACCCTTCATCGAACTGGCAAGCCGCTTGCCCTCTCCTGAAAAAGATGAAACCATCCGATCACCAATTAAATTACACGACGAGTTTCGGTTTACAAAACCGCTGTAAGTGTCCTGTGTTTATAATTTCAAACACCCAAGAAAAGACTAGTCATCTCAGACCAACGTCGGTTTCTTCAACAAAATCAGCTATTAGTGTCAGATTATACTGGCTAGCCTGAGGCAGACCATACTTACCGAAAATGCCCTTCAAATGCTTCAGTTACCCCAATACATCTCGAGCAGCAGAATCCACTTACCTTGCCACTCAAAGAACAGAACCCAACTTGACTTGGCCCCTTTCCTCCTCCTCCGCAGTCGGAGATGTTATGGGAAAATTATAACTGTATAATGCAGATAAAAGGGTCGAAGTGGGCTATTCTGTCCCAGTGTCGTACCCGCATGTGTTCGATGCGCGCAAAGCATTCCACATTTCATCAACTCGTATCAGCCCAGCCACTTGGCATGTATGTGATTGTGTCCCACAGTTGGAAGCTGAACTTAATCATTGCCCAGTGCACTTTTGATGGTTCAAGAGTTGATTACAGTGGCGGGAAAGTTCTGTTTTACTGGTATAATAGAACTCGATAACCAACGCTACCAGCTGGACTTCTCATTGAAGTGGGCTGCAGAAAGATACTGTTGTAGTAGTGGTGTGAAGGCAATTTACCAACTAGCCTGGTTGGTTCGCTTCTAATTGACTCGTGCTAAATCTGTCCCGATGTGTGCTGAGAGTGGAACCTCGCAGGCCTGCAACCACGGCGGGGGGGGGGGGGGGAGGGTCGGCGCCCCCCCCCCCCCTAGAAAAATTTCAGCCACTGTTTTTCAATTTTCACCATTTTGATCCATTTTATTTACCAGTGAATTAACTCAGAGTTGTCAATATACACCTGTAATTACATTGAATATAATCCCATGGCTGAGTCTCTTTTGTTATATTTGAGGTGTTTATTCAACACACAGGTTATACACAACTATGACAATACGAAACATTAACTAATTAACAGAAGAGATTATCTGTCTTCAATAGCAGGTTAAATTTCAAGTGATGAGTGGTTACTGGTAATTGAAAGTAGAAGAAATGCTCTCGCAAACAGAGGCTTTCCATGGGACAAAGACAGGAAATTGCTCCTTTTAATGCCAAATTTCAAAATTTTTACACGCCGGGTGGAACCATGGTCGACCTGTGGCACATGTGCTTGGCAAAGAGTATCCAAATTAGTGGAATTTAATCACTTTGAGGAGGTGGAGGGGGTTGTGGGGGGGTGGGGTGGGGGATAAAATGATTCTGAATGGTCCTTCAAAAGTTAGTGGACAGAAATAAAAAAAATGCAAATAATGAATCTTGTTATTTGAGCAGAAAAAATAAAACTTTTTGGGGTATGTTGAAGTAGGAATTGATCCTTCAGAAGACAGGAAATTGCACCTTGTAATGCCAAATTAAAAAAAATTTCCATGCCGGGTTGAACCATGGTCGACACGCCACACATGTGCTTGACACGGTGTATCCAAATTAGTGGATCTTAGTCACTATAAGGGGGGGGGGGGGGGGGGGGGCGTGAAATGATTCAGGATGATAATTCAGAAGTTAGTGGGCAGAAATAAAAAAAATCAAATAATGAATCTTGTTATTTGAGCAGAAAAAAAAACTTTTTGGGGTATATTGAAGTAGGAATTGATCCTTCAGAAGACAGGAAATTGCTCCTTTTAATGCAAAATTTTTAATTTTTCCCATGCCGGGTCGAACTATGGTCGACCCGGCGCACATGTGCTTGGCACGGTGTGTCCAAATTAGTGGAAGTTAGTCACTATGAGGGGGGGGGGAAGGGGGAGGGGAGGGGGAGGGGAGTGGGAGGGTGAAATGATTCAGGATGGTCATTTCAAAAGTTAGTGGACAGAAATAAAAAAAATTCAAATAAAGAATCTTGTTATTTGAGCAGTAAAAATAAAATTTTTTGGGGTATGTTGATGTAGGAATTGATCCTTCAAAAAATAGGAAATTGCTCCTTTTAATGCCAAATTTTAAAAATTTTCCATGCCGGGCCGAACCATGTATCCAAATTAGTGAACTTTAGTCACTTGGGAGGGGGGGGGGATAAAATTATTCGGGATGAAAAAATGATGGGATTATGTCCAAGTTGGGGAGGTGCCCCCCTACATGGCCCGCCCCCTCCCCCCGATGCCTGACCCAGGATGCAGGCCTGGAACCTCGGCTATGGCTCTTCTCTCTCCTTGCCTTCACACTGGGGTGGAGTGTGGGGGGGGGGGGGTCGTCGGATCTTCAGCTGTGGGCAATGCAGGCGTTCTTTCTACCGCTAAAGAGGAATTTGGGACTCGACGCATGGTGAATCGCAAACAAGAACGGGACAGTAGTGTAGCGGCAGAGGCGCAAGGGCATTTACCATATAGTCTGGTTATCTGGATTTCTTAGTCTTGTTGTAAATCGGTCACTTAGTATTCTGAGAGTCTTGGGTGCAAGCCACAGCTTCCGCAATTCTCTTTCCTATTTACGGGACCAAGGATTGGCTAAACTTGACTTGATGCTTGCGTTGTGGTTATGATATGACCCAGGATGCTGAAAGTGATCTTGCACACAAATAAATAATACTGAAAATGTGTTCTTGATTGTGCGGTCATTCCACATTTCATTAACTCATATCAACCCAGAGTTCCAGAATGGTATCGCATTGGATAACATTACTTTGAGTAGTAGGGGGCGCAGCCATTCATTAGAGCATTGGTCTTGAAATCGAAAGGTCGACAGTCCGATCCTAACACATATCCTTGGCCAAAGCTTTTCAACCCGATTGCCTGTATGGGAGAACGGTGTCGATTCTGTTCTGGGACGTAGAGCACGATGAAGATGCCTTCAACCGATGCTCACCCTCGTATTGGGTTAATAAGAAGGAGAGTAGGGTCCACCGAAGCTTCGAATTTCGATTCGATTCGATGTAAAAATGTCTCCATGATTCGATTAGAGTTGCGCTGATTCGGACAATTCGAATCGTGGAGAAGTTCTCAAAATCATAACAAATGTCTCCTTTTGAACTTTTTTTCTATCACCGGGTCTCCTGTTCAGGAGACCCGATGACAGAAGAAGAGTCCAAAGAAGCTCTGCGTCCGAAGCTACTTCGATCCCGTCCTGGTCTATTCCGCATTTTTGAATGATTTGCCAAAAAACACGACTTGCAATTAAATACAATACTTGAGTGGAGACTAGCAATATTTACGGTCGTAAGAAGGTGTCATCTTCAACTTCAAGAACGGTGAGATTCGATTCGGGGTTCGATTCGATTCGAAATTCTCTGTCTGATTCGATTCGGGATTCGAAATTATCTGCTTGACTCGATTCAGGGTTCGATTCGAAATTGTCTGTCTGATTCGATTCGGGATTCGATTCGATTCAAAAGTCTCTATCTGATTCGATTCGGGATTCGATTCGATTCGAAATTCTCTGATTCGATTCGGGGTTCGATTCGATTCGAAATTCTCTGTCTGATTCTATTCGGGATTCGATTCGATTCGAAATTCTCTGTCTGATTCGATTCGATTCGAAATTTGAGATTCACGGGACCCTATTGGAGAGTCCGACAGTTACCCACTGTTTCTTGGTGGTTCTCTCCCGGAACATCATGTTCCTTCATCAGTAAAACTGTCTGACGTGATATGACTCTGGCTGTTGAATGTATCGTTAAATCCTAATAAACAAACAAACGTTACTTGCCGTAAAATTGGTTCTTCTGGCTTTCTAGTGTTGGGCGGTAGTAATTTCATTCTTGATACCCCGCGAATCATCATCACCTGTCCTCTGAATATCATTTCTCTTTTATAACATGAACTCGATATCTTTCTTTTCATCTCCATGAAAACAATGTATACATGCCGTGTTGAAAAACTAAAGTTCCTTATGAAAACGGACTTGTGACATGGACGTCATTACTAGACCCTCAACACTCCATGTGTAGTTGATGACTGCTCATGTGGAAATGAAACGACTCCAGGGGCGTGGAGGGGTGGGGTAGGAGGGTGTCTCACCCTCAATCTCGCCCAAAGTTTTCAATAATTAGAAATTAGAAATTTTAAGCCTGAAACGACCAACAGTTAGGAATGTCATGCCCTACTGTAATAGATGTCTTAACATTTTAACCGTTTCTAAGAGACATTTAATGGATTTTAAACTACACTGAACCACATTTCATGGGATTTTCTAACCCAGAGGCGGACTGGCCATACGGTGCACCGGGAATATTCCAGGTGGGCCCCCTATTGGGGGGTCTCCATGGCGCTCCAAAATTGCTGCAGCCCAACGGGTGTGGTGCATGAAATTTTGTGAAAATGACCAACAAGCGAAATGGATCTGAACGCATAGACTGTCGGCATACCGAAATGCTCTCTATGTGGACTGCCATAGGCAGTCCATATAGAGATATTTCGATGCACCGGCAGTCTAGTTTGCATTTGATGCAAGGAAACAACGTACTGTCAGTTTGAAAAATTCAAATTTTCTCCCACTGGGTCGAACTGTGGTCGGCTTGATGGGTCCAAGCACCCCTCCCCACCTCACCCCCGGTGCAACCATTTTGTTTTCCGATTGAACATCGAAGATGATATAAACGTGCCTTCGAAATGTCCTCTATGTGGACTGCAATTGATCATTGGTGCATTTCCCTGTAACTTTTCTTGACCCAGCCCGATCTGTTCTAACTGGGGAAATATTTCATCTCTTGATTGCAGTAAGGCGCCAGCTACAATACTGTAGAATTGTGGATGACACCTTCTTGCACCCAGGAGACGATTTCCAACTCTAGAACTCCGCAGTCTTTATCATATATCGAACAAAAGGGCAGAGGGTGTATTCGGATTTCTTCAGCAGTTAGAAATTCACAGGCAGTAATTGTAAAATTCCCACGATGACCGGTCGTCGTTTGGAATTGAACTTCCACCCCACCACCCCCTCCCAGTAGGAAAAGAGGATGTAAAGAAAATAAAAAAAAATTCAAATCCTGGATCCATCAGTGAGTAGACAAGATATTGTATACGGGCTGTAAATATTATAATTTAATTTTTCATTTGCGAATTCAGATTTGTTCCCACTTGCCCAGCCAGGCTGATCACCATGCTACGTCACGACGAATGTTCAAGATTCGATTTAGTTTCGAATCTTTTTACTGATTCGGTTTGATTCGAAACCATGTCGATTATTCGAAAAAACGAACCCCGGGGGGTTTTGGATTTCATACATTGTCGACGTTGTGAGATAACAACTCACACTGCAGTTTTCTGAGGATCGTGACTGACGGTATCCATTCTGACTTGTTAACTCAAATTTATCCGGAAAGTTCCTAAAATGTCACTTGAAGCGATATCGGAGATTGCCTTATGTCTAGTTTACACAATATATCGTCCCTTGAGTGGAACAAGGGAACAAGGCGCCAGCTGCAATGCTAAAGCCACACTGGGACATCATATGTATTTTATCTGCTACCATGTGGGGGATACCTGGTAAATTTTCGTTTGAATCTCTTCCCGCTGCTAAGATAACTGCGCGACGAGTTGTAACTACTGGAACATTAGGAAGAGGAAATGTCAAAACTCATTATGGTATCGATCCTTTCAAAGCGATGGCTTCTAGTAATGTGAATGTTAGAAAGCCAAAGCCTCGTTTTATTCGGATCTGATATTAATAGATTTATTGCAAAGCATAACCATCACAAGCAAAGTTCCAGCCAATGGACCTCTGGGTTAAACCCGGAGGTCCACTGGCTGAAACATTGCTTGTGTTTTATGTCCATATGTACAGAATTTGAAAGTGACACTTTGGATGATAAATCCACTCTGCGGGTGATTTAGTTACAATCCACTCTCCATGTACTGTACATTGAACATCGGGTCCGCGCTCTGGACTGTGCCGAACTTTCTGCACGGAATACCATTGGCTGACCTGTGAATAAATTGCTCAGCCTTTCGGAAACAAGACTTAGTGATAGATCCATCTAAAACTTGTGGTTCAATGGTACAAAATATCGAGTACGCATATTGATACTGTACGTTCACACGGGAAAAGACAGAACTAGCACGAAGACCATAGCATCGTAACCATGGGAAGTGAATTCGATTCGAGATTCGATTCGGTTTCGAACCTTTTGCTTGCTTCGTTTCAACCAACAATAATGCAAATTCACTTTTTTCTAAATTTACCTCGTCGAGCATTCAGCTACAATGGAGGATATATTCCGCTGGCAGATAAGTTTGCGGATTCTTGCGATTAAAATACATAAATTATACATCGTATTCGGGACGAATAAATACATTTTCAGTAAAAATTGATTAAATATTCCTTCCCCAAAATAGGTTAGATATTTATGGGTGTAGAAGCACAGGTGAAAATAGCCCCTTCACTAAGTGATCCAACTTACGGTAGTTCGTTGCGACTTTCATCAGAACAATCCAGACTGAAGACCTACTGGTAGCTGATCAGTACCGTATGTTGAGAAGTCCCACAAATTTGACACTTTTACATGTCGCTTCTCTCCTACTTTCTCTTCTCTCCTACTTGTATTAGGCCTAAACGTCGCTACATCCAAAAATAAACAAGTGGGCCTATTTGTTATTTTTTTCTCCTCTTTTGTATTATTGGGTTTTTTTAATTCTTTTTTCGCATATCCTTCATCGGAAAGTCAGTCAAGTCAATAAAACAGTTGGAATTTGTAGTGGTCAGTAACTGTGAGAAAAAAGACGTATTACCAAACGACCAAGCGAGTAATTTTACTTTATGATTGGCAGCTCAACGTTAATGTTCTGTTGACTTAATTAGAAAACTTGAGTCCTATGTGAAACATAACAGCAGTGGCCCGAGGTGTATATATAAACACACCCACGTGAAGATTTATTGATAAGTTACAGCGGAAGCTCAAATCTTTCACATTGGAGCTTTCAAGGTGAGTGGATTAGGCCGGTGCAAGTTTTGTGAATATTATTATTTAAATTTAATACCAGGCACATATATGTGCGTGGGGTGGGTTTAGTGATTGGATGGAGGGGGGGGGGGGGGGTCTGTGGCTATGAATCTGTATATACGTGTGTGTGTGTGTATCTGAGTTATATTTGATCCTCAGCTCCTTTTGAGATGCGAATTAACCCATTACCCAAAGTAACAGATAAAATAATCCAGCGATATTCACAAAAATCGTCATTCAATTTTCATTATTTTTTTCATTTTTTGTCTCAAAACATCGCTTATGACTTTTACTGGAACGAACTCGTTGAGCTCGTTCCAATGAGGGTAATAAGCTATGTTTTTGAAGCAAAAATGAAAATAATTAGTTATTTGAAGATTTTATTCCAAGTATCGGTTGCCTTTCGTGTTTGGTAAAGGGTTAAAAGTAGAAGATTAATATCAGGTAGCATGACGATTATGATAAAATGCCAACAAATGTGAAAAAATACCTGGCAAGAATTCTTGGTTCTTGTACGTGATAAAATCTTCCACATTAGTCCATAGTGGTTGATTTTATCACAATATATATTCTGTTACGTGCAAATACCTCTCAAGTTTCAAATAGTTTTTTTTAAAGCACTTCCACCTCTCCCTTGTCATGTATGCCCTGCGGTTTGAAAATGTGTATGTTGAGTATAACGCAATTTCTTGAAATGCTTTATACAGGTATTAAAAGCTCTGAATACTCAGAATTACTGTCTTCTCCAATACGGCATCCTTTGTATTTACGGTCTAAGATAAATTCAATTTTGTATTAAATTGTTTCATGGGCGACAGTAAAATGTTTTTTGAGGGGGAATAAGGGTGTGTCAAGATTTTCCTTGTATTTCCACAAAGGAGCACAGTTCTAACTCGTTAAGATCGCATTTAAATAATTTTGCTCCCGTGAAAAGAACACGTTGTAAACTTGTGTAGCGTAATTTTGGGAATATGTATCCTCAGTCGACACTCTTCTCTGTCTAAACTCTGTTCAAGGGAAATATTCCATTTCAATTCTGAATGTATGGGCATTTATGTAATTTTTTTCACGCGTAAATTATTGAATGCCCTATTAATGTTTGGAGAGGCCATTAACAAGGTTATTGTGGGATTTATATGGCTGTGGGACTGTGCTTATTATCCCAAAATAGGTTGCAAAGTGGATACTGAAGTCATATTTCCCGTGAAGCTGGGTTTTATTTTAGCGCGGCACTTCAGATTTCGGCACATAGAATGAATAAGAACGCGGATAATGTATCTCACTGTCTTACGCCACGCGGTACTTCAGCAGACTCCGAGAAGTGGCCATTGTATTGTACACAGCTGGAAATATTACTGTAAAAACTTTCAAGCCACTGTATAACTTAACTATCAAAATTCAGAAATGTTAATGTCTTCTTAATGAAAACACCACATTCGAGGGAATCAAAAGCCTTCTGGAAGTCTAAAACCAACAGTTCCCAAATGTCTAGGAAGCTACATTTTTCAAGCAAGTCTTATTAATCTCTTGGATTCCCCAATAGACATTTTTCATGAAACCCAGCTCGGTTTCCAGTATTAACGACCTCTTGCTGGATTAATTGATTGATTTATTTATTGGTGCTTAACGCCATGTCAGCATCTAAGGCTATATCGTGGTTGTCTGATTCATGAATTTAATGAAAATTAGAACGGGCGTATGGTAAGACATATCCGCTGTTGATGCGTACTTCGCTGATCAAATTATTTAAGTCAGAGCTAACGAGGAAGTAATCCAATCTCGCTCGTTTTTCGTATGGGTCATTCCAGGTATTACCTCCTTACATTGGGATTTTCTAAACACCAAGCATCATGCAAATCGATTTTTTTTCATATGGTACTAAATACATTCCTAACCTTTTGTGTTATTTTTATGAAAGTAATTGTTTGTATCAATACTGCATTCAATAGGTAAATTCCAGTCCACAGCAATTATTACCGCTGTGTTACCTAAGCTTTCGACTCTCTCGAACATATTTCTTACAAGGCGAGATTGTCCTCGTTGAAACTATATACGGCTACAATGGTGAGTCTTTGCTTCTTCATCCCTATATCTAGAATGATAAAATTTCCATCACCGTCTAGGATTTTGTTGTCCTTGTGTAGAGTTAGTAAGTTGGAGAGTCTGACAGTTGCCCACCGCTGCTCGGTGATTCTCTCCAGGTACCCCAGCTTCCTCCACTCGTAAAACTGTCTGACACTGGCTCTTGAATATGTTGTTAAATCCCAGTAAACAAACAAACTAACTTTAAACGTGTCGACGACTGGCGTGCCATTCACCGGTAACATCTCGCCACAGAGGTGTACTGTATCCCTTTGATATAATGTCACGGGTTGATGGCCCTAATGGCGATCGATAAACCTGTTTTGAAGCAATGCATTTGAGTTTGCATGTTTCTGGGGGTTTTTTTTATTGTTAACTCGTTTTGGCAGTGATACATCCAAAGCGGCAGATTCGACTAATTTGAACGCCAAAGCGCCAGAACCCCGTTTTATACAATTCTCATATTAATTCTTTGAATCCAAGGGGCTGCTTTTCGGTCCAGGATCGTGATGCGGCCTACTCTTGGTGTAGAGTTAGTACATAGTACACAGATGCTCAGTGAATATGTGTGGAAGACTAATCAAGATTTTCAACGTCAGCCCACAAGGTTGCACGTTGAAAATATTGATTGGTCTTCCCCCGAGTAAAGCATATAGACTCTCGCAGTTGATGGCGTTGAAATGGCACGGAATATACCATCAACCTATCACTAAGTCTTGTTTCAGAAAGGTTGAGCAATTTATTCATATGTCGGCTAATAGTATTTCGTGTAGACCATTCGTGAATCAGATATGCAACGTACTTTCATGAACAACACTTTGAACCCTGATGCCATCAGGGTTCAAAGGGTTAATGAAAGTACGGTGCATCGTGGTTTAAAGGGTTAATGAAAGTACGGTGCATCGTGGTTTAAAGGGTTAATGAAAGTACGTTGCATTATGTTTTCAAGGGTTAATGGAAGTACGTTGCATCATTTTCAAAGGGTTAATAAAAGTAGGTTGCGTCAGTTTTAAAGGGTTAATGAAAGTACGTTGGCTAACTGTTTATTAAAGCGCCACATCAAGTAATCACTGCTGGGCCAAGGACTGTGGAAAAAGCACATTTACCCTTGACCTACTTCAGGGTACATTAATTACACAGTATCTTTGGCCACATTGTGGTATTTTACCTAACAATCAGATGGAACAAAACCTACTGGCGTTCATTGATATGAAGCGATCCCGAGGTTCACATTTGTGGAGGAAATGAGCAACTCCACGACTATCTCAGGGCTTTCTACCAATTTTTTTAGCCAATTTTTCCCTTTATTGATGGTTGTTCGGCCACTAAAGCCATCACAAAGGATATTGATTACTCTCAGGGCAATAATAGCAATATTGCTCCTTGGAGTAAATGCTCAGGCGACTCTTCGACTCATTTCGTAAACAGGAAATTCTATAGACTCAGATTGACCACACAAAAGGGTTTCATAAGTGGGGCCTCGTAAGTGAGATTCCAAAAGTGGGATTATTCGTGCACTATCACATAAACACAACATCTCGGAACGATCAACAGTCTCTCATGTGAAATGTAGCTAACCATGTACTTTGGATAAGAAACTGTATAGACTGATCCGGGCTTAGAGGGGCGGAGAGATCTGATTGAGCCGACAATCGTGCAGTAGTGTTACAAGTCAATAGTAATTGTGGAAGATTCGAAGAATCGGAGATGAGCTAGGAGTCAAAAATATGTAGAATAAACGTACAGTGTTTTCAAGTAAAAAAATTATCCTACGAGATAGGATTAAGAATGAAACCAACGAGCCTCTTGCGAGTCGATTTCATTCTTAATCCTACGAGTAGAATACAATTTTTACTTGAAAACGCTGTACGTTTATTTCGTTTATCCCTTATCCCATAAATAATTTACAGGCAGTCGCGGCAAAATCGTGCTGTTACTCGCTACAAAACACTGTGAGAAATGAGGAGCACATTGGTCCAATTCGACCGACAAGCAAAAGGGCCAAAAATAAACACGGCGCAGTGATACATTTCCGTCTAAGAATAATTCCCCTACAAACTTGAGCTAAACTTGCAAAAATACTTTATTAAATGAACAATGTTTATCTTTCTTATTTTCGTTGTTTATTGTCGTTTTTGCGTTGTCGATTCAACTTGAGTTTTATAAACAAAGCAGACGACACGTGCATTTGTTTATTTACACTTTCCTAATTTGGAAGACGAGACATCACTCATCATGCCCCTGACTTTCACAATCGAACTTGTATGCTTTTCAACGCTTGGTTTCGATTGATTTACTTTGTGTTTTCTTTGTCAATTGTTGTTCGTTTTATTGTTAGACAGAGTTGAAATGTGTCATATATTCTAAAACTAAACATTTCTGCGACGGTGAACGTTTAATAAACGTCGGTTCATTTATGTCTTCCACAAACGTAAAACAGCCCATGACAACACGAATGCGGTAGAGGTCAGAGGTCAACATATTCTGCACGAGCACAAGAACATCTGGGGGACATCCAATGCCCGCCCCGTTTTGTGAACCAGCATGCATGCACGTCTCAGATGTCTGATCTCACTTGAGCAAGGAATTGTATAGGTCGATATGGGCTCAAGTTCATGGAAAGTCTGACTGAGCCTACTACGACTAAGGTAGAGGTTGAGACTTGGTCAGGAATAGCTAGCAAGCCAGCTGTAGAGTAACTAGTTAGTTGTAATGGAGAAAGACTCAGTTCAGGACTGATAGTGATTGATAGCTGTGGTACAAGCCAGTGTGAGTGGAGGGGACTACATTACTCGATGAAGACAATGGATGTTGACTATATGAAAGATGGCATTTACCGCCGACAAGACAGTAGCATTGGTCCAGGAGAAGCCCACGGTGAAGGATGTAGATACTATATTGGAGCTAGTAATGTGTTGCCCGCACATTGTGTACCAGCACACCAACAGATCTCGGCACATCCAGCGTTTGCCCATGAGCTACTTTTGATTTGCACACATTGTGCACTAACATACATACATTTATCACACTTGGATTGCCTCCGTTTGAATTATGATCTGTATATGTAGATACAGGCTAAGGTGAACGAAGCGATTTAATCGGTTATTTAATCTTTATAAAGCTATCTGATTGGTTGATTGAGTTAGTGGGAGAATTGCTAAGGATAGTCAAGAATATCTAGAATAGGTAGATAATGTTAAAAATGTGTAGTAGATGGTCAGGTGTGGTCGGAAACATGCGATGGACACGCACACCAACACACCCATTACCATGACAATTATGTAAAAACATGGCTGCTCACGCGAACTATTGTTAAATCCCACGTGATCCACCATACACCGCGATATGATATCACTTCTGAGGGTTCTCCCACCGAAGTCCACCAGATCATATCTACTTTCAACATGCTGTACAACCAATCTGCCTCACACTGTGGCTAACCAAGTCCTGAACTTGCATGGAAGGTGGAAACACAATGCGACTGCAAAGTATGCCAAAGTTATTGAAAAATCATCAATGCCAAATTTCATATAAAATGAACCGTCCTTTATACTGAAACTAAAGTGAAATATAGTTAACCCTTTGCCTAACATAGCGACAAAAAACGGCCAGAAAATTAACCAGGGTAAGCCTACCACAACCTAAAATATTTTGGAAGTTTCTTAATAAAACCATACAAATATGGATATCATTAGAACCAGCTCATCGAGTATCCATTTTTTATAGTTTTATTGAAAAGTTGTGAAGTTTGTTTTCGAAAAATGTGAAATTCATTTATTTTTAAAAAATACTGCTTTAGGTAAAGGGTTAATGTCGACAATGGTTTGAGCCACAATTCGAAAATTCCCAATACCAATTTGCCCCCAACCCTTCCCTTCCTCAAGTTTTTACCACTCTTAGTTTTTCCCCAATGAATTACAAACCCCAATAAGCCCTGAGTTACATCTTCCACACAGGGCCACAGACAGCGAGGATGGGCCCCGGGGCAATGTACAGAACGGGCCCTTCGAGTGCTGAGGGTCTCGAATATTCGCCGTGAATCGCCGGGTTCGATCACAGGACCAGCTTGTTTCCTTATACTTACTCTCCGAATAATCAGAAACATATAATAACATATTCTCAAAAGTGCATTTTGTTTCTTTGTATCATTCTTGAAATGATTTTCTGTTGTTGTCCTCGTTCATGAATTATTTTTTTATGCACTTCACAAGTCTAAATATTACACGATTGGACTGGGCACTGTAAATTTTATTTTGTTGCCTTTAATCACATAAAGTACCGTTCTTAATAGTACAAACACAGCTAGATGTCTATAAACCATGGTGTATAAAATTTCGTGGCATTGAGCTCTACTTTCCGGAAAACAATTCAAACTCATTGAAATTTTAAACCATTAAACCATCCCCATGTTGTAAGTTTTGTTTATTCATACAGTGTCATGACACTTAAAATTAAGCAGACGTTCAGGCTTCGTTGCAAATCACAATCCCCAACGTAATCTCTGATCAAACCCCACTTTGTAAGGCCTGCTTCCAAACCGTTCGCCTTTTCGCCTCCTTGTGCTCGGATATGTAAACTACACAGAACGACAGCGGTGGAGACTGGGGGTTTACATTTTTCAGATTCGGTTTCGGTTCGGTTTCAGGTATAAACCTCTTAGTCGTATTCGTTCCTTTGCTCGAAAAATTGAGTGACGAAAGACCATAGAGACCATTATTATGCCAGTAATTGTTATTGACCAATCAGCTTCAATATCTAGTGACCATATATGAGACTGTGTATCTTCGAGCTGACCGTATATAGAGCTTATATACGGTCAGTTCCGACGTTTTGTTTTTGACATCCAACGCTCGCTTCGATGTTTTTCCTAATTTCGCGTGTTCAACGAACAACAAATAATTTCACGTGTGTGTCTGTTGAGCAACGTACAACTATAATACGTTTCTTCCAGTCTTTAAGAAATTTTAATAAACAAATGAAAATAAATACAATAAATAAACCACAAAAACGACATGTATAGAAACCAACTGGCACTGTCTGAGACGAACTCAAGCGAGAATCCTTACCCGAATAATCTGCCCTTCTCAGTTCATGCAAATATTTTCGAGTTACTCCCCCTGGACTGTAAATTTTATTGTCTGTTTTGTTTTGATTTGAATGATTGAACTTGAAGGTTGATCGATATCGAACATAAATTACACTTATGGTTGTGTCTCTTTCAAAGGACTGACATAATAAATACGTTACGGGGCTTTCAGTGGGCGGATATGGTGTGATATAAGGCGAAGTGAGAGCAATATTAGGCGAGGCCTAATATTGATCTCACTTCGCCTTATATCACACCATATCCATCCACTGAAAGGCCCGTAACTTATAATAGTCCACTTGCATCCCAGAAAGACAGTTTGATCAGTTTATACACAAATACAGTAAGACCAAACGGTTCAACCGATTTTTGTTTGGTCTTACTGTTCTGTTTTCCCGGCTTGTTGCAAAAAATGGAACCGAACCAGAAAACAAAAACATCCGCCCAGCTCCAGTAGCTGATGCACCACGAGCCATTGTGCCTAATGTGTTATTTTTTTGTAACTTTCTTTGCATTCATTTTGTGAATTTTTTGTTACTGTTTTCTTTTCTCAAGTTCGTAAAATTAGATCAGTAATCTGCAACAACGATTTTTTTCTCAGCACGTCAAGGACATCACAACAGAACGGGAGACAATAAACTCACAGTGGTACAAACAAGAGAGCCGTGGTGAATTCTATGACCATAAACATGTTGTTGTGGGTGATTCTGCTTTCAGCTCTTACGAACGTCTGCGACGGTAGGTACATTACTTCCAATTGCGGGGGCAGGGGCGTCGCGAAATTGACCGGAGGTGTGAACGCATTTTAGGATAAATTATTGGATAAATACTTGAATATTTGTTGTGTATGGGCTTCCCAACTTTCTCAAAATTGGACCCCAACATTCCCAATCAGCCGCAGACCAACATTGTGTGAGATCAATTGCGTGTGTGACATAAGTTCAAGAAGAAAATCTTTTCTCCCCACTAACTTAACTTAAATCCTATCACTACACCGCCCATCGATCGATTGATGCACACATCTAACTGACGTCATCGGAATGTGTCTATGTTCATTTCGCTACAGATCTTTAACCCCTGTCTTGCCGGTGTTGGAATTTAATTTCGTGGTATATACCCGTGGCATATACATAACTTTTGTCCGCTCTTTCGGATGAGCAAATCAGTTTTTTTTTCCGAAATGGACAACGAAGTTGTTTGGCGTAGCTGCATGTACCCCTGGATTACTTTTGATGATGTCAGAGTGCTTTGGTGTACACTAAAAACTAAAGTGTTAAAACTGACACTTTGAAGGTGTTAAACCCATTCTGACTCTCAGGGTTTGATTTTAACAGTCAAAGTGCAATGCTTTAAGCACTTAGACATTACAATCGTCTAACATCTGAAACTTGAATGGATGGCACTTCCCATGTGTCTAGCATTGGTGGTTCTTCCAGAATCGTCCATAATTTGATTTGCGCTTGGTGCGTACATAATTAAAAGGACACAACGCAGATGACGCGGATCAAGCTCGAGAGTTCGAGCCTGATCCGCGTCATCTGCGTTGTTTCCTTTTAAGTGTCGCGACATTACACTTGTCAAGTGGTATTATTGTAACACCTGTCAAATTCTGGGATATCTACACTTGAACAGAGTGCTAGTTCAGCACTTAGTAAGTGTTAAATACAGCACTTCAAGTGTAGTTTTTAACACTTTAGTTTTTAGCGTGTGGGAGAGAAAAAATATCCCTGGTGTTTGGTGGCTGTGAGATTGGGAAATCTCACCCTCGGAACAAGATATTTGGTTCAGACACTCGGCAAGCCTCGTGTCTGGCCCAAATATCATGCCCTCGGGTGAGATTTCCCCATCTCACACCACCCCATCAGAGATAATAATAGTCGCATAAGAAAGTACATAATTACAAGGAAGAGTGATTCGATATCTAAGATTCCATGCCAGATGAACGTGATCCAATTGGGAAATTATTGGGAGGGTCACACCCCTACGGCCCTCCACAGATACTCCCCTGTGCGGAAGCGTACAAAATAGAAAGTTGCGCCAATCTGAAGAAACGGTTACTATTTTTTTCCAGGTAACTCTTTACCAAATTACTTAACCTTTTGCCAATCGTAAAACCATATCCATCCGCTGTTAACAAAAACTGTCCTTCAGATTTTTATTTTTTTTTACAATTTTTGCCACGAGAACATAACTTTTGTTCGGTCATTGGAGCGTACTCGTCGAGCTAGTGTAGTGTGATTTTTCAGTGTGATTCGCATGAGTCGGTCGGGGCAAGGTCAAGTCACGAGCCGCACCCACAGCCATGCATGCTGGTATCTGTTCTGAGGGCTGGGCGCTTTAATTTATACTACAAACCACACCTTGTGAGTCAAGTGACTTACTAGCCGAGTATTGGATGCCGAATCAGGTTCCTGGTGGTCCTTTCTGGGATGTTGTTCTACTCTTTGACCAGCATGGCACCAAACTCCTGGACACTTCTTGGCTGGGCACTGGACGGGCTGAAATTTCAAGCTGCAACTCATTCGAGGCATGTTCGATTGGATTGAAGTCAGGGGATCTTGCTGGCCAGTCCATACGCTCAACCCCCCCCCCCCCACCTCCTCTGTCGGTACTCCCTGACAGCATGGGCAACATGAGGACGGCTATTATCGTCTATCAGAATGAATCTATCACCAATGCACCTGCATACAATCTGACGTGAACACCCAGGATCTCATCAATATACCGCTGTGCAGTCAATGTACCACGTTCAAGGACATAGAGCCCTGTACGTCCATCCCTGCTGATGCCGCCCCAGACCATGATTGGCCCTCCACCATAGCGTTCATGCTCAGCAATGTTGGCTGCTTTGAATCGCTCTCCTGGCCTCCTCCATACCCTAGAACGCCTATCCGTGTGGTCTATGCAGTGCCTTGACTCATCTGTAAAAGGGACACGTCGCCACTCTTCTCTGGTCCACCCAATGTGGTCCATGGCCCATTCATATCGTGCCTGTCGGTGGTTCTGGGGCAGCGGAATGCGAATACATGGTCTTCTCGATCGGAGACCACATTCGTGCAACCTTGCCCGGATAGTCTGCGTCGAAACATTTACCCCGGATGCATTCTGAAGGTCGCTGCGAAGATGGGTTGCTGTGGCAAAGCGGTTCCTACAGGCCTGAATGATCAAAAACCCGTCTTCAGCAGCAGATGTTTCCCTTCTCTGCCACCACCATGCCGTCTTACTGATGTGCCATACTGCTGACATCGGATGATCACCGTACGGTGCACACCAAGGGCTTCATCAACCTGATGATGGGTAGCCCCTTGATCCACCATCCCTCAGTCCGCCACATTTCTGCTTCAGACAAATGTCTTCTTACATTTGCATTTGCCATATTCAATCATTAAATCACCAGGGTTTGTGTTGAAATGAAGACTGAATACCCTACACATGTCATGTTCATGTAGACAGTGCACGAAAACATCATGAAAATCAGGAGGTACATGCCTTCCATGACTGTCACGAAAAGTCTGCCTGTCAAGAGAGCTAATGAAAACGCTGAGTACCATCTCAATACATTCCTCAATCATATCCACCAAAAATATCGCAAATATGTCACAAGCAAATTTCACAATGATGTGTCAAATATTTGGTGCTAAGCAAACTTTGAGTAGTATATATTGCTAAAGTAAATAATATAAGAACAATGTTTACCTAACAGATTGTGCCTATAACTTGTGCATATCTGCAACCTCCCCAGCAGTCCTTGGATTAGGTTTCATCCCTTCCACTGTTCACCATCGGCCTTAAAGGTGTTCCTCTCTCAAAATTGTGAGTACGTCCCTGGCTGGGTATTATTTTACCGTATGTTGTAATGTATATGTAAACACAGACGTCTTTGGCATCACGCAGCCTGATGCAGGTTTCAGAAACATTGTTTAGTAAAACCATATCTCTATTCACTTCGATTCAGGATTTTGGTTCTGGAACTTCTGGGCCACTAATCGTTGCTATGACAGAATAGGATGTTTCGACAATCGCTCGCCTTTCAACAACGCTGAAGGCGAGGTCCCAAAGTCTCCGGAGGAAATTGCACCCGACTTCCTGCTTCACACCAGAAAGAATCCCGAGCGAGAACAGTTCCTCCACCCTCTGATCGGAGAGTCCTTGGTAAATTCGAACTTCGATCCAACAAGAAACACAAAAATCATCATACACGGTTACATACAAAATGGGCGAGCTTCGTGGATAAAAGAACTGACAAGTACCATTCTGATAAAGGTAAACTCATTTTTATACCATGCTCGCCAATGTTACTACCTGTGAAAAGCCAGTATGTTAAATTTTAGCTTTTAACCCCACTACCGGTTTAAAAAAATTTACAGCTATAGTCGGAAGGTCATCCAACTTGACCTTTGGCATGACGCAATTTGCCAACTTCGATACATTCACACTTCGCGATATGTTTCATTCAAACATACGACATTTTTCGGTACTATCTACTACATGTAAATGACTCATTAAGTTTAAAATACCTACAATTGAATATTTAAAATAAATTTTAAGAATTGTTAATAATAATTTGATTGAAAAAGCCAGGAAAATTCAATCAACTTTGACGATGTGTCTAGCTGTCAATCAAGCATTCACGTACAGCCGGAAGTACTGCCCACCGGCGCAGATGTAAACAAAACAAACACGTGTCGTGTTTTCTCCATTTTAAGTGACAAAGTCGATTATTAATTAAGAGCATGGTATAAATAAAATAAATAAGTACTAGGGCCGGTAATCAGATTTAAACCACTAGTAGAATAAGGGTTTTAACCACTCGGCAAGCCGAGTGGTTAAAACCCTTATTCTACTAGTGGTTTAAATCTGATTACCGGCCCTAGTACTTATTTATTCTATATATTATGTTCCTCAACTCGACACTAATGTTTTGTTGTTTTCTACTACCACCATTAATTCATCTTATCACTTTACGGGACAACATTTCATCATCAACTAAACATTTTCATTAATTGTTTCAAAAACGAAGCTTATGGCATCTCATTGGAACGAACACAACGAGCTCGTTCCCATGAATGACCATAACCTTGTTTTTGAGACAAAAAGTGAAAAATAAGAAAATCTGAATGCTGATTTTTTTTTTGAGAAGCGTTGGGCGGTTTTGACCGTGATGCTGTCTGAAGGGTTAACGGTCTACAAAACATACCGTCCGTATCCAACTAGAGCTATTCACAAAATTGTCATGCGAGTTTTATTTATATGTAGTTTTATTTATATATTTACTACATCCCAACTCCTGTTTGTTTAGTTCACATCCTCGAGCGTGATATTTATGAGGCCCTGGGGTGTAGTAGTTTTCAAAATATTATGATCTGGATTAAACTGGAAAAAACAACACCATATTCTTCTCATGATCACCTGACCCAAGTACACAATCAAAGAACACCATTGGCTCAAATTGCCCATTAACCTCTCTGAATGTTCACTAAATGAAGATAGCTGAGTTGTTGTTCACATTGGCCTCATCAGCATTTACTCCTATCTCTATTATGGTCCAAAATATTGTTGGGGAGTCTCATGCGCCACCCAGATTCCTATGCCCCTGATGATGGTAAAACATAGTGGTAAAGTATTGTGATGAAAAACAGAGCCTCTTAGTCGTAGTGTATTACATTGTAGCACTTTCTCCGTCAATGAAAGAATTTCACAAAAGACTGCAATGTTCTTAGTTGCCCACCTCAGCCTTTGCATTAACACCAAGTCTTATAAATAAGTCAGTTTGAATTTACCGAGGTTGTCTTGCTGAAAAAAATAAATAGGGTTGCCCGAAAAAATAAGATAACCCTTTTGCAAGTTTCCGAAATTTCTAATTTCTACAGATCTGCATCGCCATTTTCGCCACATCCTTCACTTTGCAATCACCTTCATTGGGTTTCTACTGAAAACACGATGATGCATCACGAACATGCCAACGTTAGTCTGAACAAAACGTTTTGCATTCTAAGGTATATTGTTTTTACAGGATGATGTAAATGTGATTGATGTGAACTGGGTTCGTGGATCTTTGAACATCAACTATGCACAAGCTGCGGCAAATACCAGAGTGGTCGGTGCGCTAATAGCTGAACTGATTCAATCGCTGAACGACGACACTGGTGCGCCACTAGATAGCTTCCATTTGATTGGCCATAGTTTGGGAGCTCACGTAGCTGGGTACGCTGGCCAACGCCTAAAAAATCTAGGCCGAATAACAGGTGTAGTATCTTATTAATATGTAACACAGTTGCTTCTGATTAACTGGTCGAGTGGTATATTAATTTTAGTCGCTTGAATTGTTTCATATGGAAATGTTTTGTAACAGTTTATGGAGAGTGCCCTCGGGAACTCTCCAATAAATTGTGACGAGACAAAGCCATATGTACAAAAAGTTTTCACTTTTAAGAAAGTACGAAGCACATGCAGTCCAAATGTGTTCTTCTAACAGCCTAATGGCAATCAAATGCAAATCGGACCGTACGTTGTTTTGCCGATAATGGTTTAGATCTTTTTACAGTTATGATATGTACACTGCCTATTATTTTCCAGTAAAGCACAGCCTAGTGAACCTACCAGGATTTCTGTGAAATGATATACCAGATCCAACCGGTATTTCCTTACTTAAGCCTCCACAGCTGCATCAATATGCGGGTCCCCAGCCTTATTGTGTGTGATTGCTCTTAAATGGACAATAATCCATTAATTTGAAAAACATTGATTCTCAGATTTTGTTTGTATCTGGAAGAGCGTATAAAAATAACTATATGCAAAGGGTAAGACATCAAAAGCAACGTGAAATTACATAAATCTACCATTAAAAAACCTTAGTGTGGACGACTTTTCATAAGATACGACATTGCGAAATATAGCGAAGTTGCCCGATAGTGATCGAAAGCAAACATAACAGCGAATCTTAATTTCTGAATACACATGGAAAATAATTTTACCGTCCATGCCGCTAGTGTCAGAATGAATTACGACCGCGAACAACAACTGTGCAGTAGTTTCGCAATGATTGGGCAACATTCGATTAACAACTTTGTGTAATTTTAAATAAAGTAAAGTAATTTTAAATGAAGACTCGGACAACAAGGTGACTCCGGTTTGACAATTCCATGAAATATAGTTAAGAAGAATTCACTAAATGTCTGTTAGAAACGGTCACAGCCACAGATAAAATACGACGAAATCTCCTGCCATACGGCATGAAATTCCTCACTGTTGGTGGTTCGTGGCTGAAAATGCTTAACAAGTCAGTAGTTTGGCCGGGATCGGGGTGGAGTGATATTCCCTACCCCTCGCCGTGCCATGCCCCTGAGTGTGCTGATTATGATTTGGCAGTGCTGAAAAAGAAATATGTTAAAAACGAAGTATTGCAGTGTTGGTATACCTGCTCGATTTGCTGCAGCATCCATCACTTCAACAAAATTCAATGACAACTGGGCATCGCTCTTCTAACAACGTAACAGTGGAAATGTAAATCATTTCTGTTAACTTCGTATGGTCTTTCTCTGTAGTTACAATCTCATCAGTAATCTTTGGTAGAGTTCATGGTCGCTGTTGCTAAATGGAAATGGAGAGATCTCTTCCAACTTAAGCAACACTCGACAGCTCAATCGAGTTCTCGTGCATCACTCTCATGCGCAGAATGTACGCGATCACATGAAACGCGATAATATCGGTATGTACCCTGTTGTTCTAATAATAATACTTCAGCCAGCCGCTGATTTGTCGCAATTCGTAGAGGGGAAAGCCTTTCCACTCCTGCGCCTCACTATCTGCTCATACCCTCCCAACCACACCTTCCTGCACTCCACTACGAATTGGTTTAAATGCCGCCCCTTACTTCCTCTCACTCCTCTCGCTGGGCCTCTACAACGAGCATACTGACCCTCAAGTGATGTCGTTTCCACTCATGTAGTCAGTCGGTATCAATGGCATTATGCTCATGCTTTCTATTAATGTGTGTCATGCAAAACCAGAACTGTGCAACAGCCCAGACTATACCCTCATCCTATCGGATACCGTCCAATATGGCATTATCCAAGCTGGTAGGGCAGACGGAACATTTAATTAAGGAAATAAGGGTCATTACTCATTAGCAAAATGTGTGGGCACTATCTCTTTTGCACCCGAAAGAGCATGTCAAACTAAACATGCCTGTACGATTCCTTGAAGATCCTATAAACGTTATATTCTAGGTTGAACTCTCGAAGAGTTTGGAGGTACACTAGATTATATGCGGCCATCTATACATTATTCCATCCATCTGTCTGATTATGTCACTCCTCAAATAGCAAGTGGATCATCCATATTTTATTTCGCAACTATTCTTTGTGCACTGGTCTGGAGGTTATCTTGGAAGTTTTAACAATTTACTTTTCATATTCGAATGTCAGAATGCATAGCTAGGAGAGCAGATTTTAGATTTCTAAAGGGATGAGTGTCCACACATTTATGGAAAAAATGTAGGAACGAGAGAGTGTGTCTTGAAAAAGTGAAAAACAAAAAAATGCCACCTTATGTCTACAATCCACTCCCAGACAGTAACAGTAAATCGTGTATATCAACACGATGGGGATATGGTCTACAACTTCAAGCTTATAAACAGCACATACAGTGCAGTCGGGGGTGGACTGGTCGTAATCCACGCGTGGGCAGTGATGTCCACACATGCGTTTACCAGGTAATAAAATCATCATCAGCAAAATTTTAATTAATGAAGCACCGGGTTGTACCCGGTGCTTCATTAATTAAATTTTTGATGATTATTCCTATAATTAGTGTTTGGAATCTAATATTATTGCGTCCATGGAAATTGTGCCAACCCGTTGAAAGTGACCAGTCCATGGCGCCCGTACTGCAGGTTCTATACATTTACACAGAACACAGTAACGGCATTTTCCCAATAAGTTGGATGTGGAGATATGGATAAGAGGTGGAAATTTCAAAAAACAATTAAAAACTCATTTATTCAACAAAGTTTTTTTTTCTTTCCGCAATACATAAATTGAAATTGAATTGATTTTTTTCTTTTTTGGTAAAACGCTTTAGAGCACCTTTGGTGGTTTTACGCTATATAAAATTGATTATTATTATTATTATTATTAAATCCAGCGCCCCTCGGCGAACTCTTTCACTTCAGTCTGTGGTGATCGTATATTGTTTCTTCTATAGGACTGGATCCAGCTGGACCACTGTTTCTGAATACTGACCAACTTGTGAGATTGGATCCAACTGACGCAAAATTTGTTGATGTTATCCACACAGACGGCGATAGGTGGGGTGGTAAGTGTTTAAGAATATTGAGTATTAAACATGGCCGTGTCCAGAGACGAGTCAGTGGTTGGGATGGGGAGGCGCCTCGTTTGGGCTAAAGAAAAAAAAGAATTGCATATATTTTTGCACACACACATATATATATGAGCCGTAATCCGAGAAAGGGGACCTTATGCTTGTCCGGAAAGGAATCTTTTCAACAAAGTTTTTTTCAGGATCATCTGATGATTAACAATTGGTCAAAATGGGGTGTCAAGTGAGGTGTCAAAGAGCTCAACAAGTTAAATTGACCGTTTGACGTTTCAACGTAATACTATTGCAATACGTGTGTGCGACGTTATCGGTCTTGACAATGAAAATCAGAATCATTATCTATTGACTAAAGTGATTTTTTTGATTTGATTGGTTGATAGATACGTGGTATGAGACCATATTCATTGAAACCCACGATACGTCCGCCCAGCCACTGGCAAATTTCCCATACCCAGTGGAAGCCTCGTTCCGAAATCTACAAATTGTCCATACCCCGTAGAAGACGCGTCATTCCAGTTTTACAGTGTACATGTATTATATTTTAATTTTTTATCTCCAAAATATAGCTCATGACCCCTTATTGGAATGAGCTTGTCGAGTACCCTCCAATGTGGGGTTCATAAGCTATGTTTTTGAGACAAAAAAGAAAAAAAGAAATTCAATAATTTTTTATACTAGTCATATCGGCATATTTTCACAAAAACTCTTTTGCACAAAAAATCCACAGAAACCTGTATGGCTCAACAATGGAAGATAAAAGATCTCTTGCTGTGTTTGTTCACACATGAAATAGATTGTACTTCTAAAACGGAAAGTCAATAGATAAATTCGTTACCTCGTGTCTGATCACGTGGCACGGGTTTTTACCTACCCGAAGCCAGCCGTATCCCATTCGGCCTTCGGCCTCATGGATACGGCTGGCTTCGGGTAGGTAAAAACCCGTACCACGTGATCAGACACGGGGTAACTAATAATACCCAATAGAGACAATTGGCGTTTATAGACAGTACCAGGTCGTTTCTTTCAGAATAATAAAGTAGCGATGTATATATATAGACAACATGCACATAGTGTTTTTTTTATATCTGGTTTATACCATGTGTTGAAATATAGTTAATATTTTCGAGGCTCTGCCGAGAAAATATTAACTATATTTCAACGAGTTGTATAAACCAGATATAAAAAAAAACACTATATGTATATTGTTTTTATCTGATAAGAAACAGCAGTTTCACTCGTTGATGCTTATATTTACTTTATCCTGATTCCTACGGGCCTTCTTAGAAAACGAGACAAAGCAAATGGGACGAGATAAACAGAGTTGCGCCTAGCTTTCGGTTTGATGAAGACTTTCTTAAGGGTACAGACACAACAAGAAAAAATACACACTGGCGACGAAAGAAATGAAATGTGGTGATAAAAGATCATGTAAGCCAAGTTCTGACTAAACGGGTGTGAAATACAACCCGAAAAGAAAAGAAACCAGGTTAAAAGTAGAAAGCAAAAGGTTAAAAAATACTGTTAGACAAATTCTGAAAAGTATTCTAGTATGTCCTAACTCCCGGTAAAACCTGATATTAATATACCCTTCGAAAATTAAAAGGAACTGGAATTTTTAAATGTCAAAATACTTCCATGTATTACATGGAAGTATGATAACTGGATGATTTTTAAAAAATATATATATATATACTAGCGGGTGATACCCGGCGTTGCACAGGAGAAGATGGTTATATCAGCCGTTTTCGAAATAGAAGGTCAAGGTCACCCCGCACGGGCAACCTTAAGAAGTGAAAATGATCATTGGGTCAATATACCTGCACATATGAAATTTTAGCCCGATCGGCCCAGCCGTTTTTGAAATAAAAGGTCAAGGTCACAAATTTCAAGGTCAAGGTCACCTCACACGGGCACCCCGTTAAAGTCAAAATGACCGATGGGCCAATATACCCGCACATATGAAATTTTAGCTCGATCGGCCCAGCCGTTTTCAAAATAAAAGGTCATGGTCATCAATTTCAAGGTCAAGGTCACCTCGCATGGGCACCCCGTTAAAGTCAAAATGACCGATGGGCCAATATACCCGCACATATGAAATTTTAGCTCGATCGGCCCAGCCGTTTTCAAAATAAAAGGTCATGGTCATCAATTTCAAGGTCAAGGTCACCCTGTACGGGCACAGCACCCATCCCATGTTACTCGCAGGAACGAATTACCCCTGTGCACAAAATTTGAGATAGATCGGTCGAGAAACGGAGGAGTTCACCCGGAACAAAGAGAGAGAGAGAGAGAGAGAGAGAGAGAGAGAGAGAGAGAGAGAGATAAGATTCAGACATTCGCATTTATATATTAGATATATATATGTGGAAGTTCATATTGTATATATTGATGATGTGAGAAGAGCAATCTCGAACAGAATTTTTTAAATATTCATCAGTAGAGTAATATTACACCTACTCCACCCCTTCATCTCCACCATCATAAAATGTACTGAAAAGGAAATAAGATAATTCATAAATTAAAAACGAAATCTGACTTGTCCAGTATTTTGACAGATTTTAGAACAAAACAACTAAGACTATTGTTTTCCTTATTTCGTCTGTTGAGACTGACGTTTCTGAAAACTATATATATTATAAGAATGTATTAATATATCTGATGCAGGTAAAATGTTCACTAATGTTTGTGTTTAACTTAAGAAACACAACGATTCCCATTTTTTATTTGTTAATTCTACTGTGGACCTCCACAAAACTGTTCGTGTAAATATCCATCTTCAACATCATATGGCTTTCTAGGGAAATTTTTTTTCTTTCAGGATTTGGAATGTTTCCGGCAGTTGGAAAGGTTGACTTTTATCCAAATGGCGGGAAACATCAGACTGGTTGTGGAACAGAAGCAGTCGGACGAGCTATCGACGAATTAACTCATCTTGAGCTTACAGGTTAGGATGTAATTGCAACTTTATTCCTCGGCATGTGTCACATTTTTTGCTACACACACACACACGCACGCATGCACGCACGCACGCACGCACGCACGCACGCACGCACGCACGCACGCACGCACGCACGCACGCACGCACGCACACTCGCGCGATCTCTCTCTCTCTTCCTCTACATCTCTCTCTCTCTCTCTCTCTCTCTCTCTCTCTCTCGGATGAGGCTAGTGGTCAGGTCCGCAGTTGTCAAACACAGACACACAAACACTCGGTGGGTGCGTCAGTTCGCGTCTTTATTTAAAAATTCGCGATTCACTGCATGCATGTAATCTTTACCACATCGGAAACACCACATATTGATGCCGCGCTTTCACCCATTTTCTAACATTATTCGTGGAATCATAACCAAAATAGGGAGCGCGGTGGTTCAGTGGTTGGAGCTTTGGGCTTTAAACTGAAAGTTGACGCTTCGATCCTGACCAGCGTAACTGCATAGTGTCATTGCGAAAAACACTTAATCCCGATTGCCTCCGAGGTGTCACGATGGCGCTGTGTATTGAGGCGTACTACACGTCCATGGTGCACTCACCTTCAACCACTGCTAACTCTGCTTGTGCAAAGTAACTTGGAAAGTCTGACAGTTGCTCAACCCTGCGCAGTAATTCTCTCCGGGTACTCTGGCTTCATCCATCCGTAAAACAGTCCGACACGAGAAAATCCTGGCTGTCGAATGTGTCGTTGAACTCTAATAAATAAATAAATAAATAAATAAATAAATAAATAAATAAATAAATATTAGACAGAATATGCTTTCCTCTGCCCTTGTAGACCAATGAAGCTCGTTGTATTATTAGAATGTAACGCATTCAGTAAAGTATATGTCACTACTTTTCTTCAAATTAATTTAATTCTCTTCAGTCCATGCAAATTCTAGGAACTTGGTGAATCTGATATTGCTTGTTTGTTTGTTTATTCTGGGGGGGGGGGGGGGTGGGGGGCAATGGCACAATGCAGGTGGCACGGGTCACGATCGGAGTTTCGATATAAAATCAAGTGCGCTGACCAATACGCTCCCTGAATCTGGAATTAGGTCCGTTTAATAACGGATTACTAAAGTCCTCTTCTGTCAGCCACACTTTACAATCTTCGCTTCGAGGGTGTGTGGTGACAGGGAGTTCTATGTTTAATGGGAAATCTACTTATACAAACAAAGAGGTAGATCGGCAATTTACGGAGTGTCTCATTCTGCGTCAGATTACTCACCAAAATGCTAGACGTCAGTCTTCGTAATGCGTCCAAGAAGAAGTCTTCTTAGAAATCTCTATGTGTGAAAAACGCTCCAAAGCCGAAGCTCCACACGGTTACCACTCACAGCGCCATCGGTGGGGATCTCAACGCAGTAATTTCCTAAGCACTTCTGGTGAGTTAGAGGTTGTGGCTCCTCGTTCTCGTCTCGTGAGGCTCGATGAAGGTCCAGAATAGGGTTCAAACCTCTATCGCCTCTATATAGGAGAAAGGAACTCATGTTTCATCAACAATAAAAGTTTCGTCAACAATTGGATGTGCTTTTCTGGGATTCTGCAAGTCGTAGAGGAAGGCCTCAAACTTTACTTCACAAGAAATGCAGCATTAACGAAAGTTCAAATCGAAACAAAAGTTCCTTCAGAGCAGGGAGGGGGTGGTGTCGTCAAATGTTTTTTAAACACAAGGCGGGGGCAGGTGGGTGGGTAGGTCAGCGGCTTTGAAAACACGTTTTCTCCATGCCTTGAATTTTTTTCTTATAAGCTCTTATCTTTCAAATCAGTGATGCAAATTGATCAGGGAAGCTTGTGTAGTCTTTTTGCCACCACTCCATCTCCTCTGGGTTAACGGGGGTGAATTCATAATTACAGTCATATACATATATGAGCAAAATGCAGGGTTGTTATTCATCATTCAAGCCTTGGGCTTAGTGGGTAGCCTTCAAACCAATTTCCCCCTTCAATTTGTGATATACTGCCAGAAAAAGGCTAAACCTTCAAATAGTCAGGACATTATATCTTATTGATAGAGGGTTTATTGACAGCGAAAACTCTCTATCTTATTGATAGAGAGTTTATCAACAAGGAAACTGATACCGTGTTACCAAACTGTTTATACAATGGCATAAGCAGTTTGTTAATTGGGAATCAGTTTAGTTAATATGAATTTCTGCCGTTTACTCCTGGACCATAGTGTATAGCACATGTTGAGGAAGATACTGGATGTCTGGAGAGAACCTTACTTATGAAATCTGAAAATTTTGCAAACTCATATAAGACACCTGGGTTATCTTATAACAGACATTAAATTAACTTCTTTTAAAATACACCATAACAATCTGCTGTAACAAAGAATAAAATTAAATCATAGAATAAAGTGTGTTGGGATCATCTGAGTCAGAAAGAATACGAATGTGTATCATGCTTCAGTACGGCTGCATATTAAGGTCAGGACCTTTTCATTTAATAATCTGTTTCTACAGATTACTAATCTGTTTTTACACATTAGTAATCTGTATTTACAGATTATTAATTTGACTGTTTTTACAGTTCATTAGAGTTTTCACAGTTCATTAGATGACTGGTTTTACAGATTGTTACAAGACTGTTTTTACAGATTAATCTGTTTTTACAGATTAGTTATCTGTATTTACACATTATTATGTGATTGTTCTTAGAGATTATTAGAAGACTGTTTTTACAAATTAACTAGCCATTCGATGATTTGCTAGTAGTATAGCATGTACCCGATCGAGTCCTATTACCTGGGCTTTTTTGGCGAGCAGCTAGTGCTCAATTCTCATAGGAACCGGACTTTTGGGGGACCAAATTTTTTCTGTGGAAAACTTCAGCTCAATCCAACTAGATCCTGCAAATGGTGTATGTACTGCACATATCGTATGGTATGATACGTATAGTAAGATTTGTACACACATGGCTATGGGTTTATAGTATGGGTATGTGATGGAAAATGAATGGTGATTGTAGGGTTTCTCGAAAGTTTCCCCGCAAAACTATTGACGCTGCTATTGATGTCGTGACGTCATGATGCGCACGCGACGTCATAGAAACGTTGACCACTGTTGTTGTCCACTGTAGAATCTGGTATGACACTATTCGGGTCAGAGTGTGTCGGACTTCTCGTACTGGACTGATATCGTAGTATAGTATGGGTGGTATATACCCCTGTAGGTATACTATTAACCCTCATATTATCCTATGACTGGTATAGGAAGTACGTAATGCTAGGTCAGCAAGTATTATGGGTTGGGGGTAATGCTTGATCGTCGTCTTGAGAGGTATTGCGAGACAGTCCTTGGTGGTTTGGATTGGTAGTATAGTATGGGCGTTAAATACCCCCGTAGATCCTATCCTAAACCTTGTTGTGTTAAACTACCGATTGCTTTGTACTATCCTATGATTTGTATAGGCAGCATGAAATGCTGGGTCAGGTGATATTGTAGGGTGGGTGGGTGTAATGCATGGCCGCCTAGTGTGGCTGTATGGGATGTACGCTCTGCACCCTCCACAGGTTCCTTGTTAGCCCTTAGTGCTATTAATCCACCTAATGCTTCATATTATCCTATAACTGGTATGGGTAGTACGTAATGCTAGGACAAGCGGTATTGTGGGTAGGGGTAATGCCTGGTAGTTTAGATCGGTAGTGTAGTATGAGTGGTCTATACCCCTGTAAGTCCTTGGTACTATTAACCAATTGGTTGTTTTGTATTATCCCATGAATGGTATAGGTAGTACGTTATGGTAGGTCAAGCGGTATTGTGGTGTTGGGGTAATGCCTGGTAGTTTAGAACGGTAGTAGTAACACTATCCATCTAGGGCGGTGTGCTGGCCCACAGATGCTATAGGTAGTATGTAATGTTAGGTCAAGCAGTATTGTTGGGTGGGGGTAATCCATGGGTGTGTAGTGTAGTAGTATAGGATGTGCTATTTGTACCCCTTGTGGTTCAATGTTAGCCCTTGGTACTTCTAATCGACCTATTGGTTCATATTATCCTATTACTTGTATAGTTAGAACGTAATGGCAGGCCAAGCGCTATTGTAGGCGGGGGGGGGGGGGGTAATGTCTGGTTGTCTAGTGCGGTACTATAATATGTTTGACATATAGCTATTGCAGACCCCATCTAAATCCTTGGAACCACTATCCATCTAGGGCGGTGTGCTGTCAAACAGATGATATAGGTAATACGTTATACAATGTTGTGTCATGTATGCTTGGTTTCTAGTCTCCTAGCAGAGTATGGATGGTCCTTTGGCATTCTAAGACTTGGCCGAGGGTAGAGGTCGTGATCTGTGACAGTAGAAAGCCTACAGTAGCGCTACAAGTTAGTAGTAATGGTACAAGGGTAGACGAAGACTATAGGTTCGGGGACTACAGTAGAAGCTAACCACAGGACAGAAAGCTGAAGTCGATAGTAAGACCACCTGCATAGGAGCTATACATGAGATTGGAATCCCACTTATGGAATCCACTTATGGAATCCCACTGATAGAATTCCTTTTATGGAATTCATTCTAATGTTGTTCCCCGATCCTATAGTCTTCGTCTACCTTTGTTAAATTACTATTGACTTGTAGCACTACTGCAGGCTTGCTAACTGTCACAGATCACGACCTCTACCCTCGGCCAAGGCTTAGAATGTCAAAAGACCATCCATACTCTGCCACCAGAGTAGAAACCAAGCACACACCACACAACACTGCGTTAAGTACTATCTATATCAAATATGAGAAGGCACACAGCCCTAGATGGATAGTGGTTTTAAGGGTTAAGATGGTACCTACAATGGTATACACCGTCCATGCTATACTACCATCACTAGACAACCAGGCATTACTCCCGCCCACAATAGCGCTTGGCCTAGCATTACGTTCTACCTATACCAGTAATAGGATAATATGAAGCATTATGTCGATTAGTAGTACATAGGACTAACATTGAACCATCTGGGGTACAACCAGCACATCCCATACTACTACAGTATACAACCATGCATTACCCACACCCAATATTACTTACAACCTATAGCATCTTTGGGACAGCACACCGCTCTCGATGGATAATGGTACTACTACCGTTCTAAACTGCCAGGCATTGCCCCCACCTTACAACGCCGCTTGACCTACCATAACGTACTACCTATACCAGTCATAGGATAATACAAAGCAATCAGTTGGTTAATAGTACCAAGGACTATCAGGTGACCTATAGGGGTATAGACCGCCAATACTATACTACCGTCTTAACCTACCGGACATTACCCCTACCCACAATACCGCTTGTCCTGGCCTTACGCATTACCTATACCAGTCATAGGATAATATGAAGCATTAGGCGGATTAATAGTACTAAGGGCTAACATGGGATCTATAGGGGTGCAGAGCGTACATCCTATACTCATCCTAAAAGCAACAATGCATTACACCCTCCACCCTACTCTTTTTGTTTTGTTGGATATAATGGCTGGATGGGGAAGACATCCATGTGCTGTGGGAGTCTTCTTCGGTGAGCCCTAAATATTATAAAAGCGCCGATAAACCCAAATGAGTAGTGTTATCTCGCCCCCCCCCCCCCAACCTTCCTTCCAAGAAAGAGCTCCCATGGAAATAGCACTAGAGTAGCTTACCCTGCAACGTTGTAAGCTGATGAGGTGAACAAGTATATTAAGAAAAAATTGAAATTTCGAGATAAAAAGTCGAGATTTCGTGATAAAAAGCAGAACTTTCGACTGTTTAAACATTTCTACCTGTCACTTAGTCGCTTCCATACATTACCCACTGAAACAAGTCATGAAATTAGAGCAAAGATGAATTATTTTGAAGAACTATTTTGCTACTTACCCTGCCTGCACACTTCAGAAGCATGTTGATGCTGTCGGTATTGCTTGCGTAATTACAACGCGAAATTATCGTCACAAAATGTCGAAGCCCAGTGCCTCACTCAGTCTCGTGAATCTTCCTGCCAGTCTTCTAATAATCTGTAAAAACAGTCTCCTAATAATCTGTGAATACAGATTACTAATCAGTAAACACAGTCTTGTAATAATCTGTACAAACAGTCATCTAATAAATTGTAAAAACTGTCTCCTAATAATCTGTAAATACAGATTACTAATCTGTAAAAAGAGTCTTGTAATAATCTATAAAACAGTAATCTAATAAATTGTAAAAATTGTCTCCTAATAATCTGTAAATACAGATTACTAATCTGTAAAAACAGATTATTTATCTGTAAAAACAGTCCTGTAATAATCTGTTAAAACAGTCATCTAACAAATTGTAAAAATTGTCTCCTAATAATCTGTAAATAGAGATTACTAATCTATAAAAACAGAGCTTGTAATAATCTGTAAAATAGTCATCTAATAAATTATAAAAATTGTCTCCTAATAATCTGTAAATACAGATTACTAATCTATAAAAACAGAGCTTGAAATAATCTGTAAAATAGTCATCTAATAAATTGTAAAAATTGTCTCCTAATAATCTGTAAATACAGATTACTAATTTGTAAAAACAGATTATTTATCTGTAAAAAGAGTTTTGTAATAATCTGTAAAAACTGTCATCTAATAGGTTGTAAAAACAGTCCCCTAATAATCTGTAAATACAGATTATGAATCTGTAAACCAGTCTTCTAATAATCTTAATCTGTAAAAAGAGATTACTAATTTGTAAAAACAGATTATTAAATGAAAAGGTCCTGGCCCTAATACGCTGCCGCACTTCGGTGAGATCAAGGTAAATGTTGCAGAAAACTACTTGGAAAGTGACTGTCCTGTCAATGATCCTGTAATATATTTTGATTAAATGGGTTCCAAGCCTCTGAGCTGAATGAACAGCATGTAATATATTGTAGGATAACACTGACATTCATTGCGTAAAGGTAATATGATATAAATCACAGGGTCGTCAGTCGACACATCAGAGCCCTAGAATTTCCATAATGCATCCTGACCAAATATGGAGAGATGTGGTAGATCTTTTCAACTCACATGATTCCGTCTACAAAGTTCACTAAGCTGGGATTGGAGTTCCTAATGCATATTTATCTTGCCAGGGCTCTCCGACCGAGCAAGATTGAGACAATCGCTACGGAGGTTAGCGTGTTCTCTTCAGTTCTTTCCCCTGGACAACTGGTCTCCACGAATAGATTGCTAGGAGAAAAGTATTCGACTTTCTCCTCAGATACAAGAAATTAATATTTGAACAAACGTGGAAAGTATTACGCAAGGAGTATCTTTAGACCCCCCCCCCCCCCCCCCCCCCCGCCTTTATAACCTTATTGACAGACGAGATGACACCGAATATTGGATCGGAGACAGAGCTCGATGTTGATTTGAAATACGACCAGGAGAATACGACCGAAGTAGCAAACTCGCCACTTGCTCTATTGGGGGATAGTGCTGTACGGGCTGTTCGATCAAAATGTCAGAAGGTTGCGTGCAATGTAATATATAGCTTATTCAAAAGATCATAATTACAGAAGAGTCAGATAGATCGAGCACAAGCATCAGAAGAGAAGTCAGTGAAGAGTTAGTGTTAGCGAAAGAAGTGCCCGCCATCGATTCTTTCTTCCGCGATGGTATCACCAGAAATTAACCAGACCTTCATTTTGTTCCTTTTGGATTCTTATCCAGCAATACGGGTCGCATTGATCGGAGTCGTGGATTGTGTAATGACCAATCTCCGATCACACAGTTCCAACTTGCACAACAATGTTATCTCGTTTGATATATGCCGACTCCTTCTGCACGGCCCGTCACGCCATGCAGCATTTTTAGCAGAGACTATCACATTTCGAGAGACATTGCGCAGATTAGTCAAGCAGGACGATCTCCTCAGTCCTCGATATTCAGCGGCGATGGCATTAGGGTAGGCTGAATTGCTCCTGTGGCTACTTGTGACGTCTTTGGCCAGTATTCTCGGAACACAATTTAAATTTATCGTAAGTAAAATTAATTTTTTTGTTCGTACTGTTGGCTGACAAATGATATTTACTGATGCTTCGTCGCCTCATGACCGAACCGAATCCTGAGACCTATGTGGGCCAGAATCACTCTACCTAATATCCAGAGGCCTCCTGTGAACGGAGTTGCGTGTTTGGTTAGCCACTCATTTTGAACCCGGGGTATGGGCATTATCTAGCGACCATCCGCATTAAACCTGCAGATTGTGCTTCAGGGAGAAGGAAGTTTCTATATCGACACGCGTCATTAGTTACAGTGCCGGGCGTGTTACCTTGATGGCTAGAGCCTGAGTGCTACAGTCTATTTTGTGACAAAAAAATTTTTTGCAAGATTTGTTTTGCCAGTGTATTTTCAATTCGTATTAGGTAAATGTTTGAACAAATTTGTTTATATCTTTTTGCAGAGTTTTCCAATGAATTTGGCTGCGATCACATTCGAGCTGTTGATCTATTCATATCATCCGTTCACGCTCCCTGCGAAGCATGCGCGTGCCCTGAGACTAATCCGTTCGGTTTTGGGCCTGATTGCAGAGAACGGTGCATTGTTATGGGTTACAACCTGGATATCTCAGAAGCTCACGGAGTTTACTACTCGACAACAAAGCCAGAAGCTCCATTCTGTGGTAAGTTTGTAAAGTCAGGCACCTAGTTTGACGTCTTTACATTTTATCAGTGACAAAATTAGAATTTGATAACTTGATAATGTGATTAGTTGTCATGGGAAAACTTTGTAATGTGTGACAAAGGGTTGTACACAAACATACTGATAAACATGAAAAGAAGAGTTGTTAACAGGCACAAACTGTTACTTTATATTGCTTTGAAAAAGTTACCCACAAGCGTATTTTTCCTTCAGGACTCGACGGTAGGCTGCATTTATCTGTTTTTTTTTTCATGCAACCAACAATGATGTAGAAACATTGTCAAGTCATCTGCAGCTGGGTTCATGGTTTTAAGAGAACAATTATCTTAAAAATTAATCTAATTAAGGCTTTATGATAAAACACTAAACGTGATGCGATCTTTGCACACGATACGATAAAATAATAATTAACGATTATCTCATCTCAGTTTGAACCTTCGTGAGAACTCGGGAAAGTGGAGCAGTGCTTGCTCACAGTTATTTATATATTCATTTATTTATTTATTTATTTATTTATTTATTTATTTATTTATTTATTTATTTATTTATTTATTGGGTTTTAAGACAATTTTGACAGCTAGGGTCACCTCGTTTCGGACAGTTCTGCAGATGGAAGAAGCCGGAGTACCCAGAGAGAACCATCGAACAACGGCGAGCAACTGTCAGGCCCCCAATGTACTCTACTGACTCCACACAAGCAGGGTTAGCATTGGTTGAAGACAAGCGCAAAATTGACGTGCTGTATGCCTTAGTACCCAGCGTCCCAGTGCCCCATATGGGCAATCGGGATGAAGTGTCTTGCTCACGGATACAATCCAGTTACCTCCTCGCGGGGATCGATGTTCACTGTGATAAACAAGTTCAGTAGAACTCTGTGTTTCATTTCCGATATAGTCATTGGTTATTGCACACCTATGACGCACCGAATTCGCAAATGAGGTACACTTTTATCTCGACTTACTAAAATATTAGCAGCAGAATATATCTAATAATTTCTCCGCCCAACCTTGAGCAAAGCTCTCGGGTCATCAGTCTAATTCTGTAAGACATTCGACGCTGTTGTGGCCACGATTCAGTCCAGGCCTCAAATAAGTTATCACCTGTGTTTTGATTCATTCATCTGTCATATTTCATTTGGATGGAAAAGCGAACCTACGGTTCCCATTTCCGACCATTTGATATATTGCGGAGGATTGAATTCGAAATATTTCACAGAGTTTCATTGGCAGTGAAAGTAGTATGTCTCGTATGTTTGGGGCCTTGTTTGGATGATCTCGTAGATGATCTCATGTGACGTCATAGTCACGTGACCCAGTGGCGCCATGTTGTATTGTCATGGTAACCCGCGTGAGCGGCCATCTTGTGACGTCATCCCCATAGTGATACGTGGTGTGAGTGCGCATGTGCAGCGCGTGTTGTTAGGGTGATACGTGTTTCCGTCGTCCATTTTGTATACTGGAGGCCGCTATCTTGGTTTCTATGGTAGCACGTGGTTGCTATGTTACCCAAAGGCATACAACAAGACAGGGGTATGTTCGGAGGGTGTGTTCGATTGAATCGGAGTGAATCTAATTACCACAAACAACCCGACAAGTTTTACTATTTCGAATTCTTTCAGAATTCTCTGCTTCTATCTATGTAATAGTTTTCATCTATCTGACCATGTTCTTTTGTTCTGGAGTATACTCCAGTAGCGTAGAAGAGCCTATCAACTGGAACAACTTTGCTTATTATTACTATATTTAGCTTTTCTGGTCTATTCTTGTTAGTTCTGGCCCTATTCCAAATACTCTTGTTGTTTCATTTATCTAGATCATTTATATAAATTATTGCTAACCAATAAGATTGCTTGGTTTCCCGTAATCTGTATGCAGAGTTATCTCCCCTTATTACAATGAAATCCTATCCGATTCTATCACCTCTATATCCAATGGCAATATTCCATGGAATCCCATTTTTTGGAAAACACCTGTGGCTATGGAATCCCTTTTTTGTCATATGTGCTTATGTGAAAAGGCACGATGTGACACATTGTGCCCTAGCACATAGGCACATGCCAGATGTGCCGATATGTGCTTATATCTGCTTATGTGAAAAGGCACAATGTGACACAATGTGCCCTAGCACATAGACACATACGGGTATTTGAGTATACCTATGGCCCGGTATTGTATTACTTGAGGATACCTATCAAGGATACCTTTTATAGGATACTTATCTGAGGATACTATTACCTGTACCACAAGTCATACCTATCCCAAATATCCCTTATAAGCTATCGAGCAGTTACTGAAAAGTCATTGCTCGAATGACTCGAAGCTCATCGAGCAAATGAGCTTTAGAGTAAATGCTCGTTCAAGTGACTCGCACATACTGCTCGAACGACTCGAAGTCTACCGAGCAAATGAGCTATCGAGCAATTGCTCGTTCGAGTGACTCGCACATATTGCTCCTCGACTCATTTCAGTATTCGAGGATACCTATGACATGGCTATGTATCAGTTGAGGATACCTTTCGAGGATGTTTTTTATAGTGAAAAAATTCATTACGTTTTCAGGGGTAAAATTTGATAAAATGTGCACAAATAGACATATGTCGGAGGCAAGAGCCTGGCAGGAATATCCGCCAACATCATGCAAGGCGTTAAAGGCACAAGCAAAATTTCCATTTATAGATCCCCAATTGCTTTAATTTTGCTTATTTTCTGTGACTTTCATTTCTTCGAGTTTTTCGGCCGGTAAAACCGGGGTGTGGGTGGGTAAGTCCTCCAAAACCCCACCCCTCCATACACACATACACACACACACACATACACACACACACACACACACACACACACACACACACACACACACACACACACACACACACACACACACACACACACACACACACAGTAAATGAAAACAATTTTTCGGCGGCATATTAAAAGAAAAAAACGTTTCAGTATGAAATGTCTGTGCCAGTGCGATTTTTTAACCTCAAACACACACAGAGAGAGACACGCGCACACACACACACGCACGCACGCACGCACGCACGCACGCACGCACGCACGCACGCACGCACGCACGCACGCACGCACGCAAACACACACACACACACACACACACACACACACACACACACACACTTTTGGGTTCGAGTTAAAAAATTGAAGAGAAATTAGCAAAAAACGGATTGGTTGCATATTATTAAATACATCAGTGATGCTGCCGGACCAATAGCAATTTTCTTCTGGTGCCCTTGTCATGTTGCATAAACAATATACATGAATGGGTGTTTCATGTCTCTCCTCAAGTGTACAATGATCATAGAGCCTTTTGTATTTTTTTAAGATTCATGGTTGGAAATTCTTCGAGGTGTTAAATGGATCGGTAAACTGAGCAATTAAGGGGAAATAAATTCCGAATTACGAATATAACAAGCTACTTCCCACATTTTGACAACCTTGCACCTGCAGCCTAGAACATTCGAAATTTTACCTTGGTCCACACCCCAATCCGAGGAGACAGGCGGAGCTCAAACTCTCCCTGTCGTCCCCGAGAAGAGAGGTTTTTATGGCACAATCAGGACTTTGAATGGGGCTATCTCCAGGCTCATTTATTTTCTTTCTAAACACAGGCCATTCATAAAACAAATAAACAAAAAAGATAAAGCACAACATTTCTTCCAGTGAATTTAATCATATATTTATTACACACCTGTTCTATGAAATCCTCATCTCCAGCAAAAATAAACCATGAGGAAAATGAAAATCTTTTCCGTACATATGTGCGGAACGGAAATCGTTGACGGACTATTTTTAAATAGAAACGAAATTTCACTGGAATTTTCTACAAATCATGCAACACAATTACAATTTAAATCGCGAGCTATAGCTGAGAATCATTCGCTGAGTTCCAATCGGTTCTATGTGCAGGTACGCACATGGAACACATTGGAACTCATGGGACGAAATGGTAACGAGGGTTCCTCTCGCAAATTTGGTTGGCGACAAAATGTGTTCTTTTTGTTGATAGTTGTCAAATGAATTTCTGAGTGTCCTCATAATAATTGTTTTTATAGACGAGAAGGCGTGTAATAAACACAGACCGGCACGCGTGTGTGAATGGGTTAATCAATATCGCACTTGTGCCATCGCGGAAGGAGAAAACTCGAGGCCTGCGACCTCTCGTTCTATCCTTCAGCGTTGGCACTCGTGCCATATCCACACCGGGTATTCGGATACTCGGAACCGGAGCGACAAAAAGAACCGGGGGCAGAAAAAGTGGCGGGAGAGACAGGGGTGAGTACAATTTTTGCTAAGAAAAACATATTCAGATGAAACAATCTACCAGAATGTTTTAATGACTGAGTTATATTTTGGTTAAGGTATGATGTGACAGAATTTCAGCCACGAACAATAGCTATTGAATCGAGGAGGTTATCATTTCCACTCTCACTTGACCAATTTTTAATGAAATATGCAAAATAATCGCCCGTCACATGTTAAATTTAGCAATCTGCAGCAGTTTTATCAGTCAGTCCATTGTCTTCCGAAATGTCCAGTAAAACAACCGTGAAAGTGGTAGCTCCAGGCAATCAACAAATTTCTATATAATATACATTTTGTAAACACTAGGTTCGAAATAATGGACACTAAAACCCACGGATACTGGTATAATGGAACTCCGAGCTATCTAAAAAACACACAGGATTTCCTGTCACAAATTTCGAAATTGAAAATATCAAAAAATGCAATTCTGACTACTTTGGATATCGACAGTATGTATACGAACATTGATATTGATAAAGGTGTTAAATCAGTTAAAAATGCATTTGAAAAATATCCGGATGCGAAACGCCCGGATGAACAATTTTTTGATCTTTTAGAGCTGAGCTTAAAAGGTAATGACTTTCAATTCAATGGAGAATATTTTCTACAAATAATGGGTGGTCCTATGGGTAAAAGATTCATTCCTAATTTTGCAAGCATTTATGTAGCGGAATGGGAGGAAAATGCCTAAAGCAAATGTGCAAAGCATCCTCTCGTATATCTCAGATATTTAGATGACATTTTTATTATTTGGGAACATTCAAAAGAAGATTTTGATGAATTTTTAGAAATTTTGAACAATCACGATCCAACTATTAAATTGAAAGCTACTATCAGTGAAAATTCTGTTGATTTTCTCGATGTGACCGTGTGTAAAGGCAAGCAATTTCAGACGTCCGGTCATTTAGATTATAAAGTATATTTTAAACCAACTGATTCACATCAATTGTTGCACACAACATCATTTCATCCTCAACATACATTTAAAGGTATCATCAAATCACAGCTCATTCGTTTCCACCGCAATTCAAGTGATAAGGTAAATTTCAATGAGGCTTGTTCTACTCTATTTGGCGCCCTCAGATCGAGAGGGTACTCGCTGCGCCTTTTGCGTAGCCTGAAATCCCAAACCCTGAAAAAGCTCGAAAGTCCAGCTGAAACTACCGATTTCGAACCACTGAAGATTGAACACAACAGACCGTTGCAAAACAGTAGTGGCGCGGTATTTAATTGCAAAAAGCCTCGTTGTAGACTGCATACTTTTATGCCTGATCAGAAAGAGGAATTTTCCTCCGAACAAACGAAAAATCATTATCAGATCCGTAACCCCCTCCATTGTGATTCACCAAACATTATTTACCTTATCACTTGTAAGCGATGTCGGAAACAGTATGTTGGTCAAAGTCAAAATCCTTTCCGAGAACGTGCTACTAGACACAAACAGGATATAAAACATAATGCTGATGCCCCAGTAGCACAACATTTTAACCTTTCTGGCCATTCTTTGGACGATTTCGAAATCCACCCAATTGAACAACCACCAATTAAAGACACATTAGAAGAAACGGATGGAATTTAGAAAAAAACGTGAAGCTTTTTGGATCAATACGCTTCAAACCCCCTGGCCATTTGGTATCAACATATCAGAGGGCGAATGCGAAAGGAGGGCCATCATTCCTTTCACTTTAACGTACAACAGAATGAATATCGAAATAGCAAAAATGTTAAAAGATGAATTCAATTTTACCAATGCTAAATTAAATGAACCTTTGAATCTTCGACCTGTCATCGCCTATAAGAAAAACAAAAGCTTGCGTAAAAATTAGAGCCCATCAATGAATAACATCAATTATTGCCAGTCAGTTTAACCAGTTCCTAAGCTCATCACTTAGTTTAAATCAATTTTGTGTAATTTTTTGTCATGTTTGAAACCCATCAGGGTTCAGTAAATGAAAACAATTATTTTTCGGCGGCATATTAAAAGAAAAAAACGTTTCAGTATGAAATGTCTGTGCCAGTGCGATTTTTTAGCCTCAAACACACACACACACACACACACACACACACACACACACACACACACACACACACACACACACACACACACACACACACACACACACACGCACACACACAGAGTCTTGTTTTCCCTACATACCGAGGTATCCCATTGTCTGTCCTTTGTGTGGACTAACGGTTTCAACCTCGTTTTGCCGGTACAGTTCTGGGAAAACAACCGAGGTAAAGGGTTTCTTTTGTTTTTTGTACCTCGGTAAGGCGAAACACGCAAACTCTTTTGTCTAGTTACCTCGTCAAGTTGGTAAGACAAACGCACACAGACACGCACACATACACACGCACGCACGCACGCACGCACGCACGCACGCACGCACGCACGCACGCACGCACGCACACACACGTACGCACGTACGCACGCACGCACGCACGCACGCACACACACACACACACACACACACACACACACACACACACACACACACACACACACACACACACACACTTTTGGGTTCGAGATAAAAAATTGAAGAGAAATTAGCAAAAAACGGATTGGTTGCATATTATTAAATACAGTGATGCTGCCAGGCCAATAGCAATTTTCTTCTGGTGCCCTTGTCATGTTGCATAAACAATATACATGAATGGGTGTGGCCCTCTATTTCTTAACTATTTCATGTCTCTCCTCAAGTGTACAATGAACATAGAGCCTTTTGTATTTTTTTAAGATTCATGGTTGGAAATTCTTCGAGGTGTTAAATGGATCGGTAAACTGATCAATTAAGGGGAAATAAATTCCGAATTACGAATATAACAAGCTACTTCCCACATTTTGACATCCTTGCACCTGCAGCCTAGAACATTCGAAATTTTACCTTGGTCCACACCCCAATCCGAGGAGACAGGCGGAGCTCAAACTCTCCCTGTCGTCCCCGAGAAGAGAGGTTTTTATGGCACAATCAGGACTTTGAATGGGGCTATCTCCAGGCTCATTTATTTTCTTTCTTTTATACATTTCTTCCAGTGAATTTAATCATATATTTATTACACACCTGTTCTATGAAATCCTCATCTCCAGCAAAAATAAAGCATGCGGAAAATGAAAATCTTTTCCGCACATATGTGCGGAACGGAAATTGTTGACGGACTATTTTTAAATAGAAACGAAATTTCACTGGAATTTTCTACAAATCATGCAACACAATTACAATTTAAATCGCGACCTATAGCTGAGAATCGTTCGCTGAGTTCCAATCGGTTCTATGTGCAGGTACGCACATGGAACACATTGGAACTCATGGGACGAAATGGTAACGAGGGTTCCTCTCGCAAATTTGGTTGGCGATAAAATGTATTCTTTTTGTTGATAGTCGTCAAATGAATTTCTGAGTGTCCTCATAATAATTGTTTTTATAGACGAGAAGGCGTGTAATAAACACAGACCGGCACGCGTGTGTGAATGGGTTAATCAATATCGCACTTGTGCCATCGCGGAAGGAGAAAACTCGAGGCCTGCGGCCTCTCGTTCTATCCTTCCGCGTTGGCACTAGTGCCATATCCACACCGGGTATTCGGATACTCGGAACCGGAGCGACAAAAAGAACCGGGAGCAGAAAAAGTGGCGGGAGAGACAGGGGTGAATACAATTTTTGCTACGAAAAACATATTCAGATGAAACAATCTACCAGAATGTTTTAATGACTGAGTTATATATTGGTTAAGGTATGATGTGACAGAATTTCAGCCACGAACAATAGCTATTGAATCAAGGAGGTTATCATTTCCACTCTCACTTGACCAATTTTTAATGAAATATGCAAAATAATCGCCCGTCACATGTTAAATTTAGCAATCTGCAGCAGTTTTATCAGTCAGTCCATTGTCTTCCGAAATGACCAGTAAAACAACCGTGGAAGCGGTAGCTCCAGGCAATCAACAAATTTCTATATAATATACATTTTGTAAACACTAGGTTCGAAATAATGGGCACTAAAACCCACGGATACTGGTATAATGGAACTCGGAGTTGAAAAGGGTTACGGACACAAATAACACGAAGTTTTAAAAAACATTTTCTATCGTTACCTTTTTGTGAATGCGATTGTTAATTCATTTGAAACATCATTCCGTTCATTTTAGGGACCTTCCCTGTTATGGTGATCTTCGAGAATGTCATGAAATCACGGGACAGTAGTCAGCAAGCTGTTATAATATCTATATCATGTTTCGATGTTTGATATTGTCATGAGTTTTGTTTGCTAATGCATCTACTAGTCAGCTGACTCGTATTTGCTGTTAATTCCAGATCCAGATATACCACACTACGAAACAGAAACTCAGCACAGAAAGTACTATTGTGACCAGGGACATATGTGGTATTACATTTCCGTGAAAAATCCGACTACTGACTCCCACACACAGATTTCTGATCGAACAACGCAAGATTTTTCGACTCCTCAGAGGCCTCCGAGGTTAATTCCACAGCCATGGTCGTGTTAAGTCTTTTGTTCCCTTCTAGGTTTAACCTTACATTTTCATGTTGTAACAAGCATCTAGCAAACCGTTTCTTGAATTACATCCGAAATTATAGAAATACAAACAAGTTGGTCAATTTGGTGCTCACGATTGTCATAAGCAGTTGATTTGTGAGGCCAGTATGCAGGGCATATTATGAGTCCTACACGCAAAGCACCAGAAACTGCAATTTGTATCAGGACTCAAAATGTGCCCCCTGTGACGCTGTGTCCTGGAATTTTTGAAGTTACTATCAAAATTGTGCACAGGTTTCTTTGGCTCTGTAATCCCATGAAAGACAGATATACCCAGACTGAACAATTTGCTTTGTATTTGGTACTGTAGGATTAATATCTCACACATATTGTGACATTTTGACTTAGTTAGTTAGCTAAATCATTAATCATACTTTGTAAGTTGTTAGTCATTGAGTTCATTTCAAGATTAGTGTGCTAATTGCTCATCGTGATCTCATATTTGAGATGATTAATTAGTACATTATTGGTTCAATGCTGATTTTTGAGCATTCCCCATACATGTACATTCATGTAATTGACACAATGCCTAATGAAGACAGATATGGCCTACTTTCAGACTACAGCACCACAAGAACTGGGAGAGCCTTTACTTTTCCAACCCCTGGTTGGAATTTTCATAGATCTACATCTCCGCTCCCTCCTCATTGAAAACCCCCCTAGCTACGTCCCTGAATGTGACTACAAAGAAGAGACCTTGTCGGATATGATAGAACACTGTACACAAAATCACGAAAACAATGTCTTGAAGTAATAGACAATTGTACGGTGGCTGGGAAAGGACATCATATGATTTTATTTTTCTTGTATCTTGATCGATCGATTTATTATCTTAATCGATCGACTAAGTATCTCGATCGATCGTTTTTTCTATCTCGATCGAACGACTTGGTACTCCATCGATCGACTTAGTATCTTGATTGATCGACTTAGTATCTCGATCGATTAACTTAGTGACAGGGATTTTTGAAGCAGTGTCAGTAGTACATAAGGGACGATTCGTGCCTCATTACCCAGAATGTTGCGGGAACAGCTTTTGATAAATTCCTATAGGAACCGGAGCTTTTGCCGGAGCAACTTTTTCCTGTGCAAAACTTCGCCCCATCCATCTTGATCCGCCAAGTGGTATATAGTGCTGCACATATAGTATGCTTTTACATGTATAGAGGTATATTTACACACAGTGTTATGTGTATTTTGTATGGGTATGTGATGGAGTATTGATGGAGAAGTTGGGTTTTCTTGAAAGTTTTCCCGCGAAACGGTTGACATTGCTACTGGGGTCATTATGCGCACGTTACGTTATAGAAATGTTGATGGTGTTGTTTGCACTGTACAATCTGATATGACGTTGTTCTGGTAAGGGTTTGTAGGCCTTCACGTACGGGAGTGATCTCGTAGTATAGTATGGGCTTTATAAACCCCTGCAATCTCCTGTTAACCCTTGGTTCTATTAATCCACCTTTTAGTTTATATTATCCTATGTCTGATATTGGTAATACGTAATGCTAGTCCAGGCAGTATTGTGGGGTGGGTGGGGATAATACATGGTCGTCTATTGCAGGTACCCATGTGGTATTCTTGGTGTGCCCTCATGTGACGTTTCAGGTTGGATTTGCATGTAAACGTGGCGGTACACGTGTCACACATATAGCCTTTTTTCTTTTGATTTTCATTGCAAACCTCTTCATTTATTGACACATCGAGAAATGAGCCATCAATTGGATGTGTCTCACCTGTATCACTCATTGCTATTATCTGCGAAAAAATTAACCTTGAAGTTATTTCTCACTTAATATGGAAGTCATTCAGAAAACATGGATGTTCTGGGTTGCATCGGTGCTTACGCTCTCGGATATGCTATTTTGAAGCTGGCAGTTTACTGCTAATCGTGTACCGGTACCCTAATTTCCTCGCTGTCTACGAAGCATATGCGATAGAGCAAGTACCGATACATCCCCGATCATCAGTAGCACATTCCCGACGATTTATCTCCCTGTTTTGGGCTAATGACGGTACTTGTTCCAAGTGTCCGCTATCCGTGTTCCAAATGTCAATAATTGAATTTGCTCCGTGGGTTTTAGTGCCATATTTTCAAACCCCATGTTCATAAAATGCATCTTATATAGAAATCTGCTGACTGCTTGAAGTTACCTCTTTCACAGTTGTTTTACTGGACATTTTGGAAGACAATGGGCTAATAAAACAGTTTCGAGCTGCTAAATTTAACATGTGACAGGCGATTATTTTGCATATTTCATAAAACATTGGTCAAGTGACAGGGAAATGATAATCTCCTCAATTTAATAGCCATTGTTCATGGCTGAAATTCTATCACAGCATACCTTAACCAATACACAACTAAGTCATAAAAACATTCCGGTAGATTGTTTCTTCTGAATATGTTTTTCTTCGCAAAACTTGTACTCACCCCTGTCTCTCCCGCCACTTTCTCTGCTCTGCGTTCTTTTTGTCGCTCCGGTTCCGAGTATCCGAATACCCGGTGTGATATTGATTAACCTTTTCACACACACGTGTCGTTCTTTGAAACTACTTCCGTGTTATCACATGTAACATGTGCTAACTGACTTTATTATAGTCTTGCATGGTTTTATCAGCTCTGTTTTGTTTATAGATAGAGTGTGACAACCCGTACTGCCCGGACTGTGCTATATAACTGCAACAAGACTATTGTGCTAATTTTACTTTGGACGCTTATGTAGCCCATATTTATACCCATTCTTGCTACATTTGGAAGCCTCGTCTAACATACATCCTGTTTTGATAAACTATCACTATGCTATGTAGAACGGTAGCTCGTCGCTACACCGCTTTAGTAATTTATTCCCAACATAATATGATATGGTATGGTATGGTCTGGTATGGTATGATATGATATGATGGTGTGGTATGGTATGGTATGGTATGATATGGTATGGTATGGTATAGTATAGTATGGTATGGTATGGTATGGTATGGTATGGTACGGTACGGTAGTAATGGCATAGTGTCGTATGGTACAGTGGGATATAAACTGGTTTGGTATAACATATTACAGTATTGTATAGTATAGTGCGGGTGGTGTGCTGAAGTTCTGAATGGTATGGTACGCTATTGTATGGTTTGGTGCTTTACGGCACGATATGGTACTGTACGGTACGGTGCCGTACGTTGCTGTGCGGTGCGGTGCAGTGCTGTATGGTGCGGTGCGGTGCGGTGCGGTGCAGTGCTGTGTTGTACTGTATTGTACTAAACGGTACTGTATTGTATAGTTATTCTTAAAGTTATTCCTAGTCTGTCTTACCTTCTTTCTCTAATTTTTGTTGTTAAGTGAGTTGGTCATACCATGGATATGACTTGTAATTCCATCGGGATCTACCTTTCATCTACCTTGCATCTATCCTGCATCTACCATGCACTCACCTTACATGGCGCTCCCATATTTCCGGATCCGCCCAAACAGCGTTTGCAATTGACCACTTATCAGTATTCGGTTCTGCATTAATGTCGCACATATTGTTTCTCTTTGTTCTTGAGGGAATACCAGGTAGACAGCCAATCTGGCTATGGTATCCCCTAGCGGTATACATTTTATTTCTTACCAGAATAGTTATTCATATACATTGAATTGTTTGCTTTTGTGTCCTGCTGAATAAAGTTATCTATCTATCTTTTCAGATGTCACAGTGGAAACAGAAATTGAAAAATAATTAAGAGAAAGAAAGAAAAAAACAAAGATAAAAAACGGTTATTTTTCATCTCAATAAAAACAAACAATTTCTGAAGGAACAAACGTGATCATTGCTTTATTTTTACTAACATACCTTTTTATGTTTCGCAGTTTGGCAGCTATTACTTTTGTTAAAAGAAACTTAAGGACAGCTGCCCGTTTTCTAGTTTTTCACCAGCCGCCACTGCCATACTCGACGAGAACATACCACATTCCTTGATTGTATATGTTAGGCTAAACAATATATTATTGCAGTGTACCATTGCAGTTGTATACATAAACAAGACTAAAAAGTTCATTAACTTTAAACATATGAGTAGTATGTCAGAGAGGAAACGACCCCTATCGGGGGACCTCGCAAGGGACCTCGGAAGTGACGTCATGTCACGTGACCCCGTGGCGCCAGGTTTAGTTGTCATGGTAACCCGCGTGAGCGGCCATCTTGTGACGTCATCACCATAGTGATACGCAGTGTTAGTGTGCTCATGCGCAGAGTGTGTTGCTAGGGTGATACGTGTTTCCGTCGGCCATTTTGTATACTGGAGCCCGCCATCTTGGTTTCTATGGTAGCACGTGGTTGATTTGTGACCCAAAGGCTTCTTATATGATAGCAGTATGTTCGGAGGGTATGTTCCTTTGTACAAGAGTAATTTCCCGATTCCTAGAATTACCACAAACAACCCGACAAGTTGTACTATTTCGAATTCTTCTTTTAATAGTAGCACGTAGGATTATAGTACCGAGGGGGATCCTTTGGATTATAGCCAACTGATAGACAACCTCCATAAAAAGCCTATATCATTCCTAAAGCCAAGAATCCATCGAGTAGTTACTGATAAGCCATTGCTCGAACGACTATAATCCCATCGAGCAAATGAACTATAGAGCAATTGCTCGTTCGAGTCACTCGCACATACTGCTCTTCGACTCATTTATGGCCTGGGATTGTATTATTCGAGGATACTTTTTATAGGATACTTATCTAAGGATACTATTACTTGTTTGGCCCAGCCTTCTAAACCACCCCAGGACATACCTATCCCAATTTCCCCTTATAAGCTATCGAGCAGTTACTGAAAAGTAATTGCTCGAACGACTCGAAGCCCATCGAGCAAATGAGCTTTAGAGCAATTGCTCGATCCAGTAACCCCACATACTGCTTGAACGACTCGAAGTCAACCAAGCAAATGTGCTATCGAGCAATTGCTCGTTCGAGTGACTAGCACATACGACTCTTAGCCTCATTTCAGTATTTGAGGATACCTACTATGGCCTGGTTTTGTATTATCTGAGGATACCTTTCGAGGATATCTTTTATAGGATACTTATCTAAGGACACTATTACCTATTACCTAGGCCATCCCAAGACATAGCTATCCCAATTTCCCCTTATAAGCTATTGAGCAGTTACTGAAAAGTAATTGCTCGAACGACTCGAAGCAAATGAGCTTTCGAGCAATTGCTCGATCGAGTAACTCCACATACTACTCGAACGACTCGAAGTCAACTGAGCAAATGTGCTATCGAGCAATTGCTCGTTTAGGTGACTCGCACGTACGACTCTTAGCCTCATTTCAGTATATGAGGATACCTACTATGGCCTGGTTTTGTATTATCTGAGGATACCTTTCGAGGATATCTTTTATAGGATGCTTATCTAAGGACACTATTACCTATTTGGCCCAGCCTTCTAGGCCAACCCAAGACATACCTATCCCAAATTCCCCTTATAAGCTATCGAGCAGTTACTGAAAAATAATTGCTCGAACGACTCGAAGCAAATGAGCTTTCAAACAATTGCTCGATCTAGTGACTCCACATACTGCTCGAACGGCTCGTATTCCATCGAACAAATGAGCTATAGAGCAATTGCTCGTCCGAGTGACTCGCACATACGACTCTTAGCCTCATTTCAGTATTTGAGTATACCTATGGCCTGTTATTATATTATCTGAGGATACCTTTCGAGGATACTTTTTATAGGCTACTTATCTGAGAAGACTATTACCTGTTTGGCCCGGCCTTCTAAACCACCTCAAGACATACCTATCACAAACTCCTCTTATAAACTATCGAGCAATTACTGAAAAGTCATTGCTCGATCGAGTCGAATCCCATCGAGCAAATGTGCTATAGAGCAATTACTCGATCGAGTGACTCCACATACTGCTCGAACGACTCGAATCTCATCGAGCAAATGTGCTATAGAGCAATTGCTCGATCGAGTGACTCCACATACGACTCTTCGACTCATTTCAGAAAAAAGGGATGCCATAGCCATAGACGTTTTCCAAGAAGGGATTCTCAAAAAGGAATTTCGTAAGTGGGATTCTTATCCGATTCCGTGAAATGGCATTCCGTGATTTAACATAAACACTCGAGGGTATTTCCCTTCCCCATTGAAAGAATTTAGTTCAATAGTTTGTTATGGAGCCCAGTCTTCAGTCATTGTTATGTTCTCTTCACTTCGATCTTGGTTGTGTTGGATCTTCGTTTTGCTCAGTTAACACAGTGGTGTATTCAAGGGGTATAGTTCAAAAATAGAGTTCTTTCAGATCACCGTCGTTATATTTTCATTAAGGCTGTAGTTCAAAAATTCATTCAGTTAAACTTTGTTCAGTTCAAGGGTGTTCATCATATATATATTATATATAGTTCGTTCAAACTCAGACATTCACTAATTGGTATGATACTTTCAGATCATTCTTATATGGATACGATTTCAAATTATCAAGCAGCATCAAAAATAAATTACTTACATCGTTTCGAATGCCCAGGGCTTTATAAACAAAATTTCGAATGCTGATATTGTTCACTTATTAACAAAATATGATTTCATCACGATAACAGTGACGTGGCATCGGACTAAGCATGAAATCATACTATACATGCCTTGATATGAGCCCCGGCGTCTCCCAAAGTAAAGAGGGAGGCGTTGTGTTCTACTATCTTGACAAATATAAACCGTTCTTTCAGCAATCATTCTGTGTCACACCGATGGGTACTATGGGTAGTACCTAATGTTGGACCATGTGGTCTTGTTAGGTATGCCTGGTTGTCTAGTGTGGTGGTATAGCATGGACGGGCAATTCCTCGTAGGTCTTGTCTTCTGTTCGCCCTTAGTGTTACTAATCCACCTGTGCTTTGTACTCTGCCACGTTTCCTATTGACAGACCTGAAGCTAGTGTGGACTGCACGTACCCTCTTGGTGTACTGTTAGTCCTTGGTGGTACTTACCCACCTTGTGCTTTTAACTAATCTGTGGATAGTTTGGGAAGAAGGTAATTCTAGGTCAGGTTGTGTTGTGGAGGTATACTGTGTTGTCCGGCATGGCAGTATAGTATGGACGGTGTGCATCCCTGTTGATCCTGTTGATGTACCATTAGTCCTGGATACTTCTTATTCGCCTCATGCGTTTTACTATACTATTCTGCGGTTGCAATACACGAGTACTACCATAATATTAATGCTAGGTAGCAATACTAGGTAATTTGGTATTGTGCGGTATGCTTAGTTGTCTAGTATGGTAGATGGTATGAACAGTATGAACTCCTGTTAGACTATTATCAGCTCTTAGATTTACTTGCCCATCGGATGCCTTCTGTAATTGTTGCAGTGGTTGTGTGAAATGCTAGAACATGTGATGTTGTATTGGTGTGCTTGGTTTTCCAATATGGTAGATATGCTTCCTTCAATAATAGAGCACCGTGTTGTAAGTATCCTCACAGACCTAGGTAAGGTTATAAAAGACTTCATAGTTGATGTCATTGTGGGGTTTTCTCACACCCCCAATGACCTCATATGTTTAAAGGCGAACTGACAAATGCTGAGTTATATCCCTGTGTAGTGATGGTGGTGAGGCTTAGATCAATGAATCTATCAGGTCTAAGAAGCTCCACAGGACCACCCATACCATACTGCCGTGCTTGGAACCAAGTGCATGACCATAACCCCACACACCCCGGAATTCGATGAGTTAGGAGGAATAAGGATTCCAAATATACCAACATTGGTACAGACTATCAATGTTATACTACCATTCTAGACAGCCATGAATATCACACAACATCACACGGTCAAGCATTGTGAACCCCTACATCACAATGCTTGACCATGTGATGTATAACAACAATGGGATAGTAAAATACATGAGGTGAGGAGGTAGCACTCAGACAGAACTAACTGTACACCAACAGGGGTTTATACCATCCATACTATTCTACCATAGAATATAACCATGAATACCTTCACAACAATAATGGGAAAGTGAAAGGTATAAGGTGAATAAATAGTACAGAGGGCAAGCAGTACACCAACAGGGTACTCACCGTCATTAACACATTACCAACCACACAACCAGCATACCTTTACAACATCACAGGCCTACCATTACGTATTACCCACAGCAACCGTAAAATAGTACAAAACATAGGTGGATTAGTAGCACCAAGAGCCAACAGAAGACCACAGGGAATATACTGCCAACCCTATACAACAAAGCTAGACAACCGAAGACACCTAAGAAAACCATATGACTTAGCGTTAGGTTCTCCCCGTTGCAGCCACACGATGGTATAACCCTTTCACTGGGGTAGTAGCACAAACGACTAACAGTAGACCATTCCCTCTATACAGCACAACCAAACATACTCAACAACGCCACCTGGCCTAACATTATGTACTGTCCATAGCAACCACACGGAGGTATAAAGCATTAGCTTGTTAGTAGTTATAAGAGCTAACAGTGGATAAACATGCAGGCCGTCTATACTATACTACCGTACTAGACAACAAACCATATTCCACAGCGCCACGTGACGTAGAATTACGTACTACTCTTATCGATAAAGAAGCGTTGAAGGGCTAGTATAGATAAGGGCTAAGTATAAACCAACATAGGTTTAAACTGCCCATACTGTACTACCATGTCACTACAGTGCGACAAACCCAACACAGTCATACCCTGACCAAAACAACCAAGTGTTAGGAAACTTTAAAGAAAACTCACTATCGCCATCAGTCGTTTATCACATTCTTATACTGCATGCACACAGACAGGAACATGCATACATATATATAGCTATCTTGTAATACATATAGTGTACATATCCCTCGCATGCCGAGTGTAGTTGTATGAACAACGGAAAACATGCTTCATATCGACTGCGGCACATGAACCTATCAACAAAATACACTTTGGGTCAACATGAAAACACATGGTGGGAACGTCTTATATATTCGAAGTCCTGTTCATCTTGATTATTGAATATATACATGATATACTACTTCAAAGGCGTATTAATTTGTAAAAACTGTCATCTATTATTTCTGTAAATACAGATTACTAATTGTAACAACAAAGTATTAATCTGTAAAAACAGATTACTAATCTGTAAAAACTTATTAATAATCTGTAAAAATAGTCATCTAATAATCTGTAAAAACAGTCATCTAATAATCTGTAAAAACAGATTATTAATCTGTAAAAACAGTCATTTAATAATCTTTAAATACAGGTTATTAATTTGTAAAAACAATCATTTAATAATCTGTGAATACAGATCAGTAATTGTAACAACAAAGTATTAATCTGTAAAAACTTATTACTAATCTGTAAAAATAGTCATCTAATAATCTGTAAAAACAGTCATCTAATAATCTGTAAAAACAGATTATTAATCTGTAAAAACAGTCATTTACTAATCTGTAAATACAGGTTATTAATTTGTAAAAACAATCATTTAATAATCTGTGAATACAGATCAGTAATTACAACAACAAAGTATTAATCTGTAAAAACAGATTACTAATCTGTAAAAATAGTCATCTAATAATCTGTAATCTGTAAAAACAGTCATCAAATAATCTGTAAAAGCACTCATCTAATAATCTGTAAAAACAATCATCTAATCAAAAACAGATTAATAATCTGTTTTTTCAGATTACTAATTTGTAAACAGTCTTCTAATAATCTTTAAAATAGCCATCTAATAATCTGTAAACACAGATTAGTAAACCGTTTTTTTTTTAAATTACCAATTTGTAAAAAACGGCGGCCAAATAATCTGTCAAAACGATCATCTAATAAACTCCACAACCACGTTCCAAATACTCTTAGATTTCTGCCTCAACCCACCATTCTCTTGCCTACAATCAATTCATCGACAACAGCGCATGCCAGTTAGAGGTCAACATTCATATCAATCAACGAATATACAGCATCAAAAAGGAATGTACAAGTCTGGTATTCAGTTGGGGTGCTTTCAGAACTGGTTTTCTTTGTATGCGGAAGCTCCAGGAATGTGTGAAACGCAACCAAAGTGCTATGGCTTGCCTGAAACGGAAACTAGCACCATCTTGTATAAAGAGAATCTCCTGAAATTTCGCAGTTCACTGAGAATTTTACTACATTGGCGTAATAAATTATGCCTGGGCCGAGCCTTTGGCAAAAACAAGACCTAATTTTCTGAACGAGTTTCGTAGATCTCCAGGGTCCCTACGCCTGAATGTGTTGTCAATTGGGGGGGGGGGGGCGCTTCCAGGAGCTTCCATTTAATTTTTAAGGGGTTTATAGGGGCCAAAGACCAGGAAATTTGCACTCAAAATTTTCAAGCTTAATGTTATATCACAATCACGTCTGCAATATATTCCATTATTCACTTTCTATTGGTCAGACATTCTTTTGAGCAGGGCAGGAGCCACATCAACAATATTCAGCTCGTTGTAAGTCGAACTGAACATGGCTGAAATGAATCTCCTTTGATTGCCTGATATCCATTTTTTTTTTCGAGGAATTTCGAAGAAGAGGGAAAAATTCAACGGCTTTCAGATTTTTCGAATAATTTCAAAGAATTCACGAAGCGGCGAGAACCATGTTTCGCTATAAACCTGGGACTGGTTGAAGGTCATGTTTATCTTTAGATCCAAAACCCAATAATAAATGCTCAACTCTTTGATCACGAGGGGCGACTTTTCCGGCCCAGTAAGATGAGACGCCATAATTGCACTACATAGGTTGGTTGGCTGCTTAGTGAATATGTGGAGTAGAGCAATCAATATTTTCAACGTGCAGCCCAGAGGCTGCACGTTGAAAATATTAATTGGTCTATCCCAATATAATGAATGTGGACTCTTCCAATTGCTGCCATTGAACTGACATGAAAGATACCACCATGGTTCAAGGGGTTAAATGAATCGAGAAATAAACAACGCCCCTTCCCATAAGGCCTCACGTTATAAACACTTTACCTAATGAATTGAACATTTTCAAACAAAGCTAATCCTGCTTGTTTGGAGTTAGTACGTTTGGGGAGCCTGACAGTTGCTGGGTGGTTCTCTCCGGGTACTCCGGCTTCCTCCACACGTGCAACTGTCCGACACGAGGTGGAACTGGCCGTCGAAAGTGTGGCTAAACCCCAATAAATAAATAAATAAATAAATAAATAAATAAATAAATAAATCGAACAGAAATTTATATACCGATTGAGCAGTTAAAAATTAAAATAACTTTTCAACAAAACCATTTCCTCTGACTGCCTCATTGGAACGAGCTCGTTGAGGCTACTTGATGTGGTTTTGTTGAAATCTTTTAAAAAAATTGATAAAAATAATTCAAATAACAAATTTTGATATCGTGTGCGTTGGGTAAAAGGTTAAAACTATGCGTGGGTAAAAGGTTAAAACTAAAAATAGTCCAGAATGGAATAAATATTTTGATACATTCACGAACAGAACGTTTTTAAACAACGGTCCAAAGATCATTAAATTATGTCACTGGAAACGTTTTTATTTCAATTTCCGTCTATCAATATAATGATTAAATCAATGTTTTGCCATTGACAACGCCTGTATGATTCCCATTGTTGGTGGCTGTAGTTCCCAACGCTTCGCGGTGGAACTATACCATCCCCACTGATCACAATACATGGATAGTCATTTCCAAGTCATTCTCTGTTTACTAAGAAGACTGCTATAGGTTTGTAACGGGAGCAAGGTGGCTCAGTGGTTAGAGCATTAATCTTCAAACCGAAATGCCGACAGTTCGGTCCCGACAGTGGTAACTGCGATGTGTCCTCGGGCAAGGCACTTAATCTCGATTGGGGCACGATCGTGTTGTGTAGTAAGGAGTACTGCGCATCGATGGTGCACTTGCCTTCAACCGAAGCAGGTTACGCGTTAATTTACAACGACGGAAACCAGCTACAGTATGCCCGCCTATGCTAGCCTATGCCAATATCAACCTCCTCACTATGTTGTGACTTTTCGACAAAGAAGAAGCGGTTGGGGTAGCAACAGACAGGATATATGTCTGGAACACCGCGCTCCACAAACTCACAGGCGTCCAAACATACTTACCACCAGAAGTGCACCATGAGGGATATTAGAGCAGGTGCTACCACTTTTATTGCGAACCTACCTCGGAGCAAGACCCTTAAGAAAGCAATCCGACTCAAACCAGACAGAGTTTTCTGTGCCAAGAGTGGCATAAAACACTCCCCAGTTGTCTCGGAAAGATGGATGCCGGACGACCTGATCCTTACCAGCCGCAAGAATGTTCGATATAAAACTCAGAAATTCCTCTTTCAGTGACACAAAAACATTTCACAACCGTCCCCCTTCCGCTCTTGTACGATCCCCAAGATAGTCAGAGACAGAACATTCTGCTCACTATTCCTGGCCTCCCAGTCAACAAAAAGCGGCACCAGGAAGTCTACGTCCAAAACCATGTTGTTAATGTGGCCCTACCTCACCTCTTCGAAGTAACTGAGCAAAAGAAGTTTGGTGCGGATTGGTGCCTCGCAAACGCGCTCACAGTCCACTCCAGCCGGGGTTGACAATAGAAGCTCCAAGGAAGGTTTGGACCGTCGACAACTATCCCCAGTGGTCCAACTTAGCATACCTGGCCGTTTTCAGGGTGAGTACTTGAGTCGGCTTCAGAGGGTCGTTTGTTCCCCAAGAAGCAAGAGAGAACCTACCTCCATACGCAGGGACCCCGGAAGATCATCTAGTAATAGCTTGTGTACCAAGAACATCGAGAGTTCAATCTCAAGGGCAGTTATGTCTTGCGGCGCAAAGAGAGACAGCACACTGTGCAGCATGTAACATTGAGATGCTTTGGGTTTTCGATTCTAAGAACGCGAAGATGTTTAGCATAGACGGGATAGACAACCGCCTGGGACACGGAGAGGGTAACGTGCGCATCACCTAACTGGAATGCGCAGCACTTAACGAGTAACCACGTCATCAGGCGTCAGAACTGTGTAACAAGGAACGACAGGTGTGTCCTCCCGGATAACCACACTATGGCCGTAACTAACAAACAAATTCCCGGGGGCGTAGGATGTCGGTTTCCTACAACGAGATCATATCGCCCTACAAATACACTTTCCATTGATAAAATGCTGTATTTTAAACATGCAATAATTACACACCCGCTAAGTGGAGATGCCCGACTATCATCAGCTTTTAACAAGTTATGGCCATAAAATCATTTGGTATTAGTTACTCTCTCCTTGGATGTGGAATTCTACCGATATACTGGGTCGGACAAGTATTGCACTTTCTAATCTATATATTTGGTCGGACAAGCAAGAGATTTTGCCCAACTGAGTACTCCAAAGTGTGTGATTATTTTCGTCAAGCAAGCACGGACGTCTGACAAACTTAGTATTTCGTAATTTCTTGCCCTACCTCTGCCCAACGAAACCCTTGCCCGGGAGATTTGGGGAATGGATGTTACACCCCAACGCGCACTAGCCCCTTACCCCATGAGTAGGCCCATCTGGCTGGTAGAGGTACTGCACGTCCGCGTCAGAGGGATTATTTTATTCCTAGACAACTTACATCCTCACTTACAACAACGGAGGGCTTTCGTTTCACTATCCAGCCTTAATGGCAGCCTTGGGATTTTTACCAGTCGGAGACTTGGCATTTCATTATTCAGAGCTGAGACGACAGTCGGCAGCCGGGCAACCCATTCAATGGATCTTTGACCTTGAGGCAACGCCATCTCCTAAATGTACTGTGGAAGTACGGTTAAACTTTTCAACAATGTCCGGATCGCGGTGGGCTTCTTTCTCACCTCGTCGGATTGAGGCATTATGCTTGGTCAATAACTTGGACACAGAACCCATTACTTCTCATCCAGGATCCACCTGAAGAAGTTTGGGCCATCACAGAGGCGCACCACACTTGTGGGCGTAGATGCGTGAGAGAGCACTAGATACTTCAGTTGAATATTTTGAGGCCCGAAGCTCGGCTGCTTTGTAGCGACTGGCCAGATCTACTATGGTCAGGGCATGCTTGAAAACATTTCCACCGCGGGGCTGATTGCTGGGCAAACTATCCTAGGATAAACATAAGTGGTCAGCTTGATGGACCTTGTTTGGCACAGAGACGTCAAATTTCTGTCTTAGTCGACAGTTAGATTTGACAAATAGCCTGTTTTTTTAATCACGCACGGAGAACATCTTCTGAGACCTTATCACTTTCAGCAAGTTTCTTGATGGCAGCAATCCCTTTCCTATAGCCCCTATAACTGTAGTGTATGTGTGGAAGTTTAGTTGCAACCTTAGTAGTAAGTTGCATCTTCATTCGAGGACGCGATGTATTCAATCAAATTGATGAGCCTCCAATATGCATCACGAGTCGTATTATCTAGATGCCCATTCAGAATTCCAAGGTTGATTTACCCCGGTAAGATCTCACACCTGAATCACCGTATTGCTTCAGGATCCTCACGCCACAACTCCAGGGAATGGTGTGCTGTGTCTATTATGGTATGAGCAACAGGACCAGGAATTGTATTGCGTAAAGCACAGTAACCCACCCCAGCATTGCGCCATAAAGCTATCCTTGTAAACCCATACTTATTACATATGGGGTACACAATCTGATTTTCGTGGAGCTATTTGGTGTATTTATGAACAAGTGCGGTTGCAGCCATTCCAAGAATGGTAAAGGCAAATTCGGGGTTCTTCTGCGAATCCGTTGGCATATAAAAATCTGAAAGTTGAGGTTCAGGGTCGAGAGAGAGTATGGTGGAACGGCTACCACAAACAATGACAGCGATTCCCAAGTCGGTTCATATGCACTCAACCAAGTTGATTTGGGTTGATTTTTAACCCAACTAATTTTAGAGTGTATTTTCGTTACGAGACTAGAGTCGATACTTGGAGTTCTATCACACACATAAATTCGGTCATGTGAATGGATGACTTTAATACTTGTTTTCGATTTGTTGGGAGACCAGCATGACCAAAATGGAATACCGGTAGGGTTTTATTTGAATAAGATGTTAATTGAATAAGATGTTGCGATATGACTGGTACATGCATGTATATCTTACGTAACCAAAAATATGTATTTTAAAGAAGCCTTGAGTTTTGTGTTTTTTTAGAAATAGTCCCGTAGGCTTGGCTTGATGGTGTAGTTTGAATACTAATCAACCAGGACTTAATCCAGCACAGTGATGAACAAATCGGGTGTACAAAACGGTCATTTACGCGACACACCTGCATTGACAGGTTAATGTGACTGTACGGGTAGCTGTACACCTTCTACCTCAAAGGAATATTATGAAGTTTTTCCTTCTTTTCGTCCCATGAAACATACCCAAAATTACTACTGTGCAACAAAATCATTTTGCGAAGAAACCGTCAATGCCTCATAGATGGGACCAAGTACTGATCTGATTATATTTGACCGAACCACTCTTTACTATGGCAAGAAGCAAAGCTCTCTGCCATACATCGATAAAAGTCGTACCAGATTCACGTCGCACAGAACAGAACGAGGGAAGAATGGCACAGAATGTAAAGGTGTTTATCTGTTTCAAAATATCGCGAATTCCCTCCACTTGCTGCCATCTCTTTGTCGTCTATAATAGTTTGATCGAACACAGACAGAAAATGATTTCTATCTGGACAAGAGACATCGAAGTAATCTGAGGTGAGACAAAACAACGCAAACACATTGTGCATGACATCAAGTACGATAACAACAACATATTGTCCATTGTGTCGGCTTTTATAAGCTTTAATAAACTGCTTCCCAATCCGTCGTTTTGTACAGGATTCCACGAAAGGTAATATTATTCGAATATCAACCACTAACAGTTCAACTGTCTGCCACTTTATGGCAGTATGAATGTTCAATGAGAATGTTAAGCTAGTAAGAAGTAACTTTAGACAAAAATTAAAAACTATTTGAATGACGTTTTAAATTCTCTCCGAAATACCTAACAGGTAGCCGCCGTGTATGCAAAATGATCTTCTGTTCCAAAAAAAAAGATGGGCATCAACTTGACATTATTGCTCTTTAAACAATCCATTCTTTTGCCCACTTCTATTAATTGTTTCTAAAGTCACAAATAACTACAGCAAACTGCACAGAAATGCTTGCATCAAAACATTCTGATATTTGGGGAAGGGGTGTTTGGCTGAAAATACCCATTTTGAAGTCAATTCATTAAACAGACTGTCATGAGGCTCATTGTCCTAAATATGTATGTCGTTTCCCTAGTGTAAAAAAGGCACCACCTACAATGCTTTTGCACTCACAAGACGATATGTATGTGCTATTTTGTATAGCGCGTAAATATCTGGTTGTAGTAGACCAGGGACATTTTTTTCGGAATACCACGCATAAGGACGGGGTTGGCAAGGCTGCTTATATAAACATAGATGGGAGCCGGGCGGCCTGGATCTTATCAGCCGCCAGAAAGTTACTCTCCAGATTCACAAAAAATATTTCTCAACCGTCTATGTTCCGTTCATGTACCATCCCCAAGATACTAGGCGACAAATCATTCTGATCACAATTCCAGGCCCACTATTCGACGAAGGTCGGCACCAGGAAGTTCTCGTCCTGAACTACGTTGTTAAAGTGGCCCTACGTCACGCTGTTGAAACAATTGAGCAAAAGAAATATAAATATGGTGTGGACAAAAGACGGACGAAATGTGCCTCGGATACGCACTCACAACCCACTCCAGACAGGGGTGGACAATAGAAGCTCCACAGTAGGTTTGGATCATCTCCAGTGGTCCAACTTAACATACATGGTCGTTTCCAGGGTGGAGTACTTGAGTCAGCTTCAGGGGGTCGTTTGTTCCCCTGAGAAGTGAGGAAGTGTCTACCCCTGCGCAGAGACTCTAGTAGAAGCTTGTTTACCACAAAACGCAATGACCACCAAAAAACCGAGAGATCAATCTCAAGGTGGTCTGTATCGTGCAGCTCAAAACGAGTGAGCACAACTGCTATGCAGCATGTAAGACTAGATGCTCTAGGCTTCGATTGTAAGGACGCACAGCAGTGTAGCATACAGAGGAGCTCTACTAATCGAATGCAATAAAGAAGGCCAGGCAATAAATTTATTAAATAGAGAAAAAAAGGCAGATATCGTGGTGATTGCTTTCCCTAATAAAACACCAAATAACAGCAGAGGCGCAATTAGAACAAAAGAATCATCTGGCATAGATATATTTAAGATATGGAAAGAACTTCAACAACAAGGTGTAACAGACATTAAAATATCGAAATTAAAAAAGATATATCAGTCATAAAAACAAATATTCACATATTAACATTCGATTCATCTCAGCCACCCAAATCACCCGAGGTTGGTTATATGAACATCAAAGTGGATTCTCCGATGCTTCAAGTGCCAGAAGTATGGCCATGGGCAACACAACTGCAGGTGTCGATCAATATGCCACAAATGCAGCCAACAATATCAGAAGCCAGGTACCAATCCTATTATGTGTGTAAACCGCCAGGGGGCAGTCATGTGTTATCATCCAAAGATTGCCCAGTGCGGATAAAAGAAAAAAATCTATACAAAAGGTAAAATGCGAAAAAGCAAATAATTTTGTAAGAGGTCAGAGAAATCGTGGCATAAATGTCTGATATGAGAACCTCACCGCCATCATTTGCAACAGAATTATCACCAAAATCGCCAACGCAGTAAACATAAAGCCAGTCACAAACAAATTCAACTGCTCAAACAACAGAGAAAATAAAAAAAAACAGGACGAAAACAACAACACACACCTGAATCAGAAAAAAATAAGAAGCCAAGGAAACCGAAACCAGATGCAAAACATAGATTCCAACAAACTCGGAGTCAGAGTCAGAGTCAGAGATAATAACTGTTGTGAAATTCAGTATACAGTAGCAGAATTATGCTGGGCAAAGTGTTAAAAAGGGTCATTTGGACCCCTAGGAAATTGCAATAAAAAATTATAAGAGTACTTGAATGTACTTGGTGGACAGGTTAAATTTGTTTCGCACAGAAAGATATGAAAGTTTTGTTTCACTAATACACACAGCAGGTTTGGTGGGTATCACTGAGAACCACAAACCTTGTTATTAATACCTGCCGATCACAGTACCCATTGCTTTTAGTAAGACACCAGAGGTGCTTGCAGGTGTGCACACCAATGGGCACAATACTGCCAACGCGTTAGTAAAACTGTTGATATAGCTGAGAAAAAGACCTCCACAATGTCAATTATTCACAGTTAAACCAAAACTATACTGAGAGTTTGACCAGCATGGCACCAAGCTCCTGGACACTTCTTGGCTGGACTGGACGGGCTGACATTGCAAGCTGCAACTCATTCCAGACATGTTCGATTTTATTTGAGGTCAGGGGATCTTGCTGGTCAGTCCATACGCTCAATCCCCTCCCTCTCTCGGTACTCCCCAACAGCATGGGCAACATGAGGACGGGCATTATCGTCCATCAGAATGAATCTATCACCCACTGCACCTGCATACAATCTGACCTGGACATCCAGGATCTCATCAATATGCCGCTGTGCAGTCAATGTACCACGCTCAAGGACGCAGGGCTCTGTACGTCCATCCCTGTTGATGTCGCCCCAGACCATGATTGATCCTCCACCATAGCGGTCATGCTCAGCTTAGCCTAGAACGCCTATCTGTGTGGTCAAGGCAGTACCTTGACTCATCTGTAAAAAGGACAGGTCGCCAGTCTTCTCCAGTTTATCCAACGTGGTCCATGGCCCATTCATATCGTTCCTGGTGGTGGTTATGGGACAGCGGAATGTGAATGCATAGTCTTCTCGATCCGAGACCACATTCGTGCAACCTTTCCCGGATAGTCTGCGTCGAAAAATTTACCCCGGATGCATTCTGAAGGTCACTGCGAAGCTGGGTTGCTGTGGCAAAGCGGTTCCTACGGGCCCGAGTGATCAAAAACCGGTCCTCCGCTGCAGATGTTGCCCTGTTTCTACCACCACCATGCCGTCTTGCTGATGTGACATACTGCTGAAATCTTTCCCAGGCTCTGGTGATCACCGTATGGTGCACACCAAGGGCTTCACCAACCTGACGATGGTTAGTCCCTTGCTCCACCATCCCTACAACCCGCCACATTTCTGCTTCAATCAAATGTCTTCTTACATTTGCATTTGCCATATTCATTAAATCACAAGGGTTTGTGTTGAAATGAAGATTGAATACCCTACACATGTCATGTACATGTAGACAGTAGACAGTACACGAAAACATCATGAAAATCAAGGGGTACATGCTTTCCATGACTGTCACGAAAAGTCTGCCCGTCAAGAGAGCTAATGAAAACACTGGGGACTATCTCCATACATTCCTCAATCATATCCACCAAACATATCGCAAATATATCACAAGCAAATTTCACAATGATGTGTCAAATATTTGGTGCTTATCAAACTTTGAGTAGTATATATTGATGAATATTGTTGAAGCTTGTATAGACTAATAACAGAATAAATATACATAGAAAAGTACTCACCGAGAGTTGGAAAGTTCCAGGTTATTTACTTGCTTGCTGAACCATCCATTACCTGAAACTTCCATTATTTACCTGATTGCGGAAATACCAAGATGGTGCGCGGTTAACTCGGACTGCTTCATAACAATCGTTTCCAGTTTTAAAAGACATTTGTGGCTATTGAAATCCTTGAAATCCTAACTTTATTCTTCCAAATCCACTAGATGATCACTTATAACTTATTACTGATTTCTCCAATTATTTTAACTGATGTGGGTCCGAACACTGGTTGCATTATCAGATTAATGCAATCAATGCAGCTCAGTTTATAAATTACCATGTGATATTAACACGTTATCATATTGATCATCACAAGGCCTACACATTCTTTTTTTTGTTAGATGACAATATGCGACCAGAGTGTGTTCCTTGCCTACGGGTTTTGACAGGGGAGCACATTGCATTGGTTTTAATCATAACAGAGGGCAGTATTTCATAGTCTTTGACATTGTATTGTTATAATCTCCAAATTTTAATAAATCTTTTTAACTTATAATTGACAATGACATGTGTTACTTAATACCGTTTTCTCTTCGCGGTATTTTACTTCGCTAATGTTTCACCACAAGTATTAGACACAACTTGAGAAGTCAAAATGTAATATTTGAAAACATTTTGTAACTAAAAGCATTTTTTTACTTCTAGGCTTGTGGCGAGCACCTACATTCAGAGAATGGGTGCCTTCCTTTCACAAACTATTGTGTTATAACACGTGTAGTAGATAATGAGAATGGAATTTTATAATTAAAGCCTAATGGTACGCATCAAGTTTATATCCTCAAGCGATTCCACGATGTAAATCCTTCATATCCTGGGCCTACAAACCGAACTTTGTAACTAGAACAGTTAAAACATCCTAATTATTCTCCAAACAGTATACTCTACATTCGAACACACTAAGAGGGCTGTTTTATCTATTGCAATCGGTATGCATACTCTTTTGCTTTAAGGAAAACCCGGTGGTCATTTAGGAAATAGAACACTGGACAACCAATAGTTAAGCAGGACCGGTAGCAATATGATATAACAGCGCTATGGGGCTGTTTGATCAAATTGTTACTCAGCCTCCCAACAATCACAAAATGGATTAGCCTAATCGCTACAGTCAGCATTGTATTCAGAAATGCCACTCGAGAACTCAGTGTTCAGGGAGTTAACAAAAGCACTCCATCATCTGTTCCCCATTGACGTATGTAAATTCATTTCCTAGGGAAATTGACTGTAGAGATTCTCATCTGTATATTTTACTGGGCTTTTCATACTTTTTCAAAACAAAAGAATCCCAAACATCTAATATCTCATTATGATTCAGGATGTCACCAGCTATTGTTTTAAAGTTTAATATAACTGTCCAACAGGGCAGCTAACATGAAATGGTATTCCGATACAGGTGAGGTATGTTACTATTCAACTTATCATCGCTCATATTTAGTGGTGTTAACATATTTCATTTTAAGCTTTATCGTATAACAGGGAAGCCTCGGGAGTATTTCCCGAGTGTTTGACCAGGCACAAATGGCACTGGCTCAGTATGGTGATCCTGAGCACACGCAGTCCTGGAAAACTGAGAACTAACTTTTTTAGCCCTGCGTTCGTCTAAGTTTGGCGATGTACTACTTCTCGTAGTTTTCGCTCTGAACCTTTTCTAATGTTTGCATCCGCATCGTGGGTAGCTCCACCCGTTTATGTAATCGGGAATTTTAAATTGTCGTCGCTCCAAGTATAGTTTACGTTCCCTCGTGTGGACGATTAGCCTCATTTCCACGTTGTTCCCTCGAATGGACTCCAACAAAGAAATACTATATATAGCAATTGAAGGCGGATAATACACTTGGCATTTTAGAGATTTCTAAAATGCTTTGTGTAACACGTATTCATCCTTTAATTCTAGTATCATGTATCCTAGTGCGTCTCTTGGAAGCATCGAATTCGATTCGATTCGAAATCGTCCAACGATACATTTCAGTCACGCTCATTCAGGAGTTTTCAAATCGTCGGGATGCTCTAAAAATCATATCAAATGTCTCCTCCTGAAGTCTTCTATAAACACCAGGTCTCCTTTATAGGAGACATGCTGATGGAAGAAGAGTTCAAGGAGGTTCCTCTACCTGAACTACTTTGATTCCATTCGGGAATATTTTTCTTTTTGACTTGCTTACCGAAAGAAACGAATTACCGCGGAGACTGTTTTTGGTGATCGTTGTACACTATAAAAAATATAGGTTCTCTTTAGAACCAAAACTGGTTCTAATCTTGCCCCTGAGATGGAACCAGTTCTGTTTAAACAGTGTTTATTTCAAATCAAATAAAATTATAAAGATTGACATTAAATATTAATAGAATTAAACATAAATTGAGGGGGTTTCAGCCGTAAGTTTAGAGCTTATATGAGGTTGTCTCAAATCATTATTAAGCAAAGGAGATATGAACAGTTGGCATATCGAACCAGTTTGGGTTCTATACAGAACCCAAACTGGTTCGATATGCCAACTGTTCATATCTCCTTTGTTTCAAAATGTTTGGCGACTGCATTGAATAAGCTCCAAGTTTTCTGCTGAATCCACTTCAGTTCATGTAATATTCTGTTAAAATTGAATGCTAATCTTGGTAAATTTATTTGATTTGAAATAAATACTGTTTAAACAGAACTGGTTCCATCTCAGGGACAAGATTAGAACCAGTTTTGGTTCCAAAGAGAACCTATATTTTTTCCAGTGTACTTATAACTTGCATTGTTTCCGTTTCGGAGGGACTAAATTTTACATCCCATTGCAAGGACCATGATTCAATTTTGGAGATATCATCTGAAAGTTTTTGAGCCGAGTAACCAGGGGTTTCAATTACACTGAAGAATATCGTCCACTCTTCGCGGACCAGCCAATCCTTTTTCCAGTAAAATATCCTTCTTCTCAAATAATATTTTCTTAACCATTTTTATAAGGGTTGTCCAGGCTGAATGAGTCATTCTCTTCGTTGTGTTTATAACATAAGTGATAGCACGTATCCAATGTTTTAGAGAAAAAGTAAAAATATGATTTTTTTCAAAATCATTTGGAATAAAAAAATAACAACCATTTTTTCAGTTAAAACTCAGATATATTCTATGTTTTATGTCCATAATTTAATATACTATGATGAATAATATAATATGTTTGTTTTAGAAAGCCGCAAATAGGATGAAAACGCCTAACGACTAATTTTATATAGACTCTACCTAAATCGTCGGCTGAGAACCATAATGTTCTATCTCCATTTTTGTCAAAATCGAGATTTTGGTTCCGTTGTATTCTTTGGATGTTTTCTACATTTTAAAATGAAAAACAAAGCACAAACACGGTGTTCGGCCATTTAAAACGCAGAAGTATTTTGTTCTATCTCCATGTTGCAGTATCTTTTTAAGGACCACACGCTTCAAACTCCATGGACGCCAACCGAAAAAAGTAAATAACATCACGTGACACAGTTTCCTTCACAGAAATAAAATTGCGTGTTTATCATGTCCGAATGGTAAGTTTCTCATCAAATATCATGGAAATTTGGAATCAAGATATTGTTTACAGTAGTTGCCATACTAGTTTTATATATGTCCTTTATTTTTGAATGTGTAATATGGCTTTGTTAATGCTTAGTTTGAAGTGTATTTGTACAAACAAAATCCACACATTAAATTAATTAATTACTATATATTTTATTAGATTACTTATTATTCGTCAGTACAGAGACGCAGACAATAATTATTGCAAGAAAGGATCTTCATTGTTATTTTACAAAAAAAACATTGTTTCGACATATTTGTTCGTACGTAATTGTTATTTTTAACTATTTCAGTACAAGTGATGCGTTTACGCATCATAATTCGTATTTCATGCTGTGTAAAAACAGAAGCAAAAAACTTATGACAGAAAAAGGGGTGAGAAAGTTTTAATTTCAAATCTAATAGCATTGGATTTGAAATTTAATATTTCTTGTCCCATACTTTTCATAATGTTCATTCATTGCCTTAACCATTTAAAAGCTTTAACCCTTTACCTAACGTAACGGCCAAAACCGGCCAGCGCTATTCTCAAAAATCGCCAATTAATTTTCATTATTTTTTCATTTTTCGTCTCAAAAACATAGGTTATGACCCCTCGTTGGAACGAGCTCGTCGAGCTCGTTCCAACGAGGGGTCATAACCTATGTTTTTGAGACAAAAAATGAAAAAAAATAGTTATTCAACAATTATTTTTGCAAGTGTCGTCTGCTTTTCATGTTAGGTAAAGGGTTAATAAGGAAAAGGTTAACTGAAAATGATCGTTGAAGTATTACGAACTATAACTCTACGCTATCTAAGAATGTTATAGTACAAAGAGCATCAATGATCATAACTTATTGACACTTTCCGTCCAATAAGAGTTTTGTTTCTGTAGCGACCAAATGAAAATAATTATACAGCTGTAAATTGGAATTAGCTCAGTCATTCATTACTCGACTGAGCTTTCTGAGTTTTATCAAATAATATTCGATTTATCAATTTCCGTTTTCCAGAAGTTTGATTCACTTTATATGGCTTCTATAGAAAAATTCAGTTGTTCAATGTAAAATATACTACAGACGACGGAAGAGTTCAGCTTAGTGATATCCGGTTACGTAAAAAAATTAAAATACATTGTGTTTTCGTCTTCTGTACCGCTGTTGCAACCCCACCCCACCCCAACCCACTCCCCAAGATATACAATACACCATTTAGTATTTTCGTTTACCCTTTCACCAATAATTTCCCTGGGTCATAACTTTCTTAGATTTTGTTATCAGATCAAGGCAAGGTTGATAATATTCCTGGATGATAACTTTTCTAGAGTTTGTTATGAAATGAAGTGAAGGTTGTTATAAGCGGTCATGCTTTGATTTGATAGTAAAACAGAGAAAAAAAATGAATCCTATGTTATGAATAAATGTGGGTTGAAATATTCTTCGTCCTCACATTGAAATAAAAAAAATATCAGAGAGAAAGATGTCGTTGCACATAGGTAGAAACAGCACCAACAGTAAAGGTTGCTAATGTGAAACCGACGTATCCCATACATCGTTGGCACATTCTTAACCTTTACTATGAATTTTCTGATTATCACATAACTTGCATAACTCAATCCATATTCTGGGTTTCTACGTGATACTCTTCATAAGCTGAAAATGTGTGGGATAAAATAAATCACTAATTCATGAATGAAGGCAACATAAATTCACTGTAGTCACAATGAAGAGTTATCCGTAAATTATGAACAGAGTGTTCTATCTCCAAACACCTCAACGGTTCCAAAGAAATGTTGTCATGCAAGTGAAAAGTGTTCTATCTCCAAACGAAAAAAGTGGATTTTTAGCTTAATTTGGAATGCATTTTACTCTTTGAAATTGATATTTAATACTTGCTATAATTATGACAATGAAACACACACCCAGAATGCAAAACTTTAAACTTGATTTTCTCGAAAAGATGAAAATGGTAGTTAGAACATTATGGTTCTCAGCTGACGAAATGTTACAACCCAATTTGAATCCAAAATGGAAGGAAAAATAACAAAACAAAAAGAATAACAGATGGCAGAAGAGCTGCTGGGTGGAGCTCGTGGTTTGACCCTGCCCGACCCTCTCACAAGGTATTTATAATCACAGCAACAAACTCTAATCTACACCTAATCTACACCTAATCTACCCGTGCACCGTAAGGGAAATGGATTCTCCAGAATCAGGTAAGTCCGGTAAAAAAATACTGTTTGTTAATAAAATGAATTAGAAATTGTTTCAGTTCAACAAATGAAAACGTAAGCTTGATACAACCAGCGGGGTATGCCTTAGTATTGAAAAACAAACAAAATTTGCTCACTTTATATGAGGTATATCTTACATACGAAAACAGAGGAGGCATGTTTTGTTTTTACATTTTTGTTGGAAAGTGTAAGAGAAAAATACAGAAATGAAAGTGTCGTACATTTTGCTGTCAAAGCACATGGCCTGTGTGTAAATAATGCAGGTACGGGGGAACAACCTTGTCAAAAACTGTCGTTTTTACATAAGGCCATTTCATCACTGTTTTGATACCTACCTAAACGAACTTTATGTCAAAATTTAAAGAATGAAATTACACTTGAAACTAGAATAAACTCAGCTAGAATTATGAAGATGGTTGTGATTAGAGTGAAATAAATATTATATTCCGATGTGCGTCGTGCTGAGATACTAAGTGTAACCACGTGCATTGTATGAAAGAGTGAGGAATCTCAAAACAGCGGTGGTCGGTTTCTATTCAAGATACCGCTTACCCACGTTAAGTTTATCCGGAATTCCTTATATATTATGTTTCAAAAACAAAACTGGTGATAAGAGGTTAGACTTGACACGATGTCCAAGAAGTGAAGTCGTCTGATTGTTGTTTTTAAGTTACCCGAACGTCTCGGTTCGTTTCCTCGTTTCACTCCTTTTGGCTTTATTCAGAACACGCGAATCATTTTGAACATGAGATTGACGAGCACACCGAGTTGCAGATGGAATCTGACAAAGTAACAATTTTGCACAGTGGTACACATGTCACATATACCCGTGTGATGTTATGCTCATCTTTAAAAATAATACTGGGAATTTCCTCAGTTTATATCAGAGCCCCTCGCTGTTTCGTTAATTTCACGAAATTAAAGAAATCCGGCGTCTGATACTTGAAAATTCCCATCAACTGTAAGTGTTCTACCACTAAGAAAAACACTTTCTGGTTATAAGCCCCCACAAAAGCGAAAAGGATTCCACAAAAGCGAAGACGATTCCAGAGGAAACACGGACTCTCCTTTCAAAAGAATAGATTATGCAGTTGCTTAATCCCACGCGGAGTCAATACCTGATACACCATTTTTACAAACATGAATTGTGTTGAGTCCAACTTTTACACAATTCAGAACAAAATGACAGTTTTTAAATAATTGATCTCTCAAGTGATTTTTCTGAAACAAACAATCTTAATTATTCCACTGAATCGTTCTAATCAGTCCTACACACATCTTCCAACACACGAACGTGGTAATAATAATATAATAACACTTTGGCCAGCCGCTGATTTGTCGCGGTTCTCGGACGAGAAGGCCATGGTTACCCCTGTACTCCCAACTGCCTCCCTATTCCCACGCTTCTCCTCTCCTCCCAACACTCGGAGACGAACTGCTTGATGATATCCCTTGTCCCATTCTTCCCAATCTCTCCGATTAGCATGGTAACATATACTCTGGAAAAACAACAAAATTATTTTTGTGTGTAGGTAAAAACAATTGATTAACGCATCCCAGTGCGTCAGAAGTGAATGTTCATAACAAAGGCACGCATGCCTTTTGAAACAATGGATACTCGTCTGATTAACAATGGTCTTGAAACGTTTGGCTCGAACGTTACAAGCCTCACATTGGGTAGGCAATTGCTTTCAACGAAATACAGTTTGGTTATTTTTCTCTGATCTTTCTCCACGACCATAGCTGATGTTCTTACTGCGCATAGGAACACGGGCGTAAGGATTTTCTCTGTTTTTTTAATGTGATCAACACAATGAGAGAAGAGTGATTTTCAATATTACGAATGATAAACAAATCACAAATCTTAATTTCTCTGTACGCGCTTAATTTTCAATGCAACAAACTAAAACAACGTGTACTTTAAAGTTGATGTAAGCGAACGATACCTCTCAGCAGCTGAAATTTTGCACTCTTTCAGTAGACTATAGACGTGAGGAGTGTTGACGTGAGGAATGTTCAAGCCTCGAGACGATGTCATTCTCTTTGAAAGCTTTTAAACATATCCCAGCAAATTTGGGAAAAAATCTAAGTTCGCCTCCACTCATGTATCCCAAACAATATGTGTTTCCGTGGTACAGTGTTATCGTATGAAAGTGAGTTTGCAAGCCTGCGGAGTTGCAGTCCCCTTCCGTGAAAAAACCCATGTATTAATTTCGTTTATGAATAGGAATTCTCATTTTTGCCTCCAAGATATAGCGTATGACTCCTCATTGCAACGAGATCAAAGGGCTGCTTCAATGGCGACCGCAGACTATGGGCAAACATTGAAATAATGATAAAACTGACTGGCGATTTTTGTATGTGGCGCTGGACGGTTTTAGCCATTGTGTCAGGTGAAGGGTGAACCACACCTGCTTTTTTACCCACATATGGGCGTTTCTACTTGTCAGAAAAATCACATTAGCTGTTCTCATAACGAATTGTTAAGCCCACAAAAGAGGCAAACCCTCGCATATTTGAAGGCACTGCCCACCATTACGCCAAATGTACAACGATGTGATGAGCACACGGGGATGGCGCCAGGATTTCCCTGACGCGAGGCTATGATCCCCGGCATATGGGCTAGAGTGTCCCCGGACCCACCGGCTCGGTGTGAGAAAGTTTTGTTATAATTAGGAAAATGTCGCAATATCTGTGACTCTCGAGGCTTTGAGAGAGTCACAACGAAACGCAAAAATGTGGCTTATGGAACTTGGGTATCAAAAACGGCTGTCATGACGATTCGCCATGACACCTACTTCTGATACCCTAGTTCCACAAGCCACAAATAATTCACAACTGACACTAGATGTCTGTCAATTAGCGACTGTGTAGAAAGCTTCTGGTATCAGACTAAAATAGAACTCTCGCAATGCAAGTAACTCTGCCACAGTGATTATATGCACATCGGTTATTCCTATTGTGCACGTGTATTCGGGTCTTCTAGGGGTATTATTTATATTTTTACATAATATAATATATAATAATAATAATAAATAATAATACTACATTTTTGAACAACTTTATCTCTAAAGCCCCCGGTCCCCATGCCACTCCTGGCACCTCTGGGCAATTAGTGATTATTTGTCTCTCTGGTTGATGGGTGTAAAGAACGAATAGTGACGAAAGGGTTAATCCATTATTTTCCGTTTAATACAGTATATATAAGGCAATGCATCAAAGTTTACTGATGTGTTAACGCTCGAGCTATTAGCTGAACAGAAGTGTAATGGGAGTACACCATAACACACAAACAATAACTACGGGAGGATCATGTACTTTAATTTAACATGATGCTTAATTATTTAAGCATCATGCTATATTATTTTGCACGATTTCATAAATGCTGCATAAATAATATAGCATGATGCTGAATTAATTTAGCAGGATGCTGAATTACGGGAGGATCATGCACTTTAATTGAGCATGATGCCTATTTATTTAAGGATGATGCTGTATTATATGGTATGATTTCGTGAATGCTGGATAAATAATATAGCATGATGCTTGAATCAGGTCCGCGTACGGGGGGTGGGCATAAATTTTATTTTAGCATAATACTCTAATAATTAAAAATGATGCTATATTGTTTGGTATGAATTCATGAATGCTGCTCAAATAGTTAAGCATGACGCCTAAATCATTAAGCATGTTGCTTAATTATTTACACATCATCCTATATTATTTAGGCATAATGCTATATTATTTTAGCATCATGCTTAATTATTTAAGCATCATGCTTTATTCACTGATTTATGATCATGTTCGTACGTCATAATGATGCTTAATTATTTAAGCATCATGCTGTATTATTTTGCACGATTTCATGAATGCTGCATAAATAATATAGCATGATGCTGAATTAATTTAGCATGATGCTGAATTACGGGGGGAGCATGCACTTGAATTGAGCCTGATGCCTAATTATTTAAGCATGATGTTGTATTATTTTATATGATTTTATGAATGCTGCTTAAATAATATAGCATGGTGCTTAAATCAGGTCCGCATACGGGTGCGTCATGATTTTTATTTTAGCATGATACTCTAATAATTAAGCATCATGCTATATTGTTTGGTATGTTTTCATGAATACTGCATAAATAATTAAGCATGATGCTTAAATAATTAAGCATCATGCTATGTTATTTAGGCATCATGCTATATTATTTTAGCATCATGCTTTATTATTTAAGCATCATGCTTAATTGACTGATTTGTGATTTATGACCCTGTTCGTACTTCATAAATGTCTCATGTTTGAAACAGACAAGTCATTGAAACTATCCGATTCCCAATTAAATTGGACGGAGAGTTTCGGTTTACCAACCGCTGTAAGTGTCCTGTGTTTATAATTTCAAACCTTTCACAAAAAAGACTAGTCATCTCGGTTTCTTAAACAAAAGTCAACTACAACCGGTAGATTATACTGGTCTAAAGAACAAGCTAACCTGAGGCACACCTTTGGCCCCGTTCCTCCTCATCCGCAGTCAGGCATGCTTTGGAACAATTATAATTGAAAAATGCAGTTGAAAGGGTCAAAATGGGCTATTCCGTCCCTGTGACGTACATGCAGGTTTTCTGCGCACGCAAACCATTCCACATTTCAGCAACTCGTATCGGCCCTGTCACCGGGCATGTACGTGCTTGTGTCCAAGAGTTGGAAGCTAGACTTGATTACAGTGGCAGAGAAAGTCTTTTTCACTGGTATAATGGAACTCGATAACGTATCGTCCCATGAATTCCAATGTGTTCTATATGCCGACTGGCACATAGAACACATTGGAACTCAGGAGACGGTATGTCATCAGCGGAACTTCTCTATAAAGTGGACTGCATGTATACTACTCAAAGTTTGCTAAGCACCAAGTATATCCAACTATCTGTTTTACGTTTTAGTTGAAATATTGTTAAGAAAAGTGTATATATTTTTTATTTAATTATATCTTTAGTGATTTAAGTACAGAAATTAAGGTTTTATTTGTGTTTGACATTATTTTTTAGCTTTTGAATACGATAACCATGGAAAATGGATATTATTGGTAAAAGAGGAAATTTTTCAATTTGCCAAAAAGTTGACGGAGCGAACAGGTATGGGTTCAGAATCGAGTATGAGACCCATTACTGTTAATTACAGCTTAACAACGCCTTCTCGTGCTCCCAATCAGGTTCCTGATGGTCGTTTGTGGGATGTTGTTCCATTCTTGGACAGCATGGCACCAAGCTCCTGGACACTTCTTGGCTGGACTGGATGGGCTGAAATTGCAAGCTGCAACTCATTCTAAATATGTTCGATTGGATTTGGATTGAGGTCAGGGAATCTTGCTGGCCAGTCCATACGCTCAATCCCCTTCCACTTTCGGTACTCCCCGACAGCACGGGCAACATGAGGACGGGCATTATCGTTCATCAGCATGAATCTATCACCCACTGCACCTACAATCTTACGTGGACATCCAGGATCTCATCAATATACCGTTGTGCAGTCAATGTACCAAGTTCAAGGACACAGAGCTCTGTACGTCCATCCCAGTTGATGCCACCCCAGACCATGATTGACCATCCACCATAGCGGTCATGCTCAGCAACGGGCTGCATGGAATCGCTCTCCTGGTCTTCTCCATACCCCCAGAACGCCTGTGTGGTCTAGGCAGTACCTTGACTCATCTGTAAAAAGGACTGGTCGCCAATTTTCTCTTCTCCATCCAACGTGGTCCATGGCCCATTCATATCGTGCCTGGCGGAGGTTTTGGGGCAGTGGAATGCGAATACATGGTCTTCTCGATCGGAGACCACCTTCGTACAACCTTGCCCGGGTAGTCTGCGTCGAAACATTTACCCCGGATGCATGCTGAAGGTCACTGCGAAGTTGGGTTGCTGTGTCAAAGCGGTTCCTACGGGCCTGAGGGATCAAAAACCGGTCTTCAGCTGCGGACGTTGCAGTGTCTCTGCCACCACCATGCCGTCTTGCTGGTGTGCCAGACTGCTGAAATCTTGCCCAAGCTCTGGTGATCATGGTATGGTGCACACCAAGGGCTTCACCAATCTGACAATGGATAGCCCATTGCACCACCATCCCTGCAGCCCGCCACATTTCTGCTTCAGGCAAATGTCTTCTTACATTTGAATTTGCTATATTCAATCATTAAATCACAAGGGTTTGTGTTGAAATGAAGATTGAAGAGCCTACACATGTCATGTACATGTAGACAGTACACGGAAACATCACGAAAATCAAGGGGTACATGCTTTTCATGACTGTCACGAAAAGTCTGCGTGTCTAAGGAGCTAATGTAAACACCGGGGACCATCTCAATACATTCCTCAGTCAGTCATATCCACCAAAGATATCGCAAATATGTCACCAGCAAATTTCACAATGATGTGTCAAATATTTGGTGCTTAGCAAACTTTGAGTAGTATAGATATTGCTGTGGTAGTGGCATGAAGGCAATTTACCAATCAGCCAAATAGGTCCGCTTCTAATTGTCGCGTGGTAAACCTGTTGCATTTTAGGTAAATGGGCTATACATGAGTCCGTGTGTAGACGTACAGGTGTAAATAGCCCCCTTCACTATGTGATCCAACTTACGGTAGACGTTGCAACTTACATCAGAACGATTCAGACTCAAGACCTGCTGGTGACTGATCGGTACCGAATGTTGAGAAGCCCTACAAATTTGACACTTACTTGTTGTTTTTCTCCTACTTTCTCTTCCTATGACACTGGCCGACACGATATGACCCCACTTGTATTTGGCCTAAAGGTCGCTACATCCAAAAATAAACAAGTGGACCTAATTGTTATTTTTTCTCCGCTTTTGTGTTATTGGTTGTTTTTTTCATACTTTTATCGCATATCCTTCATCAGAAAGTCAGTGAAGTCTATAAAACAGTTAAAATTTGTGTGGTGGTCAGTTACCGTGATAACAAATGTGTTACCAAACAAACGGCCAAACGAGTAATTTTTTTGGCACATCAACGTCAATGTTCTGCAGACTTAATTAAAAAACTTGAGTATTTTTTGGAAACAAAACAGCAGTGGCCCGTGGTGCATATAAAAACACACCCACATGAAGATGTACTGATAAGTTACAGCGAAAGCTCAAATCTTTCACATTGGAGCTATTTGAAGGTGAGTGGATTAGGCCAGTGCAAGGGCTGTGATTATCATTGCTTTAAATATAATACCGGGCAGATGTACATGCTGGGGTTAGTGAATGGATGGGAGTCCGTAGGGAGGAATATGGCTGAACGTGTGGGTGGGCATCTCAATTATATTTGATCCTCAGCTCCTTTTGAGATGCGAATTAACCCTTTGCCCAACATAACGGTCAAAACCAGCCAGCGCTATTCACAAGAATGACCATTCAATTTTCATTATTCTTTTTCATTTTTTTTGTCTCAAAACATAGCTTACGACCGCTCATTGGTGCAATGAGGTGCTATGAGCCATATTTATGACGTTAAAAATGCAAGACCCCCTATTTCCTATACGCGATACAGTTAGGAATAGTCCACAGTGGTTAATTTTATCGCGATATTGGTTAGTTTGGTTAGTTTTGTATTACTTTGTAATTTTATCACATCACAAGTTGATAATGTATTTATTTTTTTTTTTTTTTTTGTTTTTACCAAAAAAGAGAAATATACAAAATTTTTATACAGACAAAACAAATATAGGAAAACTTGGTGCCTTATAATATATTTTGTTATGTACAAATACCTCTCAAGTTTCAAATAGTTTTTTTTGTTAAGTATTTTTACTTCTCCTTTGCTATCAATGCCCTGCGGTTTGTTTAAGAAATAACTGTTGTTTTCCTTCGGTTTATGTGATATAAACCGAAAATTTTTAGCTCAAGTTTCATAACTCGCGTAGCGAGTTATGATTAAGCTTGTGCTGAAAATTTTCGGTTTATATCGCATAAACCGAAGGAAAACAACAGTTATTTCTTATAATTTAATCCGGCTGTAATATTAAAATATAAAAACTATTTGTACGTGAACGAAAAACTTTTAATTTTCGCAAAAGACAACAGTCAAACTCAGGAAAGTGTGCCACAAACAGGTCACGTCAATCATTGTTAAATTGTTTGTTGTTATGATTTTCGATCGCAGACGACAGATATTTCGCAAGTCACGTAACAATACCATTAAAAACATTTTTTTTTTAAGTTCCCCCCAAATCATGTTTGGATGTGTGATCTTTTATTCGTCTCCCACTTCGGTATATTTTATTAAATTCAATTGTTCCCGAGAAATTATCATTATATTCTGGCTGACTGGAGGCAATGAAAAATCGATCATTGATCTTTGTTTACAAGCTTGTTATCCATCTATCAATCTGCTGTCACGTCCTCACGGTGACAATTGGATTGAGTGTGCGGGGCTTCCAGAGTCTTCAAAGTTGGATCGGATGTGCGAACGTGTAGACATTCCAAATCATTACGTGATTTGGATTATACGATTTTGACGACTTTCACGCTGTATGCTTTCAACCAATCAAACGCAGAGGCGGGGCAAGTGATTAAATTATAAATGTGTATGTTAAGTGCAACGCAGTATGTTTTTGACACATAAAAGACTTTCTATAACAGAAAGAGAAGTTAGTATACAAGTGTACAGCCTTTTTGTTTCACGAATAAGTGTATTTCTTGAAATACTTTATACAAGTATTAAACGGTCTGAATACTCAGAATTGCTGTCGTCTCCAAAAACGGTATCCTTTGTATTTACGGTGAAAGATAAATTCAATTTTGTATTAAATTGTTTCATGAGTGACAATAAAATGTATTTTGAAGAGGAATAAACGTGTGTTAAGGTTTCCCTTGAATTTCCACAAAAGGAGCAAGATTCTGCCCCGTTAAGATGGCATTTAACCCTTTACCTAACGTAACGGCCAAAACCGGCCAGCGCTATTCTCAAAAATCGCCAATTAATTTTCATTATTTTTTTTTCATTTTTTGTCTCAAAAACATAGGTTATGACCCCTCCTTGGAACGAGCCCGTCGAGCTCGTTCCAACGAGGGGTCATAACATATGTTTTTGAGACAAAAAATGAAAAAAATTAGTTATTCAAGAATTATTTTTGCAAGTGTCGTCTGCTTTTCAGGTTAGGTAAAGGGTTAAGTAGTTTTACTCTTGTGAAAAGAATATGATGTAAACTTGTGTAGCGTAGTTTTGGAAATGTGTATCCTCAGTCGACACTCTTCTTTGTCTAAACTCTGTTCAAGGTAAATACTCCATTTCAATTCTTCACCCTTTACCCAACGAATCGCCCGCATCCGCCCGCCTAATATGCAAATACAGCTGCTGAAAAAATATTATTTTTCGATAAATTTCAACAAAACCATATCATGTGACACCTCTTTGGAACGAGCTCGTAGAGCTCGTTCCAAAGAGGGGTCACATGATATGGTTTTGTTGAATTTTTTTTTAAAAAGTTAAAAAAATTATATTTAAAAAAATGAAGTTTGAAATCGTCTGCGTTGGGTAAAGGGTTAATGTATGACATTTATGTAATTTTTCCGGGTGTAGATTATAGAATGTTCTATGCACGTTTGGAAAAGGCTATTAGCAGTGTTATTTTGGGATCTATAACATCGTCTAGTATTCTTGTATTTGTAATATATTCTTTCCTTGGCGGTGGGATTGTGCTTATTATCCCAAAATAGGTTACAAAATGGTTACTGACGTCATATTTCCCCCGAAGCTGGATTATATTTTAGCGCAGCACTTGAGATTTCGGCACATAGGATGAATAAATAGGCGGATAGTGGATCTCGCTGTCTTTGGCCAGAGTGTTAAATCAACAGACTCTGAGAAGAAGCCGTTGTACAGTACACAGCTGGAATTTTTATTGTAAAAACCTTCAGACCACTGTATGACATAACTACCAAAATTCGGAAATCTTAATGTCTTCTAAATGAAAATACATTCCAGGAAATGAAAAACCTTCTTGAAGTCAACTAAATCCAATATTCCCCAAATGTCGAGGGAGCTACATTTTCCAAGGATTTGGATTCACCAATACACCTATTTTTCATCAAACCCAGTTGCGTTTCCGATATTAACGTTGGCGGGACAGACAGAGGTAACGGGAGCAGCGTGTGCCGTTGCAATAAAAGAGGAAATAGAATACTGAGTTATCAATCTTGTCGGTAATAGTTTTCCTGACAATATCAATGGACTCTGGGTCACTTAGTAAACTGCTATTAAATTTTCAAAATATTCGACCATTGTTTGGTTAATTAATTTATTTATTTATTGGTGCTTAACGCCACTTCAGCGTCTATGGCTATATCGTGGTTGTTTTTTAATGAACTTAATGAAATTAAGGACGGGCGTATGTAAAGACATATGCGCTATGTCGATGTCTACTTCGCTGATTGAATTCTGTAAGTCCAGTCTCGCTCGTTTTTAGTATGGGCCATTCCAGGTATTACCTCCTTAGACTGGGATTTTCTAAAAAACAGGTATCATGCAAATCTTTTGTTATATGGGACTTAATACGTTCGTTACTTTTTGTGTTATTTTTATGAAAGTACCTATTCTGTATTCAAAAGGTAAATTCCAGTCTACACTAACTATTACGGTTGTGTTACCTAAGCTTTTGATTCTCTCGAACATATTTCGGTGCAAGATGAGATTGTCCTCATTGGAACCATATACAGCTACAATTGAGAGTCTTTTGCCCCTGTATCACTATAGCTCGAATGAGAAAATTTCCAGCTCCGTCTAGGATTTGGTTGTGTTTGGGTATAATTAGTAAGTTGGAGAGTCTGACAGTTGCTCGCCGCTGCTCGGTGATTCTCTCCAGGTACTCCGACTTCCTCCACCCGTAAAACTGTCGGACACAATGAAAGTGTTGTTAAACCACAGTAAACAAACTAACCAACCATTCACCGGTAATATCGTATCACACAGTACGGGTTGATGGCCCTAATGGCGATCGATAAACTTGTTTTTGAGCAATGCATTTGAGTCTGCATGTTTCTGGGTTTCTTCTAATGTGAACTCGTTTTGACAGTGACACATCCAAGGCGGTAGTCTAGAGTAATTTGGATGACAATGCGTCAGAACCCTCTCTATACAATTCTAATATTAACCCTTAGAACCCGAAAGGCCGCTTTTCGGTCCAGGGTCGTGATACGGCCTGAATCCATACGGTATATAGTTGCACGGTGAATTTGTGTGGCTGCACGTTGAAAATATTGATTGGCTTCCCTCAAGTAACGAATATAGACTCTCGCAGTTGATGACTCTGAATTGACACGGAATATACTATCAGAGTGGTAAGGGTTAATGAAAGTACATTGTATATCTGGTCCACGCATGGTCTACGTGAAATGCTATTTCATTACACGCCTGTTCTATGAAACCCTATCTACAGCAACACCCAGACGGGCGGAAAATAAAAATCTGTTCCGCACATGTGTGGAACGGAAATCGTTGACGGACTATTTTATAAAGAAGAAAAATTTCACTGGAATTTTCTACAAATCGTGTACCGCAATTACAATTTCAATCCACAGCGATAGCTGAAAGTCGTCCCCTGAGTTCCAATGTGTTCTATGTGCCAGTAGGCACATAGAACACATTGGAACTCAGAGGACGAAAGAGTAACACAGGTTCCCCTCGCAAGTTTGGATGGCGACAAAATGTGTTCTTTTTGGTGATAATTATCAAATAAATTGTTGAGTGTTCTTCTAATAATTGTTTTATAGACGCGAAGGCATTGTGCCATCGCGGAAGGATAAAACTCGAGGCCTCTCGTTCTATCCTTCCGCGCTGGCACTCGTGCCATATCGATTAACCCTTTCACACACGCGTGTCGTTCTGTGTATGGCTGGATATGAATAAATTGTTCAACTTTTCGGAAACAAGTGATAGCTTCATCTACTTATACTTGTAGTTCGTTGGTACAAAATCTTCTAACTAGCCCATATATTGATACTAGATATAGACAGCATATAGACAGCATCGGTAAGACAGTCGTAGCATCGTTAAAAATTGGAAAGTGGACTCGAGTCTCGATTCAGTTCGATCTCAAACCTTTTTTCAAGCTTAAAATCGTGAATCGCCGAGTTGTAATCTAATCGCACTTCCAATGGCTTGTCTTCGTGCTGGTCATCTTTCCAATAGAAACCATGAGCCAGACAACTTTTGGGTGCCAAATTGGATTGGGGGCAGACATGGAAATGAACACTGGCAAAGGAAACTTTAGTGAACTGTTTATTAAAGTGCCACACCCAGCCAACATTGCTGGGGTCACGGGCTGTGGCAAAACGCATTTACACTTGACCTGCTTCAGGGCACATTACGTAGTTTTTTTTGACACATAGTGGTATTATAAGTAACAATCAGGTGGAACAAAGCCTACCAGCGTTCATGGATGTGGAGCGATCCCGAGGTTTACATTTATAGGGGAAATTAGAAAATCCACGACTATCTTGGGGCTTTCTGCCAGATTTTTGCCGGAGAGCCAACTTTGCCCTTGATCGATTGTTGGTTAACCACTACAGACACAACAAATGACAGGGAAGGCTCAAAGAGTAATGAGAGTAATTGTTCCTTGGAGTAAATGAACCTGCGACTCTTCGACTCATAAAAATGGGATTCTAGAGCCACAGATTTACCACGTAAAAAGGTTTTTAATTGGGATTCCGTAAATGAGATTCCGGAAGTGGGACTCTTCGTGCACGATCACATAAGCACATATCGGCACGATCCACAGACTCTCATACGTAATGTAGTCTACCGTGCACTTAGACAAGAAACTGTATAGGCTGATTGGAGCTTACAGGGGTAGAGAGATCTGGTTGAATGTAGTATAACTTGGTCGAGGACAGAGGTCGAGATAGGACCCCCGGGATGGCCAAAAAGCTTGCAGTAGTGTTACAAATTACTAGGAATTGTGTAAGACTGGCAGACCTGGAGATGTGCTAGGAGTCATAGAAACTATTATACGAGCCAAATAGGAACAACGAGCCATGAAGGCAATATGGTGGGCACCAATATCCATATGGGCCCACGTGCTGCATGTGCTGTGCGCATATTGTGCACTATCACAAGCACATATCTGAACACTCAACGTGTGCGCATGTTTTGTGTACTAGCACGCATGCACGTCTCATAGAAATCTCACCTTACTTGGACAAGGAATTGCATAGGTCCGTATGGGCTCAAGTGCATGAAGGAGTCTGACTGAGCCTACTACGACTTGGTCTAAGGTATAGGTCGAGACATGGCCAGGAATAGCTAGAAATCCAGCAGTGGAGCTACAAGTTAGTTATAATGGCGAAAGACTCAGTTCAGGATAGATGGTGATTAATGACCGCGGCACAAGCCAGTGTGAGTGGTAGAGGATACATTACTCAATGAAGACAATGAAGTTGACTATATGACAGATAGCGCTTACTGTCGACAAGACAGAATCAGTGGTCGAGGAGAAGGCCACGGTGAAGAATATAATACTATATAGGAGCTAGTAACCAAACAGGGGTCATATAAGAACTAGGAGCCCTATAGGAGCTACGAGTCATGAAGGCAACAGACATGGTGCCAATCCCCATGTGCTGCGTGTGTTGTGCGGACATTTACACGCAACCACATCTCGACACACCTAGCTATGTAAACTACACAGAACGGCAGCGGGTAGAGATTGGGGGGTTTACATTTTTCGGATTCCATTTCGGTTCGGTTTCTGGAAAAACTTCCGTTTCGGTTCAGTCTTTTCCTATATGTTAAGGATATATCGAAAATAACACTTTAGGCTCCTTAACTTGGAAAATATCCGCAATAGTTTGTTGCACACCGCTCACCACAAAAAGTCCTGTCTGTAAGTATCTCCATTGGGCTCAGCCTAACTTCCCTTTGATCACTCTTAGGAGTTAACCCTTTACCTAACGAATCCCCGCATCCGCCCGCGTAATATGCAAATTGAGCAGTTGAAAAATTAAATTTTTCAAAATATTTCAACAAAACCATATCATGTGACCCCTCATTGGGACGAGCTCATTGAGGGCTCACATGATATGCTTTTGTTGAATTTTTTTGAAAAATTTAAAAAATGATACTTAAAATAATAAATTTTGATATCGTCCGCGTTGGGTAAAGGGTTAAGCCTATTGTGTCAAGAAAAAAACCATAAATTAGGGCGACAAATGAATAAAGTTCATCTTACGTACATTGTGTTTTCATTGTCACATTTTCTCCCTTATTGACTCGTCCGGTGGAAGAGTTAACCCTTTACCCAACGCAGACGATATCAAAATTTATTATTTTGAATATAAATTTTTCAAAAAGTTTCAACAAAACCATATCATGTGACCCCTCGTTGGAACGAGTTCGACGAGCTCGTTCCAACGAGAGGTCACATGATATGGTTTTGTTGAAATGTAAAAAAAACTAATATTTTTTCAACTGCTGAATTTGCATGTTACGCGGTCGGATGCGGGCGATCCGTTGGGTAAAGGGTTAATAAGGAAGAAAATGCCACAATGAGAACACGACGTCTTCGCCCCTTTGCCAGGAAGCTTAAGTGATGAAAGTTCATGGGGGCCAATAGTCCTGTTCCCTCCCAGTAAGGAAGTTTAATCAGTTTATGCACAGACACAGTAAAACCAAACAGTTCGGTCGGCTTTTTTCTCGATCTTGCTGTTCCGTTTTCAGAACCGGAAAACAAAAATAAAAACCGCCCAGCTCCAGTAGTGGATACACCACGAGCCATTTCGCCTAATGAGTTTTTTTTTAAAAAAAAAAAACTTTCTTATCATTCAATTTGCATTTTGTGAATTTGTTGTTACTGTTTTCTTTTCCTTACCTCGTAAAATTAGATCAGTAATCTGCAACAACGATTTTTCTACAGCACGTCAAGGACATCACAACAGAACGGGAGTCAGTAAACTCACAGTGGTAAAAACAAGAGACTGAAGATGAATTCTGTGACCACAGACATGTTGTTGCGGGTGATTCTGCTCTCAGCTCTTATTAACATCTGCGACGGTAGGTGCATTACTTACAACTGCGGGAACAGGGGCGTGGCGAAGTTGGCCGATTGGGGGTGTAAACGCAATTTGTCCCGACTGTCATGACTGAACAAAACTTTTCCGAAGGGATTAATCGTTAAAAATAAGCCAGGAAATGTCTGTATAATTACATGTAATATTCCTTATGTATAGGCTTCCCAACTTTTTAATTAATCCTTTACCAAGCGTAGAGAATATCAAAATTTATTATTTTAATTACTATTTTTTTTAATTTTTCAAAAAAATACAACAAAATCACATCATATGACGACCTCAGTGAAACGACCTCGATGAGCTCGTTCCAATGAGGGATCTCATGATATGGTTTTGTTGAAATATTTTGAAATTTTTTTTTTTCAACTGCTCAATTCGCAAATTACGCGTGCGGATGCGGGCGATTCGTTAGATAAAGGTTTAACACGTACCGGATTGGACCCCAACATTCCCATTCAGCCACAGACCTACATTGCATGAGAACAAAATGCGTGTGTGACATAAATTCAAGAAGAAAATCTTGTCCAATAAGAAAGAACATAATTACAAGCAAGAGTGAATCGATATTTAACCCTTTACCTAACCTGAAAAGCAGACGACACTTGTAAAAAAAATTCTTGAATGACTAATTATTTTCATTTTTTGTCTCGAAAACATAGATTATGACCCCTCATTGGAACGAGCTCGACGAGCTCGTTCAAATGAGGGGCCATAACCTATGTTTTTGAGACAAAAAATGAAAAAAAATAATGAAAAATAATTGGCGATTTATGAGAATAGCGCTGACCGGTTTTGGCCGTTACGTTGGGTAAAGGGTTAAGACTTCAGGCTAGATGAAAGTGTGTTCCAAGTGGAAAATTATTGAAGGGGGATGTCACACACTCACACCCCTCCATAGTTACTCCCCTGTCCAAGAGCGTACAAAATAGAAAGTCGCGCCAATTTGAATAACGGTTACTATTTTTTCAAGGTAACTCTTTACCAAATTACTTTACCTTTTACCAAACGTGACAGTCATATCCGTCTGTCATTCAGATTTTAATATTTGCTTTCAATTTTTGCAACAAAAACATAGCTTTTGATGCGTCCTTGGAACGAACTGGTTGAGCTCGTTCCAGTGAGATGACATTAGCATTTTTATATAAAAATGGATTTTTTTTAGTTATGCAAGCTCTCTGACCAACATCGTATTGAAAATCGACTTTCGATAAAGTTATCTCCCTTAACATTATTAGACTCGGGAGGAAGGTCATATTAAGAAGCATAAAATTTTGTTGAGAAAACATCTATGTCCTGTGACACCAGTACAAAGTGAAGCCAAGTTTCCTTTGCGACTTTTAATAAACGAAAACAACAGATACCTCCAGGAGCTGTCTGTTGTTTTCGTTCATTAAAAAGTAACAAAAGAAAACATCTCCTTTTATGGCAAGCTAATTAGAAATAGCTATAATTCACACATAATCCGCCATTAAGAATATCTATCGGTATCCCACACCCCCATCCACCCACCTCACCCCACCCCAACACTAAATGTCAACCTTGGCTCTTTGTTTAGCGAATGCATTTTACAGTAATTCGCAAGTTTTTACTCTTACTAGAAAACAAATTAGCAAATCTCACCTCCTACACTTTTATATTGATGGAAAGGACAGTGTCTGTATTATATATCACGATGCACAAACTGTTCATATAATGAACAGAACAAAAGTTACAGAACATCAAAAGATGGTGAAAAGGCAGTTTTCTTATTTTTAAATGGCTTTAAACAGAGAATCATAGACAAACGTTCAAACTGATTTGGAAGAAATTATAAAAAGCCAGCTTTTGTATTTTTTTACGCGACTTTACAGAAAAATGCCCTAAGTTTGTGAAATTATGCCCACAGCGATGATGCAAATTCGCTGACATTTCGAAATTTGAATTTTTATGAAACTCCCATGCCCTATGTCAAATTTTCTAATAGTTTTAAGATATAAAGGGGAGGTAACTTTCCTTTAAATCACTTCCATTGACAAAAGTCAGCCATGAAATAAAAAACGAAATGTAAGTGCCGTTTTATAGCCGTGTTAAGTAAGTATTGGTTGAGCAAGAGAAAGGCGGAGTAAAGGTCTTCACACGGGACGCAATGCATGCATTCCGACCGTTGCGATAAAGTAACAAATAGTGTTTTTTTTTTCTTTTTTGACATGGACATCATTGCAGAAGAAACATAGTAACAACAGGTCTTACGTTTTGAGGCAGCGATCATCGCCCGCCTGATTTGAAAATAAGGAGAGCGACAAATACCCACCTTTACAGAACGTTTTAAAATTTTACCTTTTAATTTTTTGTGTCAAAAGCGCGTAGCATATGATCCTTCATTGGAACAAGCTTAACAAGCTGGTTCCAACGAGAGAGCATATACCATGTTTTGTGACAAAAAAATGAAAATGTTTAGTCATTCAAGTAGTGTTCCTCTCTTTCAAAATTGTGGGTACGTCCCTGGTTGAGTATTATTTTACCATATGTTGTTATATATAGGCCTATGTAAACATAGACGTCTTCGGCGTCATGCAGTCTGGCGCAGGTTTCAGAAACATTGTTTAGTAAAACCATCTCTTTTTTTATCTCGATTCAGGATTTTGGTTCTGGAACACTAAACGTTGCTATAAGAGAATAGGATGTTTCGATAATCGCTCGCCTTTCAACAACGCTTTACGCAAGGTCCCACAGTCTCCAGAGAAAATCGCACCCGACTTCCTGCTTAGCACCAGAAAAAATCCAGTACACGAACAGTTCCTGCACCCTACGATCAGCAAATCCTTGGTAGATTCGAACTTTGATCCAACAAGAAACACAAAAATCATCATACACGGTTACATACAAAATGGGCGAGTTTCGTGGGTAAAAGAAATGACAAGTGCTATCCTCATAAAGGTAAACTCTTTTATTCTGTTCCTCAACCAGAAACTAGTGTTTTACTGCTTTCTACAGCCGCCATTACTTCCTCTTTGCACTTTACGCGAGCTGAATAGCAGGCGACACTTGCCAAAACATTTCATCATTAACTAAGCATTTTTATTTTTTGTCTCAAAAACGAAGCTTGTGACCCCTCATTGGAACGATCTCAACGAGCTCGTTCCAAAGAATGGCCATAACCTTGTTTTTGAGACAAAAAGTGAAAAAATAAGAAAATTTGAATGCCGATTTTTTGTTAATAGCGCTGGACGGTTTTGACCTTGACGCTGGCTAAAGGGTTAACGATCTACAAAACGTAGGCCTACCGTCCATATCCGACTAGCGCTATTCACAAAACTGTCACGCGAGTTTTATTTATATGTAGTTTTATTTATATATTTACAACATTCCAACTCCTGTTTGTTTAGTTCACATTCTTGAGCGTTATATTTGTGAGGTCCTGGAAATATTATAATCTGGGATAAACTGGAAAAAACACCACCATATTCCCATGACCACTTGACCCAAGTACAAAATCAAAGAACACTGTTGGCTCAAATTGCCCATTAACCTTTCTGAATGTTGACTAAATGAAGATAGTTGAGTTGTTGTTCACATCGGCCTCATCAGCCTTTACTCCCGGCGATTTCTATTATTGTCCAAAATATTGTTGGAGGATATCGCATGCCACCCACCCCCTCCCCCCTCCACCATACCACCCCATTGCTACGCCACCTGATGATGGTAAAACATAGTGGTAAGGTATTGTGATGTAAAACAGAGCTCTTTTCCGCAATGTATTATATTGTAACACTTTCTCTGTCAATGAAAGAATTTCCTAAAAGACTGCAATCTTCTAAGTTGTCCGCCCCAACCTTCGCATTAACACTTACATATTGAACTATTTTTACTCTCCTTGGTGCGCATGCGTGAAAACAGTGGTAAAGGTGACAACTTAAATTACTATAGCGATCTATGGGAGAAAAATGAAAAACTTTAATTTGCCACAAATTTCATTTTTTTACTTAATGGACGGATCAAATATTTTATAATATACTTTTTAAAATGGCATCAAATACGTTTTGTTAAAATTAATTTTTAATGGTTTCATTTTTGTTTAAAAGTTTCACTTTTTATCCCAGTACATCACCGTTTTAATTTGTTAGAAAATACTGAGGCGGATAACTTCAAAGTCCTAAACATGAACTAAGTTCTTATGATAAAATTTGGACGGACATAGATTTGATTAAAGCAAAAATTAATTTTCTTTGTTCTATAAACATATTTGGGATATGTTATTGTTTTAATTCTTTTTAACTTTGAAAAGTGTTTTTTTCTATATTTATGACCTTGCGACAGATAATACCTCTCCTCCTTGGAGACAATTACATGTCAAATATGACCGCATGCGTTTTTGGTGCGTGAAAAATGACGGGAAATAAGTCGAAGTTCTCGCCCTTCCTGAAGGATTAGAAATAATTAATATGTAAATAAGTCAGTTTTAATTTACCGAGGTTGTCTCACTGGAAAAAAATAATAAATAGGGTTGCCCGAAAAAATAAGATAGGGGCCTAACACTTTTTCATGTTTCCCAAATTTCTAATTTCTACAGATCTTCATCTCCATTTTCGCCACATCCTTCACTTTGCATTCACCTTCATTGGGTTTCTTCTGAAAAACACGATGATAAATCACGAAAATGCCAACGTTAGTCTGAACAAAATGTTTTGCATTCTAAGGTACATTGTTTTTCCAGGATGATGTAAATGTGATTGCTGTGAACTGGGTCCGTGGATCTTTAAAAATCAACTATGCACAAGCTGCGGCAAATACAAGAGTGGTTGGCGCGCTAATAGCTGAACTGATTCAAAGACTGAACAAAGTCACTGGTGCGCCAATAGGTAGCTTCCATTTGATTGGCCATAGTTTGGGAGCTCACATAGCTGGGTACGCTGGCGAACGCCTAAAATATCTAGGCCGAATAACAGGTGTAGTATCTTATTTGTATGTAACACATTAGCTTTTGATTAACTGGTAGAGTGGTATATTCATTTTCGTCGCTAGATTTGTTTCATATGGAATTGTCTGATAACAGTTTATTGGAGAGTGCCTGCAGGCACTCTCCAATAAATTGTGACGAGACAAAGCTATATGAACAAAAAATATACACTTCTAAGAAACTACGAAGCATATATAGAGAACATAACATGAAGCCTTTCCAATAGAGCTCAAATGTGTTCTTCTAGCAGTCAAATGCAACCAGTCAAATGCAAATTGGGCCATACTTTGTTTTGCCGATAATGGTTTAGTGCGTTTTACAGTTATGACATGTACACTGCCTATTCTGTTCCAGAAAACCACAACCTAGTTCACCTATCAGGTTTTCTATGAAATGATATACCGGATCCAATCGGTATTTTCTTATCTTAGACTCCACGGCTGTATCAATATGCCAGTCACCAGCCAAATTTTGTGTGATTGCTCTTAAATGTACAATAATCCGCTAATTTGAAAAAATATTGACTCTCAGATTTCGTTTGTATGTGAAAGAACATGTAAAACATAACAATGTGTAAAGTGGAAGAAATCAAAAGCAACGCGAAATTGCATAAATCTACCATTAAAAAACCTTGGTGCAGACAATTTTTCATAAGATACGACATTGCGAAGTATAAACGAAGTTGCCGGAAAGTGGTCGGAAGTAACATAACAGCGCGACATAATTTTCGGAATACATATGGAAAATAATTTTACCTTCCAGGGAGCTACTGGCAGGTTTAATGGCGGCCGCGAACAACAACTGTCCAGTATTTTTGCAAAGATTGACTATCATTCGATCAACAACTTTGTGTAATTTTAAATAAAATACAGTTTTACTTCCAATGACACTTAAAACACGTATCGCCACTGACAATCCATATTAAACTTCATGGACAGTTACGCTTTTGAGCACGTGTTCACAAACTTCACATTTGTCTTTCCACGAAAGCAATAACGCCGAATGTTGAAAATAACATTGGAATTTGTGCTGTCCCGGAATTTTCCGTGAATGACCGGCTAACCAGATCGGAAGAGAGCGCGGTGGCTCAGTGGTAGACTGTTGGACTTCTATGCTAGAGGTCCCGAGTTCGATCCCCGTCCGGGAGGACCCGCGTTGTGTCCTTGGGAAAGGCACTTTATCCCGGTTGCCTCCATGGGTGCACGATGACGCCGTGTACTAAGGCGTAATGCACGTTGATGGTGCACATGTCTTCAACCGCTTGTGCGGAGCTTGAACAGAGTTAGAATGTTGAGGAGCTAACAGTTGTTTGTCGTTGCTCGGTGGTTCTCTTCGGGTACTCCGGCTTCCTCCACCCATAAAACTGTCACAGTCACGATTAGCCATTGTGCATAAGTATGTGACCTTAAACACCAATAAATAATCAAATTGGAAAAATGCTGCCTCTCTTCTTTTTTTTTTAATAAAAAACGCAATAAGGCCACACAAAATAAATTAATTGATTCTCAGGAAATTTGTATTCAAATCAGTCAGGGAGGGAGGGAGGGAGGGTTTTATTTTTAATTTTTATATTTTTCTATTGCAAAAAGTGAGCAAACATGGAGAGGATTTCGGCTGTCTTTTCACACACAGAAAAATAGAAAGTGCATCTTTATACAAATAAATTCATTTATAATTTGAAACATAAAACATTTCCCTAAAAACAAAATGTAGGTACTGCAATTTAAAGGCTTCATATTCTTTCTATGCTCCCCATATTATCTTTGAAGTAAAAGTATTTCGTATATGGGGATTTGTCTCATTACAATTTATGAGAGAGCGCCTTTATCCACTCTCTCTCATAAATTGTTACAAGGCAAACATACTGGAGACTCAACGAAATAAATATCCATCAATCAAAAAATGTAAAAAGTTTCGGGTCTCCCTGAGTTCATACTAATATTGAAAGACACTGAAAGGCAACAAAATGTCCAATGAGGGGTTCAAACTCAATGAGGGATTGCCCGAGAGTCAAAACACTTTTTTAGCCGGTATGCCCGCCTTCAAGTTAATTTATTTGACAGATACGAACGCTTTCATGCGAATGACATATGAAACATAAGGGCACATTTGCATAACAAAAATTGTGGTTTTGTCAAATGTTAAAATTATATTTTTTTAAATCGTGGCTTATAGTCCCTTTAACAATCATTATTTTGTTTTCATTGTCCACATTTTCATATTTGTATTGTCGGAAAATTTAAAAGAGGTGGACGGTGTAAAGTCAAACAGTTTGTTTACATTGCAGATTTTCACCACGGTCTATTTGCACCACCGGACAGTCAGTTTGCACTACCATCTCGGTCGATTTGCACCACTTGTTCGGTAGATTTGCGCCACAGAATCGGGTGATTTGCGCCATAGTCCCGTCATTTGAGAAATGAGGCGCATGTCATCATTATTGGGGGAATAAATAGACGAAAGCCCATTCGATTTCATTAACTCTTTCAATAATTTGTGCACAATAATTTTGCGTAAAGACAAGGACAGCGACCTCAGCTTGAACAACAGTGAGCCTCCAAAGGTGCCATCAAGGTACTCTTCAAAAACTGGCTTCTCATTATCACGCAGGCCCCCCAAAGACCTCTTTCATTTGACCCCCTCTCGCCAATTAAGGTTACCATGCTCCATGACTCCTTCTCTGGCGATTTTTTACCATGGGTTGCCCCGACGTCAAGGTCCGAGATCTCCAATGAGTTGTTCTCTATTAGCCCCCTCACTTGGACCACCCACTCTGTCCTGGTATTTGAGCTGAAAATGCTTAATAATTAAGATAACCGAGTTTTAATAGGTCTATCCTGTTCTTGATCCTCATCCACCTAAGCCCACCCCTGATTGCTTCTAGTGCAGCGGCATTACCCGACCCCGTTATCCATCGCCCTACATCGTTCTGCAGGTTTCCAAGCTCTTTACATCCGTTTGGTTTAGGGGTACCACTTCGGTACCATATTTTATACTTGGCAGACCCACCATTTCCCAAATGGTTTCCCCCCACGAAAACCTTATTGACACTGTTTCTCCCTATAACTTTCATTTGGTTAAGGATTCGCCTCCATTCAGAATCAATTTATTTGTGTGGTTTCGATAAAAGCCTCTTGCTGTGATGTTCATATTTACCCCCAAATACTCGAAGTCACCTGTCTCTCCTACACTAAAAAGTTGCTGCTACCTTCCGGAATACAGAACTCCCCCACTCTCCACCTTCGAGTACGGTACACTTTACGGTCCACGGGTATAACTTTGCTTTTGCTTTCATTTAGTTCAAGTCTCCATTTATTCCAATATTTCCCAACAATTCCCAGCATTTTCGCTACCCCTTCTTCGCTTTCTGACACTAGCACCATATCGTCTCCAAAAAATAGACTTGTAGTCCCCAACTGCTACCCTCGTCGCTACGCAGGAGTTCATCTCCTAAACATTTGATGTACAATAAAAAAGAATTGGCGAAAGGATACACCCCTGTTTTAGTCCTATCTCCATAGGCACACGTTTTGTTGTTATGTTACCCAGGCTAAGTTCACTTTGTATCTTTATATAATGCTTTCAGAATTCCAACAAACTCGCCTCACACGCCCAGAGTCTCAAGCTTTGGCCACAAAGTCTTTTTAACATCCAAAAAGGCCACAAACATCTTTTTCGTTTTTGCTTACGCGGATTCAATCATTTGGGATAGCGTGAAAAAATGGTCAGTGACTCTCCTTCCCTTCCTGAAGCCATTCTGAATCTCTATCAAAAAACACTTGTCCTCAATCAGATCCTCTAATCTCCCATACAGGACTTTACAGAAAACGTTTCCAGTGTTGCTACTGACAGAGATCCCTCGATAATTATCCAAAACGTCTTTTTCCTCCTTTTTTGTGAATAAATGTCACTTTGCTTTCTCTCCACTCTTTTTGGGATCTCCTGCTTTTCTATGGCTAAATTGATTAGGGCAGTTAGGCTTTCACAGAGTTCCTCTCCTCCTTTTTTGAGAAACTCGTCAGGAATTTCGTCCACCCCTCCCGCTTTTCCATTCCTTAATTATGAGATCACCCTTCGCACCTCCTCGGTTTTAATTTCGATTCACACGAAGTTCGATAGATTTTACTAGACCTGGTTCGGACTCTCCGGTGGGGTTCCCCATGCTCCATCGCTTATTGTTTACCTTTTTCCAGTGCTTGACTAGTTTTGATGCGATTTGATCATGATCGTCTGTATCTTTGCCATCTACTTTAATACTCTGTGGATTACATCCTTTGTTACGTTTATTCACCTATTTCCAAAATACGTTCGAACTCGACCCCCTGTCCTTCTTATCGTCCTAATAAGACTGCTATTTCACACTCTCCGATTATCGTCTTTAATCTTATTTACTTTATTTCGTGCTTGTGGGTATTCTTCCTTTGCTTCCATGACCTTTGCTTTCTACCCCCTATAGTTTTCTAGTTCTCCTGTATGCAGCACGTTTAGCTTTTCTACGCTTTTTGGCCCTTTTCAGTTCTTCGTTCACTCTATACCCAAGTTCCCGTGTTGGCCCCCTTATCTTTCCTACCCTTACCTTCCCTGCCTCCACTAAGCTCGCAACTATGACGTCGGCCATTTTCTGGACACTGGCCCCCTTGTGCAGTTGCAAGCTTTGGTTTCAATTTTTCTTCGAACTTTGCCCAGTCAGCATTCTTTTTCAGTTCCCATATCTCTTTAAAGCTTCCTTTGCTTCTTACTAGGATTTTGGAACTGATCGTCATTGTCATCAAGTTGTGATCACTATCCAACTCCCCTTTACCCTCATCATCCACTTCTATCACTATCACCTTCCTCCATAAATGAATATCGGTGAGAATATAATCGATAATTGATTTTCTGTCGTTCCTCTCCGAGGTTCATTTCCCCTTACACTTCGCGTCTCTGTTCAGAATCTTCAGACCGAGCTCATTTGTGAGGTTCAACAGCTTCCTTCCATTCCTGTTGGCTTTCTTATCGTCGTCCTCTATGCCTACTTCCTTATCACCTATGTGTCCATTAAAGTCACCCATCAAAATTATACGGAGCCCCCTGTTTTCTAGTTCTGTGATATTGGACCTTAGTGTTGAGAAAATCGAGTCATTCCACACAGGTTTGCTTCCCTCCACCGCACAGTACACAATCCCAAGTTCTTACTGCTGGGGGATCTCGATTAGCAATGTTAATTACCTTCAGGCATCATATTTGTGATTTGTATTCTGTTCATCCACTCTGCTAGTCTACCAAGTCTACGCCACAGACCTTATACATGTGTCCTTTCATAGAACTCTCCTTGAATGTTCCTGTCCCTTTGAAATTCAAACAGTTCATGGCAGAACTCACAATTTCAAAATGCGCATTCGAGCTTGCGCGAATTGTCACTTGTCGACTTTGAGTCCATATTCACAACACTCTGATACTAAAACAGGCTACTACCCAATCAGCCTCTGCCTTCCTAAGGGTTTATGCCACAATACAAAAGCCTACACTTTGAGACAGATGCGAGTCGGTCCCCGCCAATGACATCAAAACTAAGATCGTAATCTATTCTATAAATTCGGGCTTGTGGTCTCCTACGTCCACCTAATCTGACAATAGCGGCGTACAACGGTGCTTCGTGGATTACCCAACAATTCCACTCGCACGAGACCCTATTATATGGCGTCTCATGAACGGCCGAACCCAAGTCTTTCTCCTAAGCGGCCTGAAACCATGTCTCTCTCTCCTAAACGGCCGAAACCCAAGTGTTACTGAACTAGCTTGTTTTCCACCCTTTCATATCTGGTCTTGGAATGGTCAGATAACCACATTTCAAGATGCCTAAACATAGCACGCGGCATTTCTGAAGATAAAATCACCGTGCACCAATGCATATGCTATCAAACTTATCTCGAGAAATAGTATACTTCATAGCCGCGACGTTCGGAATCCATCTATATGTGATAGTCATTGCGATATTAATTAACCGACGATAGCACAGAGACATTTTATTCTGACTAGTAATATGTCAGAGAAGTATCCCACTGTGAATCGCCTAAGGCTAATTATCTAATTACAACATGTGTGCTAACAACACAGAGAGAAGAAATATATAGATATATCTGAGCTTGAAAGTGTGTGTGGGGAGGGGGGGGGTCCTCCCTTTTAGACTGGCTTTGCCCTGACAACTCCACCCTTCCTTCGTTTCTCTAATAGATCACATAGGACAAAGCCACGTTCCGCCACACACACACACGGCTCGCTATGTACACAACTCACCACTCACTTACTTGACCACGTGGTCCTGTTTCGACACACGCCAGCAGATGGGTTACCATACGAATATAGCTCTACCTTTCATACTCGCAACACACACACACTCTCTCTAGCTCATCAGTGTTTAATTTAATATAATCTGCGCAATAATTCTAGGGTTTTTAACCGCGCACATGTGTCGGTTATGTATATCCTATGAATATTTGAAGATATTTTTATTTCTTTTCTAGCCGGGTCAATTGCATCGGTCTGCTGCAAAACGAAAACTTTCCCCATTGTACTTTTGTCCCTATTTCTTGAAACTCAGGGTCACGTGCTCTGTTAGGCTCTACCTTTAAATATCCCCATGTGTGGTGGAACCCTTACTAACTTCTCCTCCACCTAGAAATGTTCCTTGAGCGCATATTCCACCAAGGACCCCACCCATCTTCACAACCAGCACCCACGGTCGCCGGGTGATGCCTGTCGTACCAGAGAGCGCTGTCTCGGATGCAACGCTCTGTTTATTGACTCCTGCTAATCCTTCCTTGGATGCCCCACTCCATTTCCCAGGGCCCCTTCTAACTTTCCCTTTATGATGCCCTTTTGTGACTACCCCGGTCACCTCTGTGGCCTCTCCTGTCCTAATGTACCTCCCCCAGCCAATAGCGTGGGCTTATTGTCCTTTATATTTTGGCATCTCCACAAAAACCTGGCGTGGTAAACCACTTCTCTATCTATGTCCACTCGGTAATAACCGTTGCCCAATAGCTTCTCACTGTGTTCCGCCCTTCCAACTGTAACTTCGGTCTACCAGATTTCGTCGGCCGGAGCACTGTCACCTTTTGACCGACCAAAAGGTCCTAATCTTTGGTTGACTCCTGTACCGACCCTCATTACTTAGTCTTAATCTTTTGCGTTTTGTGCGGCTGCTGCTCTGACTGCCAGGGGATCCCGACTAGCAGTATCCCACTAATTATTTAAGTTAAACGTGTGTACTTACAAGAGGAGAAATATATACATATATCTGAGCTTGAAAGTAGGGGGGGGGGGGGGGAATTCTCCCCCTTTAGACTGGCTTTCCCCTGACAGGTATGCGCTGCATCCTGCCCCTCTAGAAGCAGGGCAAAGTGGTGCTACCAATCCCCGCTTCTGACGCCATTGCCAATGCACATCGAGCCGTGGTGGGGAAGTGGTACGATGGTCTATCCACACCTCTTCGGGTCCACACAATACCAGTGTAGCTACAGGTAACATATAACATATGTCGTGAAACTGACGCCCTCGAGCGTCAGAATTTTCCAATACAGCGCAAGTCGGGGCATATTTTTTAAATATTTAACCGGGAGACACTAACCAATGAGAGAGGGGGACTAACCCATTCTTACTCTTATCTACCCAGAACTCCTACCATTGTCATATTTATATTCCAGAGACATATCAAGTTGTACCACCCCCACCCCCCCCCCCCCCATGCCACCCCCTCGACAGATAACGAAATATTGATTTCCGACTAGTCATCATGGACGAAGCACTCCTGGGCCGAAACGTCTCGATAGACATCTCACTGTCTTCACTTTTTCCATAAGAATGAACGATTTTATTTATTTTGTCACCAGTTTGACGACCAAACGATCGATTCCTGAAAAAGAATACTGCCGTAGCAAAGTATTTGTCACGACAGTATTCATTTTCAGTGCAACCCACAAATGTTACTTGTGACTTTCCAACTGTTGAAAAAATCCGAATGCACCCTCTCTCATTGTGTTCGAGATATATGGCCTTTGGGTTCTGGAGTTGGATATCGTCTCTTGAGTACAACAGGGCGCCATCTGCAATGCTAAAGTATTGCAGATGGCATCTTGTTGCACTCAAAGGATAAAATATTGTCTCCGGTTTGAAACTTCCATGAAATATGATTCAATATTCACTAAATGTCTGTTGGAAACGGTCACAACCACAGATGAAATGTCACGAAATCTACTGGCACAGGGTATGAAATATCTAACTATTGGCGGGCTGAGGCTGAAAATGTCTAACTAGTAACTAGTGTGATGATTATGATTCCGCAATGCTGAAAAGGTGTTGAAAATGAAGTATTGCAGTGTTGACATACCTGCTCGAGTTGCTGCAGCATTCAACACTTCAACAAATTTTAACCCTTTACCTAACCTGAAAAGCAGACGACACTTGCAAAAATAATTCTTGAATAACTAATTTTTTTCATTTTTTGTCTCAAAAACATAGGTTATGACCCCACGTTGGAACGAGCTCGACGAGCTCGTTCCAACGAGGGGTCATAACCTATGTTTTTGAGACAAAAAATGAAAAAAATAATGAAAATTAATTGGCGATTTTTGAGAATAGCACTGGTCGGTTTTGGCCGTTACGTTAGGTAAAGGGTTAATGACAGCTTGGCATCGCTCTTCTTACAATGTTACAGCGGATAAGAAAATGTTTTCTGTTAACTTCGTATGGTCTTTCTCTGTATTTACAATTTCGTCAGTAATCTTTGTTAGCGTTCCTGGTTTGTTTTGTCAACCAACTGGAGAGATCACTTCCTAATTAAGCTACCCTCGACAGCTCAGCCGTGTTCTCGTACATCACTCTCACGTTCAGAATGTTCGCGAGCGCTTAAAACGCGATAATATCGGCGTGTACCCTGTTATTTGAATAATAATACTTCAGCCAGCCGCTGATTGTCGCAATTCGTAGAGAGGAAAACCATTTGCTCCTCTTTACTCACTATCCGCTCATGCCCTCCCAACCTCACCTCCTGGCACTCCACCACGAATTTGTTTACGACGTCCCTCCTCCCTCTCACTCCTCTCAGTTGGCCTTTATAATGAGCATACTCACCCTCATGCGCTGTCTTCTCAACTCATGTAGAGTCACCCTGTAACAGTGACATTATGCTCATGCTTTTTATTAATATGGCCATGCAAAACCAGATCTGGGCACCCTCCCTGGGTGTACCCTCTCCCCATCGCATACCGCTCAATATGGCATTATCCAAGCTGTGGAGGGCAAACGGAACATTTAATTAAGGAAATAAGGGTCATAACTCATTAGAAAAATATGTGGGCACCATCTCTTATGTGCCTGAAAGAGCATGTCATACTAAACATGCATGTAAGATTCCTTGAAGATCCAAACACGTAATATTTTAGGCTGAACTCTCGAAGAGACTGGGAGTATGCTAGATTATATGCGACCGCCTGTCCACCCAAGTAGTATGTCTCGTATGTTTGAGGGAACATTTGGGGGATCTCATCGGGGGATCTCATGTGACGTCATAGTCACGTGACGTAGTGGCGCCATGTTGTGTTGTCATGGTAACCCGCGTGAGCGGCCATGTTGTGACGTCATCCACATAGTGATACGTGGTGTGAGTGCGCATGCGCAGCGCGTGTTGTTAGGGTGATACGTGTTTCCGTCGTCCATTTTGTATACTGGAGGCCGCCATCTTGGTTTCTATGGTAGCACGTGATTGCTATGTTACCTAAGGCCTACAATAGGATAGGGGTATGTTCGGTGGGTATGTTCCTTTGTAGAAGAGTAAATCTGATTACCACAAACAACCCGACAATCCCCCAAATCACCAAAATCCACCCAAAATCACCGAAATTGACTTTATTTCCCCAATTTATCAGCTTAGCACGTAGTGCTATAGTACTAAGGGGTACAAGGGGGTGCATTCGATTGAACAGGAGTAATGTTCTGGCTTAGAATTCTCCCAGAATCCCTTTTTGGATCCTTATCCCATGACCTTTTTCCCTATTAAGAATAGCACGTAGTGCTATAGGACAAATTTATCCAGAATTCTCTGCTTCTATCTATATAAGCAACAGTTTTCGTCTATCTGGCCATGTTCCTTTGTTCTAGAGTATACTCCAGTAGCGTAGAAGAGCCTATTAGTTGGAACAGTTTTGCTTATTATTACTATAATTAGCTATTCTAGTCTATTCTTGTTAGTTCTGACCCTATTCCAAGTACTCTCGTTGTTTCCTTTATCTAGATCATTTATATAAATTATAACTAACCAATCAGATTGCTTGATTTCCCATAACCTGTATGCAGAGTTATTTCCCTTCTGTATAACAAAAGCCTATATCCAATGGCAATATCCCATGGAACCCCATTTTTTGCAAAACACCTGTGGCTATGGAATCCTTTTTTTGTCGTATGAGGCCATGAGGGCTATGTAAAAGCCCTCAATGAGTCCTCATTTATTATCCCTCATACCCTCATTGAATTTCGAGGTTATGAGGACCTTGAAAAATCCCTCAATGAGGTATAATTTACTACGACTCTTATCCTCATTTCAGTATTTAACAGGTATATCCTATGGAATCCCATTTTGGAAAACGTCCGTGGAATCCCATTTTGTCGTATGAGGCCATGAGGGCTATGTAAAAGCCCTTAATGAGTCCTCATTTTTATCCCTCATAGCCTCATTGAATTTTGAGGTTATGAGGACCATTACAAATCCCTCAATGAGGTATAATTTACTACGACTCTTAGCCTCATTTCAGTATTTGAGAATACCTATGGCCTGGTATTGTATTATTCGAGGATACCTATCGAGGATACCTTCTGGAGAATCCCCTTTTTGTCGTATGAGGCCATGAGGGCTATGTAAAAGCCCCCAATGAGTCCTCATTTATTATCCCTCATAGCCTCATTGAATTTTGAGGTTATGAGGACCATTAAAAATCCCTCAATGAGGTATAATTTACTACGACTCTTATCCTCATTTCAGTATTTAACAGCCATATCCCCAGGCACCCCAATTTCGGCACCCCTTTTTGGAAAACATGGCCTTCGGCACCCCTTTTTTGTCGTATGAGGCCATGAGGACCCTTAAAAATCCCTCAATGAGGTCTAATGTAGACTTACCAACCGCTTCCATCTTGTCGCCAAAGCTCCACCGCCACTATTGGTCTATGGTCTATCTGTCCTATCATTAGCTTCTACAACAGTATTGTTCCATTGCGGTCTTGTCCCAGTACTATTGACTAAACTACCGTCCATTAATATTGACTTGTATCACTACTTCCTAGCTATACCTTCGCTGAAGCTTTCAAAATGTTCCATCTGATTTCCCCTGTATACATATAAGGCATTCCGTAAGTAGCCCAGTCCGTAAAAATTGGATTCCGTGTTTTTACATCGACACTCGAGGGTATTCCCATTCCCTATTGGAAGAATTCAGTTTACTAGGTTGTAGTTCAAAAATTCATATCACCTTCGTTATATTTTCATTAAGTTTAAAAAATTATTCAGTTCAAAGGGTGTTTATTTATATTAGATATAAAAAGTTCATTCAAAAAATTCATTCAGTTCAAGGGTTTTAATTATATATACCTCCATTAGGGTTGTAGTTCATTCATTCAGTTCAAGGGGGTTAATTATATATACCTCCATTAGGGTTGTAGTTCATTCAAACAGTTCAAGAGGGTTAACATTGGGTTATAGTTCAGAACTTTGTTCAATTTGTTATGGTCAATTAAGTTCGATACCTTCATTGGGTCAGTTCTCTTCTATCTGTTCAGTTCGATTTTCGTCACTTTGTTTTGATAACTTCGATCTCAGTTGTGTTGGATCTTTGTTCACTTTGTTCTGTTCAGTCTGTCAAACTTGTTCGATCAATCAGACTAGTTTGACATTCTTTCACTTTGTTATGTTCACAATTGGTTATGTTGGATCTGTACCTTTGTTATTTTGTAGTGGTTGGTTGTCTCTGTTCAGAGTCTTGTAGTCATTAAGTGTTATCAAACCCTTTCCATACCCTCGAGTGTCGATGTAAAAACACGGAATCCAATTTTTACGGACTGGGCCACTTACGGAATGCCTTATATGTATACAGGGGAAATCAGATGGAACATTTTGAAAGCTTCAGCGAAGGTATAGCTAGGAAGTAGTGATACAAGTCAATATTAATGGACGGTAGTTTAGTCAATAGTACTGGGACAAGACCGCAATGGAACAATACTGTTGTAGAAGCTAATGATAGGACAGATAGACCATAGACCAATAGTGGCGGTGGAGCTTTGGCGACAAGATGGAAGCGGTTGGTAAGTCTACATTAGACCTCATTGAGGGATTTTTAAGGGTCCTCATGGCCTCATACGACAAAAAAGGGGTGCCGAAGGCCATGTTTTCCAAAAAGGGGTGCCGAAATTGGGGTGCCTGGGGATATGGTTGTTAAATACTGAAATGAGGATAAGAGTCGTAGTAAATTATACCTCATTGAGGGATTTTTAATGGTCCTCATAACCTCAAAATTCAATGAGGCTATGAGGGATAATAAATGAGGACGCATTGGGGGCTTTTACATAGCCCTCATGGCCTCATACGACAAAAAGGGGATTCTCCAGAAGGTATCCTCGATAGGTATCCTCGAATAATACAATACCAGGCCATAGGTATTCTCAAATACTGAAATGAGGCTAAGAGTCGTAGTAAATTATACCTCATTGAGGGATTTGTAATGGTCCTCATAACCTCAAAATTCAATGAGGCTATGAGGGATAAAAATGAGGACTCATTAAGGGCTTTTACATAGCCCTCATGGCCTCATACGACAAAATGGGATTCCACGGACGTTTTCCAAAATGGGATTCCATAGGATATACCTGTTAAATACTGAAATGAGGATAAGAGTCGTAGTAAATTATACCTCATTGAGGGATTTTTCAAGGTCCTCATAACCTCGAAATTCAATGAGGGTATGAGGGATAATAAATGAGGACTCATTGAGGGCTTTTACATAGCCCTCATGGCCTCATACGACAAAAAAGGGATTCCATAGCCACAGGTGTTTTGCAAAAAATGGGGTTCCATGGGCTATTGCCATTGGATATAGGCTTTTGTTATACAGAAGGGAAATAACTCTGCATACAGGTTATGGGAAATCAAGCAATCTGATTGGTTAGTTATAATTTATATAAATGATCTAGATAAAGGAAACAACGAGAGTACTTGGAATAGGGTCAGAACTAACAAGAATAGACTAGAATAGCTAATTATAGTAATAATAAGCAAAACTGCTCCAACTAATAGGCTCTTCTACGCTACTGGAGTATACTCTAGAACAAAGGAACATGGCCAGATAGACGAAAACTGTTGCTTATATAGATAGAAGCAGAGAATTCTGGATAAATTTGTCCTATAGCACTACGTGCTATTCTTAATAGGGAAAAAGGTCATGGGATAAGGATCCAAAAAGGGATTCTGGGAGAATTCTAAGCCAGAACATTACTCCTGTTCAATCGAATGCACCCCCTTGTACCCCTTAGTACTATAGCACTACGTGCTAAGCTGATAAATTGGGGAAATAAAGTCAATTTCGGTGATTTTGGGTGGATTTTGGTGATTTGGGGGATTGTCGGGTTGTTTGTGGTAATCAGATTTACTCTTCTACAAAGGAACATACCCACCGAACATACCCCTATCCTATTGCAGGCCTTAGGTAACATAGCAATCACGTGCTACCATAGAAACCAAGATGGCGGCCTCCAGTATACAAAATGGACGACGGAAACACGTATCACCCTAACAACACGCGCTGCGCATGCGCACTCACACCACGTATCACTATGGGGATGACGTCACAACATGGCCGCTCACGCGGGTTACCATGACAACACAACATGGCGCCACTACGTCACGTGACTATGACGTCACATGAGATCCCCCGATGAGATCCCCCAAATGTTCCCTCAAACATACGAGACATACTACTCACCCATTCTTCGTCCATTATTCAATCCAGCTGTCTGATTATGTAACTCCCCAAGTAAAAGGTGGATGATCCATGCTTTGTTTCGCAGTTATTCTTTGTGCACGGGACTGGCGGTTATCTTGGAAATTCCAAATATTTGCGTACTCTGTGATTTTCATATACCCATGTCAGTATGCAACACCAGGGGAGCAGATTTTAGTTGCCGATAGGGAAAAAAAATGTAGGAATGGGAGAGTAGGTCTCGAAAGAGTGAAAAACAAAACAATGCCACGTTATGTCTACAATGCACTCCCAGACAGTTACATTAATGCGTGTATATCAACACGATGGAGATAGGGTCTATAACTTGAAGCTTATAAACAGCACATACAGTACAGTCGCTGGTGGACTGGTCGTATCCCACGCATAGGCAGTGATGACCACGCATGCGTTTACCAGGTAAGAAAAATCATCATCCGCATATTTTAATTAAATTTTAATTTTTGGTGATTATTTCTATAATTAGTGTTTGGAATCTAATATTATTACGTCCGTAAAAATATTGCCCACCTGTGGAAAGTGGCCAGTCATTTACACACAACACAGTAGCGGCATTTTGTTACCATAAGCTGGATATGGATTTGTGGATAGGGGTGTAAATCCAGTGCCCCTCGGCGAGCTCCTTCACTCCAATCTGTGGTAATCCTATATTGTTTTTTAACAGGAATGGATCCAGCTGGACCACTGTTTCGGAATACTCCCCCACTTGTGAGATTGGATCCAAATGACGCAAAGTTTGTTGATGTCATCCACACAGACGGCAATAGGTGGAGTGGTAAGTGTTTAAGCATATTAAGTATTAAACGTTGCCCAGTGATGAATCAGTGGTGGGGATGGGGAGTCGCCTCCTTTGGGTCAAAGAAGAAAACAGTTGCATATATTTTTGTGCACACACACGTATATATGAGCCATGATCTTAGAAAGGGGCCTTAGGCTTAGGGGTCAAAAATTCAATTTGGCGTTAATTTCAAATCTCCAATCTCAGGAAAGCAATTTTTCAACAAAGTTTATTTCAGGATGATCTGACAATTAGAAATTGGTCAAAATGAGGTGTCAAGTGAGGTGTCAAAGAATGCAACAAGTTGCTTAACTGTGTGACGCTTCAACGTAATACCCATGCAATATGTTCCAATAAGACTTAAATCCTCGCCCTCTGATTGGGCAAGAGCTTGCTTAGTTTTTTTTATGTTTTTGGCTCCAGTGGCATATGTTACCACCTGACGTCACCAAATGAAATATTTGAAAAGATAATAACAATGGGAGGAGATTCAACGTCCATACTGCCTATAAAATCGTATTTTTCTGGGCCAGTGGTCATTCTATTCTAATTTGTTCATAGATTTGAACTGGGCTGGAGTAACCTCGATCTTTATCTGAGTTGTTGATGTTTTGGTGTCCACTGACGTCGTGGAGCACACAAGCGGTTTATTTCCTAAATTTGTTATCACTAAAGTTGCCTTGTTCATTCAAACGGCCTTGTTTATTTCACGATGTGGAGTATGTCTTTGGGTAGAGTCTTATTGGAACATATACGTTACTGTGATGAATAGACGGTAACATGGTCTGATGTTTGCGGAAAGAAGCGTATGTTCAACACTGAGACGCGAAGACGTTATCGCCAAAAAAACAATAACATGACTTTGTAGGGCTTTGCAGTTTATTAACGACCCCCCACAGGTGTGAATAATAGATCGACAGCTTATAAATAATAAGCTGAAGAGCTGTTATTCACACCTGTTGAGCCGTTCATAAACCACAAGGATCGACAAAGTCATGCTATTACTATTGTTACCATTGGGATTCTGAAACCGTTTTGACTCTGTACCTCACATGGCAGCCACAAACAGCCAGAAAATATTCGGATATAAGGCTACAAAAACTTGACATTTATTAGTTTCTTTTTTAACGTTTTCATTTTTTACAGATGATAGTATCGTCTGTTGTCAAACAAACTGGTGTCACATGATTATCAAGTGATCGGCACCGGTACACTTTCAACAACGAAGTGAGAAAACTTAAAGATAGAACCGATGTTTACCGCTTTTAAGTCAGGAATAAAGGCTTAAAATATATACAGACTTACTTACGATATTCAGCTGCTTGTTTTTATGGGGCAAGCTTTGCTGGACATTTTACATATTTAATAATTTAAATTAAAATCACATTGTTTACTAGTTGAAACCATTTCCGGAAACCGTTTCCATTTCCGAGTGTTCGACAGCAAGGAACAAAAGTCATGTGACATGTCGGGCTGTTAATGAGATTTTTAACCCATTAACGGCCCGACACGTCACGTGAAAGTCATGTGACGTGACGGGCTGTTAATGAGATTTTTAACCCATTAACGGCCCGACACGTCACGTGACTTTTTGAAGTTGAGCATTACGTTCTTGTAATGCCATATTAAACTTTGTTAATGTAATTGGGAACGCCCTTTGACGTGGTATTGATAACTTGTGACGTGTGTGCAACGCTATCTATCTTGATAATGAAACTAAGAACCAATACCCAATAGAGACAACTGGCATTTACAAACAGTAACAAGTTGTTTCTTCTTTAGTAATGAAGTAACAGTGAACACAGCTCACACAGATCACAATATGCGCTTTCACCGTGGAAATATATTCAGGGTGTGAGACGAGTAATCTCGAATGGAATTGCATAAGTTTTTTTTTTTTAATATTCGCCAGTACAGAAGTATTACACTCCCCCCCCCCCCACCCCCATTCCATGCAACACCATAAAATGTATTGAAAAGGAATGAGATAATTCATAAATTTAAAAAAAAAAACCTGACTACTCCAGTATTTTGACAGATTTTAGAACAAAATAACTAACTGATGGTTTTCTTGTTTCGTCTCTTGATACTGCTGACGTTTCAGAAAATTATTTATCACATGACTTGTCCGTTTTGTTCACTTTAAAACATTTGATATTTTGCTTTCATATTAATCAGTGATAAATAAAGCCTTCCGTCGATTTCATTGGTCTATTTCAAAACTAGACAATTTGATTGGCTGAACAAAATACAACTGGGCCATATTTCCATAATTTGCATAATTAGGGTTGAAAGATTTTATTGGTAATTTTCAAATATGGACAGTTTGATTGACTGAACAATATAAAACTGGGTCACATTTGCATAATTTGAGTAGGGAGAATTTACGTTATCTGTCCTATTTAGGTTGGGTTATATTGCATTAACCCTTTACCTAACATAACGATCAAAACCGGACAGTGCTATTTACGAATATTTTTCATTTTTTGCTTCCAAAACATAGGTTATGACCCCTCATTGCAACGAGCGCATCGTGTTTTGGAAGCAAAAAATTAAAATTCTTAGTTATATGATGATGTTTTTTTCCAAATGCCGTCTGCAACACACGTTAGGTAAAGGGTTAAAAAGTCATACTAAGTCGTTAATTTGTGCATATATGTGTCATATGATAAACAGAATATGAAATAAGTGTTTTTCTCATATGATATTTATGAAACTCGTCCGAATTTTCCGTTTGGGGCTCGCGAGAGGCTCGCCCAAACGGAAAATTCTTAGACTCGTTTCATAAATATCATATGAGAAAAACACTCATTTCATATCCTCTATATATATTATCAGAATGTATTAATATATTTGATGCTGGTAGAATGTTCCTTTATGTTTGTGTTTAACTTAACAGACATGATGAATCATATATTTTATTTGTTAATTCTTTTGTTAATTTTTCTGTGGGTTTCTACAAACACCGTTCGTGAAAATATCCATCCTCAACATCATATGCCTTCCTAGGGAATATATGTTTTTTTTTTCTTTCAGGAATAGGAATGTTTTCGGCAGTTGGAACGGTTGACTTTTATCCAAATGGTGGGAAACATCAGACTGGCTGTGGAAAAGAATCCATCGGACGAGCTATTAAAAGATTAACGCGTCTTCAGCTTACAGGTTAGGATGTAACTGAAACTTTATTTCTCGACATGAAACAGAGACACACAAACACTCTCAAACATAGGTGGGTGTGTGAGTTTGCTTCTTTTTTAAGAATTCATGATTCACTGCATGCAGGTAATTTTTACTACCTTAGAAAGACATATCGATGCCACACTTTCACCCATTTCCTAAAATTATACATGGAATCATAACCAAAATAGAGAGCGCCATGACTCAGTGGTTAGAGCTTTGGGTTTTAAACTGAAAGCTCGGCAGTTCGATCCTGATCAGCGTAACTGCATTGTGTCATCGGGAAAAACACTCAATCCCTACTGCCCGCGAATGGTCATGATGGCGCTGTGTATTAAGGCAAACTACAAGTCCATGGTGAACTTACCTTCAAACGCAGCTAACCCTGCTTGTGCAAAGTACAGTTAAAACTAGAAGTTCTGTCATGAAATGCACAAATAGCACGTCGATCTGCGCGTTAATATACGCGTTACGACCATAGTAAGGCTATCAAATTCTGTACATATGGCCTGTGCATAAGCAATGTTTCAGCCAATGGACCTCCGGGTAACCCGGAGGTCCATTGGCAGAAACATTGCCTGTGTTTGCTATGAGTAACCTGGAGAACCTGCCCTTCTTTGGATGCCATTCGATACGGAAATTGCGCGCAATTCATACTCGCAATTAAGCCTAGACAAGCGCACAATTCGTGACAGGACTTCTAGTTTTAACTGTAAGTTGGAAATTCTGACAGTTGCTGAACGCTGGACGGTAATTCTCTCCGGGTATTCCGTCTTCCCCCACCCGTAAAACTGTCCATCACGAGATGATCCTGGCTGTCGAAAGTGCCGTTAAACCATAATAAATAAGTAAATAAATAAATAAATAAATAAATAAATAAATAAATAAATAAATAAATAAATAAATAAATAAATAAATAAACTGAAGAGGCTTTTCTCTGCCTTTGTAGACCACAGAAGCTCGTTATATTATTAGAATGTAACGCATGCAGTAAACTAAATGTTACACTAATATTTTAATTTAGTTTAATTCTCTTCAGTCTTCAGTGCACTCAAATTCTAGGAACTTAGTGAATCTGAAATCGTTTGTTTATTTGTTTATCGGGGGTGGGGGGCAAGGACACAATACAGATGGCGCGGGTCACTGACGGGCGTTCGGTATAAAATCAGGTGTTCTGACCAATACGCTCCCTGAATCTGGAATTTGATCAAAATAATAACGCATTATCAAAATCCCCTTCTGTCAGCCACACTGTACAATATTCTCTTCGAGCGGGTGTGGTGACCGGGAGTTTTATGTTTAATGGGAAATCTACTTATACAAACACAGAAGTAGATCAACAAGTTGCGGAGTATCTGATTCTGCGTCACATTACTCACCAAAATGCTAGACGTCAGCCTTCGTAATGCGTCTCAGAAGAAGTCTTCTTAGGAGTAAAAAAAAAAACGCCCGAAAGCCGACGTCCGAAAGCCGACGCTCGAAAGCCGACGCTCCAAGCGATTACCACTCACAGGGCTTTCGGCGGGGATCTTAGCGCAATAATTTCCATAGTACTTCTGGGATAGATAGGGGCTCTGATTTCACCACTCGTGAGGATCGACGTGGGTCCAGAAGAGGGTTCAAACCTCTATTGCCTACACGTAGGAGGAAGGATCTCATGTTTCATCAACAATAAATGGATCGTATATTTCGTCAACAATCAGATTTGCTTTACTCAAGATTCTGAGATTCTGCAAGTTGTAGAGGAAGACTTTTAACTTTCCTTCACAAGAAATGTACCATCAACGACAGTTCAAATGGAAACGCAAGTTCATTCAGAGCCTAAAAAGAGAAATGTCGCCTCCATGAAGTTCATACTCTTTTACGAAAAAGGGTAATAGCTGTGGTCTAGGATTAAAACTCCGTCGGGTTTTACTCGGAAATTTTAGACCTGTTATAGATCTAAGCTGGAATACAAAACTCACCACAGCACAAAAGGTTCTATGTAAAACCATTTTGCAGCATGTGTATCAACGATCGTGCAACATGCGTAGACCTCCAAGGATGGTTTCTTTCACATCATCGATAGCACATTGAGTTTGCAGTCAACGGAGTATGTTACCCGTTCAGAGCAATGTGCTCGGTTTAAACGTGTCTCATTTATCGTGCGCCTGTATTATGGACTCGATCGTCTATCCTTATCGAACTGACACAGCTGTCTTGACTTCATCGGCATATCTGGGCAGCATCCCTCCTTTGTTCCCTACAATTCTCTTTTTGGATGCCAATAGATTCCTGACATTCTTTCTGTAGCTGGGATTCATCATTAGACTGGTGAAATCAAACTAACTCCGTCTACAAAGTTCACTAACCTGCGATTGGAGTTCCTAACGCATATGCATTTAGTCCGGGCTCCCCGAACAAGATTGTGACAATCGCTACGGTGGTTAGCGTGTTCTCTTCAGTTCTTTCTCCAGGACAATCGGTCTCCACGAATAGATCGCTTGGAGAAAAGTATTCGGCGTTCTCCTCAGATAACAGAAGTTAATATTTGAACAAACGGGGAAAGTATTACGCAAGGAGTATCTCTAGCCCCACGCCCTTTATTAACAGTATTAACGGACGCATGTGATAACGGATGGGGAGTGTCATTGATTCCAGGGAAACTGGATTTCATCACAAAAGGATTTTCATATCCACAAGAAAGCGATGCTAGCGTTTATTTTGAACCCGAGACGTTAGGCAAGCCTACTATCGGAAGCTTATATACATATTCTCTCAGAATACTCGACAGTGGTAGCGTACGAGATGACACCGAATCTTGGATCGGAGACAGAGCTCCCTGTTGATTTCAGAGTAGAATCCGATCGAAGCAGCAGACTTGTCACTTGCCCTTGTGGGGGGATAGTGCAGTACGGGCTTAACGATCAGAATGTCAGAATGTTTCGTGCAATGTAATTATAGCTTATTCAAAAGCTCATAATTACGGAAGAGTCAGACAGAACGGCCGGAAGCATTAGAAGAGAAGTCGATGAAGAGATAGTGTTAGAGAAGGAAGAGCCTGCCATCGATTCTTTCTTCCACGATGGTATAACCAGAAATTAACCAGACCTTAGGTTTCATGCTTTCGGATCCTTGTCCGGCTATGCGGGACGAAGTGATCGGGGTCGTGGATTGTTTAATGTCCAAGAGAATAAATACGACCACGGTGCTTCCAAACTCCATCATACAGCCCCACATTGCACAACAATATTGTCTCGTTTGATATATACCCATTCCATCTGCACGTCCCGTGATGCCACGTCGCATATTTTAAGCAGAGACTATCAAATTTCGAGGGAGACTGCGCTGATCTGTCAATCAGAACAGTCTCGCCAGTCCTCGAGATTTAGCGGTAATGGTATTAGGGTATTTTGAATTGCTCCCGTGGCTACTTGTAATGTCTTTGGCCGGTATTCTCGGAACATAATTTAATTTAAATTGTTCGTTAGTAAAATTTATTCTATTTATTTGTACTGATGGCTGATAAATGATATTTACCGTTGCTTAGTAGTCTTATGATCGAACCGAATCCTGAGACCTAAGTGGGCCAGGATCATTCTACCCAATAACTAAAGACCTACCGTGAACGGACTTACATGTTTGGGAAGTTACTCCTATTGAACCCGGGGTATGAGCGTTATCTAGAGACCATCCGCATTAAACCTGCAGATTGTGCTTCAGGGAGAAGGATGTTTCAATATCGACTCGCGTCATTAATTACGGAGCCGAGCTTGTTGCCTTGATGGCGGGTGGGCCCTGAATGCTACAGTATATTTTGAGACGAAAATTTGTTTGTTATTCAAGATTTGTTTTGCTAGTGCTATCAAGTCGTATTAGTTAAAGGGTTAAACAAATTTGTTGATTTGTTTTTACAGAGTTTCCTGATATAGTAGCCTGCGACCACATGCGAGCTATTGATCTGTTCATATCATCCGTTCAGGCTCCCTGCGAAGCATGCGCGTGCCCTGAGACTAATCCTTTTCGTTTTGGTAATGGCTGCAGAGAAAGGTGCACTGTTATGGGTTATAACCTGGACATCTCAGCAGCTCACGGAGTTTACTATTCGACAACAAAGCCAGCAGCTCCATTCTGTGGTAAGTTTATAAAGTTAGACACCCAGTTTGATGTCTTTGCATTTTATCAATGACAAAATTGAAATTTGATAACTTGGTAATGTGATTAGTTGTTGTGGGAAAGCTTTGGAATGTGGTACAAAGGAGTGTTCACAATCCATACTGATAAGCATGAAAAGAAGAGCTGTTAATAGGCACAAATTGTTACTTTATTTAAGAATTGAATGCAATTTTTATAATCTTTATTGGAGTATGAACGTGTGGGAATGGGTACAAGTTGTATGAATCCCTTCTTTTTATGATCTTTATTGGAGTATGCACGTGTGGGAATGGGTACAAATTATGTATGAATCCCGAAGGGATTCATACAATTTGTACCCATTCCCACACGTTCATACTCCAATAAAGTTTATAAAAATTGCATTCAATTCTTACAATTACATTCCGTAACTGTTTAAACTACTTTTTACCAAACAACAAAGCAGAAAGACGAAATAAAACATGTACGAACGAACGAGGAGAAAAACCACCTTCACACAAAATACAAAGCGCACAACTCTGATTTTTAAATTTCACAACTTTAGAAATGGAAACGACTATTTTATTAACGGGCTTTATGCCACAGTTGGGAAATGTCACCAAAGAAACAGCAGCGGAGTTGATCACTGCGAGAGGCGCTAAAAGTTCAAAACCAGCCAAATATCGCCCGAATTACATTCTGTCAACTGCGCTCTACCGTAAATGCGGGTCAAAGTTCCACCAAATGTATTTATTGGAAAATGAATTACATTTGGTCATGACGTTTTCATCCAGCTGACCAATGGGAATTGAGTATTTGGACCCAAAACGTATAAGTACATTAACAATGTAATTATATTGCTTTGAAAAAAGTTACCTACGAGCATATTCTTCCTTCATGACTTAACCGGTAGGCTGCATTTTTCTGGGCAATGTTTTTTCATGCAGCCAACAATGATGTGGAACCATTGTCAAGTCATCTGCAGCTGGGTTCATGCTTTTAAGGGAATAATCATCTTAAAAATTAATCTGAGGCTTTATGATTAAACATTGAACGTGATGTGATTTTTGCACACGATACGATTTATTTATTTTATTGGTGGTTAAGGTCACATACTTATGCACAATGGCTAATCGTGACCGTGACAATTTTACGGGTGGAGGAAGTCGGAGTACGCGGAGAGAACCACCGAGCATCGACGAGGAACTGTCAGCTCCTCAACATTTTAACTCTGCTCAAGTTCCAGTCAAGCAGGGTTACAGCGGTTGAAGACATGTGCACCATCGACGTGCAGTACGCCTTGGTACACGGCGTCGTGGTGTCCCCATGTTGGCAACCCGGTTAAAGTGCCTTGCCCAAGGACACAACGCGGGTCGTCCCGGACGGGGATCGAACTCGGGACTTCTAGCATAGAAGTCCAACAGTCTACCACTGATCCACCGCGCTCTCCGTACACGATACGATAAAATAATAATTAATGATTATCTCATCTCAGTTTGCACCCTCGCGAGAACTCGGGGAAGTGGGTCAGTGCTTGCTCATAGTGATTTATTTATTTATCTATTTATTTATTGGGATTTAACGACACTTTCGACATCCAAGATCACCTCGTGTCGGACAGTTCTGCAGGTGGAGGAAGCCGGAGTACCCGGGGAGAACCACCGAGCAACTGCGAGCAACTATCAGACTCCCCAACGTACCAACTCCAAGTAAGCAGGGAAACATTGGTTGAAGACAAGGGCATCATCGACATGCAGTACGCCTTAATACACAGAGCCCCCATATGGGCAATCAGGATGATGCGCCTTGCACACGGACACAACGCAGTTACTCCTGGCGGAGTTTGATGTTTACTGTGAAAAACAAGTTCAATGGTTATCGCACACCCATGACGCCCCGAAGTCGCAACTGAGATACACTTTTATCTCGACTTACTAAAATATTAGCAGCAGAATATATCTAATAATTTCTCCGCCCAACCTTGAGCAAAGCTCTCGGGTCATCAGTCTAATTCTGTAAGACATTCGACGCTGTTGTGGCCACGATTCAGTCTAGCCCTCAAATAGGTTATACCTGTGTTTAGATTCATTCATCTGTCATATTCCAGTTGGATGGAAAAGCGAACCAACGGTTCGCTTTTCCGACCAACTGATAAACTGCGGGAAATTGAATCCGAAAAAGTCCATAAAGATTCATTTGCAGTGAATCAACGCTAGAAGAGTTGCTCAATCGAGATTTGATTTGATCGACATTTTGATGATATTACAATCAGAAATGAAGACTCACCACAGTCGTAGTTTTTTGATTACGCCGGTTAGTTCAACTTATTTTGTTAATATCTCGATGTTTTCAAGGGGCATTAAATACTGCAGTATCTGTAACTGGGGTATGAAAGAATACCTGTATATCTTTCTAAGTAAAGGCACGTCACATTACATTAAAGGTCGTCTGCGTACAAATTTCCACAAAAGTGGGTAAACAAACAGCCCATAACAGCGTCGAATTCCGAACAGAATTAAACTGGTGGTCTGAGACTTCAAGCAACCCCAGATAGTCCTTAGGTGCGCCGAATAAATTATTAAATATACCATACAGTTGACATTTTATGAGCTAGAGAAGAGACAGGCTTGAGATGAGGATGGGTATTCCTGAGACTGTTAATAAAAACAAACCCAGCGAAATTGCTGCCATGGACTTGATGCGACATTTTGTCCAAGTCGTTAATTTAAATACCCAAGCTATGCCGATCTGAGCTCAGAATGAATGCAGGCCTTGGGTGCGACATAAAATTTCCTGCGATCATCATACAAGTTATTTGCATCCCTATACACCATGTTATAACAGCTACTAACAGAGAAGCTGATCAATAAGCTAAATATTATTACATGTTTAAAATGCATGCGTGTGACGAATTTCACACACGACTTTCAAAATTACCTCCCTTGAGTTTTTGTAGTGGCATGCTTATCTCCCCTAACAACGTCTCATGAAAATTTGGTGCGCTATTTTTATTCACCTTCTGTTAACCGAAAACGAAACACTGTTGACTGTTGACATAGTACCGGTAGCCAACGCCGGTAGTTTTCTAAAGTGGTCACCATGGGTATAAACAGTTGACTTGATTTGACTTTAGCATGACTTGTGGTACGGTGATGAGATAGCAAAATATCGTCCCTTGGGTGGTACAAGGTGCCATCTGCAATGCTTTAGAAGGTTAAAAGAGTAAACCCTTTGCCTAGTGCACAGGATATCAGAATTTGTCATTTTAATTATTTTCTTCATTTTTATCTCAACGAGCTCGTTCCAGGGGGTGGGGGTGGGGGTGGGGGAGGGAGCGCTCAAATGAAATGGTTATGTTGAACTTTTTTTGAATTTTTTTTTAAGTGAATTACATGGGCGGATGCGGCCCATTCGGTCAGTTAAAGTTAAGAGGACTTTTAGAGTTATCATCTAGATGGAAACTTCGTCCATTGGGTGTTTATATTGTATGTGGCATTCTCCTCTACACTGTAAATGCAATAGTCTTCTTCAGAAGACACGTGGGTATTGATTTAAAATGATTAAAGACCTAAATTAAACTCACCATGGTTATGGACCAGAGGCATAGTCATCTAAATGATGTGAGTGGAACAAAACATTTGTCTGCTCCCATTGGCAGAATACAATTGTTTGTCTCCCCACTTCATCATTTGTTTTTGGCGAAGAATCGAAAGGGCTACCCCCCCCCCCCCCCAGGTTAAGGACAGTTATTGCTTCCGGGTTAAATTTTCAAATTTTAACCTCAACTGGACATAATAATAAAAGAACATCCTTAGTGCTTGAGGGTTAGATATTTAAGAATGTGATGCATAGAAACTATAATAAAATTACCCCAGATACACGAGGATGAGGGTACATGAACCAGTGTCAGGAATTTTGGGTCTGGTTGGTAAATAAAAGTGACATTTGTTAGTAAAAGTTTGTCTGGATGTCGGGGGGAGGGGGTGTTAAGTCCCACCCAAATCCCCACTCCCTCCGCACACACTCTTATGGGTTCGAGATATATATTTGAAGAGAAATTGACAAAAAGCGGATTGATTGCATGTTACAAATACATCAAAGTGATGTGCCGGACGAATAGAAATTTTCTTTTGGTGCCCTTGTCATGTTGCATATACAATATACATGATTGGGTGTTGCTGTCTATTTCTTAACTATTTCGTGTTTGTCCTCAAGTGTACAATGATAATTGGAACCTGTTGTATTTTTAAGATTAATGGATGGAAATTCTTCGAGGTGTTGAACAGTTTGGCAAATTGAGCAATTAAGGGGAGATAAATTCCAAATTACGAATATAACAAGCCAGTGCCCACATTTCAACAACCTTGCACCTTTGCATTTTTGCCATAGAACAATCGATATTGTACCTTGGCCCACGTCCCAATCCGAGGAGACAGACGGAGCTCAAACTCTCCCTGTCATCCCCGAGAAGGAAGATTTTTATGGCTCAGTCAGGACTTTGAAGGGGCTACTCTGCAGGATCATTTATTTTCTTTTTGAACACAGGCTCTTCATAAAACAAACAAACAATAAAAGATAAAACACAACATATCTTCCAGTGAATTTAATCATATATATACTTCCATAGTATCACATGTAACATGCGCTCACTGACTTTATTATAGTCTTGCACGTTTATATCAACTCTGTTTTGTTTATCTTTTCAGATGTCACCGTGAAAGAAAATTGAAGAAATAAATAACAGAAGGATAAAAACAAAGAAAAAAAAAACCAGTTATTTTTCATCTCAGTAAAAATGAACAATTTCTGAAAGAATAAATCTGATCATTGTTTATTTTTATTAACATACCTTTTCAGAAATGTGGGGTGTTATTTCCATTTCCATCTTTGTTTCTCAGTTTGGCATCTATTATTTTTGTTAACCCATTACCTAACATGAAAAGCAGACGACACTTGCAAAATAAATTCTTGAATAACTAATGTTTTTCATTTTTGTCTCAAAAACATAGGTTATGACCACTCGTTGGAACGAGCTCGTCGAGCTCGTTCCAACGAGGGGTCATAACCTATGTTTTTGAGACAAAAAATGAAAATATATTGAAAATTAATTGGCGATTTTTGAGAATAGCGCTGGCCGGTTTTGGCCGTTACGTTGGGTAAAGGGTTAAAAGAAACTTAAGGACAGCTGCCCATTTTCAATTTTTTCGCCAGCCGCCACTGCCATACGCGACGAGCACATACCACATTCCTTGCTTGCATATGTTAGGCTAAACAATATATTATCGCAGTGTACATTGCAGTTGTACACATGAACATGACTTAAAAGATGCATTAACTTTAAACATATCCGAAAATGAAAACAATTCATTATTTTCTCCGCAATATCCCAGGGATAGGGAACTGAACAGGCACTGTCTAGCAGTAAATCTGCGACGACATTCAGTGCACGATGAATGATATTTAGTTTACAAAGGAACTTGCTGGTTAGAGTATCGGACTTCAGACCAAGAGGCCCACGGTTCCATCCTGACCAGGGGTTGCTGCGTTTTATACCATGATTATCTATTCTACTATATATAAAAAGCCTAGGACATAAATATTAGCTTCACACACCAACCGTGGTGAACACGCCAGCAATGGGATTTCAATAGCACAAATTTACACGTACAGTGGAATTACATCCAAGTTGACCTTTGGTGACCTCGTCTTGAATGCAAACTTGTCTAAATTTACCACTCGTCGCCTCGTAAAGAATGAAATGAAACCGGCAATTATTTATTACGTTTTTAAATAAGTTTACCTTATAAGATACTAAAAATTAACAAACATACGTTGTCTCATGTTAATAAAGAATCCATAACTCAATATGTTATTATGTTAATAAAATGAAAAAGGCCCCCATAATTTGCGCGTTTCATTTTCTATTTCGTTTCGGCGATAAAAGTCCCAGCGGAAGTACCGCCCATCGGTACTCATGAAAACAAAAATAGATTCGCACGTATGGATATTGATTTATTCAACATTTAATCTCTTATTAATCTGACGATCATGGTATAAATAAAATACACCCAAAGTAGCTCGGTGTACTATGTGTTCACCACTCGCGGTGAAGTGGTGTTAACCGCGTGCCAAAGGCTCGCGATTAACATCACTTCACCACTCGTGGTGAACATTTGGTACACCAAGCTACTATGGGTATATTCTATATGTGTCCTTGGACAAGGTATTTAATCCCGATTGCCCACATGGAGGCATAGTGGTGCCGTGTATTAAGGAGTAATGCACGTCGACGGTGCACTTGCATTCAATCACTGTGTATGTATGGAGTTAGTACGTTAGGGAGTCTTGACAGTTGCTCATCGCTGCTCAGTGGTTCTCTCCAGAAATTCTGGCATCCTCCGGTCGGAAAACTGTCAAACACGAGGTGATCCTGATTGTCGAAAGTGTTGTTAAACCCAAGGAATAAATAACTTAGTTTACAATCAAGTTTAAGTCTCACATAGAATCATATCCAGCTTTTCGATACATACTCATGCAGATAGCGGTTGGCCGGTGGCAGGCCACGGCAATCACACAGACAAAACACATTGTCTATGCACACAGCGGGTAACCGGACGAATCGACTTTCCGGAAGTTGCGGATCACGAGGCGACTCAGGTGACACAGGCGAGGCAGTTCTATTATTGTGAAGTTAAGTGTGAATGTTATAATAACAGTTTGGTCGGCCGCTGATTTGTCGCGGTTCTCGGATGAGAAGGCCTTGGTTACCCCTGTACTCCAAACTGCCTCCCTATTTCACACGCTTCTTCTGTCCTTCCAACACTCGGAGACGAACTGCTTGATGATATCTCTTGCCCCATTCCTCCCAATCTCCCCGATTAGCATATTAATCCTCTCCTTTGAGTCTCTCACTAACCACATGTCCTTCATTCTCCCATCCCACTTTCCCATTATACTCCCAGTGAATCTTATTCTTTTAGACTGGTATTTGGGACATTCTAGAAGAAAATGTTCCAGGGTCTCCACCACGCCCAAATTACACATCTGGCACTCCTTTTCGCTGTTTTTTCCCAATTTTTCCCCTCAGCTCCAGGGACCGCGACCGCAGCTTAAACAACAGCGACCCCCAAAGGTGCCATCAAGGTACTCTTCAAAACCAGGCTTCTCATGATCACGCTGTTCACCCAAATACCTCTTTGATTTGACCACCTCTCGCCAATTAAGGTTACCATCCTCCATGATCCTTTCTCTGACGATTTGAAATATCAATTATCCAAAATGATATAAAACAGACCACACCATACATTTTGAATACGTAAACCTTGTCTCCCCTCGATTACCAATAGGCCTATTTGCAGTTAATAGTTGCGGCATTCATCGGTTTCGGATTCACCAAGGTGATCCCATTGTGTCGAAGGCGAAAAAAATCCGCTTTAGGCGTCGTCTCTGTGAATTTTTCAAACCATATTGCGTTCTATGCGATATTCCTGTTTGAAGATACTTGGTTAAGGAGCAGTAGCGGGGTTTTTTATTGAGGCGATACACCCGTTTGTAAATGCACTATTTGATCTCTAAGTGTCCGGTCAGTTGTCAAATCTGTCGATAATCAGTTGGACATTATCTGTGCAATTAGTTGTGCATTTTGCCATCTCAGTTGTGAAAAATCATATGCATGATTAGAGAACTTTCGTTCCAGTTACATGAACTGGAGTTGCTGAATGACTCATCAGACAGAAACGGGGTTCGCGGAAAGATATTTTTACATTTTGCTCGAAGATGTCCATTTACTCTGCAGAATGAGATTAATGATATATATTGCAAATCACTCTCTGGAGGGAAACGTAGTTTTTTCTGTTTTTTTTTTTTTTGCTGCTGCTGCTGCTGCTGCTGCTGTTTTTTCCTTCTTCGAAATTTGCTACTGTTTTTTCCTTCTTCGAAATTTCATCTTATTTCTTTACTTTCCGTTATATGTCTACTATCAAGAGCAGACACGCGATAATTATTCTTTGGGCAAAATGTGCAGAAGGCGGACTGATAATGACCAAAAATTTGTTCCCAAATACGAACGAACAAGCTGATTCCAGCATTACCCGCCATCCCCAACTCTGTTACTTGCGGTATTTATTTATTTATTTGTTGGGGTTTAATGACACTTTCGATAGCTATGGTCACCTCGTGTCGGACAGTTTTACGGGAAGAAGAGGCCGGAATTCCCGGAGAGAAACACCGATCAAAGGCGAGCAACTGTCTACCCAGCATACTAACACCACACAAGCAGGGTTAGCATTGGCTGAGGACAAGTGAGGTCCATTGTCAGAAACATTGCCTGTGTTTGCTATGAGTAACCAGGAGAAGCTGTCGTGCTTTGGATGCCATTCGGTATGGCAATTGCGCGCAATTCCTATGCGCAATTAAGCCTAGATAAGCGCACAGTTCGTGACAGGATGAGACAGGACATCTGTACAGAAAGTACGTTTCAGTTTGTTTAGAATCTTGGCATAAAACACTTGAAGCACGGAGTGAAGAAAGTTAATCCTTTACCCAACAAATCGCCCGCATCCGCCTGCGTAATATGCAAATTCAGCAGGTGAAAAAGAATTAATTTTCAAAAACTTTTAACAAAACCATATCATGTGACCCCTCGTTGGAACGAGCTCGTCGAGCTCGTTCCAAAGAGGGGTCACATGATATGGTTTTGTTGAATTTTTTTGAAAAATTTGAAAAAATGATATTTAAAATAGTAAATTTTGATATCGTCTGCGTTGGGTAAAGGGTTTTAAAGTGTAACACACCAAACGAATTACACAGTCATTGTATATTCTAATAAACTTAACGTATAGATATAATGAATCGCATAAACTTAATTCTAAATGAAGAAGATCAAGACCGGTCGTGGAATGGGTGGTGACAAATCAACAGGGCAATAACTCCCTTAATGTTAATCGAATTAATATAAAGCAACACACCAAAATTAATTACAAGAGCACCGCTGGTCTGTGACATTATTATGCCACTTCAATCATTTTGCGTAGCAAAACATACCTTGCATTAGTCATTTGTTTTTCAACTTATTACTCAGAAATGACTGCCATGTTGGATTTGTGAGAATGCTGATTATTGAAAGGAATCGTCATGCAGTCGCTAGTAATGTACCAGAAAAAATAGATCCACTGGTCATTCTTTTTTGAAGTCATTGCACGGAGGAGCAAAAATCACAAGATAATTCAAGGTGACTGCCACGGTGATGAGTCATATTACTGATTATTATAAAGAACGTTCTTATAGTCAAAAATAATGTACCAGAACGAAATCGGAATCATCATTTTTATGTTATGGCTCGGACAAACAGGAAATACCAAAAATCCAAGATGGCTGCCGTGGTGGCCATGAAAGATTTGCCTGAATTTCAATTATCGAAAGGAGTTTTCCTACAGTCATCAATAAGGCTCCAGAAAGAATTAGATCCATTGGCCATTCCGTGTTTAAGATCACAAACCTCCAAGAGGGATGTCATGGCGACCAAGTTAGACAGTCCAGAATGTGATTATCAAGAAAAACCTTATAGTCGTGCTCAATCCACCATAACAAAATGGAATGCATTGGTCATTCCATTGTTCCATTCGTTGAGCAGACAAGCCAAAATCACAAAAAACTCAAAGATGGCTTCCACGGTAGCCATATTGGATATGCAAGAATGCCGATTATCAAAAGGAACCTTACCCTCGTCATGTACAGTCCACCATAAAAATGAGATCTGTTGGACATAGCGTTTTCAGGTTATTGCATGGACATGTAAAAGGTAATGGATGGACAGATGGATGCCTAGACATATGAATGAATGGAGAGACAGATGGGTGGATACAGACATAGTAATATCACAATATGGCCGCTCATAATATTATGAACAGCTAAAAAAAGTTTCTTCTGGATGAAAGTATGGGTAGACGGGTGGATGACAAGACAGACAGGTGGACAGGAATGATTGATGGATAGACACAGCTTTTCACTATATCCCCCTCACTGTTGGAGGTGGTACGATTTTTTCGAAATATTGTGAAGAAATGGGATGGAAAGATGGATAGCGTGATAAAAGAAGCGGGTAAATGAGAGAGTCTGTTTCCTAGCTGGAAAACCATGAGTGAGAAAGTATGAGAGACCCGTGGACAATTTGTTTCTGATTGCAAGTAGGAAGGGAGAGAAATAGAGGAATGAAGTCACGAAATGAAATAAAATGTTTCCTTGTTAACATTTAGAACATAAAACTGCTTAATTTGAAAAGACAAATTTTAAGATCACAACCTTCAGCCACCATCTATCACGTGAACATAAAAAGTTCCTAGATTTATTCTTGACCCAGGATACATACACACCATTACACAAATCCCCATCGCAAACACTGTTTTTTTGGCAAACAAACACCCGAGAATCAGTCCGAGAATCAGTCATGACAATCATCTGTTTTTGAAGTTAGGTGCAGCATAAGGTATTTCCCCAAAGGGAGAATACAACAAACGTTCAATACTCCATAACTCAAAACAGATGACAGATACTACTAAGTTTCAAACGTGATGAATACCAAAATCCAAGATGGCTGCCGTGGTGGCCATGAAATATTTGCCTGAATTCTAATTATCGAAAGGAGTTTTCCTACAGTCATCAATAAGGCTGCAGAAAGAATTAGATCCATTGGTCATTCCGTGTTTAAGATCACAAACATCCAAGATGGATGTCTTGGCGACCATGTTAGACAGTCCAGAATGTTATTATCAAGAAAAACCTTATAGTCGTGCTCAATCCACCATAACAAAATGGAATGCATTGGTCATTCCATTGTTCCATTTATTGAGCAGACAAGCCAAAATCACAAAAACTCAAAGATGGCTTCCACGGTAGACATATTGGATATGCAAGAATGCCGATTATCAAAAGGAACCTTACCCTCGTCATGTACTGTCCACCATAAAATGGGATCTGTTGGACATAGTGTTTTCAGATTATTGCATGGACATGTAAAATTTAATAGATGGACAGATGGATGCCTAGACATATGAATGAATGGAGAGACAGATGGGTGGACACAGACATAGTAATATCACAATATGGCCGCTCATAATATTATGAACAGCTGAAAAAAACAGATAAATATTGTTCAAGTTTCTTCTGGATGAACGTATGTGTAGACGGGTGGATGACAAGACAGACAGGTGGACAGGAATGATTGATGGATAGACACAGCTTTTCACTATATCCCCCTCACTGTTGGAGGTGGTAAGATTTTTTCGAAATATTGTGAAGAAATGGAATGGAAAGATGGATAGCGTGATAAAAGGGGCGGGTAAATGAGAGAGTCTGTATCCTAGCTGGAAATCCATGAGTGAGAAAGTATGAGAGACCCGTGGACAATTTGTTTCTGATTGCAAATAGGAAGGGAGAGAAATAGAGGAATGAAGTCACGAAATGAAATAAAATGTTTCCTTGTTAACATTTAGAACATAAAACTGCTTAATTTGAAAAGACAAATTTTAAAATCACAACCTTCAGCCACCATCTATCACGTGAACATAAAAAGTTCCTAGATTTATTCTTGACCCAGGATGCATACACACCATTACACACAATCCCAATCGCAAACACTGTTTTTTGGCAAAATCAGTCATGACAATCATCTGTTTTTGAAGTTAGGTGCAGCATAAGATATTTCCCCAAAGGGAGAATACAACAAACATTCAATAGTCCATAACTCAAAACAGATTACAGATACTACTAAGTTTCAAACATGTGATGATAGCATTTGAACATCTTTCTCTGTGCAAATTTCGTGGCATATGGATTCTGCAAAATGTCATTTTGGTGACTGGGCTTTTTGTGTAAATTTCCAGAAGACTAATTACACCAAAATTTTGAAGGCCTGTAATACAGAAACAGCAGGATATACACAGAACGACACTCGTGTGTGAATGGGTTAATCGATATGACTCGAGTGCCAGCTCGATGGATAGAACGATAGGCCGGAAGCTTCGAGTTTTATTCTTCCGCGATGGCACAAGCGTCATATCGATTAACCCCTTCACACACGCGTGTTGTTCTGTGTTTATTACACGCCTTCACATCTATAAAAACAATTATTAGAAGGACACTCAGAAATTCATTCAACTATCAATAAAAAGAACATATTTTATCGCCATCCAAATTTGCGAGGGGAATCCGAGTTACTATTTCGTCCCCTGAGTTCCAATATGTTCTATGTACCTACTGGCACATAAAACACGCTGGAACTCAGGTGACGATGTTTAGCTATCGCTAGCGATTCAGATTGTAACTGCGGTGCGCGATTTGTAGAAAATTCCAGTGAAGTTTCGCTTCTATTTAAAAATAGTCCGTCAGCGATTTCCGTTCCGCACATATGCGCGGAACAGATTTTCGTTTTCCGCATGGTTTAGTGATGCTGTAGATAGGGATTACATAGAACATACGTGTAATAAATTATGGAGAGTGAAAATTCACGGCTCCAAAAGAATTTGATAATCAATCCATGAGTAAAAGTTCAAGTCAATTGGAGAAGGGGAGTGTCCATTTTGGGAGGGTATAACATAGACATGTTTCATTTGGTTTTAATCTGGAAACGGTTAAAGATAGTGCACTGATTCAGCACAATACATATTCCATACAATTTGAAGGTCTACCCATGCTTAAAATCCCATGGCAACTGGACATTTGGGAAGTATCTCAGTTACTCAGTAACGGCGTTGATACAAACGGACAAGGAAGGGTGAATTTAGGTCAAATTCTAGAACCATGCATTTACGTTTTGCTATACAACAACAATGTAACTGCTATTCGTACTTTTAAGGCGGTGTAAGTGTCTTCAGCACCCCAATGGGATTCTCGGAAAGCTTTATTTCCATTGCCATGCACCATTCAAAAGTAGCTAAATCCTGATATAATTTTAGAAATGAAATGTTCTATCTCCATTTGCTCTGAAAAAGATTTAATGTATTAATAGTATGCACTTCAAACTATCCTTACTTTCAAATTAATCTCTACACTGACGGCTGCAAAAAATAAACAATAGTGATAGGAAAAAATCTTAGATATAACGAGTTTTAAAACGTTTGGAAATATTGATTGGTCTACCCCAAAAGTTCACTTAACGGCCATCCTACTTGATGAAATTATGACGTATATTGTTCTTGGGACGAAAAGCGACCGATCGTGTTCAAAGGGCTAAACTACCTCTGAATTAAAACTTCTCTCTTAACCCTTTACCTAACATGAAAAGCAGACGACACTTGTAAAAACAAATCTTGAATAACTAATTGTTTTAATTTTTTGTCTCAAAAACATAGGTTATGACACCTCATTGGAACGAGCTCTATGAGCTCGTTCCAATGAGATGCCATAACCTATGTTTTTGAGACAAAAAATGAAAAAAATAATGAAAATTAATTGGCGATTTTTGAGAATAGCGCTGGTCGGTTTTGTCCGTTACGTTGGGTAAAGGGTTAATATTAGATGGTATAGTGCTGGAAGGCCAGTGTGGACTTTATTCTGAAGTACTGCATCATTAAGGCCCCGCATTCTGTACACTCTTCCATACATTGACAAGGCAAAGGCGTGACGAAAAATAATTGAACACTTACCAGTTAAGACATGCGTATCCCTGAAGTAAGACTTATTATCTCTTGATTCACACTTAATGGATCTTTGAGAGTGACGCAGGTGTGTGGTTACTGCAGTTGATTTCAAACCGAGAGGTCTACGGTTCGATCCTGACCAAGGGAATTGCTTTGTGCCCTTTGGGAAAGGTATCTCAATTGTCTAAAGGGGCACGGTGGCTCTCTGTGTTAAGGTATTCAGCACGTCGGTGGTTCACGTGCCTCCAACCCCAGCTAACCCTGCTTGTTTGGAGTTAGTACGCTGGGGTGACTGGCAGTTGCTTGCCGTTGTTCGGTGTTCTTTCCGCGTACTCCAGCTTCCTTCGCCACCCGTAAAACTGTCCGACACGAGGTGACTCTGGCTGTCGTTAGTGTCGTTAAGCCCCAAATATAAATAAATAAACGCCTGATCTCTGAATTAAGATTTACTGTATCTTTTAATTCAAACTGACATGATCTCATAATTGAGACTTATTATCTCCTAATTAAGTCTTACGCACCTTTGAATCAAGACTTATTATTTCTCAATAAAGACTTACAGGATCCCTGTATTAAGACTCATAGTATCTATGAATGCAAACGTACATACTCATATGGGTGTTCAACAATCACGTTCGCTGAAACTCACTAACGGAATTCTTTTCTAAAATCTATTTACAGCTATAGAATCCCTTTAACCCTATGAGGCCATGGGGCCATAAGGTACCCATGCCTCAGTCGGGTAATGTTTAAGGCCCACTCTTCTCCTCGGGGCTGAGAGTGGTATTTGTTGGTAGGGCTGTGATCAATGGAGATAAAGTGCTGGCAGCAATGATTAGGCTTAGTAGTGACTGGGGTCATCAGAAGTATAAGGAGAGGGGTGTGGTATTCAAAGGAGACAGTAGTAATTGAGATGATCACAGCACATGATGGTGCTGGTACAAGCTACAACCGTGGCAGAAGACTATAGTATAGGATGGAGACAGTGGAAGCTGATCATAAGATGTATAGTTGAAAACATTGTGCAAATCATTTGCAGCGGTGGTAAAAATCAATAGCTAAGGTAGTAGTGGTCGTCGAATACAGTGGCCATGTGGGATAGAGGCCAAAGATGATGACGCTATTTTAGTTTTGGGATCCGGAACCAGTACTAATTGACATAGTAGACGTTATGGCAAACGGTTAGTATAGTCTTGGGGTAAATCACTGTCGCGCGTGAAGACCATGGTCTTGCATCTTATCAGATAAAGTCAGCCCTGTAGCGGTTACGAGCACAATATTAATAGAACTGATGATCTGACAATAAGACAGTGGTATTAGGCAACTCTCTGAACTCGTAACACCGCGTTTTCGGTCCAAGGCATAATTTCGTCCCATTTTTGTCTCATTATAAGAGGTCTATACACGGGGCATTGATGTTAAAATAATAACTGCAGTCTGCAGCCAGATGGCTGCAGACTGCAGTTTTTATTTTATCCTCTGTATACATTAACATTGGACTGACGCATCTCACTGTAAGTATACACCAAGGCGATACCATCCCAGGGAACGAAAGCTCAAAGGGATAAATTAATTCTGCCCTCACTGCTGCGGGGTGATCGGGAAATTCCATCAGATGGTTCTGATATGGTAGATTGCTGTTGTTACTGGTATTAGAATCTGGTAAAATTTGGGAGTACATCCTTTCCCTTCCTGATATGCCAACATCAGTGAAGTTGGATTTTCGTAGTTTAGTACAGAATGCGATAGTTCTGTGATAAGGCAGTCTGAGTGCAGTCTCGAAACCTGTGCGAGTATTTTCTTTTCACAACAGTGCTGCTTATATATAAATAATAGCGGCATCCAAAAGCGTTCATGAGGTTGGAGTAAAACTTGCTGAATTTTTAATAATGTTTCTGAGAATATAATGACCCAACATTTCGTAGAGTACTGAGTCCTGATAAAAGATATCTGAATTCAAGTCACCTGCTATAACAATTTTGTGCTGTGCATTCGATCCACGTCCCCTCAATACAAAGGGCGTCCTCTCTGAGGTGTGAGACGTCCAATCGGTGGGAACTGGCGTTTTCAGAAGATATAGATATTGCCTTTTTCTAATTATATGAACATAAGTCAAAATGGAGAGGTTTGTGCGGCATCGAACATGTGTATTAGTGCCATTGAAATTAATATTAATTAACATGTTATAACAGTTTAACCAATCTGACAGCGTATTAGCGCCATTGTAATTTGACATGTTAAACTGTTAGTAAACTTTTATAACAGTTTAACATATTAAATTACATTGGCGGCAATACTCTGCCAGGTTGATTAAACTGTAAGAGAAGTTTAGTTAACCCTTTACCCAACGCAGACGATAACAAAATTTATTATTTTAAATATCATTTTTTTAAATTTTTCAAAAAATTTCAACAAAACCATATCATGTGACCCCTCGTTGGAACGAGCTCGTTCCAACGAGGGGTCACATGATATGGTTTTGTTTAAAGTTTTTGAAAAATAATATTTTTTCAACTGCTAAATTTGCATATTAAGCGGGCGGATGCGGCCGATTCGTTGGGTAAAGGGTTAAATTGTTATAATAGTTTAGCAATATATAATCCATAACATAGAGCAATACGGAATCAGAGGACCGCACGTGGTTCGCCGTGTTCCTCACAGAAAGGAAATGTGAGTAGCTCAAGAAAAGAAATTCTCTGATGAAACATCCGTTAACTCAGGTATACCCCAAAGGAACTAACTTGGGTACAACACTCTTTTTCCTATGCCACCGAGAGGAGGGGGGGGGGGGTCGGAAAAAATCTCCAGGAACATATGATGATTTTTAACTTTCGAAACGTTAGACCACCCGCCCACCCATGTCCCCAAACTTTTTTTCCATTTTCGAGTTTTTTCCAGCCAAGGAGGCAGGGAAGGTATGGGAGGGATTATGATGCCAACACGGGAAGATGGGTACAGAGATAATGACAAACTGAAAAAGGCGATAAAGGGCAGAAAAAGTTAAATGTGCTGCGTGCAAGAGGATTAGAAAACTCAAGAGGGCACAAGCAACGCGGCCAGGGTAGCAAAAAAAGAATTCCAACAGGCACGAAATAAAGTAAATAAGATTAAAGGCGATAATCGGAGAGTCCAGAACTGCAATCTTATTAGGAGGATAAGAATGACAGAGGGGTCGAGTTCGAACGTATTTTGGAAATGGCTGAATAAAAGAAACAAAGGAAGTAGTTCACAGAGTATTATAGTTGAGAGCAGAAATGCATGCAAACGACCAAGACCAAGTCGCAACTGAACTAGTCTAGTCAAGCACTGGAAAAAGGTAAATGACAAGCGATGGGGCATTGGGAACCCACAGGAGCGTCAGATTGAGATCGAGGGAAATTTATCGAACTTCGTGTTCAGAGAAATAAAAACCGAGGAGGTACAAAAATCTAACTTCGTGTTCAGCGAAATAAAAACCGAGGAGGTACAAAAATCGCAACTGAACTAGTCAAGGACTGGGAAAAGGTAAATGACAAGCGATGGGGCGTTGGGAACCCACAGGAGCGTTAGAATGAGATCGAGGGAAATTTATCGAACTTCGTGTTCAGCGAAATAAAACCGAGGAGGTACAAAAAGTGGTCTCAAATTTAAATACAGAAAAGCGGGAGGGATGGACGAAAATCCCAACGAGTTCCTAAATGAAAGTGTCAATGACACTGTAGCTTAACTTGTGTGTTGTGTTTGATGAAAAGGATAATGTTCAATGTTTGTGAAAGGATTATGACATAAGACAAGAATTGTGATAATTGGGAATATGTTCATTTCTGTTCCCTGTATGCTATGTTTTTCATAAAAATAATATGAGGTGTACACTGTACTAAAGATCTGAGGGATGGGTTAATATGACCTCACAGCTAATATATTTGGCCCTCACAACTAACGTATATCAACGAAAGTTACTAAGTTACAGTGAAATTATTCCAAAACGAGTCATCCTATCAAGTTACATTGAAATCCTTTCATAAATACGACCTGTAGACTGTGCTAAAGGTTTTCGGGCTTTGGGCCCCTGTAGCCGTCAGTTTCCCAATTGCGTCCAAAGGGGGCGTTCGCATCTAGACATTATATAAAGTCAACCTACCAAGTTACAATGAAATCCCTTCATAAATATGACTTGTAGACTGTGCTAAAGGTTTGGGGCTTTGGGCTCGGGTAGCCATCATGGTTGAATGATCGCAACTAAAAGGGGACATTCTCATCTGGGCATCATCTGGAGTAATCCTACAAAGTTACAATGAAATCCCTTCATAAATATGACCTGTAGACTGTGCTCAATGTTTTCGGGCTTCGGGCCCATGAAGCCGTCACAGTTAACCAATCACGACCAAAAGGGGATGCCATCATCTAGGCATTAAATGGAGTCAAACTAACAGGTTACAATAAAGTCCTTCCATAAATATGACCTATAGACTATGCTAAAGGTTTTGGGGTTTTGGGCTCGGGCAGCCATCAAGGCTGAATGATCGCGACCAAAAGGGGACGTTCTCATCTAGACATTATTTAGAGGCATCCTACAAAGGTACAATGAAATCCCTTCATAAATATCACCTGTAGAATGTGCTAAAGGTTTTCGGGCTTCAGGCCCCTGTAGCCGTCACAGTTGCCTAATGGTGTCCAAAAGGAAGGGGCTGTTCTCACCTAGACATTATATGAAGTCAACCTACCAAGTTACAATGAAATCCCTTCATAAATATGACCTGTAAACTGTGCTAAAGGTTTTCGGGCTTCGGGAGCCTGTAGCCGTCACAGTTGCCTAATGGTGACCAAAAGGGGCTGTTCTCATCTAGACATTACATGAAGTCAACCTACCAAGTTACAATGAAATCCCTTCATAGATTTGACCTGAAGACTGTGCTAAAGGTTTTCGGGCTTAGGGCTCGGGCAGCCATCATGGTTGAATGATCGCAACTAAAAGGGGACATTCTCTCTCATCTGGGCATCATCTGGAGTGATCCTACGAAGTTACAATGAAATCCCTTCATAAATATGACCTGTAGACTGTGCTCAAGATTTTCGAGCTTCGAGCACCTGTAGCCATCACAGTTGACCAATCATGACCAAAAGAGGATGTCATCATCTAGGCATTATATGGAGTCCACCTAGCAAGTTACAATGAAATCCTTCCATACATACGACCTATAGACTATGCTAAAGGTTTGTGGGCTCGGGCAGCCATCAAGGCTGAACGATCGCGACCAAAAGAGGAATTCTCATCTAGACATTATTTGGAGTCATCCTACCAAGCTACAATGAAATCCCTTCATAATTATGACCTATAGACTGAGCTAAAGGTGTTCGGGCCTCGGGCCGCTGTAGCTGTCACAGTTGCCCAATCGTGTCCAAAATGGGACGTTCTCGTCTAGACATTATATGAAGTCAAACCTACCAAGTTACAATGAAATCCCTTCACAAATATGACCTGTAGACTGTGCTAAAGGTGTTCGGGCTTCGGGCTCGGGCAGCCATCATGGTTGAATGATCGCAACCAAAAGGGGACATACTCATTTCGGCATCATCTGGAGTGATCCTACGAAGTTACAATGAAATCCCTTCATAAATATGACCTGTAGACTGTGCTCAAGTTTTTCGGGCTTCGGGCACCTGTAGCCAGCACAGTTGACCAATCACGACCAAAAGGGAACGTCATCATCAAGATATTATATGGAGTCAACCTAACAAGTTACAATGAAATCCTTCCATAAATACGACCTATAGAGTATGCTAAAGGTCTTTGGGCTCGGGCAGCCATCAAGGCTGAATGATCGTGACCAAAAGGGGCTGTTCTCGTCCAGACATTATTTGGAGTCATCCTACCAAGCTACAATGAAATCCCTTCGTAATTATGACTTGTAGACTGTTCTAAAGGCTTTCGGGCTAAGGGCCCTTGTAGCCGTCACAGATGCCCAATCGTGTCCAAAATGGGACGTTCTCGTCTAGACATTATATGAAGTCAACCCATCAAGTTACAATGAAATCCCTTCATACATATGACCTGTAGACTGTGCTACAGGTTTTCGGGCTTCGGGCTCGGGCAGCCATCGTGGTTGAATGATCGCAACCAAAAGGGGACATTCTCATCTGGACATCATCTGGAGTGATTCTACGAAGTTACAAAGAAATCCCTTCATAAATATGACCTGTAGACTAGCCGTCACAGTTGACCAATCACGACCAAAAGGCGATGCCATCATCTAGGCATTATATGGAGTCAACCCAACAGGTTACAATGAAATCCTTCCATAAATATGACCTTTTGCCTATGCTAAAGGTTGTAGGACTCGGGCAGCCATCAAGGCTGAATGATCGCGATCAAAATGGGACGTTCTCATCTAAACATTATTTGGAGTCATCCTACCAAGATACAATGAAATCCCTTCATAAATATGACCTGTAGACTGTGCTAAAGGTTTTCTGGCTTCGGGCCCCTGTAGCCGTCACAGTTGCCCAATCACGTCCAAAAGGGGACTTTCTCATCTAGACATTGTATGAAGTCAAACCACCAAGTTACAATGAAATTCCTCTGAAAATATGACCTGTAGACTGTGCTAGAGGTTTTCGGGTTTTGGGCTCGGGCAGTCGTCACGATTGACAGATCACCCCCAAATGGGGATATTCTCATCTAGACATCATAAGGAGTCATCCTACTAAGTTACAATGAAATCCCTCCATATTAAACATGACCTGCAGACTGTGCTAAAAGTTTTGGGGTTTCGGGCTTGGGCAGCCATCACGGTTGACAGATCATGCCAAAAAGGGGACGTTCTCATCTTGGCATTTTACAGAGGCATCCTACCAAGTTACAATGAAATCCCTTCATAAATACGACCTGTAGACTGTGCTAATGGTTTTCGGGTTTTGGGCTCGGGCAGCCATACCGGTTGACCGATCACGACGAAAGGGGACGTTCTCATCCTGATATGACCCCCAAACCTGCATATAAAATTTCGTGACGATCAGACAAGAACTGCGGGGTGTAGCCCGTGCTAAAGGAAAATGTGAACAGACTCACAGACTCACAGACTAACAGACTCACAGACTTCCGCGCGCGTGATGACAATAGCTTATCTTGACTTTTTCAAGTAAAGTTAAAAACGGATGAAAGGAACTCTGTAAAAGCGTAACAGCCCTATTCAATGCAGCCATAGAAAAACAAGAGGTTCCAAAAGAATGGAGAGAAAGAGACAGCAAAGTTACATTTATACCCAGAAAGGGGCAAGGGGATGTACTGGACAATTATCGAGGGAGTTCCCTCAGTAGCAACATTGAAAAAGTTTTCTGCAAAGTCCTGTATGGGAAATTAGAGGATGTGGTCGAAGAGAGGGTTTCTTGGAGAGATCCAGAATGGCTTCAGAAAGGCAGGAGAGAGAGTCACTGACCATCTTTTCACACTGACCCAAATGAAAGAACCTGCGAAGGCCAAAAGGATGTTTATGACCTTCTGGATGTGAAAAAGGCATATGGTAGGTTATGGAGGGAGGGGGGTGAGTTTGTTGGAATTCTGAAAGCATTATATAAAGATGTACAAAGTGAACTTAGCTTGGGTAACATAACTACAAAACGTGTGCATATGGAGATACCAGGGTCGCCTCATGTCGGACAGTTTTATGGGTGGAGGAAGCTGCAGTACCCAGAGAGAATCACCGAGCTACGGCGAGCAACTGCCAGACTCTCCAACGTACTAACTCCACACAAGCAGGGTTAGCACTGGTTGAAGGCATGTGCACCATCGACGGGCAGTACTCCTAAGTATACATAGAGCCACCGTGCCTCCACATGGACAATCAGGATTAAGTGCCTTGCCCAAGAACGAAACCCGGTTACCCCTGGCGGGGATCGAACTGTGGGACTGTCGGTTTAAACTACATTTCCGCAACCACTGAGCCACCGTGCTCCCTAGTTTGGAAATATGAGCTGAAAAGTAAAACTATTCACGTTTATGATGTAATCTATATTGATTACGATGTATACTCATCATTCGGGAGCATTTGGAGCTTTAATTTCTTGGGAAGACAAGTCTTAGAGTTCTAACGGGGCGGGTATCAAAAAAAAATACTGCCCTGCGCCCCCCCCCCCCCCCACCCCTGGATCCGGGCAAAAAAGAAATTGGCCACTATCTGGTCACCAGAATCGTTTCACCTTCAGTAAAGAAGAATAGTGGATCCGTAACTGTTCCAGCTTTAAAACAGACCAATGCAAACACTCGTTATTTGTGCGCACAGTAGTGATTTAAGCCACCCGGACGAAAAAGCCACAGCAGTTAACATGGGGGCTTCAAATTCGCCTTAGTGGACCATCAAGATGGGCCTGCCCTCTCTTCCATCATGTTTAGCCCAGCAGGGACTCTGTGACGAATCCATACAGTTACCGATACAGAAATCGAGTTCCCTTCTCTCACTACCAAAATTAGGCCCCCGAATGGATGGCAATGGGCATTTTCGCAAACCCCTCTGGTTCGTTCTGGGACATTTTGGTCGCTGACATGCCAAGGAGCCGACTAGAAGACCGAAAGTATTTATTTATTTATTTATTTATTTATTTATTTATTTATTTATTTATTTATTTATTTATTAAACTCTAATGGTAGTAATGCTCATCGGTCTATATATACGTTTTCCAGTCAACTGTCTTTTTTATTGTATTGATGTTTGATGATAGTACCTGCATTTAAGAATATTGATCAAACTACGAGGGCCTGTGGTCTGCCAATATTGGGTCCACTGCAAAGTACATCGCAGAAGCTTTCGATCGACGCGGCACTTGCTGACCTTCATAAAACACACAATTTTACAACGGACATTTAAATCTTCTCAATACACATCTTATGGACTTTATTTCCATTATTTTTCTTCTGCTCGGTTCTGTTCTGCCGGTATTGCTCGATGTTGAAAAGGCGAGGCTGATAAATGACGCCCGAAAGCCCATGAAAACCGAGCGGCAGAAAAATTAAAATCACATCAAATCAAGCAATGCTGTTGGTTCAAACCCGTTTGAAAAAGGGATACGGACGGTTCGGACCTTGGATGATTCGGGCCTTATTCTTGGACGATTCGGACCCTGGACGATTCGAACCTCGAGTATTGGACGATTCAGGCCTCAACTGCGGACCTTTGGACGATTCGGGCCTTCATATTTTCCAACATATTTACATAAATAATTGCACTAATATTTGCAAATTCGAATCTCTGACTGGACGATTCGATCAAACGATGAATATATAAAATAATTTCTAAAATGAAATAAATTATTAACTTGAAAAATCAAATAATTTATTTCATCTTAGAATTTATTTAGAATTTGTTTTGAATTTATGGTGAATTAGACCTATTGAGTATGACGGGCGATTTCGATAAACAAGGCACCCTTTATTTAAGCACTATTCTTAATATTTTGCACTGATCATGTTTGAAAGTAAATTATATACATGTAGCATACGCGGCGAGTACAGTTTGTTTCTTTTGTGTTTATACCACAATAGTAAACACAAACACTATTCATGCACTGATCATTTAAAGTAAAATGAAAGAAAATTATACGCAGTTAACTCTAGCATGGAACATACAACTTTCAATAGTCTATTTGTAGAAATTGTTGAGTTATTATATTTCCTCCATAATTCCATATGCTTTCCTTGTATCTGCCGTGTCTTCTTCTTCTGGTTTCGTCGTAGTTTTTCCTCGCTCATCATCTTTATTCGTGTTGGAATGCCACACAGCTCCGAGTGGAATAGACTGGATAAAAGATAAAAAGGACAAATTTTCTTTTTTGGTACTTCCATTCAGGTGTTGTGGGTACCGTCCTTGCTGCTGTATGCTACCTAAAATGTATAACAAAAATCTCAATATTAATAAATATAATACGTCAGTATTTCTAAGCAACACACACACCAACAGATGCACCAACAATTTGTATGGGCTAATAATAATACTTTCTAAACAACAGACCCAAAGACACACGCTAATATTTATTATGGGCTAATAATAAAAGAGAAAAAGAAATGAAGAAGTATATAATTTGTATACCACCAATAAATCTCATTCTGTTAGCCTGGTATCTTCATTCTAGTAGAAAGTGTTTCCCCTATAATTACTTACCTCTCGGTGGCTTCTGGTATTATGGATCTTTCTTTGTTCTCTGGTCACGTCAAAGCTGCTGTCTGATCTGATGACAAAATGAATTGAATATTGAGCATTTAAACAAATTTATGGGTAATTCAACAGAAAAGGGGGAGTTTTATGCAATGAACATTTGTCAATGAATCTTAGGTACTAATTTTGGGGATACTGAGAGGAGCAATTATCGGAATATAATTGACCTTCCCTGTATCTTGCTCTGTTTTTGAAATTAGAGCTCCTTTGAACCAAAATGTTACTGATGTAACATGTCCGAAGACATACTACATAACAAAACTGCCTTTTTAATTCATAATCTCGTCAGGATACCCCATTTGTTCCAAATATTTTAACCATATATAGATAAATTTTCTTCTTTGCTCGCTTCTGATCCCATCACAGCTGTGAGAGAAATGTGATCGGGAAGATTCGGCCCTGGGAAGAATCGGCCTTGGATTTTTCGGCCCTGTGAAGATTCGGCCGGGTAGATTTGGCCCGTGTACTCAGTGAGGTACTGCTATTTCGTCTATTCGTGTTCTGCCTGAGGGTTTGGCAATTGACATAACTGACAAGTGACCATATTATTGACGTGGACAAGAGGTTTAAGGTAATTATTCATTAATTCCAATAACATTAGATAACATTATTTGACAACTTAACGACACAAAAACTCAAACACTACAATTTTACATATTATATACATATATAAAAAATGTCACACAAAACACTGGTGGTGGTACAAGTATAATCATTTAAAGATATATAGATGTAATTACGAAAGTTATTTTTTAGTTTTTCCAAGTCTGTAAATTTTATTTGTAAACAGAGAGGCATTCGGTCGTTTTAACATCTACATTTTAAAAGTTGGACCATAGTGAATCTATTTCCTTGTCAATTGTAGTTTATTTCCTTTAATATTTGGCGTACAATGTTTCATATTCAGGACACAGGTACTCGGCACAAGCTGAGAAATCGAAAGAAAAATTATATTTGATACCATTTTTGAATCGATGCTGACGTGTCCCTATAATGGTATATAAATATTAACAAGGTACACAACTCGCATTTCGAAAACGACAGTCACTAAAAATCAATTTTTGGCAGTACTTATCTTTAAGTGTCTAAAGCATTGATTGGGTTAAGCCACAGAGCATAACATGCAACAGTGGATTTGTTCAATAAGCATCCCTATATACAACAAAGCAAAGTATTCAAAATTAATCCTTTCCACAATGCTAGAAAAAAGCAACCAGGTTGGTTAATTTTGGCATTTTCAAACGGTACTCTTATTCTCACCCTCATTGTGCTTGAGGATTAAGTCTGAGGTTAAAAAGTAAACAGTAACTTTCTTCTGCAATCACTGTTGCATCTATCCATACCAAAATAATTGTTACAGCAGCCCTGGAATTAGACAAATTTACCCTTGAACTTAGTGAATTTTGAAGAAAAGATGCTATATTCATTTCATTTTTGGCCAATAGGGGTTAATTTTGAAACATTTATGTGGTGATTTTGGTGTGCAATATTATGCTCTAAATGTGTGGACATCAATCAATTCAAGGCCCGACAAGTGAGTGAGTGTTAAAACTTTGAATAAAACATATAACAGCGAAATTGTTCTTGGGTGAATGCCCTATCTTTTCATGGGAAAGGTTTTGAGAAAATATGGGGATATTGCATGTAAAAGTTGGCGAAAATAACAATTATTCCGACAGTACCCTTATGGGAAGTGTCAAATCTGCTAAGGGTTAAACTTTTAATAATAACATATAAAACAAAATATTTCATACTCTGACTGCTGGAAGCAGCTATAGAGCTCAAGCAATTAAAAATGGACTAAATCGCCACCTAAATTTACCAAATTCTGAAAAATTGGAGTTTTTTTGGACGGTACCTACTTTTATGCAACCAGAATGGGATAGGGTTAAACTTTACAACCAAACTTACAACAGTAGTCAATTGTGAATACGTACATGAAAAGTGTTTGAAATTAATCCTTTCCAAAATGATAGAAAAAGCACCAAAGCTGGCTAATTTTGGCATTTTCAAACGGTACTCTTATTCTCGCCCTCATTGTGCTTGAGGTTTAAATCTGAGATTAAAAAGTAAAGAGTAACTTTCTTCCACAATCATTGTTGCATCTATCCATACCAAACTAATTGTTACAACAACCTTGTAATTAGAGAAATTTGCCCTTGAAGTTGGTCAATTTTGAAGAAAAACTCTATATTCATGTCATGTTTGGCCAATGGGGTTTAATATTGAAAGATTTGAGTGGTGATTGTGGTGTATCATATTATGCTCTAAATGTGTGGAATATTTGATCTAAATAACTGTAAACAGTTTTGAGACTTTCGAAAAATGGTGAAATTTTGAAGGTTTTGGCAGAATATTCTGAAAATACGTGTTTTCACAGACATGACGATACCGCAATTTCACTAGATTTTATAACATTACATAAGTATGCCAAATTTGGTTAAAATGGTACAACTTGTTTTGAGCAGTGCTACAGACAAAATTGATGGCGGAAAAAAAATAAAACTAGAGAATTGTAATTTGTTGGACAGATTATGGGCTTTCCCAACTTTCCAATGTGAAAATGCAGACTACATATATCAAAGCAAAGTGTTGAAATTAACCATTTCCAAAATGATAGACAAAAAGCATCCAAAGTTGGCTAATTTTAGCATTTTATAACGGTACTAGTATTCTTGCCCTCATTGTGCTTGGGGATTAAATCTTGAGATTAAAAAAGTAAACAGTAACTTTCTTCTGCAATCATTGTTGCATCTATCCATACCAAAATAATTACTACAACAACCTTGCAATTAGAGGAAATGAGTACAGATGTTTGCAAAATCCACTGAAAATCAATTTTTGTCGGACAATACTATTCTTTACGTGGCCAAAGCATATGTTGGCTTAAGCCCCAACGCATAACTTACAGCAGCAGATTTGTTCATTAGCATCTCTACCAAAAGCAAAACAAAGTGTTTAAAACTAACTCTTCTTAGTTTTTCCATGAAAATGCAACCGAAGTTAGCTAATTTTAGGATTTCGAATGGAACTATTACTCTCATTGTGCTTGAGGGTTAAAGACGAGATTAAAAACTAAGTAGTAACTTTTTTCTGCAAGGATTGCTGCATCTATGCATACAAAAATAATTGTTACAACAACCTTGCAATTTGAGAAATTTGTGCTTGAAGTAAGTCAATCTCGAAGATAAAATGCTATATTCATATCATATGTGCCCACTATGGGTTAATTTTGAAATATTTGTGTGGTGATTTTAGTGTATCATATCATACTCTAAATATGTGAACATCAATAACAGACTGAGTGTCTGATAAGAGACATGAAGGAATCTTGAATCTTGGTATTTGAATAAATATGTACAAGTTGAGGGTACTCCAAGTCAAGGCACAGCAACTGGGTGAGGGTTAAAACTTGGAATAAGACATATAACAGCAAACTTGTTCTTGGATGAATGCCCTATCTTCTGACGGGACGCGTTTTGAGAAAATATGGCTCCAGTGCTGAGAAATTGCATGTTAAAGTTGGCGAAAATAACAATTATTCCGACAGTACCCTTATGGGAAGTCTCATATCTGCCAAGGGTTAAACTTTTAATAATAACATATAAAACAAAATTTGCCATACTTTGACTGCTGCATGGAGCTATAGAAAACATTCAGACCTCAAGCAATTAAAAATGGAGTAAATCGTCAGCTAAACTTACCAAATGCTGAAAAAATGGGAGGTTTATTGGAAGGTACCCCCTTTTATGCAACCAGAATGAGATAGGATTATACTTTACACCCAAACTTACAACAGCAAATATGCTCGGTAGTCAATTGTGAATACGTACATGGAAAGCGTTTGAAATTAACCCTTTAAAAAAGACGGAAAAGCAACCAAAGTTGGCTAATTTTGGCATTTTCAAAAGGTACTTTTATTCTTGCCTTCATTGTGATTGAGGGTTAAATTTGAGATTAAAAAGTAAACAGTAACGTTCTTCCACAATCATTGTTGCATCTTTCCATCCCAAAAGAATTGTTACAACAACCTTGTAATTAGAGAAATTTGCCCTTGAAGTTGGTCAATTTTGAAGAAAAAATCTATATTCATGTCATTTTTGGCCAATGGGGGTTAATGTTGAAAGATTTGAGTGGTGATTGTGGTGTATCATATTATGCTCTAAATGTGTAGAAAATTTGAGCTAAATAACTGTAAACAATTTTGAGACTTTCGAAAAATGGTGAAATTTTGACAGTTTTGGCAAAGTATTTTGAAATTTAAGACATGACAATGCCACATTTCATTAGATTTTATGACATTACATAAGTATTTGGTCAAAATCGTACGGCTTGTTTCTGAGCAGTGCACCAGACAGAATTCACGTCGGAAAAAAAAAATAAAAATAAAAAAATAAAAAAAATATAAAAAAATAGAGAAGAAAAATTTTGAAAAAGAAGAATAACAAGAGTCTTTTCCAAACTGGGTTTTGGAAAGCCTAATAACGTTTACCAACGTAAACAGCCAGATTCAACGGCCAGGTTCACCTCGTGTCGGACAGTTTTACAGGTGGAGGAAACCGGAGTGCCCGGATAGAACTGGCGAGAAACTGTCAAACTCCCCAACATTCTTACTCCACTCAAGCAGGGTTAGCATTGGTTGAAGACAAGTAGTGCACTATCGACGTACGCATCAGTGCACAGCGACACCGTGTCCGCGTGAGCAACCAGGATTAAGTGCCTTGCATAAGGACACAACGCAGTTGCTCCTTTGGGGATCGAACCGTGGACAGTAGGTAATAATTGCCGATATACTAGAATTTGTACACGTACGTGTACAACATACGTTCACGATGCGTTCACCAACGTGGAATTCAGTGTTAAATCACACGCTTGTTCACAAAAACTGTACATGATCTTGAATCCCCCCCCCCCCCCCCCCCCCCCCCATGTACAGTCGTGACTCCTAGATCGCGCTTTTAACGTTCAAATACTCGTGGTGAATGCGCGTTTTTTAAAAAAGGGTGAAATCGTACATCTTCAGTTGTATCTTGTACGTGATTTTTCGTCGACGTTCGAATCGCAGATCAGACCACCGATCCATCGTCGGCGAACGCGAGCGAAAGCAAAAGATTCTGGCTCATCATCAAAAAACAGTTTTGGGGACTCTAAATCAGCGATTCAGAACCCGCAATTGCGTTGGTACAGATGAATTAGAACTCTCCCTCGTTTTTGTCTTTGAGGCAAACAAAAACACTCAGCTGATCGAGCGATCGGATCGCTCGATTCTCGTAAAAACTCGATCTGAACGAAGAGTGTCGTTGTCGTCGTCGGTGTGGTTGGAAATTTGCAAATCCAGTCACGTCTTCCTAAAGTAAAAAAACTAACACATGTTATCGTAATGAGTGAATGAGGTTTTTTGTTCAAAAAGAGTCGATTACGAATATAGTCTGTATTATAGACATTGATGTTTTCTGTTGATGGGACGGATAAAAATTGAGTTTTGAGGGTTTTTTTGAGATGATCTGTAATAGATATTCGTGTTTTGTCTTGATTGAGAGATTGACTGTTAAGCGTTTGTTCAAAACACTTATCGGAATGTTTAAAACGCATTTTCCGCTCAATTAGGTTTTGAGTGGTAAAAATTTTTAATATATTCATGATAGCAATCAGAGAGAGATTTGTTAAAATCAGTTTTCCATTGTGTGTTGAAACTGTTTAACAGTCATCAAAAAGGATTCTCTCTTAATTCGACACTCGGTGAATTGATGTGTGAATGAATGAAGATCTTTTGACAAAATGTAAACACTACTGTCAAAATGCGTTACATCAGAAACCGGTTTGTCATGTACTGTTTAAACGTATTTTGTAAACTTCAATTAACACAGCGAGTTTGAGATGTGAATATTTTCAGATATTATATTAAGACGGAAAGAGATTTTAATACTTAAAACATAAAATATAAAAAAAATATAATTAAACATTTAATTTTGAAAATAAATAAAAACAATTAAAACGAAAGATGTTTTGGAAGATGGATCCTAGACACCGAGATCGAATTATAAACGAAAAGAAGAGCATTCAGTCGGCTGATAGGAGCAGACGTCTTGGTGAGATGGAACTCAGACGCGAAGCCACAAAAATATTTAAACCTGTGACGGAGGGTCAAGAGCGAAGCAGGAAGGAGATAGTCGAAGAATTGAGACCCATAAAGGAGAGTTCTTTGAGAATGGATTCGTTGCCTCCTAGTTTTGGAAATCGGTATTCCGTTCAATCTACACCGGATTACGTTCCCATGGGAATTCAAACAGATATGAGCGAGTCTGATGATACGGCTTTGACTATCACCACTAGTAGCATCGCATCATCCGATGATGATGGTGGTAAGAGAGATCAGTCGTATGGAATTTATAAGGATTCTCAGGGGAGAACTTTTGTAGGTGATACAGAAGTGGAAATGGACGATGATGAATTGATCGTGGGTTCGAATAAATATAAAGTAACTGATGGTCTGCAGAGATTGCTCCTTTACGATAAGCCTGGAGATTACACGGAACAGGATTTCGACAATTATGGTGACATTCTAGTTCAGACCCACGCCATGAAGAGAAATAACGATGCCAGAGAGATGAGACCCAAAGCCAACAGAGGTTACAAGTGGACGAAAGTGGTGAAACCCATATGGGAGATGAACAAGAAGTTCGTCGAATTGGTAACCGGCAAAGGGGTGAAAACCACTACTTTTCTTCTGAGCGATCCCGTCGCTCTGTGTCAGAGATTGAGTTTGTTGATGGCAAGCAGACAGGCTGGTAACACGGGATTAGATAATCAGATAGTTGCTATATCTGACGAATTGTTGAGACAGAAGGTTTTGAATAAAAACCAGTATAAAAGGCTGATGAACGAATTGAAGGATTGATGCGTATATAATAATAAGTAGAGAGAGAAACAAACAAACAAACAAACAAAAAAAATAAAACAGTAAATTCTTACACTAGAATAATAAAAGTATTTAAAAACGAAAAACGATTTAACAGTGAAAAAAAAAACACAAAATATATCATAAAAATAAAATATGTTGGTGATAAAGAACAGGGGATACGTCAGGACTTACGTTCAAGGCGGTTCTGGCATCGTCGATTCTATAATGCGAGCGTTCACGAGCAATGCGGGTAGAAAACTCGCATCGACCGCGTTTGAGGTCGGTAAGAATACGGCTTTGGATGCTGGTAAGAAAGCCACTTCCGAAGCCAGTGGTAGAATAGCTTCTGCGGCTGGCAAGAGGGCAGCCGACGCGTTGATCGACAAGTTGATCAGTCCGGCGAAGCGAGCTGCGTTAGAGAGAACGCTGAAAAGTTGGAAAGATTTGAAGGATCCCGTGGTGCCCATACAAGATTTAGCCAAAATGACGAGTGGATCCGGATTGAAGAGTGTGATATAAATAAATAATAATAATATTAAAACAACTAAGTTTGAAAAAACATAAAAAAAATTTTGTGTTTGAAAAGAATCTAAAATAACAAAAAAAAAATAAATAAATAAAACAAAAGATGAACATTAAAGATATGTCTTGGAACGACGCCGCGACCAAGAGGTCAAATAACGAGTTCTTTCCCAAGAGCATAAGAGGTTTGATAGTGGGAAAATCGAATTGTGGAAAGACCACTCTGTTGATGAATCTGTTGTCCCGACCCGACAGGTTGGATTATGACAGATTGTTCGTGTTTGGCAAGAGCTTGTTTCAACCCGAATACAGATTGCTTCGAGAGTGCATGGATCGCAGATTACCCAAGGACGTCATAGCCAGAATCTTTGACAGTAGGGAGGAATTCAACAAGTGTGGAGCTCCGCTCTCGACCATTTTGGACGGCGCGGCGACGGGGCTGATGAAGAGAAATGCATCTTCGAACGTCGAGTGTCAATTTTATGAGAACGCTAGCGACGTACCGGATCCTAGGGCACTGAAATCGGAAGATAAGAATCTCATGATTTCCGACGATCTGCTTTTGGAGAGACAGAACCTATGCGAATCGTATTACGTTAGGGGTCGACACAGCAACGTGGACTGTTTCTACCTGTCGCAGAATTATTTTCGATTGCCCAGACAGACGATAAGGGAGAACGCTAATTTTCTATGTCTCTTTCGCCAAGATCTCAAGAATCTCAATCACATCTATGGCGATCACGTTGCAAACGACATGAGCGCTGCGGAATTCAGGAGATTCTGCAAGAGGGTTTGGGATGGTGGACTTTACAATTTCGTCGTGATCGATTTGACGAGTGAATTTAATCGCGGAAAATATCGGTGCAGATTCGACGTGTTTTATGTTTCCGATGGTAATAATAATAAGATAGAGCGTGAAAATAAAAATTAGAAAAAATAATAAATCTTCAAATAATTAGTTTTGAATAAAATAAAATTAAATATAATGTTCGAACATGGAGAATTGTTAGAACGGATAGCCGAGAATACGGCTGCAAAACAATCCATTCAAATCGTGGTGAGTGGCGATTCAACTCAATTCGCTACGAAATTCGAACCTTCCATCGAATTGAATAGAGAGAAAAGTTACGAGATGGCTTTGGTGAATCTGGAGACTTATTATTCCTTTCCCAACGTCACCAAAAAGAATAACTCGTTCAAGTATTCCGACGGAGTGGATTGGTTGGAGATTCGAATTCCCAAAGGGAGTTATGGCATAGATGATTTGAACGATTACATTCAGACGCGAATGAAGACGGATGGAAAGGGAAGCAACAAGATCAGACTCGCTCCCAATCCCAATACCTTACAGACGATGTTGGATTTGGAAGATAATTTTCGAGTGGATTTCAACACGGACGATTCTATAGGCAAGATGTTGGGATTCGATCGAAAGATGCATTTGAAAATACGGTCGACATTCTCGCTGTCAATAGCATTCTGGTGAACGTGGACGTGATTGCCAGAAGCTAAGTGAATGGTAGCGCTCAACCGACGATCTATTCCTTCTTTCCAAACGTGTCACCGGGTTATAAGATCATGGAGCGACCTCGAAATTTAGTTTATCTACCAGTGATTTTGGACACGTTGTATAGTCTCAAAACCACGTTAATGGATCAAAATGGTGAACTGTTAGATCTTCGCGGAGAGAGAGTGATGATACGATTTCACATAAGAGAAATATAAAAGCAAAAAAAAAATAATATTATATATATAGATAACAAAAAATAAAATAAACGCAATATTAATTTTACAAAATTATTTTAATATAATTATTAAACAAGAAACAATTGAAGTAAATATATTTAAAAAAAAAACAAAACAGAAATTATGACAGAATACGTGGTTAAAAACGTGAACATATCCGCAGGACAGAGGAAGAAACTTAAGAGAGCGTTAACAACTCGAGGCAAGGCGGTGAGATTCAAATTCACTCACGAAGATCTGACGAGAGGCGGTCAGGATTCGATCGCTTGGACCAGAAGTCAAATCAAAAGGATGGAGAAAGCAATTCGCGGTGGAAGAGGGTTGACGGTGAGAATGAGTTCCGCTCAATTGAGATACAATTTGAGAATGAAAGGTGGTTTCCTACCGCTATTGGCAGGAATAGCCGCAAAAGCATTACCCTTCACCGCAAAGGCGCTACCCTTTCTCGGAAAGACTCTCGGCGTGGGAGCTCTCACGGGACTCGCTAGATCGGCAGTTGAGAAATTAATGGGTGGCAGCAGACTGTTTTTGAAGAAGGGAGGAGCCATGTGTCGCGTTCACGTAGACGCCATGTGTCGTGTTCACGTAGACGACAGCGGTAAAGGATTGTATCTAGAACCCGTTAGAGGTGGCAACTCTCTGAGAGGAAATGGTCTCTATCTGAAGAGTGGACGGAACATCGAGCGAGTCAGCAAGGGTTTGTTGCTCGGTGAGAATTCGCCATTTAAGAACATACCGATTTTGAATATGTTATTATAATATAAAATTGTATAAAATATAAAATCAAAGAAAGTATAAAATAATATATTTAAAATGGGTGAAAAGGTGGAGAAACAAATTTATCACCTGGATGAAAAGGTGGAGAAACAATTTGACGATAATGACAAATATCGCAAGACAGAGAGCGAAGAAATAAAAAAATGGTTAGACGCTAATGATGGATATCTAAGGAAAGAGATAGATAAAGTGCGGGATATATGGTTGAGAATGAGACGATGCTTTCTACGGTCACCACTACCTTCTGAAGAGAATGGTAATGATGCGAGTGTTACCAAGAGATGCACAACATTCGTTCATAATTATGATTTGGATAAACAAAAATGTTACCATAAACATATCACATCACAAAGAAAAAGAAAAAAAGAAAAAGAAGAATCGACACTGAAATTTGAGAGAAAAGGAAACGTTATTATAATATATTATAATGATGATAGTGAAGAAGAAGGAAAACAAAACAAACAACAAAAAAAAGTAAATGAGATCTAAAGATGATCTTATTACTTTTTGTTTTTTTTTCATTTTTCTTCGCTAAAAATCAATCACTCTATTGTTTATATTTCCAAGTCCGTTATTAGCATGTTGACGCTCGTGTCTTCTCCTTTTTCGAAAACGTGTTGAATATTTATCTTTACTCTTTTGAGTTTTTTTACATCGGTCAACTCGCTCTCGCCGCCCAATTTCTTCACGAGTTCAAATGAGATGTTTGGAAATATGTAATTTCCATAGGGCAACGACAAATCGTCCTTGTCGAATTCTCTATCTTCGGCGATGACGATGTTCTGCAGATCGCTTTGGTACTCGTAAATCAAATCGAGCGTGGCTTCATCCAATTTCAGAGGCATCTTATATTTCTCGTATTTGTGCTCTAAGCCCTTCGTCTCGACATCGTTCAATTCGATGGGATCGTGTCATTGTAATCTATAGATTTTATGACCAAATTTCTTATACGTTTCAACTCGTTTCAATTTCAATGCGCATCTTTTAGGTGTTGTTGTCTTCATGATCGATTATTTGTTTTTTTTTTACGAATTCTTGCAAATAATGTATATTTTAAATTTTGTATTTAAATAATAATTTGTTAAAAAAAGTTTGTTATTTTTTTTGCTCTTTATATATATATAAAAAAGTTGTTTTTTTAATTTTTAATTTTCTTTAATGTAAAATTTTTTTTTAGTAAAAGTTTTTTTTCTCTTTATATATATAAAAAGTTAAATTTTTAATTTCAATCTCTCTATTGTTTATATTTCCAAGTCCGTTATTAGCAAGTTGACATTCGTCATTTTTCCACATACGAAAATGGTGTGAATGTTCATCTTTACTCTTTTGAGTTTTTTTTTCATAGGCGAATGTGCTCTCACCACCCGATTTCTTCACGAGTTCGGGTGAGATTATTGGATATATGTAACCTCCATAGGACAACAATAAATCACCCCTGCCGAATTCTCTGTCTTCGGCGATGATGATATTAATCAACAGTTCGCTTTGGTACTCGTAAAACAAATCGAGCGCAGCTTCATCCACTTTCAAACACATTCGATATTTGTGGTAGTAGTGCTCTAAGTCCACCATCTCGACCTTATTCAATTCGATGGGATCGTGTGGTTGTAATGTATAGATATTAAAACTGGATTTCTCATACTTTTTGTCTCGTTTCAATTTCAATTCGCATCTTTTAGGTGTTGTTGTCATGATTGATTATTTGGTTTTTTATGAATTCTTACAAATAATGTTTATTTTAAATTTTGTATTTAAATAAATAATTTGTTAAAAAAAAAAGTTTCTCTTTATTTCTCTTTATAAAAAATACAAGTTTAAAAAAAAAATTCTTACAAACTCAATTTTGAGGTAAAAACAATGATCAAGTCCAAACATCCGAATTATAGTCTAGAACGTGCAAGACTTCAAACATTTAAAAATTGGCCTTTGCATCTCGCTCAAAAATCCAAAGATTTAGCCGCCGCGGGTTTCATTTACGTGGGTAGAGGCGACAAAGTCAAATGTTTTTGTTGCGACATACATTTGATGAATTGGGAACCTCACGACGTACCTTTACTAGAACACATAAGTAATATTGAAAAAGGCGAATGCGATTATTTAAACAAGATCCTAACGTTGGGATTGATCAAAATCCAAGACAAAGAGAGGAATAGAGAAAAAAAACAAAAATTATTGATGGATATGTTACAACTCGGATACACCAGAGAACAATTGTACAACGTGTTAAACAAAGCGAACAAGACCCTGTCTCAATTCATGACTTTAGAACATCTCATCAAATTCATGGCAGAAGTGGACGAGTTATCGTCACTCGTCGTAAACAAACCAAGTAAAACGTTCACCACCAAGTGTCTGGTCAGATCAGACTCGCTCCCAATCCTAATACCTTACAGACGATGTTGGATTTGGAAGATAATTTTCGAGTGGATTTCAACACGGACGATTCTATAGGCAAGATGTTGGGATTCGATCGAAAGATGTATCGAGGCCACGCGGCATCTGAAAATACGGTCGACATTCTCGCTGTCAATAGCATTCTGGTGAACGTGGACGTGATTGCCAGAAGCTAAGTGAATGGTAGCGCTCAACCGACGATCTATTCCTTCTTTCCAAACGTGTCGCCGGGTTATAAGATCATGGAGCGACCTCGAAATTTAGTTTATCTACCAGTGATTTTGGACACGTTGTATAGTATTGTATAGTAAATATATTTAAAAAAAAAAAAACCCAGAAATTATGACAGAATATGTGGTTAAAAACGTGAACATATCCGCAGGACAGAGGAAGAAACTTAAGAGAGCGTTAACAACTCGAGGCGAGGCGGTGAGATTCAAATTCACTCACGAAGATCTGACGAGAGGCGGTCAGGATTCGATCGCTTGGACCAGAAGTCAAATCAAAAGGATGGAGAAAGCAATTCGCGATGGAAGAGGGTTGACGGTGAGAATGAGTCCCGCTCAATTGAGATACAATTTGAGAATGAAAGGTGGTTTCCTACCGCTATTGGCAGGAATAGCCGCAAAAGCATTACCCTTCGCCGCAAAGGCGCTACCCTTTCTCGGAAAGACTCTCAGCGTGGGAGCTCTCACGGGACTCACTAGTTCGGCAGTTGAGAAATTAATGGGTGGCAGTGGACTGTTTTTGAAGAAGGGAGGAGCCATGTGTCGCGTTCACGTAGACGCCATGTGTCACGTTCACGTAGACGACAGCGGTAAAGGATTGTATCTAGAACCCATTAGAGGTGGCAACTCTCTGAGAGGAAATGGTCTCTATCTGAAGAGTGGACGGAACATCGAGCGACTCGGCAAGGGTTTGTTGCTCGGTGAGAATTCGCCATTTAAGAACATACCGATTTTGAATATGTTATTATAATATAAAATTGTATAAAATATAAAATCAAAGAAAGTATAAAATAATATATTTAAAATGGGTGAAGAGGTGGAGAAACAAATTTATCACCTGGATGAAAAGGTGGAGAAACAATTTGACGATAATGACAAATATCGCAAGACAGAGAGCGAAGAAATAAAAAAAATGGTTAGACGCTAATGATGGATATCTAAGGAAAGAGATAGATAAAGTGCGGGATATATGGTTGAGAATGAGACGATGCTTTCTACGGTCACCACTACCTTCTGAAGAGAATGGTAATGATGCGAGTGTTACCAAGAGATGCACAACATTCGTTCATAATTATGATTTGGATAAACAAAAATGTTACCATAAACGTATCACATCACAAAGAAAAAGAAAAAAAGAAAAAGAAGAATCGACACTGAAATTTGAGAGAAAAGGAAACGTTATTATAATATATTATAATGATGATAGTGAAGAAGAAGGAAAACAAAACAAACAAAAAAAAAAAGTAAATGAGATCTAAAGATGATCTTATTACTTTTTGTTTATTTTTCATTTTTCTTCGCTAAAAATCAATCACTCTATTGTTTATATTTCCAAGTCCATTATTAGCATGTTGACGCTCGTGTCTTCTCCTTTTTCGAAAACGTGTTGAATGTTTATCTTTACTCTTTTGAGTTTTTTTACATCGGTCAACTCGCTCTCGCCGCCCAATTTCTTCACGAGTTCAAATTAGATGTTTGGAAATATGTAATTTCCATAGGGCAACGACAAATCGTCCTTGTCGAATTCTCTATCTTCGGCGATGACGATGTTCTGCAGATCGCTTTGGTACTCGTAAATCAAATCGAGCGTGGCTTCATCCAATTTCAGAGGCATCTTATATTTTTCGTATTTGTGCTCTAAGCCCTTCGTCTCGACATCGTTCAATTCGATGGGATCGTGTCATTGTAATCTATAGATTTTATGACCAAATTTCTTATACGTTTCAACTCGTTTCAATTTCAATGCGCATCTTTTAGGTGTTGTTGTCTTCATGATCGATTATTTGTTTTTTTTTTACGAATTCTTGCAAATAATGTATATTTTAAATTTTGTATTTAAATAATAATTTGTTAAAAAAAGTTTGTTATTTTTTTTTGCTCTTTATATATATATAAAAAAGTTGTTTTTTTAATTTTTAATTTTCTTTAATGTAAAATTTTTTTTTAGTAAAAGTTTTTTTTCTCTTTATATATATAAAAAGTTAAATTTTTAATTTCAATCTCTCTATTGTTTATATTTCCAAGTCCGTTATTAGCAAGTTGACATTCGTCATTTTTCCACATACGAAAATGGTGTGAATGTTCATCTTTACTCTTTTGAGTTTTTTTTTCATAGGCGAATGCGCTCTCACCACCCGATTTCTTCACGAGTTCGGGTGAGATTATTGGATATATGTAACCTCCATAGGACAACAATAAATCACCCCTGCCGAATTCTCTGTCTTCGGCGACGATGATATTAATCAACAGTTCGCTTTGGTACTCGTAAAACAAATCGAGCGCAGCTTCATCCACTTTCAAACACATTCGATATTTGTGGTAGTAGTGCTCTAAGTCCACCATCTCGACCTTATTCAATTCGATGGGATCGTGTGGTTGTAATGTATAGATATTAAAACTGGATTTTTCATACTTTTTGTCTCGTTTCAATTTCAATTCGCATCTTTTAGGTGTTGTTGTCATGATTGATTATTTGGTTTTTTATGAATTCTTACAAATAATGTTTATTTTAAATTTTGTATTTAAATAAATAATTTGTTAAAAAAAAAAGTTTCTCTTTATTTCTCTTTATAAAAAATACAAGTTTAAAAAAAAAATTCTTACAAACTCAATTTTGAGGTAAAAACAATGATCAAGTCCAAACATCCGAATTATAGTCTAGAACGTGCAAGACTTCAAACATTTAAAAATTGGCCTTTGCATCTCGCTCAAAAACCCAAAGATTTAGCCGCCGCGGGTTTCATTTACGTGGGTAGAGGCGACAAAGTCAAATGTTTTTGTTGCGACATACATTTGATGAATTGGGAACCTCACGACGTACCTTTACTAGAACACATAAGTAATATTGAAAAAGGCGAATGCGATTATTTAAACAAGATCCTAACGTTGGGATTGATCAAAATCCAAGACAAAGAGAGGAATAGAGAAAAAAAACAAAAATTATTGATGGATATGTTACAACTCGGATACACCAGAGAACAATTGTACAACGTGTTAAACAAAGCGAACAAGACCCTGTCTCAATTCATGACTTTAGAACATCTCATCAAATTCATGGCAGAAGTGGACGAGTTATCGTCACTCAGCATAAACAAATCAAGTAAAACGTTCACCACCAAGTGTCTGGTCTGCGAAGGTGTCGCAAACGTCTTGTTTCTACCGTGCACACACCTGCGTTACTGTAGAGAATGTCATTCCGAAGACGAGAAAACGTGTTCAGTTTGCGAGCGAGAAATAAAAGCGGTCTTAAATTGTTTTTGAATAAAAACACATTAAAGAACAAAAAATGAATTTAAAATTTAACTTTTTTTTTTTTCTATTATGTATATATAAAAAGAGTAAAAAAGCAAAACTTTTTTAACAAATTATTTAATACAAAATTCCAACAAAAAAAAATATTCTTACAAATGAAGCAAACAGATAAAACAATGGTAAATTTAAATGAGAAAACCATACCTCAGTTAAACGAGATTTGTAAACTATTACAAATTTCAGATTCTAGAAAGCATAGAACTAAATCAAAAAAAATTGAAGTCATACAAGAATATTTGCGAAACGCTAGAAAGGCAAACGAAATGTTGATAGCAATGACGGCAAAAGATGCACCGGTTGTGAAAAATGAGAAGATAGTAAAAAGAATCGAAATGCCGACGTCAAAAAAAAACGAAAACGTTTCGATTGTGAAAAATAAGAAGACGACTAAACGAAAAGCTGTTGAAGAACATCAAGTTTCCAAAGAAAAGAAAAGAAAAACTAAAACGAAAACGAGTGATGCACTTCAGATTCAAGACAAACGAGATATATCGAGTGAAATTCAACGAGCAATCGACGAAGGGAAAGGAGAAGAATATGTAACATGACTCGTTGCGGAACTATTCCAATCGAAACCCGTAGAACGGGAGAGTGCGATCGAAGGCATTTTTAAAACTTTCGACGTGATTCCCTCATTGAAGAAAGTCGATCCGAAATTGTTCATGGAACGGGTGAAGAAAGAAGTATTGGATTTGTTTCGCGAATACATGAACGTGGGATTAAAAATTAAGATGATACTCCATTGCATAATGAATAAAATCGACGTGAAGTCCGGTGAGAGCATCGTGAAAAATGCATATTTCAGATCTAACATCGAATCCGTATTTCGAGGTTCAGATCTATCGGACGTTTTCGAAAAGATGAAAGACAAGATGTTGACGTCTCTCGCAAATTATCAAAATAAAGGTAGTAATTGGACGTTCGGTGAGGTGTTGAAACTCGAAATTCACATAACTAAAAACGAACCGTTGAAAGGATCTTCCTACTTGGAATTACCGTATTTCTTGACTAAGAAACATGCCGTGGTCAACGTGAGAAATAAAGATGATCAGTGTTTTAAATGGGCAGTCACCTCCACTTTATACCCTGTCAAAATAAACTCTGATAGAGTTTCTCGTTACGAGGAAACTTCTAAAAATCTCGACTGGACCGGAGTGACTTTTCCAACAGAGTTAAAACATATCGAACGTTTCGAGGTTCAAAATCCCACCGTAGCGGTGAACGTCCTTGGATACGACGATGAAAAATGAATGATCTATCCTCTCAGACAGACTTCGTATTGCGGAAGAGAAAAGATGATTATTTTATTATTGATTTCGAATGGTGACAATCGTCATTATTGTTGGGTTAAACATCTGACCCGATTACTGTCAAAACAAAATAATAAACATGGACATAAGATATCTTTATGTTACAATTGCATGAACGTGTTTCACAGCGAAGACTCGTTGGCGAAACATCAGGAATATTGCAACAAAAATCAAGGTGTCGCCATCGAAATGCCCAAACCCAACACCATCGCGAAGTTTGAAAATCACAATAGAAGGTTAAAAGTACCATTCGTCGTGTACGCCGATTTCGAATGTTTCACCGCGAAAATGAGTTCCTGTCAACCCAATGCTCTTCAAAGTTACGTTGAAAGATATCAAAAACACATACCTTCGGGCTATTGCATTTACGTGAAATGCGCTTTCGACTCGCAACACGACATGGGTCCCTTCACCTACACAAAAAAGTGCGAAGACGACGACGTGGCTCAAAGGTTCGTGGAAGAGTTAGAATGGAAATTTCAAATGTTATATGACAAATTCAAAACTCCGGCAGAAATGATCATCATGCGCGAGCAGCAGGACGAAAATAACAGAGCCACCGAATGTCACATATGCAGACAATCGTTCGATAAGAATTCGAAGGAAAATAGGAAGGTCAGAGACCATGATCATTACACGGGTCTGTATCGCGGTCCGGCTCACAACAAGTGTAATTTAAAATATCGAGACGCCACTTTCTATCCGGTGATGTTTCACAATCTCTCGGGTTACGACAGTCATCTGTTCATGAAAAATCTAGGCACCTCACACGAAGAATTAAATTGCATCGCGAACAACGAAGAAAGATACATTTCCTTCATGAAATGGAAGCTCATGGAGAAGAAAAGAGTAATCGACGGAAATACGTTGAAAGAAAAAATGAAATCCATTCATAGATGCATACGTTTCATCGACAGTTTTAAATTCATGTCGACCGCTCTGGAAAAATTAGTCGATAACATGAGCAAGGATAAATTTAAAATCACGAGTGAACATTTCGGAGAACGAGTAGACGTCATGTTGAGGAAAGGCGTCTATCCTTACGATTACATGAACGATCTAAAGAGATTCGAAGACACCACACTACCTTCGAAAGAAGATTTTTATTCGAAATTATACGAATCCGACATTTCCGATGAGAATTACGAACATGCTAAAAACGTGTGGAAATCATTCGAACCATGAGAGATTATCACGATCTCTATCTGAAGACCGACGTTCTACTCTTGGCAGACGTGTTCGAAAATTTTCGAGACGTCTGTTGTCGAAATTACGATCTGGATCCCGCTTGGTATTTCACCGCACCCGGTTTGGCGTGGGACGCTCTGTTGAAGACCACCGAAGTCCAATTGGAATTATTATCCGACGTGGACATGTTGCTCATGTTCGAAAGGGCTGCAAGAGGTGGCGTCTCGATGATCTCCCACAGACATTCTGAAGCTAACAATCCCTCCATGAAAGAAGGTTTTGATTCGAAACGGTCGACTAAATACATACAGTATTGGGATGCTAATAATCTGTACGGTTGGGCTATGAGTCATCCTTTACCGATTGGAAATTTCGAATGGGTGAAGGAACCGGAAGAGATGCAAAAATGGAGAGACTATCCTTGCATTTTAGAAGTCGATTTGAACTATCCGGAAGAATTACACGATCCACACAACGATTATCCGCTGGCTCCCGAACGAATGGAACCGAACAAAGGGGACGAGGAAAAACTCATTCCCGATTTATTTAACAAACGTAACTACGTCGTCTACAGCGAGAATTTGAAACAGTACGTCGATTATGGGGTGAAATTAGTCGACATACATCGCATCATTCGATTCGACGAAGAGCCTTGGATGAAAAAATACATCGATGTCAACACGAATCTCAGAACTCGAGCCGAGAACGATTTCGAAAAAGATTTCTTCAAACTCATGAACAACTGCGTGTACAGCAAATCGATGGAAAACATCAGGAAGAGAACCAACATTCGACTCATCACATCTGAGAAAAGAGCTAAAAAATTAGTGGCGAAACCCAATTACAAACACCGAACCATATTCGGCGAAAATCTAGTGGCTGTTCACATGCAAAAGACGCACCTGAAGTTCGACAAACCATATTATCTCGGACCGATCATCTTAGATGTCAGCAAGCGATTGATGTACGAGTTTCACTACGATTACGTCAAACGAAAATTTGGCGACAAAGTCAAACTACTGTTCACCGACACGGACAGTTTAGTTTACGAGATAGAGACAAAAGACATCTACCGAGATATATCTTCGGACGTGGACGATTGGTTCGACATGAGCAATTATCCCGTCAATCACCCGTCCAACATTCAATCGAATGACAACAAGAAGGTGTTGGGTAAATTTAAGGATGAGAGCGGCGGTAAATAGATCGTCGAATTCGTGGGCTTGAGACCCAAACTCTATGCTTTCCGTCTAGAAGATGATGAAGAAATCAAGAAGTGCAAAGGAGTTAAAGCGTGCGTGGTGAAGAAAAACATCTCTTTCCAAGAGTATAAAGATTGTCTGTTAGGAAGTGGTCCGGTGTATAAGACTATGAAATCGATTCGAAGCAAAAATCACGACTTGTATACCGAAATAGTCAACAAGATTTCGCTGACGGCCGACGACGACAAGAGATTCATATTAGACGATAAAATAAGCACTGTGGCACTCGGACATTGGACTTTAGATCTAATTAGAGATGATATGAATGTGGATGATTGGATTCCAGAAAATCAAGAGGAATTAGACAAATTCAAAATTATAGACATCGAGAAAGTTAGTTTAAAAAGAAAAAGAAAAAAATAGGAAAAAAAATAACGTCATTTTTTAGTGAATTATAATAAAATAAATAAAAAAAAAATATATATACGCATTATGAATAAGAAAATAAAGATATCCGTAGAAGGTGTCGTCTTACCCAACAAACCCCTATCCAACATCGATCTGTTGAATGCAGCAAAAGATTTGAAAATTGAAGATTTTCTAGGAGTGTTTTCCAGAGATGCCTTGTCGAAGAGAAGACCTCGACAATCGGAATGCGGAATTTTAAATCTAGACGATTCATCGGGTGAAGGCACTCACTGGGTGGCATGGTTCGTTCAAGAATGGGAAGAAGAAAAATTATTATTTCGACAGCTACGGAATCTCGCCGCCAAAAGAAATAGAGAACTATTTCAACAAATCGATGCTCCGTTACAACACGGAACAAGTGCAATCACCAGATCAAGTGTTTTGCGGTCACCTGTGTCTCTACGTTCTCAAGAGATGGTCTGAAGGAGATCAATTTCAAGACATTCTCAATGACTTACATTAGAGAGAGATTTTTTTTTTTATAGTATATATAAAGATAAAAAATTATTTTAAAAAAACTTTTAATCGAATAAAGACGAAAAATAAAATAACATAGTTCATTTTTTAATAAACTGCATTTTGAACACATTTTTTCTAAAAACAAAAACAAAATCCTTACAACAACATGCCAGTCGATAAATTTGGTAGAAGTGACGACGAAAAAGTCAACCCGAGAAAGAAGAGGAAGACGTTCGAAGTCGACGATGGTTACGACGTTGCCAACTTGGACGAGCGTTACGTTCGGAGATACGAACCTCGACAAGAACCTTTGAACATGAACGATAAGAAGCTCTACAATCTTCCCGAGCTGATAGATATCGCAGATGCTGCGACTAAAAAATACGTCGACAGGGGGAACGCCGATGTCGAACGAATCCTGCTGGATAATTAGGTGGATAAAACCATGACCGACGATCTGGATCTGAAATCCAAACGTTTGGTGAACGTCGCGAATCCCGTAGATCCCACCGATGCCGCGACCAAGAAATACGCGGACGACTCTCACATGAGATTCAGCGAACACCTGAGAAAAAAATACGTTACGAAAACGATGCACTCGGAATTGAACACCAATTCTTACAAGATAGCGAATGTGGCCACTCCCATGAATCCCAAGGACGTGGTGACCAAACACTACGTAGATCTGGAAGAGAGAAAGTTTGACGGACGAGAAATGAAATCGGATCTGAATGATTCCACAAGATACTGAATCTGTCGAAAATCGACAACACAGATGCGGACTCAACCGCGGTCAACAAGGACTTCGTAGATTCTTCCGTGATACAATTGCAAGAATACCTAGAATCGCAAGTGGACAATCTCTACCTGAACAAAGAATCTGGCGGAACCATGGAGGGTGGCATCAACATGAATGGTTACAATTTATTCGGTCTCGATCACGATCCTGAATTCGATTCCAGCGCGGTAAGCAGGAAGTACGTGGACGACAACTCGGTCTGGAGAAAGGGTGACATCATGGAAGGTAAACTAGACATGGGTGGACACGTGCTCATGAATCTACCGGAACCCGTGCACATGACGGATGCCTGCACCCTGATTTCGGTGGTGGAGAAAGTCAAATATGCTAGACAATTGATCACCGTGTGGGCCGAAGAGGCCGGCACCTTAGATGAGAGGAAAGCTGAGTGGTCTTTCGGAAATGGAAGTAGCGGATTGAAACATGGTCAGGTGGGATATCCCATGCCGTTGGGAGGTGAAATCCTTCGAATGAGTCTGGCTTCCTCGGATTTGAATAACACAGCGGTCGTCAATCTCATGGTGAATGGTGTGGAGAGCGATAAGAGATACAGCGTCGAAAAGACTGAGAATCAACACACGAATGTTAGCACGTTCGGCACGCCTCTCAAAGTGAACGCCGGAGACAGGATTAATTTCGTCACGAAAACCAATAATCCCGAAGCCGCCACTTCCGTGGTGAGTCTACTGATCGAACTAGATCCTTTGAACAAACAGTGAACGCGTGGAAAATAATGAATTAAAAAAAAAATAATGTGTGATTATTAAAAACAAAAAAAAAAAGTAATGAGATTTAGAGAGATGTTCAATCTCTCTAGATCACATTACTTTTATTTTTTTTTTTGTTTTTTTTTTTTTTGTTTTTAATAATCACACATTATTTTTTATTTTTTTTTGTTTTTTTATTTTTTTTTTCACACACTCGTCTCTCATTGAATGATCGACATCTTATTTCCATCAGATTCGAAATGTAATTCTCTGTCCGACAGGACCAGGGCGAAGGCTTCGGTTTTTCTCGGCACGTTCCTATCGAATTGCATCTTGATCTGAATGTCTAACATGCTACTCTTGAGTCGTTCACTCTGTTTACTGACGTCGAATACGAACATGGGATACATCGACTTGTATTCACCGGGAGATATGTTGGGGTTGCTCATCAATTCGTCTAGACCGTGATACTTCTTTCTAAAATCAGCAGCGTCGCCGTACAGTCTGCAGAAATCATTCTTGTCGAACGACGCGTTGTAATCAATTGCCGGATATCTCGTGGCGTTCAGAAACACTTGCATGTTTCTCAAACTGCAGTGATCGAACAGCGACGCATTCTTTTCCTGAGACCCGTCCCTATCGGTCTGAAATGCAACCACGATGAAACGTGGTCTCTCGGAAGCGGATTTCACCGCCAATCTCCAATCAAAGTGATTCGTGGAGGGAGGAATGCTAGCCGTGTCGCACTGTCTCATTCTAAATCCCACGGGTAATTTACTCTTGGATTCGATGATCTTGTAGAGATGTCCTTTCTCCGCGATTGAAGGCTCCACGTGCAGAACGAACCACGATATCTTGTGTAGAGTTATCTTACCTGCATCGGTTGCGGTGAGTCTCACTATTGCGTCATCGTTTCCTTTTCGAATCAACGTCAGATTGTGTTTGAATCCGTACATGATCTTGTTGTAATCGTCCACGAATCCGAAGATGTGTTTCAAAGGTATCCTGAACGAAAACGTTCCTTTAGGTCTGGACGTCTTGACGACGTAGTCGAATATCGCGGCGGCGCCTGCGCTAGCAGGACCTACGGTGTCTTTCACCCACAACTGATTAAGTCCTCTGGATTTCGAAAAATCATCAGGATACGTCAAGAGTCCGAACATCGTGGTGGCCTGACTGGGATGAAAAACAGATTCTATCTCTTGTCCGGATAGCATGTATTTTATGTTACTGAATAGATGCATGATGCCATTATTGGCTAGAGTGACCGTGTCGTCGTCAGCGTAGTCGCTCCCATCTTCCTTGGTGAGACGTCCCTGCACCACTATGTAACTCTCGCTAGGATGTATGAATAGATCTTGAGTTTCGACGTTGATTCTTATCTCTCCCGCATTGTTCAAACTCGTTCCGGTTACCGGTTCATATTCGTGAACCTCATATTCTTGAATACTTTCATCTTTCACTATGCTTTGTGTTATATCTAGTATATTTGTCATTTTAAAGGATTTTTAGTTTTTTTTTTTTTTGTTTATTAATTCACTTGCTTTCTTTATCTAAAAAAATAGTTTTTAATTATTTTTTATTATTATTTTTTTTCTCTCTTATATATATGTGTGTGTGTAAACAAGAAAATGTCAAAGAGAGTAAATAAAAAAAAATTTGTGTTCTTCATCAAAACTTCGTCTTCTGTAATTGTTGTTCGTAAAACTTTCCGATGATCTCTTCTCCATCCAAAGCTTCGATTTCGTAAGTCACCGGATCGGTGTGAAATATTTTGATGATCACGAAAATTTCCGAGGTCCATCGAGGAGTATAACCCTTTTCGAAGTGCTTCTTATAAGCGTAGATTCTCACTCGATCGCCGACCGCAAATTTCGGCGTTCTAGACTTCTTCCTGATCTTAGATCTCTCAGGATATAGATTCGCGTAGACCCGTTTTTTGTTTCGAGGATCGCTAGCTTCCGCGGGAGTCATCTTGATCGATCTGTGTCGGGTGTTGTTGTAATCTTTGACCAGACCGTTCAGAGTGTATATGTATTTCTTGGTCGAATTCGCCGTGAAGTATCTGTACATCTTCTCCTTCATCGTTCGATTCCAACGTTCCACCACGCTGGCTTTCTCTTCGTTTTCGATCGAGTAGAGGTCTACCAATCGACGAACGTCCTTGTTGTAGAATTCCTTTCCCTTGTCCACCCACAATTTACTCAGTTTTCGAGAAGACGAGTCGAACACGCTCTTCAGAGCCTCGGCGACGCAAGGTCCCGATTTATCCTTCAAAGCTCTGATCCAACCATATTTGGAAAACACGTCGATGACCGTCAATAGATTTTTGACGCCCTCGTTCCACCTCGAAAACGATCTCATGTCGACCAAGTCGGCAGACCAAATGTCGTCCAGACCCTTCACGAACACCCTTCTCTTTCGAAATTTACGCACTATGGGTTTGTGTAACTCCTCGGCCAATTCGCTCATCAATAATCGTTTCTTCTTCTTTTCAGATGCGCTTTTTTTTTTTCGTACCAATCAGATTGCCGACAAGCGAACGTTCCATCTTCTCTCTCCTGGTCGGATTTGATATGCCTCTCAATCTCCCCAACATGTTTTTATCGCAGACGTTGTTGTGAGTCTTGGTGTCGGGATGTCCGGCGTAGCACAGATCGTGATCGTATGCGGCCGCGTCCACCCTATTCACGGGTTTGCTCCAAGATTTGGGTGTCAGATCGGCATTGAGTCTCTTGTTCAATTTCGTTCCGGGTCCCGTGAAACTGTGACCGGGCAGATGCATTTCGAAAGGTAGATTGTTGATCATTTTATTCACGATGCCTTTACCTTTGCTCGCGTTCTTTTGTTTGATGAATCGACTCTTGATAGAACCACACACGTCGCAAATTCCGCAAAGCATCCGTCTGTCGTTTTTAGTTCGCACTTCTCTAGAATTACTCATCTCGGTAACTCTCTTAAACTTTACGCAATACATTTTTTTTTTAAGAGTTATTTAAATTAATTTCATTTTTTTTTTATTTTATATATAAATTTAATATTTTTTTTTCTTTTTTTTAAAATTCTGTTCTTATTATATATATATATTTTTTTTTTTAAATCGCTGCTCTTGAGTTCTATCATCTTACTGAATTCCTCCCTGGCCTCTTTCCTCCCCTTTTCCACGAGAGAATCCTTCATCTCTTCCTTGATGATCTGATGAGTCTTGATTCTCACGGCTTCTTTCATGGCATCGTATTTCGTTTTCTCGCTCAATATCGCGAAGTATTCTCCGTCCGATATCCTACCATCTTTCAACGCCATAGAGATCATTTCGGATATCGTGTATATCTTGGAGTCGGCCAAGACGCGAATCTTGTCGTGTTTCCTAGCTTTCAGATATAATTTCCTACTCAAAAAGTTTCCGACCGTGCTAAACAATCCGGCGGCGAGAGCCACTCCTTCTACGGTCAACACGATCGGAATGGCGACTGTGGTCGAGAACAATCCGATGCCGGCCACGTGTAAACCCAAGGAAATCGTGATGAGTGTCGTGTCGATCGCGTTGACGAATTTCACGAAACGCAAATACTTCTTCTTGAGGGAATGACGAGAATCTCTCTCTCGAGTCAGATACTCTTGGATTCTATTGATTTGATCGATGCGATACCTCTCTCCTCTTTCTCTTTCTTCTAGCGACGGCGCCGTCGGCAAAACGCCGTTCGGCTTCTCGTCCTCGTCGTCCACTAACGTCGGATACAATTTATTTCTGGTTCTCATTTTTGTTTTTTTCTTTCTAATATTAGATAAAAAATTTATGTGTGTATTTATTTTTATTTTCTATTCTCCCTTATTTTATATCAATGAGAAAACTTAGACGTATGCTTCATTGAACAATAATTTCAAGATGCATCCCTTATCTCGTAAAGTCAGACTTTTACGCGCCAATTTCTGGTCTTCCGAATCTGTGGGCTTGCTTCGATTCTTACAGTAGAGTAATCTCTTCCAAAACGCGATCACTTCATCGATTTGAATGCGTTCGAACGCCGGTTCGAAATACTTGACGACCATATCTTCCCTTTCCATCCACAGACACGAATGATTCTCGTGATCGAAGTCTAGGTGATCCCGACATCCGACACATCATTCTAACAAGAGACGACTTAGTTGTTCATTCACGCAGAATGCGTAGGCTCTCATCAGCATTTTTAAAAGAAACCTCACTCTAATTTCCTGAGAATCGATCATGATTTACGTTTTTATTATCTATTCGATTTGATATATTTATTTTTTTTAAATAACTATTTATTTATATTTTTTTCTCCCCTATATATATCAATCAAAAACGTGACAGCGGGTTCGCGAATTTCCAACCACACCGACGATGACAACGACACTCTTCGTTCAGATCGAGTTTTTACGAGAATCGAGCGATCCGATCGCTCGATCAGCTGAGTGTTTTTGTTTGCCTCAAAAACAAAAACGAGGGAGAGTTCTAAATCATCTGTACCAACGCAATTGCGGGTTCTGGATCGCTGATTTAGAGTCCCCAAAACTGTTTTTTTGATGATGAGCCAGAATCTTTTGCTTTCGCTCGCGTTCGCCGACGATGGATCGGAGGTCTGATCTGCGATTCGAACGTCGACGAAAAATCACGTACAAGATACAACTGAAGATGTACGATTTCACCCTTTTTTTAAAAACGCGCGTTCACCACGAGTATTTGAACGTTAAAAGCGCGATCTAGGAGTCACGACTGTACATGGGGGGATTCAAGATCATGTACAGTTTTTGTGAACAAGCGTGTGATTTAACACTGAATTCCACGTTGGTGAACGCATCGTGAACGTATGTTGTACACGTACATGTACAAGTGATAGTATATCGGCAATTATTACCTACTGTGGACCTCTCGGTTTGAAGACCAATAATGTAACCACTGAGCCACCGCGCTCACAGCTATCCGGATAAGACTGGACTTGACTAATTTGCACCCAAGTCTGAATAGGAAACTGCGTGATGGTAGAGGAGACATAGAATTTCCTCTGTCAAAAATAAGCGTTTAATAACTTTTTACCCAACTACCGTTTCAGAATAAAGGGGAAATATAATATTGAATGTAGGACAAATGCACGCAATCAGTATTTGCATATAGTCTTGTTTAATTGATCCGTGGGGCATAAACGGATTTGATGTTCTACACCTTTTACGCTAGGCAGGGCGTATTTGTATTTCCTTCAAATGGAAGAATAATGGTGCGATTTGGTGTCAAGTGCATAAACTTTGAAATTATTGATGGCGAACAAGATTGTTTCCACAATTCAATAAACAATTCGGCGTTACATTTGAGCCATATTTGTTAAACGCAGAGGATGGTTAACCTACTCATCATATTCAAACAATCTTCAGGTTCACAATTTGACGATATGATCCTGTGCGATTTGTAATTCATTTTTTACAATATTTATCAGGCTGTGGCCCATTGAATCATCGTTTGGGGTCTCTCAGTATTTTACATCACTGTTACATCGTTACAGGAAGGACAAAATATTAGTTACAAACAAACATACGAGACATTCACTTTTAAAAAAATGCTTTTTTAACAAGTTTTCAGCTGGATAGTTCGAAGCAGTGGTGTTAGGATAAAATAATTATGTGTATTCTATTCTCGATATGGATAATGCCCACAAGCAACTAAATAATGATGAGAAATATGTATTGGGACATACATTTTAGCCAGAAGTTGGCCAAACATCATACTCATTATGAATCAAGTGACCTCCCGAGGCCTGTTTTCTGTACTTATAGGGGAGAAACTGTGCCCATCCCCTCAATAATGCGTGTGAATTGCGATAACCCAATTATTTTATTCACGACTAACGGGCCGACTCATCTCATGACGGGTAGCCCCCACCCTTGAATATCTGAAAATTTCCAAGATTTACACAGTTGCATTAATTGGATTCGGAATCAGTGAGAAAAGTTCATATAGGAATGGTAATAACATGTTTTACTTGTCTTTTGGTAGTGTACCCATCATAGCGCCCAGATTATCAGAGGAATCTCACATGTTTATTTTGCATAGAATTAATTGTAGATTCAAAGAGCATCACTTGACAAATCCATTTTCAATCTCTCTTGGGTTGGAAATTGGGCACACGGTTATAAACTGAGAAAATGCATATCATCAAACACTGAACTCTCTATGTAGGTTTTTTCGAGATTTATGGGGTAGCTGATGATCGGGTTTTTCACACTATATATAATACTACTGACTGGTGAATATTCTGCATCGAACGATGCCAAATTCCTCCAAAGTAGATGTCTTAAAACAGTTATAACAGCTAAATCCTATTTTTCTTCGAAAAATTTGCGGTCACTTTGGAATTTTCCCTATAACAAATTTCGCCGTCCCAAGGTACAATCATTTTCATTTTCTTTTAAAGGTCTTAAAGTCTTGTAAAATGCATTCAAACGAATGCTAGGGGAGGGGATGGTCACTGATGTGTGTTGTCAACGTCGAATTCCTTACAGGATTAGACTGGTGGCTTGAGAGCTTTTCATCACCTGTTCCTGATACTGCAACGGTGGATTCTCCTCCCATGAGTCGCCCTCTGTCCCAATGTTATTCACAGAAATGTCGTCCACATTGAGTTTGGGGGTCAAATGTTATTACCAGTGTTAATAAGGAACTATAAATTAACAAGCTTCCAACATACAGGTGTTAAGTGCACCCTGCTTTAAACATTTCGACCCTGGTGGTATCTTCGATGTCAGTTCAATGGCGGCAATTGAAAGAGTCCATTATTTGTGGGTAGACCAATTAATATTTTCGACGTACAACCTTCATGCCGCACGTTGAAAATATTGATTGCTCGACACCGCACATTCACTGTGCAGCCACCCTATTTAATGGAATTATGTCGCATCATGCTCTTGGGCTGGAAATGTCATTTCTGTTGAAAAGGGTTAAGAAAAGATAAATTCCTAAAGCGGTGCTTTTCTCATTTTTTTTTTTGTTGGTATTTTATTACATCGGTTTATTGGTCCGCAGCAGTATTGAACATTATAGTGGTATGCCGTGCACACCTTTTGACTCATTTGGGGAGACCTCGGTGGGGGCCTCGGAAGTGACGTCATGTCAAGTGACCCAGTTACGTCGTGTTGGCTTATTATGGTAGCCCGCGTGAGCGGTCATGTTGTGAAGTCATTATTATAGTGATAGGTTGTGGAAGTGCGCATGCGCAGTGGGTCTTGTTAGGATGATACGTGCTTTCGTCATCCATTTGTTGACTGGATGCTGCCATCTTGGTTTCTATGCTGTCACACGGTTGCTATGTGATCCAAATGCCACTGATAAGAAGGGGTTGTGTTCGGAAGATGTATTCGATATATCTAATTGCTACATGTACAAACAAGCCGGCAATTGTGAATTTCCTTTGAATTCCCCAAGAATCCTCATTATTAGACTAGAACGTAATGCTACAGGCCCCAAAAGGCTTCCAATATAGTGGCGGTGTGTTCAGTTCTCATTTTCTATTGTATAAGAGTATCTTTACCGGTTGGGATTCCCCCAAAATTCCAATTTTTCTGCCAATTACAGAAGCAATTCTAGCTACTCTAACCCTAGTAGTTTACTCAGTCCTAGCTCCTCTTGACAACCCCTGGTTCCGACCTCTGACCTCGTCCGCGTATTATAATCACCATTTACCAGTGAAATTGCTTGATTTCCCTTAATCTGCAAATACCCGTACAAAGTCATCTCCCTTGTGTGTAAAGAATGCCTTTATGATTCTTAAACCTCAAAGAGAATACAGGATACCTTTTAGAAGAGGATAGTTGTGGTTTCTACTACCTGTTTATTCCCAGCCCCCTAGACCTCCCCCCCCCCCCCCCCCCACACACACACACGATCTTCATAACTCCAAGGCCTCTACAGCTGGGTTGTCAATAGTTACTATCATCTGCCCCATCATCAGCTTCCACTATAATCATCATTGCCATAATCTTCTACCACCCTTGCAGTCTTGTACCATTACTGCTTTGTATCATTATTATTGGCTACCACTATTCTGGCCTGTGCTACAGTGTCACGCCATTACTAACCTGTGGTACTACCTATAGCCCAAGAACATTAGGTTTCACTAGGGAAAAAAATCGGAGAAAGCTGATTTTTTCAGGGAATGTCGAGTACATGTCACTGAACGATTAGACAAAAGTCCCCTAAAATCCCAGTTGAGCTTTTTTTTCTACAGCCTTTTTTTCGAAAACGCGTTTGAAAAAAATTAAAAAAAATCGCACGAACTTTGTAACCTCGAATTGATCCAACTGTATTTTTTGTTTACGCGTATTTCGAGCTACATAATGTCTAATATACATTTACCTAGAGGAAAATGTGAATTCTGTGACAATTTCTGCGAAAAATTATTGAAAATTCACAAAAAAGTATCGGATTTACGCAAAAAATGACGATTTTCCTAACGGATTTGCCCAAAGGGTCGTAGTACAGAACGGGATGTTAGTTGGACAGACGATAAAAAATCCACCAACATTTAAAGACTTTTATCATTGCTTACAAAATAGACATTATGGAAGACCCCCTCTGCTTCTGGCCGAGTTCCCCTTTTGGCATAAAATTCGTCAGCATGAGAACTCAACTATTTTCGGGCTTGGGACCGAACAGACACGTCTGTGTCTGGCAGCATTAGATCAATAAATAATATTTACAGAATGTACAAAAATCAATAAATAATATTTACAGAATGTACAAATCAATCAACATGGATTAAGTTACATTGACTATTATCAACGCTATATACAGAAATGACATGACCTATATACATATTATTCATCGAACTCAGAAATTTCCGACAGACAGTGTTTCTGTGGTTGTTACAAGAATCCGAACTGCAATTACACAAACCTGAGCAAGAGAGTCCTGCCTTCTTACACCCACACTTTTTTGTACAAGCACTCCTGCAACCACAACTGATCAGATTCAGTAGGTTATCGGGGGCACATGGCTTTGTGGCTGCAGTCGGTACAAGAAGTCCATTGTCTAGCGACCACCCCCAATCCGTCGGAGGAAGCGAAGTGCCCAGCCAGATAACATCTGTAGACATGTTGTTGTGCAGCATCGCCGCTTGGTGGGAGTGAGGCTAGGTCGATGGGTTTATTCAGTTTAGATTTTGCTACATAACGCTTGTAAGTGACATATCTATATTGGTCGAGAGAGGAAACAGTTTTAGATCAGAAGTTGTTCCCCGGCAGCGGCTACTGCACTTGGTGTACTGTCATCCGCCAAAATTGTGTTGACATACTGTTGTGAGTCGCTAGTAACATCGGAGACAATTGTACTGAATACTTTCTTCTTACCAACTCGAAAGAGTGCAGAAGTAGTGTCACAACCACTTATAGAATGTGCTACAAGGAGGTTGCTTCTATGGTCACCCATTTTGGTTGCTATTTCACTAACTGAAACTAGTAAGTTTGGGGTAATGGAATACATCATGTGAATATTACATCCCGGTTGAACTCGAGAGGTAAGAATGATTAACAAGTCTGTGTCTGTTCCCACAACGACAACATTGTTGTCATCTTGAGCGATGTCAAGTGCAGTTTCGGCTATCAGTACATCAGCATCAGCCTCGGCCTGCTTGGACTGAATATTGATAGCAGATAGCTCCTGCATTAAACGATCGATCAGTTGGGTTTTGTTCTTGGCATTTGCAAGGAAATCGGATTGGGGTGTGGTGGCTGGTAACTCGGGTGAGATATTGATATCAATGGAATACCTGTCTTTAGATGTACGGGCTTGTTCCATGCCCTTTGTCGACATTGTACATGCATAATCATCAAAAACAACCACGACGTTCGCCCCAAAATGTCTCACTAGATAATTGGAATATGATGTACATATGTCCTTATATGACGACTGTTTAGGCCATACAACTGCCCTCAATAAAAATCCACCATCTACAACAAACAGAGAATGTTCTGGGATTTTAGTTTGCTCGGAACCGTATGTTTTGAGGATCTTACCGAGCGTGCTTTTCTGTGTCTTCCTCATTCCAGCAGAATCAAACAATGCTGGTGGTTTCGGGGCGAGTTCATATTTGAGATACTCTTCCATCTCTGCTTGTGACTGAATAACACATGTGATGCGGTTGAACAGAATTGTGGGGTCAATCACTACCTTACTTCCACGGACTTTGATGCTATTTGCCATCGATGCGAAAGACTTCAGTGTCAACACGTCGTAGTTTGATGCTGTTGAACGTTTTGCTTACAACATTCGATACGCAACATTCACCAATTTTGCGAACTTGGTCACAGTTCACAGTTTCGTCGGCCACAAGCCCGGTCGCTATAGAGACTAATTGTAGTGGATCTCTATTCTGAAAGGGGGAATGCACTCTGAGCTAGTTCAATAATTTGGTGATATCATTGGCATCAGTCAATTGTGAACTTTGACGGAGATCCCGATGTTGTTCGCCATGACCAGTGTGAACATGAACAAAATTTTCGAGAGCATTACATATCGGAAGGCAAAGAGGTAGTCCATGTACCCATTTCGCAACAGTGCTATCGGTTATTCCCCTGCCATGTGTGAGACCACCAGGGAGCTTGAACATTCTCATTAAACACTGCTCTATGGTCTGATCAGAATATATCCCGTCCCAGAATTTATCTGAGCGCCTTATGGTAAAGTAACCTTTCTCAGTGAACAACTTCAAATCATCCTGTTGCATTATTTCTGTTAGCTCATTCATCTGATGCAAATAGAGATGAGAACTTTTTGCGTATGCAAAATGACCACCTGCGTGAAATACTGGAATCATATTGCGAACACAATATGTGTGGAGTTCCCAGTCGCCTGTGCGCTCTGCTCTCAAGAACAACTGGAGAAGACCTATTTGCTCGTAGTATTGTACCCAAAGCTTTCCTGTGCGTCCTACGGACGCATTCTGGAGCAGTTCGTGTAATTTTGACAGTAGATGGTTGACACTTTCTTGATTGACAGCGTCAGCTGTTGTACAGTCACCTCTGGCAAGTCCACAGAATATTTCATTGACTTCTGTGCAGTCTATGTTATCTAGTGTTCGACTTTCTTCAAACACAAGTTTTGTAATGGCAATTTGTGTTAGCAAATGGGCACGAACTGCTCTTGAATATGCACGACCACTGATCAAATGATGGATTGACCCACCAGCATAAACAGTCCCCCAAAGTTCAGACAAGCCGCTACCAGCCATGATCGAACCAATTGCCCCTAAATATGACATAATCATACAAGGGCGTGCACACATTACATGCCAATGCATCTTGAGTGTAGGCGAACACCACATTATGTGATTTAATCGAACATGGAAATTGAAACAATGATGCTATAATACGGTATTTGAATGAGAAAAGTCGATGCCGTTTGAATTTGAGTTTAGGGGGTATGGTTAATATTTCACACGTTTCACCATTTCATTACGGAATAAATGACTATTGTTATATATCATTATAAAGCCACTGCTTTTCTGCAATTTTTGATATATAATTTAACTCCCAAAGTAGTCGTAGATTTGATTTAATGGACGTTGTGTACCGTTGTGTGTATGAAAACAATAAAAAATTTTTCGTAATTTTGTACATTTTCGTGAATATTTCACCATTGAGTGTGAGGATTGGTACAAAGTTGGCATTTTCTGTTGGGGATATGTATTCTCAATATAATTCAGCACAATATTTATGATTCTCACCCTACTAAGGCGAATAAGAATGAGAAATATGGAGCTGGGTCGAATTTTTTTAAAAAAAAATTTTTTTATCAAAAAAACGCTATAACTAAAAAAGTTCAACTCGGATTCGCGGGGACGTTTCACACTTTATCCGCAATGTGTGTCCCGGAAACATATAAAAAAAATCAGCTTTCTCCCATTTTTTTCCTTACTTTCTCATTTTTATGTCTAATGTGCCTGGACTACTATCATTGTACTACTGTCGCTGTGGGTCCTAGTTCATATCACTATCGTACTCGTCTTCCACTCGAACGACTCGAATCTTATCGAATGAATATGCTGATATACAACGGAGATACTTCTGCATGGATAGGTAACGATTACGGGAGATCAAGCAATCAGACTGGTGATAATAAGACTTGGACGACGGCAGAAGTCGGAACCAGAGTAGTCAAGAGTAGCTAGGATTAGATAGTACGATATGGTTAGAGTAGCTAGAATAGCGCATGTAATAGGCTGAAAAATGGGGATTCTCAGAGAATCCGAGCCAATAAAGATACTCTTATGCAATATAACTTACCCTGCGAATACCCCCCCCCCCCCCCCCCCCACACACACACACACTGTATTAGAAGCCTACTCCAATATTGAGCTTACTGGAGGAATTCAAAAGAAATAAACAATTGTCGGCTAGTTTCTGGCAGTTAGATATGCTCCCGTTCAATCGAACACAACCTCTGAATACACCCCCCCCCCCCCACACACACACACACACACCCATTAGTGTCATACAGCAACCACGTTCTATCACAAAAGCTAGGGTGGCGGCGTCCAGTTAACAAATGGTACGACAGAAACACGTGTCCCTCTAATGACGGCACTTCTGAGGTCCTCCACCAGGTTCCTCAAGTGAGGCAAGAGGTGTGCACGACATGCTACTAATGTTATCAAACAGATACTTTTGCGACTTTACTTGTCCCAAACATTAGTCCATATCTGGTATTTTTGCCTAAAGGCGCGTAGATACGAAGGTTGGGTGTGGGTTTCGTGGCCACAGCACCCCAACAGAACGTTTGTTAGAATTTTTTTTTAGGCTTTTTGAAGGTAAACGTTTGCAGAAATGGAAGGAAACTTATTGATATTTTTGCTAAAACACATGTGTTTAGACTGAGTTTTCGATAACTATAACGTTTTGATAACTAAAACGATAGACATTTGGTTGCCCGATGTAACAACTATCAAAAAATATTATTCGTCTGTCGGAACATTCTTAATTCCTGAACCCACACACATTCCCTCACACACAAATAAACCAACAGAAGACTACCCACTCCCTTGCTTCCAGGTACTTAGTTTCTTCCAATCCAAATGCGGGTTATTGGTGCAGCGGACATTTGCTTTTGATGTAATCCAATTAGCCTTCTCCAAGCCCAGAAGAGGCGAAAGCTGGTTGGTTCGGAGCAGACCTTAAGCCAAGCTCTGTGAATAAATATTGGACAAGCAACAAACTGATACGTATTGAAGCTTTCCAAGATACCTTACCTGTGGTTATTAGTGTAACTGTAGGTCCTCCTCTGATGACCCGGCCTCCTCCCCAATGTACTTGTCGAAACTGTCTTCCTCTTTGACTTTTAGAGCAAAAAACTATCGGTGCAACTATGAGTCCAATGAATACGACAGCTCCAACAACACCTTCTATAAGCACTCTCTCTCCCCTAAATGATAACAAGGCAAATCCACAGAGATGAAATAAATTCACTTCGAAGAGAAAATGAACCAAAGCCACAGAATATGAAATCTATAAATTTTGGAGACATGCACTTAACAATGGAGCCTAAATATGGGTTCCAGGACTCAACCAGTTAACAAACGGAAAATTAAAAATACACCCTTATTGTTTTGAAAAAAAATAATCGCTCGAGAACCAAATGTATTTTTTTATTTGGCCTTATTCATAAACGGAGTTTTAATCCGTTTGAAACCAGGCCATTAGATTAGTCCAGGTTCACCGTGTTTGGCCTTTCGCAGCGCAAGCGGTATAAAAAATTGTGCTTTTACTTATTATTTTTTTCTTCAAATATTTCACAAATTTCAATAACCATGTCATGTGACTTCTCATTGGAACAAGTTCGACAACCTCGGTCCGGTCAGTTACTCTATTTGTGAATTACGCGGACTGATTCGTTTGGTAACACTGTGAGAAACCGATATTACGAAAGCTGTGGTTGAGATTTCTTATCAGATCCAATTCGCCGTTCACCGGAGAGTTTTTATTCCTCTAAAATTTTCTCATATTTCGATATATTTTATAAATCTATTGTTAATTACTGGAAATTTATACATATTTGTCCCAAAATAGTTCCTAACGACTGGAAAATACCATTGAAATAGGAGAAATATGTAACCATTTATCACTCTTGACAATTTTTTTCAGTGATCGGACGATATTTGAGGGCCACGTTTGGTTAATAATAGACTTACTCTCTTTGTGGGCACGAGGAATCATTCACTCAGATATTAAAATTTACAGTCGTGTCTCTGAAAATCCGGCAAAAAATATTATCATTTTCTATAATTATAGCTGTGGTAAAAACTCTTATCTAAAATTCTCCTCTCGTCGATCGCAATATCCAGAGCCGCCCCCCTCCCCCCCCCCCCCCCCCCGCAGTGAGTAAAGGGTTAATTAACATTGTCTCCAAAATGTGGCCATGTCCTCATATTATGAGAGTCATAAGTGGGAATACTCAACAAAAATCAAGAAGATTCTTGATATAATTTCGTCCCTTGAGTGCAACAAAATGCCATCTGCAATAATCTAGCATTGCAATTGACGTCTAGTCGCACTCAATGTACGATTCATTGTTGTCGGGTTCAAATGGGACCTCTGACGTATTTTTCTGAGAATTAAATGTTCAATAACGAAAGATAAAAAATATCTCATCGGGATCTGGTGAGTTCATATATTAGCGACGTTACCCCAATTTGCTGACTAGGGGCCACAAAATGAATAGGAGCAAAGCGACTTCAAACCTAACCTGCGTGATTCACGCCCTCCGTTACAATTCAAGGACTTCTCTACGACCTTTGAAATGCCATCAAAATAAATTTTGAAATAAATTTAAAGTCATCACTTTTAAAATAAAAGATTCAACAAATATTAATCACATTTGAAATACTAATTGTTTTAAAATAACGTATTTATTATATGCAATTTGGGCTGAGATGGTTAGTCCAAACCCCATATAATATACAAATATTCTCAAGTCATCCGCTAGTAGTATAGCTCGTATGTTTGAGGTAACATTAATTTTGGGGGATCTCATCGGGGGGGATCTCATGTGACGTCATAGTCACGTGATCTAGTGCCGCCAGGTTGTGTTGTCATGGTACCCGCGTGAGCGGCAATGTTGTGACGTCATCTCCATAGTGATACGTGGTGGTAGTACGCATGCGCAGCGCGTGTTGTTAGGTTGATACGTGTTTCCGTCGTCCATTTTGTATACTGAAGGCCGCCATCTTGGTTTCTATGGTAGCACGTGATTGCCATGTTACCCAATTTTTCTGCAATAAGACGGGGCATGTTCGGAGGGTGTGTTCGATTGTAGAAGAGTAAATCTAATTACCACAAACAACTCGACAATCCTTCCAAATCACCAAAATCCACTCCAACTTTTACTATTTCGAATTCTTTCAGAATTCTCTGCTTCTATCTATATATGCAATAGTTTACGTCTACCTGTCCATGTTCCTTTATTCTAGAGTATACTCCAGTATCGTAGAAGAGCCCATTATTTGGAACAGTTTATCTTATTATTACTATATTTAGCAATTTCTGGTCTATTCTTGTTAGTTCTGACCCTATTCCAAGTACTCTTGTTGTTTCATATATCTAAATTATAACTAACCAATCAGATTGCTTGATTTCCCATAATCTGTATACAGACTTATCTCCCTTCTGTATAATAAAAGCCTATATCCAATGGTCATATCCCAGGCACCCCAATTTTAGCACCCCTTTTTTGAAAACACCTGTGGCTATGGAATCCCTTTTTTGTCATATGTGCTTATGCGAAAAAGCACAATGTGACACAATGTGCCCTAGCATAAAGGCACATGCTTTATGTGCCGATATGTGCCTATGTGAAAAGGCACAATGTGACACAATGTGCCCTATCAAATAGGCACATACGGGTATTTGAGGATACCTTTGGCCTGGTATTGTATTATTTGAGGATACCTATCGAGGATACCTACTGGGGAATCCCTTTTTGTCATATGTGCTTATGTGAAAAGGCACAATGTGACACAATATGCCCTATCACATAGGCACATGCTTTATGTGCCGATATGTGCTTATGTGAAAAGGCACAATGTGACACAATATGCCCTATCATATAGGCACATACGGGTATTTGAGGATACCTATGGCCTGGTATTGTATTATTTGAGGATACCTATCGAGGATACCTACTGGAGAATCTCTTTTTGTCATATGTGCTTTTTTGAAAAGGCACAATGTGACACAATATGCCCTATCACATAGGCACATACGGGTATTTGAGGATACCTATGGCCTGGTATTGTATTATTTGAGGATACCTATTGAGGCTACCTATCGAGGATACCTTTTGGAGAATCCCTTTTTTTTGTCGCATTCGGCTATGTAAAAGCCCTCAATGGATCTAATGTAGTCTTACCAACCGCTTCCATCTTGTCGCCAAAGCTCCAAGGCCATTACAAGTCTATGGCCTATCTGCCCTATCATTAGCTTCTACAACAGTCTTGTTCCATTGCGGCCTTGTAGCAGTACTATTGGCTTCTGTTATTCTGTCCCATATCTCATCCATTACTTCCTAGCTATACCTATCTCAGTCTCGACTATAACATTGATCAAGGTTGAATCAGATTTCCCCTGTATACATATAAGGCATTCCGTTATTGAGATTCCTAGCCGAGTCCGTAAAATTTGGATTCCGTGTTTTAACATCAACACTCGAGGGTATGGAAAGGGATTGATAACAACCAATTCAACAATGACTACAAGACTCTGAACAGATACAACCAGTCACTACAAAACAACGAAGTAAACATAACAAATTGATCACATTGTGCCTTTTCACATAAGCACATATCGGCACATAAAGCATGTGCCTTTGTGCTAGGGCACATTGTGTCACATTGTGCTTTTTCACATAAGCACATATGACAAAAAAGGGATTCCATAGCCACAGGTGTTTTCAAAAAAGGGGTGCTAAAATTGGGGTGTCTGGGATATGGCCATTAGATATAGGCTTTTATTATACAGATGGGAGATAACTCTGTATACAGATTATGGGAAATCAAGCAATCTGATTGGTTAGTTATAATTTAGATATATGAAACAACAAGAGTACTTGGAATAGGGTCAGAACTAACAAGAATAGACCAGATATTGCTAAATATAGTAATAACAAAATAAACTGTTCCAAATAATAGGCTCTTCTACGCTACTGGAGTATACTCTAGAATAAAGGAACATGGTCCGGTAGACGTAAACTATTGCATATATAGATAGAAGCTGAGAATTCTGAAAGAATTCGAAATAGTAAAAGTTGGGGTGCATTTTGGTGATTTGGAAAGATTGTCGGGTTGTTTGTGGTAATTAGATTTACCCTTCTACAATCGAAAACACCCTCCGAACATACCCCGTCTTATTGCAGAAAAACTGGGTAACATAGCAATCACGTGCTACCATAGAAACCAAGATGGCGGCCTCCAGTATACAAAATGGACAACGGAAACACGTATCACCCTAACAACACGCGCTGCGCATGCGTACTACCACCACGTATCACTATGGAGATGACGTCACAACATGGCCGCTCACGCGGGTTACCATGACAAGACAACATGGCGGCACTAGGTCACGTGACTATGACGTCACATGAGATATCCCCATGAGATCCCCCAAATGTTACCTCAAACATACGAGCTATACTACTTCCGCTGATTGATTTTCTCATTGAAAATCAATGAGATAATTGATTGTCCCAGACATTATTAAACGCTATGACTGAACGCATGCCAGTGGGGTTAACTTGTTGAAGGTTAATTACACTTTAAACACAGGAACATATACATAAGAGAAATGTTGGTTAATTCAGGAACCAAAACTGTTTCTTCAGTTTGTCCTGGTGGGGAAATCAACTTCGGTAACATCAACTTACATGGAGCTAAAGTTGCACGACAACAGCATTTTCATATAAACAAGACAGACGACTCAGTAAGAAATTGTCTGGTTCTTGATCACGTGAAGATTCATTTGTTTAAGTTCTTCGATGGGTTTTGGTTCTGCTTAGAACTAACTTTGACGTGGATTTCCTTGAGTGTATCGTGTCGGACAACTGTGTGGGTAGAAGAAGTCGAAGTCGCAGAGAGAACCATCGAGCAGCGGGGAGTACCAACCCGGAATAAGTGGGGCTAGAAATTTAGCATTGGTTGAAAGCAAGTGTGCACTAAGTGTACCAAAGGTGTGCTGCGCCATCACACTCACTCTTAGGCAATTGTCTTGTACAAGGACACAACGTCGATGGCGCGGGTCAGGAGTTAACCGTCGATGCTTCGATCTGGAATCCACTAATGCGCTAACCAAAGAGACACCTCGATCCCACTAAGTGAAAAATAACATATTCTTGTGGGTACACCCAAACAGTTATTGTTTGTAAATTTAAAAGGAGCAAGTGCATTCTAGTCTTTCCCCTGTGGAAGTTCATGCAGATATGGGTCACTGAGCCACTTTTGTGGTCAACAATGCTCGGAATAATTGAAAATAGTAAATGAGCATAATTACATATTATTCTACTTGTAATCTTTAATACGAAAGAACTTACTTTTGAGTCAGCGATGATTGGAGTTGTGGTCGGCGGCGCAGTTACTGCCTTGTGTTAGCGTGTTAGAGTACACGGTGGAGGACTGTTGAGCAATCTGGGCGATTTTAGGAAACTGGTTTATTAGGAGAGGGTCTCAGAACCATGTCTTAGACTTACCCCCCCCCCCCCACCCCCGCCACTTGTCGATGCGTCTAAGTGTGTGTGTGTGTTTTTTTTTCATGTGGCACAAGTAACTTAACAAATCTAAGGGCTCGGGTATAGACAGGGACGTAGGGACGGAGAGGGGCAAATGGGCATGTGCCTCCCCAACTAGAGAGAGGGAGTGAGAGAGAGAGAGAGGGGGGGGGAGAGAGGAGAGAGGGGGGGGGATCACCGATACATTTTCAAACCACCAAACCATAACACGACCAGTGCTGCCAGAGACAATCAGGGGTTCTCTTGTGACTTACAGTCGCCTGGAACCTGCCTCTGTTACTCTTTTGTATACCTTTATTGCGATCTTATTGAGAATTAGAAGTGGGTGGGGGGGGGGGGGAGATGCTCAAGCCCTTTACCCTAAGATGCGACCGAAGATTCCCTCGTATGACTTGTCTCTTCTACGACCTTTAAAGCCGAGAAAGTGCTTATTTTTGGCTCCATGTTTAACAAATTTTCAAACCGACCCGGTGGGAGAATTTGTAAAATATGCAGCTAAAAAATGGGCATTTTCTCAAATTTAGAGGTGCTTTAGTCCCAGCTGCTGGTTTGTGTATAATAATCTTACAACCCCACAAAGGCACATGGGTCGCCGCTGATATATATCAGAATATAGTTGACTTTCTATAACCGCACCCTCCCCCCCCCCCCCCCGGCAAGAGGAAAACAAAAAACTAACTACAAGGGATACTCACAATTGGCAGCAATACTGAGACGTGTAACTCCCACAACATCCTTCAGAACAGTAGTTCAGACGACTGGTGGAATAGCTGGAACAGTACTCCCCACCAAATACTGAAAAACATATAAGAAAACAAACTGTCAATATCCAAAATATTCCAGTCCTTTTGTAATATTGAAATGTTATATAATTATATCAGGCGCGCAGCCAGGAATCTATATTGAGGACACGTGGATCTTTGGGGGGGGGGGGGAGTAGGAAGAGAGGAATGAAACGCGCCTTTTTGGCCGGACCTCGCCCCGGTCCTTGTAAGTGACGCCATAGTCACGTGGTCCAGTTACGTCATGTTTGGTTGCCATGGCAGCGCGCGAGAGCGGCCATATTGTGACGCCATCCCCACAATGATACTTTGTCCTAGTTCGCATACGCGGTGCGCGTTGTTAGGTCGACGAGTGTTTACGTCGTCCATTCTGTGTACTGGAGGTCTCCATCTTGGTTTCTATGGTAGCATATGGTTGCTTTATGACCCAAAGGCTTACAACAGAACGGGGCATGAAATGAGGGAGCGCTCGACTGACTAGGAGTAAATCTGATTACCCAAATAGACTCGACAAGTGACTGAGAGTGTGTGTGGTTTGTATGTTGGTGGGGTTCCTGATGCATCCTTATGGAATTCTGTTGCACCAAGGAATGTAAATGAAGTTGCACACATAAAAAGATCACTTCTTTGATGGGGATTCAATACCACAGTGATGAAAATTGACTGGTGTAGTTTTAAGCTCCCGCGAAATCAGAGACGAGAGTAAATTTCACCCGTAAAATGCTAGTGTATGAATTTTCGAGGGAATACTGTCACCAAATACCAGACACCTTATCCCTTTGAACCCGAGCGACCGCTTTTCCAGCCAGAAACATGATACATCATAACGTTATTAAATAGGATGGCTGTTCAGTAAATGACTGGGATAGACCAATCAGTATTTTCAACGTGCAACCCCGAAGCAACACGTTGAGAATATTGACTGGTCTACCCCAAATAATGAATATGGACTCTTCTAATTGCTGCCTTTGAACTGGCATGACAGATACCATTATTGTTCAAAGGGTTAAATGTATAAGGAATTGCTGAATTATGAGAGTAACTTGCTACTGACCACAGAGTGCTGCTTTCTCAAAACAACACACAAATATATGCCCTCACAGTATATTAGTGCTCCACACAATATTTTTCAATGAGTGCATCTTTTAGCTCCCGTAAAATAGAAATCACGGGTACTGACGTGAGCAATTGCACTCGCACCCGTCTCATTTCCTGGACTGATACCATAAACTTTCCAAATTAGTCATAGAAAGCATCTGCTGCGCAACGCCACCAGTGGGGAAGAAGTCGAGTAGGGTGTGCTCCCACCTTTTGAAAAATATGAATACCCAAAAGATGTAATGTCTGAGACTCGTGTCCAATTTTCAAAATAATAAAAAAAACCCCTTCTTTCTAAGTTTCTTCCCTGTAAATGTTGTCGTTAAGGTTGCTAGATACGTTTCAGCGACAGCCTGATATTTAGTGATCGTTTCGGTGGAAACAGGTGTGTGTGTGTGATCATCAAAGAAAGAAAGACCTTGATAACAGAAAATCTCTAGAAACACGGTAAGTTGTGTGGTTATCAAAGAAAGAAAGAAAGAAAGAAAGAAAGAAAGAATTACTTACTGGAAGGAGGTCGTCAAGATTGTTCCTTTGAGGGGTCATAAGCTATATTTATCGAGATAGAAAATGAAAACCTTTAGTTATCCACGAAAAGTTTTTTTTCATGTGTCGTTTCCAGGCGTGCAAGTATAGGGTTAATCATATTTGTCAACAGTAGTCAGTTGTTTACTAGATTGATTCATTTTCATAAACACACCCAAACTGTTAGACGGACGCACGGACGAACGGACGGACACTAATCTTCGGGCACTGAAGCAAGTTCAGAAGCTCGACGCAGAAATTCCGCTGTAGACAAAGAACGAGGTTCTTCAGAATATTCACTCCAAAGTTTGTGAAAACAATTCTCCTTTGCACGCTGAGCCTTGCAGGTGGTGATACGTGAGAATACGAGCTCACCTGTACATGTACGTGTACTTGTACATGTACACCTCCATAGGATTTAGTGTTAAAATCGTGTACGTGTACAAGATTTTAACGGGTTTTTTTAGGGTAAGCTCGAATTTTTTAACACTGAACCCTATGGGAGTAATCCGTAGTTTTACGTACACGTACATGTACCGTTTTGATTGAAATCGGTAGATGAGTTTTCCCCATAGGATTCAGTGTTAAATTGCGAGCAAAAAAACGTTTTGAGAATTCGAGCTCATCGTCTTACCGATTTTAATAATCCGCGTCCGATTTTAACACTGAAACCCTATGGGGCGTACACGGAGATCCACTTGCGGATTGTTAGAATCGGCAAGTGGATGTGTGAAGAGGTTGAGTTCGAACTCTCAAACCCACTGTCGCGTTTCTCGAAGTGAGACTAGCGCACGTTATTGCGAGGTGATCACGATGAGCACTTGATGGAAATGTGTGAAGAGGTTGAGTTCGAACTCTCAAACCCACTGTCGCGTTTCTCGAAGTGAGACTAGCGCACGTTATTGCGAGGTGATCTTGATGAGCACTTGATGGAAATGTTTTGAACGAAGAGTGTTGTTTGAATCGGCAAACCACTTTTTGATGTCCAAAAGCTTGAAGAGCTTGAAAATAAGTAATCAGCCAATCATTTCACGTTCCTAACGCTAATTAACCAATCAGATTGCTTGATTCTCATAAACTTAATCATACAAAGTTATCTCCCCTCGTCGTGAGGATGGGGGTCACGCCCGTCATAAAAAGGTGAATCGCGTTTAATAACGTGGATATAATGGCTAGAGCAATGTATACCAAAAACCAAAAGCTCGAAGAGCTTGAAATAAGTAATCACCCAATCACTTCACGTTCCTAACGCTAATTAACCAATCAGATTGCTTGATTCTCATAAACTTAATCATACAAAGTTATCTCCCATCGTCGTGGGGGTGGGGGTCACGCCCATCATAAAAATCGAAGTTTCGAGAAGGTGGTCACGTGACCTATCAAATTGAAGGTCTCGACGAGTGGATTAAGAAGATCGTAATTTTAACCCTCGTGGTGGGGTGGGGCCACGACCAGTGCCGGAAAACGACTTTCTTTTTACATATCCAGGCATGTGAGGTATTAATATGAAGGGCTCGATGAATACATTACGAAAATGACGTTTTTCATTTTATGTGGGGGTGGGGGTCACGCCCATCATAAAAATCGAAGTTTCGAGAAGGTGGTCACGTGACCTATCAAATTGAAGGTCTCGACGAGTGGATTAAGAAGATCGTAATTTTAACCCTCGTCGTGGGGTGGGGTCACGATCAGAGCCGAAAAACGTCTTCCTTTTTACAAATCCAGGCATGTGAGGTATTAATATGAAGGGCTCGATGAATACATTACAAAAATGACGTTTTTTCATTTTATGTGGGGATGGGGGTCACGCCCATCATAAAATCGAAGTTTCGAGAAGGTGGTCACGTGACCTATCAAATTGAAGGTCTCGGCGAGTGGATTAAGAAGATCGTAATTTTAACCCTCGTCGTGGGGTGGGGTCACGACCAGAGCCGAAAAACGACTTCCTTTTTACAAAGCCAGGCATGTGAGGTATTGATATGAAGGGCTCGATGAATACATTACGAAAATGACGTTTTTTTCATTTTATGTGGGGGGTGGGGTCACGACCAGAGACGAAAAACGTCTTCCTTTTTACAAATCCAAGCATGTGAGGTACTGATATGAAGGGCTTGATGAATACATTACAAAAATGACATTTTCCACCATCGCCGTGGGGATGGGGTTAACACCGATCAGAAAATAAAAAAAAAAAAGTTTCGAGAAGATAGTCGTGTGACCTATCAAATTAAAGCTATCGACAAGGATATTATGAAAATCATAATCTTTCCCTTCTTATAACGGTGGAGTTGGGACCATCTTGAAATCGAAAGTATTAAGAAAAGGCAGTTATGGAACATATTAAATTGAAAAAAACAAGTTGAATCTGATGCATCATTCATTTTTTGATATCTGTGTTTAAAAACGTGAAGAATGTTTTCAAAAAAAAAAATATATATGATTGTTATGCGAATTAGAGATGCACTCGCTTATTAACAAGTCACGCCTTAAGATGTTTCCTTCAATAATAACTCTGTTTACTGAACCATAGATTTGTCAATACAAAAATTATAAGTTGATCTTCTAACGTTTCTACATATTGAGGATAGCCTATTTCACCATTTCCGAAAAAAGTGTCAATCCAAACTATTTTTTTTTTTAGGAAACAATGCCCACGTCGAGAAGACATTACAAACTGAATCAGTATAATCTTGACTGAATTCAAATAATACACCATTTGTCACGTGTTATAGAAAAGATTTGTAAACAGTCTAAACGCACGTATGGAAAGTTTGTTTTGTTTTGTTTTTTACAACAGGAGTTAAAATATTTTAAGATAGGTGGCGTTATATAAATACAGCAACAACAAAAAAACAGTGTTTACAATGTGTCAGCGTATGACTGAATGAAAATGAGAAAAAGCTCTTTTTTCTAACCACTTGATAGCGAAGCATTACATCAGTAGTCGCGATATTTGATGTCATCCAACAGCAGCCAAGACATTAAGCTTTTTACGTCGACATACCACTTGTCCAAAACGATTCTCTTTTAACCCTAAACGGGTGAAATACATCTCGGTAACGACTCCCTTTTTTTCTTGATCAGACACAGTTGTTGGCGGAAAGTTGACTGGAGGGTCGTTCAAAACAATTGATCAAATATATCGAACGAAAACGAGTCATTTTTTAACTACGATTGTCGCCGTATTCTAAACGTCATCGATTTACCGAAATGAGCACAATATCTCATGTTTTTTTTTAGTTTTTTTTAAAGATTTTTTGATGACATAAAAAGGTTGCATGCGTAGCAAAAATAACCAGTTTATCTTTCTTGTTTCTCACGTTTTCGAGTTGTAAGAATCGTTTGTTTCTGGCCAGTCTGTCTTGAAAATCGAAAAAACATAGGTTACGAACCCTCTTTGGAAGGAGCACGACGAGCTCGTTCCAAAGAGATGTCATAACCTATGTTTTTGAGACAAAAAATGAAAAAAATAATGAAAATTAATCGGCCATTTTTGTGAATAGCGCTGGTCGGTTTTGGCCGTTACGTTTGGTAAAGGATTAAGAACGTACGTGATTATAAGCAAGAAAGAATTGACATCTTAAGACTCCAGACCCTCTACACCCGCCCCATAGTTACTTCCCAAGAAACAGTTTGTTTTACTTAATTTGGGCTCCAACGATAAAGAGGTATGGTTGTATTTTATAGTGCCTCATCCAGGGTAGTTGGGAACATTTCGAATGTGTGTGTGTGTGGGTGGGGGCGGGGGGGGGGGGGGGCGTACGGCCAAATAAGGAACCTACATACTGGCATTTTACCACGTGGTGGCTCGTGAGCCTTATTGGTATGGTTGGAATACAATGCACGAAGCTAAGTTTGGGTCCGTCCGTCCGTCCGTCCGTCGGCCCGTCTCGCCGTCCGTCCGTTCCTTCGTTTGTTCGACCGTTTACAAAATTGTGGCGACAATTGCTGGAGCAGCGATTCCAAATTTTCACCGAATGTTCTAAAAGCTCTGCTGGACTCGATCGTGTCATTTGAAAGTCCAGAAACCGAGCACGCGCCTTCGTGGGAACCCCACGCGCATACGCTCATTTCATATTCGACATGGCAAAATTGGTGGTAATTGGTGTCGCCTGTCATGGAACATGATGCCGCAACTATTCATGAACATGAACGATGAGTGGAAAATTTATTGAAATCCACCCAGAGTTGACTGAGATATAACGTTTTGATGAGAGGAGGTAATTTTTTTAATTTTGGTCATTTTCTAGTGTCTGAGCTAGTGCCATTTAAGACTTAAAATTCACTGTTGCAGGTGGACAAATGAGACAAAGCGAAACTTGCTTTTTCTAAACTGTTGCCAATGGCTTCCGCCGCTGTCTTTAGGACTTAGATAATTGCCAGGAATTAAAAGTTAACAGAAATCACGCATGGGTTAATGGTGAAAAAGGTGTAATTCGGCTAATTTTACATAAAAATTGAACACGCGCCAGTGTCGGACATACGCCGACTGTATTCACGTGGAAACACCGTTGATCGCGTGGAAACCGAAGGGACGATTCGTCCCTTCTTAATTCTCAATTCAGTGAGCTTTCCATTGATTATTTATGTGTCATCGGCCGAGTTTGGCATTATTTCTGCCCATTTGATAAACTGTTCAACTTGAATTATTCGCACCTTTATTTAAGACTGAAAATTTGGAGTAAAATTGTTTATTTTAGACTGTCCTAAACCGACAACTCTGCCCAGATCGTCAGCCACTGATTAATGAATATTTTTTATCCCATACATGAACAAGAAAACGTTTTGTGATCATGCAACCTCTTTGTATTAGAACAAAAAACAAGAAACATACTGTGAACAAAGTTGAATCTCTCTCACAAAAAGGCGGTGAATACCACATCTCAACAAAGCATTGTGACAGGTGATTCACAAGGAATTAATTTAAAAAAAAGTTCAAGTATAATGGACAGGGTTTCAGACTATGGGGATGAGTATCTTCCTTCGAAAACACTTGAAAAGGCACGCCTCCCACCTCCACCCAACCCCCACAGAACCGCCCCCCCCCCCCACACCAAAAAGATTAGCCTTTTGGAACGGATCGTCCCGGTACGAAACTCGGCTTGAGACAAAACGCAGATGATTTTGATAGGAGCTGTCCCGGCCCATTTCCAAGTATTGTCAGAGGGGGTTCTCGAAAATTCTTTTCAAAGAATTTCAAGCTTATTGGACAAGGGCGTGGTGGCGACACTTTGAAGGTTAATATCATTCGAAAAAAACCTGAGAAAGACTACTCCACCCTCTCCACACAAGAAAAACAAAGCAGAATACTTAAATATAGGCCACAGACATTTCGCGACTTGGGGGAAAATATTCACGCAGACATCGTTTTCTCATATAATCGAGGGTGGATGTATCAAAACAAACAAAATGGTTTTAAAAAAAGTACTCAGAGATAAAATTAAAAATATCGGTACCATATACTTCGCATATATATTTGGTATACCCCATATAACCAGATAGTGTTCATTTTGCGACTGTAAACCTTGGACTTTGCCTGCGGCCACTTGCGATCTCACTTACTACCAGCGGTATTATTTTAGTACGACCTGTCCCATTGTTTTCTACATGCAGTGTTGCAGTACGACCGGATATTCAATGTCACCTGCAAAAAAGTGGGTCTGGCTTTCTAGTCGGATTGTTTTCGTTTCACTGTTGCTAAAACACTTTAGCAGAGGGCATAAAAGTATATATATGTATTACAGATTGCGTTGCTTGTATAGTTTAAAAACAAGGCTCGAAAATGGAAATAAAGCAAACCCGAATAAAGGAGAATTACAAATATTCGTTTCAGATTTTGCAGATGTCCATTTTTCACCAACTCAATTCAATCGTCCTCATTGATAGATAGATAGATAGATAGATAGTTTAATGACAATAACGTTCACATGAGACAGATGCCAGCAAATAATAACAATAATAAACAATATAAAGATAACCATACATTTCAGTATATATTACTCTATACATGTATATAATCAACACTTATTAGATGAATCATTTCTTTTTCGAAGAAATGATAGTAGTGTGTAATGGTGTGTAATGGAGAGTACGAGCGCACCAAATCCTGTGCAGGAATTTTGTTTCCCCAAAAACTTAGTTTTTCGGATAAATTGCGTTCGTCACGATCGAAATCTATGGACTTGCACGATGCGACACGTGTGCGTTCACATCGCGACTTTCTCCTGGTTTTTACAGTGGTGGCGGTAGACGAGGTGTCGTGGGTTCGACGTTCAATTTCTCTAACGGTTAACGTGGATCCGATTAAAATTTCGACGGAATTTATTAAAAACTCGAAAAAATCACCGATTTAAAAATTCACTTTCAGGAACGCTCGACAAATCTGACAACGACGTTTCTCGGGAAAACACTCAGTATTTCGCAGAGGTAACACGGAGTCGCATTTTAGATGAATTTTTTCGACTTGGATATTACGCATTTTGCATAATTGCGACAAAGACAAGATTAGCACTGAGATTCCCATTGACAATAATTCCCAAAAGACAGTGTCGTCGCGGATGAAAGACGAGTGATACAACGTGGATTTCCGCGGGAAAAACAGAGTCCGAATCGGGCGGTGAATTTTATTTGGTGCGCCGGAACTCTCCCGCAATGATTTAGAGAGATTTTTGCCAAGGAGAGAGAGACCGCTCGTTCGAGTCTAAAAAGATATGAGGTGCGCCCGAACCCTCCCGCGATGATGTAGGAAGAAGGTTTTTTTTTAGCATGGTTAGAACAATGTGCTCCAAAATTCGAAGAGCTTGAAATAAGTATGAATGATCGACATCACCCAATCACTTCACTTTCCTGACGCTAACTAACCAATCAGATTGCTTGATTCCCATCACCTGTACTTAACCATACATAGTTATCTCCCCTTATTACAAAAGAAGTCCTACCCGATTCTCATCACCGGATTATTCAAGGAGATTATGAAAATTATATTTTTAACCCCCGTCGTGGGGTGGGGTCGCGACCAGAGCCGAAAAAACGTCTTCCTTTTTTATAAAGCCAGGCATGTGACGCATCATTTTGAAGGGCTCGACGAGTAGATTACGAAAATGACATTTTTTTTTCATTTTACGTGGGGGTGGGGGGTCACGCTCATCTGAAAATCGAAAGTTTCGAGAAGGTAGTCGTGTGACCTATCAAATTAAAGGTATCGACGAGTAGATTACGAAAATTGTATTTTTAATCCTCGTTGTTGGGTGGGATCACGACCAGAGCCGAAAAAACTCTCCCGTGTTTATAAAGCTAGGCATGTGGCGCATCATTTTGAAGGGCTCGTCGAGGAGATTCCGAAAATGACATTTTTTTTTCATTTTACTTGGAGGAGGGGGTCACGCCCATCTGAAAATCGAAAGTTTCGAGAAGGTAGTCATGTGACCTAGCAAATTTAAGGTATCGATGAGTAGATTACGAAAATTATATTTTTAACCCTCGTCGTGGGGTGGGGTCACGACCAGAGCCGAAAAACGTCTTCCTTTTTATTGGGGTCATGACCAGAGCTGAAAAACGTCTTCCTTTTTTATAAAGCGAGACATGTGATGTATTATTTTGAAGGATTATTCGAAAAGATTACTAGACAAAATGTCCGATCACCAAAATGTCCGATTGTCAAAATGTCCAATGGCTGGACAGAATGTCCGATCTTTTTAGACAAAATGTCCGATAGTTTTAGACAAAATGTCAGAAAATAATACAATGAGTATTTCATGCACCTTTTCCCCCACTGGTCAGATGTTGGGTGATGAAATACTCTTTGGATACGCAATGAGTATTTTTCACCGCCTTTCCACACTTAGATAATCCAGAAAATCACTCTTTCCCTCCAAAGAAAATTTGGAGGGAAAGACTGACATAGTGTCGTAAAAACATCTGTGGAAATAGCATGGAGAACTTTCCAACGCTCGGTGCGCACCAACAATCAAGTGGAAGGATGGCATCTTCATTTAAATCAGACTCCCCCACATAACCATCCAAACATGTATAGACTCATACCTGCCTTATTTCAGGAGGCCTCGCTTCTTGATTTACAGGTTCAACTTCTCAGTCAACATAAACTGTATAGGTATCAACAGTAGGTGATACGTGAGAATACGAACTCACCTGTACATGTACGTGTACGTGTACATGTACACCTCCATAGGATTTAGTGTTAAAATCGTGTACGTGTACAAGATTTTAACGGTTTTTTTAGGGTGAGCTCGAATTTTTTAACACTGAACCCTATGGGAGGAATCCGTAGTTTTACGTACACGTACATGTACCGTTTTGATTGAAATCGGTAGATGAGTTTTCCCCATAGGATTCAGTGTTAAATTGCGAGCAATAAAACGTTTTGAGAATTTGAGCTCATCGTCTTACCGATTTTAATAATCCGCGTCCGATTTTAACACTGAAACCCTATGGGGTGTACACGGAGATCCACTTGCGGATTGTTAGAATCGGCAAGTGGATGTGTGAAGAGGTTGAGTTCGAACTCTCAAACCCACTGTCGCGTTTCTCGAAGTGAGACTAGCGCACGTTATTGCGAGGTGATCACGATGAGCACTTGATGGAAATGTGTGAAGAGGTTGAGTTCGAACTCTCAAACCCACTGTCGCGTTTCTCGAAGTGAGACTAGCGCACGTTATTGCGAGGTGATCTTGATGAGCACTTGCTGGAAATGTTTTGAACGAAGAGTGTTGTTTGCATTGGCAAACCACTTTTTGATGTCAAAAAGCTTGAAGAGCTTGAAAATAAGTAATCAGCCAATCATTTCACGTTCCTAACGCTAATTAACCAATCAGATTGCAGTTATCTCCCCTCGTCGTGAGGATATAACGTGGATATAATGGCTAGAGCAATGTATACCAAAAACCAAAAGCTCGAAGAGCTTGAAATAAGTAATCACCCAATCACTTCACGTTGCTAACGCTAATTAACCAATCAGATTGCTTGATTCTCATAAACTTAATCATACAAAGTTATCTCCCCTCGTCGTGGGGGTGGGGGTCACGCCCATCATAAAAATCGAAGTTTCGAGAAGGTGGTCACGTGACCTATCAAATTGAAGGTCTCGACGAGTGGATTAAGAAGATCGTAATTTTAACCATCGTCGTGGGGTGGGGTCACGACCAGAGCCGAAAAACGACTTCCTTTTTACATATCCAGGCATGTGAGGTATTAATATGAAGGGCTCGATGAATACATTACGAAAATGACGTTTTTCATTTTATGTGGGGGTGGGGGTCACGCCCATCATAAAAATCGAAGTTTCGAGAAGGTGGTCACGTGACCTATCAAATTGAAGGTCTCGATGAGTGGATTAAGTTTAACACTCATCGTGGGGTGGGGTCACGATCAGAGCCGAAAAACGTCTTCCTTTTTACAAATCCAGGCATGTGAGGTATTAATATGAAGGGCTCGATGAATACATTATAAAAATGACGTTTTTTTTCATTTTATGTGGGGGTGGGCGTCACGCCCATCATAAAATCGAAGTTTCGAGAAGGTGGTCACGTGACCTATCAAATTGAAGGTCTCGACGAGTGGATTAAGAAGATCGTAATTTTAACCCTCGTCGTGGGGTGGGGTCACGACCAGAGCCGAAAAACGACTTCCTTTTTACAAAGCCAGGCATGTGAGGTATTGATATGAAGGGCTCGATGAATATATTACGAAAATGACGTTTTTTCATTTTATGTGGGGGTGGGGTCACGACCAGAGACGAAAAAGTCTTCCTTTTTACAAATCCAAGCATGTGAGGTACTGATATGAAAGGCTTGATGAATACATTACAAAAATGACATTTTCCACCATCGCCGTGGGGATGGGATTAACACCGATCAGAAAATCAAAAAAAAAAGTTTCGAGAAGATAGTCGTGTGACCTATCAAATTAGGTTAGAAAAAAGAGATTTTTCTCACTTTCATTCAGTCATACGCTGACACATTGTAAACACTGTTTTTTTGTTGTTGCTGTATTTATATAACGCCACCTATCTTAAAATATTTTAACTCCTGTTGTAAAAAACAAAACAAAACAACTTTTCCATACGTGCGTTTAGACTGTTTACAAATCTTTTCTATAACACGTGACAAATGGTATATTATTTGAATTCAGTCAAGATTATACTGATTCAGTTTGTAATGTCTTCTCGACGTGGGCATTGTTTCCTAAAAAAAAATAGTTTGGATTGAATTTTTTTTTCGGAAATGGTGAAATAGGCTATCCTCAATATGTAGAAAAGTTAGAAGATCAACTTATAATTTTTGTATTGACAAATCTATGGTTCAGTAAACAGAGTTATTATTGAAGGAAACATCTTAAGGCGTGACTTGTTAATAAGCGAGTGCATCTCTAATTCGCATAACAATCATATATATTTTTTTTTTTTTGAAAACATTCTTCACGTTTTTAAACATAGATATCAAAAAAAATGAATGATGCATCAGATTCAACTTGTTTTTTTCAATTTAATATGTTCCATAACTACCTTTTCTTAATACTTTCAATTTCAAGATGGTCCCAACTCCACCATTATAAGAAGGGAAAGATTATGATTTTCATAATATCCTTGTCGATAGCTTTAATTTGATAGGTCACACGACTATCTTCTCGAAACTTTTTTTTTTGATTTTCTGATCGGTGTTAACCCCATCCCCACGGCGATGGTGGAAAATGTCATTTTTGTAATGTATTCATCAAGCCCTTGATATCAGTACCTCACATGCTTGGATTTGTAAAAAGGAAGACGTTTTTCGTCTCTGGTCGTGACCCCACCCCCACATAAAATGAAAAAACGTAATTTTCGTAATGTACTCATCGAGCCCTTCATATTAATACCTCACATGCCTGGCTTTGTAAAAAGGAAGACGTTTTTCGGCTCTGATTGTGACCCCACCCCACGACGAGGGTTAAAATTACGATCTTCTTAATCCACTCGTCGAGACCTTCAATTTGATAGGTCACGTGACCACCTTCTCGAAACTTCGATTTTTATGATGGGCGTGACCCCCACCCCCACATAAAAATGAAAAACGTCATTTTCGTAATGTATTCATCGAGCCCTTCATATTAATACCTCACATGCCTGGATATGTAAAAAGGAAGTCGTTTTTCGGCTCTGGTCGTGACCCCACCCCACGACGAGGGTTAAACTTACGATCTTCTTAATCCACTCGTCGAGACCTTCAATTTGATAGGTCACGTGACCACCTTCTCGAAACTTCGATTTTTATGATGGGCGACCCCCACCCCCACGACGAGGGGAGATAACTTTGTATGATTAAGTTTATGAGAATCAAGCAATCAGATTGGTTAATTAGCGTAAGGAACGTGAAGTGATTGGGTGATTACTTATTTCAAGCTCTTCGAGCTTTTGGTTTTTGGTATACATTGCTCTAGCCATTATATCCACGTTATTAAATGCGATTCACCTGTTTATGACGGGCGTGACCCCCATCCTCACGACGAGGGGTGATAACTTTGTATGATTAAGTTTATGAGAATCAAGCAATCTGATTGGTTAATTAGCGTTAGGAACGTGAAATGATTGGCTGATTACTTATTTTCAAGCTCTTCAAGCTTTTGAATATCAAAAAGTGGTTTGCCAATTCAAACAACACTCTTCGTTCAAAACATTTCCACCAAGTGCTCATCAAGATCACCTCGCAATAACGTGCGCTAGTCTCACTTCGAGAAACGCGACAGTGGGTTTGAGAGTTCGAACTCAACCTCTTCACACATTTCCATCAAGTGCTCATCGTGATCACCTCGCAATAACGTGCGCTAGTCTCACTTCGAGAAACGCGACAGTGGGTTTGAGAGTTCGAACTCAACCTCTTCACACATCCACTTGCCGATTCTAACAATCCGCAGGTGGATCTCCGTGTACGCCCCATAGGGTTTCAGTGTTAAAATCGGACGCGGATTATTAAAATCGGTAAGACGATGAGCTCGAATTCTCAAAACGCTTTTTTGCTCGCAATTTAACACTGAATCCTATGGGGAAAACTCATCTACCGATTTCAATCAAAACGGTACATGTACGTGTACGTAAAACTACGGATTCCTCCCATAGGGTTCAGTGTTAAAAAATTCGAGCTCACCCTAAAAAAACCGTTAAAATCTTGTACACGTACACGATTTTAACACTAAATCCTATGGAGGTGTACATGTACACGTACACATACATGTACAGGTGAGCTCGTATTCTCACGTATCACCTACTGTTGATACCTATACAGTTTATGTTGACTGAGAAGTTGAATCTATAAATCAAGAAGCGAGGCCTCCTGAAATAAGGCAGGTATGAGGCTATACATGTTTGGATGGTTATGTGGGGGAGTCTGATTTAAACGAAGATGCCATCCTTTCACTTCATTGTTGGTGCGCACCGAGCGTTGGAAAGTTCTCCATGCTATTTCCACAGATGTTTTTACGACACTATGTCAGTCTTTCCCTCCAAATTTTTTTTTGGAGGGAAAGAGTGATTTTCTGTATTATCTAAGTGTGGAAAGGCGGTGAAAAATACTCATTGCGTATCCAAAGAGTATTTCATCACCCAACATCTGACCAGTGGGGGAAAAGGTGCATGAAATACTCATTGTATTATTTTCTGACATTTTGTCTAAAACTATCGGACATTATGTCTAAAAAGATCGGACATTCTGTCCAGCCATTGGACATTTTGACAATCGGACATTTTGGTGATCGGACATTTTGTCTAGTAATCTTTTCGAATAATCCTTCAAAATAATACATCACATGTCTCGCTTTATAAAAAAGGAAGACGTTTTTCAGCTCTGGTCATGACCCCAATAAAAAGGAAGACGTTTTTCGGCTCTGGTCGTGACCCCACCCCACGACGAGGGTTAAAAATATAATTTTCGTAATCTACTCATCGATACCTTAAATTTGCTAGGTCACATGACTACCTTCTCGAAACTTTCGATTTTCAGATGGGCGTGACCCCCACATCCAAGTAAAATGAAAAAAAATGTCATTTTCGGAATCTCCTCGACGAGCCCTTCAAAATGATGCGCCACATGCCTAGCTTTATAAAAACGGAAGAGGTATTTCGGCTCTGGTCGTGATCCCACCCAACGACGAGGATTAAAAATACAATTTTCGTAATCTACTCGTCGATACCTTTAATTTGATAGGTCACACGACCACCTTCTCGAAACTTTCGATTTTCAGATGAGCGTGACCCCCCACCCCCACGTAAAATGAAAAAAAAATGTCATTTTCGTAATCTACTCGTCGAGCCCTTCAAAATGATGCGTCACATGCCTGGCTTTATAAAAAAGGAAGACGTTTTTTCGGCTCTGGTCGCGACCCCACCCCACGACGGGGGTTAAAAATATAATTTTCATAATCTCCTTGAATAATCCGGTGATGAGAATCGGGTAGGACTTCTTTTGTAATAAGGGGAAATAACTATGTATGGTTAAGTACAGGTGATGGGAATCAAGCAATCTGATTGGTTAGTTAGCGTCAGGAAAGTGAAGTGATTGGGTGATGTCGATCATTCATACTTATTTCAAGCTCTTCGAATTTTGGAGCACATTGTTCTAACCATGCTAAAAAAAACCCTTCTTCCTACATCATCGCGGGAGGGTTCGGGTGCACCTCATGTCTTTTTAGACCCGAACGAGCGGTCTCTCTCTCCTTGCCAAAAATCTCTCTAAATCATTGCGGGAGAGTTCCGGCGCACCAAATAAAATTCACCGCCCGATTCGGACTCTGTTTTTCCCGCGGAAATCCACGTTGGATCACTCGTCTTTCATCCCCGACGACACTGTCTTTTGGGAATTATTGTCAATGGGAATCTCAGTGCTAATCTTGTCTTTGTCGCAATTATGCAAAATGCGTAATATCCAAGTCGAAAAAATTCATCTAAAATGCGACTCCGTGTTACCTCTGCGAAATACTGAGTGTTTTCCCGAGAAACGTCGTTGTCAGATTTGTCGAGCGTTCCTGAAAGTGAATTTTTAAATCGTTGATTTTTTCGAGTTTTTAATAAATTCCGTCGAAATTTTAATCGGATCCACGTTAACCGTTAGAGAAATTGAACGTCGAACCCACGACACCTCGTCTACCGCCACCACTGTAAAAACCAGGAGAAAGTCGCGATGTGAACGCACACGTGTCGCATCGTGCAAGTCCATAGATTTCGATCGTGACGAACGCAATTTATCCGAAAAACTAAGTGTTTGGGGAAACAAAATTCTTTCACAGGATTTGGTGCGCTCGTACTCTCCATTACACACCATTACACACTACTATCATTTCTTCGAAAAAGAAATGATTCATCTAATAAGTGTTGATTATATACATGTATAGAATAATATATACTGAAATGTATGGTTATCTTTATATTGTTTATTATTGTTATTATTTGCTGGCATCTGTCTCATGTGAACGTTATTGTCATTAAACTATCTATCTATCTATCTATCTATCTATCTATCAATGAGGACGATTGAATTGAGTTGGTGAAAAATGGACATCTGCAAAATCTGAAACGAATATTTGTAATTCTCCTTTATTCGGGTTTGCTTTATTTCCATTTTCGAGCCTTGTTTTTAAACTATACAAGCAACGCAATCTGTAATACATATATATACTTTTATGCCCTCTGCTAAAGTGTTTTAGCAACAGTGAAACGAAAACAATCCGACTAGAAAGCCAGACCCACTTTTTGCAGGTGACATTGAATATCCGGTCGTACTGCAACACTGCATGTAGAAAACAATGGGACATGTCGTACTAAAATAATACCGCTGGTAGTAAGTGAGATCGCAAGTGGCCGCAGGCAAAGTCCAAGGTTTAGAGTCGCAAAATGAACACTATCTGGTTACATGGGGTATACCAAATATATATGCGAAGTATATGGTACCGATATGTTTAATTTTATCTCTGAGTACTTTTTTTAAAACCATTTTGTTTGTTTTGATACATCCACCCTCGATTATATGAGAAAACGATGTCTGCGTGAATATTTTCCCCCAAGTCGCGAAATGTCTGTGGCCTATATTTAAGTATTCTGCTTTGTTTTTCTTGTGTGGAGAGGGTGGAGTAGTCTTTCTCAGGTTTTTTTCGAATGCAGATATTAACCTTCAAAGTGTAGCCACCACGCCCTTGTCCAATAAGCTTGAAATTCTTTAAAAAGAATTTTCGAGAACCCCCTCTGACAATACTTGGAAATGGGCCGGGACAGCTCCTATCAAAATCATCTGCATTTTGTCTCAAGCCGAGTTTCGTACCGGGACGATCCGTCCCAAAAGGCTAATCTTTTTGGTGTGGGGGGGGGGCGGTTCTGTGGGGGTTGGGTGGAGGTGGGAGGCGTGCCTTTTCAAGTGTTTTCGAAGGAAGATACTCATCTGAAACCCTGTCCATTATACTTGAACTTTTTTTAAAATTAATTCCTTGTGAATCACCAGTCACAATGCTTTGTTGAGATGTGGTATTCACCGCCTTTTGGTGAGAGAGATTCAACTTTGTTCACAGTATGTTTCTTGTTTTTTGTTCTAATACGAAGAGGTTGCATGATCACAAAACGTTTTCTTGTTCATGTATGGGATAAAAAATATTCATTAATCAGTGGCTGACGATCTGGGCAGAGTTGTCGGTTTAGGACAGTCTAAAATAAACAATTTAACTCCAAATTTTCAGTCTTAAATAAAGGTGCGAATAATTCAAGTTGAACAGTTTATCAAATGGGCAGAAATAATGCCAAACTCGGCCGATGACACATAAATAATCAATGGAAAGCTCACTGAATTGAGAATTAAGAAGGGACGAATCGTCCCTTCGGTTTCCACGCGATCAACGGTGTTTCCACGTGAATACAGTCGGCGTATGTCCGACACTGGCGCGTGTTCAATTTTTATGTAAAATTAGCCGAATTACACCTTTTTCACCATTAACCCATGCGTGATTTCTGTTAACTTTTAATTCCTGGCAATTATCTAAGTCCTAAAGACAGCGGCGGAAGCCATTGGCAACAGTTTAGAAAAAGCAAGTTTCGCTTTGTCTCATTTGTCCACCTGCAACAGTGAATTTTAAGTCTTAAATGGCACTAGCTCAGACACTAGAAAATGACCAAAATTAAAACAATTACCTCCTCTCATCAAAACGTTATATCTCAGCCAACTCTGGGTGGATTTCAATAAATTTTTCTCTCATCGTTCATGTTCATGAATAGTTGCGGCATCATGTTCCATGACAGGCGACACCAATTACCACCAATTTTGCCATGCATGTCGAATATGAAATGAGCGTATGCGCGTGGGGTTCCCACGAAGGCGCGTACTCGGTTCCTGGACTTTCAAATGACACGATCGAGTCCAGCAGAGCTTTTAGAACATTCGCTGAAAATTTGGAATCGCTGCTCCAGCAATTGTCGCCACAATTTTGTAAACGGACGAACAAACGAAGGAACGGACGGACGGCGAGACGGGCCGACGGACGGACGGACGGACGGACCCAAACTTAGCTTCGTGCATTGTATTCCAACCATACCAATAAGGCTCACGAGCCACCACTTGGCTATATGCCAGTATGTAGGTTCCTTATTTGGCCGTACGCCCCCCCCCCCCCCCCCCCCACCACCCACACACTCGAAATGTTCCCAACTACCCTGGATGAGACACTATAAAATACAACCATACCTCTTTATCGTTGGAGCCCAAATTAAGTAAAACAAACTGTTTCTTGGGAAGTAACTATGGGGCGGGTGTAGAGGGTCTGGAGTCTTAAGATGTCAATTCTTTCTTGCTTATAATCACGTACGTTCTTAATCCTTTACCAAACGTAACGGCCAAAACCGACCAGCGCTATTCACAAAAATGGCCGATTAATTTTCATTATTTTTTTCATTTTTTGTCTCAAAAACATAGGTTATGACATCTCTTTGGAACGAGCTCGTCGTGCTCGTTCCAAAGAGGGTTCGTAACCTATGTTTTTGAGGCAAAAATGAAAATAAATTCAAGAATTTTGTTTGCAAATGTCGTCTGCTTTCATGTTAGGTAAAGGGTTAAAAGACTAGATTTGATACTTGGACTTGTGTTACACACCCAATCTGTCATTCATTCAGATGGAGGTCTGTGGTACCCGATTTGGACTGTTGGGGGCCCTGGCATTACCATTTTGGTATCACGGTACAGTAAGTGGTAATTAAATGAGAAGTTTCATTACGACTACTACATGTATATTTTATTTATTCACAAATAAATTTCCAAAAAGTCTTCAGTTTTATAATTATCATCCTTATACTGATTAATTTTCCAACTACATCATCAAGGAATGCCTTCGGGGAAGGCATGCCTTGAAAACAAGACCAAAACAATCGAATCTCAAGGAATGGTTTAACGCGCCGAAGGTGCGCAGGGACGGTATGGGGAACAAACCCCTTTCGACCCTCAGTGACTGTAAATGACTAATTTCCACATGTCTACTCGTGTTGAAGGGGGAGCAGGTTCAGGTACTCGGCAGGTGTCACCGGTTATGGCGTGATGGTCTCTTTGACTGATGTCGGTTGAACCCTCGGGTGAGGACAAAGGTCCTACCTCTCCTCGAGGGCGCAGTCCATCTGGATTTTCAAGCAAGTATAGTCTGCCACTTCGGAGATGATATTGAGTGATGGCCATCACTGGCAAGTATAATCTGCCTCAGGCTGTCTCTGTTTGGTAGGACGTCTTTGAAGGAAACAACAACGACCCCTTTCGGGGACCACCAGAAAGAAGACCCGAACTTCCCTGGTTCGGGGGCAGGCCTGCATTGTAATCCTGTTAGGTTGGGACAAGAGATGCGCAATGCGCTTACAAAAAGGGGCAGAGGCGGGACGCAGGACCAACGCTCGCCTCCCTTAAAGTGGTCGACCACTTTTAGGGATGGAGTGGAGGATGTTCATGAACCATGGGGGTTACCGTTTCTATAACGGTTAGACTGTCCATAGCGGTTATTGGGGTGCTGGTCAAAAAGCATCTTCTGTGTACCTGCTTAAAAGCCGAAGGCAGAATTAGTTTTCATTAGAGAAAATAAAAAAGATAAAAGTAGCACATTATGTTTTAATTTGTGATCTAATCTTTGGATGAGTCGGTGAAGACAGCCTTTCTTGCAGAAGGTAGCTGTTAATCTGCCTGTTAGCTCACCTTCTTAGGCTGAGAATGAGTTTGTAGCGGGAGGGTAACAGGTTATAGACACTAAACCACACCTGAGGGTGTTTCTGTTATGCCCTTCGCTGGTTTCGACCATATTTAGATTAGTTTGAGTTTATATGGAGGCGCCTGGTATCGCGAGCGTTTTATGTGGGCTGAGCTTTCCCGGCTGGAAATGAGATTGCACCGTTAAGCTGTTAATCTGCCTGTTAGCTCACCTTCTTAGGCTGAGAGTGAGTTTGTAGCGGGAGGGTAACAGGTTTAGACACGAAACCACACCCGAGGGTGTTTCTGTTATGCCCTTTCGATTTAGTTTGAGTTTATTTGGAGCGCCTGGTATCGCGAGCGTTTTATGTGGGCTGAGCTTCCCCGGCTGGAAATGAGATTGCAGCTGGAGGGTAACAGGTTTAGCACACTAAACCACACCCGAGGGTGTTTCTTTCCTGTTGTACCCTTCGCTTGTTGCGACCTTATTTAGGTTAGTCTGAGATTATATGGAGGTGTCGGGGATCGCGAGCGTTTAATGTGGACTTTTTTTTTCGAGCGGTCTTAGTTTTGGTTGGAATTTTTGGGCTTTTGTCAGCTATCGCAAATGGCTCCAAGTTCGGAAATTAGTTCACTGTCGACTAGCCGGTCACGATTTTTCGCGGCCAGTGTGGCTAGGCGGTCTTTGTTGGTGGGCATATCGGCCCTGTCGTGGAGTGTTTTGATGGGTGTGTCCCGTGGGGCGCGGAGGGCGACTCTAAGCGCGTGGTTTTGGACCTTCTGGAGTTTACCCATATTGGTTTGGTTGAGGCCAGTTAGGATGATTGCCCCGTATTCGAGTACTGGGCGCACAAAGGCTTTGTATAGTTTGAGTAGGGTGGACTGTTTGGCTCCCCATGAAGTTCCCTTTAGCATTTTCAATAAGTTAATGCGTTTGGTTGCTTTTTTCGCCATGTCGTCGGTGTGTTTGTTAAAGGACAGTTTTTGATCAATGGTGATGCCCAGGAATTTCGCCTCTTTGCATTCTGGGAGGGTGTTATCCATTAGTTTTAGGTCGAAATCACGTTTGTTTGTCTTGCGAGTGAAGGTGATTCGTTGGGTTTTATTGCGTTCAGCTTAATTCTCCATTTGGCACACCATTGTTCTAGGTCATCGAGAGCGCGTTGCAGGGGTTTTTGGAGCAGATTGGCCGTATTGTTAGAATCCCAGAGGCCTTTATCATCCGCGAATTGGGAGTCTTGAACACGATCCTCGGAGAAGTTAAGATCATTTACATAGAAGATGTAAAGGATGGGGCTAAGGACGGATCCTTGTGGGGTGCCTGCTTCAAGGTGGACACTGTCAGACATTTCATTGTTCACTCTGACTTTAGTTTCGCGATCATTTAAGAAAGAGGATAGTAATCTTAGCAATTTCTTGGGGAGTCTCATTTTTGATAATTTGTAGCGCATTCCGTTGTGCCAAACAGAGTCAAATGCTTTTTCGACGTCTAACTGGACTGCCGCGCCTATAATAATAACACTTTGGCCAGCCGCTGATTTGTCGCGGTTCTCGGACGAGAAGGCCATGGTTACCCCTGTACTCCCAACTGCCTCCCTATTCCCACGCTTCTCCTCTCCTCCCAACACTCGGAGACGAACTGCTTGATGATATCCCTTATCCCATTCTTCCCAATCTCTCCGATTACCATATTCACCCTCTCCTTTGAGTCTCCCCCTAACCACATGTCCTTCATTCTCCCATCCCACTTCCCCATTATACCCCCAGTGAATCTCATTCTTTTCGACTGATACTTTGGGCATTCTAGAAGAAAGTGTTCCAGGGTCTATTTGCTGATTATTGGTCGCGGTTTTCATTTGAGTGACTAGTCGGTAGACATGCTCGATGCCTTCTTTACGGTTTCTATAGGCTCTTTGCCACTTATTGAAAAAAATTGTCTTCAAGGTGCTCCCTAAACCGATTGGTAAGGATTCGTTCGAATGTCTTACCAGTGCAGCCTGGGAGGCTGATTGGGCGGTAGCTGGCTGGATCGGAGGGGTCTTTGTCAGGTTTTGGTATCATGACACCGATGGCTTTTTGATGCCCTGATGATGGTGTTGGAATATTAGTAAGCTGGAACTGTCGAAGGCATTCTTGATGATGCAGTTGGAATATTAGTAAGTCGGGACTTGAGCCATCACAATCTGGACAAATAAAGTTTACAACCCCCTCCCACAAAGCCCCCACCCCCACACACACCCATCCCCAATCGATCGTCTTCGCGATTTCCCTGCTGATTAAGAATAGTAAAAAACTACCTTCTAAGAATCCAGATATGATCGTCACCAGTTGCAACTCAAAACTCTCAGACGCCATGTTTAATATTTTCACTTCCGCACTCTCTTCCTCCAAACTTCACCTCACAATGAGGTGTTTCAGTAACAAGATATGTGCGAGGTTCGCAATTTTGGGTATAAAAGTTTCACATTCCATCGAAAAAGCAAAATGACGGGATGTGGATTGTCATTGTTTTGTCGTCCTGACAGAATGAACACTCCTGTGGTCGTCAAATATGGAATTGATTGTGTACCATTATTTATATGCCGAAAAATCGATTATATTTTTTACACTTAATAAACGACAGCTTGGTGTGTGTCTCTGTGTAGGATCCTCCGTGCGCAGCTGCGCTAAGTGCGCCACGGCCTCGTGCAAGTTGTGACCAGGGATAATGGATATATTCTACGTATTTACAGGGGCTCGTTACAAACAAACGATTCAAGAATAAAATAATTTGATTAATATTAGACACACAAAACTGGATACCCCCATTATGAATACTATAAGTATTAATATAGCACTTTAGTATATTCATAGTTGGGGTTTCCAGTTATACTTGTCTAATATATTAATACAAAATTGAATCGTTGTTTGTTAAGAGCAGCCAATGTGACGTATTCATTAGAAGCGAAGAAACTGGGAGATCACTTGCCTGTCATGCTGTATATATCAATTGATAATAGACGTTTGAAGATGGGATATAGGGGACACTACACATAATTTTAAAATATAACTTTTTATTAGCGAAGCACAAAATGATAGCCTCTCCACGATACTGAAATATGCGGGAATCCAATTATGCTTATCCAATTATCATATGCTGTGTTTGGGGAAAAGTTGTTTGTAACTAGCCCCTGTGAGCAGGGAAGGAGCAGGAAAGGCTAGCCTCCAGTAACTTGCCCAAAAATCTTAATTCTTCTGCTCCGCCTGGTAACCACAAAGACATTTATAAGTTTTGTTTGAAAGATACAGATTAACCATCCATCCGACATATGATCACTCAGTGAAACGAGGTCTACCAGCTCGTTCGAATAGCACCCAAACCATCCCAAGCCGAACCGTCCCCATCTATAATAATAATAACACTTCGGCCGGCCGCTGATTTGTCGCGGTTCTCGTATGAGAAGGCCTTGGTTACCCATGTTCTACCAACTGCCCCCCTATTCCCGCGCTTCTTCTCTCCTCCCAACACTCGGAGACGAACTGCTTGATGACATCCCTTGCCCCATTCTTCCCAATCGCTCCGATTAGTATATTAACCCTCTCCCTTGAGTCGCCCCCTAACCACAAGTCCTTCATTCTCCAATCCCACTTCTCCATTATACTCCCCGTGAATCTTGTTCTTTTAGACTGGTATTTTGGGCATTCTATAAGAAAGTGTTCCAGGGTCTCCACCACGCCTACGTTACACATCTGGCACTCCTTTTCACTGTTTTTCCCAATTTTCCCCTCAGCTCCAGGGACCGCGACCTCAGCTTGAACAACAGTGACCCCCAAAGGTGCCATCAAGGTACTCTTCAAAACCAGGCTTCTCTTTATCACGCAGGCCATCCAAAGATCTCTTTGATTTGACCCCCTCTCGCCAATTACGGTTACAATCCTCCTTGATCCTTTCTCTGACGATCTTTTTGCCCTGGTTTGCCCCAACGTCAAGGTCCGAGATCTCCAATGGGTAGTTTTCTACTAGCTCCCTCACTTGGACCATCCACCCCGTCTTGATATTTGAGTTGAAAGTTCTCAGGAACATTACTTTACACCATCGGCTATCGGGGAGATTTACCAAATAATTAAGATAACCGAGTTCCAATAGGTCTATCCTGTCCTTGATCCTCATCCACCCAAGCTCACCCCTGATTGCTTCGAGCGCTGCGGCATTACTCGAGCCTGTTATCCATCGGCCTGCATCGTTCTGCAGGATTTCCAAGCTCTACACAGCTGTCTGATTTAGGGGTACATCTTCCGTACCGTATGTTATACTTGGCAGACCCACCATTTCCCAAATGGTTTTCCCCACGAAAACCTTATTGAAACTGTTTCTCCCTATAAGTTTCATTTGGTTAAGGATTCGCTTCCCCTTCAGAATCAATTTATTTGTGTGGTTTCGGTAGATGCCTCTTCCTGTGATGTTTATATTTACCCCCAGGTACTCATATTCACTAGTCTCTCCTACACTAAGAAGTCTACTGCTACCTTCCGGAATGCAGAACTCACCTACTCTCCACCTTCGGGTGGGGTCCACTTTGCGGCCCACGGGTATAACTTTGCTCTTGCTTTCATTGAGTTCGAGTCTCCATTTGCTCCCATATTTCCCAACAATTCCCAGCATCTTTGCTAGCCCTTCTTCGCTTTCTGACACTAGCACCATATCGTCTGCAAAAAATAGCCCTGGGATCTTCAAGTCACCAACTGCAACCCCCTCGTCGCTATGCAGGAGTTCATCTCCTAAACCTTTGATGTACAATGCAAAAAGAATTGGCGAAAGGATACACCCCTGTTTTAGGCCTATCTCCATAGGCACACGTTTTGTTGTAATGTTTCCCAGGCTAAGTTCACTCTGTACGTCTTTATATAATGCTTTCATAATCCCAACAAACTCGCCCCCCAAGCCCAGAGCCTCCAGCTTGCGCCACATACCCTCCCTCCATACTCTATCGTATGCCTTTTTAACATCCAAAAAGGCCATGAACATCTTTTTCTTTTTTGCTTTCGCTGATTCTATCATTTGAGATAGTGTGAAAAGATGGTCAGTAACTCTCCTTCCCTTCCTGAAGCCATTCTGGATTTCTCCCAAAAAACCCTTCTCTTCAATCACCTCCTCTAGTCTCCCATACAGGACTTTACAGAAAACCTTTCCAATGTTGCTGCTGACAGAGATCCCTCGATAGTTATCCAAGACGTCTTTTTCCCCCTTTTTGTGAATAAATGTCACTTTACTTTCTCTCCACTCCTTTGGGACCTCTTGATTTTCTATGGCTAGATCGAATAGGGCAGTTAGGCTTTTCACGAGTTCCTCTCCCCCTTTTTTGATAAACTTGTTAGGAATTTCATCCACTCCTCCCGCTTTTCCATCCCTTAATTTTGATATCACCTTTCGCACCTCCTCCGTTTTAATTTCGCTGCACACGAAGCTCGATAGGTTTTCCTCGACCTGCTTCGGACACTTTGGTGGGCTCCCCATGCCCCATCGCTTATCGTTTACCTTCTCCCAGTGCTTGACTAGTTATGATGCGACTTGATCTTGCTCGTCTGTAACTCTGCCATCTACTTTAATACTCTGTGGGTTACTTCCTTTGTTACGTTTATTCACCCATTTCCAAAATACGTTCGAACTCGACCCCCCTGTCGTTCTTATCGTCCTAATAAGACTGCTATTTCGTACTCTGCGATTATCGTCTTTAATCTTATTTACTTTATTTCGTGCTTGGTGGTATTCTTCCTTAGCAACTGTGGCCTCATTGCTTTCCGCCCCTTTAAGTTTTCTACTTCTCCTGTATGCAGCACATTTAGCTTTTCTAACCTTTATGGCCCTTTTCAGTTCTTCGTTCACTCTGTACCCAAGTTCCCGTGTTGGCACCCTGACCTTTCCTCCTAAATAGTGAATGCGACTGCGACAGCTAGCCCAACCGATAGCGCGACGTACGCCGATAAAGTAAAAACACAAACGCCCCCTAAGGTGACCAATAAAACCAACAAGACACAGGACCATCCGCAACCAAACCCCTGTGTCGTAATCAAACACGTCCACCCCAAAACGGAAAAACTCGATTGATAAAGCCCTTCCAGGATGCTCGTGGGAGAGACTAATCTCCAAAGCCACGGGTAACCGTACTTGGAAAATAAAAGTAAAATGCCCTAATAGAGCAACGAAATTAAATCTGATAAGCAAAGGGGTAATTATTAATGGCAAAAAATACGAAACCGAGGAATATCGTGTTCTTCCGCAACCCGTTCAGTGTCACAAGTGTCAGAAATTTGGGCACTTGTCACACAAATGCAACGGGGCGCAACGATGTATGAAATGCGGTGACAAACACATCGCGAAGGCATGCAGTGCTAAAACTCTGAAATGCCCGAATTGCGGTGGTCAACACCCCAGCAACTACCGGGGTTGTAGCCACTTCTAAAAAGTTAAAACAAACATCCAGCTTAAAGCTCTAAATGTAAGTAATGTCGAGAACTCATCTTCCCCTTATTCCACGTGTACTCTAATGGCTGGCTCTATTTTCAGCATAATGAAGAAACACTTGGACACCAGTCTTTCGGACGTTTGCAAAGAGATTAGTAAAACAGCCTCTAAGTTATATAATACTCAAATATCTCACACGCTATTAGAAGCGGCCGTCAACAGAATATAATTATGTAACAATATTACAAATAGTAATTAAACTTAAATAAACTTAGTACAGTTATTCCTAAACCATTCATGGATACACTAAAAATAGTCCAGTGGAACACTCGAAGCGTTAATCAGAAAAATTTGCAAATGTCACATTATTTAAAAAATACGGACGTAATTGGAATTAGCGAAACATGGCTTAAACCAAACAAACAATTCTCGTCATGTGGTTTTGATATTATTAGAAGAGATCGCCCCGCCCAAAAAGGCGGCGGTGTCGCTCTACTAATAAGGCAGGAGATTAAATACAAATCAATACCATGCGACCACCTCAATGCTGAAGTGATTGCAGCTGAAATTGAACTTGACCACAAACACGTGGCCATCATATCATATTATAACAAGCCGCAAGCAACAGTAGACAGTAAAGTATTTGAATTTTTACCAACAAGTACAAACACTGCATATTCTTGGGTGATTTCAATTCCAAACACCAGGTATTCGGTTGTAATAAGACTGAGCCTAATGGTGACGCCCTTTTCCACATCATTGAAGAACTCGATCTATTCGTGGTAAATAACGATCAAGACGTAACATACATAAGCAACAACCCACTCCATCAATCAGATATCCTAGACTTGATTATCACCAGCAAATCACTAACCAGCCAAATGCAAGACATATTTGTAGGAGATGATGATCTAGGCAGTGATCACCTGTCGGTTCACGCCACTCTGAAATGTAATACTGGTCCCGCAAGGTATCCTTCCGTGAATAGGAGGAGCCTATCAAAGATTGACTGGAACCTCTTCAGAAACATTATCGAAGTAAAAATAAAGGCAAATGACCCCTCAAATGCTCATGAACTAGAAAAGGCTTGCACCCACCTTAACGGTGTTATCAACAGTACACTGGGTGAAATTTGTCCCAAGCAAACAGTAAAGACGCGGATAAACAGAATAACCCAAACAACTCTTCAAATAATCAAACAAAAAAGAAAAGCCTTCCGGGCTTACCAATCAGAGAATGATCAAATGAAAAGAGCAGAACTTAAAACCGTGTATAATCGCCTACATGGGGAAGTAAAAAAGGCAATAGCTAACGACAATCGCGTGAGATGGGAAAAAGCAACCGAAAACCTAAATGGGCTGAGAGAACCTAAGAGGTTCTGGGATACATTTAAAACTCTTAATGGCCAAAAGAGCAAAATTGCCAATAATAATGCGCTGAAGACTAGCGACGGAACTATGGCCATAGACAACAAGGCAAAGGCCGGTGCTTTTGCCGAACTTCTAAAGAAGGCGCATCGTCCACAAGAAGGGAACAGATATGACAACGATTTGAAGGTAAAAGTAAATAAATTTGTCCAAGATAACAACTCAATTTTCAATGAACCGAACTTCGACCAAAGGCATGAAGACGGGGACGACCATGAATTAACCGAACCAATAAGCGTAGAAGAGGTCATGGGTATAATCAGAAAATGCAGGTCATCTTCGTCCCCAGGAGAAGACGAAGTCTCTTACAAAATAATAAAACAGTGCCCCAACATCTTCTACTGCAGACTTACCAAACTCATAAACTGCTGTCTCTCCTGTGGATACTTCCCAAAATGCTGGAAAGTGGCCACAGGAGTCATGATACCTAAACCCGACAAAGACCTTACCAACCCTTCTAACTACCGCCCAATCAGCTTGCTTAGCTGTGTTGGGAAAATATTTGAGCGGATTCTCACTACGAGACTTCGCAGCTATCTCGAATCAATCAACTTTTTCAACAAATGACAAAGAGCGTACAGGAGTCAGAAAGAGGGAATCGAACACGTATATAGACTGGTCGATTATATGAAAACAGCATTTAGTCAAAACGAAATCGGAACCGCGCTTTTCTTGGATGTAGAAAAAGCGTTCGACTTGGTATGGCACAATGGCGTGAGATATAAACTAGCGAAAATGGGATTACCCACTAAAATTCTAAGGATCATATCATCTTTTCTAACCGACCGAGAAATCAAGGTGAGGGTTAATCGCGAGGTGTCAGAGGAAGTAATACTCGAAGCGGGAACACCACAAGGGTCGGTTCTAAGTCCGCTTCTTTTCATAATATGTGTGAATGATATAGAAAAAGTAGGGAAAAACTTTGTTGAACTATCGCAGTTCTCAGACGACAAAGGCATTTGGACAGCCTGCAAGTCCAGAAACATAATTAAAAATCGTCTACAGGATACCATTCGCGATCTTGAGAGCTGGTGCGCCCTGTGGCGCATCAAACTCAAAGCCGCCAAAACTCAAAAAGTTACGTTCTTCAAAAAGCAAAGGAAAAAACCAGTCCCGAGTATCGAACTCCAGTTATACGATCACAAACTAGAAGCAAACAAAGAGGCCAAATTTTTGGGATTTATCCAAGATAGCAATCTCAGTCTAAACAGTCACGTAAACTCCATTACGGTTAGAGCTACTAAACGTATCAATTTTCTGAAGATGATCAGAGGTAGAAATTGGGGAGCAAACAAAGATGTGCTTCTCAAGGTCTACAAAACATTTATACGTCCGGTACTAGAATATGGTGCCATACTAACAAGCGACCTAAGCAAAACCAACATTCAGAGGCTACAGAGGGTTCAAAATTATGCCCTGCGAGTGGCACTATGCAAACCGAAATGGACACCGATAAAGGAACTTCACGAGCTAGCAAAAATAGAAACTATTGATACGCGATTAAAAGACCTACAAAACAAAACCCTCAACAGACTCCAAGATAGTGAATTAATGGTTGAGCTGAACGAACACCGATCCCTTAACAGAAAAACAAAATAATTTTCCAGAAAATAAAAAAATAATAATAAAATAAAATAAAATAAAAATTATACACTATAACTAAATCGCATGGAGTCAGTGAGGATTGCCTCGCTACTCATTGGGAACTTTAGGATAGAGTCTGTGAGGACGGCCTCGCAACTCTGCTGAAGCGCGATTGAAATGCGTTTAATAAGATCTGTATAACAAAACCCTCCACATACTCCAGGATGGTGAATCAATGGTGAAGCTGAACGAACACCGAATCCTAAACAGAAAAACAAAATAATCCACAGTAAATTAAAATTACTCAATAGAATTAAACTGCGTGGAGTCAGTGAGGATTGCCTCGCTACTCACTGAGATCTTTAGGATTGAGTCTGTGAGGATTGCCTCGCAACTCTACGTGTGGGGAGTGGGCTCCGAAGAAACACACCCCTTACCCCATCCATAGCAACAATCACACAGCAGGCACAATATACAACAGCGGATACCTATCTTTCTCTCTACCTATAACTTTTCTAATTGAACATTCTCAAATTTTCTTGCAACACTCTTATAAAGAAGACGCGTGGAAATGGTAGACAAAGCGTAGGAGGAATTGGTGCAACCTACCTTTCTGCAACATATACAAGAAACCATCAAACACTAGGCAAGGATTGAAACAAGCTTGTCTGGCTGGGGACGAGTGTACATTTTATATAAATAAACATTTGAATAAAGATTTAACAGCCCTTTTAAGGGCTTGAGGGTGTGTGTCAGTGAGAGGGTGTTTTTTTGTTTTTTTTTTAATTTTTTTATTTTTTTTTGGGGGGGGGTGGAGGAGGTCATTTGGAATTCCCGAAGGATAACCAGATACCTCAAAATCACATACGGCATCCTATCTCCCAGAAGGCTTGATGGATGACTCTCGGTTTTTCAAAACTAAACTGTTGGAGCTTTCTCCACTTCTTTTTTGTAACCGCTATGGTCATATACCGGGGCCGCTACCAAACCGGCGTTGCTGTTTAGTTTTCTTTTCTCATCTTCCCTTAAACTTGCCATCGCACAACATTACATTCTGACTCGCCACCATGGTGGAACTCAAACCTCTACCATCGCCGAACTGGAACCGAATAGAGCCCACTCTCTAATAGTTTTAAAGGCGTTGAGGGATTGAGTATTGACCATCTAACACTCCGACGTAAACTGCCGGGTATTCTAACCGCGTGCATACCCCCCTCAGACTCCATTTTGGGCAATAGGAAAGCTAGGCCTGTGTGATCCAAGGGAAATAAAATAAGGTTAACCGGGTCGCAAGGGATTTGTAAATCCCGCATCGTCCCTGCGTGCCTTCGGCGAGCTAAAACCTTTCATTCATTCATTCGCATCGCAGTTTTCAGACGACAAAGGCATTTGGACGGCCAGCAAGTCCAGAAACATAATTAAAAATCGTCTACAGGATACCATTCGCGATCTTGAGAGCAGGAGCGCCCTGTGGCGTGTCAAACTCAATGCCGCCAAAACTCAAAAAGTTACGTTCTTCAAAAAGCAAAGGAAAAAACCAGTCCCCAGAATCGATCTCCAGTTATACGATCACAAACTAGAAGCAAACAAAGAGGCCAAATTTTTGGGATTTATCCTAGATAGCAATCTCAGTCTAAACAGTCACGTAAACTCCATTACGGTTAGAGCTACTAAACGTATCAATTTTCTGAAGATTATCAGAGGTAGAAATTGGGGAGCAAACGAAGATGTGCTTCTCAAGGTCTACAAAACATTTATACGTCCGGTACTAGAATACGGTGCCATAATAACAAGTGACCTGAGCAAAACCAACATTCAGAAGCTACAGAGGGTTCAAAATTATGCCCTGCGAGTGACACTATGCAAACCGAAATGGACACCGATAAAGGAACTTCACGAGCTAGCAAAAATAGAAACTATTGATACGCGATTAAAAGACCTACAAAACAAAACCCTCAACAGACTCCAAGATAGTGAATTAATGTTTGAGCTGAACGAACACCGATCCCTTAACAGAAAAACAAAATAAGTTTCGAGAAAAAAAAAATAAGTAAAATAAAAATTATACGATATAACTAAATCGCGTGGAGCCAGTGAGGATTGCCTCGCTACTCATTGAGAACTTCAGGATAGAGTCTGTGAGGACTGCCTCGCAACTCTGCTGAAGCGCGATTGAAATGCGTTTAATAAGATCTATATAACAAAATCCTCCACACACTCTAGGATAGTGAATCAATGGTGAAGCTGAACGAACACCGAACCCTTAACAGAAAAACAAAATAATCCACAGTAAATTAAAATTACTCAATAGAATTAAACTGCGTGGAGTCAGTGAGGATTGCCTCGCTACTCACTGAAATCTTTAAGATTGAGTCTGTGAGGATTGCCTCGCAACTCTGCGTGTGGGGAGTGGGCTCCGAAGAAACACACCCCTTACCCCATCCATAGCAACAATCACACAGCAGGCACAATATACAATAGCGGATACCTATCTTTCTCTCTACCTATAACTTTTCTAATTGAACATTCTCAAATTTTCTTGCAACACTCTTATAAAGAAGACGCATGGAAATGGTAGACAAAGCGTAGGAGGAATTGGTGCAACCTACCTTTCTGCAACATACACAAGAAACCACCAAACACTAGGCAAGGAATGAAACAAGCTTGTCTGACTGGGGACGAGTGTACATTTTATATAAATAAACATTTGAATAAAGACTTAACAGCCCTTTTAAGGGCTTGAGGGTGTGTGTCTGTGAGAGGGTTTTTTTTTTGGGGGGGGGGGTGGGGTGGGGAGGGGGTGGAGGAGGTCATTTGGAATTCCCGAAGGATAACCAGATACCTCATAATCATATACGGCATCCTATCTCCCAGAAGGCTTGATGGATGACTCCCGGCTTTTCAAAACTAAACTGTTGGAGCTTTCTCCACTCCTTTTTTGCAACCGCTATGGTCAAAAACCGGGACCGCTACCAAACCGGCGTTGCTGTTTGATTTTCTTTTCTCTTCTTCCCTTAAACTTGCCATCGCACAACATTACATTCTGGCTCGCCACCAGGGTGAGACTCAAACCTCTACCATCGCCAAGCTAGAACCGGATAGAGCCCACTCTCTAACAGTCTTGATGGCGTTGAGGGATTGATTATTGACCATCTAACACTCCAACGTAATCTGCCGGGAATTCTAACCGCGTGCATACCCCCTCAGACTCCATTTGAGGCAATAGGAAAGCTAGGCCTGTGTGATCCAAGTGAAATAAAATAAGATTAACAGGGTCGCAAGGGATTTGTAAATCCCACATCGTCCCTGCGCGCCCTCGGCGCGCTAAAACCTTTCATTCATTCATCTACACCAAGACGTAAACTGCCGGGAATTCTAACCGCGTGCATTCCCCCCTCAGACTCCATTTGATGCAATAGGAAAGCTAGGCCTGTGTGATCCAAGTAAAATAAAATAAGGTTAACCGGGTCGCAAGGGATTTGTAAATCCCACATCGTCCCTGCGCGCCTTCGGCGCGCTAAAACCTTTCATTTATTCATACACCAAGACAGACACTTTTAAAATGTGCAAAATTAATTTCTAAATTTAATTAATGTTATTATGCAAAATATTTAATGCAAAATAATCAATGCTTTTAATTTTGTATTGAAATAAATCAAATCATAAAGTTCAGTCTTGTTAGTCATTAATTACTGGTAGACCTAAATTTATACAGTAACTTCGCCATGTATTTAACTGAGGGCGGTTTGGGTAAAATAGTGGGGACAGTTTGGGTAAAATAGTGGGGACGGTTCGGTCTTGGGACGGTTCGGGTTACGTCGGCAATGACCCAGGGGCCGGTTTGGGTAAAATAGTTGGGGCGGTTTGGGTAAAATAGTGTGGGGACGGTTCGGCTTGGGGAAGGTTTGGGTGCATCCCGCTCGTTTCAATGAAGGGGTCATCAGTTTTTAAGCAAAGATGAAAATACACATTAGTTTAGGACAAAATATTTGTTTAAGTTTTGTCTGAAAGTCGTGTTAGTTTATCTTTATTGGAGAGAGATAGAAATCCGTTATTGTATATTGTGTCTGTTGTGCATTCGTTGCTATTAGTGGGGTGAGTGGTAGGGTTCCTTGTCGCCCACTCCTCAAACGTAGAGTTGCGAGGCAGTCCTCACAGACTCAATCCTAAAGTTCTTGACTAGCGAGGCAATTCTCACCGACTCCACGCAATGTAATTCTATTCTGTAATTTTAACTTTCCAAACTATAGAAAATTCCCATAGGGCCCCCGCGCCTCTCTACACTACTAACGTTTGTATTCTAGGGAGACGACTTACATAAGCTTTAGCCTTACTGTAACATCAACCTTGTTTCATCTCTTATTCAACAAATTTATCATGCCCTGCCAATGCAGTATTGATCTTTGTACGAATGTTGAAACACCCAATCTCCGACCGACATCAAATATACCAGCTGCAACACCATCTTCTTCAGCCATCTGTTATTTTGTATATTTTTTGACATTGGTATTGGCTGTGGTTTTGTTATTGTCTGGAGACATTGAATCAAACCCTGGACCAGGCTCTGTGAACACAGAAAATACCCCCGACGCATTAAAAATCTTTCATCTGAACATCCAAAGCCTGAAGCCTAAAGTAGACATAATTGAGTATGAATCATTTTCCAATGACATCTTAGCATTCACTGAGACCTGGCTTCAGTGCTCGGACCTAACATCAGATATTATGATCCATGGCTTCCAAGAATCCTTACGGTTTAACCGTTTGTCGAGGGGAGGGGGGTTGCCGTCTACGTGAGGGACGGCTTGTGCTTTCGGCAAAGAACTGACCTTGAGGTGAATGACATTGAGTGCATCTGGGCTGAAGTATTCATGACCCATGGTAAGTCGCTGTTACTAGAAGTATTTTACCGCCCACCCAATAGTCCCTCAAATGTTTGGGATAAAATTACGGCATCTATTGACAAAGCCAAAGATACCTTAATTTCAGACATAATTATTACTGGTGACTTCAACGACAACCAATATGGTTCTCCCAAGGGTCGCTTCCAGGAACTAAGTAATTATTTCAATCTTAGACAGCTTGTGGAAGGGCCAACATGCTTTACCGAATCATCTGCATCTCTAATTGACCTATTTGCTGTTAGTAATACTGTACATGTACTGGAATGTGAAGTCCTAGAACCACTTGTACCTGACATGTCTCGTTATCACTGTCCAATTTATATTGCCATTGAATTCAAGAAAGAAAAGCCAAAAAACTTTAAGAGACGCATATGGTTGTATGCAGAGGGCAACTTTGACGGTCTAAACACTGCATACAATAACGTAGACTGGGAAAGACTGCTTGATCATTCGTGCCCGGACACTATAGTATCCACCTTCACCGACCAATTACTTGAAACAGCATCTAAATTTATTCCCAACAAACTGATAACCTCTAGGGCTAACCAGCCTAAATGGATGCATAATCAAATTCGGTTATTGACTAGGCAAAGAACACGATTATATCGTAGAGCAAAGCGCCCTGGTCAACTGCACGACTGGGCGAGGTATAAGCATAAACGAAATGAAGTCGTATCAGCTGTTAGGAAAGCCAAATCTACATACATATCGAAAGTCCAATCAGAACTAAGCTGTCCGGAAACACCCTCGTCAGTATGGTGGAAAACATTAAAAACATTTATCGGTAAAAATATTTCCGGAATCCCGACTATAAGTCACCTTAATAAACTCTATTCAACCAATCCCGAAAAGGCGGAAGTCTTCAATGATTACTTCTGTTCCATTTCGACATTGGATGATACTAATGCATCCCTGCCAGATTCACCCCTGCCTCCCCTACAATCACTTGACAAGGTAACACTTGAAAGCAAGGAAGTGTACGAAGCGATCAAGAGTATCAAAGTATGGAAGGCGTCTGGTCCTGATCTTATAAGTCCCAGGCTTTTAAAAGAATGTAGACACTCATTGTGTGACCCACTTACGGCCCTCTTCAATAGATTATTAGACAACTGTTACTTTCCAGCTTTATGGAAAAAAGCCAATGTGATACCGGTGTTGAAAAAGAATCCGTCTAACGTAGTTATTAACTATAGGCCAATCTCTTTGCTTAGCTGTACTGGTAAAGTTCTTGAAAAATGTGTCTTCAAACGATTATGGCTTTTTTATGTGATAACAATATACTGAGCCAGTTTCAGTCTGGTTTTACTCCAGGTGACTCTACGGTCCTACAACTGACAGACCTCTATGATGAATTCTGCCATGCTCTTGACGAAGGAAAAGAGGTAAGAGTTGTCTTTTGTGATGTTAGCAAGGCATTTGATAAAGTTTGGCATGCTGGTCTTATTCACAAGCTCGAGAGAATAGGCATATCTGGCGACTTGCTTTGTTTCCTAAAATCTTACCTGTCTGATCGGTACCAGCGCGTCCTTGTAGCCTCTGAGGCATCTCCTTGGAAACCAATAACGTCTGGTGTCCCGCAGGGTTCGATCCTTGGTCCCCTGTTATTTCTGATTTACATCAACGATATTACTAAAAACCTACTTAGCAGTATACGCTTATTTGCAGATGATACATCCCTTTATCTTATAATTGAGAATCCTGACCAAGGTGCCATCATACTCAACCGTGATTTAGCCACAATTGGACACTGGGCTAACACCTGACTCGTTGAGTTCAACCCCCTTAAAACGGAAACCATGATTATCAGGCGCGGATCCAGGATTTTATAAGGGGGGTGCTTTTGTTGGTCGGCAAGCGCAGAAGGCGCGCAGCGTGACGGCGCTCTGCGCCGTCCTTGCAGCGCCGAAGGCGCGAAGCAATTAGCGGGGGGTCTGGGGGTCCTCCCCCAGAAAAATATTTGAATTAGGAACCCATCAGATGCTGTCTGAGACGTATTCTGGTCATATATTTGTCCTTTCTCTTAAACCTATTTTCTGCCGACTTGGCTTGAAATTTGGTAAAAACAATTATGGTACTGACACTGCCCAATGAAAAACAAAATAATCATTCGAAATTGTTACTTACCAAGAAGCAAATATAATCACCCCTGGATTTTGCATCAAATTAACTGAAATGCGGGGATTGTCTGGAAGAAACATAATAATTTTCACCATGACATACCTGTTGTACGCAGGGGCGACAGAAGTTCCATGAAGTATGAGTGTGTGTAGGTGGGTGAATGTGTGGATGGGTTGGTGTCACTGGGTGAGTGACCGAGGGGGGGGGGGGGGGTCACATTTCTTCTGGTCAACTTTGAGATGCATATACTATTTAAATGTTAAACACCCCAAAGGCAGATTTAGACGGGGGCTGAGAAAATAGAGGGGCGCATGCCGCGTGCGTCCCCGTCTATTAATCAGATATAAAAAGTATATGTCGTTGAAAATTATTTTGTTAGAATTGACTGGAGCGTGCCAAAGGCAAAGGCACGCCCCAGTCAATTCTAATAAAATAATTGAAGCTAGTGCGTACTATAAATTAATAGTATGTGCACACTTGCATCACAACAGTTTGTGACCATATAAGTATAGAGGGCGACGTCCCTCTATTTTAAAATCCTGGATCCGCTTCTGAAACACCCAAGTCCTGTCTCAGTTTGTGCGCTTCAACCGTGCTATGTGAACGCACAAACTTGTACACTGTGTAAATACATTGTTCCATCAACTGATCTTAACTGGTAAGTAGCTTAATTATTTTATTCATGTTATCGAAGAAATAAGTCTGGATACTAGATGTCCTGTTGCTCTGTAACATTAAATTGTTTCAGTTTACTAGAGAATGCCTGTAGGCATTATCCAGCAAGTTCAACTGTTGCGACAATTTAATATTTAACAAAGAGCATTTAACATTGGTGAATCATTCACCAATGTTAAATGCTCTTTGTTAAAAATTAAATTGTCCCATTCAATCATCTGTCATAGTGTAAAACTATTGCTGAAGGCGAACGTTACTATAGCATCACTGATTCAGCTGAACAAAGATATATTTACGAACAGAGCTGATATACGTGGAAACTTTGTCCATAAGACCGTAAATATATGGATGACATTGGAATCAGCTCGTCAACTGATTCAAATGCCATCCATTTTGGGAAAAGCTGTGATTGGTAACCGGTTAAATTCCAGGCACATTCTTATAACAATTACATTTTATTGAAATTAAATCTTCAAGATAGATTATTGGAGGCTGGATCGGAAATACAGTAATCGCGTATGCTTATTACAGTCATACTTGTGATTGGGATGAAGTTCTCACTCTTTCAGAATGTCTGCAAATTCAAATTTTTTTGGATGACTGTGAGTAGTGAGTAGGCGTGTGTGTGTGTGGGGGGGGGGGGGTGCTCGAGCACCCAGAGCACCCCCCCCCCCCCCTGGATCCGCCCCTGATTATATCACGTAAAAGTAACGTTCCGGTGCACCCACCTATAGATTTAGACGGAACTCAAATTTCCGAGGTGAGTAGCCACAAGCATCTGGGTGTAATCTTGAATAAAGGTTGTACATGGAACGACCATATCGATCATGTGTGCACTAAAGCCTGGACACGTACTGACATGCTCATAGCCCTCAAGTTTACACTTGACCGGAAAGTCCTTGAAATGATATACTTTGCGTTTGTCCGACCTCTTTTAGAATACGCTGACTCTGTCTGGGACAACTGCTCAGCAACTCAAGCTGCTGACCTGGATAAAATACAAGTAGCTGCAGCAAGAATAGTTACTGGCGCCACTGTGAGCTGCCGTAAAGACCTTCTCTACACAGAAACTCAATGGGATCCACTGGAAGAAAGACGCCGAAAGCACAAGCTTATCCAGGTTTTTAAGATGTACCGTATCATAAATTAACACCTCCATAATAATAATAATAATAACACTTTGGCCAGCCGCTGATTTGTCGCGGTTCTCGGACGAGAAGGCCATGGTTACCCCTGAACTTCCAACTGCCTCCCTATTCCCACGCTTCTCCTCTCCTCCCAACACTCGGAGACGAACTGCTTGATGACATCCCTTACCCCATTCTTCCCAATCTCACCGATTAGCATATTAACCCTCTCCTTTGAGTCCCCCCCCCCCCCCCCCCTAACCACATGTCCTTCATTCTCCCATCCCACTTCCCCATTATACTCCCAGTGAATCTCATTCTTTTAGACTGATACTTTGGACATTCTAGAAGAAAGTGTTCCAGGGTCTCCACCACGCCCAAGTTACACATCTGGCACTCCTTTTCACTGTTTTTCCCAATTTTTCCCCTCAGCTCCAGGGACCGCGACCTCAGCTTGAACAACAGTGACCCCCAAAGGTGCCATCAAGGTACTCTTCAAAACCAGGCTTCTCTTTATTACGCAGGCCACCCAAAGATCTCTTTGATTTGACCCCCTCTCGCCAATTACGGTTACAATCCTCCATGACTCTTTCTCTGACGATCTTTTTGCCCTGGATTGCCCCAACGTCAAGGTCCGAGATCTCCAATGAGTAGTTTTCTACTAGCTCCCTCACTTGGATCATCCACCCCGTCTTGATATTTGAGTTGAAAGTTCTCAGGAACATTACTTTACACCATCTGCTATCGGGGAGATTTACCAAATAATTAAGATAACCGAGTTTCAATAGGTCTATCCTGTCCTTGATCCTCATCCACCCAAGCTCACCCCTGATCGCTTCTAGCGCTGCGGCATTACTCGAGCCTGTTATCCATCGGCCTGCATCGTTCTGCAGGATTTCCAAGCTCTTTACGGCTGCGTTGTTTAGGGGTACCACTTCCGTACCGTATGTTATACTTGGCAGACCCACCATTTCCCAAATAGTTTTCCCCACGAAAACCTTATTGAAACTGTTTCTCCCTATATGTTTCATTTGGTTAAGGATTCGCTTCCCCTTCAGTTTCGGTAGATGCCTCTTCCTGTGGTGTTTATATTTACCCCCAAATACTCGTAATCGCTAGTCTCTCCTACACTAAGAAGTCTACTGCTACCTTCCGGAATGCAGAACTCCCCCTCTCTCCACCTTCGAGTGGGGTCCACTTTGCGGCCCCACGGGTATAACTTTGTTCTTGCTTTCATTAAGTTCAAGTCTCCATTTGCTCCCATATTTCCCATCAATTCCCAGCATCTTCGCTAGCCCCTCTTCGCTTTCTGACACTGGCACCATATCGTCTGCAAAAAATAGCCCTGGGATCTTCAAGTCACCAGCTGCAACCCCCTCGTCGCTATGCAGGAGTTCATCTCCTAAACCTTTGATGTACAATGCAAAAAGAATTGGCGAAAGGATACACCCCTGTTTTAGGCCTATCTTCATAGGCACACGTTTTGGTGTAATGTTTCCCAGGCTAAGTTCACTATGTACATCTTCATATAATGCTTTCATAATCCCAACAAACTCGCCCCCAAGACCAGAGCCTCCAGCTTGCGCCACATACCCTCCCTCCATACTCTATCATATGCCTTTTTAACATCCAAAAAGGCCATGAACATCTTTTTCTTTTTTGCTTTCGCGGATTCTATCATTTGGGATAGCGTGAAAAGATGGTCAGTGACTCTCCTTCCCTTCCTGAAGCCATTCTGGATTTCTCCCAAAAAACCCTTCTCTTCGATCACCTCCTCTAATCTCCCATACAGGACTTTACAAAAGACTTTTCCAATGTTGCTGCTGACAGAGATCCCTCCATATATCTCCAATAAGGTGCCACCAATTATTTCATCTATTACCCAAAGCCGCAATCTCCGATCCGAAAATAACCACCGTATTCCCTTTTGTCACACCAATTTATATAAGTCCTCGTTTATCTCGGAAGTTACCGACCAGTGGAATAGATTACCCCCCTCTGTAAGAGAAAATTGTTCCCTCATAAACTTCAAGACGTTTTTAAATAGTGCGAACCTACGACCACCAATCTTTTACTATGGAGCCAAATCCCGTGCTGCCCAAATTTATCATTGCAGGTTGCGCCTGCACTGCAGTAATATCAACGCCCACGTATACGATAACCATCTCTCAACATCCCCACGTTGCCTGTGTGGGGATCTTGAAACTACTGAGCACTTTCTTGTGCACTGCCCAATCTATGACGATGCTCGTGATTCCTCAATCAATGCTTTATCATTTACTATTGAGCTCTCCACACTCCTATTTGGATCCGAACAACTGAATAATAACGAAAACCTCCTTGTCTTCAGAGCCGTGCAGGACTATATCATACTGAGTGGACGTTTTAATAAGTAGTAGTGCACTCTTGAACGTTTCCAGTATTTCTTGCTGCACAAATGGGCCACCGTTACCGATACACCCATTGAGGCTGCCCTATTGCATATTCTTTGGTAGCGAACATTGAATTCAGATTGTTTCCCCTGTTTCCTAGATTAACCCTTTGCCCAATGTAACGGCCAGTGTTACCCATGAACATCATCATTTAATTCCTTTTATATTTTCAACCTTTGTCTCGAGAATATGGCTTATGACCCCTCATTGGAATGAGCTCGACGAGTCCGTTCCAGTGAGGGATCGTGAGCTGCGTTTTTGAGACTGACATTTGAAACTTCCAGTTATTCGAAAACTTATTCTTCAAGTGTCAACTGCTACACGTGTTGGGTAAGGGGTTAAGTTTCCTCTTTCTTTTCATTCTCCCATTCTCCCTATTGCTCTCCTTACTCTCTCTCTCTCTCTCTCTCTCTCTCTCTCTCTGTTTTCTATGTTTAAACAATATTTCACTTAGTGTTTGCAGCTACTATTAAAATGTGTCAGTAATCCAAAGGAGACAGCTCATACAAGCTAAAAGCTTACTGCTGAATCCTTTCAACAAATCTCGTTCTTGACTCTTTACGTTAATGCATACCATTGTATTGCGCACTCTGTATGACAATCATGTTGTAGTTTATTATATGTATGCATCATATTTTTTCATGAATAAATATTGTTTAAACTAAGCTTTAGCTTTCTTTCGAATCCCTCTTTTACATAGTTCTGCTTTCCTTGTCATGTGTATACTCTTGTAACTAGTGTTGTTCATATTCTTTGTTATCCATATGATATTGTGAAATGTACACACGTGTTAATTACCGAATAAATATTGTTTAAACTAACGTTTGTATCATCCGCCCCCCCCCCTCCCTCCACCGCACGGTTCCGATTTCAATCCAACGGGCTTATGTAATGGGCAGTGTTGGGTAAATCGACGCACCTTTGGATGACCGCCTCACCGTGCAAAAAGAATGAATACAGGAAAGAAATACTTCGCAAATGTTTTTTAGATATAATTTTATTTCGATTCATCAGCTTGTGCCGAGTACTTCTGGGTGGCAAAGGAAATTCCATATGGTCCTTGTTCGCCTTCGGCGCGCTGAAACGTTTCGTTCAAAAAATTAATGGATGTAATCAATAAAAAATCTGTTATCAACAATTGAATAATGTAGGTGAGTGACAACACTGAAATCCAATTGAGTACCCACAGGGCAAAGCATTAATACCACCTTCTGTGCATAAGTACATGGATGGGATCGTAAACTCCAATAAATAAATAACTCGAGGCCCGACTCTTCCAATACTTGAGGTCCGAATCGTCCAAGGCATATTCGTCCGGCATTTTCGACCCCACTTCCCCCCCCCCCCCCCCCCAAAAAAAAACAAAAACACGTGCATTTTATTTACATCGGAAATAAGAACAAAATTTTATTTGCGCATGGTCGATGAACTGCGATAGCGGCTTGTTTGAATTCGGTTGTCAACACAAGCGGAAAAGGCTCAGATTAGATTTGACAAGCCCCCTGGCATGTGAAACACATTTAACATTGGTCTTTACATAATGTGCCAAAGTGGAAGTGAAATAAATGAATTTGCAGAACTGATGTTCACTCGTTCTTGAAAATTTTATTTTTTTTCAATTACCACGAAATTCGGTGAATTATGGAACTTGAACATGTTTAAACCCGAAATTAGGTGACTGAGTTGCTAGACCAATATAAGTTATTTGATCTGAAAGTGACAAAAAGATTGAAATGGACGAAGACGCAAATATTTCATCTCCTTATTCCTTCAGGGGTATTGAATATATTGTTACTATGAACACATCAAGTGGCACATTGATGGTAGAGGTTGAAGACAAGTTGACAGCCGATCAGTGGAGAGCATCGTTCGATGCAGCGTGTATGTACTTTGTATTATTATCACTTTACAGGGCACTCCCTGGCGAATATTTTCATTTTCGGGGGCTGCACAAAACTCATATGTTTCCGTTCACATCCGGGTTCCCGGGCAATAATGAAAAATTCGTTTCAATATGGCCCGGCGGCCCGCACATCCCCGGATGTAGGCGGGGTAACACTGCTTTGAGTTTGAATATTTGGAGAAGAGAGATGTGATGGCGGAATTTTGTGATCTTTGGCATGAAAGAATTAAGATATACATTCGCATTTAAGGCATGAGTTAGTTGCTGACAATGATTGTGTGGGAATTTCACACATCTACTACATTGAAAAATGATAATAATATATGAATGATGAAAAAAATAGCAATCTTGATTTTTCTTGGTTTAGCATGTAATCTCTTTGAAATGTGATAATAATACAAATAACATTATTTTGTACGGGCGTTATGGTTCATTAACGGCCCTACGAAAATGATTAACAGCCCTTGGGCCTATTAGTGGCCCTCGACTTCGTCTCGGGCCACTAATAGACCCTTGGGCTGTTAATCATTTTCGTAGGGCCGTTAATGAACCATAACGCCCTCAAAAATAATGTTATTGTATAATTATCGCCCAGCGTCTTACATGACGTCATTTACTCAACATCCGGTTGATTTGTTTTGATTACAGACGACGTATAAATAGATTTCTATCGAGTAAATTAAAAGCAAAATAAAATGTCTCAATCATCAGAAATGGATGAGAGCGTTTTAGAGCAAATGGAAGCGGATGCTAGGCCGATTAACACCAAGAGGTCGACAGCTTATGGCATTTGAAAAGTTTGAATATGCCCGCCTGTCTATTTGACATATGCCCGTCTGTCAATCACTGTATTAGTGATTGGCAATTTGGAATACATATTTGGGTCGTCTTTCATACAGTCGGCTTGATAATAATAATAATAACGTGATTTTCTCGGGCGTATCGCTCCATTATCGGACCTCCATTAGTGATTAGCAGCCCTACAGTCATTAGCGGCCCTCGGCTATCGCCTCGGGCCTCTAAGGGACTGCCGGGCTGCTAATCACTAATGGCGGTCCGATAATGGAGCGTAACGCCCTCGAAAATCACGTTATTGTATAATTATTACCACTTTAGCGTGCGTTCTCTAGTATATTATTACTACCTTCGCGTGCGTTCTCTAGTATTATTACCACTTTATAGGGCCAATCCTTAAGCTATTATCACTAAAAATGAGGGCGTTCATTTTGTGTATTCGCCCTGTTCGCGCCTAAAAGTAAAATTGATTTTCATTATTGGCCCGCCGGCCCGGTGACGTCAATGTTCATTCAGCATTTCGGAGCATCAAACCGCCGAGGTAACTCTCCTTCACTACTTCCGAGAAATATCTATATATTTTGAACGCGGTCGTGTTTAAATTGATCGTTTCTCAGTCGTTTCCTTGAGCTCTCCGTTATTTCGGGAGAAAAGAGCATTTCTTTTGAGAGTATAATCATCCGATGATCATCGTCAGGTAAGTGTCATACATTGTAAATAATATATCGTTAGTTGTTCCTCAATTTCGCCTGAACTTGGCTTATGTCTCGCCTAATTTCGATGTGAACAAGAAGATTGTCAGCTGATCAGTCATGTGACTTTGGGAAGTGACCTTACTAAGTTAGCCCAAAAAGCTTCAATGCTGTGATGAAAGTGATTGTTTTTTGTTCATTAAATTATGTTGAGTTCAGTAGTACATTATTTCTCTCCTTGAAAATCCAGTGAAGCAATACCTACATGTATCTAGTGCCCTTGAATATTTATTAACACTCCATGTGGTAATAATAGTAATAACACGATTTTGTAGGGCGTTATGGTTCATTAATGGCCCTACAGGAATGATTAAAAGCCCTTGGGCCTATTAGCGGCCCTCAACTCCGTCTCGGGCCGCTAATAGTCCCTTGGGCTTTTAATCATTCCTGCCGGGCCGTTAATGAACCATAACGCCCTACAAAATCATGTTATTGTATAATTACCACTTTAGCGGGCGTTCTCTAGTATATTAATGGAGTTCAGCGGGGCGGTAAGACGCAGTAATTCATGACGCCATGCAACCAGAAGCCCCCTTCAGGCATTAATGAAAACAAAATTCATTAACAGCCTGCCGCCCGCATCCGGTCATGGTAATAATAGTAATAATATGATTTTGTCCCGGTTTATTAACGGCCCTCGAGGAATGAATAACAGCCCTCTGGCTTATTAACGACCTCGACTTCGTCTCGTGCTAGTAATAAATCCTTGCGCTGCTATTCATTCCTCTCGGACCATTAATAAACTGTAACGCTCTCCAAACTCATGTTATTGCTATATTAACACAATTTTACCTTTACGGTAAAAGTACATAATGCACACACTCAAACCGGAAGTTGTGTGTTAATGTGGTTAACAGCCTGCTTCCGGCTAAACGTTTCGTTAACAGCCCGGGCTCCAGTTACAGTTTATGTAATCCTTTATACCAAACGTGCCATTGGTTCCGAGATGATGAAATGCGCTTAACTGCAATGAATGTTAAAAAAAACCACTTGAAATTTGTGTGATTTCCCATTACTTCAGTGATGAAGCATTCAAATTGCCAAGGTGAGTGTAATTAATTCATTACGGTAGGTTTTTGTTAGTAGATTTCGGGAGAAGGCCAATTTTCGTTGCAAACAAAAATATTTAAATTAAGCTATCATGTGATTCACGTTGACCACGTGACGTTTTGTTTATCTTGAAACAGACGACACATTTGTTTTGGTTAAATGTCATTGCAAAAACTTGGGATGTCACAATCAAGAACCTTTGGATTTAACCATTTTAGAAGTGGTAATAATATAAATAACAAGATTTTGTTGGCCGTCCCTGTTTATTAGCGACACTCCAGGAATGATTAACAGCCTTTGGGCCGTTAACAGCCCTCGACTTCGTCTTGGGCTGATAATGGACCCTTTGGCTGTTGATCATTCCTGTCGGGACGTTAATAAACCGTAACGCCCTCCAAAATCATGTTATTGGTATATTAACACAATTTTACCTTTACGGTAAAAGTGCATAATGCACAGACTCAAACCGGAAGTTGTTTGTTAACGTGGTTAACAGCCCGTTTCCGACTAAATGTTTCGTTCACAGCTCCAGTTACAGTTTATGTAATCCGTCATACCAAATGCGCCACTGGTTCCGAGCAGGGCTGGGAGCAGTTAACGCTTTAACACGTTAGCATGTTAAAAACAAATTAATGCGTTACAAAAAGTTTAACTTGTTAATTAACTCCATAGTTCATATTCTTTGTGTCATCCTATATGTATGTCGAATAACGTAAAATACAACACGAATAAACTGAATTCGGCCAGTCTATAATAACCCTAACCGATACGGTATTCGCATGGCGATGCCGTTGCTTTTTCTGCTTAGAGTATGTTTCGTGAGAGCTATAAATAGACTCTGTTCTGTGAACCCACTTCTGTCGCAGATCGTGTGACCCATGCCTTTCTGCTGTGATATGCGGGGACGTTCAGGTGTATAAGTGAGAGTTTGTCATACATCACGCGATCTTTACAACTATCGTGTTTCTCTGTGATTCTTCTCGTAGACTGGAAGCTATTTATTTTCCATGAAACATTATGCCAGTACAACACATGGTGTTCTTCAGTTACTGTGACTCCATCGAGCGTATGCACGTATACTAGTTTCAAAATGCAACAATTCTTATTTGTTCGATTTTTTTTCCATGTTTCGTTGAATAAAACCCCGATATTTCAATTATGAGACATTCAAAGTACCTGTTTTGTGGGCATTATCATTTTAACATTTTTTAACACGTTAACAAATTAATTTTTTATAAGTTAACATGTGAGAACAAAAATTAACATGTCCCAGCCCTGGTTCTGAGATGATGAAATGTGCTTCACTGCAATGAATGTTAAAAAAACGCGTGAAATTGTGTGATTTCCCAATTACTTCAGTGATGAAACATTCGAATTGTCAAGATGAGTGCAATTAATTCATTATGGTAGGTTTTTGTTAGTAGATTTCGGGAGAAGGCCAATTTTTTGTGGCAAACAAAAATATTTAAATTAAGCTATCATGTGATTGACAATGTGACGTTTTGTTTATCTAGAAACAGACGACACATGTGTTTTGGTTAAATGTCATTGCAAAAACTCGGGATGTCACAATCAAGTGAACTTGAGAAGAACCTTTGGATTTAACCATTTTAGAAGTGGTAATAATAGTAATAACAAGATTTTGTTGGGCGTCCCTGTTTATTAAGGGCCCTCCAGGAATGATTAACAGCCTGAGACGAAGTCTCGGGCTGTTAATGGACCCCCTGACTGTTAATCATTCCTGTCGGGCCGTTAATAAGCTGTAACACCTTCCAAAATCATGTTATTCGTATAATATACCTAAGGTGCACATGTATATAAGAGAAATGTGTTTCTTATCAACCTTTACTACAGGCCACTACAGTGGAAGAACCTAACTCGGATAAAATACTCTCTATTTTAATCTTTCCCAAGATTTGGGAAAGAAAAGTGGTGTAAAAACACCACGAAAAAATAAGCCGAAACTTGGTCGAGCGCCATCGGCGCACACCCAGTGTGGGATGCTCTTCCATAGCACAAATTCACAACTACCGTAAAGCAGTGCGCAATGCGTCAATTCGTCATTCTTTTGATTATCCGCACACGTGGTGGATGTGTGCCATCATTGCTCAGTAACAGTGATATTTTAACTCGTCGATAATGGTTTTCCTGTGACTGGATTTATGGATCTGAAGATCGTATAATAACAGGACTGTGTTTTATATATTCTCGTTTATATTTTCAACCACATTCTCATTGTATATTATTTACTATTCCGTTTTCGCGAATGTTTTGTTTTCGACATCACGCGATTCGACAATGAATTTTTCGGTTGATGAATTATTGTTTTGGAGTTAGGTGTCAATCTGGGACTGTCTGGATAGGATTTCTTCACTCTGTTGAGGGCTGAATTTCTGTTTTTTCGGTCCCTGTTGACCGTCTGGGTTCTGTCATTTACCCACCTGGTTTTTTCTGCCACCTTCTCTCGTAGTTGAGGGTGTTCTTCTACTTTCTGTTTCTGTTGAGTTCACCTTTTTCTTGTACTACTCTCACCTCTGTTATTTCCCATTCGGTTCCTTTAGGGCAATTCCTTTTGCCGTTTTTTCCGCACCCGCGGGTGGTGTGGAACGCTGTCGTTTCGGGAGCCTCCCGACTCTACCACGTCTAGTGTGAGTTTACCTCCTCCATGGGGGATGTGCAGCTCCAGCTTCCCCCGTGGAGGGTGGGGGGAACACTGTCATTTCGGGGCCCCCGACTCGACCACGTCTGGTGTGAGTTTGACCCCCTCCGTGGGGGGTGTGCAGCTCCTCCTGCTCCCACGGGGGGTGGGGAACGCTATCGTTTCTGGGTCGCCCGACTCGACCATGTCTGGTGAGAGTTATTCCTCTTCCGTGCGGAATGTGCAGTTTTTTACCGTGGTGGATACTGCGGGAGCTGTTGGATTTCTGGTGTAGAGATGCCAGGTTCCGGGACTATGCGCCCTCTCCAGTCGACATCTGAGGCTGTCACTAGGGTTGTGACTCCTCCTTTGCAGGCCGAGCTTGGTGGCTCTCTCCTCTTTTCTGCCAGTTCCAACAGCTCCCGTCGTATCTGCTGCTACTGCTGTTCCATCTACAACGTCATTGGGCACCGTTTTTAGCCGGCCTCGGCTTATCCCTGCAAGGGTCTGCAGGGATGTCTGTAGTGTGGTTGTGGGGTATCGGCCTGAGCCTTCCCCGACTTCCACTCGGCGAAGTCGGATGGGGCTGCCGACTCAACCCCCTCCTGTGTCCTCTCAGCTGTTGAGCACAGTAGTTTTATACCTGCAGTGGTCTGCTGTGGTGTCTGGTTGTGTAGACGTGGGGGTATCGGCCTCAGTCTTCCCTGACTTCAACTCGGCGAAATTGGAAGTGGCTGCCGGCCAGACCCTCTACTGTGGTCTCTGCGCCGTCAAGCACTACAGTTGTCATTGGATTCGGATGTTCTTAGTGGGACACTATGAACTTTGTGGCGTTTCCGTCCACTCATTCTGGCCACACGGCCAGTTTTGGGGTACCAACGTCTTTTGTGCAGCCTGGGCCTTCTGCCCTGCAGAGGTCCACGGTGACTCTCATGAGTTCCCGCTATGATGATCCTCGGGGTGTGTCACACCCCTATACACGTCTGCCTTCAGACGTTTCGGCTGCCGCCTGTCGTCCCATGTCAGGTGTTTTGGAGGATCGTGACCCTTTGCTGGTTCAGAGGGTCAGAGGTGAAGCCACTTTGCCGGTTCGTTCCCCTGTCGAACTGGCCAGTACGGGCAGTGAGCTTAGGGAGGCCCTCTCCTTCCTCACTCAGGTTCTGTCAAAGAGCCTTCTTGTTGCTTCCAGCGAGGCAGTGAGTGGTTTCCAGGCGCCCCCTATGGCGCTGCCTCCCGGGATTGGAAACAGGCTGCTTTCTGATCCCCCTCGTGTTCCGACACCATGGGAGGCGTCGGCTGGTTTGCCCACGATGGGCTATGTGTCTTTCGACTCAGGGGAAGAGTCAGACATGCTTGTTGTCGAGAGCCAGCAGTCTTCGGACTTGGGGGCAGCTCTTGATTTCGTGTTTGGGTTCCTTCTAGATCTCAAACCATCTAACCAGTCGACAGTGTCAGCCAGGCCACGATCATCGGTCACGCGCCAACAGCATATGGAGCAACCCGCTTCTGGGCATCTTCGACCTTGCCAGTCGGTACAGTTGTTTGAAGCATTTTCAGCCTTGGACTCGAAGCTTAGTTCCAAGGCTATGAAGGCTCCGTTCTTCACCAGGGTTGACACCTTTTTGCTTCTGGCGCGTTATCGTTCCTACGGTTCTGCCAATCTGTCAGTCTACCAGACTTTGACGGTTTTGAATCAGGACTCCAATTCCCTCGGGCTTTACAAGTCCAAGTCTGCCGCCATTCCAATGACGACTCTGGAGTCCACATTGGGCTTATCGAGAGAGATGCTTGGTATGCTTTCTCTCTCCGATCATGTCGTCTCAGCTTTAGCTGCTTATCTGCCTCCAGATAAGTTTGACGAGGTAAGGCTCCTTTGCGTGTGCTGTCCAAGGCGCTCATGCATCTTACTCACACACATGCCTGTAACACGGCTAATCTGGAATTAGTTCGAAGGGACTCTGTGCTGGACACAGGCCGATCCCTTCCTGAGGAGCAGTGTGCTACTCTTCGATCTGCTTCTTTGGCAGGTCCGCAATTTTTCCATGGTTCTGTGTTGACGGTCCGGGATGACGTCCTACGTCATTCCAAAGATCAGCTGCTGTTTCTTCAGCTTGATCAGCCTTCTTGGATAGGCAGGGGCCGTTCCAAGCCTAACAAGTACTCTCTGCTTCCTCTGCGAAGCAAAGGGGCTGATCCTTCTGCCACCGCTTCTACTTCTTACTCAAGGGGTAAGGGTAAGCGTCGACAGTCTTGAGGGAAGTCCCAGGATTCTTCATTCAGTAGAGGAGGTGTTTTCTCCTCTCGCGAGCCTCGTCGGGGTTCGAAATGAAGGTCCTCACCTCGACTCGTCCCAGGTTGGAGGAAGGATAGCAGAGTTTGTAGACCGTTGGGCCACCATCACATCCGATCCTTGGGTGTTAGATGTTGTTCGGTCCGGGCTGCGAATATCCTTCCGAAGGCACTCTGTCCAGGGTGCCTCTTCCAACCACAGTTCCTTCAGACATTTTACGTCGGGAACTTTTGTCCACGGAGATAGACAAACTCCTGACAAAGGGGGCGATTGAGGTCATCAAGAACATTAGGTCAGTGGGTTTCTATTCCCGCCTGTTCTTGTTGCCGAAGAAGGACGGCCGACTCCGACTGGTTATCAATCTGAGTTTCCCATTCATTGCTCCCAAGTTCAGCATGGAGACTTTCAGGTCGGTCCTCCGTTCCATTCACCAGGGAGATTTCGCTTCCATCTTTGACCTGCGAGACGATTACTTTCATGTTCCGATTCATTGGACGTTACGGAAGTATGTCAGGTTCGTTTTTCTGGGGCGGGTTGACCAGTTCAAGGCCATGCCTTTCGGCCTCAACCTGGCTCCTTGGGCCTTCACCAGACTGATGTCGCATGTGATAGCTTTCCATCGCACACAGTCCAGGGTGACTTCTTCGGCATATCTGGACGATATCCTCCAGGGACATTCCAATGCTGCCTTACTGGAGTCGGATGTCGCCACTCTATTGAGCTTGCTCATGTCGCTAGGTTTCAGAGTCAACGAGGAGAAGTCGGACCTGGTCCCTTCTCAGTCGTTTTATCATCTGGGGATGGCTTTCCGCACACAATTCAATTTGGTGGCGGTTCCCCAGGCCAAGGCTGTGATTCTCCCAGCTTTTGCTCTGACTCTGTCCCAGTCCACATCCGCGACGGCTCGGGAGTATTCTCCGGCTAATCAGTCTCTGTTGTTTGGTGACAGATCTCATTCCTCTAGGTCAGCTGCATGTCTGACCTCTCCTACACTTTCTGCTCAGTCGTTGGAGGCCGAATGTAGATTTTCTGGATCTGGTGCTTCAGTTTCCAGAATATCTTTATCCTCACCTTCTCCTCTGGGCGGATGTCCAGTGGCTTTCGCAGGGTGTTCCGTTGGACTTACCCACGTCCGATCACGTTCTGATGGCAGATGCCAGCGATCTCGGATGGGGTGCGACATTGGATCCTCTAGGTCTTTCCATTCACGGGATGTGGGACCAGGATCATGCAGCTCTACACATCAACCAGAAGGTGCTTCTTGCTCTTCTTCTGAGTTTCAGGCAGTGGATCCCTCACCTGTCGAATCGCCAGGTCCTTCTATTGTCCGACCTTTCGACAGTGGTTGCTTACATTCGGAACCAGGGCGGCACGCACTCTGTTCCAATGTACGAATTGGCTCGAGATCTTCTACTGCTCGCTCAGGATGTCCACGCCAGGGTGGCTGTTCGTCACATTCCAGGTCGTCTGAACGTCCTAGCCGACTCCCTGTCCCGTCGGGGCAGGGTCATTTCCACCAGGTGGATGCTCCACATGGGGGGTTCTATCGATCTCTTGCGACTCGTTGGAACCTTTCGTGTCCCAGTGCCCAGATGCTCTGGCTTTCGCCGCAGACGCTCTGGCCCTCCTTTGGGATGGTCTTGTTGGCTACGCCTTCCTACCGGTTCTGATTCCGCCTCAGGTTCTCGCCCAGATATGAACCTGCAGTCGTCGAATCCTTTCGATCACTCCCGTTGCCTCGTTGGGTGTGGATCAATCTGCTCCTCTCTCTGTTAGTGGCGGTTCCGGCATGTCTCCCTCTACCTCCCAACTTTCTTTGCCAAAGTCGCCCGAGGAGGTTTCAGGTTGACCCGACTTCATTGTGCCTTCGCACATGTCTTTTATCGGGTCCTGTATCCTCCATAGTGGTTTTTTCGAGACACGCAGTGGAGTTGCTTTTCTTCTTCAAGGAGGCACTCACTCCACTGGTTTAGCCTCTGTGGCTAAGTGGAAGGTTCTTCTGTCGATGGTGTGCGATCACTCTGTTGCTTCTGTCACTCCTTCGATCACACCGCTTGCAGAGTTTCTGGTATATGTTTGTTTCTGGGGTCTCCAGCATTGGGTACATGTCCATGCTTCGGAGACATTTTTTCATATGTGATACCGCATTGTTTCGACACTCATCCTTGCCTCTCCAAGCTTGTTCAGCTCTTTTCCTTGAAAAGGCCTAGGACTTTGCAGTTTACTCCAAGATGGTCACTTTGTTGGGCACTGCTCTGCTTGGGGGTGGGGGGGCATTCGCGCCTTTATCCTGGATGAATATGCGTTTTCTCACATGCCAGATCTCTCCTGCATCCATTTCTTGATGGATTTGTCTTGCTATTCGTGCAGCTTCTGCTCGTCTAGCTACTGGTGGTTGTATTACCAATTGTTTTTTCTGGCACGAGGTGCGTGCATTGTCTTCCTCTTTTAATAACTCTGTCATGTTGACGGATGACGGATGTTATACTGGCAGCCTTCTGGAGAAATGCTACATTCTCCTTTTATCTGCGACAGTTGCAGGAGCCGACAGAGAACCTTGGGGCCCTCTTTCTTCGGCTCAGGCTGTTGTCTATCCCAGCCTTTCAGCCTTTTTCAGGGTCAGTTCCAGCTTTGTGCTGTTACTGCCCTTTCTGTCTGTGCGTCGCACTTCACCATACGCCTCATCTTTTATTGTTTTTTCTAATGTTTGTGATGCTATGGTTTGATAGGCCTAGGGATCTCTTCCTCTGTCAACGGTCCCAGTGCTATTGAGTTATGTGTGTGTTGGTTATGTGATTCCCTCCAGCCTTTTGTCTATTCAGCCTGTAGTAAACAATTGAGGTAGGTTGATAAGAAGTATAAATTTTATAGTAAATTTCCTTTCTTATTATACCTACCGAAATTGTTTACATGGAGGCCCTCGCGTCTTCTTATTCGGGTAAGAATCCTTCCTCCCCGCTGATCACATAACTCATGTGTTGTTCGGAATCAAAAGAATGACGAATTGACGCATTGCGCACTGTTTTACGGTAGTCATGGATTTGTACTATGGAAGAGCGTCCCATACTGGGTGTGCTCCGATGGCGCTCGACACAGTTTTGGCAATTTTTTTCGTGGTGTTTTTACACCACTATTCTTTCCCAAATCTTGGGAAAGATTAAAATAGAGAGTATTTTATCCGAGTTAGGTTCTTCCACTGTAGTGCAAGCCTGTAGTAAACAATTTCGGTAGGTATAATAAGAAAGGAAATTTACTATAAAATTTATACTTCCTTTGAAATTCCCACCACTGATATTCCATAAATATATATACACAAATTATACATCAAAATGAAGGTTGTGATGTATAGGATAGTGTTGAATTTGAAACGGTTGGCTATTTTGGGAAGTCAACTAGTCGCTGGCTGTAATCAACTCAAGTCGACTAGTCTGGACATTCCTATCAGTAAATAAAATTATGGTGAGAACCATGAATTGTGCCCCAATAATGATAGTTATATTATGTGGAGCTCCAAGTTACTTGACTTCATGAATTGGGAGCAGTGTTTCTGCTAGTCATTTGTCTGGTAACGAACCAGTTTGCATTAATCAAGTGCAAACATTTTCAAATGAACAGATCCAACATTTTTTTGGTACAGATTCAAATAATTGATGTCTTGGAAGACTACATGTAGATACACAATGGTAGGCATATGAATTGTTTCCAAATGTTAACACTTTGCTGTTTGTCGATGTGGTGATTTGACCGGTTACAGACTTTTTTATGAATAGAGAACCAGCGTATATTTCATGTAGGAAATACCCCCAAAACATTGAAATTGCACATAAACCTGACAACAAATCTTATTTATTCTGTGTACATGCCTGATAGGAACAAAAATGGTGAGAAGAAATATGTTGTTTATCTTTTTATTGACTGGTTTCAATAGTACAAAATTAGAATATTTCAATTTCTGCTCCACATGTCTGGCACATACAAAGCCAACCATTTTGTAGTTAACTGTGGCTATTGTTATCCTAAATATTGAATGGAGGTGGTTTTAACCGACAGATATTACTGAAATGACTGCAAACTCGTATTATACATAGTCATAATTCACCACCAGGGCCGGGATATAATAATGGTAAATTTCCCATGAACCTGTGACAGAGCCTCCACATGACTTGATAGACCTCTGTCAAATTGAATCCCCCAACCCACACCCACTGTTCACCATGTAGTAGCAATCCATTGTTATTTCAATATGTTGAAAAATTATGACTGTATTGTATCAATCATGTAATTGTTATTTTTATTTAATAAATGATACTTGTTGCTTGGAATGAAAAATAAGAATACTAAATTGAAAAATAAATATGTTGAACCAGTGTGAATGTGTTGTTCTTTATTGAAGATTGAATCTTCCCAGAACAAATCATCCTGCGATCAAATCTTGCCGAGGTCAAATCTTCCTGTTCCCAGGATAGTATCCCAGGGTCCAAACTTTGGGAGGCTCGGGCATGATGCAGGAGTTCAGGACCTTGGACTCTTGGGTCAGGACTGAGTCCGCTCCAAAGTTCTGGACCCTGGGATTACCATTGGGAGGTCCTCGTCCAGGACCCTAGACTCTTGGATCAGATGTGAGCACCCCCCCCCCCCCCCTGAGCAATTGCTATCTAAAATGGATGAAGGGTGTTTCAGCCGACAGTCAGATATCACTGAAATAACAGCAACCTTGTATATCATTATACATATATTAGTCAACATTCACTACCAGGAACTGGAATAGGTTCAGGGGTGGTGCTGGAAGGGGTATGAGGTCAGGCCTACAGTCCCAGCTACACCCTCCCCATTGGGGAGGGTTAGCCATCCTCACCAGGGAAATTGCCCACCTAATTGTGTTCTTGACGGGGAATTCCCTGGCCCCTATGTATAGGAGCACAAGCTCCCATGTCAAGGAAATTCTGACATCACCACTGAATAGGGTGGGACAGGATAGTGACCTCAAGGCCCAGTACTCTGGACTCTTGGGTCAGGCCTGACACCCCCCTCCCCCCATCCCAAGATATTACTGTTTGCAAACTCGTGTTCACATATATTAGCCACCATTCACTACCAGGGCCACGAGTGTGCAAAAGTCAGGGAAACTGCCTCCTTTGTGGTATGCTTGTTGGGAAATATCCTAGCGTCAGGGAGCATAAGCCCCCATGTCAAGAAAGCAGTGACATCATCACTGAATAAGGAGGGGCTGAATGGTGAACCAAGGGCTGGAACTTTGGGAGGCCCCGGACCCTCCTGCATTTTCTTCACAGTATCTACTCAATTATTTCCTTGCAATATGGGTAATTTATTACCAGTGTAACAGTTTATTTCCCCCTCCTGCATATCTTCCCCTCCCCCCCCCCCCCCCACACACACCCTGATTATTTTCCCCCCCCCACCTAAATATTTTTTACCTTCTTTTTCACTTACATTTTTTTCTCTTGTATTCAATCTGAAACCCATTTAAGATACCATAAACAGTTGGTATTAGTTGAAAAACTTGTTAATCGAGGTTATAAAGGATATTTAAACTATCTGGATCCATTGAGACATTGGGGGCCCTGGCCTTAATTATGATGGGGCCCTTGGACACAGGGTGCACATGGGCCATCATGGTTCGGCCCGGAGGGAGAAAATTTTCAAAATTGTGGATGAAAAATGCCAAAACCTTCACTCCAGAGAGGAGAATTCAGTTGTCTATTAATGGAAGAATGGCTTTGGGGTTATAGATTTGGTTTATAAAAACTTGAAACTTTTGATTCTTCTTTGGCTTCTTGATTTGTTGGACTAGCTGTCATCATGTTTTACTTTCGGTTTACTGTAAGCGGAGACTGTGGGACGGCGTGTTGATGAAAATCTCTATTCCAGCACGCGGAGAAATTTCATTTATGCACAAGAGCCTGTAAATTATTAACTTCTCTGCGGGGGCCCAATTTTTTAAAGATAGGGCCCCCCAAAAAACCTACAAATTTCTTTTTCCTTTGAGCCCTTGGGGGCCCCCTGGAGCTCGGGGCCCCTGGCCATTGGCCACCTAGGCCCTATGGACAGGCAGCCACTGACAGTTGAGCCTACCTACAAAAATTTCCAATTGAATCTATTGTGTGACACAACCAGATACATCCTCAAAAAAAAAAAATTCAGCTGGAGGGGAAGATACCACAACATCTTCCCCTCACCTGGGACTTCAAAAGTCAAACAAATTTTCTTGTGTGAAATCACTATTTATGAATAAGTTTCATGATATAAAAACTTATATATCATGGAAACTATTCATAAATGATAATTTCGCACAGAAAATTTTTCATTTGCTTTTGAAGTCCCAGATGGGGTGGGGGGGAGATATTGTGGTCACAATATCCCCGCCCCCCCCCCCCCCCCCCCCCCTTGAAATTTGTTTATTTATTGAAGACTAATACCTGGTCGAGTCCTAAAACACTTTTATATCATGGAAACTATTCATAAATGATAATTTCACATGAGAAATTTTTTCATTGACTTTTGAAGTCCCAGGTTGGGGGGGGGGGGGGGTGGGGGGGTGGGGGGGGGGGGAGATATCGTGGTCACAATATCTTTCCACCCACCACCCAAATTTTTTTCTTTCTTGAAGACGTAATACCTTATCAAGTCCTGAAGCACTTTTATATCGCATCATGTTTCTATATGTTTGTCAATTTTTGTGTTCACATTATTTTATATTGTTGGCATATTCACTTGTTAAATCTTGAATAAACACTTGAAAGGTTCCAGACTGAATGTAGTGGCTATGAAGCAGACCATACTATACCTTGTCGAGTCCTAAAACACATTTATATCATGGAAACTATTCATAATTGATGACGTCAAACAAGAAAATTTTTTATTGACATTTGGAGTCCCAGATGAGGGCAAGATATCGTGGTCACGATATCTCCCCCCTCCCCCCCCCCCCCCACACCCCAATTTTTTTTCTTGAAGACATAATACCTTGTAGAGTTCTACCGTTAAAACTAGAAGTCCTGTCACTAAATGCGAGCTTATCTAGGCTTAATTGCGTGTAGGAATTGCGCGCAAATGCCATATTAAATTGCATCCAAAGCCTGGCAAGTTCTCCTGGTTACTCATAGCAAACACAGGCAATGTTTCGGCCAATGGACCTCCGGGTTACCCGGAGGTCCATTGGCTGAAACATTGCTTGTGCACAGGCGATACATGTATGTACATAATTTGATAGCCTTACTATGGTCATAACGCGTAGATTAACGCGCAGATCATTTTGAATAATTTATTGAAAACTTAGTACCTATAAAGTTTTCCAACTGGTACCAACCATTTATGGTATCTCAAATGCAAAGGAAAAAAATTCAGGTGGGGGGGGGGGGGGGGGTGAAGATTATCGGGGGGGGGGGGGGGGTGGGGAGAGATAAACTAGGGATATCGTAGCACACTTCTATCTGTATTTCTGTGTGTATGGTGCTTTTTTTCCTCCAAAGAGAGTCGGGACCACCACAATTTTGGAAAGACCAGTGGAAAACCAACAAACTGGAACAAGTGTTTTTTGGCTCACCAACTGTAGTTGTGTGAGCCTATGGCATAGCCCTCATGTCGGCATCCAGATTAATTCATTTTGAACTTTTGTGTGCAGGTTTTGATTTTTTTTTCTTTTTTGCTTTTTTTTTTATGACCGCATGCTTTTCAGGGATAGTAATATTTTATTCAACCCTTTCCATGCTTAGTTACTTGTACCTTTTGTGTACAGGTTTTTGACTTTTCTGTGCAGGTTTTTGACTTTTGTGTACAGGTTTTGAAATTTTGTCTTCAAGTGGAGTTTTACCTTACTGGCATATTGCCATGGTGGTTACCTTAACATTTCAGGGTATTTTTCTCAATTTTAACCCTTTGAAACAAATGCGATACTTTTTTTACTTTTATGTGCAGGTTTTGAGGTTTGTCTTTCTTTTCTTCCAAGTGGATATTTTTCAAGTAGAGTTTCACCTTACTGGCATATTGCTATTGTAGTTACTGTGACATTTGCAGGGTATTTTTCTCAATTTTAACCCTTTGAAACAAATGTGATACTTTTTTTGACTTTTATGTGTAGGTTTTGAAGTTTGTCTTTCTTTTCTTCCATGTGGTGACTTACCTTGTAGCATATTGTCATGTTTCCTATTTTATGTTAGGATGCTTCTTAGGGCTAGTATTATATTATTTAACCCTTTAGCCAGGGTGGGGGGGGGGGGGGGGCACCAAAAATTTGCAAGACGTGACGTGGGGGTGGGTGGGTCTCTTGAGTGCACCAAAAATGTGCATTTCCAACTTGTGCAATTTTTTGAATTTTTTAAAAATGTATATCAATATATCAGCTAATATATACCATCATTTGTGTTCCAAACCTTAAAGATGATGTTGTACATCACACTCTTAACATAAATACAACATCAGGAGGCTTTATATGTGAGAATATTGGGCTTAATCTGGGAAAATGTCACACGTTAGTAGGAAAGTAGCAAACACCTGAGAATACTGACAGAACAATTCAAATGAAAATTTGTTCCCGTATATGTACACCTGCTCTGGCCAAGCAAGCCTGATAATGAACAGCTTGTCATTTGTAGATTGGGACCCACAGCAGCCCACAGAGGTTTACATTGGTGGTACCAGTTTAAGAACATTATGAAACCCCCCTAAAGACAGCTGTGCTTACTAAGTTTATAAGTATATTTTGGATTTTAATGGGAGAGTGGGTGCCTGAGAACGGTATTAGAAAATTCCTCCCCCCTCCCCCTCCCCCGCTTTAGCTGCTTATTTACTTTAATTTTGGACTTTTGTGTACAGGTTTTGATATTTTTTTTCAAGTGGAGTTTTACCTCACTGGTATATTGCCATGGTGATTACTGTAACATTTTAAGGGTATTTTTCTAAATTTCATCCCTTTGAAACAAATGTGCTACTTTTCTGACTTTTATGTGCAGGTTTTGAGGTTTTTCTTTCTTTTCTTCCAAGTGGATATTTTTCAGGTAGAGTTTCACCTTACTGGCATATTCCCATGGTGGTTACTGTGACATTATCAGGGTATTTTTCTCAATTTTAACCCATTGAAACAAATGTGATACTTTTTAGCTCACCTGACTGAAAGTCAGTGTGAGCATTTGCCATCACTTGGTGTCTGTCGTCCGTTAACTTTCGCAACTCGGTCTTATGAGTCTTCTTCTTCAAAACCACTAGCCCAAACCCAAACAAATTTGACATACAGTATATTGGAGGTATCCTCTTTCCAGTTTGTTAAAATGAACTCGGTGCCCCCACTGGGGTGGGAGTGATGCCCCAAAAACATCAATTTCTCCTGAAATCTTCTTCTTATGAACCACTAGTCAGAATACTTTGGTAAGATTCAAATTTGTTCAAAGAAACTTTCTCGGTCAATATTTGGGCTCGCAACGGGAGGATCTCTATTTTGTGCTCCGCCCAAAATTTCTATTTTCTGAACCGAGAGGCCGATTTGAACCAAATTTGCTATATTGGGTCCTACATGTAAGTACTTGATTCATGCCGAAAAAAATTTCCCGCTGCCCCGTGGGAACCTCAGGAGCTAAAAATAGAAAAAAATTCAAACACCCATATTTCAAAAACTGCACGGCACTGAAACATTTTATGTGGTGTGAAGCTTCCTTAGGACCAGTAGAAAGGAATGGTGAAAAGAAATCACTATCGGTTTTGTCCTAAGGTACAGTTTCGGGACTTTGAAAAAATGTTGAGTCAGCGTTATGTAACACTGAAGGTAATGGGAAAAATATAAAATAATATTTTTCTCCCCAACCACTGCTCCAAAAGATTTCATATTTCACATATAACATCTATGGAAGATTGATTCACACGGTTGTTGAAATTTAACCCTTGGGTTCATATTTAGGCACTCTACAGGAGCCTAAATGTTCAAATTAGTGCAATATGAGGGATATTCTTTAAAAATCTTCTCCAGATCCAACAGTCAGAATCGTTTGATATTTGGTATACAGCATCCTTACGTAAGGGAGTTTCAGGTTTGTTCAAGCCAAGTCCCTGGGTTCATATTTGGGCAGCCTATGGGAGCCCAAATTGTAATACATGTAATGTAATAATAACACTTCGGCCGGCCGCTGATTTGTCGCGGTTCTCGTATGAGAAGGCCTTGGTTACCCATGTTCTACCAACTGCCTCCCTATTCCCACGCTTCTTCTCTCCTCCCAACACTCGGAGACGAACTGCTTGATGTCATCCCTTGCCCCATTCTTCCCAATCTCTTCGATTAGTATATTAACCCTCTCCTTTGAGTCGTCCCCCTAACCACATGTCCTTCATTCTCCCATCCCATCCCTCACTTGGACCATCCACCCCGTCTTGATATTTGAGTTGAAAGTTCTCAGAAACATTACTTTACACCATCGGCTATCGGAGAGATTTACGAAATAATTAAGATAAGCGAGTTTCAATAGGTCTATCCTGTCCTTGATCCTCATCCACCCAAGCTCACCCCTAATCGCTTCTAGCGCTGCGGTATTACTCGAGCCTGTTATCCATCGGCCTGCATTGTTCTGCAGGATTTCCAAGCTCTTAACAGCTGTGTGGTTTAGGGGTACAACCTCCGTATGTTATACATGGCAGACCCACCATTTCCCAAATAGTTTTTCCCACGTAAACCTTATTGAAACTGTTTCTCCCTATAAGTTTCATTTGGTTAAGGATTCGCTTCCCCTTCAATTTATTTGTGTGGTTTCGGTAGATGCCTCTTCCTGTGATGTTTATATTTACCCCCAGGTACTCATAGTCACTAGTCTCTCCTACACTAAGAAGTCTACTGCTACCTTCCGGAATGCAGAACTCCCTCACTCTCCACCTGCGAGTGGGGTCCACTGTGCGGCCCACGGGTATAACTTTGCTCTTGCTTTCATTAAGTTTGAGTCTCCGTTTGCTCCCATATTTCCCAACAATTCCCAGCATTTTCGCTAGCCCCTCTTCGCTTTCTGACACTAGCACCATATTGTCTTCAAAAAATAGCCCTGGGATCTTCAAGTCACCAACTGCAACCCCCTCGTCGCTATGCAGGAGTTCATCTCCTAAACCTTTGATGTACAATGCAAAAAGAATTGGCGAAAGGATACACCCCTGTTTTAGGCCTATCTCCATAGGCACACATTTTGTTGTGATGTTTCCCAGGCTAAGTTCACTCTGTACATCTTTATATAATGCTTTCATAATCCCAACAAACTCGCCCCCCAAGCCCAGAGCCTCCAGCTTGCGCCACGTACCCTCCCTCCATACTCTATCATATGCCTTTTTAACATCCAAAAAGGCCATGAACATCTTTTTCTTTTTTGCTTTCGCGGATTCTATTATTTGGGATAGCGTGAAAAGATGGTCAGTGACTCTCCTTCCCTTCCTGAAGCCATTCTGGATTTCTCCCCAAAAACCCTTCTCTTTGATCACCTCCTCTAATCTCCCATACAGGACTTTACAAAAGCCTTTTCCAATGTTGCTGCTGACAGAGATCCCTCGATAGTTATCCAAGACGTCTTTTCCCCCCTTTTTGTGAATAAATGTCACTTTACTTTCCCTCCACTCCTTTGGGACCTCTTGTTTTTCTACGGCTAAATTGAATAGGGCAGTTAGGCTTTTCAAGAGTTCCTCTCCCTATTTTTTGATAAACTCGTTAGGAATTTCGTCCACCCGTCCCGCTTTTCCATTCCTTAATTTCGAGATCACCCTTCGCACCTCCTCAGTTTTGATTTCGCTGCACACGAAGTTTAATAGATTTTCCTCAACCTGGTTCGGACACTCTGGTGGGTTCCTCATGCCCCATCGCTTATCGTTTACCTCTTCCCAGTGCTTGACTAGTTCTAATGCAATTTGATCTCGCTCTTCTGTAACTCTGTCATCTACTTTAATGCTCTGTGGGTTATTCCCTTTGTTACGTTTGTTCACCCATTTCCAAAATACGCTCGAATTCGACCCCCCCCCCCCCTGTCGTTCTTATCGTCCTAATAAGACTGCTATTTCGCACTCCTCGGTTGTCGTCTTTAATCTTGTTTACTTTATTTCATGCTTGTTGGTATTCTTCCTTTGCTACCATGGCCTCATTGCTTTCCACCCCCTTAAGTTTTCTAATTCTCCTGTATGCAGCACATTTAGCTTTTCTAACCTTTATGGCCCTTTTCAGTTCTTCGTTCACTCTGTACCCAAGTTCCCGTGTTGGCACCCTAATCTTTCCTACACTTTCCTTCCCTGCCTCCACTTGGCTCGCAACTATGGCGTCGGCCATCTTCTGGACACTGCCCCCCTTGTGTACGGCTTCAAGCTTTGGTTTCAGTTTTCCTTCGAACTTCGCCCAGTCGGCATCCTTTTTGAGTTCCCAAACCTCCTTGAAGCTTCCTTTGCTTTTCTCTAGGTGTTTGGCCCTCATCGTCACTGTAATCAAGTTGTGATCACTATCCAACTCCATTTTTCCCTCATCGTCCACTTCTACTCCTATCACCTCCCTCCATAAATTCATATCTGTGAGAATGTAGTCAATTATTGATTTTCGGTCATTTCTCTCCCAGGTCCATTTCCCCTTACATCTAGCGTCCCTGTTCAGAATCTTCAGACCGAGCTCATTTGTGAAGTTCAACAGCTTCCTTCCATTCCTGTTGACTCTCTTGTCCCCACCCTCTAAGCCTTCTTCCTTATCACCTATGTGTCCATTAAAGTCGCCCATCCGAATTATACCGAGCCCCCTGTTTTCTAGTTCAGTGATATTGGACCTTAGTGTTGAGTATATCGAGTCATTCCACTCGGGTTTACTTCCCTCCACAGCACAGTACACAATCCCAAGGGCAATACTTTTGTTTCTCAGACTGATCTTTACCCATCCAATTTCTTTTGACACCTCAGCTGAGGTGATGATATCTTCCAGATCTGTGATCAGCGACAGTTTTAAATCCTCTTTAATGTACATGCCTACCCCTCCCCCCTTTTTCTGGCCTTCCGTTTGCCCTACACCTATCCACACACACCCGCTTACTTGGTCTACCCGTTCCTCGTGTCTTACCCACATCTCGCTTAAGCCCATGACATCAAACTCCTCTGCCTCAATCAATGTAGCAATTTCACTTACTTTCCGGTGGAGACCCTGGATGTTGCTGTAACCCACTTTCAGGGTACCGAGGTTCATTGACTTCTGCCTACTGGGCCCATTGTTTTCTGGTGCTAGTCCTGGTAAACTTTTTCTGCCCCACTCACTCTTGATTACCCCACCTATGTCCACTCTAGTTATACTTGCCTCTGACCTCCCACCCCGCTCCTCTCCAAAAAAGGCTCTGTTACCCGTAGAATTTTATCCCCCAATACCCGTTTCCCCACCCTGCTAACTTTGTTCAATATGAAGAATATTATTTAAAATTCTTCTTCTCCAGATCCAGCAGTCAGATTCTTTTGATATTTGGTGTACAACACCTCTGGGAGGGTTAGATTGAAGGTTGTTCAAATCAGGTCCCTGGGTTTATATTTGGGCTTTTATTGAAGCCCAAAGTTTAACTTTGTCAAATATGAGGAAATTTCTTGATAATTCTTCTTCTCAGGTCCACCAGTGAGAATCTTTTCATATTTAGTATGTAACATCTCTAGGAGTGTCAAATTCAAGTTTGTTCAAATCGAGTTGCTTATTTTTTCTTGTTTTTTTTTTGGGGGGGGGGGGGGGAGGGGGGTGCTAGAAGGAACCACAGACAGTAGTTGAAAACAAAACAAAAATTTTGTTCGGTTATTGTTTTTTAATACTTCACTGAATAAAGCTTGCTAGGAACCTTTCCTAGGACCAACAAAAATGAATGGTCAAAAAAGTTGCCTTTGGTTGCATCATAGCAAATCAAAAAATTGCTCTTGCTTCTGTTCACTTACTGATACACTAATCTCTTTTGACAATTTGAGCTAGGTTAGCTTTTCAGGCTCACATGGGCCTCTGTTTTTTTTTTACTTTTATGTGCAGGTTTTGAGGTTTGTCTTTCTTTTCTTCAAAGTGGAGACTTACCTTGTAGCATATTGCCATGGTTCCTATTTTATGTTGGCATGCTTCTTGGGGCTATTATTATATTATTTAACCATTTAGCTGCTTATTTACTTTAATTTTGAACTTTTGTGTGCAGGTTTTATTCCAGCCACCCCTTTACATTGGCTACCTGTTGGTGAGCCACGGGATACTGATACCCCCTCTTGTTTTAAATGAATGGAACCTCGTCAGTAATGCAACTATGTACTCTTGTCACCTCCCCCTTTGTCGGAGACCCATATCAAAAGCCTTCCCACAACTTTCAGCTCAGACGTATCCATAGGTCTACTTACAAAACATAAAAAATTCCTGGGCCCAGACCCTAAGGCAGTTGCCTTGTGCCCCCCCCCCCCCTCCCCCTGGCATTAGTTGATACAATGCCACAAAATACCTGATTCTGTAAACCTGAATATCAAGGTTGGGGAGGGGCTGCATAGTGATAGACCCTTGACACATGCATCCCCGTTGATGCACTCCTGCATAGGAAGGGGGGGGGGGGGGGGGGCACTAGATCCTATTACTAGATTGTAGAATTAGATGATAGATTCCCTCCCTCTTTGAAATTCGTTGAATATTTTGAAAAGAAGGGGAATTCAAGTTGGTTTTTGACTAAAATACACTTCTTTTTTTTCTTTTCTTCTTTTTTGTTACTCACTTTCAACTTTTGATGGAGAAATCCGACAATTGAGTTATTCAACTCAAAACTGTCCACATAATCGTTGGGGATCTGGGTCTTTACGGCTTCATGAACATTTGGCTGCAGGTGTTTTTCCGGGAACATTCGGCCGCAGTTGAGGCTGAATGTTCCCACTTTTGAGGTCAAGTGTTCCTACTTTTGGTAAAAATTTTCGATGTTTGGGAGTTGAAAAATAACTTTAGAAAATAATTTTTTAGTTCATTTTATTAGGTTTTTTTTTATATTAGGAGGTTTTCTAGAATATTTTTTAAAGAATAATATATATGGCATACCTACCTTTATTCCTAAAGTCAAAATAATTTGAGCACAAGACCAATCCATTATGAATAATGAAATATAAAATCCACTGTACTGAATAACAGAATGACAATATATGTGCTCCAATGCAAACCCAAAATGATATACTTCGATGTTATTTGGCACAACTCAACTTAAAAATTTTGTTTTCATAAGTTCTTCTGAAGTAGTGATCAAAGTTCTGGCCTCTGATGAGATACTGATACAGAGTTTTTACAGGGCGACTGAATCTTGGTTAATTTAATAGCTCTTGATTTGGCGATCATATACTGTTTTTACAGTTTCTATGGACCCTTAAACCTTTTATGTGGACTGTAATTGTCCTCGATGAGATAATCTTTTACTGTTTCTCACGGTTTCTTTGAACATTTATTTGAGCACTTCTAGTGTAAAAGCAACTCCTCACATATATAAGGGTCTCATGAAAAGAGTCCAACATCTCTCATCAGAACTTTCCATTCATCGAGTCCAAGATCAATCTTGCTCGCTTACTTACTTGCTGATGCCTAGTACATACCTTCCTTATTAGGTGAGGTAGAGACTGCGAGGATAAATGTGGTTGACGGCAATTTGGAAACCCGAGTTAGAACTGTAACAACAAAGATGTCCAAGAAGTTAGAGGAAGCATGGGAGAAATATTATGAGAATAATATAACTACATCAAGATTTTTGAGGTTGTGTGCCAGTATATATAAAGTGTAATTGTATTTTGTATTTGTCAATATATCTGTCAAGGTATTTTATATTGTATATATTGTATATTATGCTGTATTTATTTTTTGGTTTTGGTTGTAATAAAGGTGTTTAAACTCATCTCAACCTGCACCTCTCTTAGTCTCCCTAGTTTAAAACCGAGGCCGAATGTTCCCGAGGCCAAAAAAACCCTCTCCCATCATTGGCACAGTTGATGAATTGCATCATTTACCTGGTTCGGTACCGGTCAAATAGGCCACCTTTTCAAACACACAATTTTTGATGTAAAAATACTACTCCCAGTTTCAACAGTTCTTGTACTTATAGGCATGCATTATGGCAAAACACATGTACATTGCATTTTTCCGAATCTTATGCAAGGACACCGACACACATCGGCAAATATTTTTTCCGCTTTTTTGTTTGAAACGAAATTAGGATGCAGAAATGACGCCATTTGGAATCTCTAAAAAAAATGCCAAACATTAAACTTTAGTAATGTTATAACCAATATTTTTTTAAATATGGATAATGTATTAACAAATAACAGCAGTTATTTTTCTTCATAACCTTTTCGTTTTAGCTTATGTTATAGCCCCCATATTATGTTGAGATTGATGTATCCTTGGTTGTTAATTATATGAGATAAATATTTTTATTTCTGCATTTTCTGACTGGTCTAACTCTTTTGCACTGAGTGACCTTTGTTTACATCTTTGTTACACTAATATATTGTACATATATCTGTTGATTGTTTAATTGTTTAAGTAGGTCAATGACCTTGTTTACTTGAACTATAACAGAATCCCCTAGAAACTAATAGAACATTGCAGAAACTTCCTCTTCTGGGACATTCTATCTGGTTACAAAATAAAGGTTTGTCAACAGAATTCAAAAACTCATTTTTTAGAAAGCCATTTCAGAAAGACTCACCGTCAGTTGTTTCCATTGGAGATTATTATTGTTTCAGAACAGTGCATTTTATTATAGAAGCAGTGCTTCTTTGTGAATTTGGAAGATTAATTCCCAAAGAGAATTTTGAAGAGAATTTGTTCGTCTTGGAAAAGAGAATTTATACTTTCTGTGAAACAGAATAATATTTTGTGAAAAGCCAAGATTCTACGGGATTATTTGGAAATTACCTTTGGTGCCAATACTTCTTGGATTTTCACTGCATTTGAATTTTGCAGAGCATTTTATATTTTATTGGAGACTGCCAAAATTTCTAAGTGAAAATTTTATTAAAAAGCTGCGGGATACTGTTTCTGAAGAGACATTCTTGGATTTAATACTACCAGCTGATAACTCTTCACAAGATTCTTCACCACTGGATTACTGGATTCTGTCAAACTGCATTTTGGACTAATTAGATAATTGATAAGTACCACTGTTTTTATTTTCTGTAAACCAATTAGTGTAAAAGATCTTTGTATCATTTTTTTTTTTTATATTAATTTTTTTTAATTAAATTTCAGACTAGATAAATTCATAGTTATTATTGCTAATTCTCAAGATTTCTTTCTATTACCAATATCAATAATATTTCCACACCGTAACAATAACCTTGACAAAGTCAAGCTAAGCTATTGCCATCACGCGTGTAGAAGCTTGTGAGTCTGTTCACATTTTCCTATAGCACAGGCTACACCCCGTAGTTCTTGTGCTAAAGGTCACGAAATTTCATATGCAGAATTGGGGTCATGTTTGGATGAGAACATCCCCATTTGGTCGTGATCGGTAAACCGGTATGGCTGCCCGAGCCCAAAACCCGAAAACCATTAGCACAGTCTACAGGTCGTATTTATGAAGTGATTTCATTGCAACTTGGTAGGATGCCTCTGCATAATGCCAAGAAGAGAACGTCCCCTTTTGGTCTTTATCTGTCAACCGTGATGGCTGCCCAAGCCTGAAACCCAAAAACCTTTAGCACAGTCTGCAGGTCATATTGAATGTGGAGGGATTTCATTGTAACTTGGTAGCATGACTCCGTATGATGTCTAGATGAGAACTTCCCCATTTGGTCATGATCTGTCAGTCGTGACGACTGCCCAAGCCCAAAAGCCGAAAACCTTTGGCACAGTCTACAGGTCATAATTATGGAGGGATTTTATTGTAACTTGGCAGGTTGACTCCATATAATGTCTATATGAGAACGTCCCCTTTTGGAGGTGATTGTTCAACTGTGACGGCTACAGGGGCCCGAAGCCCAAAAACCTTTAGCTCAGTCTACAGGTCATATTTATGAAGGGATTTCATTGTAACTTGGTAGGATGACTCCAAATAATGTCTAGATGAGAACGTCCCCTTTTGATCGCGATCATTCAGCCTTGATGGCTGCCCACACCAAAAAACGTTTAGCATAGTCTATAGGTTGTATTTCTGGAAGGATTTCTTTATATCTTGTTAGGTTGACTCCATATAATGCCTAGATGATGGCATCCCCTTTTGGTCGTGATTGGTCATCTGTGATGGATACAGGTCCCCGAAACCCAAAACCGTGAGCACATTCTACAGGTCATATTTAGCCCGACTGTTTACAGTGAGGGCTATAGTAATGACTTTTGTCCGTCCGTCCGTCTGTCTGTCCGTCTGCCTTTTTCTGTTAACATTTAGAGTTTTGGTTAAAGTTTGTGGTTAAAGTTTTTTACTGAAGGTTCAAGTGTTTTTTTTTTTTTTGGGGGGGGGGGGGGGGGGGGGGGTTCTCATATTCCTGTTAAGTTGACATTTGAAGTTTTGGTTAAAGTTTGTGGTTAAAGTTTTTTATTCAACCTTCAAGTACATACTATACCCGGTATTTCTTGTCTGATCGTCACAAAATTTCATATGCAGGTTTTAGGTCATGTCTACATGAGAATGTCTCCTTTTGGTCGTGATCGGTCAAACCGGTATGGCTGCCCGAGCCCAAAACCCAAAAACCATTAGCACAGTCTACAGGTCGTATTTATGAAGGGATTTCATTGCAACTTCATAGAATGCCTCTGTATAATGCTTAGATGAGAACGTCCTTCATTTGGGCATGATCTGTCAACCGTGATGGCTGCCCAAGCCCCAAACCCAAAAACTTTTAGCACAGTCTGCAGGTCATGTTTAATATGGACAGATTTCATTGTAACTTGATACGATGACTCCGTATGATGTCTACATGAGAATTTCCCCATTTGGGCGTGATCTATCAACCGTCACGACTGCCTGAGCCCAAAAGCCGAAAACCTTTAGCACAGTCTACAGGTCATATTTATGGAGGTATTTCATTGTAACTTCATAGGTTGACTTCATATAATTTCTACACATAAGAAAGTCCCCTTTTGGACGTGATTGGGCAACTGTGACGGCTACAGGTGCCCGAAGCCCGAAAACCTTCAGCACAGCCTACAGGTCATATTTATGAAGGGATTTCATTGTAACTTTGTAGGATCAATCCACATGATGCCCAGATGAGAATGTCCTCTTTTGGTTGCGAGCATTCAACCATGATGGCTGCCTGAGCCCAAAGCCCAAAAACCTTTAGCACAGTTTACATGTCATATTTATGGAGGGATTTCATTGTAACTTGATAGGTTGACTTCATATAATGTCTAGATGAGAACGTCACCTTTTGGGCAACTGTGACGGCAACAGGGGCCCGAAGCACGAAAACCTTTAGCACAGTCTACACGTCATATTTATGGAGGGATTTCATTGTAACTTGAGATGAGAATGTCCCATTTTGGGCAACTGGGGGCCAATTAGCCACTTTTTTTTTCCTTTCATCAAAAATGCTTGTTTACAGTTTTGGTTAAAAACCCAAACACCACCGCCCCTCCTCCCCCCCCCCCCCCCCCCCCCCCCCCCAATGAGCCATTTTTTTTTTTTATTAATTCTTCCAATATGCATTTTGAACTATTTACAGTCACTACATGCAGAACCCTTTTTTTCCTTTTTGTCAAAAATGCTTTTTTACAGTTTTGGTTAAAGTTTGTGGTTAAAAATCCACACAAAAAATATCCCCCACCCCTTCCCAATTAGGCATTTTTTTTTTCTTTCCTCGAATATGCATTTTGAACTATTTACAGTCACTACATGCGGAACCTTTTTTTAAACTCACGTAACCCCCCGCCCTCCAGGGAGCCAATTAGGCACTTTTTTTTTTCTTTCATTAAAAATGCTTTTTAGCTCAACTTTGGCGAAGCCAAAGATGAGCTTATGGCATGGCCCGTCTGGCCGTCTGTCCGTCAACAATTGGATACGACTCGGGCTAGAGGCCGTATTTATGAACCGATCTTTACGAAACTTCTTGGGTACCTTTGTTATGACCATGGGACGAGAACGAGTGTTTTTGGGTGCGGTCCGAAATTTAAGATGGCTGCCAGCCGCCATTTTGTACCGACGATGCAGAAATCTGTTTTTTTGTACAGAACTTCCATATGAAAGCTCTGATTTGCAGAATTTTTTGTGTGAATGTTTAGTACCATGGGATACATCACATATAATACGGGTTTTTTTCTCGTGCGTAAATTATGCAAATTAGACTAACTTTGATGTTTTTTGGTGTTACTTTCAGCACTATTAAGTGCAAATGCCAATACGGCTCAGGCTAGAGGCCGTATTTATGAACCGATCTTTACGAAACTCCTTGGGTACCTTTGTTATCACCGTGGGACGAGAACAAGTGTTTTTGGGTCCGGTCCGAAATTCAAGATGGCCGATGGCAGCCATTTTTGTACAAAATTTGGTGCAGTCAGATTTTTGCACAGAACTTCCATATGAAAGAGCTGATTTGAATAATTTTTTGTGTGAATGTTTTGTACCATGGGATACATCACATATAATACGGGTTTTTATCTCACGCAGAAATTATGCAAATTAGATGAACTTTGATTTTTTCAGTGCTACTTACACACAGTAAGTACACATGTCAATACGGCTCGGGCTAGAGTCTGGATTTATGAACCGATCTTCACGAAACGTCTTGGGTACCTTTGTTATCACCTTGGGACGAGAACGAGCGTTTCTGTGTGTGGTCCAAAATTCAAGATGGCTGCCAGTGGCCATTTTGTACCGAAATTAGGTCTAATCAGTTTTTTGTACACAACTTCTATATGGCTCAGGCTAGAGGCCGTATTTATGAACCGATCTTTACCAAACTTCTTGGGTACCTTTGTTATCACCGTGGGATGAGAACGAGTGTTTTGGGGTGTGGTCCGAAATTCAAGATGGCCACCAGCAGCCATTTTGTACCAAAAATAGTGCAATCAGTCTTTTGTACAGAACTTCTGTATGAAAGTTCTGATTTGAATAAATTTTTGTATGAATGTTTAGTAACATGGAATACATCACATATAGTACGGGTTTTTTTCTCGTGCAGAAATTATGCAAATTAGACTAACTTTGATGTTTTTTGGTGTTACTTTCAGCACTGTAAGTGCAAATGCCAATACGGCTCAGGCTAGAGGCCGTATTTACGAACCGATCTTTACGAAACTCCTTGGGTACCTTTGTTATCACCGTGGGACGAGAACGAGCATTTTGGGGTCCAGTCCGAAATTCAAGAAGGCCGATGGCAGCCATTTTGTACAAAATTTGGTGCAATCAGATTTTTGCACAGAACTTCCATATGAAAGAGCTGATTTGAATAATTTTTTGTGTGAATGTTTAGTACCATGGGATACATCACATATAATACAGGTTTTTTTCTCGGGCAGAAATTATGCAAATTAGATGAACTTTGTTTTTTCAGTGCTACTTACACACAGTAAGTACACCTGTCAATACGGCTCGGGCTAGAGTCTGTATTTATGAACCGATCTTCATGAAACGTCTTGGGTACCTTTGTTATCACCTTGGGACGAGAACGAGTGTTTCTGTGTGTGGTCCAAAATTCAAGATGGCTGCCAGTGGCCATTTTGTATCGAAATTAGGTCTAATCAGTTTTTTGTACACAACTTCTATACGGCTCAGGCTAGAGGCCGTATTTATGAACCGATCTTTACGAAACTTCTTGGGTACCTTTGTTATCACCGTGGGATGAGAATGACTGTTTTGGGGTGTGGTCCAAAATTCAAGATGGCCACCAGCAGCCATTTTGTACCAAAATTAGTGCAATCAGTCTTTTGTACAGAACTTCTGTATGAAAGTTCTGATTTGAATAAATTTTTGTATGAATGTTTAGTAACATGGAATACATCACATATAGTACAGGTTTTTTTTCTTGTGCAGAAATTATGCAACTTAGATGAACTTTGATTTATTCAGTGCTACTTATACACTGTAAGTGCACATATCAATACGGCTCGGGCTAGAGGCTGTATTTATGAACCGATCTTCACAAAACTTCTTGGGTATCTTTGTTATCACCTTGGGATGAGAGTGCGGTCCAAAATTCAAGATGGCTGCCAGTGGCCATTTTGTACCGAAATTAGGTCCAATCAGTTTTTTGTCACAACTACACAGCTCGTATTTGTGAACTGATCTTCACGAAACTTCTTGGATACCTTTGTTTTCACCTTGGGACAGGAATGAGTGTGTTTTGGGGTGCCTTTGTTATCACTGTGCTATGAGAACAAATATTTTGGGGTTCAGTCAGACCCACTCTGAGACTCGAAGATTTTTTTCTAGTTTAGCCTCTGACTGTCACCCACCTTTACAATACTTTACCTATACATTTGTTACAGGCAACGGTCAGTATTTATGTACAGACCGTTACAATACTTTATATGTACCTTTGTTATCAGGTCATTACCTAGATGTTTGTCATTGCTGTGTCACATACTATACATGTACATGTCTTTGTCTTGACAAGTTGAGCTACAGTGTCATTGACACTTTCATTTACAGTTTTCGTTAATGTTTGTGGTTAAAAACCCAGACAAACACCACCACCCACCACCCACCCCCACCCCCATAGTGCCAGTTAGGTATTTTTTTTTTCTCTGCTCAAAATGCATTCTGAAAGATTAAGACTGACCACATGTGGAAAAAAAAATGAACTCCCCTAACACATGCCCACTCTCCCCTCCCCTCATCTCCCACCCCCACCTACTCCTCACCCAGGGCCATTCATGCAATATTTTTTCTTTGGTACAAAATGCATTTTTAGCCTGACTGTTTATAGTCAGGGCTATAGTCATGACTTTCGTCCGTCCATGTGTCGGTCCATCCATCTGTCTGTAAACAATTGCTTTCCGACTGATAACTCCAGTTTGGATTATTTGATTTCAACCAAAGTTGATATGTGTATTTTTCAGCTAGTAATACAGGCCAGGTTTCAATATAGGTTCCACAAGTACCCCCCCCCCCCTCCCCACCCCCCCCCCCCCCCCCCCACACACACACACACACACACACACTCCACACACAATTGCTTTATGAACTGCATCTTTAATCCTTTACCTTACACAAGTTGAAGCCAACAGTACAAATTATTTTTCTGAAACCTCAGTTTTTTTCATTTTTTATTTACTTCTAACCATGGCTTATTACTCCTTATTGGAACAAGCTCATCAAGTTTGTTCCATTAATAGGTCATGAGGTATGTTTTGAAGTAGAGAAATGAAAAAATAAAATTTGAATCGCAAATTTTGTATATCACGAGTGCAGATATGGCAGATTCTTTAGGTAAACTGTTAACAAAAAATGGCTCCGACTATTTTGCGTCTAAGCATTGCCATTCCTGGGACAGTCGGGCTGCATGTGTGACATCACTCTAATTTATGTAGGGATTTCATTGTAACTTTGTAGGATCACTCCAGATTATGCCCAGATGACAACGCCCCCTTTTGGTCGTGATCATTCAACCATGATGGCTTCCCGAGCCGAAAAACTTTAGTACAGACTACAGGTCGTATTTGTGAAGGGATTTCATTGTAACTTAGTAGAATGACTCAGTATAATGTCAAGATGAGGGTGTCCCCTTTTAGTTGCAATCAGTCTACCGTCATGGCTACACAAGCCTGAAGCCCGAAAACCTTCAGCACAGTCTACAGACCATATTTATGAAGGGATTTCAATGTAACTTGATAGGATGACTCGTTTTGGAATAATTTCACTGTAACTTGGTAACTTTCGTTGACATACGTTAACTGTGAGGGCCACATACATTAACTGTGAGGTTATATTAACCCACCCCTCAGCTTTTTAGTACAGTGTACACCTCATTATTTTTATCAAAAACATAGCATACAGGGAATAGAAATAAACATAATTCCCAAGTATCAGAATTCTTGTCTTATTTCATAATCCTTTCATAAACATTGAACATTATCCTTTTCATCAAACACAACACACAAGTTAAGCCACAGTGTCATTGACACTTTTATTAATAGAACTAAATTGTTTTTATGTAACCGGGCAAAAAACGTTACCGCACAAACGACTGTAGGGTAAAATAAATGAGGTCGCAATGGGGCAACCCATGAATCATCAGTACAACAGGCCAACCATGGTTCAGCCCGCATTAGGAACATTTTAAATTCCAGGGTTCCAAAACCCCCCATTTCATTGCATCTAAGTGGTATTTTGAGGTTGTTCACAGTGATATTTATGTACAGTATGTGGAGGGTGGATTACTACCAAAACACCTGTCGCAGCAGGAGTGACTACGAGTGTATAGGATTAAAACCCATGGTGGACTCACTCGTCCATGTGTGCAATCACTGCGATCTCGAGTGACGGAGATTAGTGATGGTACAGAAAAAGGAACAATAAAATTCAATGATCCAGTGGTGTCACTGCGACAAGTGGCCGAGATTATCTTGAAAAATTATCTTGAAATTGTACAAGTTGAAAGTCAAGTTGAAAATATTTTTTCAGTGTTATTGTCAGCCGCGAGTTTTTTAAGTAGGCCTACCAATGGCAATGGAAGCCTTCAGAATTTCAATTCCACTGCATAGATCTGATGTTAAAGACGTTTTGACAGATCACAATAAATTACAAATTCAACAACACATTGTTGAACTTTATTTCATATTGAAAAAAATCCAATGCAACATTGATGAAGAAAAAATAGGCCCTAAGTTAGTTTGGTTTCGCCAATCATCATATAAACAAAAATTGCACAGCTCTGATAATAGTATTGGGGGGGGGGGGGGGGTATACAATTCAATTTCACTGCACCAGAGCACAAAGACTGTTAAAAAGAAATAGCCTAATCATACACTGTAGGCCTGTATTTATATGTATAAACTAAAATTAATAAAGGCACCTGGAAGTCTTTTCATATTTACGAATGCCCTCGTGAAGATTTGACTGAGCCTTCCTCTTTGGAAAAGTGAACTGTTACTGTACATACCATCTATTTGTTTATACCACCTACAGACCCTACTAGGAGAGGGAAGCTTGAGTAGGATAAGAACAAAAGATGTAAAATATTGAATAAAGGGTAACCCTATCCAAGAAAGAGAATAAATTGCTGAATTGAACCGGCCTGAAGGTCTACAGTTACTTCACTGTGCATTTCCCAGGCATGGTTTAAATTCACCTACGCATTGGTACTCTTGTGTTCCAAATAAAAGTATTGGTGGGAATAAAAGTATGGGGTGGAACATTTATCAAAATTAAATAAAAGTACAGACCCAAATAATAGTTCAGGGTGAATATCCATTCAGGGGGCGGGGGGAGTAATGCTAGTTAATTTTATCTAAAACCAAACTTATTTTCCAGTATTGCAGTTAGTTTTATAATTAAAGAAAACTAATAGGCATTTAGGCATCTTGATTACAACAATGAATACACCGTGCTAAACAAAAGCCTATCACACAATCTAGGGAAGATTTACTAATGTGAAGAACCTCTCCCTGTTGAAAGGGCAATTTTAATAAACATACAGCCCAAATAAGGTGCATACAGGGTGTTCAAATTCCCCCAAATTAATAAACATACATGTATGTTTATTAGGAACACAAGAGTAGCAAATTTCCACTCTACGGGCAAAATATTTTACTAATCAGTCATTCAGCATGCCAGGTAACAAGGCAATTTAAATGAACAACATGTGATTTTCAGCAGTGAAAAGGCTAAAAACTCGAACGAAATGTTGACATGAGGCAGTTGTTTTGTGGTGAATAAACATTTGAAAAAATATGCAAAAGGGCATTTAATCTAATGAAATATGTTTTGTGGGGATAACGCAAGTTGCAAATATTCAGCAAACAGAAAACAACGAAGAATGGTTCTAGTCTTATTTGTTTATTTCTATGCTAAGTACGAATATGTTAATTCTCGTCCGAACACATGCTCTTAACCAAAGATGAGGCACCATCTGCCCACCCAAGTTTGGACCTGTTGTTGAAACCAAGTTCTGTTTAAAGTTCACCATTCCAAGAGAAATCTTGGGAGAGGACATACAGACACAGTTATTTAAATAAATGCACGTCCTTGTCGGGAACATTTGGAAACAAAAAGTGCTGATCTACTGATGTAGACATTTATCAAGTGCACCAGATTGCGGGGGGAGGGGGGGGGGGGGGAGGGAATGCTAGTTTGTGCAATTTTAAAGGCCTGACATATAGTATATAGTTTCTTTTCAACCTACTCACAATTGTTTACAATTGGCTTTAAAGTAAGTGCAAGCCCTACTTAGGAACTCAATGCAAAATCACGAAAAAGATCAAAAAAGGGTCGAGCAAGACCGGCGCCTGACATTACAGGTACTCTCTCTGCACACCTCTTGCATTTACCGAGCGCATGCACAACAACCGTGATGTCAATTCCTTTTATTTCCGCCATTGTGCTGGTCGGAAATTTTATGACTCGTGCTATTATTTAGCTGTTATCTTCGTGAACAACTTTATTGTACATGTATGGTGCTTCTTGTCTGTTTATGTGCAAGTGAACTGTATCCTTTTCAAGCTTCTAAATTATTTACTATTTGATGATATTTTTGATAATTTTTCCTTGTTTTCTCACACATAGTCTTGTTTTTCCCCCGCGTGTAAACACAACCATTGTTGTTCTGTTTTCCGTTCGCGGCAAACTTGATTTCATTGATCCTATTCATATTATGCCTAAAACAATTCCTTGTACCTCTTGTTTGCAGGTGAAACATGTGGACGACTCTCATTCCACATGTGTCACTTGCAACAATTGTACACAGGCCCATTCATTTGGTATTTGTGGGGTTTGGTCCTCAAAATTCTGGGCATCTGTAAACAAGGTGATTCTTTCTAGAGCTAGAACCCATCGTTCTCGGGGGTAAGGGTAGCCGTGCCTTATCAAACATTTCTGTGAGCGCATGTGGTGACTCTTGTCACACAGGATGCTGATCTGTCTCTTTCTGTGGCGAGTTCCTCTGCTACTGTTGATGGTGCTAGTGCGGTGATGCCTGAAGTGGAGACGGTGGTCTCTTTGGCTTATGATGTCACTCTTGAGGCGTCTGTTTTCGTCGAGAGCTTCTCCGAGGTCAGCTTGGTGACACTCTCCGATTTGCCTCCTGCGCCATCGACAGCTGCTGAGGAAGTTGTTACTACGGATCCTATCCTGTATGATGGTGGCTCTTCCATCTCTTCTGGGGATGGTGTACAGTCTCGGGGGTCCGAGACTGTATCTGCAGGTGTGTCTCTGTGCTCTCAGCCTCCCCTGGCTTCGCGGAAAAGCTGTGCGGGTTTGCTGTCTGGCTAGGTTTGCTCCTGGTTGTTTGGGCCGTTTGTTCGCTTTGGCAGCGATTCCTCGCCCCTTGAGCAAATCGTTTGTTGTTCTGCCTTCTGCTGGTGTGCTGACTAGCAGGATGGGGCTGGGACATTGGCATCCAGGGCCTGCTATTCGGCCGAGGTCAGTGACAGCTCCGGTTAGCTGTCACTCTTGGAACCTTCCTCTGGTGATTCCTCACTGTGTTCCGAGTCTGGCTGTCGATCAATGCTTGTCGCCGGTCTTAGAGGATGGTCTGTTGGGGCCTTCTGCCACGCAGAGGCCAATGGCATGTTCCTTTAATTCTTGGGACAGTCCTCCGGTGTCTTATCATCGTGTCCCAGATCCACCTACCGATCGACATATGCCGCCGGTCTCTTTAGAAGATTTGAAGGCAGGGCCTTCTGTTCCGCAGAGGTCAGTGATTGCCCCTGGGCCTCACAATTGGGACTATCTTCCGGTGTCTTCTCACCGTCTCCCTATTCTGTCTGCTGATCGACGTTCATCGTCGGTCCCTTCTGAGGATTTGAGTTCTTCTGCTAGAAGGGTCCATTGGGAAGACACTCTGTCGGGCGATGATGCTGCTACGACGGATTCTCAGGGTGAGCTGTGTCAGGCCATTTTGGTGCTCACCCGGTTGCTTTCTAGCAACCCTCAAGTTGGCTCCCCTGGCACAACCTCCTTTAGTCAATCGCCGAGATTCCTCGCTTGGCCCTTTGGATACTGCACAGTATTCACAGGAGGTTTCTGCTGGTCAGCCTAAGTTGAGCTAAGCATTTCGGCTACAGGGGATGACGATTTTCTTTTTCTCATCAGTCTTGGCTTTGGATTTTGTCTTTGGCTTATTGCCAGACATTCAGCCTTCAGACCAGCCATCAGTGACCGTCCGGCCACGGTCCTCTGTGGTGCGCCGTAACCGTGTTGAGCCTTCTAGCTCTGGGGCTTTGCGTCCTCTGCAATCGGCTCAGGTTGTTGAGTCCTTCCAGGGCTTGGACACCAAAATGCGTTCTAAGGCCCTCAAATGTTCTTTCTATTCACAAGCTGATGCCTTTCTGCCTCTGTCGCGGTTTCGTGTTTACGATTCCGTCTGTCCACCAGTCTTCCAAGGGATGATTACTGTGGATGAGGATTCTTCTTCCCTCGGGTTGACTAAGCCTAAGTCGGCAGTTCTCCTGATGTCAGTACTTGAGTCTATGGTGGGCCTGTCCCGAGAGATGCTGGGTATGTTATCTCTCGCGGACCATGTCGTCGCTGCCCTGGCTGAATATTTTCCACTAGGGGAGTTTTGTGATGCTCAGGCACCTTTTCACATTTTGTCACAGGCTCTTATGAACTTGACACACGTTCACACCTGTAACACGGCTAATTTGGAGCTGGAACGCCGGATGCGGTGTTGGATTCTTCTCCATCCCTTCCTTCTGAGCAGCGTGCTGTTCTGAGGTCCGCTTCTTTGGTTGGACCTCAGTTGTTCCATGGTTCTATGGAAGCTGTCCGTGGTGAGGTTCTTCCTCATTCGAAGGACCAGCTTTTGCTACGATAGCTGGACCAACCTGCTGCTGTGGGTGGTGGTCGTTCCAGGCCCACCAAGTATCCTGCTGCGTCTGCCACGTCGGTGACGTCGACTGTGCCTTCGGCTCCGTCCACTCCTTCTGCTCAGAAGAAGTGCCGACGTGGCCAGGCTCGCTGGCAGCCTCAGGGAAGAAAGTCTCAGGACTCTGTTGCTTCCCGAGGGGGTGGTTTCTCGTTCCGGGGGGCCTCGTCAAGGTCGCAAATGAAGGTCCTCACCTCGATTCGCCTCCAGTCGAGGGAAGGCTGTCGCTGTTTTTTGACCGTTGGACAGAGATAACGTCGGACACTTGGGTCCTCGACATCATCCAATCTGGTCTGCGACTGTCCTTCCGTCGGCACCCCTGTTTATCTCTGGTGCCCCTCCCGACTCAGGTCCCTTCCGATTCTCTGCATTGGGACCTTCTGGTGCAGGAGATCGACAATCTCCTCTCCAAAGGGGCAATCATGGTGGTCAAGAACACCCTTTCACTGGGGTTTTGCTCAAGACTTTTCTTGGTGCCGAAGAAAAATGGCCAGTTTCATCCTGTCATCGATCTGAGTATCCTGAACGAGTCCATTATAGCTCCTCGTTTCAGTATGGTGACGTTCCGGTCGGTTCGACGTTCAGTTCATCAGGGCGACTTTGCTGCCAGTATCGATCTGAAGGATTCCTACTTCCATGTACCCATTCATCATGGAGTCACGGAAATACCTTCGGTTCTCGTTTTGGGATCGAGTCTATCAATTCAGAGCTCTCCCATTCAGGTTGAACCTGGCTCCTTGGGCCTTCACCCAACTGATGTCACATGTGCTTGCTTTTCACAATACTCAGTCGGCTGTGACTTCGTCAGCCTACCTGGACGACATCCTCCAACGGCACCATAATGCTGCTGTTCTGGAGTCCGATGTCCGGCAGTTACTTTTCCTACTAGCGTCGCTGGGTTTCACAGTCAATCGCGAGAAGTCAGATCTCCTTCCTTCTCGGCAATTTTGTCATTTGGGAATGGATTTCGACACTCTTCACAATGTGGTGTCTTCCCTATGCTCGGGCGACAATTCTTTCCGCCTTGACTCGGAACCTGCTCCAATCTTCCTCGGTCTCGGCCAGGACTTTCCTTCAGATGCTGAGCCTTTGCAGTTCATTGACAGATCTCATTCCTCTCGGTCGCTTGTTTGTCCGACCCCTCCAACACTTCCTGTTGGATCACTGGCATCCGAATGTAGATCCTCTGGACCTGGAACTTCCTATTCCTCAGTCCTTGCTTTGTCACCTCCACCCTTGGGCCGATGTTCCCTGGTTGACATTTTGGATCTTCCTATGGCCGATCGCATCCTTACTGCGGATTCCAGTGATCGGGGCTGGGGTGCGACATTGGATCCTCTTGATCTGTCCACTCACGGCGAGTCGGATAGCGAGCAGGTGGGTCTTCATATCAACCAGAAGGAGCTCCTTGCTCTTCTGTTGAGTTTTTGGCTTTGGATCTCTCACCTGTCTGACCACATTGTCCTACTTCTTTCGGACAATTGGACAGTAGTGACCTACATACGGAATCAAGGAGGCACACATTCGATTCCCATGTATCGCCTATCTCGAGATCTTCTACTGTTGGCGCTGGGTGAAAACACTCGGGTGACCATTCGGCACATTTCCGGGCATCTCAACGTCCTAGCAGACTCCCTGTCCCGATGCAACAGTGTCCTTCTAACCAAATGGATGCAGCATTGGTCGGTGTTTCAGGCGACTTGCGAGCGGTGGGGGCATCCTCTGGTCGACCTTTTCGCCACTCGCTGGATTCATCAGGTAGAGACCTTTGTCTCTCCTTGTCCAGATCCTCTGGCATTTGAGGTAGACACTCTGTCTCTGGACTAGACAGGTTGAATCGGCTAAGCCTTCCCTCCTGCACCGATTCTTCCTCAAGTGTTGGCGAAGATTCGTGCTTGCAGTTGCAGGATCATTCTGATTGCACCTCTGTCTCCACAGAGGGTGTGGATCAATCTGCTGCGGCCTCTGTTGGCAGATCAGCTGATTCATCTACTTCTACGTCACGATCTTCTTTCCCAGGGTCATCCCAGGAAGTAGTATCACAACAACCTGGTGAGCCTGTCCCTTCATGCCTGTCTTTTATGATGTCCTGTCTCTGACGTAGAGGTTTTTCGAGACGAACAGTGGAGTGCATTTCTGCATCGCGGCGATATTCCACTGGCATGACCTATGCTGCAAAGTGGAAGGTTTTCTGCCTCTGGTGTACAGATCACAATGTGGATTACCGTGATCCGTCAATCGCTCAAATTGCGGATTTTCTGGTATACCTTTTTGACTCCAAGGGCCTCCAGCCTGTTACTATTAAGGGCTATCGGCCCACAGCAGCAATCTGAGGTCCTTTTTTCTTTAGGCCCCCCTCGATGCTGCTCAGGCTGTTTTGCACCCTCGTTAATATGTATTTTCAGATTTGTGCATCGCTCAGCCTTGTTATTTTCAGGTGCTCCATTCTTTCTTCTTTTACAGGTTTCACTGTCATTCTCTGCCCTCCTTGCATTTCTTTCTGCTGCGCTTGTTGGTATTGGTTATGTGATTCGCCTCCTCCTATTGTTTCTTCAGCCAATTGTAAACAATTGTGAGTAGGTTGAGAAGAAATTAAAATTTTTTAGTAAATTTTGTTTCTTAACATACCTACCACAATTGTTTACCCGAGACCCACTCTCCATGGGGATATCTTTGATATCGTTGCCTTGCCACAATATCACAAACTTCTATTTGGCAGAAATTCGGAATTGACATCACGGTTGTTGCACATGCTCTCGGTAAATGCAAGAGGTGTGCTGAGAGAGTATCTGTAATGCTGATCGGCGGTCTCGCTCGACCCCTTTTGGATCTTTTTTTTTCATGCTTTTGCCCTCTTCCACTTTTCCAACTCGTTTGGAAAAGTTTATTAGCTTGAGTAAGTTCCGAAGTAGGGCTTGCACTTACACTACACCCAATTGTAAACAATTGTGGTAGGTATGTTAAGGTATGTGGTAGGTATGTATTTATGAACAAGCACACAATTTGCCATTATTTAAATTACGATAAAGGTCCATTTCTAATGGATGAGGTCCATCACTGTAGTAATGGATAATATTTCAAATATTATGCACTGAGCAGCAAACAATGATTGACATCTATTCAACTTTTCTCAACTTAAGTTTATTCAATCATCAATCAAGAAAGTAACCTCTTCTCAAATTAAACCATTAAAAACTAAAGAAACTGTGAAGAAAAAATTTGTCTATTAAGGTTATCCAACACATTTGATGACTATTATTGTGACATATTTACTAAAAATTTGAAAAAATATTCATTTTCTATATATTTCCATTGGAAGATGGTTTATGTCCAATTGTGGCCAGTTTGGGTCACATTGCAGAGGAAGGTTTGGCGAGAGGACAGTTTAGGTGTATTCATGCCAGAACTGATAAAATAATATTTTTGGAGAACAGCTCGTAGTCAAATGTGCTTCAGATATCCAAGAAGAAAGATATGCATTCAAAACACTTGTACGATGCATCAACAGGACTGCATTCAGGGAAAGAACGACATTGTCTGCATTTTGTGCAGTCTCCATATAATAATAGTGCGCATTATTAACTTGGTACCTAATGAACCACCCACATCCGCCCGTGTAATTTGCAAATTGAGCAGTTGAAAAAATTAATTTTTCAAAATATTTCAACAAAGCCATATCATGTGACCAATGAGGGGTCACATGATATGGTTTTATTGTCTGCCGCTTTTTTAAAAAAACGGGAGATATTAAATTCAGGGTGTCCTTCCGTCCTTCCATGTTTTTCGTTTCCAGACTCTAACTTTCCTTACAGTGACCGAATTTCGATGAAAAATTTGGATAGTAGATCACTTTCATCAATTGTGGGTCCAAGTTCGAATATGTGCATTTTCCGCACATATTTGATTAGGTTGCTGAAATTTGATTGGCTGGCGGTTTCTTTTCAACCTACTCACAATTGTTTACAATTGGCTGTAACATAAGTGCAAGCCCTACTTCAGAACTAACTCAAGCTTTTAGAAACTTTCCAAATGAGCTGGAAAAGTACAAGAGTGCAAAAGCACGAAAAAGATCGAAAAAAGGGTCGAGCGAGACCAGCGCTCGAAATTACAGGTACCGTACTCTCTCTGCTCATCTCTTGCATTTACCGAGCATGCGCAATAACCGTGACGTCAATTCCTTTTATTTCTGCCATTTGTACATGGTCGAAAATTTTTGTGACTCGTGCTATACTTAGCTGTTTTCTTCGTGAACAACTTATTGTATGTGCCATCTGCATTTAATTGTGTGCAAGTGGATTGTATCCTTTTTCAAGCCTTCAAAATTGTTATTGATTAATGTTATTTTTGATCATTATTGCTTGTTTCTTCACACTTAATCTTGTTTTTCCCCCACGTGTGAACACGACCTTTGTTCTGTTTTCCGTCGACAGGAAGCTTGATTCCATTATTATCATTCATATTATGCCAAGAATATTCCTTGTACCTCTTGCTTGCAAGTGAAGCATGTGGACGACTCTCATTCCACATGTGTCACTTGCAACATTTGCACTCAGGCCCAATCATGTGGTATTTGTGGGGTTTGGTCCTCAAAATTCTGGGCTTCTGTTAACAAGGTGATTCTGTCCAGAGCTAGAACCCCTCGTTCTCGGGGTAAGGGTAGCCGTGCCATTTCTGCTGGTGCATGTGGTGACTCTGTCACACAGGATTCTGATCTGTCTTCTGTGGCCAGTTCCTCTGCAACTGTTGACGGTGCTAGTTCAGTGATAGCCGACGTGGAGACCGTGGTCTCTTTGTCTTCTGATGTCACTCTTGAGGCGTCTGTTTTCGTAGAGAGCTTCTCCGTGATCAGCTCGATGACCCTCTCCGATCTGCCTCCTACGCTGTCGACAGTTGCTGAGGAAGTTGTTACTACAGATCCTATTCTGTATGATGGTGGCTCTTCCATCTCATCTGGGGATGGTCTACAATCTTGGGGGCCCGAGGCTGTATCTGCTGGTGTGTCTGTGAGCTCTCAGCCTCCCCTAGCTTCGCGGCGGAGCTGTGCGGGTTTGCTGTCTGCTCCGTCTCATCTGGCTAGGTTTGCTTCTAGTCGGTTGAGCCGGTCGGTCGCTTCGGCAGCGATTCCTTGCCCCTCGAGTGAATCGTTTATTGTTCCTCCTTCCCCTGCTAGTGTGCCGACGAGCAGGATGGGGTTGGGACATTGGCATCCAGGGCCTGCTGTTCGGCAGAGGTCAGTGACAGCCCCGGTTAGCTGTCGCTCTCGGAACCTTCCTCCGGTGATTCCTCACTGTGTTCCAAGTCTGGGTGTCGATCGATGCTTGCCGTCGGTCTCAGAGGATGGGCAGTTGGGGCCGTCTGCCGTGCAGAGGCCAATGACAAGTTCCTATCATTATTGGGACAATCCTTCGGTGTCTTCTCACCGTGTCCTAGGTCCAGCTACCGATTGACGTGCACCGTCGGTCTCTTTCGAGGATTTGCAGGCAGGACCTTCTGTTTCGCAGAGGTCAGTGATGGCCCATGGGCGTCACAATCGGGACTATCCTGTGTGTTTTCTCACCGTATCCCTATTCTGTCTGCCGATCGACGTCCGACGTCGGTCTCTTCTGAGGATTTAGGTTCTTCTATCAGAAGTGTCCATTGGGAGGACACTCCGTCGGGCGATGCTGCTGCGACGGATTCTCAGGGTGACTTGCGTCAGGCCGTTTTGGCGCTCAACCGGTTGCTTTCTGGCAACCCTCAAGTTGGCCTCCCTGTGCCTCCTGAGGCACAACCTCCTTTGTTCGGTCGCGAGATGTCTCGCCTGGCCCCTTGGATACTGCTCAGTCTTCCCAGGAGTTGGGCTACGTCTCCTCTGCTACAGAGGATGATGATTATCTGGAAGGTGATGGGCCCCCCTCGTCAGTCTTGGGGCAGGCTTTGGATTTTGTCTTCGGCTTATTGCCGGAAGTTCAACCTTCAGACCAGCCATCTGTGACCATCCGGCCGACGTCCTCTGTGGAGCGCCGTAAACCCTGTTGAACCTTCTAGCTCTGGGGCTTTGCGTCCTCTGCAATCGGCTCAGGTTGTTGAGTCCTTCCAGGGCTTAGATGCCAAAATGCGTTCTAAAACCCTCAAGGGTTCCTTCTTTTCTGGAGCTGATGCCTTTCTGCCTCCATCGCGGTTTCGTGCTTACGATTCCGTCTGACCACCAGTCTTCCAAGGGATGACTATTGTGGATGAGGATTCTTCCCTTGGGTTAACTAAGCCTAAGTCGGCAGTTCTCCCGATGTCGGTAGTTGAATCTATGGTGGGCCTGTCCTGAGAGATGCTGGGTATGTTATCTCTTGCAGACCATGTCGTCGCTGCCATGGCTGAATATTTTCCACCAGGTGAGTTTGATGACTCTCAGGCGCCTTTTCGCGTTTTGTCACAGGCTCTTATGAACTTGACACACGCTTACACCTGTAACATCATAACATGGCTAATTTGGAGCTGGCACGCCGGGATGTGGTGTTGGATTCTTCTCCATCCCTTCCTTCTGAGCAACGTGCTGTTCTGAGGTCTGCCTCTTTGGTGGGACCTCAGTTGTTCCATGGTTCTGTGGAAGCTGTTCATGGCGAAGTTCTTCATTATTCGAAGGACCAGCTTTTGCTGCGACAGCTGGACCAACCTGCTGCTACGGGTGGTGGTCGTTCCAGGCCCGCCAAGCGTGCTGCTGTGTCTACCTCGTCGGCGATGTCAGCTACGCCTTCGGCTCCGTCTGCTCCTTCTGCACACAAGAAGTGCCGACGTGGCCAGGCTCGCTGGCAGCCTCAGGCAGGAAAGTCTCAGGACTCTGTCACTTCCCGAGGTGGTTTCTCCTCTCGGGGGCCTCGTCGAGGCCGCAAGTGAAGGTTCTCACCTCGATTCACCTCCAGTCTTGGGAAGGCTGTCGCTGTTTTACGACCGTTGGACTGAGATAACGTCGAACCCTTGGGTCCTCGACGTCATTCAATCTGGTCTGCGACTGTCCTTCCATCGGCACCCCAGTTTATCTTGGATGCCCCTCTCGACTCAGGTCCCTTCCGATTCTCTGCGTCAGGACCTTCTGGTGCAGGAGATCGACAATCTCCTCTCCAAAGGGGCGATCGAGGTGGTCAGGAACACTCTTTCACCGGGGTTTTACTCGAGACTTTTCTTGGTGCCGAAGAAAAACGGCCAATTTCATCCTGTCATCGATCTGAGTATCCTGAACGAGTACATAATAGCTCCTCGTTTCAGTATGGAGACTTTTCGGTTGGTTTGACGTTCAGTTCATCAGGGCGACTTTGCTGCCAGTATCGACCTGAAGGATGCCTACTTCCATGTACCCATTCATCCGGCGTCACGGAAATAACTTCGGTTCTCATTTCGGGATCGAGTCTATCAATTCAGAGCTCTCCCGTTCGGTTTGAACCTGACTCCTTGGGCTTTCACCCGACTGATGTCACATGTGCTTGCTTTCCACCGTACTCAGTCAGCTGTGACTTCATCAGCCTACCTGGACGACATCCTACAACAGCACCACAATGCTGCTGTTCTGGAGTTAGATGTCCGGCAGTTTCTTTGTCTGCTAGCGTCGCTGGGTTTCAGAGTCAATCGCGAGAAGTCGGATCTCCTTCCATCTCGGCCATTCCGTCATTTGGGGATGGATTTCGACACTCTCCACAATGTAGTGTCGGTCCCCCATGCTCGGGCGACGATTCTTTCCGCCTTGACTCGGAACCTGCTTCAATCTTCCTCGGTCTCTGCCAGGACTTTCCTTCAGATGCTGGGCCTTTGTGGTTCGGTGACAGATCTCATTCTGCTTGGTCGCTTGTTTGTCCGACCTCTACAACACTTTCTCTTGGATCATTGGCGTCTGAATGTAGATCCACTGGACCTGGAACTTCCTATTCCTCAGTCCTTGCTTTGTCACCTCCACCCTTGGGCCGATGTTCCCTGGCTGACACAGGGTGTTCCATTGGATCTTCCTTTGGCCGATCGCATCCTTACTGCAGATGCCAGCGATCGGGGCTGGGGTGCAACATTGGATCCTCTCGGTCTGATCGCTCACGGTGAGTGGGGCAGCGAGCAGGTGGGCCTTCATATCAACCAGAAGGAGCTCCTTGCTCTTCTTCTGAGTTTTCGGCTTTGGATCCCTCACCTGTCGGACCATATTGTCCTACTTGTTTCGGACAATTCGACAGTAGTGGCCTACATTCGGAATCAAGGAGGCACACATTCGATTTCCATGTATCGGCTATCTCGGGATCTTCTTCTGTTGGCACGGGCTGTAAACGCTCAGGTGTCCATTCGACACATTCCCGGGCGTCTCAATATCCTAGCAGACTCCCTGTCCCGACGCGACAATGTCCCTCCCACCGAATGGATGCAACATCGGTCGGTGTTTCAGGCGATTTGCGAGCAGTGGGGCCGTCCTCAGGTCAACCTTTTTGCTATTCGCTGGAATCATCACGCAGAGACCTTTGTCTTCCCTTGTCCAGATCCTCTGGCTTTTGCGGTAGACGCTCTGTCCCTGGACTGGCCAGGTTGGATCGGCTATGCCTTCCCTCCTGCACTGATTCTTCCTCAAGTATTAGCGAAGATTCATGCTTGCAGTTGCAGGATCATTCTGATCGCACCTCTGTCTCCACAGAGGGTGTGGATCAATCTGCTGCGGCCTCTGTTGGCAGATCGGCTGATTCGTCTACCTCTACGTCACAATCTTTCTCAGGGTCATCCCAGGAAGTACCACAACAACCTGGCGAGCATGTCCCTTCACGCCTGTCTTTTATCAGGTCCAGTCTCCGACGTAGAGGTTTTTTGAGACGATCAGTGGAGTGCATTTCTTCATCACGGCGCCATTCCACTGCCATGATTTGTGCTGCGAAGTGGAAGGTTTTCTGCCGCTGGTGTGCAGATCACAATGTGGATTACCGTGATCCGTCAATCGCTAAAATTGCGGATTTTCTGGTACATCTTTTTGACTCCAAGGGCCTCCAGCCTATTACGATTAAGGGCTATCGGTCTGTGCTGTCTGATACTTTCTCTTATGTGGGAAAGCGGTGCATCTGTCGTAATCTTTTTCTCTCCAAACTCATTTGGCTCTTTTCTTTGAAGAGGCCTTGAGTTTTGCGTCTTACACCCAAGTGGAACTTGGCATGGGTTTTGCACTGTTTCGAGGGGGCGCCATTCGAGCCTTTATCTGAGACCGATAGGCATTTTCTCACCTATAAGATGGCTTTTCTTCTAGCGTTTGCTTCTGCTCGATAAGTCAGTGAGCTTCATGCGCTATCTGTTGATTCTGCCTTCCTCAGAAATGAGGCTAACAGTGTCACCTTCACTACTGATTGCTCTTTTCTGGCTAAGAATCAACTTCCTGATTCAGTACCTCCTCCCATCTGCATTCAGGCTCTCCTTTCTGTCGATGGCCTGAGACCTTTTCTTTGTCCTGTTCGTGCGATCAAGACTTACATTACTCGCACTCAGTTCATTAGGAGGGGTCGGAAGAGATTCTTTCTGTCTCTCATTCCTAAGAGGCAGTCTATCTCTTCCCATTGTATTTCCAGGTGGATCTGTCTTGCAATCAAGCTGGCTTATTCCTGCTTGTCTGCGTCGGATCTTGTTTCGAACCAGTTTAATGCTCATGAGGTTCGTGCCATTTCTACATCCTGGGCGTTCTCCAATTCTGTTTCGCTCCTGGATGTTATGAATGCGGCTTACTGCAGGAATGCTTCTACCTTCTCCTCCTTTATCTCTGCCACCTTCAGCAGCAGTCTGAGGACCTTTATTCTTTAGGCCCTCTCGTTGATGCTCAGGCTGTTGTGCACTCTCGTTAAAATTGTTTTTATCGAGGTTGTGCTTCACTCAATCTTGTTCTTTTCAGGTGCCTTCACTCTATCTTCATTACAGGTTTTGCTATTGTTCTCTGCCCTCCTTGCTTTTCTTTCTGCTACTCTTGTTGGTATTGGTTATGTGATTCACCTCCTCCTATTGTTTATTCTGCCAATTGTAAAAAATTGTGAGTAGGTTGAAAAGAAATTAAAATTTTTTAGTAAATTTTGTTTCTTAACATACCTACCACAATTGTTTACCGGAGGCCCACCCTCCTTGGGGATATCTTTGATATCGATGCCTCCCCGCTAAATCACAAACTTCTCGTTGGTGGAAATACGAAATTGACGTCACGGTTGTTGGGCATGCGCTTGGTAAGCGCAAGAGGTGTGCAGAGAGAGTATGGTAAGAAACAAAATTTACTAAAAAATTTTAATTTCCAGACTCTAACTTTCTTTAGAGTCAACCGATTTCAATGAAATTTCATTTATGGATTACTTTTATCAATACCTAGGTCAAGTTCGAATGTGGGAAATTTTGTACCGAAAATCTGTCCGTCTGCCTGTCCGTCTGCCCCGTGTGTCAACGCACCTCAGACTAAAAGCCGTATTTATGAACCGATCTTCATGAAACTTCTTGGGTATCTTTGTTATCATTGTGAAACCAGAATATGTGTTTTGGGGTTTGGTCCAAAATTCAAGATTGCCGCCAGTGGCCATTTTGTTCGGAAATTGGGTGTAATCAGTTTTTTGTACAGAACTTATATATGAAAGTTTGGATTTGAATAAATTTTTGTATGAATGTTTAGTAACATGCAATACATCACATATAATATGGGTTTTGTTCTCGTGCAAAAATTATGCAAATTACGGAAACTTTGATTTATTCACTGCTACTACTAATACATAGTAAGTGCACACCTTCCCTGTTTTTCATTTCCAGACTCTAACTTTCCTTACAGTGAGTCGATTTCGATGAAATTTGGGCAGTAGATCACTTTCATCAATTGTGGGTCCAAGTTCGAACGTGGACATTTTCCACACATATTTAATTAGGTTGCTTAAATTTGATTGGCTGATGGTTTCCAGACTCTAACTTTCCTTAGAGTCAACCGATTTCAATGAAATTTCATATATGGATTACTTTTATCAATTCCTAGGTGTAGTTCGAATGTGGGAAATTTTGTACCGAAAATCTGTCCGTCTGCCCATGCATCAACGCACCTCGGACTAAAAGCCGTATTTATGAACCGATCTTCACGAAACTTCTTGTGTATCTTTGTTATCATTGTGAGACCAGAATATGTCTTCATCATTACTTCTTTTGCAACTCTACAAAGTCAGACTCTCCCAGTACCATATACAGACCACCATATTATCTGAACATCACTTCCAAAGTTTCATTAACTTCCAATCACAAGCTTTACAGGTTGGTTAACACTTTTCACATCAGTTTAATGTTATATGTCTTATCATGCAGTCTTAATTTTTAGTGATTCTCACAGTTATACTCTACATCACTTTACTTGCTTTGACAGTGACCTCCGTGAAAATAAATCTGATAACCACTGTCTGAAGCATTGTCTGTTCTGTCTCTTCTAAATAACTTCCACTTGCAACTCAACTATATTTCACTGGATGCATTAATTCCCCTTGAAACTGCTGCTCAGCGGGAGACAGGAATTCCCTGAATTTGCTTGTTGAATTTGTTTTTAAAAATTTTTAAAAATAGTAATTAAAATAATAAATTTTGATATTCTCTCTGTTGGGTAAAGGATTAAAGCAATCGTTCTCATTATTTGATTTTAGACAGCATTGTTTGCAGATGCTTTTTTGGCCTGATGACCTTGACCGAAAATAGAAACAAACAGTCAACAAAAACAAAGCTGAGAGTTTAGGAATGTACCCCCTAGCAGCTCTATCGCTGTGCTTTGAAGAATTTTGATGTTCTAGCTTTTTTGTTCTTGGATATCTGAAGCACGCTTGGCTTTGAGCTGTTCTCCTGAAATATTATTTTATTATCAGTTCTGGTATGAATATGATAGCAGACTTCCAGGAACCATTTGTTCCTGCTGTCAACTCAGAGAGTTGATTGCATATAGTTTTTGTGTTCTATACATCACAACCTTCATTGTGATGTACAATTTGTGTATATTTAATTTGAATTTATGGAATATCAGAGGTGGGAATTTCAAAGTGAACAAATTTCCCTTACTTACGTAGCACCTTAAATACCTTGTAAGAGCAGATTGACCAACTCATGGTCTCTTTGAAATAGGTTACACCTTCACTTCAAACTAATTAGTTTTCATTTGCAAACATTGTGTTCTTTTCAGATATTGAAGATCTCACACACAAGACAGGAAATTTTAAACAGTTCAGCATCTTCACAAGTATGCTGGAATCGGCAGTTTTGCAGGTATGCACAGTGTATAGATTTCTAAATAACTTCATGTACATGTATATTCACCTTCTTTCCATCCTTACGTTATCACCTGCTTCTTGAAACTCACGTTCAACCGATTAGCAAAAATGGTCACTGGCTGATTATCAGTTTTAACTTCACAATCTTAGGGGGCATGGTGGCTCAGTTGGTAGAGGTGCAGGCTGCAAGCCGAGAGGTCCTCGGTTCGAATCCCACCTGCGGCAACCGCGTTGTGTCCTTGGGCAAGACACTTCACCCCCATTGCCCACGTGGGGGCACTGTGACGCTGTGTACTAAGGCGTACTGCACGTCGATGGTGCAAATGTCTTCAACCAATGCTAACGCTGCTTGTGTGGAGTTGGTATGTTGGGGAGCTGACAGTTGCTCGCCGTTGCTCGGTGGTTCTCTCCGGGTACTCCGGCTTCCTCCACCCATAAAACTGTCATGGTCATGGTTAGCCATTGTGCAGAAATATGTGACCTTAAACACCAATAAATAGATAAATAAATAACTTCACAATCGACTGATTCTGATGCGGATTCCGATTGTAATAACGTGCTCTACAAGACAAGTCGAGGCTAGGATGAACAACATTAAACTGAACATTTTTCACAGTGTCAAACTTCGTTGACTGGAGTTGCAGTAAAACCACCGGTCGCACACACTTGGGCAGCAACCATGGCTCTCTGATCCATGTTTACATCCCAAGTACGTGCGACTGGTAATTTTACTGCGACCTGAGTCAATGGAGTGCAACCTTCACTTTTCCAGTATGAACTGGTGATTGCCGCAAGAACGCTCAGTTGTTTAACTTGTATATCTCCGAAAAGGGGCATCTGGAGAGATTAAGAATACACATTGTGGTTGTTTCTCAACTTTGTTGAATTGTATCATTGACTAGTGATGAACCGATTATCAAAATTTGCTGTGAACCAGTCAATGATTATTTCTCTGCCAGAAGAAAATCTGTTAGTGCCTGTTATACTGCAGAATTTCGTTGATAGATCACCAGTTGCGAAAGCTTAATACCACGTAAGTTCTCAGAGTATACATGTTTAGTGCTGGGCAATAGTAGTCAAAATAATATTTGCATTTTTGGGAGTTGGGGTGGGGGAAGATCATTATAAACGATACAATCACATGATATTGTTCTCTTGTGACGATTGTCTGTTATTCTGGTAAATGGTGTTAATATGGTCTTATGTAAGAATACAGTACACTTGGCTGTATTAACCAGGAAGATACTGAGTACACATACATGTATTTAATTGAATAATAACTTTGATGTTAATGTGTGTTGTGAAGTCGTATGATGCATTCTTTACAGATTCACACACAACGTCAGAATATATTATTTAATGTTGATTGTTCAACTTGTTACATCCCTTGATGCTTTTCTTTGGTGTTCACTTGTTCTCTGCAATCAACATTGGAGAGAAACATCAAGGGAAGTAACTGAATTAAAAAATGAACTTGACTATAACTGAAAACGTACTTATGACAGTCATGCAACTTGCATGTTGTGTAACAATCATCTACATGTACCATCAAAAAAGAGTGTTTTTTTAGTTTTTCTCCAATTTTAATTTCTTATTGTATTGTGATGTTGCATCATGAAGTACTACAGACTAGCAGCTGAACACATTTTATTTATACATGTACCCAATGATTGAAGACCGGTGACTTTGATCAGCTGGGAATAGTGGCAATCTCGTACCAATTACAGATGGTAAATTCCATAATATCTTGGCTTGGCCAATCCCTAAATATTCTGCTATGCACTACACACGTTTTTAATTGGGAAACTTTATTGAAATGGCCAGATATCAAAAGAGATTTTAATAGTCAGTGTTAAATATAGAATAACTGGAAACTGTCGGTTGCCATAATCGGCCGATGCCCCATATCCGGCCGGTTCCGATTGCCAATTCTGATTCGATTCGTCACTATCATTTACATCATTTCACATTAACAATTGAATAGTTGCAGAAGGTAATAAAATGTGGATAATGAATTACCACAAAATGCTTGTCATCAAGCGGTCGAACCAATGTTCCAGGAGCTGTTGCCGTTGTCATTCGATTGCCCACAATTGGGCAATTGTGGTGGCCGGTTCTGATTATCGGTTGAACACAACTTGAAACCCATGGCATCAGACAAGGCTGGGATTTTTTCTTCTCACATTGTGTTTTTTGATGCATGAAAATTCTGACAGTCACATAGAAGTGTAAATAAGTCCAGTTTTAGCAAGGTTATTGCACCACCACCTGCCCTTCCACCCCAGAGGCCTCTTCTTATACAAAAAATCCAGAAAAGTTTGTTTCTTATGTAGTGATTTTTGATCCGGGCCTAGAAAGTTGTAGCATATGGCGGTCATTCGACCAAAACATTTGCCATGTACATGTATGCAAAGTGTAAATAAAACCAATTTTTGTGGTGTTTATGGGGGTATGTAGCCCAAAAATGCCAGGAATGTGAAACTTGAAGAAATGGCAAGTTTTGTTAAGTTTATGAAATCTCCAAATATGCTTCAAGTTTCCTCTTAAAAGGTACTAGATTGTGATTAGAATTTTGGGCGAATTGAATATTTGAAGTTGGTATTTAGCTAAATGAGTTTCAATACTTGGACCCCCGAGATGTTTTCTGAATCCTGCATGGTAAATATTTCATTGATAAATTGCATATATTATTCCAACATGTACTATAGCATTGCATTTGGCTGTAGTATTGAAGTTGGACTAATCAAACTGCATGGTGCAATAACTTGATCCAATACGGGTTTGAGGTATGACTGTCTATCCAACAAGGTACCATGGAGCACACTTAATTGGATATCTCTTAATTGTATATCCCTGTTAATTAAATATAATTTCTCAACACAAAACCACTTACCATACCTCCAGTAAAATTTGACCTGTTAATTGAATATAGGTTATAGAGTTAACTCCTGTTAATTTGATAAAAAAGCTTGTAAAATGTCGAGAAATTACCCTGACTCTCCCCAGTTTTTCTTTGTTTTTGACCTATTTAACCTCAGTACATCCAATACAGGCATTTAATCTATTATATCTTGTTTGCCAGAGCTCATGGAGCTCTGTCAAACAAGATATAATAGAATAAATGCTACGTTTGTCTCTACAATACAAGAAAGTGACACAATCCCTGTTAATTGAACCCTGTTAATTGAATAATTTTCATTGACAAAGTGGCTATTCAGTTAACAGAGTTCCACTGTAATATATTCCAATTAGATTAAAATCCTTGTCCTCTCATTGGATTACAGCTTGCATAGTTTTTTCTATGTTTATGACTCCAGTGGCATGTGTTACCATCTGATGTCACCAAGTGAAATATTTGAAATGATGGTAACAATGGGAGGAGATTCAAAATGAATACTGCCTATAAAATCATATTTGTTGAGGCCAGTGATCATTCTATGAATGTATACTCACAACGCACTTATAAAAAAGTCGAGGTTACTCTATTACAGTTCAAATCATGAACTTCTTCATGATTTGATCTGAGATGGAGTAACCTCGACCCTTATCTAACCAATTAGTTTTTTGTTGTCTAGTGATGTCCTAAGGGTACACAAGAGGTTTATTTACTACATTTGTTTTCATTAAAGGTGCCTTGTTCATTTCATGATGTGGGCTTTGGTCTTCTGGTTATTGGAAGATAAACGTTATCATGATTAATTGATGGTAACATGGTCTGAGGTTTGCGACTATGAGCTATGAACATAAGATACATGTGCAAGCTGCAAATCTCAGACCGTGTTACCACAAGTTCATCACAATAACTTAAAATGCTGAGTTACAAGCTCATTGAGTATGTTGAGTTTGAATAATTAAAAATGAACTTGACTATCAGAACTGAATGTCTAGACTGTAGGGTGGGCAGAGTATATATTACTCATCTCCTACCACCTCCTCTGAATAGAGGGTTAATGTTCAAAGTTTTGGCACATTAGTTCACAGATTTTGAAATCATCCTAGCTTCCCCATAATATGATTGACGGTTCCAACTTACTTCCTGGCCTAAGTGCAGGTGGAGGAGAAGATTCCAAGTTGTGAACTACTGTAATGCTCAGATGGCATCTTTTTATGCAGAAAACTGCTGCTTTTTATGAATTCCCTTTCATTCTGTGTTTGCTTGTGCCTTAGTAGAATGTTGCTGGTTGGTCAACTTATAAATATCAAATGTGGATGATTGGGAGTGGGGGAGAGATTCCAAGATGTGAACTACTTTAATGCTCAGAGGCATCTCTTTTATGCAGAAAACTGCTGCTTTTTAGCAATTCCATTACATTGTGTGTTTGCTTGTGCCTTAGTAGTATGTTGCTGGTTGGTCAACTTATAAATATCAAATGTGGATGATGGGATGTTTAAAATAAGTGAGTTTAAATTTCATGAGATAAGCAATCAGCAGTAGATCTACACGTTTGACTGTTGAAAATGAATAATCATACAGTGCCAAGTAAGGATCATACAGGTGGGAATTTGGTCGTAAAAAAATAATCATGTTTGTATGATGATTAGGCGCTCAATAGTATACATATTTTCAGTGGTGATAATTGGGAATGTGTCTGGGATCAGAAGGTCAGTGTTCAAGCCCGAAAATAAGCAGACTGTCATCTTTAGAATGAGGTCCCCAGAGGGTGATTTTGGAGATGCTAAATTTACCCCTTGTAAACCTCAATCTGAATCCAGGTCTCAAGTCTAAGCAGCAAGAGGTACTCAGAGGATAAATTAGCACACTGTATGGGATATCATCAGGATTCCGTAAATTCACCCTCTGGGGACCTGATTCTGCAAATGACAGATTGCTTATTTTCTGGCTTGTCAGAGTTTATGGTTAATATTACAATAAATAAAATTTCTGTTTCCAGATTTTTCAATCCAAATGGACTTTCTAATCTGGAGAACATTTTTATTTCCATGCACTATTTAATCGACAAAACAGAACTAACCCATAGCCCAATGCACATGATATCAAAATTTGTTATTTTCAATTATTTTATTCTCAAAATCTTCAAAACGTTTCAATTAAATCATATCATGTGAGCCCTCATTGGAATGAGCAGTGTTCCAATTTGTTATTTTCAATTATTTTATTCTCAAAATCTTCAAAACGTTTCAATTAAACCATATCATGTGAGCCCTCATTGGAATGAGCAGTGTTCCAATGGTGAGGTCACATGATAGGGTTTTGTTGAAGTTTTTTGAAAATTTATGAGCTTGTTCCAATGACGGTGGTCACATGCTGTGTTTTTGTTGAAATGTTCTAAAAAAAAATTTTTCCTTTGCTCTGTTTGTAAATTACAGGGGAGGATGCAGCCGATTTGCGAGGTAAAGAGTAAAATGACTTTTTGCCCCTTTGTATAAATATTCAATATCTGGATCAAGCAGGCTGTTGAACAATTTCTGTTTTATAACTGTTCAGTAATTTCATCAACATCAATTTTCGACTATTCTGACATTTGATAGAATCTGAGGTCAAAGGAAGAAGTTAGCAAAATAATATGTTTCTGTACAATAATTTTTGGAGCACATTTCAGAAGGCCATAAAACGAATAGAATTTTCAGTCATTTCTCTTAAGGTTGTGAGGTGTGGACATGATGTTTGCTTCTGCATGTGGCGATGGGGAGAAAAATTCCTCTGAATTTACTTGTTTACTTTGCAGACTTCTGACAGTGTATCTTTAGATTTGTTGACATATGCTGACCTGGAGTCATTAAGGCAGAGAAAGTCTGGCAATAATGTGAAATGTTCAATACCATCTGGCCGGTCTGCCTCACTAAATTCAAAAAGATACCTCATCCTGACATATACTGTTGAATTTGATAGGTGAGTATGTGGATACACCCTTAGGGTTTTCTTCCCTCATTTATCTTTTGCAACCATATGAATTTTTTTTTTCCCTGATATGTATTGCCTTGATATATACCTTTGAATGTTGAGTTCCAGGTAAGGTGCACAGGTTTTGTATTTGTCATTTCTGACGCTGATAGCATCCAAGATAATTCTTGTTCTGGTTTTCAGGAGGTCTGTCAGTAGTCCTTGTGATAGTAATGTACATGTATTATTAAATTAGAAGAAAATAGACCCTAATATTGTTAATGTCGACTCCATAATTATTCCCTTCCAGGAGAAACGATATGTCGCAGGAAAATCCCAAAGGCCTAAAACCAGTGCTGGTCGAGGATGTGAGAAGATGCTTCCATCAGAAACTTTTCCAGATTTTGCAGCTCTGAGAGCGATTCTGAAGCCTCCTGTGACTGTACATGTATTTTGAGTTTGAAGTAGCAGTTTAAATTTAGAAGTGCCAAACCAATTGGTTGGGAGGGTATGGGACCCATTAGTCCCCCATGTCTCTGCCATTGAGACCAGATACATCAGGCCTTTTATTTTTAAATAATATTGGGGCCCCACAGTTATGCCCCCCAGAATGGACTTTCAGGGCCTACTTTTCTGTTGTGGCCTGTTTTATTAAACTTAGCTCGATAAAATATTATTTTTATCACATGACAGAAATCAGGAGATTCAGGGGGCAGTTTTTGTCTGTCCATCCATCTTAGCAGCAGCACATCAATCCGTCCATCTGCAGACAAGGAACAAAAAAATCATCAAAACTCAATTAATTTAAGGCCAATTGTTTTGTAACTTGATACAGAGTGCCTGTTGACAGGACAGAGAGGTATATCACATTTTGGGTTCTCACGGCTGTTTTGTTCTAAAAATCACTATTTCACTTTTTAAGCAAGAAGTTCCTTTTGGTGATTCAGATTTTGACTGCTTTCGGTATGGAAAACAACAGCACAATTTACATAACATAGTATGCAGGTTTTCCTCTTGTGAATAAATTATGCCATTTGGCCAGTCATCTTTGTTATTAAAACTGTTAATCTGTAGGCAAAAACCAAAAATCATCCAAACTCAATTATTTCTTATCAACCTACCTTACAATTGTTTACTACAGGCTTGCACTACAGTGGAAGACCCTAACTCGGATAAAATACTCACTATTTTAATCTTTCCCAAGAGATTTGGGAAAGAAAAGTGGTGTAAAAAACACCATGAGAAAAAATAAGCCAAAACTGGGTCGAGCGCCATCGGCGCACACCCAGTAGGGGATGCTCTTCCCTTAGTACAATTCCACAACTTCCATTAACCAGTGTGCAAGCAGTCATCAATTAATCAATCTTTTTTTGTCCGCGACATGTGGAGGATGTGTCGCCATTTTGCATTACGAAACAGTGATAATTCAACTCATCGATAATGGTTTTCCTGTGACTGGAATTATGGATCTGAAGATCGTATAATAACAGGACTGTGTTTTATATATTCTCGTTAATATTTTCAACCACATTTTCATTGAATTTCATATATATTTTCCGATTGGGCGCATGATTTTCAAAATCGTTTCCGCGCAGTTCGGACATAAAATTTTTCGGTTGATAAATTTTAATATTATTATTGGAGTTAGGTGTCTATTAGGGACTGTATGGACAGGATTTCTTCACTTTGTTGAGGACTGAATTTCTGTTTTTTAGGTCCCTGTCTGCAGTCTGGGTTCTGTTGTGTTTCCACCGGTTCTTTTTTCTGCCACCTTCTCTCGTAGTTTGGGTGTTCTTCTACTTTCTGTATCTGTTGAGTTCACCTTTTTCTTCTACTGCTCTCACCTCTGTTATTTCCAGTTCAGTTCCTTTAGAGCAATTCCTTTTGTCCTTGCTTTTGGTGCATTCTTGTGGCTGTTCCTCCCGGGAGGGGGGGGGAATGCTGTCATTTCGGGGCCCCCCGACACGGCCACGTCTGGTGAGAGTTATACCCCCTCCTTGGGGTATGTGCTGCTCCTCCTGCACCCTTGAGGGGGGGTGGAGCACTGTTGTCTCGGGGCCTCCCGACATGACCACGCCTGGTGAGAGTTATTCCCCCCATGGGGGATGTGCAGTTTTTTACCATGGTGGATCCGGCACTATGCGCCCTCTCCAGTCGACATCTGAGGCTGTCACTAGGGTTGTGACTCCTCCTTTGGAGGCCGAGTTGGGTTGCTCTCTCCCCTTTTCCGCCAGTTTCAACAGCTCCCGTCATATCTGCAGTGATGTCTGTAGTGTGGTTGTGGGGGTATCGGCCTCAGCCTTCCCTGAATTCAACTCGGCGAATTCGGAAGTGGCAGCCGACCGAACCCCCTGCTGTGTCCTCTCAGCCTTTGAGCACAGCAGTTTTATCCCTGCAGGGGTCTGCAGAGGTGTCTGGTAGTGTTGACATGGGGTATCGGCCTCAGCCTTCCCTAACTTAAACTTGGCGAAGTTGGAAGGGGCTGCCGGCCGAACCCTCTACTGTGGTCTCTCAGCCGTTGAGTACCTCAGTTTTTCTCATTGGATACGGATGTTCATTGTGGGGTCACCATGAGCTCCGTGGCTTTTACGTCCACGCACTCTGGTCCCATGGCCTGTTTTGTGTGATTAACGCTTTTTGTGCAGCCTGGACCTTCTGTCCCGCAGAGGTCTGCGGCGACTCTCCTGCGTTTCTGCTCTGTTAATCCTCGGGGTATGTGATACGCCAATACACATCTGCTTTCAGATGTTTTTGGCTGCAGCCCGTCATGCAGTGTCGGGTGTATTTGAGGATCACGACCTTCGCTGGTAAATGGTCAGGAGTGAAGCCACTTTGTCAGTTCGTTCCCATGTTGTACCGTTCCGACAGTTAGTGAGCCTAGGGAGGCCCTTTCCTTGCTCACTTAGGTACTGTCCAAGAGCCTTTTCCATTCCTTCCAGCGAGGCTACAAGTGCTTTCCGGGTGCCCCCTGTGGCACCGCCTCCCGGGATTGGAAACAGGCTGCTTTCTGATCCCCTGGTGTGCCTACACCATGGGAGGCTTCAGCTGGTTTACCCATGATGGTCTATGTGTCTTCCGAGGCATGGAATGAGTCCGACATTGCTGATGTCGAGAGCCAACAATCTTCTGACTTGGGGGCAGCTCTTGACTTTGTATTTGGGTTCCTTCCAGGTCTCAAACCATCAAACCAGCCGACAGTGTCAGCCTGGCTGCGATCATCGGTCGCACGCCTACAGCCTGTGGAGCAACCTGCTTCTGGGCGCCTTCGACCGTGCCTGTCGGTACAGGTGGTTGAAGCATTTACAGCTTTGGACTCTAAGCTGAGTTCCAAGGCTATAAAGACGCCGTTCTTCATCAGGGTTGACACTTTTTTGCCTCTGTTGCATTATCGTTCCTAGAATTTTGCCAATCCGTCAGTCTGCCAGACTTTGACGGTCTTGGATCAGGACTCCAACTCCTAAGCCATATGGAAACTCTGGAGTCGGTGTTGGGCTTATCGGGAGGGATGCTGAAATGCTTTCTCTCTTCGATCACATCGTCTCTGCTTTGCTGCTTATCTGCTCCCAGATGAGTTTGACAACGAACAGGTCTTTGTTTTGTGTGTGCTGTTCAAGGCACGCATGCATCTTCTCACACACATGCCTGTAACTTGGCTAGCTTGGAATTAGTTCTTAGATACGCTGTGCTGGACACAAGACATTCCCTTCTTGAGGGGCAGTGTGCTGCTCTTCGATCTGCCTCTATCGGTGGGTCTGCGACTATTCCATGGTTCCGTGGCGACGATCTGGGATGACTCTCTTTGTCATTCCATTGATCTGCTGCTGCTTAGTCAGCTTGATAAACCTTCTGTTGGAGGCAGGCGCCGTCCAAAGCCTAACAAGTACCCTTCTGCTTCCTGTGCGAAGCTAAGGGCTGATCCTCCTGCCGCCACTTCTACTCACTCACAGGGTAGGGTAGGCGTCTGCAGTAGTCACCTCGATTTCATCCCAGGTTGAGGCATTCCACTCAGTGAAGTGTGCCTCTTCCAACATGAATCCCTTTCAACATTACACGTTGGGAACTATTCATCTTGGAGATAGGCAATCTCCTGTCAAAGGGGACGATTGAGGTCATCAAGAACTTTCTTTCAGTGGGATTTTATTCCAGCCTGTTTTTGGTGCCAAAGAAGGACAGCCGACTCAGACAGGTTATCGATCTGAGTATTCTGACGCAGTCTATCATTGCTCCTCTGTTCAGCATGGAGGCTTTCAGATCGCTTTGCCGCTCCATTCCCCAGGATGTTTTCCGGTTCAAGGCCATGCCCTTTAGCCTTGACCTAGATCCTCAGGCCTTCACCTGTCTAATGTCGCATGTGTTAGTCTTACATCGCACACAGTCTAGGATGTCTTCTTCGGCTTATCTAATAATAATTGATTTTCTAGAGCGTAAAACCACAAATAGTGCTCTAAAACGCTTGTCAGAAATAAATACACTTTTCTGAAATGAAGAGTCACATTTGTGTTGGTTGCCTCTTAGAGATGTTTAGGAGAATGCTTCAGTAAATAGGAAAGTTTTAAAATTTCTTTTGAAGACATCGAGAGTTTCTGAAGTTCTGACACTAATTGGCAGGGAATTCCACAATTTGGGACCCACGATGGAGAACACATGATCATGAGCCTGATTAGACCTGCTAAAAGGCACAACTAGTTGAATTTGGTTTTTAGATCGGAGACTGCGTGTTGGTTTATATACAGTGAGGAACTCTTGCAGATAAACTGGAGTCAGTTTGTGGATACATTTGAATACTAAGATCAATATTTTGAAATCAATCCTCTGTTTAACTGGAAGCCAATGTAATTGTCTTAAAACAGGTGTTATGTGTTCAGAGCGTTTGGTACCAGTAATTATCCTAGCAGCAGTACTCTGAACTTTTTGAAGCTTCTGAATCAGGCACTGGGACAGCCTCACTAACACTGAATTACAGTAGTCTAGTTGTGAGGTGATGAAGGAGTGCACAAGTTTTTCAAGTGCTGACTGGTTAAGATAAGGTCGCAGTCTTCCAACATTAAGAAGCTGCCAGTAGCATTTTTGACATATTTTATTGATATGGATGTCTAGTTTTAAATTTGAGTCCATAATCAGTCCAATATTCCTGGCCGATTCACTTTTCATAGTGATGTTGTTTCCAACCAGAATTGATGTAACAGAGGGTGTAGAAATGCGAACCCCGGATATCACTAAGAATTCAGTTTTAGAGTAATTCATTTTCAGTTTAAAGTCTATCATCCTTTCCCGCACAAGATTTATGCAAGTTTCCATGTTATTGACTGCGGTGAAGGAGTCACTTGGAACAGATGGGTTGAATGTGATGTACAGTTGGGTGTCGTCTGCATACAGATGATATGATATGCCATGCTTTTTAAGAAGGCGACCAAGAGAAGTGTACAGAGTAAACAAGAGTGGTCCAAGAACTGAGCCCTGAGGAACACCACGCTTTAACGTCCTGCTCTCTGAACCGATCTTATTGATGTATATTTGTTGACTGCGACCTTCTAGATATGATGCAAACGATGATAAGACAGTTCCACAAATGCCATGCTGTGTCAATGTCTGCATGAGAATACCATGGTCGACAGTGTCAAATGCTGCTGACAAATCCAAGAGAACAAGCAGTACAGCCTTACCCTCAGACACTGATTTAACAATGTCATTGTTGACTCGTAGTAAGGCTGTTTCTGTACTGTGGTTGGCTTTATATACAGACTGGAAGGGTTCTAAAAGATCATGTTCATGCAGATGATTTTTGAGTTAACAAGTCTTTTCAACAATTTAGACAGGAAAGAGAGGTTCAATACTGGTCACTAATTCTTCAGGTTGTCAGGATCAAGAGGTGGTTTCTTGATGAGTGGAGTAACAAGTGCTTTTTTCAATGCATTTGGAACAAACCCCTCATGTAGGGATGCAGATGTTCAGTGGATTATGCAGGGAGTTCCGTTGGACTTCCCCACGTCCGATCGTGTTCCGATGGCAGTCGCCAGTGATCTCGGATGGAGTGTGATGTTGGATCCTCCTGGTCTTTTCCTTCACGGGTCATGGACCAGGATCTAGCAGCTCTTCATGTCAACCAGAAGAAGCTTCTTGCTCTTCTTCTGAGTTTCCGGCAGTGGATCCCCCGCTTTTCGAATTGTCAGGTCCTTCTGTGGTCTTACAATTCTACGGTGGTTGTTTACATTCGGAACCAGGGCGGCACGCACTATGTTCCCATGTATAAATTGGTTCAGGATCTTCTACTGCTCGCTGAGGATGTCAACGCCGGAGTGGTGGTTCGTCACTCTCCCGGTCGTCTGAAATTCCTAGCTGTCTCCCTGTCCCAACGGGGCAGGTTCTTTTCCACCGAGTGGATGCTCCACATGGCACTGTTCCAGTCTCTTTGAGATCTCTGGTTTCGTCCCCATGTCGATCTCTTTGCGACTCGTTGGAACCATCAGGTGGACACTTTCGTGTCCCCGTGTCCAGATACTCCAGCTTTCGCCGAGGACGCTCTGTCCATCCTTTGGAACGGTCTTGTCGGCTGCGCCGTCCTGCCGCTTTCGATTCTGCCTCAGGTTCTAGCCCAGATACGAAACTGCAGTTGTCGAATCCTTTTGATGGCACCCCTGTCGCCTCAGTGGGTGTGGATCAATCTGCTCCGCTCTCTGTTAGCGGCGGTTCTGGCATGTCTCCCCCTACATCGCGACTTTGTTTGCCAAGGTCGCCCGAGGAGGTTCAGTCGACCCGACTTCATTGTGCCTTCGCGTGGAGTTGCTTTTCTTCTTCAAGGAGGCACTCACTCCACTGGTTTAGCCTCTGCGGCTAAGTGGAAGATTCTTCTGTTGATGGTGTGCGATCACTCTGTTGCTTCTGTCACTCCTTTGATCACACTGATTGCGGAGTTTCTGGTATATGTTGGATTCTGAGGGTCTCCAGCAATGGGTACAAGTCCATGCTTCAGAGACCTTTTTCATATGTGGGACAGCGTTGTATTGGCACTCATCCTTGCCTCTCCAAGCTTGTTCTGCACTTTTCCTTGAAAAGGCCTAGGACTTTGCAGTTTACTCCAAGATGGACACTTTGTTGAGGGGGGGGGGGGGGGGGGGGGGCAGGGGCCGTTTGCGCCTTTATTCCGGGTGGATATGCGTTTTATCCCATGCCAGATCTCTCCTGAATCTATTTCTCGATGGATTTGTCTTGCTATTTGTGCAGCATCCACTCGTCTAGCGACTGGCGATTGTATTACCAATCATTTTTCTGCCACGAGGTGCGTGCATTGTCTTCCTCTCAGGGCTTTTACTAACTCCGTCATGTTGTCGGATGTTATGCTGGCAGCCTACTGGAGAAATGCTACCTTCTCCACTTATCTGCGACAGTTGCAGGAGCAGGCAGAGGACTTTTGTTCTACGGGCCCTCTTTCTTCTGCTCAGGGTGTTGTCTATCCCAGCCATTCAGCTTCTTATAAGGTCAGTTCCAGCTCTGTGCTGTTACTACCCTTTCTGTCTGTGTGTCGCACATCACCATACGCCTCATCTCTCATTGTCGTTTGTCTAATGTTTGTGATGCTATGGTTTGATAGGACTAGGTATCTCTTCCTCTGTCCACGGTTCCAGTGCAATTGAGTTATGTGTGGTTTGGGTATGTGATTCCTTCCATCCTATTGTCTATTCAGCCTGTAGTAAACAATTGTAAGGTAGGTTGATAAGAAATATAAATTTTATAGTAAATTTCCTTTCTTATTATACCTACCACAGTTGTTTACATGGAGGCCCCCCCCCCCCGTCTTATTCCGGTAAGAATCCTTCCTCCCCGCTGATCACATAACTCCTATGTTGGCGGACTCAAAAGAATGATTAATTGATGACTGTTTGTGCTCTGGTTAACAGAAGTCGTGGAATTGTACTAAGGGAAGAGCGTCCCCTACTGGGCGTGCGCCGATGGCACTCAACCCAGTTTTGGCTTATTTTTTTTTGTGGTGTTTTTTACACCACTTTTCTTTCCCAAATCTCTTGGGAAAGATTAAAATAGAGAGTATTTTATCCGAGTTAGGGTCTTCCACTTTTCTTTCTCAAATCTCTTGGGAAAGATTAAAATAGAGAGTATTGTATCCGAGTTAGGGTCTTCCACTGTAGTGCAAGCCTGTAGTAAACAATTGAGGCAGGTATAATAAGAAAGGAAATTTACTATAAAATTTATATTTCAAGGTCATTTGTTATGAAACTCAATTCTGTGGTGTTTATTGACAAGAGAAAGAGGATATCACATTTTGAAGTCAGACAGTTTTTAAAAATAGCCAATTCTAGGTCATATCATTTTCCATTTTGTTTTAGAGATAGCACTTACACTTTTTGAGCAAGAAATTTCAAATGGTGATTTCAAATTGTGATTATTTTTGGTATTGAGCAAAATTTGCATGATTTACATAACTTACATGTAGTGTATGGGGGTTTTCTCTCATGCATAAATTATGCAAATTTCCCAGCCATCTTTATTTTTAAAAGAGTACAAAAAACCCCAAAATCGATAAAATGACTAAGGCTAATTCATGGCCTATTTCGGTGGGAAACAACTAGAACAATGTACATAATATAGTATACAGGTTCTTCCTCTCATGCATAAAGTATGCAAAGTAGCCAATCATTTAAGTTTTTATCTAGGGAGCGTGGTGGCTCAATAGTAGACTGTTGGACTTCTATGCCCAGGATAACCCGTGTTGTGTCCTTGTTCAAGGCACTTTATCTCTGTTGCCTAATGAGGTCTCAATGACGCCGTGTACTATGGTGAACTGCACTTCGATAGTGCACATGTGTTCTACCTCCGTAACCCTACTTGAGCGGAGCTTGAACAGAGTTAGAATGTTGAGGAGCTGACAGTTGCTCATTGATGCTCGGCTGTTCTCTCCAGGTATTCCGGCTTCCTCCACCCGTAAAACTGTCACGGTCATGATTAGCCATTGTGCATAAGTAAGTGACCTTACACACCAATAAATAAATAAGTTTTTAAGTGGTAGCGTGCTTAAAGCCACTATCATGGCTCTCTTGAAAAGTACTGAAAGCCACTTTAGTGGCTTTACACTGTTTGCATAGGCTTGATGTTTTCTTAGCAGTAGAAAATAAATGTTTATAGAAAATTGTTTTATTACAAATTATTGGAGAGTGCCAAAAAATTGTAACAAAACAGTTGTTCACGAAGAAATTCTTGTTAAAGTGAGGCTTTCCTTGATGGTTGCATGGCACCTTTGAAAAACAAATACTCATGTTTCAAATGACCTTTAAAATGTAATTTATCACTCAACCAGTTGAACTCTAGGTAGACAGAAAATCAAAGGCCACCCAAGTCACCAAAACATTCACGACCAATTGTTAAGAAATTTAATACAATGGTGCATATTGACAGCGGGAAGAGAATGCATTGAAACTTTCTGCAATATACTTCACCATGGCATAAATAAATGTAATCAATATCACCATTTCCTTAGTGGTCATCTGCCATTCCTCCATTTTCTGGAGGCTTAGTGGAAGGCTAAAAAAACCCACTTTGAATTCAAGGCTGATCTCACAGGCCTTGCATTTTGAAAGCAATGTTGGGGACCCCATGTAGACTTCATGGAAGGGAATTACAAGACCTACTTTCGGGAAGCCAGGGCCTACTTTTAAGCACTTTCCAATTCATGTATCCAAATTAAATGATGAATACTTGAATCTGACATTGGAATACCATTATACAGTCTACATAGGAGAGTGGATTTCCACTGTAATCTTCACAAAATAAATTTAATGTTTGTATCCACACGTACAATAAGCATCAATCTTCAGAAAAATACAAAATCTCAAGCATAGTTTTAGCTTATTCACCTAGGTTCAATCAAGATGAGTTTTTAAATCCAACTTTTCCCATTGACCAATTAAATCTAACTTATCCTGTCGACCAATTGAATCTGACTTATCCCATCAACCAATTAAATCTTCATCCACCATGATAAACCTTTATCAAATGCTGGTAAAGTAATACAAATATGCTATACACCAGGCACCTCAATTGATGTTTCTGATACCTCAAAAATCAACCCTTTTACATTAACTCATGTGAGATGCAGCATGATCCTGACGACATGGACATAATTGTAGGGAAGATAATTATGAAATAGATACCCAGTTACAATAGGAAGAGAAAGAGACTCTCCTACAACTTCTGGTTAGAATAGAAGAGACAACTCCTCCCACCACTTCCAGGGAGAGGAATAGTAGCAAGAGAGACAATCCCATCCATCCTGGTCACAAGTTCAGGCACATGCCCCACTTGGGACACAGTCCTCAATGCTTTTAACTTAAGGGTCAAAGGTCAAAAGTTCACAAGCCTCCCCCTAATGCCATCACCAACTAGAACAAAAAATAAAAGCAGTTTTGCAGTCATCAATTGCCTGTTTGTGACCAGAACATTCCAAGTGTCTTATCAGTGTAAAAGATCTTGTATCATTTTCTTTTCATATTTTTTTAAATATTAAATTTCAGAATATTTGAACTGGAGTTATTCTTTTTGATTCTCAGATTTCTTTCCGTTACTATTATTGTCATTATTTATTTATTGGTGTTTAAGGTCACATACTTATGCACAATGGCTAATCATTACCGTGACAGTTTTGCGGGTGGAGGAAGCCGCAGTACCCGGAGAGAACCACCGAGCATTGCCGAGCAACTGTCGGCTCCTCAACATTCTAACTCTGTTCAAGCTCCGCACAAGCAGGGTTACAGCGGTTGAAGACATGTGCACCACCGATGTGCAGTATGCCTTAGTACACAGCGTCATAGTGCCACCCATGTAGGCAACCGGGATAAAGTGCCTTGCCCAAGGACACAATATGGGTTGTCCCGGACGGGGATCGAACTCGGGATCTCTAGCATAGAAGTCCAACAGTCTACCACTGAGCCACTGCGCTCCCGATTATTGTCATTACACACCATAACAACATGTACACACTATTAAGTCACATATTGTATAGGACATCAATGGTACATAAAAAATGGGGTTGTTTGCAACATTAAAAAAAAAAGAAGAAAAAAAAGAAGTTTGTCAAGTGACTGAAATTGTAGTGTCATTAAACCCCAATGGATAAATAAATACATGTATAGTAGTGATTTTCATGTATGTATAACAAAATACACATATACAGTATAGCTGCCGTGAACTGGTCACTTTTTCACAGGTGGCAATATTTCCACGGATGGAATAGTATTAGATTCCAAACACTCATTTTTGGAAAAATCATCAAAAGGCTAATTAATGAAGCACCGAGTACAACCTGGTGCTTCATTATTTCCAATTTTGCTGATGATGACTTTTATTACCTGGTAAACGTATGTGTGGACATCACTGCCCATGCGTGGATTATGACCAGTCCAGGGCAGCTGTACTGTAATGTGGACATCACAGCCCACACATGGATTACAACTGGTCCTCGGCTGCTGAAATATAACCATAGCCATGTGCACATATATGGTTCCTCAGTATTTTGCCACAAGATTTAGAAGTTTGTTACAGTGGAGCCCACTTAATTAGATATCTCTTAACTGAATAACCCTGTTAATTGAATGTAATTTCCCAACACAAAATCATTTACCATACCTACTCTACAAATTTGCCCTGTTAATTGAATATAGGTTATAGAGTAAACTCCTGTTAATTGAATAAAAAATCTTGTAACCTGTCAAGAAATTATCCTGACTCTTCCCAGTTTTCCTTTGTTTATAGGCCTATTTGTCCTCAGTATACCCAATGGAGGCATTTAATCTATTATATCTTATTTGACAGAGCTTATATGGAGCTCTGCCAAGCAAGATACAATAGAATAAATGCTAAGTTTATCTCGAGAATACAGGAAAGTGACACAATCCCTGTTAATTGAATACTATTGTTAATTGAATAATTTCATTGGAAAATTGGCTATTCAAGTAATAGGGTTCCACTGTTTTTATATTTTCTAGAATTTTTACATGAATTATCAAGTTTGTACATTAAAGTGTTATGGAAAGCTTTTTGCATGTCAAGTTAGGAATATCCAAGCTGTGACATTTGAAATGCACATTGATTAGATTGTTATCAAACCTCGAACATGTCTGGAAAGTAAGACCAAAAAAACACACCGATTATTTTGGAAACAGCTGTGGGGTTTTTAGTTTACATGGTATGGAAATGACTTTAACCTTGCCTACTAGTACTGCATTGTTATTGTATTAGTGCTTTGTGAAATTTGTTGATCAAACGTATTCCCTCATGTTCATCTCAGATAACATTGACTACAAAAGTTCTATTTTTGCCTCAAAAACAGAGCTTATGGACTTAATTTGCCAATATGCCCGGTTTGTTTAATTGAAAAGTGAAATTTTGTAAGTGTGGTTGTGTAAGGAGTAAAAAGTTAAAAACAATCATGTGCTCCACCCATTTGCAGTGTGCTAAATTTAAAAAATGATTCTAACCAACTGTCCATTTACGTAGTTTGGAGATAGCTAACCAAACACTCAGCTACTTAAAAATTCTTGGGAAACTGCTTTTTCATCATTAACAAGTATTCATATATTGCGTTGAATAGAAATAAATATAGCATCTCAAGGCAAAAGTCTAAAAATCTATCAAGACACATGAATGGCTGGAATAGACACTCTCCCATAAATTGTAACAAGACAAAAATGTGAGAACAAATCTTGAGGATAAGAAAAAATTTAGCACTCTACCAGTTAAGTTACTCAGACTTTATCATTCAAGAAAAATTATTCTATATTTAACACTGACTATTAAAATCTCTTTGATATCTCTTTGATGTTTGGCCATTTCAATAAAGTTTCCTCATTAAAAGCGTGTGTAGTGCATATCAGAATATTTAGGGATTTGCAGAGCTGAGATATTATGGAATTTACCATCTGCGATCGGTACAAGATCACCAGTATTCATGGTCACTGGTCTTCAGTCATGGTGCTGTACAATGTTGCTTTGGGTACATGTATAAATAAAATGTGTTCAGCTGGTAGTCTGCAGTTCTTCATGATGCCAGCATCACAATACAATAAGAAATTGAAAACGGAGAAAAACTAAAACACAATTTCTTTCCGATGGAAGATGATTGTTACGGAACATGTAAGTCGCATGAAAGTCACAAACACATTTTCAGTTTGTCAAGTTCATTTTTTAATTCAGTTACCTCCCTTGATGTTTCTCTTCAATGTTAATTGCAGAGAATATGTAAACACCAAAGAAACACATCAAGGGAGGTAACAAGTTGAACAATGAACATTAAATATTATATTCTGACAACGCGTGTGTATCTGTAAACAATGCGCCAAACAACTTTATAACACATTAACATAAAAGTTATTATTCAGTTAAGATACAAAGTATGTGTGCTCAGTATATTCCTGGTTAATACAGCCAAGTGTATTGTATTCTTACACAAAACCGTATTAACACTATTTACCAGAATAACACACAATCATCACAAGAGAACAATATCATGTGATTGTATCGTTTATAATGATCTTCCCCACCCCAACTCCCCAAAATGCAAATATTATTTTGGCTAATATTGCCCAGCACTAAACATGCATACTCTGAGAACTTATGAGGTATTAAGCTTTCGTAATTGGTGATTTATCAACGAAATTCTGCAGTATAACAGGCACTAACAGATTTTCTTCTGGGACCTATTTCAACCATCGGAATCGGCATAATTGGCAGAAGAATAATCGGTAATCGGTTCATAGCAGGTTTTGATAATCAGTTCATCACTACCCCGGGAACCCAGGGAAGTGAAGCAGTTCTTGTTTACTGTGGTAAACAAGCTCTGTTTCACTGGTAAAATAGGACCAATTCACCAATGCTTGGGGTGCAAGTCATCAAAAATAGGTAACATGGGGTTATAAATGATTGACTGACCTTGACTTTATCTCCATGTTGTGGTCATGATTAGCCATTGTGCTGAAGTACGTGACCTGAAACACCAATTAATAAATAATTTGCAGCATTTAGTCATCTTAGCAAGTGTCCATCAAGGCATTTTTTTGGTGCAGCAAAATGACATGTGGTATACTTGTAGTGTCATGCAGGATAATATTGTATAGAAAACTGTGTGGTAACCCATATATACATGTACATGTGACAGCAATTGTATAATATTGTATCATAATTGTGGAAAACATCAAAAGAATAATATTTACATGTAAAATTTTGTGGGAGACATTTAAAGAGTTTTTCTTGTTTGCTCTTCTTTGTCTATATATGATAAACTCTAAAAATTATGTGGCTTCATTCAATGACATGTGCATAATATATTGTTCAGATTTTTTGTGAATTGTTCTCAACAGAATACATTACCCACTTCCACTTCCGTATGTTGGTAAACCAGATCCTAGGGCTCTCCAAGAAATCATCAGAAATCACCGAGCAGAAATCAAGTTACTAAGGCAACATGTAAGTTTTACAGAAATATCACTGGCTGACTATTAGAAGATTCGGAGTACATGTACATCTATATTCTAATGATGAGCTAATAATATGAATTGGTAATTAGCATAGAAAGATTTGTCTGAAGAAATATATTATTGTCTCTATTATCAAAAGGCTGTAGAATGTTGGATTTGCCAATAATGCTTGAAGTTGCAACTCTCTGCAGAGGCAATTCTTTTCTATAGAAAGATATTACACAATTTAAGAGTAATATAAGTCTGAACATTTTAAGTTTCATCATATTTTGATTTGAATCATTACGTACATGGTGCAAGTGCCAGTGATTAGAGATACCACAAGTTTTCTTTGGCTGCAACAGTTGAAAATCAGAATTCTTATTATCAACTGTTGAATTTATAAGATAACCGAAAAAAATATCTTTCTTAAATCCCAAACATCCAAATTTTTAAGTTACTCTTCATATAAGAATTGAAATGATATTATCTGTTGCTTTATTGGAGTATGAATGTGTGATGGACATGTTAAGTTTGAATACCACTTCATAGAAAGCTTAACACACCCATCCCACATTCATACTTGGATAAAGTGACAGATAATTCAGTTAAAAATGCTATACAGTCACTGTGGACTGGATGTAAACCATGCATGGGTGTGATGTCCACACATGCGTTTACTAGGTACCGGTAATAAAAATCAACATTAGCAAAAATTTAATTGGTGAAGCACCGGGTTGTACCCGGTGCTTTATTAATTAAAATATTTGATGATTATTCCTATAATTAGTGTTTACAATCTAATATTATTGCGTCCATAGAAATACTGCCCACCCCATGGAAAGTGACCAGTCCATGGTGGCCATACAGTAAATGTTATAATTTAATTTATAGGGGTGGCTAGTATTATAATATACCCCTAGGCGACCAAAGTCTCCACCATTTATGTCATTAATTTCATTGCACACACTACTGCTTTATTATTTTGAACACAGGCTAATACACATGGGCTTGATTACTCCTTAGGAAAACTTAAGTAAACAACCCACATGAAATCTAACTAACAGCCCACCTGTTGTAATTACAGTTTAATGCTTAACCTGCTGAGTATTTTCATCATACCTAGTTTTTGCTGCTGTGAAAAATTTATCTAAATTTAACTTAAGAAAACATTGGTAAAAAAGTACATTCCATTTTGCAGAGAAAAATCTGATTTAATGTGCCAAAATTATACTTATACCAATTTTAGTGATGAGAAATTTTATATCGTGGACAGGAATCTTGACCAGCACATGCTAGGAGTTAATTACACCCTTGGACATGCCCATAATTGTTTTGGTGTCAGCTGGTCAGAATACAGGAAAAACTTTCATATTATACAGATTCTGAAAAACTCACCTCAACCAATCATGTGCAGGCAAATTTGATATCAATAAAGAAAATTAATTCCTATTAAAAATAAGAGGCAGGTATGAGGAATGGGCTCTCATGTCATTGCAAAATTCTTAAGATTGCTACAGTGATTTCAGTGACAGGAGACTCCATCTCTGGCATTGGTCGCGCACCTTGTTACTGTGTTTTATATTTGTAAATTTTGTAGGCTACACTGTACTACTTGAGAACATCATCAGTGTCAATAAAACAGTCTACCTTAAATCGTATACTGGATTTGTGTTTGATCTATTCTCTTTATTCCAAATTATTCTCAAGACCCAGCTTATCAATGCACAGAAATAAGAGGCAGGTGCATTCACCTGCCTCATTTGTGGGCATGATTTCTGTCACCTGCTGTAAGTCAATTCCTTCAAGTATAACAGTCACATCGCAGGCCAGCTTCCCAGTTCTTTACATCATGGATCAAAGGTGCAAATTGGCTTGTTAGTGTTCAAAGAATCTGTACAAGCACAGTGCCAATTATCAATGTGTCATGCCTGGTTTGTGACAGGCATCAATAGTTGATAAAGCCATGTGCACCCACATTAATTTTGAGTGACCATACAATTATACACCTTGGGTCCAACTTCCATACCGGAGTACTGTTTAGTTGTGCGGAATGTTTACCTAAGAGGAAGTGACCAATAGAGGTCACTCACTTTGCTTTATGCTGAAGAAGGAAGCTGACGTTCACAAAACATTCGCCCCTCTCAGCCTCCTAGTCCAAAGCTTCTGCCAAGTCTTGTTGGGCATTGGTCACCCCTCCTGTTACTGTGTTTTATATTTATAAATATTTTTACACTGTAAACCAATGGCTCAGACTAGCTGGTGCTTATCGCAAAGTTATTAACAGCCAAACACAAATTTTTAACCCCCCAATCCCCAAAATTTGCTTGCAAAACGGAAAATTAAAGTCCTATCTGGCCCTCCATACATTTACTCTCCATGCATGCGCAGCCATCAGGAAGTGACCGGAATTGGCGCAAACATCATTCTTTGTTTGGCCCTAAAGTCAGCAACAATGAACTGACATCTGTGCTTTAAAATCTCCTTTTTTGAGGATGCCAGACACAAATCAATGCAACAGTTGGTGGATACAAGGCTGTTATTGGATGAAGGAAGTGTTCAACGGTGGTTTTGGACGTTCAGGGCTGTAACTTTATAATATTTATAAAATTATTTTATGTTTCCCAATTTCGGGACATATGCCTGACATCATCATTTTTAAAAATGATTATTCCACTGTGTGTTAAGTATTCCTTCCCTATCCTTCCATGAACCCTTTCTGTTAAACTCTTAAGCTTTTTGGCTGTTTTTTATTGAAATTTTTTGGGAGTTTAACATTTATTACAGAATATTGTTCTGTTTCTTCCCCAGGGTTACGTCCTCACCCTAGAGGTGTTAGGCCGTTTAGTCTTGCATCTTCTATCCAATGTATCGTTTTTTCTTCGTATGAAGATCTTGCTTCGCATTTGGTAGCATTTCAATTGGCTCTGATTTTGGGCCTTTTTGTGTGCCTGATGTCTTGTTTACATTGACATTGTTTACATTATCAACGTCCTCATATTTAGTTAGTTTCTTATATTCAGTAGAATTTTTATATTACTGTAATATACTGTAGAATACATGGATTATTTATTTTGGATTTTGTCCACACTTAGGCTGTATTGGGATGCACTTGGGCTCTTAATGTTCCCTTTGGGAACTTGGGCGTTTTTCAAAAAAAAATTTTTGTTTACAAAAAATATTTTTAATTTAATTATGATTATTATTATTCATGTATCTCAGTTATATTTATATATTGTTGTGGAGTTTGGAGGACTGATATCGACTTTAGTTGATACACTCCTGCGGACTCTTGTCATTCTTGTGTAGCACTGGGATGACTGATGTTGGAGTCGGGTGTCGCGGTACGTTGTTGGTGGTGAGGTTCTGAGGATCAGAGCTTCTTACCACGTTTTAATTCATTCTGTCAGTTTCTATTTCAGATCAACATGAACATGGTGATGATATTCTGACACCCATCCAAGTGTGCAACCGTTGTCGCGCTCCGTGGAGCATATAGAGCTAGAAACAGTGCTCATTATTGCAAGTGTTAGGGCCTTTGGGTAAAGGTTTTAGCCTTTTGCAAGCAGCTAGCTCGACCAGTGAAGTGGTACTCCGTCCGTGGGTGCCGGGTAAGTCCATTGTGGTCTAAGAGGTGGATTGGGTAGAGCTAGCACTATAATATAAATAGCTCACCCAGCATCGACGGAAATAGGAAGGAAGTCTCCAAGTTCTTGTACTCTGCGAGGTCTAATAGACTGTGAGTGGGAGAGGCCCCCTCTCTAATATAGCAACGTCTGGGGTCAGATGTTGTTTTGAGAAACTTGCACAAACCGGAGCATATGTCTGCCCTCCATTTGGGACACTCTGTTTAGTCTGCAGCCGGGGTCGGCTTCAGTCAAGGCTTCCTCCGCTACGTCTCACAAGGCCAAAATGAAGTGTTCTGGTTGTTTTGAGAAACTTGCACAAGCTGGAGCATATGTCCGCCCGCCACCCAGGAGACTCCGTCTAGTCCGCAGCCGGTGTCGGCTTCAGTCACGGCTTCCTCCGCTACGTTATTTAAGCACACACGACCGCATCCTAGCTACCCGACTTCGGATATCCAGCCTGCTGCACAAAGAAGGAACCACTCTTCGCCCATGAAGTCGGACCATCCGGTAGCTAGGGAGACGAGGCCTTGATCATTGGGACGCTCGGAGAAAGGATCCGTTTCCAACACACCATCCCAGGAGCAGCATGCGGCTAAGGAATGGAAATCCGCTACTCCTCAGGCCTCGATAACGGACTTGCTGTCGCAGACATGCTGTAAAAATCCCTATTTCTGACACAAAACACTGTTACCCCCAAACTAATTCTGCATAATTGAGTTGCATAACCATCATGCTTTTCTGATAGTTAATCTCAATAAAACCCATTTTAATCTGTATTCTCTCTGGAAAAGAGCTTCCAGGTGAATTTCAGTTGACCACTTGAATAATTTTCCTATAACCAAGAAAAAGGCCCCCTTCCCAATCTACTTGAATCAAACCCTGACTTCACATGACAGCTATAGAAGCTAATACTTCAAATTGTACGTTTTGTAAGTTGAAAGTGAGAAACAGCTTTCCTCAGCTCTCTTTGGGTACATGATATTCATCATTGACTATCCAGTAATAAATTCTCCAACAGGTAGCTGGGAGCATTTGCCATTAACCCTTTACCTAACGTAACAGCCAGTACTATTACAAACATCGCCATTCAGATTTTTTTTATTTTAATTTTTTGTCTAAAAATGTAGCTTATGACCCCTCATTAGAACAAGCTCGTTGTTTATGCTTTTCCTAAATGAACTCGTTCCAATGAGGGGGCATAAGCTATGTTTTTAAGGCAAAAAAAATAATGTTTACTTATTCAAGAAATTTTTATGTAAGTGTCGTTTGGTGTTTGGGTTGGGTAAAGGGTTAACTAACCAACTTTTTGATTAACCGCTCCATCATTATCATGTGATACTATTTGTACTGTCAGATATGTATAATATCTGAGAACAAAGAAGAACAAGTAGCACTGGCAGATTTTCAGCTCGTGGTCCACAAGGTTTTAAATTTGCAGTGGCTTTTTGAAAAGTTGTGAATAATTATTGGGTGGAAAATTTACCTTATCATGATTTTCTAGTAATCCATGCTCTGGGTACTGTAGAAGTCATTAGTCTATTTGTGTAATTATGGCTGCTCATTGGAGGAGGTCTTATGGTATGGCTATAATTCCCTATATCCATCCACCTGTGTGTCTGTTCATTAAGTTTTGCTTATCCGAGCAGAGTAATAACTTTAAATCTATGGATCCCATTTTTTAGCATGGATTTCCCTGTAGGGACCCTGTGAAGTGAAGTGATTGTTGTTTACTGTGGTAAATAGGATCTATGTTTGTGGTAAAATAGTACCCAATCACTGATGCCTGAGGTTGAAGTCCTCTAAAATGGGCAACATGGTATAAATGATTTGCAGGACTTTATCTCCACTTTACAGTCATGATTTCTAGTAGTCATTGTGCAGAAATATGCGACCTTAAACACCAATAAATAAATAGAGAGGAAGGTTCCTTTCATTAACTTGTATTTTAGCATATACAAGAGTGCTATCATTGCAGCCATCTTGGAGTTTTTGTGATCTTTGCTTGTCGGAGCAACTAGAAAAATCAGAGATTAATCAATCTGAATTTTTATTGTACATGGCTATTAGCTATAGGAAGATTCATTTCAGTAATATAGTATTCTGGCATATAAAACTATTGGACCTGCCCACACGACACAAAAATTTTAGATGGATGGAATGACAGTATGACAGACTTCACATTTCAATAATACATATGGCCAGGATGGTAACCTTTTTTAGCTCACCTGACTGCAAGTCAGTGTGAGCTATTGCCATCTCTTGGCCATTTACTTTTGCAAACTTGGCTTCTTCTTCACAGCCATTCAGCCAAATGCAAACATATATTGCACAAACCATCCCTGGAGTATACCCTTTCTATTTTGTTCAAATGAAGCGGCTACCTTCTTCGGGCTCTGGTGAATGATGCCAAAGCCTAAAAATCTTAAAAAATCTTCTCATGAACCACCAGAGAGGTTGCATTGATATATGGTATGGAACACTCTTTGGTGTTGAAGATTAAAGTTTGTTCAAGGGAAGTTGGCAGATCAATATTTGGGCTCTCTGTGGGCACATACCCATTTTGGGCTCCACCCAAAATTTCTATATCAAGAACCGATGGGCTGATTTGAACCAAATTTGGCATGTAGTATAAGTGGGTCCAAAGTATTTGATTGATGCCCCAATTTTTTTTTTGTGGCCTCATGGGTACCCCAGGGGCTAAAAATAGAAAAAAAATTTAAATGCCCATATTTCCAAAACTGTATGGAACAGAGAACTGTTATTTGGTATGAAGCATCCTTCTGAGCAGTAGAATGGATTAAAAAAATGGCTATCAGTTGTGTCAGGTTAGGTTGTTCTGTAGAGGCATTTGAAAAAATGCTGAGTCGGCATATTTGCAAAAATTGAAAAAAAAATTTTCTTCAGAACCGCTGTTCAGAATCTTTTGATTATTGGATATCCAGCATCTATAGGATGGTCAAATAAAAGTTTGTTCAAATCGAGCCCCTCGGTTTATATTTGGGCTCAATACAAGAGCCCAAATAATTAACTTAGGGCAATATGGGAATAAGCTTTAAAAATCTTCTTCAGATTAAACAGTCAGATTCTTTTGAAACTTGGTGTACAACATCTCTACAGGGGCCAGATTGCCGTTTGTTCAAATTGAGTCCCTGGGTTAATATTTGGGCTTCCTATGGGAGCCGAATATTAACTTGGTGCAATATGCAGAATAATCTTTAAAAATCTTCTTCAGATCCACCAGTCAGATTCTTTTGATATTTGGTATGCAGCATCTGTAGGGGGGGGGGGGGGGGGGGGGGTGAGGGGGTAGATTTAGGTTTGTTCAAATGGGATTCCTGGATGAATATTTGGTCTCTTTATTGCAGTCCAAATTTTAACTTGGTGCAATATGAGAAAATTTCTTGAAAAATCTTCTTTTTCAGACCCACTAGTGAGAATCCTTTCATATTTGGTATTTGACATCTCTAGAGGTGTAAGATTTGAATTTGTTCAACTCGAGTCCCTGGGTTAATATTTGGGCTTCCTATGGAAGCTCGATTATTAACTTGGTGCAATATGGGGGATATTCTTTAAAAATCTTCTTCAGATCCACCAGTCAGATTCTTTTGATATTTGGTATGCAGCATCTTTAGGGGGTTAGATTCAAGTTTTTTCAAATGGGATTCCTGGATAAATATTTGGGATCTTTATTGGAGCCCAACTTTTAACTTAGTGCATACATGAGAAAATTTCTTAAGAAATCTTCTTTTTCTGACCCACCAGTGAGAATCCTGTCATATTTGGTATGTGTCATCTCTAGAGGTGTATGATTTCAATTTGTTCAAATTGAGTCCCTGGGTTCATATTTGGGCTTCCTATGGGAGCCTGATTATTAACTTGGTGCAATATGGGGTTATTCTTTAAAAATCTTCTTCTTCAGATCCACCAGTCAGATTCATTTGATATTTGGTATGCAGCATCTTTAGAGGGGGGAGGGGGGGGGGGGGTAGATTCAAGTTTGTTCAAATGGGATACCTGGATGAATAGTTGGGCTCTTAATTGGAGCCCAAATATTAACTTAGTGCAATATGAGAAAATTTCTTAAAAAATCTTTTTCAGACCTGCTAATGAGAATCCTTTCATATTTGGTATGTGACATCTCTTGGGGTGTAAGATTCGAATTTGTTCAAATCAGAATCCCTGGGTTAATATTTGGGTTTTCTGTGGGAGCCTGAATATTAACTTTGTGCAATATGGGGAATAATCTTTAAAAATCTTCTTCAGATCCACCAGTCAGATTATTTTGATATTTGGTATGCAGCATCTGTAAGGGGGGGGGGGGGGGGGGGGGGGGGGGGGGGGTAAATTCAAGTTTGTTCAAATGTGATCCCTGGATGAATATTTGGGCTCTTTAATGGAGCCCAAATTTGAACTTAGTGCAATATATATGAGGAAGTTTCTTAAAAAAAGACCCACTAGTGAGAATCCTTTCATATTTAGTATGTGACATCTCTAAAGGTGTAAGGTTCAAATTTGTTCAAATCAAGTTTCTGGATTAATATTTGGTTTCCCCAAGGGAGCACAAATATTTACTTAGTGCAATATGGTGAATTATCATTTAAAATCATCTCCTTCAGGTCCAGCAGTCAAATTCTTTTGATATTTGGTGTACAACACCTCTGGGAGGGTTAGATTGAAGGTTGTTCAAATCAGGTCCCTGGGTTAATATTTGGGCTTTTTTATTGAATCCCAAAGTTTAACTTAGTGCAATAGCAGAAAATTTCTTGAAAATTCTTCTTCTTCAGGTCCACTAGTGAGAATCCTTTCATATTTGGTATGTAACATCTCTAGGAGTGTCAAATTCAAGTTTGTTCAAATTGTTCAAATCGAGTTGCTTGTTTTTTCTTGTTTTTAAAAAAAAAAAAAATTGGGGGGTTGGGGGAAAACAGATTTCTTCATATTTTTATATATTACCACCTCTTTCTCCAAGATGCTTGGATGCTGGTGTTTCAAATTTTAAACATTAATCAGACATTATGAAAATATGATGCACATCAAATTTTGTAGAAAAAAATGTAAAGATGGCTGAATGGTTGCCAAATTTTTATACTGTACCAATGACCCAGACATAGCTGGTGCTAACTCTTAAAATATAGGGCCAAACACAAATTTTGCCCCCCAATCCCCAAAATTTGCATCCAAAACCAAAGAAAACATGTCCTGAATGGCCCTCCACACTTCACCTCTGCTGCACATGCGCAGTGTCAAGGACGTTCCGAAATTGGCGCCATCAATCATTCTTAGTTTGGCCCTTCATCAGTTAACATCTGTCTGATCTTTGTGCTTGCAAATCTCAGTTTAAATGATGCCAGACACATAAATATTAGTGAAATGGTGATTCTAAGGAGGATATAGAAGGAGGAGAGGAAAAATGTGTGACAGAAAATTATCAGGGCTGTAACTTAAAATTTTTTAATGAAATTATGTTAAGTTACCTATTTTCGAGGCAGCAGCCATTTTGTTGTCATTCTTGTTATCAAGTTACACTGATTTTTCAGTGTTTTCCTCTCTCCCTTTCCTTTAAGTCCCCTCTTGCTATTCTCCCATGCTTTTGGCATATTTTCTGTAATTATTATTACTAAAAATTTTTTGGAGTTTTAGCTGAATAACAGAATGAATTCTGTTCTTTTCCCCATGTTTACGTCTTCACCTATGGGTGGTTAGGCGTTGTGTTCTGCATCTACCATCTGATGTTCTGCAGTTTCTTCCCTGGAAGTCTCTGTTTTGCATCAGATAGTTTATTATTGGTAACTGATTTCGGGCCTGGGTGCCTGGAGTCTTATTTTAGTGTTTTTACACTTGTTGTTTACATTTACAACAGCCCTCTGTGTGAGGGGGGATTTCTTGAAAATAATATCTTGATGTTAATTTAATCATCACTAGATACATTATTATTGTTCGTAAGTGTTGCATAAATTGTTTAAAATATTTTAAAAATTTTTGTCCACACTTAGGCTTTGGATCCATTGGGGCTCAACGTTACTTTTCAGAAACTTGGGCTGTTCTGAAAAAAAATTTTTTTTCAAAATATTTTGATTTCAGTTATTTTTTCTATGTTAATGGATCATATTATTATGTATTTTGATTGTCAGGGGTTGGTGCGAGTACCAGGACTTTGTTTTCTTTTCACATTGAAAGGATTTTGATCAATTGTAATAAGAGGAAGTCTTCCTCTGACTTTTATAATCATTCTATATGTAGTCAGTGTACTCGCACTAACTCCTGTTCTGTATGTGATGATTTCGATGACAACATGGGAAGCGTATGTCACGGTATGTTAGTGGGGAATTGGACATTCCGGTCCTTTCCCCGCAGGGTCACTCTACTTTATCAATTTCTATTTCAGACGATCAAGATTAGGGTGATGTATCCGTGATGCCTTCCAACAGTGTGCCTCCGTCATCACAATTAATGAAGTGCTAGCGGAAAAGTGCTCATGTAAATACGCCAATTGCCTAAGAGGACCCTAGTAGGTTCGACAGCCTTTGACGTCCGCTAGCTCGCCCGGTGTAGCGTCCATTCAGCGAATGGTTCGGCAGCCAGGTTCGTCCGTTGCGGTCTAGAAGGAGTTTTGGGGTGATGCGAGCACTATAAATCAACCAAATGCACACCCAGTGACGGCGGATTAGAGGGAGAACGGAGGAAGCCTTTTAGTCCGGTTCCTAGCTCATTCAGGTCCATCCGGACGGCGAGCGAGAGAGGCCCCTCTCTCGTACAACAACATCTGGCCCCAGATGTTGTGGTACAAAATGTTTCGCATTCGGAGCATACGTCCGCCGCTCGGGACGCTCCGACATATAGGCAGTCCAGAGAGACTGTCAATAAGGCATGGTAGCCCACACGACCGCTCTTGGCTACGTGACCTCGGATATCCAGTCAGCTTCGCCAGTCAGAGAATCATCGGCGACCAGGTCACACCATCCGGTAGCCAGGGACACGAGGCCTGCAGACTCCGGACGTTCGCATAGGAAAGTGTGCGGGAGTCAACGTACACGGAGCTTCCGGCGGCAATGCATCGTAAGACCGCTACTGCACAGGCCTCGGGGACGGACGTGCTATCCTAAATAGCACAGCTTATCGCAGCATCCCAGCAACAACTGAATCTGTCGCATAATGTATTATCCGACTATGCTGGGTCGGGACGCTCCGCGGAAGCGGGTACAGACGTCCGAAAATTTCATCCGGTCCGACGGGATACCGAAAGGGATTCGGAGGATTTCGAGCTTTCCCTTTCGGAACAACATATGCTGTTGTTTATGTCATCTGACTTGATCTTCTACAGGTTCTTTCGTCGGACCAGAATGCTGCGATGCCGGATAAGAAACTGATAGCGTCGGTGGACTTAGAAATTTTTGGTTCGGTTCAGGGACATCGTCCCTCAGTTCCGACATAGTCCAATAATGTCACACAAACTTTTGAATTATTGAACGACGCTATATATTTATTATTATATGCTTGCTATTACCAAGCATTTCTGGTTTCTTGTTCGCAAAGTTACGGAGATGTCTTTCAAAAGTGTGCCTTCTGTCGTCATAGTTAATGAAGAGCTAGCGGCAATAAGTGCTCATGGAATATGTCTATCGCCTAAGAGGTCCCTCGTAGGATCAATGGAGTGACATTCGCTAGCTCACCCAGTGTAGCGTACATTCATCGAATGGTTTGGCTGCCGGGTTCGTCCGTTGCGGTCTAGGAAGGAGATTTGGGTGATGCGAGCACTATAATAACTTAAGTACTCACCCAGTGACGGCGGATTGAGGACAGATCGGAGGAAGCATGTTAGTCCGGTTCCTGGCTCGTCCAGGTCCATCCGAGCTGTGAGCGAGAGAGGTCCGTTATATTGACAGTCCGAGAGACTGTCGATAATGCTTCCTCATCCTCACAGCAGTGCACACGACCGCACATTGGCTACGTGACCTCAAGTATCCGACCAGTTTCGTCATTCAGTGATTCCACGGCGAACAGGTCACGCCATCCGGTAGCCAAGGGACACGAGGCCTATACACTCCGTTCGCTGGCATAATAGTAGTATGCTCGGGGTAACGATCACGGAGCTTCCAGCGGCAATGCATCTTAAGACCGCTTCTCCACAGGCCTCAGTGACGGACGTGCTATCCAAGTTAGCACAGTTTTTCGCAGCATCCCAGCAATCGACAGTTTCTCGGTCGGATCAGGAATTATCCGACGGCGCTGGGTCGGTGCGGTCCGCGGTTGCATCAGGATCGGACGACCGAACGCTTTATAGGGTCCGACAGGATGGCGAAAGGGATTCGAAAGATTTCGAGTTTTCCCTTTCATAACATCGGAAGCTGCCATACATTTCTTCCAGCTTTATCTTCCAGTGGTTGTTCCTTCGGACTACATTGCTGCGATGTTGGATAAGAGACTTATAGCGTCCGTCATTGGACACGGAATTTTGGATCGGTTCAGGGACATTGTCCCTGACTTACCGACACAGTCCAATAATGTCATTAGAACATGTGTATTATTTATCGACACTATATATATATAAGCCTGCTACCAAGCATGATAGTTTAGTTTCTTGTCCGCAATGCTCATTTCTGCCTTTTATCATTTATAGGAATAATTTATTTGGCAGAACAGGGCATACCGAGAGTTCATATGCGTCTAGACGGCGTGGTTAAAGACTGGAAATAATCTTTTTCGCCGTCTATGTCTTTTCCAACCACAATGTTGGAAACGACAATGATGTCTAATAGACTTAATTTAGACGCTTTATCATACGTAATCCACCTTACTGAGGCGTTATCATTACGTCTTCAAGAGAAAGTATTCCGGGATATTATCCTCAATGTGATTTCTTTTGAGGGCAGTAGTTTGTTCACGTATAACTCCGCCCTTCAGTGGCTACTTGGAGTTGGTTAGACGTAACGCAGCCCTAGCTACATCCACGCGCGTGGATAGTAAGGTGAAGAACTCTCTCAGAGTCGCTTCGTTCTCGGAGAAGCTTCTCTTCGACGGCAACTTTTCAGCAATCCATGAATTGCTCGATTTACACGTTCTCTTGTCTATCTAGTGTAGCAAGAGATTCAGACTGGGGCAAACATTCGGTGGTTGACTCAGAGAGTGCCGCTGCAGTTGCCGGATCCGAGTTTTATAATTATGACGGTTGCCAGTCAAACAGGTTGGGATACAATATTGATCCCAACGGATTCGAAGTGCCAGGGTCTTTGGGTTTCGCAGTCTCTAGGCAAGCACTTATCTTCCACGGAATAATGTTTTTTAGGCTTGCTTTATGTCATTGGATGAACATTATTCAGAAACGCATGTCCAAATCCTGTCCGATAATACGACAATAGTGGCGTATCTCCGGAACCAGGGAGGCACTCATTCGTTTCCGTTATTCAATTTAATGGAAAGAATCCTTCGGTTTGTTATAGTACACCAAGTTCGGCTTCGGTCCGTCATATTCCGGATCGTCTGATTGTATTACCGGACTCCCTTTCACTTATGGGTCGCTTGTTGTCGTCAGAATGGACTCTCAACAAACAAGTATTCAATCAGACTTGCTATCAATGGGGGCGCCCAATGATAATTTATTTACGACACAACTTGCTAATCAATTGCAGACGTATGTGTTTACATGTCCGGATCTCTGAGCTTATGTTGTTAACGCTCTATTGATCTAATAGGACGGAATGATAGGATATGCGTATCCTCCAGCGCTGTTGTTTCAGCAAGTATTGCTAAGATAAACAACCACAATACATTTCTGTTGATAGCATCTCTGTCTTCACAGAGACCGTGGGTAAATTTACTCTGATGTCTACTGTGGGACTTAACGCAAAAACTTCCTCCATGAGAGGATCTTTTTTCGCTGGGTAAAATTGTGTCATCTTCATCACAACCCGCAAGGTCTCAACCTTCACGTATTCCGTTCTGTGGTCCTTATTGCATTGTAAGCATTGTACTGGACGAGCTTTGGACGCGATTTCTTACTGTAGGAGAACCTCTTCTTCGCTATACTATGTGGCTAAAGTGGAGGCTCTTCCGTTGTTGGTGTAGGGATCACTATGTTGATATTGTTGATCCCTCCATACTAGTCATTGCTACTTTTTAGTATACTTGTTTGACAAGATCTACTGCAGCCTGTTACTATTAGGGTTATAGGTTTATGTTATCTCATACCTATGCACTCTATGATAGTTTACAGTTGAGTCTTATGTCTCTTTATCTAAGTCAGTTAGTAACTTTTCGATAAATAGACTTAGAATCATTAGATTAAATTTCTATACGGAATTTAACTTCGGTTCTTATTTAGCTAAGTAATCATTTGAGCCTCTGGAAACAGTAGTTTTCAAATTCTGACCTTTTAGACAGTAATTCTGTTGGCTTCTCTTTTACTGAAGAGTCAGTGAGCTTCATGCACTATCGGTGGATGATTTTCACTTTCGTAGTTTCGGAATCACTACTTCCTTTACTATTTAGGTTGAATTTTTGCATAAGAGTCAGGCTCCTAATAAATATCCGGAACCTATTGTTATTAAGGTCCTTCCGTCTTCGTACGGACATAAGCCTTTACTCTGTCCGGTTAGAGTTTACGTATTTATAAACAGATATCTGTTTATTACTACGGGCGTAAGCTTCTTCTGTCTTTGATGCCTAATAGAAGGACGTTATGCTCCATTCTATTGCTAATGGATTCAATTAACTATTGATACTGCTTATGGTATATCATTGACTCAGCAGTTGTGCTTGAGATTTCGGCTCATGAAGTAAGAGTTCTTCTACATCTTGGGCTTACATTAATAGTGTCGCTATTATAGATTTTTGAAGGCTGCTCATTGCGCTCAGCCATCCACATTCATGAATTCTTATCTCAGAAATATCGAGTCCATTTCTGGAGGCCTCTATTGTTAGGTCTATTATCTACTGCTCAGAATGTCATTCACTTAACAGTTGCTACTATAGGTAGGTAGGCTGTCTGTTTCGGCAGTGACTCCGTTCTGCTGCCCTCTTCGCTCTGGGCTATTTGACCCAGGGCAAGAAAAAGGGGGGGGGGGGGTTTCCTTGGGTCACCTGTTTACTATGAAAACAAGGGGATACCTCCTCCGGAGTTAGTAATTCTGAGCTGTTATTGGGATGGTTGTTTAGTGAGAAGTTTATGTTTTAAAAATTCATTCAGGTCTTAGTTTTTAAAGTATAGCTTTTGAATATAGCACGTGTCAACGGACATTATTATACAATCCTCAGACACTTTTAAGGAGTATAAAGAGTCTCTATTCTCTAGACTTACTTTATTTATTGGCTTACTTTAAAAATTATTAGTATAAGGATTATACTAGATATTAATAGAATACATGGATGTATGATGCTCAATTTTGGAAGGTGTTGTATCTTTCTAATTTATCATAAATAAGAAAGATACATGTAAGGCCTAATACTTCTTTTTCCCTAGAGGGGATGACTCTATTTTATATAATTGAGCGTATTCCAACTTGCTCTATGTCCTTGGCCCTCCAGCCTTTTCACTATTCAGCTATGTCTGGGTCATTGGTACAGTATAAAAATGTTAAAAAATTTATGGTAATTTATATATTTTTTATACTTACCAATGACCCAGACGGGGATGGCCCTCCCAGGAGTTGGGAACTCATACCTCCCCGCTGAGTACATAGCGCTTACCAAGCACTGGTTATAAGAATGATTGATGGCGCCAATTTCGGAACGTCCTTGACACTGCGCATGCGCAGTAGAGGTGAAGTGTGGAGGGCCATTCAGGACATGTTTTCTTTGGTTTTGGATGCAAATTTTGGGGATTGGGGGGCAAAATTTGTGTTTGGCCCTATATTTTAAGAGTTAGCACCAGCTATGTCTGGGTCATTGGTAAGTATAAAAAATATATAAATTACTATAAATTTTTTAACTTTTGTTGTAATTTTTTCAGACTTTTATATCTTACCACCTCCATCTCAGAGGTGCTTGGTTGTTGGTGTTTCATATTTTTAACATTAATCAGACCTTATGTAAATAAATTTAAATTTTTAACATTAATCAGACATTATGAAATATGATGCACATCAAATGTTGTAGAAAAAAAAATTAAAGATGGCTGCATGGCGTCCATTTTTGTTTTAATTTTTCATATTTTTATATGTTACCACCTGTATCTCCAAGATGCATGGATATTAGTGTTTCAAATTTTTAATATTAATCAGACATTATGAAAATCAAAATGCATATCAAATTTTGTAGAAACATGGTTGAATTGCGACCATTTTTGTGGGAAACTTTTTATATTTTTATATCTTACCACCTGTATCTCTGACAATGCTTGGCTGTTGGTGTTTCAAATTTTTGGTCAAGTTTTTTGTAAAAAACTTGACTTTCAGTTTGATGAACTTGAATAAATATTAATGGATTTGATTAAAACTTGGTATGTGTGATTTTCTCCACAATGTCTTGAACAAGTTTGATAACAGTGCGGTTTGATCATTAGGAGCAGAGTTATAGCCCGTAATTAGTTCACTTTTGGACATTTTCAGCTTCTTAGTGCGAGAATTTGAGACACACCCAACCGTTGGGGGACTATTGTCTGATCGTAAGATTTTCAATATGGACATCATGGTATCAGTCTAGGTTTTTTTTATGGTTTTTGCTTGTTTGTGCAATACTTTGACAATCAAATCCATTTTTGTTGCTCCTGTTAGTGTAGTAAACTGAGATGTATTTGAAGATGCTAGGTATATTTTGCCATGTAAAATGACTTGAATTTGCATTCTGCGACCTTGTAATGATGTCACCCCCAAAGTGCTTTCTCATTAATATGCCCAGCATTATTTTCAGGGTACAAATGATTATAAACATAAAGAGACAGAGAGGATACAAAAAGAGTAAGTATTTAATCATGTTCATTGCCTTAAGCAGTTTACTTGCATGATTTCACTGACGTGTAAGTGAAAAAGGTCTAGAAAAAATTTGTTCTGTTTTTATTCTGGATAATTCTTTGAATCTATACTTCTGAAAGCTTTGGATAGATAGCTTTAATAGGTTCAACGGTTTCAGTACCAGGAATGTTTCCTTCCTATCTACTCCACACCAATTCACCCTGCTTTCATAAACCCTCACCCTGCATCTCATAAACTTATTGATCATTCTCCTGAAAATGTCATTTGGGAGTCCACACCTCTCCCTCCTCCATCCCCACACCAAGAGCTGGTTTTGGAAGATTAGCTGGTTGAGTGCTAGAAGCCACTATCAGGACTTTCACAAAGATGAGTGTGCCAGAGCAAAAGCCAATATTTTCATTGCTCATGTTTCATTTCATATTCAGCAAAAAGCAAATAAAGTTTTGTTCATATAAACTTGTTTTTGGGCACTCACCAATAATTTGTAATAAAAAATTATTTGAATAACAAATCCAGACCACCAAAAATATCAAGCCTTCAACCAGTTAAATAGAAGAGCAAAAATACCAGATATGCTTTGGAACAAGCAGGTCAGGGATTCTTTGGGGTGTCTGCTAGACGCCGTATATGGGAGACTTCTCAATGGCATTTGGAATGATTTTCCCCAATTCAACTCCAAAATTTCCCAATCTCGGTCCCCACTCCAACCAAAATTTTATTCACAACTGGTGTTCTGAACAGGATGTCAAAAGTCCTTGGAAAACCAATAATTATTAAATTAACAAACATAGAAAGCATCTGAATTCAGTTTGTTCTCTTCTGTCTAATGCTGACTTTGATCACCTCTTACTGCCACAAAGCAGGTGCCCCTACAGGTATTTTTTTGACACACTTACAAATTACATTCTAAGAACCTTGTTCGTTTCTTTCTAGGTAAGTCTTTACTGCCAATATAGGCAGTTAAGATTTAGCTAGACTCCAGCTCTGTTTTACTGGTAAAATAGGACCCAGTCACCTATGCTCGGGGATGGAAGTCCTCTAAAATGAGTGATGTTGGTATAAATGAATGATTAAACTTGACTTTATATCTATCTTGACTTTATATCTATCTTGCAGTCATGATTAGGCATTGTGCAGAAATATGTGACCTTAAATACCAATAAAACAATAAATAAATTTTGACTATTTGAATTTGCTTTATTACAATTTCTGGCTTTGCATTTTGTCTGGGCTGATTGGTCCAGGCCCTGATATTGGCGCCGGGTTATCGGGGCATTATATCCATTCCCTGACGATTTTTGTCTTGCTTTTTTTTTTAAGTCTGCCACAACTATTCGATTAATCGACTAACTGGCGGAAGGTGCTATAGTCAACTATTATTTTTCATAGACTTTTTTTTTAGCCATATACATCACTCCACTGAATGATAATATTGGTGTACAAGGGGCATGTAACGTTTCTCCGGACCTGTTATTCTTCTTATTCATTGTTTATATCACAAAAAATAGACAGTAATTTTGACTTTACCCTCGCATATTATCTCATGAAATGGGTGTCATACCTAAACTCCACTCTAGATCAAGCTATTGTGAACATATTGTTGATTATCCATGTTAATTGTTGCCATTTTAATTTTTAAATCCAATAAATTTTATATCAAATTGGAATTTATTGACACTAAGTTACTGAAGGAATTTCCATACTTTGAAGTGTTAGCATCACATGACACAAAGTTGATTACGTCATTGAGGAATTCCCGGGTTTGTTTCAAGTTTGTTCCAAATCATGTCCTTGGGTACATATTTGGGCTCCCTGTGGCAACCTAAATTTTAACTTGGTGCAGTATCTGGCAGTATGGTGATATTCATTTAAAAATCTTCTTCAGATCCACCAGTCAGAATCTTTTGATATTTGTGGCTACCTCAGGAGGTTCAGATTCCAGTTTGTTCAAATCAAGTCCCTTGGGGCATTTTTGGGCTGTCTTTGGGATCCAAAACTTTAACATAGTGGAATGTAATGACTGTTCTTTAAAAATTAATTCTTTTTCTCAGATTCTTTTATTTACGTAGAATTGACATACTTAGTGTGAGGAGATACAAGTTTGTTCAAATCAAATCCCTGGGGTCATATTTGGGCTCCATGAGGAAGTCAGAAATTTTACTTTGTGCAGTATGAGGAATATTCTTCAAAGATCTTCTTCTTCAGACCCCCCAGACAGAATCTTTTGATATTTGGCATTTAGCATTACTATGACTCTGAGATGAAAGTTTGTTCAAAGTGTTATGATTGACTGATTTTGGTGGGCACCACAGGGGTTTGAAACTTAATAAGGAACCCAGTGGAGAATTTACTATTTGTTTAAATGAATTGTGCTCACTTGTGACAGAGCTGATTGTGGTAAACTTTAGTTAGATATAAATGTGAGTACATAAGATTAATGTTTTCTGAAATGGGGACCACTTGAGGCCTGGGGGAGAGAGTGGAGGGTTCTTTGGGCAAAAAAGATTTGGAGGATTTTGAGTAATTTTATGCCAAAAAAGGAACTTTAACCCTGTGGGGGTTAGGGAGTTGGAGGTGGGGGAGGGGGTGCATGGGGGGGGGGGAGGGTCTGCTGGATGATTTTTTTCTCTTTGCTTCAAAATGTCTTTTGAAGGCATTTGAGTGATTTTACTCAAAACAATTCACCGAGAAGACCCTTCTCCCCCATCCCACTCCCCTTGCTGAAATTAGATTTATATTAACCCTTTACCCAATGTAAAGGCCAAAACCGGCCAGCGCTATTCACAAAAATCGTCAATTAATTTTCATTATATTTTCATTTTTTGTCTCAAAAAAATACGTTATGACCCCTCTGTTATGACCCCTCTTTGGAATGAGCTCATCGAGCCCGTTCCAATGAGGGGTCATAACCTATGTTTTTGAGACAAAAAATGAAAAAAATTAGTTATTCAAGAATTTTCTTTCCAAGTGTCATCTGCTTTTCATGTTAGGTAAAGGGTTAACATGGAGAAGCTGAATGTGACCGTAAATCCTTATTTAAGCAATTTTATCAGGTCAGTAAGCAATTTTATCAGGTGAGTGATTATGGCCCCTTGGAGCCTCTTGTTTTTCTTGCTCTTTCACATTATTTATTTATTTATTTATTTATTTATTTATTGGGATTTAATGACACTTTTGGCAGCCAGGGTCACCTCATATTGGACAGTTTTACGGGTGGAGGAAGCCGGAGTACCCGGAGAAAACCATCAAGCAATGGCGAGCAACTGTTAAACTCCTCAACGTACTAACTCCACACAATCAGGGTTAGCATTGGTTGAAGACATGTACACCATTGACTTGCAGTACGCCTTAGTACACAACTCCACCGTGCCCTCATGTGTGCAATTGGGATTAAGTATCTTGACCAAGGACACAACGTGGCTTGCAGCCTGCCTCTCCAGCTACTGAGCCACCGCACTTCCACTTTTTCACTAACAATTCAAGCTAAATCAAAGCGTTGAAATATAGGTACATTGTGTGGCTATGTTTGGTAGCCACAGAGTGTGCGTTGCCCTGGGAATGATTCCCAAGTTAGTCAGAAAATCCCTTGTAAGTATTTATCACTGGTATAACTTAACATTTTTAGATTAAAAGCAGTACAGAAAGACAAAGAATCTATAGAAGCAGAATATCTGCAGTTTCGAAGGGAAATGAAGGGTACGGACACAGGGAGTGCCGTGAAAGAAATCAGAATGCTCAAAACATTAACTAAAAATCTAGAGGAAGAACTAATGAAAGAAAAAACAAGGCACCAAAGAAATTCAAGTAAAAGAGGGCAGGAGTATAGAGAATTATTAGAAGAGGTAAAACAATTGTCTTTACAGTAGCATCTAACCAGCTCAAAGAAGCAACCTGTTGAACCTTTTGCTAACTGATGATGTTGAAATATCAAAATTTCAGTTTGCAACTTTTTAATTCAGTCTTGCTTAGCCAATCTCATTGAGCTCTGTCAAACAAGATTGAACTGAATAAATTCCTAGTTGTATTACTGAAAAAATTTGCTGCTTAAAATTTCCTTATTTTGACAGTGTGCAGATGATCAAAGGGACACTTGGCAAAATGAATGGAGAGTTGACAATATCAGCCTGCCCTTTACTTAATGAATTAGGAACAAATTTAGCCAGTATTTTACAATGCAAGTTGGTAGTATAGTATGCTGTCCAGTGCCACTAGCAGTAGCATTCTATATTTTAAAAACCCGGTACATAGCCAGGTAGCGAGCTGCCCCATCCCAAGATGGGTAGCCCTGTCCACATGACAGAAAATTGTTATGCATTCCATATCAAGGGAAATGATCAAAGCTTGAATTTCTAGCTGGACAGAATGACTGAATCATGGAATCCCAGTCTACCTATTTATTATGCCCCCAACCTCCTTAGGAGGTTCAGTGGGTACACACTCAATGTCTCCATCCGTCTGAATGTACATACACACATTTTGTATTATGACTCTGGCATCAAGTGTTGGATTTTGATGTCCTTTGGTATGATGATAGACCAGCATAGGGGACATGATATCCACAATTCTCTGGTTTTCCCCAAACATACATACCAGACTTTAGTCCTCGTTGGACTTGGAAAAATAGTAAAATGAACATTTTGCATTATAACTCTGGCATTGCTGTCTGATTTTGATGTCTTTTGGTATAAGGATAGACCAGCATGAGGGACATGATATCCACATTTCATGTGTTTCGTCTGTATATTCCTACCAGAGTTATGGCCCTTGTTACACTTAGAAAACTCTCTGAACAAACGTTTTGCATTATAACTCAGTCATTTGTTTGTGAAAATTGATGTCCTTTGGTATGGTGAGAGACTAGTGAAAGGAGAAGATATGCACATATTGCGAGTTTTGTCTATATGTACGGACCAGAATTATGGCACCTGTTACAAACTTTCCGTAGAAACATTTTACATTATAACTCCAGCATCTGTTGTTGTATTTTGATATCTTCTTGTTGTGATGGACCATTCAGGGGGTAGGGATATTTGCATTTTGTGGGTAATACTTAACACAGCTATCACAGTTATGGCCCTTTTTGGACTTAGAAAAACTGTTCGTGTGAAGTTTTTGCATTGTTTTTTGTCCATGGGAATAATTTTTGTTGAGTGTCAGCAGAAAATTGAATAATTTTTGTATTTCCCATCTTAACATTGCATGAAGGGGCATGCAGTGCTTCGTGTTTGCACAATTTTCTTGTATAATAGATGTGGTGTAATTTATTGTCAAACGATATAGGATTCTTAAAAGTTGATAATAAAAAAGTCTCTTGAGACTCTGCCCCACCCAAGCCTATGTGGGATACACTGAGCCCAGCTAGGCAAAGTTGCAATAGAGTCATACCGAAACTAATAATAACAATGTAATTTTAATAAGTTAAGAATTTGCAATAAATTTACATTATGATGGATATTCGGCAACATTATTCTTCTAAAGTTTGTTCCTTCACATGAAAACCGAATGAAATTAATATCCTTAAGGTTATGGAAGGTTATGGTTATAAGATATTTCTGAACTAACACAAAAATAAAACATTATTTATAAGTCTTAAGTTTGAGGTTGTTTTTCTACAGCAGGGCTCTGTTACTAATGACTTTTGTAGAAAATATTGCTACCTGCTGGACCACAGAGGCCCGGAAATGTACAATATATATATATATATATATGACTCACAATTTGCGAAGGATCATCTATACTCATCGACATATTTGTCCATAAAAGGTAAGTGGTTAATTTTTTTAAGAAATAAAATGGGCCAATGGCAAGGTTTGTAAGGGTGATCCTTAACAAATTGTGACTACCCTGGTAGTATATTGTATATGCCAAAAAAAAAAAAAAGAGAAGGTCACAACCCTGCTGACATCAAGTGCATGTTTTATTTCTGTCATAACAATTATGATTTTAAATTCATTCAAAATTTCTTTGATATATATTTTGGCTATTACAACTTTAAGAAAAAGGCTTCAGCTATTGCCAAGATATTCGATAAAGGTTTGAAATGTGGACAAAATACCAAGATTTCAGGGAAATGTTTCAATTGTCCAGAAAATCAGTCATTTTTTGTACACAAATCAATTAAAAAAAAAAAAAAAACATTTAGAAAATTGTCAGACATGCTGCGTTAATTTTTGGGGTGGAAGTCCCCTAAAGTGGGCATTGTAGCTAAAAAATAATTGCAAATCTTGACTTCAAACCTATGTTGTGGTCAATAAAAAGCGATGGATGCTGAATATGATCTTGAACACCAATAAATAAAGAAATTCCAAAGCATGCAACTTTACATTGGATTAAGTATGAGAAGCTTTTTCTCGTGAGAGGTAATTAATGCGCTTTGTTCTGATAGAAAAAAAAATAGGAAATAGGCTGTTTAAAAAAATTGCTGTTTCGCAGGCACCTCATTGAAAATCTGCCCCATCACTTTTATTTTTATACTACAACCAATAATGGCCCAGGCTAGCTGTTGCAAACTCAGTATAATTCAGGGCCAAACCCAAATTTTGAACCCCAAAATTCCTGGAGTGTGAAGATGCATTCGCACTCCAGAAAATTCCAAAACCAAAAAATTCAAGTCCTATCTGGTCCTGCATTCTTTTGTTAACTGCACATGCGTGGTAACCAGGAAGGTACCGAAATTGCCGCAAAGCATCATTCTTTGTTTGGCCCTTAGTCAGTGAACAATGAGCTGACATCTGTGCTTTAAATCTCCTCTTTTGAGGATGCCAGACACAAATCAATGAATGAATTGGTGGATTCATGGCTATAATGGATGATGGAAGTGAACAACGGTGGTTTCAAACGTTCAGGGCTGTAACTTTATAATAATTATAAAAATTATTTCATGTTTCCCATTTTCGGGACATGTGCCTGACGTCATCATTCTTGCTAATGATTTACCTACTGCTTGTTAAGTGTTCCTTCCCTATCCTTCCATGAACCCCTCCTGTTAAACTCCTAAGCTCTTTGGCTGTTTTTTATTGAAATGTTTTATTAAATTTCTTTGGAGTTTAACGTGTATTACAGAATGTTTACTCTGTTTATCCCCATGGTTACATCCTCACCCTAGGGGTGTTGGATTTACATGCTTGTTGCCTTGACTGTAGTTGATGCACTCCTACGGATTCTTGTTCTACTTGTGTACATTGGGATAACAGACGTTTGAGAGAAAATTTAGACAGGTGTCGCGGTACGTCGTCGGCGGTGAGGTTCCTATGCCGGAGCTGTCACCACAGGATAATTCGAGTTTTTCAGTTTCTTTTTCAGAGGAACAAGAACATGGTGATGGTATTGTGACACCCATCCAAAGTGTGCTGACGTTGTCGTGTTCTGATGAGCAAACAGAACTGACTGCTAAGGTGCTCCTTAACATTAAACAGGGAATCAGACCTCTTATTCCAACAGCCAGTTCAACCGGTGAAGCAGGTAACCTGATAGTGGGAGCCGTAACACCGGGTAAGTCCATTGTGGTTGATGGAAGTGTAGAATTAGGTAGAGCGAGCACCTCAAAAACTAAAGCTCACCCAGCGACGGCGGCAAAAGGGAGGAAGCCTGCAACTTTCTCTTCAGGAAGCTCGGTGATGTCTGATAGACCGCGAGCGGGAGAGCCTTCTCTAACCCATCAACATTTGGTGCCGAATGTTGTTTTGAGAGACTTGCCTGAGCCAGGGCTAACGTCCACACCCGCCGATCGGGACCCTCTGTCTAGACTGCATCTGGGGTCAGCTACAGTCACGGCTTCTTACTCAGCTTCAGAAAAGCACACACGACTGCACGCTAGCTACCCGACTTCGGATATCTAGGCAGCTGCCTGAAGACGCACCCAGTCTTTCCATGTGAGGTCGGGCCATCTGGTAGCTAGTGATCCGAGGCTTCATTCATTGGGACGTGCGGAGAAGAGATCTACATCGGGATCCCCATCCCAGGAGCAGCAAGTGGCAAAAAAACAAGACCACTGCTCCTCAAGGCTCTGTAACGCACTTGCTGTCGCAGATTGAGCTGCTCATCACAGCTTCCCAGCAAGTGCAAGAGCAGCCTTCCGTACACTCCAGTGGTGAGCTTTCGGACAGTGCTGGGTCGGTCAGGTCATTTGTATATACAGTTGCGGTTGACCAAAATTCTCAGCTGAATAAGTCGGATGGTGAAAGGGACAAGGGAGAGGATTACCCTTCCATTTTGAACAACATATGGTAGCAATGAATTTCATTCATCAATACTATCCTGACCTTGTTCCAACTGATCAGCAAGCTGCGACTGCTAGGCAGAAACCCCTGTCATCTCTGGACAGAGATTTAGTGCGAAGGAAAGATGATGTTCTTTCCTTCCTGAAACAATCTTGGCACGTGTCGGAGGCCTCCGGCCATGTTAACGACGCCATATTCAACGTAGCAAGTGCCAAGAAGAAAGGCGGTTTCTTATCTGCATCTTCAATCAGTATACCCTTTCCTGGACCACGTTATTTTAAAACGGTTGAAGAAGATGCCCGAAGAGCTCCTCTGCTTTTGGATGAGAAGGCTGGGGATTTAGATATGTCCTTGCCTACATCATTCAGTTTACTCTCGAACATGATGGACTCTTCTATTTCATCTAATAGAGCAATTCTGGACGCTATGTCCTACGCAGACCATATCACCAGGGCTATAGCGCAACATCTAAATGGGAAGGAATTTGAGGACGTTTGTTCCTCTCTAAGAGTTCTTTCCAGAGCAGTCTCGTATGCCACCTACCACTCCATCCTGACAGTGGCAAATTCGGAGTTGGTTAGACGTGATGCAGCCCTGGGGTCGTCATCATTTATCGATGACGGTGAAAAGCTCTCTCTGCATCGCTCCGGTTCCGGAGAGACACACTATTTGACGACAAGCTTTCGTTAGTTTATGAAATCTGCGTCTCAACAACACGCTTCAGCAGGCCAGAGTAGTCGAGGTTGTTCCACTTCACAATCATCGAAAGGGAGCTCCTCGGGAGGGTACAGGAAACCTCTTACGGTTACTCCGGAGGTCTTCAATATAGCGACTTGGGAAAGGGTCGCAAGTCTGATCGAGACTATAAGTCAGATGCCCCTAGGCCGATGGTACAAGGTTCTTCGTGGGAGGACATAGTTTCTCCTCCTACAAGCCTTGCAAGACATACAGGTGATGGTCTAGACCTCTTGTTTTCCAGTTGGCGGAAGGTTATCAAACTTCACAAAAAACTGGATGGAAGTCACGGAAGATCAGTGGGTGAGAAATGTAGTCTCTGCAAGTCTGCGGCTATCATTCCGAGCAAAGCCCCCACTTACAAGATGTCTGCATTAGACAAATCTTCTGGTGAATCCTTTCAAAAGAGATTCTCTCCTTGCGGAAATACAGGCTCTCTTATCGAAGAGTGAAATTCGTCAGTTGTTATGCTCACTTTTGTCTAAACTCACCCGCAATGACAGCGAGGGTGTTTATGGGGCTTTGTGGAGCGGCTGCGGATCTTATTCTGATGGGCCGTCTGCACACGCGTCCCCTCCAGATATTCTTTACTCAGAACTGGAGTGTGAAGATGCATTCGATCGAAACCAAGATTGTTTTGACGGACCTAGTAAAACAAAAGGTTAAGTTTTGGGTGGATCTCCAGCAAGTGACTAGGAGTTCCACTTCAACTGCCAGATCCGGCCTTCAGGATTATGACAGATGCGAGTCTAACGGGCTGGGGTGCATTCCTAAGTCCCGCAGACTTGAAGTGTCAGGGTCTTTGGGACCCTCAGTTTCTGGAAAAGAACATAAACATTAAGGAGATGATGTCTATCTGGCTAGCACTGCAACATTGGATTGTTCAAATAGCGAACGTCCATGTTCAGATTCTGTCAGACCACTCGGCGGTAGTAGCTTATCTCAGGAACCAAGGTGGCATTCATTCGATTCCATTATGAGAATTAACGGAGAAGATTCTCCTATTCGCTCTGAATCATCACGTCCGTCTCTCAGTCTGTCATATACCAGGTCGTCTGAACGTACTAGCAGACTCGCTCTCACGAAAAGGTCGCCAATTACCATTGGAGTGGACTCTCAACAAGCGAGTATTCAGTCAGATCTGCTACCAGTGGGATCGTCCCATGATAGATCTTTTTGCAACACACCTGAACAATCAGTTACCGTCGTTTGTGTTGCCATGCCCAGATCATCGAGCGTATGCAGTAGATGTTCTATCGATATCATGGGACGGAATGATAGGATATGCATATCCTCCTGCTCCGTTGATTCAGCAGATTCTGTTAAAAATCAAACAGTCTCACTGCAAAATCCTACTAGTAGCACCTCTGTCATCACAGAAACCCTGTATCAATCTTCCCAGGTATCTGTTATGGGACATTCCCCGGAAGCTTCCTCCTCGAAAGGACCTTCTATATCAGTGGAAGTCCCGTGCACTGCATCACAACCCAGAAGGTCTTAACCTTCATGTATTTCCGTTGTGCGGTCCTTCCTGCACGGAAAACATTTTACATGATGAGCAGTGGATGCAATTTCTAACTGTAGGAGGGCCTCCTCTACGTTGAATTATGCAGCGAAGTGGAGGGTTTTCTTCCGTTGGTGTATGGACCAGTCTGTAGACATCTATGATCCATCCATTCCACAGATTGCCAATTTCCTGAACTACTTCTTTGACATATTAAACTTGCAGCCATCACTATTAAAGGCTATAGGTCTATGTTATCAGACACTTATGCTCATCATGATAACTTAGCTATTGGATCAGATTCTTCTTTATCCAAGCTAGTTAGAAATTTCTCTATTAATAGACCTAGAACCCTCAGAAGAGTTAGTGACCTTCATGCATTATCTGTCGATGATTCCCATTACCATAGTGTGGGTAATACTGTTACCCTTACTAAGGAAATGGGATTTTTGGCTAAGAATCAGATTCCGGATAAGCGGCCGGAGCCTATTATCATTAAGGCTTTACCGTCCTTGGACATCCGTAGACTTTTGCTGTATCCAGTTAAAGCAATGCGCATTTATAAATGTCGATCGCATTATATTAGAAAGGGAAGAAAAAGATTCTTTCTTTCGTTGATTCCTAACAGAAAAGATATATCTGTTCATTCTACAGCTAGATGGATTCAGTGGGTAATACGTATTGCCTGTGAAAGTCTATCTTCGGATCAACATTCTGTCAACAAGATTTCAGCGCATGAGGTTAGAGCACTGTCCACTTCTAGGGCTTATTCTAACAGTATAGCCATTACTGATCTTATGAAGCCTGCATACTGGACACAGCCCTCTTCATTTACCAAGTTTTACCTTAGAAATTTAGAGTCCATCTCCGGTGACCTTATATCTTTGGGTCCTCTTTCTGTTGCTCAGAATGTCGTCCATTAGTATTACATCTGTTTAGGCAGTCCGCTTGAGCACTGGCGCTGTTCCGCTGCCCTCTCCGTTCTGAGTAATTTTCCTTAAGGGGGTGGGGGGGGCGGTTTTTCCCTCATGTTATCTGGCTTTATAGTGAAAAGCAAGGGAATGCCTCCTCCACAGACAGTAGTCCAGCATCGGTGCTGGGTGGTTTTAATGTGTAGCTTGGTGTGAAGCAATAACTATGTCTCATTTATGTACTGTTTTTAAAGTGTAGTTCACAGTGAAGCATTTGTATATGTTATGTGTCAAACGAGCATCCCTACAATTCTCGGACACTTTTAAATGAGTATAAAGCGTCTCATTCTCTGGACTAGCTTTATAATTGGTTTCCTTCACCGAATTAGCATAATGGATTATGCTGGCATTAAATGGAGAAATTCTGTAATTCTCAATTATATTGTTGGTGTTATGTGATTCTCTTTCCTTATAAGAGAAGGACATATGTAATTCCTATGTCTTCTCTTATTCTCCTGTAGGAGCTATTCTTTATCGAAGTAATTGAGAGATTGGATTTTCCCAAGTGCTAGGCCCTCCAGCCATTTTACGATTCAGCCAGTCAGGGCCATTGGTTGTAGTATAAAAGTATGATAAATTTTAAGTAATTTGTATATTTTTTTATACTTACCAATGGCCCAGATGGGAATGGCCCTCCCATGAGTGGGCACTCATACCTCCCTGCTGATTATAACATTTAGCAGGCACTATAGAAAGAATGATGCTTGGTGGCAATTGCGGTATCTTCCTGGTTACTGCGCATGCGCAGTTAACAAAAGTATGGAGGACCAGATACGACTTGAATTTTTCGGTTTTGTATGCAAATTTTGGGGATTGGGGGGTTCAGAATTTGTGTTTGGCCCTGAATTATATCGAGTTTGCACCAGCTAGCCTGGGCCATTGGTAAGTATAAAAAATATACAAATTACTTTAAATTTATCATTTTTTTTTTCTGGAAATCTGCGAATTATTATTTGTTAGAGTAAAAATAAAACCAACTAATTATATCTTCTTTGACAGAGTTCATATATATAGTTAGGTTAAACTTGCAACTCCATTATGAACTGTTTTCAATGTTGAAAAAATTGTTTTTTCCACAAATTACTGTAAGGAGTTAAATTTCTAATTAATTTTCAAGACTGTGTCTTGGATTAACAAAAAAAAGAAGAAATTGAAAATCCTCTCTCCCTCATCATAAAATAAGAAAAATTTGCCCAGGAAACAAACATTTTTTCTTCATAAGTTTTAGCTCTGTTCAGATAGGGAAACTATTTTTGTTGTTTATTGAGCCCATTTCATCTTATTTTAATCGTTTCCGTGATGAGCAATATTTCTATTTATTATTTTCCAGGTAGAAGAACTGAGAGCCTCTGAGAGAAATTTACGAGTCAGGGTAAAAAGTTTGACAAATGAACTTGCAATGTACAAAAGGTGGGTAGTAAAAAGGCATTTGCACAATTTGGAAAAAAAAATTCTGTCTTGAACTAGGTTAGAACTTGAACTTCATTTAGTAGGATTAACCAGTCTGCAAAAGAAGAAAGGAAATATTTGGCTTCTATTGACAATAATGCTGCATCTATTTCCCATTTTTAAAAATCACTGCCTTTCAGCATTATGTCAAATGTAATATTTTGGATGTATAGATCAATTTATTTTTCATAACAAAGGACAAAATGAAATGAGAGATAAAAATATTTTCACATTTAGGCCTGTAAAAAAATTTCTTGTTTTTGAGGCAATTTTTCCTCAATTTTATGATGAGTGTGGGAGGCTTTTTTTTTGTTTCTTCACAAAACTGTTCTGAAAATAGTTGGAATCAGAAATTTAACTACTTATACTTTTATGTGGCAAACCAATGTTTTCAGCAGTGAAACAACTATATCTTGCTTGACAGAGCTCTGTGAGCTCTGTCAAACAAGGTATAGTTGGTTAAATATTTATCCTACAAGTGCAAAATAGTGTCATAGAAAAGATTTCCAGGTGAAAAAAATGGTGATAAGGCAGATTTTCTATGACGAGGGAAGTGCCGGAGAAACAAGAATTTTTTTTAAAAATAGTCTTACTGTTTAGAAGTTTACAGACAACTGGTTGACGTGAAACCACTCTAGGGTTCCCACATCTTGAATTTCCTGAATGTCCTAGAATTTTTAAATCCCTGACTGAGAACCTAGAAACTGGGTTCTTAACATCATTTTGAAATTCTTGAAAAACTATGGAAATTTGTGTGACAGTGTCAGGAAAAGGTCTTGAAAAGTATTGAAAATGTTTCTTTCAAACCTTTAGAGTATTGAAAAAGTATAGAAAGCAATTTTTGGAACAAACTTTAACCCTCTCCACAATGATGTTGAAATATTAAAATTTCAACCTGCAAATTTTCCCATAATCCATTAGAAATTTAACCAATTCAGTCTTGTTTGACATAGCTCACTAAACTCTGTCAAACAAAATTGAATTGTTAAATTCCTTGTTGCATTGTGAAAAGAATTTTGCTACATGAAATTTTAGTATTTTGACATGGTGCAGAGGGTTAAATCACTTGATTTTAAAAAATACACCACTAAAATTTCATCCTAGTAATTTGATGATCTTCTACACAAACAAGCAGCTTTACTTAACCACATGGGCATGAAGAAATGATATTTTTGCATATGCTTTTCAAAAAAGAATGTTACCCATTTTCATAAAAAATCTTTGAATAGGTATGGGGAATGGGCTGATGTGTCTTAAAAAAAAAAATTATGGAACTTTTTTCCTGTCAAGTGTAAGAACCCTGAGGAATGTCCTTGAATATTGTAATCTTCAATCACGATTAACCATTGTGCAGAAATATGTCACCTTAAAAACCAATAAATAAATTTACAACTACACTCAGGATGCTGACAGCAAGAAGTCCCATTTGTCAGTTGAACTTCCATGTTCACAAATACCTAAATTTGTTTTATTATCTAAAATGCTTGGCAATTACGGTTTTCAAGTCCTGGAACTTTCTAAACTTATCTGGCCTTGGATGAAATAGAATAAATTCTCTGTTTATCACTAGAATTCAGGAAGATGACAAATTCCTGTTTGTTGAATCTTCACCATACAGTGGAGCCCACTTAATTGGATATCCCTTAATTGTATATCCCTGTTAATTGAATATAATTTCTCAACACAGAACCATTTACCATACCTTCAATACAAATTTGACCTGTTAATTGAATATAGGTTATAGAGTAAACTCCTGTAAATTGAATAAAAAAATCTTGTAACCTGTCGAGAAATTACCTGATTCTCCCCAGTTTTCCTTTGTTTATAGACCTATTTGGCCTTAGTACATCCAATACAGGCATTTAATTTATTATATCTTGTTTGACAGAGCTCATGGAGCTCTGTCAAACAAGATATAATAGAATAAATGCTAAGTTTATCTCTAGAATACAGGAAAGTAACACAATCCCTGTTAATTGAATACATCCGTTAATTGAATAATTTTCATTGGCAAAGTGACTATTTAGTTAACAGGATTCCACTGTACCATATGAAAAATAGAATGTTCATGTACATTTTTGACTATCTTAGTTGAGAAGCATACTTACTGACAATTGAAAATTCAATTACAGATCAAGATCGACACAAAGGTCTACTCGTCCACCTGTCAGGGAAAGGTCATCTTCATATGATAGATATAACAGAGATCGATCATATTCAAGGGACAGGTTGTGGAATAGGGAGCGATCTTTATCTAATGATAGGTATACTAATAGGAATTATTCTCGACCGTCTTCAGCTCCAATTAACTCTAGCCGATACAGTGACAGATCTCCATCACAAAGAGGAAGTTACATTGTACCTAGAAGTCGGTCTCCTTCTCCATCAGGTCAGTATTTCTACACACTCTTGAGTCTTTCTTTCTCTTTCAGTACACACATGCAGCATATAAAATGTTTGAATAGAATATATTTTTATACTGTACCAATGACCCAGACACAGCTGGTGCTAACTCTTAAAATAGAGGGCCAAACACAAATTTTGCCCCCCAATCCCCAAAATTTGCATCTAAAACCAAAGAAAACATGTCCTGAATGGCCCTCCACACTTCACCTCTACTGCGCATGTGCAGTGTCAAGGACGTTCCGAAATTGGCGCCATTATCCATTCTTAGTTTGACCCTTCATCAGTTAACATCTGACTGATCTTTGTGCTTGTAAATCTCAGTTTAAATGATGCCAGACACATAAATATTAGTGAAATGGTGATTCTAAGGAGGATATAGAAGGAGGAGAGGAAAAATGTGTGACAGAATATTATCAGGGCTGTAACTTAAAATTTTTTAAGGAAATTATGTTAAGTTACCTATATTTTTATACTGTACCAATGACCCAGACATAGCTGGTGCTAACTCTTAAAATATAGGGCCAAACACAAATTTTCCCCCCCAATCCCCAAAATTTGCATCTAAAACCAAAGAAAACATGTCCTGAATGGCCCTCCACACTTCACCTCTACTGTGCATGCGCAGTGTCAAGGACGTTCCGAAATTGGCGCCATTAATCATTCTGAGTTTGGCCCTTCATCAGTTAACATCTGACTGATCTTTGTGCTTGTAAATCTCAGTTTAAATGATGCCAGACACATAAATATTAGTGAAATGGTGATTCTAAGGAGGATAGAGAAGGAGGAGAGGAAAAATGTGTGACAGAATATTATCAGGGCTGTAACTTAAAATTTTTTAATGAAATTATGTTAAGTTACCTATTTTCGAGGCAGCAGCCATTTTGTTGTCATTCTGATTATTTAGTTACACTGATTTTTCAGTGTTTTCCTCTCTCCCTGTCCTTTAAGTCCCCCCTTGCTATTCTCCCATGCTTTTGGCATAGTTTTTGTAATTATTATTACTAAATTTTCTTGGGAGTTTTAGCTGAATAACAGAATGAATTCTGTTCTTTTCCCCATGTTTACGTCTTCACCTACGGGTGGTTAGGCGTTGTGTTCTGCATCTACCATCTGATGTTCTGCAGTTTCTTCCCTGGAGGTCTCTGTTTTGCATCAGATAGTGTATTTTTGGTAACTGATTCCGGGCCTGGGTGCCTGGAGTCTTATTTTAGTGTTTTTACATTCATTGTTTACATTTACAACAGCCCTCTGTGTGAGGGGGGGATTTCTGGAAAATAATATCTTGATGTTATTTTAATCATAACTAGATACATTATTATTGTTTGTAAGTGTTGAATAAATTGTTTAAAATATTTTTAAAATTTTTGTCCACACTTAGGCTTGGGATCCATTGGGGCTCAACGTTACTTTTCAGAAACTTGGGCTGTTCTGAAAAAATATTTTTTCAAAATATTTTGATTTCAGTTATTTTTTCTATATTAATGGATCATATTATTATTATGTATTTTGATTGCCAGGGATTAGTGCGAGTACCAGGACTTGTTTTCTTTTCACATTGAAAGGATATTGATCAATTGTAATAAGAGGAAGTCTTCCTCTGACTTTTATAATCATTCTATATGTGGTCAGTGTACTCGCATTAACTCCTGTTCTGTGTCGTATGATTTCGATGACAATATGGGAAGCGTATGTCACGGTATGTTAGTGGGGAATTGGACACTCCGGTCCTTTCCCCGCAGGGTCACTCTACTTTATCAATTTCTATTTCAGACGATCAAGATTAGGGTGATGTATCTGTGATGTCTTCCAACAGTGTGCCTCCGTCGTCACAATTTATGAAGGGCTAGCGGAAAAGTGCTCATGTAAATACGCCAATTGCCTAAGAGGACCCTAGTAGGTTCGACGGCCTTTGACGTCCGCTAGCTCGCCCGGTGTAGCGTCCATTCACCGAATGGTTCGGCAGCTGGGTTCGTCCGTTGCGGTCTAGAAGGAGTTTTGGGGTGATGCGAGCACTATAAAACAACCAAATGCACACCCAGTGATGGCAGATCAGAGGGAGAACGGAGGAAGCCTTTTAGTCCGGTTCATAGCTCGTTCTGGTCCATCCGGACGGCGAGCGAGAGAGGCCCCTCTCTCGTACAACATCTGGCCCCAGATGTTGTGGTACAAAATGTTTCGCATTCGGAGCATACGTCCGTCGCTCGGGACGCTCCGACATATAGTCAGTCCGGAGTAGACTGTCAATAAGGCTTCCTCATTCTCATGGTAGCGCACACGACCGCTCTTGGCTACGTGACCTCGGATATCCAGTCAACTTCGCCAGTCAGAGAATCATCGGCGTCCAGGTCACACCATCCGGTAGCCAGGGACACGAGGCCTGCAGACTCCGGACGTTTGCATAGGAAGTGTGCGGGAGTCAACGTACACGGAGCTTCCGGCGGCATTGCATCGTAAGACCGCTACTGCACAGGCCTCGGAAACGGACGTGCTTTCCTAAATAGCACAGTTTATCGCAGCATCCCAGCATCAACTGAATCTGTCGCATATTTTTTATCCAACGATGCTGGGTCGGGACGCTCCGCGGAAGCGGGTACGGACGTCCGAAAATTTCATCCGGTCCGACGGGATACCGAAAGGGATTTGGAGGATTTCGAGCTTTCCCTTTCGGAACAACATATGCTGTTGTGTATGTCATCTGACTTGGTCTTCTACAGCTTCTTTCGTCGGACCAGAATGCTGCGATGCCGGATAAGAAACTGATAGTGTCGGTGGACTTAGAAATTTTTGGTTCGGTTCAGGGACATCGTCCCTCAGTTCCGACATAGTCCAATAATGTCACACAAACTTTCGAATTATTGAACGACGCTATATATATTATTATTATATGCTTGCTATAACCAAGCATTTCTGGTTTCTTGTTCGCAAAGTTACGGAGATGTCTTTCAAAAGTGTGCCTCTGTTGTCATAGTTAATGAAGAGCTAGCGGCAATAAGTGCTCATGGAATATGTCTATCACCTAAGAGATCCCTTGTAGGATCGACAGAGTGACATTCGCTAGCTCACCCGGTGTAGCGTGCATTCATCGAATGGTTCGGCTGCCGGGTTAGTCCGTTGCGGTCTAGGAAGGAGATTTGGGTGATGCGAGCACTTTAATTACTTTAGTACTCACCCAGTGACGGCAGATTGAGGACAGATCGGAGGAAGCCTGTTAGTCCGGTTCCTGGCTTGTCCAGGTCCGTCCGGGCTGTGAGCGAGAGAGATCCCTCTCTCGTCCAACAACATAGGGGACCGCATGTTGTGGTTCAGATATTTTACATTCGGAGCATATGTCTGTCGGTCGGGACGCTCCGTTATATTGACAGTCCGAGAGACTGTCCATAATGCTTCCTCATCCTCACAGCAGGGCACACGACCGCACATTGGCTACGTGACCTCGAGTATCCGATCAGTTTCGTCATTTAGTGATTCCACGGCGAATAGGTCATGCCATCCGGTAGCCAAGGGACACGAGGCCTATACACTCCGTTCGCTCGCATATTAGTAGTATGCACGGGGTAACGATCACGGAGCTTCCAGCGGCAATGCATTGTAGGACCGCTTCTCCTCAGGCCTCAGTGACGGACGTGCTATCCGAGTTAGCACAGTTGTTTCGCAGCATCCCAGCAATCGACAGTTTCTTGGTCGAATCAGGAATTATCCGACGGCGCTGGGTCAGTGCGGTCCGCGGTTGCATCAGGTACGGACGACCGAACGCTTTATAGGGTCCGACAGGATGGCGAAAGGGATTCGAAAGATTTCGAGTTTTCCCTTTCGTAGCATCGGAAGCTGCCATACATATCTTCCGGCATTATCTTCCAGTGTTTGTTATTTCGGACTACATTGCTGCGATGTTGGATAAGAGACTTATAGCGTCATTGGACTCGAAATTTTGGATCGGTTCAGGGACATTGTCCCTGACTTACCGACGCAGTCCAATAATTTCATCACAACATGTGTTTTATTTTTCGACGCTATATGTGCATACAAGCCTGCTACCAAGCATGATAGTTTAGTTTCTTGTCCGCGTTGCTCATTTCTGCCGTTTTATCATTTATAGGAATAGTTTATTTTGGCAGAGCAGGGCATACTGCGAGTTCATATGCATCTAGACGGTGTGGTTAAAGACTGGAAATATTCTTTTTCGCCGTCTATGTCTTTTCCAACCTCAATGTTGGAAACGACAATGATGTCTAGTAGACTTAACTTAGACGCTTTATCATACGTAATCCACCTTACTGAGGCGTTATCATTACGTCTTCAAGAAAAGATTTACGGGATATTATTCTCAATGTGATTTCTTTTGAGGGCAGTAGTTTGTTCACGTATAACTCCGCCCTTCAGTGGCTGATTGGAGTTGGTTAGACATGACGCAGCCGTAGCTACATCCACGCGCGTGGATAGTAAGGTTAAGAACTCTCTCAGAGTCGCTTCGTTCTCGGAGAAGCTTCTCTTCGACGGCAACTTTTCAGCAATCCATGAATTGCTCGATTTACACGTTCTCTTGTCTATCTAGTGTTACAAGAGATTCAGACTGGGGCAAACATTCGGTGGTTGACACAGAGAGTGCCACTGCAGTTGCCGGACCCGAGTGTTGCAGTTATGACGGTTGCCAGTCAAACAGATTGGGATATAATATTGATCCCAACGGATTCGAAGTGCCAGGGTCTTTGGGTTCCGCAGTCTCTTAGCAACCTATTATCTTCCGCGGAATAATGTTTTTTAGGCTTGCCTTATGTCATTGCATGAGCATTATTCAGAAACGCATGCCCAAATCCTGTCCGTTAATTCGACAGTAGTGGCGTATCTCCGGAACCAGGGAGGCACTCATTCATTTCCGTTATTCAATTTAATGGAAAGAATCCGTCTGTTGGTTATAGTACACCAAGTTCTGTTTCGGTCCGTCATATTCCGGGTCGTCTGATTGTTTTACCGGACTCCCGTTCACTTAGGGGTCCCTTGTTGCTGTCAGAATGGACTCTCAACAAACAAGTATTCAATCAGATTTGCTATCTATGGGAGCGCCCAATGATGATTTATTTACGACACAGCTTGCTAATCATTTGCAGACGTATGTGTTGGCTTGTCCGGATCTCTGAGCTGATGTTGTTAACGCTCTATTGATCTATAGGACGGAATGATAGGATACGCGTATCCTCCGGCGCTGTTGTTTCAGCAGGTATTGCTAAGATAAACAACCACAATACATTTCTGTTGATAGCATCTCTATCTTCACAGAGACCATGGGTAATTTACTCTGTTGTCTACTGTGGGACTTAACGTGAAATCTTCCTCAATGAGAGGATCTTTTTTCGCTGGGTAAATCGTGTCATCTTTATCACAACCCGCAAGGTCGCAACCTTCACGTATTCCGATGTGCGGTCCGTATTGCATTGTAAGCATTGTACTGGACGAGCTTTGGACGCGATTTCTTACTATAGGAGATCCTCTTCTTCGCTATTCTATGCGGCTAAAGTGGAGGCTCTTCCGTCGTTGGTGTAGGGATCATTATGTTCATATTGTTGATCCCTCCATACTACTCATTGCAACTTTTTTGTATACTTGTTTGACAAGATCTACTGCAGCCTGTTATTATTAAGGTTATAGGTTTATGTTACCTCATACCTATGCACTCTAGGATAGTTTACAATTGAGTCTTATGTCTCTTTATCTAAGTCAGTTAGTAACTTTTTGATAAATAGACTTAGAATCTTTAGATTAAATTCCTATATGGAATTTAACTTCGGTTCTTATTTAGCCAAGTAATCATTTGAGCCTCTGGAAACAGTAGTTTTCAAATTCTGACCTTTTAGACAGTAATTCTGTTGGTTTCTCTTTTACTGAAGAGTCAGTGAGTTTCATGCACTATCGATGGATGATTTTCACTTTCGTAGTTTCGGAATCATTACTTCCTTTACTATTCAGGTTGGATTTTTGCATAAGAGTTAGGCTCCTAATATCCGGAACCTATTGTTATTAAGGTCCTTCCGTCTTCGTACGGGCATAGGCCTTTACTCTCTCCGGTTAGAGTTTATGTATTTATAAACAGATATCTGTTTATTACTACGGGCGTAAGCTTCTTCTGTCTTTGATGCCTAATAGAAGGACGTTACGCTCCATTCTATTGCTAATGGATTCTATTAACTATCGGTACTGCTTATGGTATATCATTGACTCAGCAGTTGTGCTTAAGATTTCGGCTCATGAAGTAAGAGTTCTTCTACATCTTGGGCTTACATTAATAGTGTCGCTATTATAGATTTTTGAAGGCTGCTCATTGCGCTCAGCCATCCACATTCATGAATTTTTATCTCAGAAATATCGAGTCCATTTCTGGAGGCCTCTATTGTTAGGTCTATTATCTACTGCTCAGAATGTCATTCACTTAACAGTTGCTACTATAGCTAGGTAGGCTGTCTGTTTTGGCAGTGACTCCGTTCTGCTGCCCTCTTCGCTCTGGGCTATTTGACCCAGGGCAAGAAAAGGGGGTGGGGGGGGGGAGGGTGTTCCCTTGGATCACCTGTTTTACTATGAAAACAAGGGGATACCTCCTCCGGAGTTAGTAATTCTGAGCTGTTATTGGGATGGTTGTTTAGTGAGAAGTTTATGTTTTAAAAATTCATTCAAGTCTTAGTTTTTAAAGTATAGCTTTTGAATATTGCATGTGTCAACGGACATGATTATGCAATCCTCAGACACTTTTAAGGAGTATAAGAGTCTCTATTCTCTAGACTTACTTTATTTATTGGCTTACTTTAAAAATTATTAGTATAAGGATTATGTTGGATATTAATAGAGTACATGGATGCATGATGCTCAATTTTGGAAGGTGTTGTATCTTTCTAATTTAACATAAATAAGAAAGATACATGTAAGGCCTATTACTTCTTTTTCCCTAGAGGGGATGACTCTATTTTATATTATTGAGCGTATTCCATCTTGCTCTATGTCCTTGGCCCTCCAGCCTTTTTACTATTCAGCTATGTCTGGGTCATTGGTACAGTATAAAAATGTTAAAAAATTTATAGTAATTTCTATATTTTTTATACTTACCAATGACCCAGACGGGGATGGCCCTCCCAGGAGTTGGGGACTCTTGCCTCCCCGCTGAGTACATAGCACTTACCAGGCACTGGTTATTAGAATGATTAATGGCGCCAATTTCGGAACGTCCTTGACACTGCGCATGCGCAGTAGAGGTGAAGTGTGGAGGGCCATTCAGGACATGTTTTCTTTGGTTTTAGATGCAAATTTTGGGGATTGGGGGGCAAAATTTGTGTTTGGCCCTATATTTTAAGAGTTAGCACCAGCTAAGTCTGGGTCATTGGTAAGTATAAAAAATATAGAAATTACTATAAATTTTTTAACTTTCGAGGCAGCAGCCATTTTGTTGTCATTCTTGTTATTTAGTTACACTGATTTTTCAGTGTTTTCCTCTCTCCCTTTCCTTTAAGTCCCCTCTTGCTATTCTCCCATGCTTTTGGCATAGTTTCTGTAATTATTATTACTAAAATTTCTTGGGAGTTTTAGCTGAATAACAGAATGAATTCTGTTCTTTTCCCCATGTTTACGCCTTCACCTATGGGTGGTTAGGCATTGTGTTCTGCATCTACCATCTGATGTTCTGCAGTTTCTTCCCTGGAAGTCTGTTTTGCATCAGATGGTGTATTTTTGGTAACTGATTTCGGGCCTGGGTGCCTGGAGTCTTATTTTAGTGTTTTTACACTTATTGTTTACATTTACAACAGCCCTCTGTGTGAGGGGGGGATTTCTTGAAAATAATATCTTGATGTTAATTTAATCATAACTAGATATATTATTATTGTTCGTAAGTGTTGCATAAATTATTTAAAATATTTTTAAATTTTTTGTCCACACTTAGGCTTGGGATCCATTGGGGCTCATTGTTACTTTTCAGAAACTTGGGCTGTTCTGAAAAAATATTTTTTCAAAATATTTTGATTTCAATTATTTTTTCTATGTTAATGGATCATATTATTATTATGTATTTTGATTGTCAGGGGTTGGTGCAAGTACCAGGACTTTGTTTTCTTTTCACATTGAAAGGATTTTGATCAATTGTAATAAGAGGAATTCTTCCTCTGACTTTTATAATCATTCTATATGTAGTCAGTGTACTCGCATTAACTCCTGTTCTGTATCTGATGATTTTGATGACAACATGGGAAGCGTATGTCATGGTATGTTAGTGGGGAATTGGACATTCCGGTCCTTTCCCCGCAGGGTCACTCTACTTTATCAATTTCTATTTCAGACGATCAAGATTAGGGTGATGTATCTGTGATGTCTTCCAACAGTGTGCCTCCGTCGTCACAATTAATGAAGGGCTAGCCGAAAAGTGCTCATGTAAATACGCCAATTGCCTAAGAGGACCCTAGTAGGTTCGACGGCCTTTGACGTCCGCTAGCTCTCCCGGTGTAGCATCCATTCAGCGAATGGTTCGGCAGCCGGGTTCGTCCGTTGCGGTCTAGAAGGAGTTTTGGGGTGATGCGAGCACTATAAATCAACCAAATGCACACCCAGTGACGGCGGATTAGAGGGAGAACGGAGGAAGCCTTTTAGTCCGGTTCATAGCTCATTCAGGTCCATCCGGACGGCGAGCGAGAGAGGCCCCTCTCTCGTACAACAACATCTGGCCCCAGATGTTGTGGTACAAAATGTTTCGCATTCGGAGCATACGTCCACCGCTCGGGACGCTCCGACATATAGTCAGTCCGGACAGACTGTCAATAAGGCTTCCTCATTCTCATGGTAGCGCACACGACCGCTCTTGGCTACGTGACCTCGGATATCCAGTCAGCTTCGCCAGTCAGAGAATCATCGGCGACCAGGTCACACCATCCGGTAGCCAGGGACACGAGGCCTGCGGACTCCGGACGTTCGCATAGGAAGTGTGCGGGAGTCAACGTACACGGAGCTTCCGGCGGCAATGCATCGTAAGACCGCTACTGCACAGGCCTCGGGGACGGATGTGTTATCTAAATAGCACAGCTTATCGCAGCATCCCAGCAACAACTGAATCTGTCGCATAATGTTTTATCCGACGATGCTGGATCGGGACGCTCCGCGGAAGCGGGTACGGACGTCCGAAAATTTCATCCGGTCCGGCGGGATACCGAAAGGGATTCGGAGGATTTCGAGCTTTCCCTTTCGGAACAACATATGCTGTTGTGTATGTCATCTGACTTGATCTTCTACAGGTTCTTTCGTCGGACCAGAATGCTGCGATGCCGGATAAGAAACTGATAGCGTCGGTGGACTTAGAAATTTTTGGTTTGGTTGAGGGACATCGTCCCTCAGTTCCGACATAGTCCAATAATGTCACACAAACTTTCGAATTATTGAACGACGCTATATATTTATTATTATATGCTTGCTTTTATCAAGCATTTCTGGTTTCTTGTTCGCAAAGTTTCGGAGATGTCCTTCAAAAGTGTGCCTCTGTCGTCATAGTTAATAAAGAGCTAGCGGCAATAAGTGCTCATGGAATATGTCTATCGCCTAAGAGGTCCCTTGTAGGATCGACGGAGTGACATTCGCTAGCTCACCCGGTGTAGCGTACATTCATCGAATGGTTCGGCTGCCGGGTTCGTCCGTTGCGGTCTAGGAAGGAGATTTGGGTGATGCGAGCACTATAATTACTTTAGTACTCACCCAGTGACGGCGGATTGAGGACAGATCGGAGGAAACCTGTTAGTCCGGTTCCTGGCTTGTCCAGGTCCGTCCGGGCTGTGAGCGAGAGAGGTCCCTCTCTCGTCCAACAACATAGGGGACCGCATGTTGTGGTTCAGATATTTTACATTCGGAGCATATGTCCGTCGCTCGGGACGCTCCGTTATATTGACAGTCCGAGAGACTGTCGATAATGCTTCCTCATCCTCACAGCAGTGCACACGACCGCACATTGACTACGTGACCTCGAGTATCCGATCAGTTTCGTCATTCAGTGATTCCACGGCGAACAGGTCACGCCATCCGGTAGCCAAGGGACACGAGGCCTATACACTCCGTTCGCTCGCATATTAGTAGTATGCACGGGGTAATGATCACGGAGCTTCCAGCGGCAATGCATCGTAGGACCGCTTCTCCACAGGCCTCAGTGACGGACATGCTATCCGAGTTAGCACAGTTTTTTCGCAGCATCCCAGCAATCGACAGTTTCTTGGCCGAATCAGGAATTATCCGACGGCGCTGGGTCGGTGCGGTCCGCGGTTGCATCAGGTACGGACGACCGAACGCTTTATAGGGTCCGACAGGATGGCGAAAGGGATTCGAAAGATTTCGAGTTTTCCCTTTCGTAGCATCGGAAGCTGCCATGCATATCTTCCGGCATTATCTTCCAGTGATTGTTATTTCAGACTACATTGCTGCGATGTTGGATAAGAGACTTATAGCGTCATTGGACACGGAATTTTGGATCGGTTCAGGGACATTGCCCCTGACTTACCGACACAGTCCAATAATGTCATTAGAACATGTGTATTATTTATCGACGCTATATATATATAAGCCTGCTACCAAGCATGATAGTTTAGTTTCTTGTCCGCAATGCTCGTTTCTGCCTTTTATCATTTATACGAATAATTTATTTTGGCAGAACAGGGCATCCCGAGAGTTCATATGCGTCTAGACGGCGTGGTTAAAGACTGGAAATAATCTTTTTTGCCGTCTATGTCTTTTCCAACCACAATGTTGGAAACGACAATGATGTCTAATAGACTTAATTTAGACGCTTTATCATACGTAATCCACCTTACTGAGGCGTTATCATTACGTCTTCTAGAGAAAGAATTCCGGGATATGATCCTCAATGTGATTTCTTTTGAGGGCAGTAGTTTGTTCACGTATAACTTCGCCCTTCAGTGGCTGCTTGGAGTTGGTTAGACGTGACGCAGCCCTAGCTACATCCACGCGCGTGGATAGTAAGGTGAAGAACTCTCTCAGAGTCGCTTCGTTCTCGGAGAAGCTTCTCTTCGACGGCAACTTTTCAGCAATCCATGAATTGCTCGATTTACATGCTCTCTTGTCTATCTAGTGTAGCAAGAGATTCAGACTGGGGCAAACATTCGGTGGTTGACTCAGAGAGTGCCACTGCAGTTGCCGGATCCGAGTTTTATAATTATGACGGTTGCCAGTCAAACAGGTTGGGATATAATATTGATCCCAACGGATTCGAAGTGCCAGGGTCTTTGGGTTCCGCAGTCTCTAAGCAAGTACTTATCTTCCACGGAATAATGTTTTTTTAGGCTTGCTTTATGTCATTGGATGAATATTATTCGGAAATGCATGTCCAAATCCTGTCCGTTAATTCGACAGTAGTGGCGTATCTCCGGAACCAGGGAGGCACTCATTCGTTTCCGTTATTTAATTTAATGGAAAGAATCCTTCTGTTTTTTATAGTGCACCAAGTTCTGCTTCGGTCCGTCATATTCCGGGTCGTCTGATTGTATTACCGGACTCCCGTTCACTTATGGGTCGCTTGTTGCCGTTAGAATGGACTCTCAACAAACAAGTATTCAATCAGATTTGCTATCAATGGGAGCGCCCAATGATAATTTATTTACGACACAACTTGCTAATCAATTGCAGACGTATGTGTTTGCTTGTCCAGATCTCTGAGCTTATGTTGTTAACGCTCTATTGATCTAATAGGACGGAATGATAGGGTATGCGTATCCTCCTGCGCTGTTGTTTCAGCAAGTATTGCTAAGATAAACAACCACATTACATTTCTGTTGATAGCATCTCTGTCTTCACAGAGGCCGTGGGTAAATTTACTCTGATGTCTACTGTGGGACTTAACGCGAAATCTTCCTCCATGAGAGGATCTTTTTTCGCTGGGTAAAATCGTGTCATCTTTATCACAACCCGCAAGGTCTCAACCTTCATGTATTCCGTTGTGTGGTCCTTATTGCATTGTAAGCATTGTACTGGACGAGCTTTGGACGCGATTTCTTACTATAGGGGAACCTCTTCTTCGCTATACTATGCGGCTGAAGTGGAGGCTCTTCAGTCATTGGTGTAGGGATCACTATGTTGATATTGTTGATTCCTCCATACTAGTCATTGCAACTTTTTAGTATACTTGTTTGACAAGATCTACTGCAGCCTGTTATTATTAAGGTTATAGGTTTATGTTACCTCATACCTATGCACTCTATGATAGTTTACAATTGAGTCTTATGTCTCTTTATCTAAGTCAGTTAGTAACTTTTCGATAAATAGACTTAGAATCATTAGATTAAATTCCTATACGGAATTTAACTTCGGTTCTTATTTAGCTAAGTAATCATTTGAGCCTCTGGAAACAGTAGTTTTCAAATTCTGACTTTTTAGACAGTAATTCTGTTGGCTTCTCTTTTACTGAAGAGTCAGTGAGTTTCATGCACTATCGGTGGATGATTTTCACTTTCGTAGTTTCGGAATCACTACTTCCTTTACTATTTAGGTTGGATTTTCGCATAAGAGTCAGGCTCCTAATTAATATCCGGAACCTATTGTTATTAAGTTCCTTCCGTCTTCGTACGGGCATAGGCCTTTACTCTGTCCGGTTAGAGTTTATGTATTTATAAACAGATATCTGTTTATTACTATGGGCGTAAGTTTCTTCTGTCTTTGATGCCTAATAGAAGGACGTTACGCTCCATTCTATTGCTAATGGATTCAATTAACTATCGATACTGCTTATGGTATATCATTCACTCAGCAGTTGTGTTTGAGATTTCGGCTCTTGAAGTAAGAGTTCTTCTACATCTTGGGCTTACATTAATAGTGTCGCTATTATAGATTTTGAAGGCTGCTCATTGCGCTCAGCCATCCACATTCATGAATTTTTATCTCAGAAATATCGAGTCCATTTCTGGAGGCCTCTATTGTTAGGTCTATTATCTACTGCTCAGAATGTCATTCACTTAACAGTTGCTACTATAGCTAGGTAGGCTGTCTGTTTCGGCAGTGACTCCGTTCTGCTGCCCTCTTCGCTCTGGGCTATTTGACCCAGGGCAAGAAAAAGGGGAGGGGGGAGGGTGTTCCCATGGGTCACCTGTTTTACTTTGAAAACAAGGGGATACCTCCTCCGGAGTTAGTAATTCTGAGCTGTTATTGGGATGGTTGTTTAGTGAGAAGTTTATGTTTTAAAAATTCATTCAGGTCTTAGTTTTTAAAGTATAGCTTTTGAATATAGCACGTGTCAACGGACATTATTATACAATCCTCAGACACTTTTAAGGAGTATTAAGAGTCTCTATTCTCTAGACTTACTTTATTTATTGGCTTACTTTAAAAATTATTAGTATAAGGATTATACTAGATATTAATAGAGTACATGGATGTATGATGCTCATTTTTGGAAGGTGTTGTATCTTTCTAATTTATCATAAATAAGAAAGATACATGTAAGGCCTAATACTTCTTTTTCCCTAGAGGGGATGACTCTATTTTATATAATTGAGCGTATTCCATCTTGCTCTATGTCCTTGGCCCTCCAGCCTTTTTACTGTTCAGCTATGTCTGGGTCATTGGTACAGTATAAAAATGTTAAAAAATTTATAGTAATTTATATATTTTTTATACTTACCAATGACCCAGACGGGGATGGCCCTCCCAGGAGGTGGGAACTCTTACCTCCCCACTGAGTACATAGCGCTTACCAGGCACTGGTTATAAGAATGGATAATGGCGCCAATTTCGGAACGTCCTTGACACTGCGCATGCGCAGTAGAGGTGAAGTGTGGAGGGCCATTCAGGACATGTTTTCTTTGGTTTTAGATGCAAATTTTGGGGATTGGGGGGCAAAATTTGTGTTTGGCCCTATATTTTAAGAGTTAGCACCAGCTATGTCTGGGTCATTGGTAAGTATAAAAAATATATAAATTACTATAAATTTTTTAACATTTATGTATTACAGTCAGGGCTTAAAATTCATAAGAGAATCAAAATCGATTCTTGCAATGTAAACAGTGAGAATCAGCTTTGATTGTTACAAAATGTTCATTTCAAACTTAAAGGGAGAAACAGTTTCAATTAGGTTTTCGTGGGGAAAACCATTTGGGAAATGGTGGGGCTGCCAAGTATAACATACTGTACGGAAGTGGTACCCCTAAACCAGACGGCCGTAAAGAGCTTGGAAATCCTGCAGAACGATGCAGGCCGATGGATAACGGGGTCGAGTAATGCCACAGCGCTAGAAGCCATCAGGGGTGAGCTTGGGTGGATGAGGATCAAGGACAGGATAGACCTTTTGAAGCTCGGTTATCTTAATTATTTGGTAAATCTCCCCGACAGCCGATGGTGTAAAGCAATGTTCCTGAGAATTTTCAACTCAAATATCAAAACGGGGTGGATGGTCCAAGTGAGGGAGCTATTAGAGAACTACTCATTGGAGATCTCGGACCTGGACGTTGGGGCAAACCAGGGTAAAAAAATCGTCAGAGAAAGGGTCATGGAGGATTGTAACCATAATTGGCGAGAGGGGGTCAAATCAAAGAGGTCTTTGGGTGGCCTGCATGATAAAGAGAAGCCAGGTTTGAAGAGTACCTTGATGGCACCTTTGGGGGGTCACTGTTGTTCAAGCTGAGGTCGCGATCCCTGGAGCTGAGGGGAAAAATTGGGAAAGACGGTGGAAGGGAGTGCCAGATGTGTAACTTGGACATGGTGGAGACCCTGGAACACTTTCTTCTAGAATGCCCAAAGTATCAGCCTAAAAGAATGAGATTCACTGGGAGTATAATGGGGAAGTGGGATGGGAGAATGAAGGACATGTGGTTAGGGGGAGACTCAAAGGTGAGAGTTAATATGCTAATCGGAGAGATTGGGAAGAATGGGACAAGGGATATCATCAAGCAGTTCGTCTCTGAGTGTTGGGAGGAGAGGGGAAGCGTGGGAATAGGGAGGCAGTTGGAAGTACAGGGGTAACCATGGCCTTCTCGTCCGAGAACCGCGACAAATCAGCGGATGGCCAAAGTGTTATTATTATTATTCTTGACATAGATTCTGAAAGTGTTCTTGAAGGCTTTTATGCGTCAAGTGAAGTCTTGGCTGTCTATATAGGCAACCAAAACTTCATCAGAAACCACTGCCAAGCTGCTGTAATTTCCATCTGCCAGACCTCCAAAAGCCTCTATGTTGGAGCACGTGTTTTATATGTACAAGTGAGATAAGAAACTCACTAAAATTTGAACTACATGCAGGCCCTTAAGGGTTAAACCCAAATATAGATACAAATATGATGTTATACCCCTATTTTGAAAAAATGGTTGTATAATGTGATTGGTCTCTCCGTCCATCTGTTCATCTGTAAACCTTTCTGTTTCCGGATGATAACTTGAGTTTGTATAGTTATAGATCGGCACCAAACTTGGTTTGTGCCGTAGTTATATCAGAATGAAGGTTAAGCTCAAATTGGGGCTTGGTCCAATGATTTTTACAAGAGTTTTGGGCCTTTTCAACTTAGAAATTGCACATTTCCATCAACATTTTGGTTTCTGGATGATAACTTGAATTTAATAATTTGATAATTTTTGAATTTATAGATCAGGACCAAACTTGGTTTGTGCCTCAGTTATATCAAAATAAAGTTTAAGTGTGAATTGGGGCTTCGTCCGATGATATTTGTAAGAGGTATGGGCCTTTTCAGCTTAGAAATTGCACATTTCCATCAATATTTTGGTTTCCGGATGATAACTTGAGTTTGTATTTATAGATAAGTACCAAACTTGCTTAACATTCAACATATAAATTGAGTCCAAACCTGGTTTTATTCTAATTATTTTTATGAGTCGCTACACTTGGACTCCTGCAAGAGATAGACATATCCACATTCGAGTATGATAGATATATCTACGGTTGCAATTGAGTACTTAAGGGCTAGAGATATTTAATTTCAAAGAAAAATCTGTAAACATCGTAATAGATAGGACTTCTAGTCCAACTTCATCATGTACTGTTGTGACTGATTTTGGCTCTGGTTCCAGTTTGTCATTTACTATTATCCCTGATTTTGGCTCTGGTTAACTTTAGATCAATTAATACAAATAGCAGTTATTTGTTGAATGAAAACAGTGGTTATGTGCAATTCAAAAATGCTTTCCAGGCATATTATGCAGTGCCAGGCATAGCTCTTGTTTTTTATACTATGGAATATGTTCGGTTGCACTCTCAGGGGTAAAGCAGTACTCTAAAATTCTAAATAATTTAAGAAAAGGAAATTGATTCTCGCAGTTTTGTGAGACTCAAAACAGATTCTTGTGGATCACCACAATTTTAGACTTGCCACTACAAATGTGACAAACTGATGAAAAACATAGAAGTATTCAGTTTTCACTCTTTACTGCCCATGCTTTTCAGTTTTTCGCATTTACATCCATTTAGAACAAGATAGCTTTTTTATGCAGTTAAGTTCTCATATTTGTCCACTATTTTCCCTTTACATGTGCTTACTCCCCTTCCATCCTTTTCTACATTAGCTCCACAAATCACTGTGGCTTGTTTCTTGGTTGTAAAACAAGTCCCATACTTACTGTAGCATTTTCAATGTGAAAAAACAAATATTGATTCATATAACATCCATTCTACTGTAGAACCAGGGTGTTATGGGATAGATTTTGCTCCCATATAACTACTTACATTTTTCCAAAGTCACCAGAAACATTAGCAAATGTTCAGCCCATGGACTACTTGGTGCAGCCAGTGCTTCATGTATATTTTCCCCAGCTTTTAATCCTCAGCACACTGAGGTCAAAATATCAAAATTTCAAGCTGTGAATGTTTTTCATAATACAACTTTGAATTTAGCCAGTTCAGCCTTGTATATATTGCAGAGCTCATCGACCTCTGTCAAACAAGATTGAATTGGTGAAATTTCTATTTGCATTGTGGTTAAAATTTACAACTTGAAGTTACAGCATTTTGACATCAGTGTACAGAAGGTTAAATGTATTCATCCTGTGGAAATACTATGATGGTATACCTGTATGTTGGAATCTTTGTGTTAACCACTTGCTGTTTGTGAATTTTATTAGATGGTTAAGATAGGGCAAAAACTAAAAATCTTTTGATTCTCAGGCAATCCATCACTGAATATGAACTCCCTTATTGGATGTTTTTATTGCCTTGCAATGTCTTCCAATATTAGTACAGTCAGGAGAATCAAAACCTTCTCTGTTTTAAGTACAATAGAAACAAATGTGAAAAAATAGCATAAAGGATTAAATATAATAGTTTTAATGTTGCATATATGTGGACAAGAAGTCATGCAAAAAGTTTAATGACATGTTGTCCACCCAACTGTATACAATTTTGCTACGGATTTCAAAATAGCATGTGCTACCCGAGAATGTCAAATTGAATAGGTGACCGATTATTTTCTTTGTGTTATGTTGTGCTAGAGAGCCTAGGTTATTGAGAAAACACGCTAGTTTTTGCCTTCCGACATTTAAAAAAATGCCAAGGTTAACCGAAAATCAAATGTTGCTTGTCATTGGTATGCATGAGACTGGGATACCTCCAGGTGAGCTCGCTACTGAGCTCAGAGTCACTTTGGCCACAGTTTACCGTCCCATTAAAAGGTATAGAACCACTGGATCTACTGCCGACCGACCACGTCTCATTTGCAGGATTTTCCTTCTGGCGACGAGGACAGCAGCAATTACTCCTGGTAGAACTAACAATAGAATCAGTGCACAAACTGTCCGCAACAGACTCGCTCAACACGGCATCCAAAGTAGGCCTCCATACCACGGACCATCCTTACCCAACGTCATAATATCATCAGAATGGAATGGGTACGTCGGCGTGTTCGCTGGACTCAGCAGCATTGGAGGACAGTTCTTTTTCGTGATGAATCACGATTTTGTCTATATGGCACGCTGATGGTAGGGCAAGAGTGTATCGCTGACAAGAATGGTTTTCTGATGCTTGCATTCGGGAATGCGACTGTTTTGGCAGGGATAGTGTAATGGTTTCGGCAGGAGTTTCCTTGCACCATTGAACACAGTTAATCTTCATCGATGGTAATCTGAATGGACAGCAATATAGGGACGAAATTCTTAATGCTGTTGTTGTCCCATTGTTCAACACTAACGTCTGATTGCAGTTATTCCAGCAAGACAATGCCCGATGTCACGTGCGCATATCTATCGTTACTTTCTTGAGGCACAGAGCATCAAACTTCTTCCCTGGCCCCCACTTTCGTCAGATTTGTCACCAATTGAGCATCTTTGGGATCCATTGGACCGTCGGGTACGATTTCATGATCTTCAGATGTTAGGCGATTTATATAATGTTCTAAGGCGGGAGTGGAATGCAATACCACAGGGTGACATCCAGAGACTTATCAGGTCCATGCCATCCAAGAGGCAAACGGTGGACATACACGCTATTGACTGCATGTGTGAACTTTTAATTTCACCCCATGTCTGAATTGCGACGTTCTGACGTGAAGCTGGCAACAGTAAGAACATGAAATTATGCAAATTTATACAGCTAGACTCCAAATATGAATTTACAATAATTTGTTTGGGATTAAAATCGATAATACTAAACAAATTGCTCCTCAATGTTTATTATACTTTCTTTTTTGACTCAGTATATTTATTGATGTGTATTTATTTGCAAGTATTTGCAACAAAGTACGATTAAAATGTAGATTTATTTTCAAAATTAAATCTGTTTATTTGTATAATTATACACTTTCAATATTTTCTGTGTAAAAATAGACAGGTTGAAGCCTCTCAATTTTTGTGAACTATATGCAAGAAAAAATAAAAAATATATTCTCCCTCACTAATTTAAAAAAAAAATTGCTTAAGAATCAATTAAGTTATTTTGTGTGGCCTTACACACTTTCCCAGTTAAAGATAGCAGTGAATCAGTCAGGTAAAGGACACATTTAGTTGAATAATAATGTTTTATTCTGAATTTTATAATCTTCGTGACATATGAAGGGGAAATATATCCACTTGATAGAAGGTTTTCCACCTGTTCAGAAAATAACTGAAAATTAATAATTTCCTCGTTTCACAATTATGAGATTTCTGGATGATGCTAAACTGAAAGTAAGTAACCATTGGCCTTACCAGGGAATGTTAAAAGATTGGCAGTGATTTTTAGTCCTGTAAGGGGACTATAGGATTGCACTCTGTCCGTCTGTCTGTCCATCTGTCCGTCTATCTGTCTCTCTGTTTTTATGTTACCACCTCTCCCTCCAACATGCTTTAAGCTACACCTTTCATATTTGATACATGGTTCTGAGGGGGTGATGCATGCTCAAAATCTTTGTTTCAAAATCCAAGATGGTGGAATGGCGGCCATTTTTGTGTGTTTTTTTAAGCTTTCTTCTCTATTTTCATGTTACCACCCTTCCCTCCAACATGGTTCAAGCTACACTTTGCATATTTGGGACATGGATAGAGGGATGGGAGGGGATGATGCTCGTTCAATATTTTTTTTTTAAAATCCATGATGGCGGCATGGCGGCCATTTTTGTTGTGTTTTTTTTAAGCTTTTTTCTCTATTTTATGTTACCACCCCTCACTCCAACATGGTTCAAGCTACGCTTCTCATATTTGGCACATGGATAGAGGGTGGTGATGGGATGATGCACGTTCAATATTTTTTTTTCAAAATTCAAGATGGCACCATGGCAGCCATTTTTGTGTTTTTTAAGCTTTTTTCACTATTTTATATTACCACCCCTCCCTCCAACATGGTTCAAGCTACACCTTTCATCTATGGTACATGGATAAAGGGTTGTGAGGGGATTATGCACGCTCAATATTTTTTTTTCAAAATCTAAGATCTGTCTGTCTTCGTCTGTCTGTCTGTCTGTTTTTTATGTTACCACCTCTCCCTCCAACATGCTTTAAGCTACACCTTTCATATTTGGTACGTGGATAAATGGTTCTGAAGGGATGATGCACGAGTAATATTTTTTTTTCAAAATCCAAGATGGCAGAAAGGCGGCCATTTTTGCTGTGTTTTTAAAGCTTTTTTTTCTCTATTTTTATGTTACCACCCCTCCCTCCAACATGGTTCAAGCTACACTTCTCAATTTTTAGATTCCATTCACATTTGAAATCCTGTCTGATAACCTGTATTTTACCCAAACCACCCCCCAGGTCTGACACTCCTGTTGACTGTTGTCATGAAACCCGAATTGTCCCCAAGCTGAACCATCCCCATGTCCAACCGTCGCCAATTATTTTACCAAAACTGCCCCCCCCCCCCCCCTCCAGGTCTGATACTCCTGCTGACTGTGGTCATGTCTTATGTGACAAAAACACCTTATGTCACAAAAGCGCAGTATGGGACTGATATCACCTTGGTGGTCAAACACTTGTTAGTAAAGTCTTGACTGTATACAGGCGGCCAACACTTGAATTTAAATCAATTTCAGTGTGCTTTGATTATTATAGGGTTTAACTGTTATTTTCAAAATTTTTATTAGCAGTTTTTGCTTCATCCAACTTTCATTATCAGTTGTTATTAACTGTGTAATGTTCACTGGTTTACTCAACCCAGACAATATCAGAATTTATTATTTTAAGCATTATTTTTTCAAATTATTCAAAAAATTCAACAAAACCATATCATGTAACCCCTCAATGGAACGAGCTTGATAAGCTCGTTCCAATGATTGATCACATTTGATTTTGTTGAATTTTTTTTAAAAGTGTTTTTTCAACACTCAGAATTTGTTAAAATATTCTGACATTGTTAAAATAAATCTTGATATCAAAGAAGCAAACTGAAAAATTTTCTCATTCTGAACACACCCAATGTCGTCATCTTATTTCTTTGATTAAAATCAAATGAATGCAGAAAAAGATATAATCAGTGGAAAGATCCATTAGATATATTTTGGTGAGTTTTCCAACAACTGTTTGTGAGTACATTGTACAAGATAACTGGGAAAACATTTCTTCACATTCTGCAAGTGTTTCTTTATTATCTCCCCTGCAGAGGATGGCTATATTGAAGACTGTCTGTCTTTCTGTTCATCAAAGGAGAATTTTCCTTTAGCAATAACTTTGACAATGGTAAGGAGATTTCAGATAATTTTGATGTGCTGGTTTATATTACCAATATCTTGTATAGATTCAGTAAATACCATTCTTCAATGAAATTTAATTGAGTTAGTGCCCTTTGCCCCAAAATTTCATTGTTTATGCAGTAACTTTTCAAATTTCATAGACTGCATTACATTAACATTATCTTGGACAACTCTGAAAGTGATCTCTCAAAATGGAGAGAGTTATTGCCCTTTGTTGAATTATGCTTGAAATTTCATTGTCTACAGTACATGGAGAGTGTATTATCACTAAATCACTCATGGATTGGAGATTTCACCCAAACAATAATTGCAGATTTGTTGCAAAGCTATTCAAGCAACAGCAAAGTTCCAGATCTGCCAACCGTGACGACTGCCCAAGCCCAAAACCCCAAAACCTTTAGCACAGTCTACAGGTCATATTTATTGAGGAATTTCATTGTAACTTGGTGGGTAGATTTCGTACAATGTCCAGATGAGAAAGTCACCTTTTGGTCCTGCTTGGGCAACTGTGAAGGCTACAGGGGCCCGAAGCCCAAAAACCTTTAGCACAGTCTACAGGTCATATTTATGAAGGAATTTCATTGTAACTTGGTAGGATGACTCCAAATAATGTCTAGATGAGAACGTCCCATTTTGATCGCGATCATTCAGCCTTGATGGGTGCCTGAGCCCAAAAACCTTTAGCATAGGCAATAGGTCATATTTATGGAAGCATTTCATTGTAACCTGTTAGGTTGACTCCATATAATGCCTAGATGATGACATCCCCTTTTGGTCATGATTGGTCAACTGTGATGGTTACAGGTACCCAAAGCCCGAAAACCTTGAGCACAGTCTACAGGTCATATTTATAAAGGGATTTCAGTGTAACTTCGTAGGATCATTCCAGATGATGCCCAGATGGGATTGTCCCTTTTGGTTACGATCATTTAACCATGATGGCTGCCCGAGCCCGAAGCCCGAAAACCTTTTGCACAGTCTACAGGTCATATTTATGAAGGGATTTTATTGTAACTTGGTAGGTTGACTTCATATAATGTCTAGATGAGAATGTCCCCTTTTCAACACGATTGGGCAACTGTGACGGCTACAGGGGCCCCGAAGCCCGAAAACCTTTAGAACAGTCTACAGGTCATAATTATGAAGGGATTTCATTGTAGCTAGGTAGGATGACTCCAAATAATGTCTAGATGAGAATGTCCCCTTATGTCGCGATCATTAAGCCTTGATGGCTGCCCATGCCCAAAAAACCGTTAGCATAGTCTATAGGTCGTATTTATGGAAGGATTTCATTGTAACTTGTTAGGTTAACTCCATATAATGCCTAGATGATGACATCCCCTTTTCGTCGTGATTGGTCAACTGTGATGGCTACAGGTGCCCGAAGCCCGAAAATCTTGAGCACAGTCTACAGGTCATATTTATGAAGGGATTTCATTTTAACTTCGTAGGATCACTCCAGATGATGCCTAGATGAGAACGTCCCCTTTTGGTTGCGATCATTCAGCCTTGATGGCTGCCCTAGCCCAAAACCTTTAGCATAGTCTATAGGTCATATTTATGGAAAGATTCCATTGTAACCTGTTAGTTTGACTCCATATAATGCCTAGATGATGAGATCCCCTTTTGGTCGTGATTGGTCAACTGTGACGGCTTCAGGGGCCTGAAGCCCGAAAACCTTGAGCACAGTCTACAGGTCATATTTATGAAGAGATTTCATTGTAACTTGGTAGGATCACTCCAGATGATGCCCAGATGAGAATGTCCCCTTTTGGTTGCGATCATTCAACTATGATGGCTGCCTGAGCCCAAAGCCTAAAAACCTTTAGCACAGTCTACAGGTCATATTTGTGAAGGGATTTCATTGTAACTTGGTAGATTGACTTCATATAATGTCTAGATGAGAACGTCCCCTTTGGACGCAATTGGGAAACTGACGGCTACAGGGGCCCGAAAACGTTTAGCACAGTCTACAGGCCATATTTATCAAGAGATTTCAATGTAACTTGATAGGATGACTCGCTTTGGAATAATTTCACTGTAACTTGGTAACTTTCGTTGATATACGTTAACTGTGAGGGCCACATACATTAACTGTGAGGTCATATTAACCCACCCCTCAGCTCTTTAGTACAGTGTACACCTCATATTATTTTTATCAAAAACATAGCATATAGGGAACAGAAATGAACATATTCCCAATTATCACAATTCTTGTCTTAATTCATAATCCTTTCATAAACATTGAACATTATCCTTTTCATCAAACACAACACACAAGTTAAGCTACAGTGTCACTGACACTTTCATTTTCCTTGACGTTGTTTACATTGGCAACATCCTTAAATATATGTAGTATTTAGTTATTATTACTGTAGGATTGCTGTAAGATACATTATTTAATATTCCGGTAGTGTGGCAATAATTTTTTGATTTTGTCCACACTTAGGTTCTTTCGGGATACCCTTGGGCTCTTCATGTTCCCTTTGGGAACTTGGGCTTTTGTAAAAACATTTCGAAAATTTTTTTTTATTTAATTTTTTGATTTCGATTTTGAATGTTGTTTATTATGTATCTTTATCAAATATTTATTGTAGAGTTTATGGGAGTACGATCAGCTTAGTTTTGTTTAATCATGAAAGCTTATTGCTCAAAATGCAAAGCGAGGAAGTCTTCCTCAGATTTACATGTGTGTTGCCTTGCCTGTAGTCGATGTACTCCTGCAGATTCTTATCCTACATGTGTCAGTTGGGATGACAAACGTTGGAAGCGGGTGTCACGGTACGTTGTTGGTGGTGAGAGGCCTATGCCGGTACTCTCTCTGCAAGGTCATTCAAGTTTTTCAGTTTCTTTTTCACAGGAACAAGAACATGGTGATGGTAATGTGACACCCATCAAAAGTGTGCTACCGTCATCGCAGTCTGATGAGCAAATAGAGCTAGCTAAGGTGCTCATGAACATTAGGCAAGGGATAATGCCACTGGGCAGTGGTCTTAAACCTTTGCCGGCAGCTAGCTCAACCGGTGAAGCGGTTACTCCATCCATGGGAGCCGTAATACCGGGTATGTCCGTTGCGGTCGAAGGAAGTGTAGTGGGTACAGCGAGTAACTTAAAAACAAAAGCTCACCCAGTGATGACGGAACTAGGGAGGAAGCCAGCAACTTTGTTGTCAGGAAACTTGGCGAGGTCTGAAAAGGCCACAAGCGGGAGAGGTCCCTCTCTAACCAAGCAACATCTGGGACCGGATGTTGTTATGAGAAACTTGCACGGGCCAGAGCATACGTCCACACCTGCTGCTCTGGACGCTCCGTTTAGACTGCTGCTGGCCTCGGCTACTGTCACAGCTTCTTCCGCTACAATAACTAAGCACACACGACAGCATCCTAGCTACCCGAATTCGGATATCCAGCCAGCTGCGCAAAGAAGGAGCCACTCTTTGCCCGTGAAGTCAAACCATTCGGTAGCTAGGGAGCCGAGGCTTCCATCATTGGGACGTTTGGAGAAGAGATCCATCTCTGGAACCCAGGAGCAGCAAGCGGTCAAGAAACAGAAAACCTCTGCTCCTCAAGCCTCAGTGACGGACTTGCTGTCGCGTATTGCACAGCTGATCGCAGCATCCCATCAAGTTCGGGAGCAGCCTCCTTCAGACTCAGAAACTGAGCTGTCGGACAATGCTAGGTCGGCCCAGTCGTCTGTTCACGCAGATGCAATGGACCGAGATTCTCAACTGATTTAGTCAGATGGTGAAAAGGATAAGGAAGAGGATTACCTTTCCCTTTCGGGACAACATATGGTTGCGATCGATTTTATCCAATATTATCCTGAGTTTGTTCCATCGAATCGGCAAGCTGCGACAACAAGGGAGAAACTGCTGGCATCTCTAGACGCAGACTTTATACGCAGGAAGGAAGAAGTTCTTCTTTCCCGGTTCAGTCTAGGCAGGTGTTCATAGTTGGTGCTGGGATGGTTTTAATGTGTAGCTCAGTGTGAAGCAATAACTATGTCTCATTTAGGTATTGTTTTTAAAGTGTAGCTCACTGTGAAGCATTTGTATATGTCACATGTCAAACGGGCGTTAATATACAATCCTCAGACACTTTTTGTGTCGCCGCCCCACGAAGTGGGGAGCGACATATAGGGATTACTTTTGTCGTCTTGCGTCGTCCGCGTCGTTGTCCACGTCACACTTTCTCTTATCCGCCACTCTTCTTTAACCTATGAATGGATTTTGATGAAACTTTCAGTGATTCTTTATCACATAATGGCATTGTGCACCTCCTATTTTATTTTTTGATCCGCTGTATTTTTCCCAGAGTTATGTCCCTTTTCCACTTAGAATTCTGTCTGAAATATTAAAATATAGTGCAGGCGACACACGTCTTCCATGGAAGACTCACATCTAAGTAAATGAGTATAAAGAGTCTCATTCTCTGGACTATCTTTATATATTGATTTTCCTTCACCAAATTAGCTTAATGGGTTATGCAGGGATTAAATGGAGAATTATATATTATTTACATTGTTGAGAATTATATATTATCTACATTGTTGGTGTTATGTCTTTTTCTTTTCTCGTAAAAGAGAAAGACATATATAATTCCTATCTTCTCCTATTTCTCTGTGGGAGCTATTCTTTACTGAAGTAATTGAGAGATTGGATTTTCCTTCAAGTCCTAGGCCCTCCAGCCTTTCTATGATTCAGCTAGTCTGGGCCATTGGTTTTCGTATAAACATATGATAAATTTTAAGTAATTTGTATATTTTTTTATACTTACCAATGGCCCAGACAGGTATGGCCCTCCCATGAGTGGGCACTCATACCTCCCCGCTGTTTATAACATTTAACGGGCATTCTGTGGAAAGAATGATGGTTGGCTCCAATTTCGGTACCTTCCTGGATACTGCTCATGAGCAGATCTAAAAAGTATGGAGGACCATCTAGGACTTGATTTTTAGCTCAACTTTGGCGAAGCCAAATTTGAGCTTTTGTCATGGCCTGTCGTCCGTCTGGTCGTCTGGCCGTACATCAACAATTGGATACGGCTCGGGCTAGAGGCCGTAGTTATGAACCGATCTTTACAAAACTTCTTGGGTACCTTTGTTATGACCGTGGGACAAGAACAAGTGTTTTGGGGTCCGGTCCGAAATTCAAGATGGCTGCCAGCCGCCATTTTGTACCGACGATGCAGAAATCTGTTTTTTGCACAGAACTTCCATATGAAAGCGCTGACTTGAATAATTTTTTGTATGAATGTTTAGTACCAGGGGATACATCACATATAATACGTGTTTTTTTCTCGTACGTAAATTATGCAAATTAGCTTAACTTTGATGTATTTAATGTTACTTTCAGCACTGTCGGTGCAAATGCCAATACGGCTTGGGCTAGAAGCCGCATTTATGAACCGATCTTTACGAAAGTTCTTGGGTACCTTTGGTATCACTGTGGGACGAGAATGAGTGTTTTTGGGTGCGATCCGAAATTCAAGATGTCCACTGGCAGCCATTTTGTTCAAAATTAGGGGGAATCAGATTTTTGCGCAGAACTTCCACATGAAAGCTCTGATTTGAATAATTTTTTGTGTGAATGTTTAGTACCATGGGATACATCACATATAATACAGGTTTTTTTCTCATGCAGAAATTATGCAAATTAGATGAACTTTGATTTTTTCAGTGCAACTTACACACAGTAAGTACACAGGTCAATACGGCTCGGGCTAGAGGCTGTATTTATCAACCAATCTTCACGAAACTTCTTGGCTACCTCTGCTATCACCTTGGGATGAGAACGAGTGTTTCTGAGTGCGGTCTGAAATTCAAGATGGCTGCCAGTAACTATTTTGTACCGAAATTAGGTCTAATCAGTTTTTTGTACACAACTTCTATACGGCTCAGGCTAGAGGCCGTATTTATAAACCGATCTTTACGAAACTTCTTGGGTACCTTTGTTATCACCGTGGGATGAGAACAGGTGTTTTGGGGTATGGTCCGAAATTCAAGATGGCCACCAGCAGCCATTTTGTACCAAAATTAGTGCAATCAGTCTTTTGTACAGAACTTATGTATGAAAGTTCTGATTTGAATAAATTTTTGTATGAATGTTTAGTAAAATGGAATATATCACATACAGTACAGGTTTTTATCTAGTGCAGAAATTATGCAAATTAGATGAATTTTGATTTATTTAATGCTACTTATACACTGTAAGTGCACATGTCAATACGGCTCTGGCTAGAGGCTGTATTTATCAACCAATCTTCACGAAACTTCTTGGGTACCTTTGTTATCACCTTGGGACAAGAACGAGTGTTTCTGTGTGCGGTCCAAAAATCAAGATGGCCGCCAGTGGCCATTTTGTACCGAAATTAGGTTCAATCAGTTTTTTGTCACAACTTCTATGCAGCTCGTATTTATGAACTGATCTTCATGAAACTTCGTGGGTACCTTTGTTTTCACCTTGGGACAGGAATGAGTGTGTTTTGGGGTGCATTTGTTATCACTGTGCTATGAGAACAAATATTTTGGGGTTCAGTCAGACCCACTCTGGGACTCAAATATTTCTTTTCTAGTTTAGCATCTGACTGTCACCCACGTTTACAATACTTTACCTATACATTTGTTACAGGCTACGGTCAGTATATATGTACAGGCCGTTACAATACTTTATATGTACCTTTGTTATCAGGTCATTACCTAGATGTTTGTCATTGCTGTGTCACATACTATACATGTACATGTCTTGACAAGTTGAGGTACAGTGTCATTGACACTTTCATTTCGGTTTTGCATGCAAAGTTTGGGATTGTGGGCAAAATTTGTGTTTGGGCCTGGATTAATTTGAGTTAGCGCCAGCTAGTCTGGGCTGTTGGTAAGTATAAAAAATGTACAAATTACTTAAAATTTATCATTTTTTTTTATCTTTGTCTCAAAAACATAGTTTATGACCCCTCAGTGGAACAAGCACATTTCAAGGAGAGGTCATACATATGTTTTTGACGGGAAAAAGTAAAAATTTGAGCTGTTTGGGACTACTTTACTCAGGTGAACAAGTTTTTCTTTACTGGTAAAATTGGACCTGGAATCAATGCCTGGCCTGGAAAACCTCTCAAGTGGGTAGCATAGGTATAAGCGATTGGCAAAACTTGACTTCAAAGCTATGTTCAAATTATGTTGTAGCCATAGATGCTGAAAATGGACTTGACTCTTGACAACCTGAGTATTTTCAAGATTCTTTTCATCAAATCTAGTCATGGCTGCTTTGAAGCAGCCATGACTAGATTTGATGAAAAATTCATCAAAATTTAACTCATGAAATCGGTGGTGAAAAATCCATTCAATTTACAGGGAGAAAATTGGACTAAATGTGCCCAAATTATACTTATTTAAGTGGCAAGAGAAATCCTGTCCTGGGAAGGAATACCCGCCAGCAGCATGCAAAGAGTTAAACCCCAATAAATAAATAAACAAGGATTACTCATCACCGATGTGGTGTCGAGTTTTTTCAAGGCTTGCCATTATAAGAAAATCAAATCCATTGATATTTGTTCAAGTTATTGTGCTAACAAGTTGAAAACAGTCAAAAATTAACAAATTAAGGGCACTAACTCTGCTCATTATGGCCGAACCTTACCGGTTTTCGAACTCATTATGGATAATGTTAAGAAAGTGTGACATATCAAGTATTGACCAAATCCATTGATATTTGTTGAAATTTTCATACCAACGAGCTGAAAACAGGCAAAAAATAATGAATTAGAGGCCACAACTCCACTCAGTATGGCTGAACCATGTACCCGTTTTCGAACTCGTGAAGATATTGTGAAGAAAGTTTCACGTACCAAAAGCTGACCAAATCCGTTGATATTTGTTGGAGTTATCGCTCTAAAGAGCTGAAAGGGGGCAAAGATATTTTAATAAAGGGCCATAACTTCACTCAGTATAGCCAAAACATTTCAGTTTTCAAACTCCTTCAACACATTACTAAGAAAGATTCTGTAGCCTTTGTGGTCAAAACGCCCCCAAACCTAAATGTTCCCTGACAGTTTTGGTTAAAACATCCCCAAGAATCAGTCCAAACATCCCAAAATGCACCAAAAAATTGATCAGAATGCCCCCAGCAGGATTCAGAAACAATTGTCCATGATTGTCATGATGTCTTGAAAATTGGTTACCTTAACTAGAAAGATTACCTTAAAGGTAACCCATCAGTGGGTTGCCTTGAATCTCAATTTGTACAGGCCTGTAGGCATCCATGAAGTCTTCAGGTTTTGCCATGTTTCTTTTATTTCCTGTAACAAGCACATAAAAGTTTGAAAATCTGTAATTTGCAAAGACTGATTGTATTCTTGCCAAGCAATGTGGTACAAGAAACTTTACTACAAGTTTGAAGTTTTATCCTTCTTTGAATTAAGAATTTTTTACTGGTTGAGTTCTAGAAGCCACTATCATGGCTGTATTTAAAAGTGCTAGAAGCCACTTTAGTGGCTTTACGCTGGATGCATTAGGTTGTTTACTCAGCAGAAGAAGAAAAAGGAAATTTATATAAAATTGTTTGGTTACAATTTATAAGAGAGTGCTTTTTGGCCTTCTCCAATAAAATATAACAAAACAATTATTTATGAAGAATAATCTTGCTAAACTAAGTCTACTCTTGATGGTAGTTTGGTATCTTTTAAAAATATATAAAATATCCATGTTTCAAACCACATTGAAAAATAAGTTATCACTCAACCGATCACGGTTAAAGAATGATTGAATAAATATTTAATAACAAACTTTTAAAGATATATTTCTGAGAGAAGATCAGTCATGTGAAATGGAGTAATGATTTGGGGAGCAATTGTTATTTCTGCTGATAAATGCATACTATCACTACAATGAAGTGATCTGGGTCGTCGTATCACATCGAGTTGAGGTGGTCAGATCGATGGAACAAATTAGCTGCCACAGGCAGTGAGTTTGATAAGGTGATCTGACCTCCTCAATGAGATGATCCAGATCACTTAACTGTAGCAATAAAAGGTTTATTATATGACTTATAGTTCAACACCACATGTCAATGCTAACATTAACAATTCCCCCAACTTTTTTTGGTAAATTGGATTGAAGTAAAAAAACTATTTTTGTTTACACTCATTTTTGTAACAGGTGCACACTTCTGGGGAATCCCCCGATGCACATGAATACAATAAAAAAAACTTGGTCTGCCATTCGAGCACACCCATTCCAGCTGAGAGTAAAGTACCATCTCTGCGACCGAAACTGCAAATTATGCGAATTCGAATGCACCCATAAATAGTCTGTCATACTAGAGTGATATAGAATCAGATTCCATACTGTTGATTTTCTGGGGACCAGGAAAAGATTGTCAAACAGTAGTGATATTTAGCGGTTAAATTACATTGTCATATAATAACATTTTATTTCTAGCGGGAAGGGGACCAAGATTTGATCCAACAGCATTTATTCAAGAGAAAGAGAGGTTGAAAAATGAAGCAAAACTGAAACGGTAATATTTTTAGAGATATTTAGATATAAATCAATTTTGAGATATAGTGGAGCCCACATATTATTTGATTGGATACCCCTTTACATTTTACCTAACACAGACATGTTAACTCTCCCGGAATGCCCAGGAAAATCCCGGAATTTCAGTGTAGTTCCCAGCCTCCCGGACGGGAATCAGTTTTGGACCAAAAATCTTGGAAAACAACGGTCAATATTTTGTTCCCGTTGTAACTTATGAAAAACATTTGGCGTCAAATCACATGCATTTCAAACTCGGTTAAAAACTCACGAAGCAGTAAAATATGGATTTATGTTAAATTTACTTAAGAAAAGGCTATTTTATGATATATATTTCAACTGTGTTCATGTTTATTTCTGGGGTTTTTCTTCAGAGATTTGTGATCAATGTGCGAGTGTCGAAGTGAAAATAGGTGACTTACTTTCAAAAAATTGAAAACTCCACCTTCATTTAAATGCAATTTTTGGAAAATAAAATATATGAAAAGGAATTAAATAATATATATTTATTCCTTCATAGAATAGCTTTAATTCTCATCCCTTTTCCAAAATCAAAACGAAAACAACAACTATTTAACACAGTTTAAAAGTAGGTTAAAGTCGCTTAGGATGCCAAAAAATTATGACTGCATATTTAAACACAATGGACTTATTTTCTAACACAACATTTATTCTATTGAGCTGACTACAGAACTGTTAACTGTTGGCCATCTGTACCCAGAAAATTTCGAATGGAATTAAAAAAAAAATGCTTCAATGATGAAAAGAAAAGTTTTGTGTAGGGCACAAATGTCCCACATGCATGAAGTTTGATCAAGATACTTTCTAAGTACAAACATTCTTGAAGTAACTGAACATTTACATGTAGGACAGACATCCTTTCTTGTTGACATTTCCAGACTTGGGAAATATTATTAACTAAGTAGACTTTGATAAGAGCAAACCACAGGTGGTGGTGCTCTGTGGGACAGTTTGGATGGGTGGTGGTGGGTGGTGTGTGTTTGTGTGTGGTGGGGGAGGGGAGGGGGGGGGCTCATGAAGAAGAGGATCGGGGGGGGGGGGGGGGGGTTAAATCAACAGTTATTTTATGATTTTTTAATATAACATAGTTGACAACTAGTTATGGATATAACCTGGTGTTAATAGTGGTCTATGAGCTGAAAATTCACAAGTTTTTTTCTTTTATTTTGTCCCCGTGCAAACTTTTCCCTGAAATCCATCCCATTTCCCTGAAAATCACCCTCAGGTTCCCTGAAAAATTATTCTGGAGGTTAACATGTCTGACCTAACACGAATGTCAGATGACACTTGCAAACAAAATTCTTGAAGAACTAACGTTTTTAATTTTTTGTGTCAAAAACATAGCTTATGACTCCTCATTGGAATGAGCTCTTCCAGTGAGGGACCATAAGCTATGTTTTTGATACAAAAAATGAGAAAATTATGAAAAATGAATGGTGATTTTTATGAATAGTCCGACCAGTTTTGGCCTTTAATTACATTGGGTAAAGGGTTAATAGGATGACTGTTAATTGAATATGATTTCCAAACATAAAACCATTTACCATACTGGCACTACAAATTTGACCCGTTAACCACATTTAGGTTATAGAGTAAAGTCTGGTTAATTGAATAAAACTCCTGTAATGTGTCAAGAAAATACTGCAATGCTCACCAAACTTCCCTTGTTTATAGACCTATTTGGCCTCAGTATGTCCAATTCAAGCATTTCATCTATTATATCTTTGACAAAGCTCCAAGAGATCTTGCTAAAAAGAAATAATAGAATAAATGCTCAGTTAATCTGTAGAATACAGCTAAGTAACCAGATTTCTGTTAATTTTTCCCACTACCTCCGAAGGAGGATTCGGGGTATCTAGTGGAGACCTCAGTCTGCCTGTCCATCTGTCTGTCCATGCATCCATCCTTCTGTCCATCCGTAGAAACATTTTGGATTGTAATTTCAAAGCCCATCGGTCCGAGTTGTATCTCCTTTGGTATGCTGATAGACTCGCATGGGGGAATTGATATGCACAAGGAACGGGTTCCATCCAATAATTTTTCCCAGAGTTATGGCCCTTTTTCACTCTTTCGACCCCAGTATTGCATTCACTGCATGTTGGATTTGAAAACTGCTTATTTGATCAAATCATAATTTTAAGAGTTACTTGTGGATGACTGGACAAATGCTTCCTTTCAATTTTGATCCATCTAGCCAATTCAATATGGCCACCATGGTTATGACACGGTCTGGGGCATATACCAATATTTCGCATTGCTCTTGTTGAATACTGCCTTGAAATGAATAATGTCTTTTGACAAAATGACTATTCTGTTAGCTGGTTGAGTGCTGGAAACCACTATCATGGCTCTATTGAAAAATGTGGAAAACCACTTTAGCGGCTTTACACTGTATGCACCATAGCTCATTGTTTTCTCAGCAGTCAGAAAAACTCTTCACATAAGTTGTTTTATTACAATTTATTGGAGAGTTCCAACAGACACTCTCCATTAAATTGTAACAAAATAATTATTTAGGAACAAATCTTTAACAAGTAAGGTCCCCCTTGTTTATAGCACTATATCTTTGGGAAAAACTACTTGTGCTACAAATTACCTTCAAAAAATAATTTAGCTCTCTACCAGTTTAAGGGTTCCATTGTATGAAGTTTCAAGTACGGTCGGCTGCCATGGACTGGTCACATTCCACGGGTGGGCAGTATTTCTATGTACGCTATAATATTACATTTCAAACACTAATTATAGGAATAATCATCAAAAATTTAATTATTAAAGCACTGGGTTCAACCTGGTGCTTTATTAATTAAAATTTTCCCATTTATGATTTTTATTACCTGGTAAATGCATGTGTGGACATCACTGCCCAAGTGTGGATTATGACCGTCCATGGTGACTACTGTACTTTGTGCATCAGCAAATGTATCTTTTTTTTTCTTTCTATATTGTAATGTAACTCTTTTTTGACTAGTTGAGCACTGGAAGCACAAATTTTGGTTCCACAGAATTGCAAATAAAATAGTTCATACTGTGTTGATGTGCATCATATTCAGTCAGAAGCAACATATTTTATTGATATGAATTTTTTTTTATATGCCGCCTCTTCTAGAAATATAAGGAAATTGAAAAATGTAGACATCATATTTTTTTGCCTAGACTAACACAAGATATAGAAATACGCTATTTAAAAATCATATTTTTCACGTCAAGTACAACCAGCGAATCACAATGAAAAAAGTATGAATGAATACAAAACAAACTTGCTAAAATGTTATGAAAGTGAGAATTGTTCCTATTTTATTGTGAAAAGTTGTTGTTATTAAATTAATATCCATTAATGTTTCTGTGTAGCTTTCGGTGAAAAGCTAAGGAAACTATTTTGTTTCACAAACAACTAAATTCATGGCTGAAAACTGGTCGTATGCTATCCCTTGATCACTTTTGATCTGAAAGGTTTGTTGCTTCCGAAGTAATTAATTTGGAATTAAAACATAAGGATGTTTTTAGAATACAGTACGGTCACCCCAGACTGGTCATAATACACATGCAGACAGTTATGTTCATGTATGTGTTTACCAGTTAACACTTTACCCAACAAATCGGCCACATCAACCCGCATAATATGCAAATTCAGCAGGTTGAAAAAATATTATTTTTCAAAAATTTCAACAAAACCATATCAAGTGACCCCTTGTTGGATCGAGCTCATCGAGCTCGTTCCGAGGGGTCACATGATATGGTTTTTTTGAAATTTTTTGAAAAAATAATATTTTAAAATAATAAATTTTGATATCGTCTGCGTAAAGGGTTAATAAAAATCACAATCAGCAAAATTGTAATTAATAAAGCACCGGGTTGTACTATGTGCTTCATTAATTAAAATGTTTGATGATTATTCCTATAATTAGTGTTTGCAATCCAATATTATTGTGACCATGGATATGCAGCCCACCCCGTGGAAAGTGATCAGTCCTCTGTGGCCTTTCTATAGGTAATGCATATAATAAAAAGAATATGCTTTTTAAGTGGACACCATAATTATCGCTAGTGTTGGACATTGGAAATTTATATTTCACCAGCTAGTCACTCAAGAGATATTATGATATCTATTTAAAAACCACAGGTATCCTCTGTTTTGTTTGTTTTACTGAAGAATTCCAATAGGCACTCTTTAATAAATTGTAACAAAACAATTCCTTTTGAATAAATTTTCACCAATGAAATTAATCTAGCACTCTACCAGTTAAAATACTGACCAAGTCTGTGCCAAAATATATGTGAAAAGATCTTTTTTTTTATTCAGCTTTAACCATTAGTGGTCCATTTCTGACTTTAATGACTTGAGAATAGGTTCCCTTGACATACCATCATGAGGAGCTCCACCTGACAATTGTGGAAAACCACTTTAGTGGCTTTACACTGTATGTAAAGTTAAATATTTACGGATATGCCTAAATGGTAATTTCTAGTCAAGTCTTGACTGCCATAACTGGCAGCCAAGACTTGACTAGAGATCACTGCACCACCATGGATGTCTGTGGTCTTGTTGGAATTCAGGACAATTGTGCAGGCCCTTAAATTAAATTAAAGCTCATATCCTCTGAGTAAGTGAGCTTACCTTATACCATAAGTGCCAAATGCAGTTTTTGAAGAAAAAGACATTTAGATGCTGAGAATTATACATTGTTTTCCCCTCATCTAAATATGTGTAAAGCATTGTGGAAATGAAGTATCAGGACATCAGTGGTGTAAAATTGCAGGTCTTGCATTTGAAGGGTATCATTTGGTCCCAGAGCTGTTCATTTTGGGTATTGCTGTTGCTCACTGCAAACTATCTCAAATGTCAATTCATGATTTCTCTTAACTGGTAGAGTTCTGGAAGCCCATATTTGGGCTTTACCCTGCAGTGCACTTGACGTAACGGAAAGGCTTCATATTCAGTGCATATGCTTCATATTATCTTTGAAGTGAAACTTTATAATGCACTCACACATAAATTGTAATAAAGCAAAGACATGTGGAAAAATTTAGGTGTCCAAACAAAATTTAGTACTCTACCAGTTAATCCCAACCCCCCCACACACCCATGGGAAGTGAAGCACTGCTTTTTCACTGTGGTAAACAAACTGGTTTTACTGGTAAAATAGGACCCAATCACTAGTGTGTAACTAAGATTAATCCGCATAGGTTGATCAAAGGGGGCTCTGTAGGGGCGCTCAACTTTTTACGTTATGGTCAACTAAAGAAAAGGCATGATGCTTGGACTATTTTCGTCACTCCTGAGGGGCTGAAGGATTGACAGTGTATTCTGTGGAGACTGTTTGCTTAATGTAGATTCATTTTTGGACTCTGTTTATATCGGGTTCTGTTCAAGGTGAGCACTCGTCAGAATTATGTGACCCTTAAATACCAATAAATAAATAAATTACCCAATGCACACGATATCAAAAATTGTTGTTATAGTTATTTCTTTTTCCAATTTTTCCTGAAATTTCAACAAAATCATATGTCCAGAGACCAGCCAGCAGGTTGACCTGAGCGAAGAAGTCACCTTGGATCAGCAAAATTCGCTCTGCCTGCAGTAAAAAGAGACATTGAAGTCACATTGGGAAATTTCAGTCTACCTTGAAATTAAGTGAATTTCGCACCAAATTTTAAAAAATATAACCAGTTAAAAGACATTTTGTTGCAAATATGAAATTATGTTTGATCTAATTTATATAATATTCAGAGTAACTAAAAATAAAATCAACAGATAAGGCAGAAAAAGGGTTTTGGTTCACTGGCCTGGCACATTGAGCAACTTATTGACTGGTTGGAAATGCATCTGCATGTCAAATGTAACCAGCGTTCACTGCTGTTCAGACTTTTGGACTGAAGTAACAATTTTTATAAATATCACCTGGTGGTTGAAAACAACTTATCAACAGTATGTTGTATTTTATTATTTGGATATGAAAACCTATATTTTGTAATGTGTTTTTAGAGAACATTCAAAAAGATAATGCAGGCAATGATTGTCATTATTGTTCGATATGGATATTCCTAAATACTGCAATGACACAGAGTGATACACAATCACCCGAAATAGCATGCTGTCATACCAAATCATTCACAATCACAGGTATGACATTGAACAAATGTGATGAGTCTGGAATCTGAGACTGTTAAGGCTGTGGAATTGGGGACGGGGTAGGTGGGAAGGGCACCATCATGACATTCATTTTTTGCAGATTTTTTTTCTAAATAAATTACATAAACCTTTTTTTCTCTCTCTTTATCTCAGCTTTTGTAATTTATTTTCATGTGAGAAAACAATATAATGGAACAACAAACAGACAGAAGCTCATTATTCATACTTCTCCTTCCGGCCCACTTCTCCCTGTTTTCAGCTGACTTCTCCCTAAAGTCTGTTGAGGGATAAGTGACATTCTACCTCAATTTACGTCCTACTCTGGTCTCTGGGCATTTCATCTCTCATTGGACAGAGTTTGGTGAGCTTGTTCCAATGAGGGGGTCACAGGATACAGTTTTGTTGAAATTTTTTGAAAAATAAATTTTGTTTGCAACAGTTCAGTTAATTAAATTATGTGGGCCGATTGGTTAGGTAAACGATCAGTCCTTTACCTGATGTAACCCTCTTAACTGGCAAATTTCTGTTCAAATTTTTGTATTTTTATGCCCCAAAACAGTTATGTGAAGAGGGCATGAAGTGTTACTTGTCTCCATCATTCTGTACATAACTCGGCCAGTGCATATGTCCAAACATCCATATGATGGATAAATACAATTTCCTCTATTAGATTGTTTTCAGATTTTATAGTTGTGCTTAGTTTGAAGACCCAGTTTGATTGTCACAATTTTTGCACGTTTTCAGATTTTATAGTTGTGCTTAGTTTGAAGACCCAGTTTGATTGTCACAATTTTTGCACAACTAGTTTCATGGTTATGGCCTATGATTGCACAAAACTTTGCTTTTCACATTACACTCGATAACTGTAGTAGGGCTGGGCGGTTTTGAAATTTGCATTTCGGTTCGGTTTCGGTTTTGTACAAAAACTCGGTTTTCGGTTCGGTTTTCGGTTTTTCAAAATATATTGTAGAAATCCACATTTTAGAGGATAATGTACACATAAAATCTGTCTGTATTTGTCATCCAAGTCGTGAGGCTCATATAGCGTGTGGAGTCATTCGGGTTAATCAGTGTTCACCACGCTTCTCAGCTAATGGACATATTGTGTTGGGCTACTGTAGTGGGCAACAGTGGTGGAGCCATGAGGTATCTAGGGAGACCAGCCCCCCCCCCCCCCCTCCACTCAAAATCCCACTTGCTTCTCCCATCCCCAAATTTGAAAAGATTCTTTTTGATTCTCTGCCCTCAGTACAAGTACAGTACCCTCAGTCCTGAGATCCCCCCCCCCCCCCCCAAAAAAAAAAAAAAAATCTTCACCAGCATGGTCCACAGGATTTCAAACCATGGCTCCACCACTGGTGGGAGCTGCCTTGTTCTAACAGTGAGATTTGGGGCCTTGTCGAGACAAGATGCAGAAATTCACAAGAAAAGCTATATTTTAGCAAAAATCAACATTTCCTTATTTTTTATGGAGTCGCTAAGCTCTCACCCTGGTTTTGGTGGCTAATGTGCAATTGTTGTGCCTATTTCGGTAATTATCACATCGCTTGAAAATAGACGTGCCCCGTGTTTCTTGATGGTTCCTGCTTCAAATGACAGTGGAATAAGAGGAACACAAATCATATTTCTTCTGATTTTGATAACTATTGTTGAAGTAAGTCGTGATATACGAATCACTTTTATTGGTAACTCACTCCAATGCTTTCACAATATCTCTCCTAATTTCGACTGTAGATGTTCGTTTTTTACTTTGCTTCTGCCCAAACATAGAAATTGGGCGAAATGAGCGGTGCCAAGGCGAAGATATTACCAACTTTACTTTGCCCTCTTGGCTGATCCCTTCATTGATTTTATCTCAGTCAAGACAGGTGATTGATGTTTTTGAAGGGAGATGGCTGCATAATGGGATTTGAAAGAAAGTTTGCAATATTGAATCTTGGGATTTGTTGTGTTTACAAAATACACATGGTCATGACACGTGTTGATTATAACATCTTCGTATTGGGAATGCAGCGTGTGTACCTGACAGACCTGCAGTACTGCGCGATTCCTTAAAGTAAGTTCAAATAGTATACAAACAATTCCCAATAAGTTTAAAAAAAACTTTCAATAGTTACCTGCCATCCATTTAATAGGATGTGTTCTATCTTAATTTAACCATTTTATTGTTGACAAAAAACATAACTGCCAATGCACAGCGTTATCTATGAGCATGTGACTTCAGAGAACGTGCCAGTAGTCGGTTAATTAACATAATTTACTCGTCATTTTTCCCATGTGAACTTTGAGGTTTTAAAACTCAATAAATTTTATGTTTACCTCCAATCTAATAAATTTACAACGTGCCGTATGCAGATGATTTTGGGTCAAAGGTAATTTATAATACTTTTACACCATATATTGTCAGGTAACTTGCAATACCTCTTTGGTCGAATGTGCCCGTTTCATTAAATTTACTTAACGATTCTTGAATTGCATGTGTGGATTTTTACGTAAGACTTTTTAATTTTTCATATTCCATCTGCTGGTGGTTCTGTAGATATTGTTTAAGATACAAGAAATTTGCTACCACTATTTGTGGGGGGAGGGAGATTTGTTGTCAGTCCTCTCGAAGTAAGCATAAATGGCACAGCATTTACCTATGCCCGACATTTAGGCCTTTGGCGTGCGGATGAGTGGTCATAAACTTAACCAATTCTGGGAAATTTGTGGAAACCGAAAGTCGCGTTTTTTTGTTAAGGTGGCGGTTCGGTTTCGGTTTAAAAAAAAAAAAACGAACCGAATCGAAAAAACCGCCCAGCCCTAAACTGTAGTTTCCTTTGACAGAATTTCTTCATCCTTTACAGTAGAAAAATGATTTTCAGCCCGTTTTTCTTCTTTTTTGGGGGGGTGTGTGGGGCGGGGGGGGGGGGGGGGGGGTGGCAGCTTATGACACTTTTGTCAGCCAGGGTCTCCTTGTGTTGGACAGTATTATGGGTAGAGGAAGCCAGAGTACTCGGAGAGAAGCAAAGAGCACAGCAGGAAGCAACTGTTAAATTCCCCAACGTACTATTTCCTCACAAGAAGGGTTATTTATTTATTGGAGTTTAACAACACGTTCAACAGCCAGGGTCACTTCAGGTCTGATAGTTTAATGGGTGGAGGAAGCCGGCGTAGCTGGAGAGAACCACCAAGCAGCAACTGTCAGACTCCCGAACATACTAACTCCACACAAACAGGGTTAGCATTGGTTGAGGACAGGTGCACCGCCGATGTGCAGTACACCTTAGTACACGGGTCCACCATGCCCCCCACGTGGGCAGTCGGGATTAAGTGTCTTGCCCAAAGACACAATGCAGTTACCTCTATAGGGGATTGAACCACGGACATTTTGGTTTGAAGCCCAATGTTGTAACCACTGAGCCACTTTACAGCGTTTGGGTCCAGGTTTGGACAACTACCACTAATGGCAATTTCATTTTATGAGCATGGTTGTAAAATGTGTTTCATGTAATGTTTGAAATGTTAATTATTCTCTAAAGTGGGGGGAGTTGGTATACCAGATTACATATCTTCATCCATCAGGTCATCCATCTGCCCATGTGTCTGCCTATTCCGAAGTTCTTCCATCCATATGATATGACTAAGTTGAAGATATGACACAATGTTTCAGATGAGACGAACAGGATGTCACATTTTGAAGTTTGACAAGTCATAAAAAGTGGTCACCCTCAGCCATTTTGTTCTTAAAAGAGCAATTACACATTTCACGCAAGAACTTCCATTCATCTTCCAAACAGTAATTTGGATTTTGGTAATTTTTGCCATGGAAAACATCTAGCACAATATACATGACATATTATACAGGTTTTTCGATATCTTCTCTCACGTGGATGATCTGATCATTATCAAACTTGGACTATGGGTGTATGTTGACCTCATAATTGTGACTGAAGGGTTAGATTTCATGTCCTACAGTAAAACAAAGAAAATACATAGAAATCTCCTCCCAAAATATGACATTTTATGTTCTCTATCTTCTGCCATGTGGATTCTTTGATCGCCACCAGACATCCATTACAGTTGCTTGTGGTCTTCACAGTTGCCACTGGAGAGGTGGGAGGTATGTTGAATTTTCCTGTTGTAAAACAAAGTTTCACATTCCCCCCCCCCCCCCCCCCCCCCCTCTCCTTCTGTGTTATTTGCCCAGTATTAAAAATATATCCCTCTTGGCATTATGGAAGGGAGCGTATGCCACGCTTGGAATTGCCCTTCTTAAACTTCCGTGACAGTCTGTGTTGATTTTCAAAATGCACTGTGAAGGATTTCGTTGCTTGATATTTTTTTTTTCTTCTTTTTTTGATTGGCTTTAAAATGAGTTTTAAAATTTTTTGAGTCATTTCTTTAGTGCTTTAATGCAAAAACAATTTTTTCTCTTGAGATGGATATCAGAATGGGATCCTGTGGGTGGGAGATATTGTCCACCCGACAGAGCCATGCTTCTCAACATGACAGTGGTGGCAGGCCTTTAGATTCCCCTAAATTTGTGGTGGTAAACACTGCCCTAATTTCAGAAATATGTTCAAAATGAAAAGACTGTCAAAAAATCAAGTGCGCCCAGTTACAGCATATTAATATGGAGTTATCTTGCGAAATAAGAAAATAAAAAGGAGAAAGAAACTGAAAATCAATCTTTTTTTTCAATGGCAGATGATTGTTATGAAACGAGTATTGCACGGTTATCATGACCATGTTCTCAGTATGTCAAGTTCATTGTTCAATTCAGTTACTTCCCTTGATGTGTTTCTCCAATGTTGACTGCTTTCCAGTAAATATTGGAAAAACACATCAAGGGAGGTAAAAAGTTGAAAAATGAACATTTCATTCTGATACATTCCTTACCTTTCCATCTGTAAACCGTGCACAGACAAAAGATCACTACACACATTCTAAATGAAAGTTTTATTACCAAATTGAGACACAAAGTATATGTGATCAGTATATTTCTGGTTAATACAGCTGAGTCTTTTGTATTCATACATTCAACTGTATTAGCACTATTTACCAGAATAAACACACCCTTCACAAGAGAACAATAGTGTGATTATATCGCTAATCACAATCTTCTTTCCCCCAAACCATGATTATTATTTTGGCTAATATCACCCAGCACTACATTTCATATCTACTCCTAAGTAAGTTTCTCAAAAATTATGGGAAATTCAGTTTAGACTGCGGAAAAACAAACATTTCATAGCATTCAAATGTGTCTCAAGACCCCTTAAATTCTAGAGTCTTATATCTAAAATGCAAGTATTATGGAGATTTTACAGTCCAGAAAATTCACTTTACTCCCACCGAGCTGAACCAAGGTTTTGTGTTTGTCCTGATGTGCTCAAATTAGACCATGGATGGTGGGTGTATGTCAGCACCTCTGGTGCAGTCTCTTGTTAATATTTTTTTGAGATCAAGCGAGATCATTGCTTATAAACATAGCCACGTCTTTTATATGCATCATATGCATGCGGAGTTCATATGTACTCTGTGGCATTCAGAATACTATCATTGTTTCTGCCAAGCTGTTGTAAATGAAATACAACGTTGATTGACACCACCGACAGTAGGACGTAGTTTGTTAAATACTGTTATAATCAAATATACATCAATGCACATTTATTTGATGACTTCAATAAATGTGCTTGATTGACATAAAATTAAAGTATTAATTAGCTGAGGTCTCACTTGTATATTTTTCACCAAGACACTTAACCTGACATCTCATGAAGGAGCAAAGGAAGTGTGGTGACTCAATGGTTAGAGCACTGGGCTTTAAACTGAAAAGGTTGATCATTAAATCCTGACTCACGCCATCTGCACTGTGTTACTGGGCAAGGCATTTAATATGGATGGCTCATGTGAGAACATGGTGGCACTCGGTTCTAAGGCTTACTGTGTGTCAAATGGTGCTCTTGCCCTCCAACCACTGCTAACTCTGCATTTACCAGGTTACAGTCTGGCTGCCGTGGACTGGTCACTTTCAATGGGTGGACAATATTTCCACAGATATAATAATATTAGATTCCAAACACTAATTACAGGAATAATCCTAAAAAAATTAATTGATGATGCACCGGGTACAACCTGGTGTTTCATTAACTAAAATTTTGCTGATGATGATTTTTATTACCTGATAAATGCTTCCATGGACAATACTCCTCATGCGTGGATTATGACAAGTCTTCTCTGACTGTACTGTAGTAAGCTGGAGATTAGGAGAGTCCCTCACTGCTGCTCGGTAATTCTCTCCAGGTACTTTGTCTTCCTGCTCCTGTAAAACTGTCCCATGTGTTACATGCTAGACTTTCATTTGATGTTTGATAATGTGACAGCTTGACAGTTTTCACCAGGCCTTTAAATCCATTTATTTTGGGCACACCATTTTGCCCTAATTTGGGCACATTAAAACCAGAAATAAAAGCCTTATCCTGTTATATTTTATTGCCATGCCTTTCTTTGTGTTTCCATGTTCATATTATGATGGAATTTATCCTCAAATGTAGAAGAGGCACAGGGTATTTATATATTTTTCTTGATGTCTTCACACCTTCTCTAATTTGGGAACACCTGATTGGTGTCACTTGTAAACTGTGTGAAATTGGGGTAATCTGAAGGCCTGGTTTTCACATCATGAAAAGTTACTGATGGGAGGAGTTAACACTTGGATTGACTAAATTTATGCCATCTCAAGAGGGGCAAATCAAGTTGTGACGTTTTTTGCAGAATTTCCAGCAATCCAGTTGTATAGAGATCTGTGGTCAAGCACTGCTTGTAATTGGTTTGTTAATTGTAAACTTTGTTAGTTATTTGAAACTGGTTTGTGGATCTCTCCAAGTACTGTTGTTTTCTCTTCCCTTATCTGGTAGACTGCTGGAAGCTCATATTTGGGCCTTATTCTGAAGCACGGGTATTGCAACTTCAGGGCTTCAAGTTCAGTGGTTGTACTTCATACTATCTATGAAGTGATATTTTTTAGTCTGTTAGGATTTGCCGTGTTATAATTTATGGGAGAGTGCCCACAGGCACTCTCCTATAAATTGTAACTCTGCAAAGACGTGAACAAATTTTGATGGTCAAAAATAATTTAGCACTCTACCAGTTTAGACAGTGTGGAATAATATGACCTGCCTTCATTATATAACCACAATAAATAAATGGATGAATAATTTTTCATTCTCTTGGAAATTTAAAACAGAACTGCTGATTTCCTGTTTGAGTGAGTAGTTTGTGTCTTTGATCCATACTGATTTGGAAAAATGTTATTTGTGTATCTTCTTTAACTGATAAAATGCTGTAATGTGACATCAAATGAAAAACATTTCTCTGTTTTAGACCAAGGTAATTTCTTTTATTTTCAGACAGAGACAGGTCAGGGCAGAAACTTCTGGTCCTTCAAATCGATTAAAACCATCTCCTGGTGGGACTAGACACAATTCAACCAGATTATCAGGTATTAGATTGCTAACCTGACACAGATTCCCTCTGGGGAACAGATTCCTCTGGGGAAGCTGCGGCGTTCAGATAGCTGAACTATCTCTTCTCTCACTTTTACGAATGTCCTTTGAACTCTGAATCTCAGTTGGCAAAAGAATTTTTTGCCCAGGTCTCTTCTATCGTCTCTTCATCCACCTAATCATTTCTTTTTGCCATCATTGATTCCTCATCATACAAAACTCGGCTTCAAATCACTCCACCATGCCTGGCAATGCCAATTTTCCTGATCACATTCGGCAAATAGCAGTTACTGTGAAAATTTGTATGTAAACACATTGGCTGTGCCTAGTAATGCAGCAAACGTGGCAACACTATCAGGCAAGTTTGAAGTCATATCAGCTGAGTTTCATAATCGGCAATTATGGGAAAGAAAATCCTATCTAATAAATAAAAAATAGTTCCATCTACAGTACGTGGAGAGTGTATTATCACTGATTCACCTGCAGAGTGGAAATTCCACCCAAGCAATAATTGCAAATTTGTTACAAAGCATAACAAGCACAAGCAAAGCTCCAACCAGTGGACCTCTGGGTTAAACCTGGCGTTACATTGGCTGAAATATTACTTGTGTATTTTGTTCATGTACAAAATTTGTAAGTAATTCTTTGGGTGATAACTCCACTGCATGAGTGATTTAGTTACAATCCACTCTACACATACTATATGTAATTTAAATAGTAAACACCAAATTTCAATAAATTTTGAAATTCTGTAAATAAGGTTTTGGACATGGTAAAATATTATGATGGCGACTTGACAATTGAGGGAATTCTTATCTTCTGTTGGTTCTGTTTTAGTTGAATTTTTAATGTTTATGTGATAACTTGAAAAGCAATAATTGCAAATTTTTGCAAACCATAACAAGCAAAAGCAAAGTTCCATTGTTCAAAGAAACCTTGCTTGCATTTTTTGTCCACATGTGCAGAATTTGAAAGTGATACTTTAGATGATAACTCCACTCCCTTAATGATTTTGTTACAATCCACTTTCCACATACTGTATGCCCTGATTACATTGGTGCAATTCTCCAAAGTAACGGGTGGTAAATCAATAACCAAACAGTTAACTGGTTACATAATTCCCAAACAGTTTCAGCACTAGACCAGACCAAAATAACCCAACTTCTTCTTGTGATCGTAGTGGTGTGATTTTAGGTATGCAGCTTCCTGATGTGTCCGAGATTCAAGTTTGTTCAAAGTTCCTCAGGCGATACTTGGGGTTATGTCAAGATTGGGAGGTTTTCTTTGCCCCAAATAGATTTTCATTTTTATTCAAAAGTGCAGTTTCCATGTCTGCCAAATTTGGTTTCTATCAGTGTTGGGGGTCATGTTCTTTACTTCTGAGATGAAAATTTTTTCCCTGTTTCCCCAAAGGGTAAAACAAGGGATAAAACTTTTATAAAATTCAGCAATTTTTTATGAACAGCACGACACAAGTAATTAGTATGTTTGGTATGGGTCATCCTTACGAGGAGATGAATGCGACTGGTAAAAGTATCTTTATATCAGTTTGGTGGGGAGGGGGGCTGATTCATGGGGGGCTATAGATTCATGTTGGCCAAATTCTTGTAAAATGTATCACCCATGAAGCATTTGATGAAGTTTTGCATTAGTGACATGTTTCAGGTTAATGATTATTAAATATCATTCTTGTCCTTATGGAAAATTGAGGAGGGTTCTTTTTCACCCTCCATAAAATGAGTTCAGATAGACAGTGCCCTCCACAGTTTAGTTTCATCTTTATTGGGGTGTACACTCCTCCTTTTGGATAGGTTCGGGGCCTGCCGGATTATTCTCATGTTTTGGGGTTGAATTTTATTTATTTTAACCCTTAAAGGCCTATTTCTGGTGTTTCCGACCTCAGACAGGTGCCCTTAACATACCATCATGTGGAGGTCCTGCTGACAATAGACAAATTACCTGAGGAGTGGTTTCTAGTCAAGTCTTAGCTAAACTAGAAATCACTGCTAACCATTAGACATATAGAGACTGTGGAATGGTGTTCAGGTCCTTGCGGGTTAAACCATTAAACAGCACTGCTATTTTGACTTGTTTCATTATATCCGCTAGTTTATCATAAACTAACCTTGATTGAGGTGGCTCAAGGACAATCACCTTCCTCAAACGGACAAACTTGATACATTAGTCAGTCCAAGGTTATTAATATTCAGGTAGAATTTTGTGGTTACAGGGAGAAAATAGTTTGATCTGTTACATGTGGGCGATACCTTTCTGTAAACATCTGGTGTTCTAATCATTCAGCAGCCAGAGTTACTCTAATATACTGTTGTTTGTATAGTTTACATCTTTTACTTGTAGCGGTAAGCAAAGGCAGTCGAAACAGATCACGGGAATCATCAGGTATGTTTGTTTGTTTATTTATTGGAGTTTAATGCTGCTTTGAACAGCCAGAGAATTACCATGTTGGATTGTTTAAGAAATGAGAACCTGACAGCACCCTGAGGGACACACACAGCAGTTGCAAGTAACTGTCAGATTTTCAATAAACATGTGCCTTCGCTGAGCATGTGTCATTATTTGTTTCCGACTTGCTCACAAGTGCAAGATTTCATGACTTCTTAAACTCTTTGAAAGTCCTGAAATTTCAAAATCCCTTCCCTGCAACCTTGCAGAAAACCCAGTCTTTTAATTTTGAGGTAAGTTATAGCTTGTGCATGCCATCACACCTGAAGTTGCATTTCATGTATTATATCAAACTCAAAAATATTTGATTATTGCTGCGAAGAGCAAATTCGAAAAATCATGTGATATTTTTGGAATTTCTACTTACTGTGCACTAGTGGAGTGAATGGTTAGCAGATGCCCATTGATCTTTTTCTTGAAAACATTTTCCTGAAGCCGGAACTCAACATTAGCGTGCTTAACTTCAGCTGGTAGTGCTCATTATACACCAGGACTCAACAGTAGCACACTTCACTTCAAATGGTAGTGAGCACTCTACGCCAGGCCTCAGCAACAGCATGCTTCACTTCAAGTGGTAGTGAGCACTATATGCCACGACTCAGCAGTAGTGTGCTTCACTTCATTTGGTAGTGAGCACCATACAGCATGCCTTCCATTTTCAAAATCAAATGACTGAGAAAACCCTTGAAAATTCATAAATCAGGCAATCAGAGGGGATTTATTTCAGCAAAAATTAGCTCATTTCACAAGGCTTATATTTCATCTAAATCTGGGAGAATTCATTTGGATTTTTGTAAAAAATGGTTGCAAGAATCCATACCTGCTATGAGTGTCCCAGGATTCCATGAGGCCACCATGGTTGAACCCCTGTTGTATACATTGCTGTGGTATAGGTTGATTGATCCTATCTTTAATATATCAATAAATTCATCTAATTTTATCCTATATTCTCACTATGTATGTCCAGTTGAGTTCCAGAACAGATGTGATGTTTACCTTGTGACATATTGTACTTTCAGTTTCATGAGACACTTGTTTACTTCCCATAAATATGTAAACATCTGCACCTGACACTCTGGCTCGATATCGGGATTTCCCCATCCACCAATCAGAAGTGGTATAGCTCTACAAGCTACTCATGGTAGTTGATGATATAAATAGTTCACAATTTGCGTACTTATTACACATCATACCATCTAACTCGGCACTTGTGACAATACTTTTTGCACTCGTAGATTTTATCCCAAAGTAAAAAAATGCTAGTCAATTCTAGCTGTTGCATCGCAGCTCTCAATTTTTGCTTCACATTTTGCAATGCGAAACCAAACAAATCAAGGCCTGTAAGTGTTATGATCTTGTCTCTCCTTGCTGGTGAACCACAATCAGTGCAGTGTTTTGGTATTTGAGTATTATCACATCAATAGTAATATTAATAGAATTGTTTAATGTATAGCATTTGGACAAATTCATACTTTGTAACCTTAATCTAAGCACAGCCTTTTAGGATAAGTATGTTAGATGAATGGAAATCAAAGTAATTCCAAAAGCAGATTCTGTTATCCATTCTTACAGACTTTTCATCAAGCAATAGCTAGTCAGTTAGTATTGCTAGGTGTAAACTATTGTGTTCAGGCCTCAAAAAAAGCAAGCTGGCATTTGCAGAATGAGGTCCCCAGAAGGTGAATTTGCTGATGCTCTCCCATATAGTATGCCAATTTATCCTCTCAGTACCTCTTTCTGTTTTGGCTTGAGACCTTGATTCAGTTTGAGGTTCATGGAGGATAAATTTAGTGATGCTACCCTGCTGTGCAGGGTAGCATCACCAAATTCACCCTCTGAGGACCTCATTCTGCTGATGACAGTCTGCTTATTTCCAGGCCTGATTGTGTTAATTCATTCTCTTCTAAAGATTAAATACTTCTGGAATTAATTATACAGCCTGCTTTGTATGTACTATACGTATTATTCCTTATTCAGCTTGTGGTTATAAATATTTCAAATTTAAAATAATTTCGGTATTTATTATACTTATCACTGGCCCAGGTAGTAAGTGCTCTCCTGTGAGTTGTTCACTCACACCTCCCCACGTACAATAAACACTTAGCAGGCACTACAAAACAATCAAAAAGAATTATTATTGTCTGGTTTGGAAGGCACTTCCTGTGGCTTCTGCTTCTGCACAAGTGTAGCCATCATCTATGGAGCACCATACAGGACACTTTCTATTTTGTTATTTGGCATCATTTTTTTTTTTTTTTGGGGGGGGGGGGGGGGGGGGGGTCTTGTGGGGTGGGTGGGTGGGGGAAGGTGTCAAAATCAAGTGTTTGGTCTCCTCCTTCGAATAGAGCTAGCTCAGCTAGTCTGGGTCAGTGGGTGGTATAATAAATATAGAAATTATTTTAAATTTACAATTTTTGCCTGGTCAGGGTTATTTGCATTTTCTTTTTCTAATTACAGTTGATAGTTTGGTAGATTACAGTGATGGTGGAGTTTCAGATTCTTCATACACTGGGTCTAGACCAAGGCGGCGGTAAGTTTCATATCACACAAATCTTTTTCCATCCTTTATCACACATCACCCATAGGTTGGGTCATGGTTTTGTACATCTGTATGTAAACAATTTCAGAGGGTTAAAAATTAATTACTTCAGGGCCTTGAAACATATTGCATCTTCCCCTCATGATGGGAGGTTGGGGGGGGGGGGAGGCTGTATGGAGTTCACAGAGGTGAACACCATTGATAGTCTATGCATATCAAGGGAGGTAGTTCAGACATTTGATGTTGATGCTTTTTGGATATCAAGGGAGTTAATTCTACTTTTAGTTATTTATTTATTAACTTAAGAAAACTTCTCATAAGGAATTATCTGCATTTCTTGAGTTTAATTTGCTTTATAGTGGGGCGACTCTAGATGAGAACGTTCCCTTTTGGTCACGATCATTCTGCCATGATGGCTGCCCAGGCCCGAAAGCCTTTAGCACAGACTACAGGTTGTATTTATGAAGGGATTTCATTGTAACTTTGTAGGATGACTCAGTATAATGTTTAGATGAGGACGTCCTCTTTTGGTTGGGATGGGTCAACCGAGATGGATTCACAGGCCCGCAGCCCAAAAACTTTTAGCACAGTCTACAGGCCGTATTTATGAAGGGATTTCATTGTAACTTGATAGAATGACTCATTTTGGAATTATTTCACTGTAACTTGGTAACTTTGGTTGACATACATTAACTGTGAAAGCCACATTAACCCACCCCTCACTTCTTTAGTTCAGTTGCACCTCAAATTATTTTTATTGAAAACATAGCATACAGGGAACAGAAATTAAAATATTCTCAATTATCACAATTCTTGTCGTATATCATAATCCTTTCATAAACATTGAACATTATTCTTTTCATCAAACAACACACAATCAAGTTAAGCTACAGTGTCATTGACACTTTCATTTTTTTTTACATTATATTGAGTTGCCTTCAGTTTTGGGGTGTGGTGGGAGTGGTGTTCAAAATTAAGCATTTCACCTGTATCCTCACGAACAAAGTGCCAGTATGTCTGGGGCTGTAGTAGGTATGATAAATACAGAAATTACTGGAAATTCCCATTTTCTTGCCATCACATTGTAAAAAAAAATGTCCACATATTTTCCCAAATTTAATCTATAGCTTTTTGGTGATAATTTCTTGACTTGAGTTATCAAACAACTATGTCCAGATATGTTTTCAGAGTTATTGCTGTGGTGGTCTTAGAATTTTTTGTCATCACATTATCATTTCTTGTCATCACATTTCAAAGAAAATCGTTCACAATTTTTTTTTCTTCAAATTTAATATTGAGCTTTTTGGTAATGATTTCATAAATGGAATTTATTCAAATTTAATGTTGAGCTTCTTGGTGATGATTTCATGAATGGAATTGCGAACCAGCTGTGTCCATGTATTTGTTTGAAAATTATTTTCTGCCTCATAACCTTTTTTTCACCTGGAAATCTCTTCTATGACACTATTTTGCACTTGTAGGACAAATATTTAACCAACTGTACTTTGTTTGACAGATCTCACAAAGCTCTGTCAAACAAGATATAGTTGGTTAAAATTTCAACTACATTATGGAAAATTTTAACTGCTGAAAACATTGGTTTGCCTCTTAATAGTGTAAGTAGTTAAAGTCCTGATTCCAACTTTTTCAGAACTGTTTTGTGAATAAACACCCCCCCCCCCTGCCCCCCCCCCCCTCCCCCCTCCCCATCAGAAAGTTGTGGAAAAATTATCTGAGAAACAAGAAATTTTTTTATAGGCCTAAATATGATAGTTTTCGGAAGATCTTCATAAATTGTAGTTGAGTGTCTTGTCCCCCCATTAGAAGTTCACCCCAGTATAATTGGATTGAGTTTCTAGTATAGATTGTTGTAAAATGGAGCCTCAATCAACAGTATTCAAGTAATCTGAATTTCAGTAATTTGAATTATGTGACTTTGTTCTTTTTTTCAGGAACTATAGATCAAATAGATCTCGGAGAAATAATCCTAGTTTATACAACAATGTTCTCTCTAGTCCAGAGACAGTAAGTTCAGCATTACTTTTTGATTTTTTTTTTTGTTTCTGCTCTCTAACTTATTCCCAGAATTATATGGGATTTATTTCTTACACAGTTCAACCCTACTATTCGAATAGCCACTTTGTCAATGAAAAATATTCCATTAACAGATTTCTATCAACAGAACTTTATAATTTCCTAACATTATGTGGATAAATTGAATATTAATTCTATTCAGACAAGTGAACCCTCCCGAGATACCTAGAAAATTCCTGGGAATTCATCTTTGTTCCCAACATCCCCAAAAGAGATCTGTTTGAGTGAAAAGTCCAGAAAATATCAAGTGAAAAAAATTACAAATTTTGAAATGGAGGACCAATTTCCTAGCAGTTTCAAAACATCTAAGCATTTCTCTGTTCAAAAATAATGATTGTAAAATGCATTATTAAATGCAAAAATATGTTTGTACCCCGTTAAAGTGTCACAACATAGTAGTTTTGTTACATATCGTCACATGAGAACCAGATCTGTTAACCTCTGAAGGTGACTGTCAGTGAGATTTTGATGAGCTCTCAGTGAGATTTGGATGCTTGTCAGTGAGATTTTCGCACACGGCCAATCATCAATATTTTCCTTGTGCACCCTCCCCCCAACCCAAATGCATTATATTTCATTTTAATAATTTATTTTAACACTTTTAATGATATTTGTCACTAAAAGCATACAAATATGGATATCACTGGTCCAAGCCCCCCCTTCCCCCCCCCCCCCCCAACACACACACAAATGTGAGTGGATCCCTATCTAGTCTTTGTCTGTACCAACCCCAACCCCCCCTCCCCCCTCAGTCTGGCCATTTTTCCTTGCTCATGCAAGCTCATCCTGGTGCTTCAATACATGGAGGCTGAAACATCTTGGGCCGAAACGTTCCTGGACCAAAACGTTCAACAACCAAGACAAGCATTCCTTCTTCGTTCATGTCATTTATTCATGTAAATTACAACTTCAGTGATTTATTTCACAAAGAATACGATTCCAAACTCAACTTACCTTATAAAATCGTAAATCTATATATTTTTATACTGTACCAATGACCCAGACATAGCTGCTGGTGCTAACTCTTAAAATATAGGGCCAAACACAAATTTTGCCCCCCAATCCCCAAAATTTGCATCTAAAACTAAAGAAAACATGTCCTGAAAGGCCCTCCACACTTCGCCCCTACTGCGCATGCGCAGTGTCAAGGAGGTTCCGAAATTGGCGCCATTTATCATTCTAAGTTTGGCCCTTCATCAGTTAACATCTGACTGATCTTTGTGCTTTTAAATCTCAGTTTAAATGATGCCAGACACATAAATATTAGTGAAATGGTGATTCTAAGGAGGATAGAGAAGGAGGAGAGGAAAAGAATGTGTGACAGAATATTATCAGGGCTGTAACTTAAAATTTTTTAATGAAATTATGTTAAGTTACCTATTTTCAAGGCAGCAGCCATTTTGTTGTCATTCTGATTATTAGTTACACTGTTTTTACAAGTGTTTTCCTCTCTCCCTGTCCTTTAAGTTCCCCCTTGCTATTCTCCCATGCTTTTGGCATAGTTTCTGTAATTATTATTACAAAAATTTCTTGGGAGTTTTAGCTGAATAACAGAATGAATTCTGTTCTTTCCCCATGTTTACGTCTTCACCTACGGGTGGTTAGGCGTTGTGTTCTGCATCTACCATCTGATGTTCTGCAGTTTCTTCCCTGGAAGTCTCTGTTTGGCATCAGATAGTGTATTTTTGGTAACTGATTTCGGGCCTGGGTGCCTGGAGTCTTATTTTAGTGTTTTTACACTCATTGTTTACATTTACAACAGCCCTCTGTGTGAGGGGGGGATTTCTAATAAATAATATCTTTATGTTATTTTAATCATAACTAGATACATTATTATTGTTCGTAAGTGTTGAATAAATTGTTTAAAATATTTTTAAAATTTTTGTCCACACTTAGGCTTGGGATCCATTGGGGCTCAACGTTACTTTTCAGAAACTTGGGCTGTTCTGAAAAAATATTTTTTCAAAATATTTTGATTTCAATTATTTTTTCTATATTAATGGATCATATTATTATTATGTATTTTGATTGCCAGGGGTTAGTGCGAGTACCAGGACTTGTTTTCTTTTCACATTGAAAGGATATTGATCAATTGTTTTAGAGGAAGTCTTCCTCTGACTTTATTATCATTCTATATGTGGTCAGTGTACTCGCATTAACTCCTGTTCTGTATCGTATGATTTCGATGACAATATGGGAAGCGTATGTCACGGTATGTTATTGGGGATTTGGACACTCCGGTCCTTTCCCCGCAGGGTCACTCTACTTTATCAATTTCTATTTCAGACGATCAAGATTAGGGTGATGTATCTGTGATGTCTTCCAACAGTGTGCCTCCGTCGTCACTATTAATGAAGGGCTAGCGGAAAAGTGCTCATGTTATACGCCAATTGCCTAAGAGGACCCTAGTAGGTTCGACGGCCTTTGACGTCCGCTAGCTCGCCCGGTGTAGCGTCCATTCACCGAATGGTTCGGCAGCCGGGTTCGTCCGTTGCGGTCTAGAAGGAATTTTGGGGTGATGCGAGCACTATAAAATTAACTTAATGCACACCCAGTGACGGCGGATCGGAGGGAGAACGGAGGAAGCCTTTTAGTCCGGTTCATAGCTCGTTCCGGTCCATCCGGACGGCAAGCGAGAGAGGCCCCTCTCTCGTTCAACAACATCTGGCCCCAGATGTTGTGGTACAAAATGTGTCGCTAGCGGAGCATACGTCCGTCGCTCGGGACGCTCCGTTGTATAGGCAGTCCGCTGAGACTGATAAGGCTTCCTCTTCTCGTCAGCGCACACGACCACACCTTGGCTGCGTGACCGCCGATATATTACCAGCTTCGCCGATCAAGGATTCTTCGGCGACCAGGTCACACCATCCGGCAGCCAGGGATTCGAGACCGATGGACTCCGGACGTTCGCATAGGAAAAGTATGCGGGAGCCATCTGATGCGGAGCTGCCCTCGGCGAAGCAGCGATAGACTGCGCCTCCGCAGGTCTCGACGCCGGACATTCTTGTGCACATAGCACAGCTTATCGCAGCATCCCAGCAGCCGACAGAAACGGTGTCGGATCGAGAATTATCCGACAGCGCTGGGTCGGTAGCCGGGGACTCGAGGCCTGCAGACTCCGGACGTTCGCATAGGAAGTGTGCGGGAGTCAACGTACACGGAGCTTCCGGCGGCAATGCATCGTAAGTCCGCTACTGCACAGGCCTCGGGAATGGACGTGCTTTCCTTAATAGCACAGTTTATCGCAGCATCCCAGCATCAACTGAATCTGTCGCATATATTTTATCCGACGATGCTGGGTCGGGACGCTCCGCGGAAGCGGGTACGGACGTCCGAAAGTTTCATCCGGTCCGACGGGATACCGAAAGGGATTCGGAGGATTTCAAGCTTTCCCTTTCGGAACAACATATGCTGCGATGCCGGATAAGAAACTGATAGCGTTGGTGGACTTAGAAATTTTTGGTTCGGTTCAGGGACATCGTCCCTCAGTTCCGACATAGTCCAATAATGTCACACAAACTTTCGAATTATTGAACGACGCTATATATATTATTATTTTATGCTTGCTATCCAAGCATTTCTGGTTTCTTGTTCGAAGAGTTATGGAGATGTCTTTCAAAAGTGTGCCTCTGTCGTCATAGTTAATGAAGAGTTAGCGGCAATAAGTGCTCATGGAATATGTCTATCGCTTACGGAGTGACATTCGCTAGCTCACCCGGTGTAGCGTACATTCATCGAATGGTTCGGCTGCCGGGTTCGTCCATTGCGGTCTAGGAAGGAGATTTGGGTGATGCGAGCACTTTAATTACTTTAGTACTCACCCAGTGACGGCAGATTGAGGACAGATCGGAGGAAGCCAACAACATAGGGGACCGCATGTTGTGGTTCAGATATTTTACATTCGGAGCATATGTCCGTTGCTCGGGACGCTCCGTTATATTGACAGTCCGAGAGACTGTCTTTAATGCTTCCTCATCCTCACAGCAAGGCACACGACCGCACATTGGCTACGTGACCTCGAGTATCCGATCAGTTTCGGCATTCAGTGATTCCACGGCGAATAGGTCGCGCCATCCGGTAGCCAAGGGACACGAGGCCTATACACTCCGTTCGCTCGCATATTGGAAGTATGCACGGGGTAACGATCACGGAGCTTCCAGCGGCAATGCATCGTAAGACCGCTTCTCCTCAGGCCTCAGTGACGGACGTGCTATCCGAGTTAGCACAGTTGTTTCGCAGCATCCCAGCAATTGACAGTTTCTCGGTCGAATCAGGAATTATCCGACGGCGCTGGGTCGGTGCGGTCCGCGGTTGCATCAGCTACGGACGACCGAACGCTTTATAGGGTCCGACAGGATGGCGAAAGGGATTCGAAAGATTTCGAGTTTTCCCTTTAGTAGTATCGGAAGATGCCTTTCATATCTTCTGGCATTTCTTCCAGTGATTATTTTTCGGACTTCATTGCTGCGATCTTGGATAAGAGACTTATAGCGTCATTGGACTCGGATTTTTCGATCGGTACAGGGACATTGTCCCTGACTTGCCGACGCAGTCCAATATTGTCATTACAACATGTGTTTTATTTTTCGACGCTATATATTTATATATATATACAAGCCTGCTACTAAGCATGATAGTTTAGTTTCTTGTCCGCGTGGCTCATTTCTGCCATTTTATCATTTTTACAAATAGTTTATTTTGGCAGAGCAGGGCATACCGAGAGTTCATATGCGTCTAGACGGTGTGATTTAAGACTGCATATATTCTTTTTCGCCGTTTATGTCTTTTCCAATTTCAATGTTGGGAACGACATTATGTATAGTAGACTTAACTTAGACGCTTTATTATACGTAATCCGCCTTACTGAGGCGTTATCATTACGTCTTCAAGAAAAGATTTACGGGATATTATTCTCAATGTAATTTCTTTTGAGGGCAGTAGTTTGTTCACGTATAACTCCGCCCTTCAGTGGCTGATTGGAGTTGGTTAGACGTGACGCAGCCCTAGCTACATCCACACGCGTGGATAGTAAGGTTAAGAACTCTCTCAGAGTCGCTTCGTTCTCGGAGGAGCTTCTCTTCGACGGCAACTATCCGGCAATCCATGAATTGCTCGATTTATACATTCTCTTGTCTATCTAGTGTTACAAGAGATTCAGACTGGGGCAAACATTCGGTGGTTGACTCAGAGAGTGCCGCCGCAGTTGCCGGACCCGAGTGTGGCTGTTATGACGGTTGCCAGTCAAACAGATTGGGATATATACTGATCCCTACGGATTCGAAGTGCCAGGGTCTTTGGGTTCCGCAGTCTTTTAGCTATCAGTTTAACTTCCGCGGAATAATGTTTTTTAGGCTTGCTTTATGTCATTGCATGAACATTATTCAGAAACGCATGCCCAAATTCCTGTCCTTTAATTCGACAGTAGTGGCGTTTCTCCGGAACCAGGGAGGCACTCTTTCGTTTCCGTTATTCAATGTAATGGAAAGAATCCGTCTGTTGGTTATAGTACACCAAGTTCAGTTTTGGTCCGTCATATTCTGGGTCGTCTGATTGTTTTATCGGACTCCCGTTCTCTTACGGGTCGCTTGTTGCTGTCAGAATGGACTCTCAACAAACAAGTATTCAATCAGATTTGCTATCTATGGGAGCGCCCAATGATGTTTTATTTATGACACAGCTTGCTAATCAATTGCAGACGTATGTGTTGGCTTGTCCAGATCTCTGAGCTAATAGTGTTTACGCTCTATTGATCTATAGGACGGAATGATAGGATACGCGTATCCTCCGGCGCTGTTGTTTTAGCAGGTATTGCTAAGATAAACAACCACAATACATTTCTGTTGATAGCATCTCTATCTTCACAGAGATCACGAGTAATTTACTCTCTTGTCTACTGTGGATCTTAACGTGAAATCTTCCTCTATGTGAGGATCTTTTTTCACTGGGTAAATCGTGTCATCTTTATCACAACCAGCAAGGTCGCAACCTTCATGTATTCCGTTGTGTGGTCCGTATTGCATTGTAAGCACTGTACTGGACGAGTTTTGGACGCGATTTCTTACTATAGGAGATCCTCTTCTTCGCTATTCTATGCGACTAAAGTGGAGGCTCTTCCGTCGTGGTGTAGGGATCATTATGTTCATATTGTTGATCCCTCCATACTACTCATTGTTATTTTTTAGTATACTTGTTTCACAAGATCTACTGCAGCCTGTTATTATTTAGGTTATAGGTTTATGTTACCTCATACCTATGCACTCTACGATAGTTTACAATTGAGTCTTTTGTCTCTTTATCTAAGTCAGTTAGTAACTTTTTGATAAATAGACTTAGAATCTTTAGATTAAATTCCTATACGGATTTTAACTTCGGTTCTTATTTAGCTAAGTAATCATTTGAGCCTCTGGAAACAGTAGTTTTCAAATTCTGACCTTTTAGACAGTAATTCTGTTGGTTTCTCTTTTACTGTAGAGTCAGTGAGTTTCATGCACTATCGATGGATGATTTTCACTTTCATAGTTTCGGAATCAATACTTCCGTTACTATTTAGGTTGGATTGTTGCATAAGAGTTAGGCTCCTATTATCCGGAACCTATTATTTTAAGGTCCTTCCGTCTTCGTATGGGCATAGGCCTTTACTCTTTCCGGGTACAGTTTATGTATTTATAAACAGATATCTGTTTATTACAAGGGCGTAAGCTTCTTCTGTCTTTGATGTCTAGTAGAAGGACGTTACGCTCCATTTTATTGTTAATGGATTCTATTAACTAGCGTACTGCTTAAGGTATATCATTGACTTAGCAGTTGTGCTTAAGTTTTCGGCTCATGAAGTAAGAGTTCTTCTACTTCTTGGGCTTACTTTAATAGTGTCGCTATTATAGATTTTTGAAGGCCGCTCATTGCGCTCAGCCATCCACATTCATGAATTTTATTATCTACTGCTCAGAATGTCATTCTCTTAACAGTTGCTACTATAGCTAGGTAGGCTGTCTGTTTCGGCAGTGTCTCCGTTCGGCTGCCCTCTTCGCTCTGGGCTATTTGACCCAGGGCAAGAAAAAGGGGGGGGGGGGGGAGGGTGTTCCCTTGGGTCACCTGTTTTACTATGAAAACAAGGGGATACCTCCTCCGGAGTTAGTAATTCTGAGCTGTTATTGGGATGGTTGTTTAGTGAGAAGTTTAAGTTTATAAAATTCATTCAAGTCTTAGTTTTTAAAGTATAGCTTTTGAATATTGCATATGTCAACGGACATGATTATGCAATTCTCAGACACTTTTAGGAGTATAAGAGTCTCTATTCTCTAGACTTACTTTATTATTGGCTTACTTTAAAAATTATTAGTATAAGGATTATATTGGATTTTAATAGAGTACATGGATGTATGAAGCTCAATTTTGGAAGGTGTTGTATCTTTCTAATTTATCATAAATAAGAAAGATACATGTAAGGCCTATTACTTCTTTTCCCTACAGGGGATGACTCTATTTTATTTTATTGAGCGTATTCCATTTTGCTCTATGTCCTTGGCCCTCCAGCCTTTTTACTATTCAGCTATGTCTGGGTCATTGGTACAGTATAAAAATGTTAAAAAATTTATAGTAATTTATATATTTTTTATACTTACCAATGACCCAGACGGGGATGGCCCTCCCAGGAGTTGGGAACTCTTGCCTCCCCGCTGAGTACATAGCGCTTACCAGGCACTGGTTATTAGAATGATAAATGGCGCCAATTTCGGAACGTCCTTGACACTGCGCATGCGCAGTAGGGGCGAAGTGTGGAGGGCCTTTCAGGACATGTTTTCTTTAGTTTTAGATGCAAATTTTGGGGATTGGGGGGCAAAATTTGTGTTTGGCCCTATATTTTAAGAGTTAGCACCAGCAGCTATGTCTGGGTCATTGGTAAGTATAAAAAATATATAAATTACTATAAATTTTTTAACTTTTTTTTCCAATTTATTCACAATTACCACGATACATTTCAGTCAATATTTCATCGGCAAATGATATTTAAAAATTGTTAACCGACTGAAAATCAAATGTTTGCGGTATTTACTTCACACTTCATTCGCGCATAACTGGCATTCTGTTTTACCATCAAACACAATTTATTTATATTGTGTCAAGTAAATGTGTATCTTTGATAAATTATCGTTTCCAATGAGTATTCTGCATCATAAATTTATATATCGTGACCAACTTGACAACTTGTTTAATTTTCAAGATAGAACATGAGACTCGCCATTGAAAGATGCAGAATTCTGCAGAAACCGATGGGTCCCCTAAACACCAGAATTACCCGGAATCGAAAAAAAAATCGATGAGTATTGTGTTTATCACACTCCTCTCATAGCTGGCGTTGCATACATATGAAATAAACTTATACCGTATTTTGGAAAGTTTGCCAACAAAGACAGTGACAATAAGCCAGTTGGGTGATGCTTATGGCCAATGGCGTGTTGATGCTGTCAACCAGTGAATTCTGACACCACAAATCAGTTCGTAGTTGGGTGAATGATAAGGGGAATGGCAACATAGAACATCTCTGGATACTTTATGAGAACAGTTTTCATAACTCTGTGATTAAATATTTAAAATAATAAGCAAAGAGTGAAAAATATGACATAAAACTGGTAATTCCGGGTATTCTGGGTAATTCTTGTGTTTAGGAGGACTGTAGTCAATCACAGCTGAATCTGACCTCATTGAACACATTCACACAAATGTTTGTAATCTCGCGTGTCCGAGATTTCAGAAATTTGTAAACAGTAAAATGTGATGGATTTCAGGACAAACTATTTTGAAAAGTGTCAAATCGGGAGAAATAGGATGTGACCGTGAGAGTGTGAGTTGGTTCCTCAAACCGGGAGACTCACAGTGAAACCGGGAGAGTTAACAGGTCTGATGAGAACCACAAGGTTCTATCTTCCAGTGGAAGATAGAACTTTATGGTTCTCACATGACGATATCTCTTGATCAGCTGTTCTCATTGTGGATTTGTGGTGACCCAATTTATGAATGAACAGTATTTTATTTCAGTTAAGGAATACAATACAGAATCAAAACATTAATGAAGAATAGGATATAACATGAAAATGGATCCAGCAGCAAGCTCAATGCTTATGTAAGCTGTTTCCAAACAATATATGACACTAATTTACAGAATAGCAATTCATGGCGAAACACTCAATCCACTGACACATATTGCTATGTGTGATATATTCTTTTCTGCATTAAAAAGATGAAAGAAACAAAAGTAAGTAAGAAAGGTACATGAGACAATAGAAATAGAAGGGAAAGAAAGTACTGTAGTTCGGGCTGAAGGGGTAGGCCGTATGCTGTGTAGCTATCGAACGATCATCTGGAAACAAGTCACAGAAAGGGTACTAACAGTATGTGACGAGCGGACCACAACCAAGAGGGCCCCGGGACGTAGACTCCATCCGGCTATTCAGTTAATGTATACAAAACAATATAACAAGGCAGGGAAACTATCAGCTGAAGGATCGGCGGTTGGAATCCCCATCCCGAGGATGCCCCAGCAAACACCCATCCTCCACTCATAATAGAAAGGTGAGTATTAGAAAGTCCCCATACCTAACTGTTGGTGAGTTCAGTTCACTATCGACCAAATCTACCGGTTGCTTCGATAAATTTATGAAGGCATTCAAATATTGTACTGAAAGCCCCCATATAAGAGACTGTCTATGTCTGTTGTATAGGGCAAGGTATCAAGGGTAATGCTCCTTATGTTCTGATAAAGGGGACACACAAGAAGGAAATGTTGGACTGTTTCACGTTCCCCACAGCCACATAGGGGTGAACTGGTCAAATGATTGTTAAACAGGTGTTCGTTTAGGTTGCTGCAACCCAAACGTAATCGGCAATGATATATCTGGGATTTACGAGATTTGGGGTGATAAAAAAAACTCGGTACTAGAATTCTGTCGCTGTTAATAAATGAAACAAATTGACTCAATGAGTTGTTTTCACGGATAGTTGTAGGAATAGAATTCCAGAGTCTGGTAGTTGCTGGAATAAAGGAATTTTGATGTGAGCTAGTTCGACAAAAAGGGATGGTGAGATCAGAGTTGTTGCGCATTTTATAATTGTGAGATTCTGAAGACTGTCGAGGTATTAGATTCGAAAGATATTCAGGCATGAGATGGTGGTACATTTTAAAATATTGTTTCAGCTTATGTTTATTTCGGCGAGTCTGCAACGTTTCCCATCCAGTTTCGGCATATAGCAACGCTTTGCTAGTGCTACGTGTTGCGCCTGTGACTATTCTCGCTGCCTCGAGCTGAATTTTTTCTAGTTCAGCTGCCTCAGTCAGAAGGCAGTTGTCCCAAACTGTGTCAGCATATTCGAGAACCAGGCGTATAAAAGCGAAATATATCTTCTCGAGGGTCTTACAATCCAATTTAAACTTGTGCTTCCTGAGAAGATATATTCGCTTCTAAGCCTTTGATGTTATTTCTGAAATGTGCTTCCCCTATGTGCCGTGGTTGTTTATAGATAAATCGAGATGTTTGTGACTTTCAACTTCTTTGATAGTTCTTTGTGACATTGTTAGAGATGGTTGCGAAATTTCTGATTGCTTTCGAGATATTATAAGTGACTCTGTTTTTGCGGGGTTGAAGTCTACAAGCCATTGTTTGGCCCACTTCTCAATTTTATTTATGTCCATAGCTAGAAGTTCCTCCGCACGTGCCGGATCTTCCACAATGAGGTACAATGATGTATCATCTGCAAATAGACGAATATTGCAAAGGATATCATCAACTATATCATTGATGTAAATCAGGAAAAGAATAGGACCGAGAATAGATCCTTGGGGGACACCGGCGCTTATATTTTCCCACCTTGAAGCTTCTGAGTTAATAACGCCGCGTTGTTGTCTACCACTTAGGTAAGACCTGAACCAAGTATGGAGCTGTCCTGTGATACCTATTTTTTCAAGTTTGTGAAGCAATCCTTCGTGCCAAACTCTATCGAAGGCCTTGCTTATGTCACAAAAGATAAACCTAATTTCTTTTCCTTCATCCAAGGCACAACTGATTGTATTATAGATTTCACTTAGCTGGCTTACTGTGGAATCATTTAATACAAAACCAGATTGAAATCTTGTCAGGAGGGCGTTAGATTCAAGAAATTCTGTCACCCGTTTTGAGACACATCTCTCGAATACTTTCCCGATGCAACTCAAAAGTGAAACTGGACGATAATTTGCAACAAGTTCAGGGGAATCTTTCTTAAAAATTGGAATGACATTTGCCATTTTCCATCCTTGTGGAACTATACCGTCTTCAAGAAAACGGTTAAAAAGTTTGGTCAAGAGTTTAGATAGGCTGGTAGCGCATTCTTTAAGTATTTTCGGGCTGATCTGATCAGGTCCGCACGCTTTCGAGGCTTTGGTTGCCTGTAGGGCTTGTTCGACTTCTTCTTCCTCAAGCGTTATAAAGCCAATAGTCGGGCGGCTGGGGTTGAACGTTTGGTTTGGAAGTGAAGCAGTAGAAGAGTTAACACTTGAAATCGAAGAAAAAAATTTGTTAAAAGCTTCAGCCTTCTCTTCGTCCGAAGATAACAGTCGGCCAAAATGTAAAATATTTGGAATATCTGAAGATTGTTTAGAAAAGAGTTGCTTTAGGGTTTTCCACCATGTACACGGAGGGGTAGTAGGCGATTTCAAAGTATTTTCAATTTTCTCATGGAATTTATTTTTTGCAATGCGTATCGCAGATGTTGTCTCATTTCTTTGTTTACGATACATTTCCCAGGTCGACATGGTATTTTTCTGCTTGGCTTGATGGTGTAAACGTTTCCTTTGTCGGAGAAGACATCTAATTCCTACGTTCATCCAGGGTGGTTCGTTTGGTCTGATTGTGATAAGCTTATTTGGAATATGTTTCACGATAAGATACTTAAGACGGGTTACTAGCTTATCAACGATGTCTGATGGGGTTTGAACTGCCAAAATTTCATCCCAACTAGTTTCATTAATTTCACGATTGAGGTCTACAAAATTACCATCGGCATACAAAAATATTTGGCATTGAACGGTCTGTCGACGCTTGGTTGGAAATTTAAGTTTGGCTATAACTGGGCAGTGGTAGCGGACAAGTTCTGCATAAAAAGGATCGCCGACGTCTTGACCAATGATGAATTCGGGGTCATTTGTCATTACCAAGTCAAGTAAGGAGTTGGAAGTTTCTGTAAAAAATGTCGGTTCTTTTATAACTTGATGCAGACTGTACTCTTGTAGAATGTTTTGACCCAATTTAGAACACCTAATCACCAACCTCTTCAGACATTTGGTCTAAATAAGAAAATATGTATTTTTATACTGTACCAATGACCCAGACATAGCTGGCTGGTGCTAACTCTTAAAATATAGGGCCAAACACAAATTTTGCCCCCCAATCCCCAAAATTTGCATCTAAAACCAAAGAAAACATGTCCTGAAAGGCCCTCCACACCTCGCCCCCACTGCGCATGCGCAGTGTCAATGACGTTCCGAAATTGGCGCCATTAATCATTCTAAGTTTGGCCCTTCATCAGTTAACATCTGACTGATCTTTGTGCTTATAAATCTCAGTTTAAATGATGCCAGACACATAAATATTAGTGAAATGGTGATTCTAAGGAGGATAGAGAAGGAGGAGAGGAAAAAGATGTGTGACAGAATATTATCAGGGCTGTAACTTAAAATTTTTTAATGAAATTATGTTAAGTTACCTATTTTCGAGGCAGCAGCCATTTTGTTGTCATTCTGATTATTTAGTTACACTGTTTTTTAAGTGTTTTCCTCTCTCCCTGTCCTTTAAGTCCCCCCTTGCTATTCTCCCATGCTTTTGGCATAGTTTTTGTAATTATTATTACTAAATTTTCTTGGGAGTTTTAGCTGAATAACAGAATGAATTCTGTTCTTTTCCCCATGTTTACGTCTTCACCTACGGGTGGTTAGGCATTGTGTTCTGCATCTACCATCTGATGTTCTGCAGTTTCTTCCCTGGAAGTCTCTGTTTTGCATCAGATAGTGTATTTTTGGTAACTGATTTCGGGCCTGGGTGCCTGGAGTCTTATTTTAGTGTTTTTACACTCATTGTTTACATTTACAACAGCCCTCTGTGTGAGGGGGGGATTTCTGGAAAATAATATCTTGATGTTATTTTAATCATAACTAGATACATTATTATTGTTTGTAAGTGTTGAATAAATTGTTTAAAATATTTTTAAAATTTTTGTCCACACTTAGGCTTGGGATCCATTGGGGCTCAACGTTACTTTTCAGAAACTTGGGCTGTTCTGAAAAAATATTTTTTCAAAATATTTTGATTTCAATTATTTTTTCTATATTAATGGATCATATTATTATTATATATTTTGATTGCCAGGGGTTAGTGCGAGTACCAGGACTTGTTTTCTTTTCACATTGAAAGGATATTGATCAATTGTATTAAGAGGAAGTCTTCCTCTGACTTTATAATCATTCTATATGTGGTCAGTGTACTCGCATCAACTCCTGTTCTGTATCGTATGATTTCGATGACAATATGGGAAGCGTATGTCACGGTATGTTATTGGGGATTTGGACACTCCGGTCCTTTCCCCGCAGGGTCACTCTGCTTTATCAATTTCTATTTCAGACGATCAAGATTAGGTTGATGTATCTGTGATGTCTTCCAACAGTGTGCCTCCGTCGTCACAATTAATGAAGGGCTAGCGGAAAAGTGCTCATGTAAATACGCCAATTGCCTAAGAGGACCCTAGTAGGTTCGACGGCCTTTGACGTCCGCTAGCTCGCCCGGTGTAGCGTCCATTCACCGAATGGTTCGGCAGCCGGGTTCGTCCGTTGCGGTCTAGAAGGAATTTTGGGGTGATGCGAGCACTATAAATTAACTTAATGCACACCCAGTGACGGCGGATCGGAGGGAGAACGGAGGAAGCCTTTTAGTCCGGTTCATAGCTCGTTCCGGTCCATTCGGACGGCAAGCGAGAGAGGCCCCTCTCTCGTTCAACAACATCTGGCCCCAGATGTTGTGGTACAAAATGTGTCGCAAGCGGAGCATACGTCCGTCGCTCGGGACGCTCCGTTGTATAGGCAGTCCGCGGAGACTGCTAAGGCTTCCTCTTCTCGTCAGCGCACACGACCGCACCTTGGCTGCGTGACCGCCGATATATTACCAGCTTCGCCGATCAAGGATTCTTCGGCGACCAGGTCACACCATCCGGTAGCCAGGGACACGAGGCCAGTTCGCATAGGAAGTGTGCGGGAGTCAACGTACACGGAGCTTCCGGCGGCAATGCATCGTAAGACCGCTACTGCACAGGCCTCGGGAACGGACATGCTTTCCTTAATAGCACAGCTTATCGCAGCATCCCAGCATCAACTGAATCTGTCGCATATATTTTATCCGACGATGCTGGGTCGGGACGCTCCGCGGAAGCGGGTACGGACGTCCGAAAGTTTCATCCGGTCCGACGGGATACCGAAAGGGATTTGGAGGATTTCGAGCTTTCCCTTTCGGAACAACATATGCTGTTGTGTATGTCATCTGACTTGGTCTCCTACAGCTTCTTTCGTCGGACCAGAATGCTGCGATGCCGGATAAGAAACTGATAGCGTCGGTGGACTTAGAAATTTTTGGTTCGGTTCAGGGACATCGTCCCTCAGTTCCGACATAGTCCAATAATGTCACACAAACTTTCGAATTATTGAACGACGCTATATATATTATTATTTTATGCTTGCTATAACCAAGCATTTCTGGTTTCTTGTTCGCAGAGTTTTGGAGATGTCTTTCAAAAGTGTGCCTCTGTCGTCATAGTTAATGAAGAGCTAGCGGCAATAAGTGCTCATGGAATATGTCTATCGCCTACGGAGTGACATTCGCTAGCTCACCCGGTGTAGCGTACATTCATCGAATGGTTCGGCTGCCGGGTTCGTCCGTTGCGGTCTAGGAAGGAGATTTGGGTGATGCGAGCACTTTAATTACTTTAGTACTCACCCAGTGACGGCAGATTGAGGACAGATCGGAGGAAGCCTGTTAGTCCGGTTCCTGGCTTGTCCAGGTCCGTCCGGGCTGTGAGCGAGAGAGGTCCCTCTCTCGTCCAACAACATAGGGGACCGCATGTTGTGGTTCAGATATTTTACATTCGGAGCATATGTCCGTCGGTCGGGACGCTCCGTTATATTGACAGTCCGAGAGACTGTCCCTAATGCTTCCTCATCCTCACAGCAGGGCACACGACCGCACATTGGCTACGTGACCTCGAGTATCCAATCAGTTTCGTCATTCAGTGATTCCACGGCGAATAGGTCACGCCATCCGGTAGCCAAGGGACACGAGGCCTATACACTCCGTTCGCTCGCATATTGGTAGTATGCACGGGGTAACGATCACGGAGCTTCCAGCGGCAATGCATCGTAAGACCGCTTCTCCTCAGTGACGGACGTGCTATCCGAGTTAGCACAGTTGTTTCGCAGCATCCCAGCAATTGACAGTTTCTCGGTCGAATCAGGAATTATCCGACGGCGCTGGGTCGGTGCGGTCCGCGGTTGCATCAGGTACGGACGACCGAACGCTTTATAGGGTCCGACAGGATGGCGAAAGGGATTCGAAAGATTTCGAGTTTTCCCTTTAGTAGTATCGGAAGCTGCCTTTCATATCTTCTGGCATTATCTTCCAGTGATTGTTATTTCGGACTTCATTGCTGCGATCTTGGATAAGAGACTTATAGCGTCATTGGACTCGGATTTTTCGATCGGTTCAGGGACATTGTCCCTGACTTACCGACGCAGTCCAATATTGTCATTACAACATGTGTTTTATTTTTCGACGCTATATATATATATATACAAGCCTGCTACCAAGCATGATAGTTTAGTTTCTTGTCCGCGTTGCTCATTTCTGCCATTTTATCATTTATACGAATAGTTTATTTTGGCAGAGCAGGGCATACCGAGAGTTCATATGCGTCTAGACGGTGTGGTTAAAGACTGCATATATTCTTTTTCGCCGTTTATGTCTTTTCCAATTTCAATGTTGGAAACGACATGATGTATAGTTGACTTAACTTAGACGCTTTATCATACGTAATCCGCCTTACTGAGGCGTTATCATTACGTCTTCAAGAAAAGATTTACGGGATATTATTCTCAATGTAATTTCTTTTGAGGGCAGTAGTTTGTTCACGTATAACTCCGCCCTTCAGTGGCTGATTGGAGTTGGTTAGACGTGACGCAGCCCTAGCTACATCCACATGCGTGGATAGTAGGTTAAGAACTCTCTCAGAGTCGCTTCGTTCTCGGAGGAGCTTCTCTTCGACGGCAACTTTTCGGCAATCCATGAATTGCTCGATTTACACGTTCTCTTGTCTATCTAGTGTTACAAGAGATTCAGACTGGGGCAAACATTCGGTGGTTGACTCAGAGAGTGCCACCGCAGTTGCCGGACCCGAGTGTGGCTGTTATGACGGTTGCCAGTCAAACAGATTGGGATATAATACTGACCCCTACGGATTCGAAGTGCCAGGGTCTTTGGGTTCCGCAGTCTCTTAGCAATCAGTTTTCTTCCGTGGAATAATGTTTTTTAGGCTTGCTTTATGTCATTGCATGAACATTATTCAGAAACGCATGCCTAAATCCTGTCCTTTAATTCGACAGTAGTGGCGTATCTCCGGAACCAGGGAGGCACTCTTTCGTTTCCGTTATTCAATTTAATGGAAAGAATCCGTCTGTTGGTTATAGTACACCAAGTTCTGTTTTGGTCCGTCATATTCTGGGTCGTCTGATTGTTTTACCGGACTCCCGTTCTCTTACGGGTCGCTTGTTGCTGTCAGAATGGACTCTCAACAAACAAGTATTCAATCAGATTTGCTATCTATGGGAGCGCCCAATGATGATTTATTTATGACACAGCTTGCTAATCAATTGCAGACGTATGTGTTGGCTTGTCCAGATCTCTGAGCTAATGTTGTTAACGCTCTATTGATCTATAGGACGGAATGATAGGATACGCGTATCCTCCGGCGCTGTTGTTTCAGCAGGTATTGCTAAGATAAACAACCACAATACATTTCTGTTGATAGCATCTCTATCTTCACAGAGATCATGGGTAATTTACTCTCTTGTCTTCTGTGGGTCTTAACGTGAAATCTTCCTCTATGTGAGGATCTTTTTTCACTGGGTAAATCGTGTCATCTTTATCACAACCCGCAAGGTCGCAACCTTCATGTATTCCGTTGTGTGGTCCGTATTGCATTGTAAGCACTGTACTGGACGAGCTTTGGACGCGATTTCTTACTATAAGAGATCCTCTTCTTCGCTATTCTATGCGTCTAAAGTGGAGGCTCTTCCGTCGTGGTGTAGGGATCATTATGTTCATATTGTTGATCCCTCCATACTACTCATTGCAATTTTTTAGTATACTTGTTTCACAAGATCTACTGCAGCCTGTTATTATTTAGGTTATAGGTTTATGTTACCTCATACCTATGCACTCTACGATAGTTTACAATTGAGTCTTTTGTCTCTTTATCTAAGTCAGTTAGTAACTTTTTGATAAATAGACTTAGAATCTTTAGATTAAATTCCTATATGGATTTTAACTTCGGTTCTCATTTAGCTAAGTAATCATTTGAGCCTCTGGAAACAGTAGTTTTCAAATTCTGACCTTTTAGACAGTAATTCTGTTGGTTCTCTTTTACTGTAGAGTCAGTGAGTTTCATGCACTATCGATGGATGATTTTCACTTTCATAGTTTCGGAATCACTACTTCCGTTACTATTTAGGTTGGATTTTTGCATAAGAGTTAGGCTCCTATTATCCGGAACCTATTATTTTAAGGTCCTTCCGTCTTCGTATGGGCATAGGCCTTTACTCTTTCCGGGTACAGTTTATGTATTTATAAACAGATATCTGTTTATTACTATGGGCGTAAGCTTCTTCTGTCTGTGATGCCTAGTAGAAGGACGTTACGATCCATTTTATTGTTGACCCAGGGCAAGAAAAAGGGGGGGGGGGAGGGGAGGGTGTTCCCTTGGGTCACCTGTTTTACTATGAAAACAAGGGGATACCTCCTCCGGAGTTAGTAATTCTGAGCTGTTATTGGGATGGTTGTTTAGTGAGAAGTTTAGGTTTTTAAAATTCATTCAAGTCTTAGTTTTTAAAGTATAGCTTTTGAATATTGCATATGTCAACGGACATGATTATGCAATCCTCAGACACTTTTAGGAGTAGAAGAGTCTCTATTCTCTAGACTTACTTTATTTATTGGCTTACTTTAAAAATTATTAGTATAAGGATTATATTGGATATTAATAGAGTACATGGATGTATGAAGCTCAGTTTTGGAAGGTGTTGTATCTTTCTAATTTATCATAAATAAGAAAGATACATGTAAGGCCTATTACTCTCAATTTATGGGAGAGTGTCTCAAGGCATAATTTCACTTCCAAGATAATATGAAGCACTTGCACAGAATATCAAGCTTTTAAGATACAGTAGGTGCACTTCAGAATAAAGCCTAAATATGGGCTTCCAGCACTTTACCAGTTAATAGTGTTCATTCATATTGCTCTGATGGTGGAATAAGGATGCCCAAGTTCTGCTTTACAAATTGCAACACTGTATCTAAACATTGAAAAGAATGGGAGAATTAATTTTCAGTTCGTAAATAATTTAGAATTTTAGAGTATTTCATGCCCTTGTGAGTGCAGCCACAGCATCTTCCATAGTGAAAAAAACAAACCTCATTTATCTATATTTACTAGATTTAAACTCTTAAGGGCCCCTTCCCAGTGGGAAACCTGGGAAGTTAAGTAGTGCTTGTTTACTGTGGTAAATAGGCCCCATTTAACTAGTAAAATAGGACCTAGTCTCCAATACTTGGGGTACAAGTCCTCTAAAATAGGTGACATGGGACATAAACAATTGACTGACTTTGACTTTATCTCCATGTTGTGGTCATGATTAGCCATTGTGCAGAAGTATGTGACCTTAAACACCAATAAATAAGTAAATACTTAAGAGCCCTGTTCCAATTTTGATGAGTGTCTTGTCTTGCATGTCCATGCCATACACATTAGAGCTGTCTCGGTGTTGAAATTTGACTTCGATGTCGATTTTCGATATTTTTATACTGTACCAATGACCCAGACATAGCTGGTGCTAACTCTTAAAATATAGGGCCAAACACAAATTTTGCCCCCCAATCCCCAAAATTTGCATCTAAAACTAAAGAAAACATGTCCTGAAAGGCCCTCCACACTTCGCCCCTACTGCGCATGCGCAGTGTCAAGGACGTTCCGAAATTGGCGCCATTAATCATTCTAAGTTTGGCCCTTCATCAGTTAACATCTGACTGATCTTTGTGCTTTTAAATCTCAGTTTAAATGATGCCAGACACATAAATATTAGTGAAATGGTGATTCTAAGGAGGATAGAGAAGGAAGAGAGGAAAAGAATGTGTGACAGAATATTATCAGGGCTGTAACTTAAAATTTTTTAATGAAATTATGTTAAGTTACCTATTTTCAAGGCAGCAGCCATTTTGTTGTCATTCTGATTATTTAGTTACACTGTTTTTTCAAGTGTTTTCCTCTCTACCTGTCCTTTAAATTCCCCCTTGCTATTCTCCCATGCTTTTGGCATAGTTTCTGTAATTATTATTACTAAAATTTCTTGGGAGTTTTAGCTGAATAACAGAATGAATTCTGTTCTTTCCCCATGTTTACGTCTTCACCTACGGGTGGTTAGGCGTTGTGTTCTGCATCTACCATCTGATGTTCTGCAGTTTCTTCCCTGAAAGTCTCTGTTTTGCATCAGATGGTGTATTTTTGGTAACTGATTTCGGGCCTGGGTGCCTGGAGTCTTATTTTAGTGTTTTTACACTCATTGTTTACATTTACAACAGCCCTCTGTGTGAGGGGGGGATTTCTAAAAAATAATATCTTTATGTTATTTTAATCATAACTAGATACATTATTATTGTTCGTAAGTGTTGAATAAATTGTTTAAAATATTTTTAAAATTTTTGTCCACACTTAGGCTTGGGATCCATTGGGGCTCAACGTTACTTTTCAGAAACTTGGGCTGTTCTGAAAAAATATTTTTTCAAAATATTTTGATTTCAATTATTTTTTCTATATTAATGGATCATATTATTATTATGTATTTGGATTGCCAGGGGTTAGTGCGAGTACCAGGACTTGTTTTCTTTTCACATTGAAAGGATATTGATCAATTGTTTTAAGAGGAAGTCTTCCTCTGACTTTATTATCATTTTATATGTGGTCAGTGTACTCGCATTATCTCCTGTTCTGTATCATATGATTTCGATGACAATAGGGGAAGCGTATGTCACGGTATGTTGTTGGGGATTTGGACACTCCGGTCCTTTCCCCGCAGGGTCACTCTACTTTATCAATTTCTATTTCAGACGATCAAGATTAGGGTGATGTATCTGTGATGTCTTCCAACAGTGTGCCTCCGTCGTCACAATTAATGAAGGGCTAGCGGAAAAGTGCTCATGTAATACGCCAATTGCCTAAGAGGACCCTAGTAGGTTCGACGGCCTTTGACGTCTGCTAGCTCGCCCGGTGTAGCGTCCATTCACCGAATGGTTCGGCAGCCGGGTTCGTCCGTTGCGGTCTAGAAGGAATTTTAAGGTGATGCGAGCACTATAAAATTAACTTAATGCACACCCAGTGACGGCGGATCGGAGGGAGAACGGAGGAAGCCTTTTAGTCCGGTTCATAGCTCGTTCCGGTCCATCCGGACGGCAAGCGAGAGAGGCCCCTCTCTCGTTCAACAACATCTGGCCCCAGATGTTGTGGTACAAAATGTGTCGCAAGCGGAGCATACGTCCGTCGCTCGGGACGCTCCGTTGTATAGGCAGTCCGCTGAGACTGCTAAGGCTTCCTCTTCTCGTCAGCGCACACGACCGCACCTTGGCTGCGTGACCGCCGATATATTACCAGCTTCGCCGATCAAGGATTCTTCGGCGACCAGGTCACACCATCCGGCAGCCAGGGATTCGAGACCGATGGACTCCGGACGTTCGCATAGGAAAAGTATGCGGGAGCCATCTGATGCGGAGCTGCCCTCGGCGAAGCAGCGAAAGACTGCGCCTCCGCAGGTCTCGACGCCGGACATTCTTGTGCACATAGCACAGCTTATCGCAGCATCCCAGCAGCCGACAGAAACGGTGTCGGATCGAGAATTATCCGACGGCGCTGGGTCGGTAGCCGGGGACACGAGGCCTGCAGACTCCGGACGTTCGCATAGGAAATGTGCGGGAGTCAACGTACACGGAGCTTCCGGCGGCAATGCATCGTAAGTCCGCTACTGCACAGGCCTCGGGAACGGACGTGCTTTCCTTAATAGCACAGTTTATCGCAGCATCCCAGCATCAACTGAATCTGTCGCATATATTTTATCCGACGATGCTGGGTCGGGACGCTCCGCGGAAGCGGGTACGGACGTCCGAAAGTTTCATCCGGTCCGACGGGATACCGAAAGGGATTCGGAGGATTTCAAGCTTTCCCTTTCGGAACAACATATGCTGCGATGCCGGATAAGAAACTGATAGCGTCGGTGGACTTAGAAATTTTTGGTTCGGTTCAGGGACATCGTCCCTCAGTTCCGACATAGTCCAATAATGTCACACAAACTTTCGAATTATTGAACGACGCTATATATATTATTATTTTATGCTTGCTATCCAAGCATTTCTGGTTTCTTGTTCGAAGAGTTATGGAGATGTCTTTCAAAAGTGTGCCTCTGTCGTCATAGTTAATGAAGAGTTAGCGGCAATAAGTGCTCATGGAATATGTCTATCGCTTACGGAGTGACATTCGCTAGCTCACCCGGTGTAGCGTACATTCATCGAATTGTTCGGCTGCCGGGTTCGTCCGTTGCGGTCTAGGAAGGAGATTTGGGTGATGCGAGCACTTTAATTACTTTAGTACTCACCCAGTGACGGCAGATTGAGGACAGATCGGAGGAAGCCTGTTAGTCCGGTTCCTGGCTTGTCCAGGTCCGTCCGGGCTGTGAGCGAGAGAGGTTCCTCTCTCGCCCAACAACATAGGGGACCGCATGTTGTGGTTCAGATATTTTACATTCGGAGCATATGTCCGTTGCTCGGGACGCTCCGTTATATTGACAGTCCGAGAGACTGTCTTTAATGCTTCCTCATCCTCACAGCAGGGCACACGACCGCACATTGGCTACGTGACCTCGAGTATCCGATCAGTTTCGGCATTCAGTGATTCCACGGCGAATAGGTCGCGCCATCCGGTAGCCAAGGGACACGAGGCCTATACACTCCGTTCGCTCGCATATTGGAAGTATGCACGGGGTAACGATCACGGAGCTTCCAGCGGCAATGCATCGTAAGACCGCTTCTCCTCAGGCCTCAGTGACGGACGTGCTATCCGAGTTAGCACAGTTGTTTCGCAGCATCCCAGCAATTGACAGTTTCTCGGTCGAATCAGGAATTATCCGACGGCGCTGGGTCGGTGCGGTCCGCGGTTGCATCAGCTACGGACGACCGAACGCTTTATAGGGTCCGACAGGATGGCGAAAGGGATTCGAAAGATTTCGAGTTTTCCCTTTAGTAGTATCGGAAGATGCCTTTCATATCTTCTGGCATTATCTTCCAGTGATTATTATTTCGGACTTCATTGCTGCGATCTTGGATAAGAGACTTATAGCGTCATTGGACTCGGATTTTTCGATCGGTACAGGGACATTGTCCCTGACTTACCGACGCAGTCCAATATTGTCATTACAACATGTGTTTTATTTTTCGACGCTATATATATATATATATATATAGAAGCCTGCTACTAAGCATGATAGTTTAGTTTCATGTCCGCGTTGCTCATTTCTGCCATTTTATCATTTTTACAAATAGTTTATTTTGGCAGAGCAGGGCATACCGAGAGTTCATATGCATCTAGACGGTGTGATTAAAGACTGCATATATTCTTTTTCGCCGTTTATGTCTTTTCCAATTTCAATGTTGAGAACGACATTATGTATAGTAGACTTAACTTAGACGCTTTATTATACGTAATCCGCCTTACTGAGGCGTTATCATTACGTCTTCAAGAAAAGATTTACGGGATATTATTCTCAATGTAATTTCTTTTGAGGGCAGTAGTTTGTTCACGTATAACTCCGCCCTTCAGTGGCTGATTGGAGTTGGTTAGACGTGACGCAGCCCTAGCTACATCCACACGCGTGGATAATAAGGTTAAGAACTCTCTCAGAGTCGCTTCGTTCTCGGAGGAGCTTCTCTTCGACGGCAACTTTCCGGCAATCCAGGAATTGCTCGATTTATACGTTCTCTTGTCTATCTAGTGTTACAAGAGATTCAGACTGGGGCAAACATTCGGTGGTTGACTCAGAGAGTGCCGCCGCAGTTGCCGGACCCGAGTGTGGCTGTTATGACGGTTGCCAGTCAAACAGATTGGGATATAATACTGATCCCTACGGATTCGAAGTGCCAGGGTCTTTGGGTTCCGCAGTCTTTTAGCAATCAGTTTAACTTCCGCGGAATAATGTTTTTTAGGCTTGCTTTATGTCATTGCATGAACATTATTCAGAAACGCATGCCCAAATTCCTGTCCTTTAATTTGACAGTAGTGGCGTATCTCCGGAACCAGGGAGGCACTCTTTCGTTTCCGTTATTCAATTTAATGGAAAGAATCCGTCTGTTGGTTATAGTACACCAAGTTCAGTTTTGGTCCGTCATATTCCGGGTCGTCTGATTGTTTTATCGGACTCCCGTTCTCTTACGGGTCGCTTGTTGCTGTCAGAATGGACTCTCAACAAACAAGTATTCAATCAGATTTGCTATCTATGGGAGCGCCCAATGATGATTTATTTATGACACAGCTTGCTAATCTATTGCAGACGTATGTGTTGGCTTGTCCAGATCTCTGAGCTAATAGTGTTAACGCTCTATTAATCTATAGGACGGAATGATAGGATACGCGTATCCTCCGGCGCTGTTGTTTTAGCAGGTGTTGCTAAGATAAACAACCACAATACATTTCTGTTGATAGCATCTCTATCTTCACAGAGATCATGAGTAATTTACTCTCTTGTCTACTGTGGGTCTTAACGTGAAATCTTCCTCTATGTGAGGATCTTTTTTCACTGGGTAAATCGTGTCATCTTTATCACAACCAGCAAGGTCGCAACCTTCATGTATTCCGTTGTGTGGTCCGTATTGCATTGTAAGCACTGTACTGGACGAGCTTTGGACGCGATTTCTTACCATAGGAGATCCTCTTCTTCGCTATTCTATGCGACTAAAGTGGAGGCTCTTCCGTTGTGGTGTAGGGATCATTATGTTCATATTGTTGATCCCTCCATACTACTCATTGCTATTTTTTAGTATACTTGTTTCACAAGATCTACTGCAGCCTGTTATTATTTAGGTTATAGGTTTATGTTACCTCATACCTATGCACTCTACGATAGTTTACAATTGAGTCTTTTGTCTCTTTATCTAAGTCAGTTAGTAACTTTTTGATAAATAGACTTAGAATCTTTAGATTAAATTCCTATACGGATTTTAACTTAGGTTCTTATTTAGCTAAGTAATCATTTGAGCCTCTGGAAACAGTAGTTTTCAAATTCTGACCTTTTAGACAGTAATTCTGTTGGTTTCTCTTTTACTGTAGAGTCAGTGAGTTTCATGCACTATCGATGGATGATTTTCACTTTCATAGTTTCGGAATCAATACTTCCGTTACTATTTAGGTTGGATTGTTGCATAAGAGTTAGGCTCCTATTATCCGGAACCTATTATTTTAAGGTCCTTCCGTCTTCGTATGGGCATAGGCCTTTACTCTTTCCGGGTACAGTTTATGTATTTATAAACAGATATCTGTTTATTACAAGGGCGTAAGCTTCTTCTGTCTTTGATGTCTAGTAGAAGGATGTTACGCTCCATTTTTTGTTAATGGATTCTATTAACTATCGGTACTGCTTATGGTATATCATTGACTTAGCAGTTGTGCTTAAGATTTCGGCTCATGAAGTAAGAGTTCTTCTACTTCTTGGGCTTACATTAATAGTGTCGCTATTATAGATTTTTGAAGGCCGCTCATTGCGCTCAGCCATCCACATTCATGAATTTTATCTTAGAAATATCGAGTCAATTTCTGGAGGCCTCTTTTGTTAGGTCTATTATCTACTGCTCAGAATGTCATTCACTTAACAGTTGCTACTATAGCTAGGTAGGCTGTCTGTTTCGGCAGTGTCTCCGTTCGGCTGCCCTCTTCGCTCTGGGCTATTTGACCCAGGGCAAGAAAAAGGGGGGGGGGGGGGAGGGTGTTCCCTTGGGTCACCTGTTTTACTATGAAAACAAGGGGATACCTCCTCCGGAGTTAGTAATTCTGAGCTGTTATTGGGATGGTTGTTTAGTGAGAAGTTTAAGTTTTTAAAATTCATTCAAGTCTTAGTTTTTAAAGTATAGCTTTTGAATATTGCATATGTCAACGGACATGATTATGCAATTCTCAGACACTTTTAGGAGTATAAGAGTCTCTATTCTCTAGACTTACTTTATTATTGGCTTACTTTAAAAATTATTAGTATAAGGATTATATTGGATATTGATAGAGTACATGGATGTATGAAGCTCAATTTTGGAAGGTGTGGTTTCTTTCTAATTTATCATAAATAAGAAAGATACATGTAAGGCCTATTACTTCTTTTGCCTACAGGGGATGACTCTATTTTATTTTATTGAGCGTATTCCATTTTGCTCTATGTCCTTGGCCCTCCAGCCTTTTTACTATTCAGCTATGTCTGGGTCATTGGTACAGTATAAAAATGTTAAAAAATTTATAGTAATTTATATATTTTTTATACTTACCAATGACCCAGACGGGGATGGCCCTCCCAGGAGTTGGGAACTCTTGCCTCCCCGCTGAGTACATAGCGCTTACCAGGCACTGGTTATTAGAATGATTAATGGCGCCAATTTCGGAACGTCCTTGACACTGCGCATGCGCAGTAGGGGCGAAGTGTGGAGGGCCTTTCAGGACATGTTTTCTTTAGTTTTAGATGCAAATTTTGGGGATTGGGGGGCAAAATTTGTGTTTGGCCCTATATTTTAAGAGTTAGCACCAGCTATGTCTGGGTCATTGGTAAGTATAAAAAATATATAAATTACTATAAATTTTTTAACTTTTTGGGACAAAAAACCTCAATGTCGATGTTAATAACACATGTGCCTCATTCAGTCTTTCGAGTTTGAAAATCGTGCGCGAGTGAGGTTTTAGTAATTTTTAGCGCTGTTTTAAGAAAAGTGGGCCTCGTTTCAAGTCCATAAAAACACTTTTTTTGTAAAATATTGAAAAAAATACAGTACCTTTATGATCGTCAGGCATTAATCTAATAATCTATGCATTATGGGTATAACATCGACTTTCGCGATTTTTTAAAAATTGCTTCGGTTCGATTTTCGGTGTTCTTGTACACCGAAAATCGCACCGAAAAAACCGACACCGAGACAGCTCTAATACACATGTTCCAACATAAAGGCTTTTGGAGGTCTTCAAGATGGGAGTTACTGTATTTTGGTAGCAATTTCTGGTAAAGTCTCTCTGTATAGGCAGCCAAGACTTCACTACCCACCACTGCTACATTAAAGATGGAGGGAGCAAAAAATACATCGAGTTCTCCAGGGGCATTTAACTTGTAGAGTTTAATTTATATGTGTATATTCAAATGTGTTGGAGCCAAGTTCTTGTGTTAATATTTGGTGTTGTTTGGGAAGGGTAAACATTATTAGCACAACCTGATTTTCTATTTCCAATGAGAAAAATAAAAACCTCCTCACCTGTGGGAATCCTATGAGCTAACGATAAAAAATTCAAATACCTATATTTATTAATTAGTATGAATCAACCTTAGAAGGGTCTGAAGCAAATAGGCCAAAACAATTGCTAACATTTGGCTTATGGTGCACCATACAAGGCTCCCCATTGTAACATTAACCCCATGGAGATTTCGTCCCCCCCCCCCCTGCCCCCCCCCTCCCCATTGATATTTGCGGGGGATATGCCACGCTTGGCATTGCCTTGCAGTCGGAATGTTTTGATATTTGGTATGCAGCATCCTTGGGGGAGGAGGGGGGGGGGGGGGTGAGATTCAAGTTTGTTCAAGCCATGTCCCTAGGTCCATATTTGGGCTCACTGTGGGAGCCCGAATGATAACTTAGTTCAAAATGAGGAATTTTCTTTAAAAATCTTCTTCTTCAGATCCTGCACTCGGAATGTTTTGATATTTGGTATGCAGCATCCTTAGGGGGGTGAGATTCAAGTGTGTTCAAGCCATGTCCCTAGGTCCATATTTGGGCTCACTGTGGGAGCTTGAATTGTAACTTAGTTCAAAATGAGGAATTTTCTTTAAAAATCTTCTTCAGATCCAGCAGTCGGAATGTTTTGATATGTGGTGTGTAGCATGCTTAGGGGGGTGAGATTCAAGTTCGTTAAAGCCAAGTCCCTGGGTCCATATTTGGGCTCCCTGTGGGAGCCCGAATTATAACTTAGTATGAGGAATTTTTCTATAAAAATCTTCTTCAGATTCAGCAGTCGGAATGTTTTAATATTTGGCATGCAGCATCCTTGGGGGTGAGATTCAGGTTTGTTCAAGCCAAGTCCCTGGATTCATATTTGGGCTCACTGTGGGAGCCCGAATGATAACTTAGTTCAAAATGAGAAATTTTCTTTAAAAATCTTCTTCAGATCCAGCAGATGAATGCTTTTGATATTTGGTATGCAACATCCTTAGGGGGGTAAGATTCAAGTTTGTTCAAGCCATGGCCCTAGTTCCATAAAATTTGTCTCTCATGACTTCATTCCTTCGTAGTATTGATGAACCATGTTTAACTGAATGTGACCCCCAAATACTTCTTTGAACCACTTTGGCCGGTGAGCGATTAAGGTTCCTTGGGGCCTGTTGTTTAAAAATATTATCTCACTTTTGGCTAATTTTTTGTGAACCGACTTTATTTTGCTTTGGACGTTTTCATTTTCACACTATGCTACAGACGGTCGATGATTGTATAATGAAATTTGGAAACTTTTCGAAGCGTAACTAAACGGTGCAGTAAAAAAGTTCTAGCTTGTATATCACCCGTTGAATACAGAATCATTTATATCATAGCAGCAATTCCTTTGAATACAAGGATTTAAAGTTTAATGGATGTGTAATAAAAGTTTTTATCATATGACACGTGCGTTCTGTTCTCTTCAAAACATTCAATATTTTGATTTCATATTGATCAGTGATAAATAAAGCCATCGAGCGATTTCACTGGTCAGTTTGGAAACCACACAATTTGATTGGCTGAAGAAAATAGAACTGGGCAATATTTATATGCACATGATTATAAATAGAACTATTTCAAAACAATAACAAAGCCACGATGTCCGATTTGAAGCTCAATTCAAAAGTTCAAATCGACATTGCAGGGACAGCAACCATAATTTGAAAAGTATCGGCAACAACGGGAGATCAGTATGAAGTCAAAATCGGTGGAACTGACTTTCGCACTGTCTTATCGGCCGCCCAATTAAAATTACTTTCTTCACCACTTTGGGGAATTTCAGTGTTTAGGGTGACCATTCAAATGTCCTGTGTCTGTGACATTGTGCGAGTTGAGAGAATTTGCGTTGCATACTCTATTTAGGATGGCTTATATAAAGTCATATTTAGTTCCAATACCACAAATATCGTAATTTGCTTTTTATTGTGGACATTATTATACCCCCGCTTCGAAGAAGTGGGGGCTATATAGGAATCGCCCTGTACGTCCGTACGTCCGTCCGTCCGTACGTCCGTCCGTCCGTACGTCCGTCCGTACGTCTTTCCGGGCATGAAATTCTTGTGTGCGCAACTCCTCCTACATTTATCAATCAATTTGGACAAAACTTTTCAGACATCATCACTGCTAAGTGAACATGCGCATATTCCAAGATTTTTGATCTGCGACAATTTTAACCAGGTTTTCTCCCTTTGACTTAGATTGATTGTGTTTTTCCATCCGAACAAATTCTTGTGTGCGCAACTCCTCCTACATTAATGAACCGATTTTGATGAAACCTTTCAAACATCATCTCTACTAAGTGAACATGTGCATATTCCAAACTTTTTAATCTGCGACAATTTTAACCAGGTTATCTCTCTTGAACTTTGATTTAATATGGGTTTCTACATGAAATTCTTGTGTGCGCAACTCCTCCTACATTTATCAATCAATTTGGACAAAACTTTTCAGACATCATCACTACTAAGTGAACATGCGCATATTCCAAGATTTTTGATCTGTGACAATTTTAACCAGGTTATCTCCCTTTGACTTAGATTTATTATGTCTTTCCGTTCGAACAAATTCTTGTGTGCGCAACTCCTCCTACATTAATGAACCGATTTTGATGAAACCTTTCAAACATCATCTCTACTAAGTGAACATGTGCATATTCCAAACTTTTTGATCTGCGACAATTTTAACTAGGTTATCTCTCTTGAACTTTGATTTAATATGGGTTTCTGCATGAAATTCTTGTGTGCGCAACTCCTCCTACATTTATCAATCAATTTGGACGAAAGTTTACAGACATCATCACTACTAAGTGAACATGCGCATATTCCAAAATTTTTGAGCTGTGGCAATTTTAACTAGGTTATCTCCCTTTAACTTAGATTTATTATGGGTTTCTACATGAAATTCTTGTGCGTGCAACTCCTCCTACATTTATCAATCAATTTGGACAAAACTTTTCAGACATCATCACTACTAAGTGAACATGCGCATATTCCAAGATTTTTGATCTGCGACAATTTTAACTAGGTTTTCTCCCTTTGACTTAGATTTATTGTGTCTTTCCATCCGAACAAATTCTTGTGTGCGCAACTCCTCCTACATTAATGAACCGATTTTGATGAAACCTTTCAAACATCATCTCTACTAAGTGAACATGTGCATATTCCAAACTTATTAATCTGCGACAATTTTAACCAGGTTATCTCTCTTGAACTTTGATTTAATATGGGTTTCTACATGAAATTCTTGTGTGCGCAACTCCTCCTACATTTATCAATCAATTTGGACGAAAGTTTACAGACATCATCACTACTAAGTGAACATGCGCATATTCCAAAATTTTTGAGCTGTGGCAATTTTAACTAGGTTATCTCCCTTTAACTTAGATTTATTATGGGTTTCTACATGAAATTCTTGTGCGTGCAACTCCTCCTACATTTATCAATCAATTTTGACGAAACCTTTCAAACATTATCACAACTAAGTGAACATACGCATATTCCCAAATTTTTGATCTGCGACAATTTTAACCAGGTTATCTCCCTTTAACTTGGATTTATTATGGGTTTTCAAATGGGATTCTTGTGTGTGCAACTCCTCCTACATTAATGAACCGATTTTGAATACATGTTGCACATTGTAAATGTGTTTTTCCAAATGTAAACCATATATGTGTGGGCTCTTTAAGTATTCAGTGCTGTTCTGTGGAAGGCCACATGCAAATACAAATTTCAACAACAAAAAATGATCTTTATGTATACATTTCCTTATGGCCTTCGCCTACATGATCAGAAGTGCATTCCTCTAAAAACCCAAAGCGGGGGTATTAATCACCTTCAGTGATAGTTCTAGTTGGAGTAAGCTTTTATTGATGGTGCTTATAGAAAACAAATCCAGGCAAAAATAAAGAACTATATTTCTGCGGTGAATTCACAGTACGATGAGCGATGCGTCTCATTCACAGCGCTTTTCAAAGTTGAAATTCCTTTAATTTAACCATTAGTTGCAGAATCATTGGGGGTTTTTTGTGCATGTGTGTGTCATATGATAAATAGAATATGAAATGAGTGTTTTTCTCATATAATATTTATGAAACTCATCCGAATTTTCTGTTTGGCCGAGCCAGAGGCTCGCCCAAACAGAAAATTCTTAGACTCATTTTATAAATATTATATGAGAAAAACACTCATTCCATATCCTCTATTTATCATATGACTCATCCGTTTTGTTCACTTTAAAACATTTGATATTTGGTTTTCATATTAATCAGTGATAAATAAAGCCTTCCGTCAATTTCATTGGTCAATTTCAAAACTAGACAATTTGATTGGCTGAACAAAATACAACTGGGCCACATTTTCATAATTTGTATAATAAGAGTTGGGAGCTTTCAGTGGTCAATTTCAAAACTGGACAATGTGATTGGCTGAACAAAATACAACTGGATCACATTTGCATAATTTCAGTAGGGAGAATTTACGTTATCTGTCCTATTTAGGGTGGATTATATTGTATTAATCTTTTACCTTCAAGAAAAATGCCATTCATTTTTTTTATATTTTCACTTTTTGCTTCCAAAACATAGATTATGACCCCTCATTGGAACGAGCTCGGTGTGCTCGTTCCAATGAGGGGTCATAACCCATGGTTTGGAAGCAAAAAATGAACATTTTTAGTTATACGAGGATGTTTTTTCCAAGTGCTGTCTGCAACTCAAGTTAGGTGATGGGTTAAAAAGTTATACAAAGTGGCTAATTTGTGCGTGTGTGTGTGTCATATGATAAATAGAATATGAAATGAGTGTTTTTCTCATATAATATTTTTGAAAATCGTCCAAATTTTCCGTTTGGGCTCGCCAAAACGGAAAATTCTTATACTCATTTCATAAATATTATATGAGAAAAACACTCATTCCATATCCTCTATTTACATCATATGTTGAAGAACAATCTTGTCCACATGATATCTAATCGTTGATCATTTTTGAAAATCTTCCCTCTAAAATGTTTGAGATTGTGTTTTTTTTTCCTCTCTCTTTTTCAGACCAAAGAACCTGAGAGAAATATAAATGCTGTAAATAAGAAGAAGATATATCCTTTTCATAACATTTTCAGCTTTTCTTCTCTGTTTATTGGAGCTTAATTCCATGTATCGACCCTTTGCTTCTCTGAGGTTTGTGATTCTTTTCTGCTTTTATTGCAGAATAATAAATGAAGAAGAACACTATATTGGTGGATTGCCAATTATACACCAATGAAATGCAGTTTTCACTCCAGCAGAAATCCTCAGATTATGTGAGAAATGCTTAACCTTTTGCCTAACGAATCATCCGTATCTTTTGGCGTAATTTACAAATTGATTTTTTTTTTTAATTCCATCAAAACCATATCATTTAACCACCCATTGGAGTGTGCTCATTCCAGTGAGGAGGGGGCATATGAATCGTTTTGTTGAAATTTTTTGAAAAAAATGAAAGAGTCAATGACTCTGTAGCTCAACTTGGATATGACAGGAATTAGTACTTGCTGTGACCAAGACAACTGAATAATGAATATGACAGGAATTAGTATTTGTTTTGGCCCAGTCAACAATAATAAAAGAATTACAAGGTGACTGTAATGGACTACAGATTAAGACCAATCATTGTAGATTATTATTTTTGTGTGGACATTTTCAGTCCCAAACAAAATATTTTCGGACTAAAATTTTTTCTTCTTCTTCTTAAAATTGACCAAAATGCATCAAAACACAAAAAACTAATTTCCGGATTTTGGTCCAAAATTTTCCAAGTCCCACCCGGACCACTAATTTGCATAATTTATTCACGAGAAAAACTCTGTATTATATGTAATGTATCCCATGGTACTAAACATTCATACAAAAATTTATTCAAATCAGATCTTTCATTTGGAAGTTCTGCGCAAAAATCTGATTGCACTTAATTTTGAACAAAATGGCTGCTAGCGGCCATCTTGAATTTCAGACTGGACCCAAAAACACTCCTTCTCGTCCCACAGTGATAACAAAGGTACCCAAGAAGTTTCGTGAAGATCGGTTCATAAATACGGCCTCTAGCCCGAGCCGTATTGGGATTTGCACTCACAGTGCTGAAAGTAACACTAAATAAATCAAAGTTACCCTAATTTGCATAATTTACGCACAAGAAAAAAACCTGTAATATATGTAATGTATCCCATGGTACTAAACATTCATACAAAAAATTATTCAAATCAGAGCTTTCATATGGAAGTTCTGTACAAAAAACAGATTTCGGCATCGTCGGTACAAAATGGCTGCTGGCAGCCATCTGGAATTTGGGACTGCACCCAAAAACACTCGTTCTCGTCCCACGGTCATAACAAAGGTACCCAAGAAGTTTCGTAAAGATTGGTTCATAAATACGGCCTCTAGCCCGAGCCATAGCAGCTTGGCACTTACAGCTCTGAAAGTAACACTAAATAAATCAAAGTTAGTCTAATTTGCATAATTTACGCACGAGAAAAAAACCCGTATTATATGTGATGTATCCCATTGTACTATACATTTATACAAAACTTTATTCAAATCAGAACTTTCATACAGAAGTTCTGTACAAAAAACTGATTTTTGCATCATCGGTACAAAATGGCCACTGGCAGCCATCTTGAATTTCGGACCACACCCAAAAACACTCGTTCCCGTCCCAGGGTCATAACAAAGGTACCCAAGACGTTTCGTAAAGATTGGTTCATAAATACGGCCTCTAGCCCGAGCCATAGCAGCTTAGCACTTACAGCTCTGAAAGTAACACTAAATAAATCAAAGTCAGTCTAATTTGCATAATTTACACACGAGAAAAAAACGCGTATTATATGTGATGTATCCCATGGTACTAAACATTTATACAAAACTTTATTCAAATCAGAACTTTCATACAGAAGTTCTGTACAAAAAACTGATTTTTGCATCATCGGTACAAAATGGCCGTTAGCAGCCATCTTGAATTTCGAACCACACCTAAAAACACTTGTTCCCATCCCAGGGTCATAACAAAGGTACACAAGAAGTTTCGTAAAGATCGGTTTATAAATACGACCTCTAGCCCGAGCCATAGCCAATTGTTGACGTACAGACAGATGGACAGACGGACAGACAGACGACGGACGACGGGCCATGACAATAGCTCAAATTTGACTTCGTCAAAGTTGAGCTAATAATTCAAAAAACAAATTTTAATTTTATGTGCATTGTGTAAAGGTTTAACCCTTTACCCAACCCAAATAGATGACACAACATAAATTATTGAATGACAGGATTTTTATTTTATGTCTCAAAAACACCTTGTGACTACTAATTGGAATGAGCACACTGAGCTCATTCCATTGAAAGTTCATAAGCTACATTTTTGAGACATAAAAAATTAAAAGATAAAATTTGAATGGCAATTTTTAGCTCAACTTTGACATAAGTAAAATTTGAGGTTATGTCATGGCCTGTCGTCCATCTGTCCATCTGGCCATCTGTCCATCCATCCATCTGTCCATCAACAATTCAATACAGCTCGGGCTAGAGGCCGTATTTATGAACCGATCTTTACGAAACTTCTTGAGTATCTTTGTTATCATGTTTTTGGGTGTGGTTCAAAATTCAAGATGGCTGCCTGTGGCCATTTTGTACCTAAATTAGGTCCAATCAGTTTTTTGTACACAACTTCTATACGGCTCACGCTGGATGCCATATTTTGAACCGATCTTTACGAAACTTCTTGGGCACCTTTGTTATCACCTTGGGCCGATAACAAGTGTTTTTGGGTGCGGTCCGAAATTGAAGATGGCCACCGGCAGCCATTTTGTACTTTAGTTAGTGCAATCAGTTTTTTGTACAGAACTTCTGTATGAAAGTTCTGATTCGAATAAATTTTTGTCTGAATGTTTAGTAACATGGAATACATCACCTATAATACAGGTTTTTTTCTCATGTAGAAGTTCTGCAAATTAGATGAATTTTGATTTTTTCAGTGCTACTTACACACAGTAAGTACACATGTCAATACGGCTCGGGCTAGGGGCTGTATTTATGAACCGATCTTCACGAAACTTCTTGGGTACCTTTGTTATCACCTTGGGGTACGAGAACGAGTGTTTCAACTCAAGATGACTGCCAGTTGCCATTTTGTACCGAAATTAGATCCAATCAGTTTTTTGTACACAACTTCTATATGGCTCAGGCTAGAGGCCGTATTTATGAACCGATCTTTACGAAACTTCTTGGGTACCTTTGTTATCACCGTGGGATGAGAACTAGTGTTTTTGGGTGCAGTCCGAAATTCAAGGTGGCTGCCAGCATCCATTTTGTACCAAAATTAGTGCAATCAGTATTTTGAAAAGAACTTCTGTATGAAAGTTCTGATTTGAATAAATTTTTGTATGAATGTTTAGTGACAACGAATACATCACATATAATACAGGTTTTTTTCTCGTGCAGACATTATGCAAATTAGATGGTCTTTGATTTATTCAGTGCTACTTATACACAGTAAGTACATATGTCTCGGGCTAGGGGCTGTTTTTATGAACCGATCTTCACGAAACTTCTTGGGTACCTTTGTTATCACCTTGGGACGAGAAGGAGTGTTTCTGGGTGTGGTCCAAAATTCAAGATGGCTGCCTGTGGCCATTTTTTACCGAAATTAGATCCAATCAGTTTTTTGTACACAACTTCTATATGGCTCAGGCTGGAGGTTGTATTTATGAACCGACCTTTACGAAACTTCTTGGGTACCTTTGTTATCACCTTGAGACGAGATCAAGTGTTTTTGAGTGCGATCTGAAATTCAAGATTGCTGCTGGCGGCCATTTTGTACCAAAATTAGGTACAACAGTTTTTGGTACAGAACTTCTATACGAAGGTTCTGATTTGAATCAATATTTGATTGAATGTTTAGCATCATGGAATGCTTCACATATAATACGGGTTTTTTTCTCATGCAGAAATTATGCAAATTAGATGAACTTTGATTTATTCAGTGCTACTTATACACAGGAAGTGCACATGTCAATATGGCTTGGGCTAGAGGCTGTTTTTATGAACCTATCTTCACGAAACTTCTTGGGTACCTTTGTTATCACCTTGGGACTAGAACAAGTGTTTTAGGGTGCCTTTGTTATCACTGTGCTGTGAGAACAAATATTTTTGGGTTCAGCCAGACCCACTCTGGGACTCAAAGATTTATTTTCTAGTTTAGCATCTAACTGTCACCCACCTTTACAATACTTTACCTATACATTTGTTACAGGCTACGGTCAGCATTTATATACAGACCGTTACAATACTTTATGTACCTTTGTTATCAGGACATTACCTATATGTGTGTCACTGCTGTGTCACATACTGTACATGTACATGTCTCACACAAATTGAGCTACAGTGTCATTGACGCTTTCATTATTCATATCGAGTAACTTTTCAACCACTATTTGGAATTGATTGAATATTTTGCGTACATTTATAGGAACACAATATCTTCGTTAACTTTGTGAGCTTTTCTGACATTAATCAAACTTTTCTGCCAGATGGACTGAAAGTTTAAGAAGTTTTCATTTTCATCCTATTGGATGACTGTTTGGAATTAATTCATTTTTAAACAATTTTATTTAGACAATTTAGTGGTCTGGTTCGATTTTGAATCATTTTCTTTCAGATTTTTCAGCCAAAATGGACTGAAATTTTGAGAAGTTTTAATTTCCATCCTGTAACTTTTGAAAGACTGCTAAGAATGATAAAGTTTTTTGCGTGCATTTATAACTGAATAAATATTTGCAAAACATGTTTAGGAAATTGCATGCTAGAGGAGATTAACCTTTAATTCTTTCACAAGTGAATATATAGTTTCTCTTTCACTGACAGTTACATGTACCCTTATTTATGGAATCTTATTTTTTTCCATTGGGAAAAAACTGTTGAGGCCAGTCCAAAGGGGAAAATCAGGATATGATAAAACTAAAATTATCTTTGCACAGCTCACACGCTGTTGGGTGCTGTAGAAAGAAGATTTTTTTTGTTTTCTTATTCTGAAACACCATTATCTGTCATCAAAGAAGACAGAATCATACCTTGTACTAGACTTCTGATATACAATGACAGTAAACTGTCTGACCATCCACCTCTTTTAAATTTTCAGCCGCCATGAACTTGAAATGATGAACAGTAAAAAAATAAGTTTTCTTAACGTTCATACTATGTCTAGTACACCTGACTCCCAGTATAGTAGAACAAAATCATTGAGAAGAAAAGAGAAGTATCCGGAGAGTGGTGAGTAAATAAAGACTGTTAACCTTCTAACAAATTGCCTAAGCGGCAAAGAAAGTATGTGTCTTTGCTTTTGGTGAGTCAGTTTCTTTCTGAAGACCGAGGTCCAAGCCTGAAAATAAGATATCTGTCATTTGCAGAATGAAGTCCACAGAGGGTGAATGTTCTGATGCTATTAACATACATTGGGCCAATGTATCCTCTGGGTGCCTCTTTTTGTTTAGGTTTGAGACCTTGATTCAGTTTGAGGCCCACAGAGGGTAAATTTAGTGATGATACCCTGCTGTGCAGGGTAGCATCACCAAATTCATCCTCTGGGCACCTCATTTTGCATATAAAAGTCTGCTTATTTTCTGTCTTGCTCATGTCATTTACTGACATGTATTTAACAATAGCTTCAAAAAATAATGTGTGTGGTCAAATCTACTCAGAAAAATTAAAATAACTGGATGGTTTCTTTTAATATATATACGGCTTTGAATCATTTGTTAGAATGGTTGCATTGGTCCATTGAATAGAGATGGGTGATATTGGAATTTTGAGTTTGGAATTGGTTTTTGTATATTTGAGGGGGTGGGGGGGAGGTATACCGCAGTATCAGTTTGGTATTCGGTATCCAACTTGACTGAGATTTGCTGATAGTACCAGAGGGGAATTGACAGCAGGAAAATACAGAATAAGTCTGTTGTATCATTCTATCACAGTGCCACAAATGCCACTGACAAGGACCTCAACATTGCCATTCTTTTGCCAAAGCAAATCATACCTACAGCAATTGTGTGACTTGTTTCCAAAACACTGTATCCTTTAAAGGCCTATTTCAGGCATCTGTGATCTTCGAGCATGTGCCCTTAGCATGCCATCATCAGGAAGGAGGTCCTGCTAACAACAGACAAATCACCTGGGAAGTGGTTTTTTAGTCCATTCTTGGCTGCCTTAACAAGCAGGCAAGACTTGACTAGAAATCACTGCTAAGCAATTGGACAAGTACAGGTTGGACGTCTAGTGGGAATTCAGGACAATTGGTCAGGCCTTTAACTGGTAGCGTGCTGGAGGCTCATATTTGGGCTTTATTCTGAAGTGTGGGTATCACAGCTTGAAGGCTCATAGTCAGTGGATGTGCTTTGTATTATCTTTGAAGTGATATTATTTAGTCTCAAAGGGTTTGCCTTGTTACAATTTATGGGAGAGTGCCCATAGGCGCTCTCCCATAAATTGTAACAAGTCAAAGACGTGTACAAGATTTGATGGCAAAAAATAATTTAGCACCCTACCGGTTAAGCAGTTAACAAAACTGAAAAGAAAATCAGTCACTTCTTTCATGTAAATGAAAACTTCAGCTTTTTATTAAACCCCTACAAGATCTTATAAATAGCAAATGTAGCAAAATTTGATAATACAGATGGTTTTGGTATTCAATGATTTGTTCCTTTTTGGGGTATCCCCATGATATTGGTGTTGGTTTGTTTTTTTTTGCATATTGCCAATCTCTACAATCTAAATCCATGTAAAATATGCAACTAAAATATGTACATTCCTAATTTCAGGGTACCAGTTTAACAATGCACTTCAACAAGTTGGGGTTATGATGTTAAAAATTTAGAATAGAATGAACAGTAATAGAAAATTGTAGAGAATTAACAGTGAATTGGTATAAAAGATCACATAAAGAAGCTTAGCCCTTTACCTAACATGAAAAGCAGACAACACTTGTAAAAAAAATTCTTGAATAACTAATTTTTTTCATTTTTTGTCTCAAAAACATAGGTTATGACCCCCTCCTTGGAATGAGCTTGAGGAGCTCATTCCAAGGAGATGTCATAACCTATGTTTTTGAGACAAAAATGAAAAACGTAAAAAGTAAAGAAAATTAATTGGCGAATTTTAAGAATAATGCTGGCCATTTTTGGTCATTACGTTGGGTGAAGGGTTAAATTTCCTGATGAAGTCTAATTTGCAACAGTGTGTAAAACCTGACTCATAAAGTCATGAGAAAAATACCTAGATCAGTTTGTTTTGTTTTATATAGTTACTTCATTGAGAATGCAACCCTTAATTAACCATCCCCCATATCTCCACATCCCAGTCACTGATTTCATCACTGTTTACTGGATTGATTGCCTGACATGTATCCCACACCTGTGGCATAGTTGAGCATCTATTTTGAGGCTGCCATGTTTTTGTCAATACCCTAGACCTAACATGGCCAGATGATGACACTTGCAAGAATTGTTCTTAAATCTTCATTTTTTACGTCCAAAATACATAGCGTAGGATCTCTCATTTGAATAAGCTCAATCAGCTCGTTCCAATAGAGGGTCATAAGCTTTGTTTGAAGACAAACATTTTAAAAAGTTATAAAATTCAAATGGTGATTTTTTAAATAGTGCAGCCTGGAATATGGCCATTACATTAGGTAAAGGGTTAACTCTCTACCCAAGGCTCCCGAAAAAAACAAATTTGTTATTTTAATTATTTTAACCCCTCATTGGAATGAACTTGATGAGCTTGTTCCAATAAGGGTTCACCTGATATGGTTCTGTTGGAGTTGAATTTTTTTTTAAAGAATTTTTTTTCAACTACTCAATTTGTACATTACACTGCAGATGTGGTGAATTCATTAGGTAAAGTGTTAACCCTTTTTACATTTTAGGTGATGATAGTGATTATTTTGACAGATCAACAGAAATCACAGAAATTGATGAACGCCTTAACAGATTACAGCAGCTGATGAAAGCAAATTTGCCTTGACAAGAGCATTTAATCAATGCCACCGTTACTTTCAAGCACAGGGTCCAACAGAAAGCACTAACAAATCATAGTTATTGTCAGATGGAAGGAACAAATAACAGCTTCTTCAATCAGCAGTTGAGCAAGGTGAACTTTCCTTAAACTTCAAGAATCACTTTTGTTTCGTGGACTCGAGAAGCAGACTGCCACATTGTGCCTGATTAGGACACTGCTTTGTCTTATAAACCTTTGGGCTTATTTGACAGTTTGAGCCATATTTCTTTCTTTGAATGTTATTCCTGAAGTGAAGTGTGATTTGGGAGAGATTTTCCAAGAATCGAAACAGGATAGAAATTGCTCTCCTAGACAAGGACACAAGATGCATCCGAGGGCAAGGGGGGTAGGGGTATCAAAAAAGGCACTTGACTCAGAGAATAAGTTAAGAGTGGGAGTTTATCACTAATTATAAATTGTAGTGTGACCCTCAATAATATTGACCTTATATATTTATATCATTCTCTGTGAGGAATAAAGTGTCATTCACTATGCCAAACACTGCAAATGGCATCTTGTTCTTCTCAAAGGATGATATAAAGTTTTAGAAATCACTCCACCAATTGTATAGCTTCTTTGTTTGGTGATTATCAACTGATGCAACCTCTCTCTCCCCACCACCCTCTCCCCCACTGTCATTGGCACATGTAAAATATGCCTGAAACGAATACACAACAGTTTCTCAGTTTCAATTCTCGGAAGGTAAAGTCTTTCCCACGAGTGCACTTCTCACAAAAAAGGCACGAGTTGCCCCTCTCCCTTTCCAACCCCTTAGCCTCAGGGTAAGGGGGTAGCTACCACCTGCTTCCCTCGCTGTTCTTCCTACACTTGCCTGAGGGAGCTCTCAGTCTCCAAAACTCGGAGGTCACTTTATAAGAATCTATTGTAACCCTGTCTGACCTGGTGAAAGGTGCATAGGGATGGGGAGAAGTTGGAAGATAGTCATTAAATTACATATTCTTTCCTAATATATATAATTATCAGCTGCCATCCTCTGTGGTCTTCAGTCAGCTATCTGCTGTCCTTTTTAAAAATGGCAAATGGATCTTGTATATTTTTATACTGTACCAATGACCCAGACATAGCTGGTGCTAACTCTTAAAATATAGGGCCAAACACAAATTTTGCCCCCCAATCCCCAAAATTTGCATCTAAAACTAAAGAAAACATGTCCTGAAAGGCCCTCCACACTTCGCCCCTACTGCGCATGCGCAGTGTCAAGGACGTTCCGAAATTGGCGCCATTAATAATTCTAAGTTTGGCCCTTCATCAGTTAACATCTGACTGATCTTTGTGCTTTTAAATCTCAGTTTAAATGATGCCAGACACATAAATATTAGTGAAATGGTGATTCTAAGGAGGATAGAGAAGGAGGAGAGGAAAAGAATGTGTGACAGAATATTATCAGGGCTGTAACTTAAAATTTTTTAATGAAATTATGTTAAGTTACCTATTTTCAAGGCAGCAGCCATTTTGTTGTCATTCTGATTATTTAGTTACACTGTTTTTTTTTAAGTGTTTTCCTCTCTCCCTGTCCTTTAAGTTCCCCCTTGCTATTCTCCCATGCTTTTGGCATAGTTTCTGTAATTATTATTACTAAAATTTCTTGGGAGTTTTAGCTGAATAACAGAATGAATTCTGTTCTTTCGCCATGTTTACGTCTTCACCTACGGGTGGTTAGGCGTTGTGTTCTGCATCTACCATCTGATGTTCTGCAGTTTCTTCCCTGGAAGTCTCTGTTTTGCATCAGATAGTGTATTTTTGGTAACTGATTTCGGGCCTGGGTGCCTGGAGTCTTATTTTAGTGTTTTTACACTCATTGTTTACATTTACAACAGCCCTCTGTGTGAGGGGGGGATTTCTAAAAAATAATATCTTTATGTTATTTTAATCATAACTAGATACATTATTATTGTTCGTAAGTGTTGAATAAATTGTTTAAAATATTTTTAAAATTTTTGTCCACACTTAGGCTTGGGATCCATTGGGGCTCAATGTTACTTTTCAGAAACTTGGGCTGTTCTGAAAAAATATTTTTTCAAAATATTTTGATTTCAATTATTTTTTCTATATTAATGGATCATATTATTATTATGTATTTTGATTGCCAGGGGTTAGTGCGAGTACCAGGACTTGTTTTCTTTTCACATTGAAAGTATATTGATCAATTGTTTTAAGAGGAAGTCTTCCTCTGACTTTATTATCATTCTATATGTGGTCAGTGTACTCGCATTAACTCCTGTTCTGTATCGTATGATTTCGATGACAATATGGGAAGCGTATGTCACGGTATGTTGTTGGGGATTTGGACACTCCGGTCCTTTCCCCGCAGGGTCACTCTACTTTATCAATTTCTATTTCAGACGATCAAGATTAGGGTGATGTATCTGTGATGTCTTCCAACAGTGTGCCTCCGCCGTCACAATTAATGAAGGCCTAGCGGAAAAGTGCTCATGTAAATACGCCAATTGCCTAAGAGGACCCTAGTAGGTTCGACGGCCTTTGACGTCCGCTAGCTCGCCCGGTGTAGCGTCCATTCACCGAATGGTTCGGCAGCCGGGTTCGTCCGTTGCGGTCTAGAAGGTATTTTTGGGGTGATGCGAGCACTATAAATTAACTTAATGCACACCCAGTGACGGCGGATCGGAGGGAGAACGCAGGAAGCCTTTTAGTCCGGTTCATAGCTCGTTCCGGTCCATCCGGACGGCAAGCGAGAGAGGCCCCTCTCTCGTTCAACAACATCTGGCCCCAGATGTTGTGGTACAAAATGTGTCGCAAGCGGAGCATACGTCCGTCGCTCGGGACGCTCCGTTGTATAGGCAGTCCGCTGAGACTGCTAAGGCTTCCTCTTCTCGTCAGCGCACACGACCGCACCTTGGCTGCGTGACCGCCGATATATTACCAGCTTCGCCGATCAAGGATTCTTCGGCGACCAGGTCACACCATCCGGTAGCCAGGGATACGAGGCCTGCAGACTCCGGACGTTCGCATAGGAAGTGTGCGGGAGTCAACGTACACGGAGCTTCCGGCGGCAATGCATCGTAAGACCGCTACTGCACAGGCCTCGGGAACGGACGTGCTTTCCTTAATAGCACAGTTTATCGCAGCATCCCGGCATCAACTGAATCTGTCGCATATATTTTATCTGACGATGCTGGGTCGGGACGCTCCGCGGAAGCGGGTACGGACGTCCGAAAGTTTCATCCGGTCCGACGGGATACCGAAAGGGATTCGGAGGATTTCGAGCTTTCCCTTTCGGAACAACATATGCTGTTGTGTATGTCATCTGACTTGGTCTTCTACAGCTTCTTTCGTCGGACCAGAATGCTGCGATGCCGGATAAGAAACTGATAGCGTCGGTGGACTTAGAAATTTTTGGTTCGGTTCAGGGACATCGTCCCTCAGTTCCGACATAGTCCAATAATGTCACACAAACTTTCGAATTATTGAACGACGCCATATATATTATTATTTTATGCTTGCTATCCAAGCATTTCTGGTTTCTTGTTCGAAGAGTTATGGAGATGTCTTTCAAAAGTGTGCCTCTGTCGTCATAGTTAATGAAGAGTTAGCGGCAATAAGTGCTCATGGAATATGTCTATCGCCTACGGAGTGACATTCGCTAGCTCACCCGGTGTAGCGTACATTCATCGAATGGTTCGGCTGCCGGGTTCGTCCGTTGCGGTCTAGGAAGGAGATTTGGGTGATGCGAGCACTTTAATTACTTTAGTACTCACCCAGTGACGGCAGATTGAGGACAGATCGGAGGAAGCCTGTTAGTCCGGTTCCTGGCTTGTCCAGGTCCGTCCGGGCTGTGAGCGAGAGAGGTCCCTCTCTCGCCCAACAACATAGGGGACCGCATGTTGTGGTTCAGATATTTTACATTCGGAGCATATGTCCGTTGGTCGGGACGCTCCGTTATATTGACAGTCCGAGAGACTGTCTTTAATGCTTCCTCATCCTCACAGCAGGGCACACGACCGCACATTGGCTACGTGACCTCGAGTATCCGATCAGTTTCGGCATTCAGTGATTCTACGGCGAATAGGTCACGCCATCCGGTAGCCAAGGGACACGAGGCCTATACACCCCGTTCGCTCGCATATTGGAAGTATGCACGGGGTAACGATCACGGAGCTTCCAGCGGCAATGCATCGTAAGACCGCTTCTCCTCAGGCCTCAGTGACGGACGTGCTATCCGAGTTAGCACAGTTGTTTCGCAGCATCCCAGCAATTGACAGTTTCTCGGTCGAATCAGGAATTATCCGACGGCGCTGGGTCGGTGCGGTCCGCGGTTGCATCAGCTACGGACGACCGAACGCTTTATAGGGTCCGACAGGATGGCGAAAGGGATTCGAAAGATTTCGAGTTTTCCCTTTAGTAGTATCGGAAGATGCCTTTCATATCTTCTGGCATTATCTTCCAGTGATTATTATTTCGGACTCCATTGCTGCGATCTTGGATAAGAGACTTATAGCGTCATTGGACTCGGATTTTTCGATCGGTTCAGGGACATTGTCCCTGACTTACCGACGCAGTCCAATATTGTCATTACAACATGTGTTTTATTTTTCGACGCTATATATATATATATATACAAGCCTGCTACTAAGCATGATAGTTTAGTTTCTTGTCCGCGTTGCTCATTTCTGCCATTTTATCATTTATACAAATAGTTTATTTTGGCAGAGCAGGGCATACCGAGAGTTCATATGCGTCTAGACGGTGTGATTAAAGACTGCATATATTCTTTTTCGCCGTTTATGTCTTTTCCAATTTCAATGTTGGGAACGACATTATGTATAGTAGACTTAACTTAGACACTTTATTATACGTAATCCGCCTTACTGAGGCGTTATCATTACGTCTTCAAGAAAAGATTTACGGGATATTATTCTCAATGTAATTTCTTTTGAGGGCAGTAGTTTGTTCATGTATAACTCCGCCCTTCAGTGGCTGATTGGAGTTAGTTAGACGTGACGCAGCCCTAGCTACATCCACACGCGTGGATAGTAAGGTTAAGAACTCTCTCAGAGTCGCTTCGTTCTCGGAGGAGCTTCTCTTCGACGGCAACTTTTCGGCAATCCATGAATTGCTCGATTTATACGTTCTCTTGTCTATCTAGTGTTACAAGAGATTCAGACTGGGGCAAACATTCGGTGGTTGACTCAGAGAGTGCCGCCGCAGTTGCCGGACCCGAGTGTGGCTGTTATGACGGTTGCCAGTCAAACAGATTGGGATATAATACTGATCCCTACGGATTCGAAGTGCCAGGGTCTTTGGGTTCCGCAGTCTTTTAGCAATCAGTTTAACTTCCGCAGAATAATGTTTTTTAGGCTTGCTTTATGTCATTGCATGAACATTATTCAGAAACGCATGCCCAAATTCCTGTCCTTTAATTCGACAGTAGTGGCGTATCTACGGAAGCAGGGAGGCACTCTTTCGTTTCCGTTATTCAATTTAATGGAAAGAATCCGTCTGTTGGTTATAGTACACCAAGTTCAGTTTTGGTCCGTCATATTCCGGGTCGTCTGATTGTTTTATCGGACTCCCGTTCTCTTACGGGTCGCTTGTTGCTGTCAGAATGGACTCTCAACAAACAAGTATTCAATCAGATTTGCTATCTATGGGAGCGCCCAATGATGATTTATTTATGACACAGCTTGCTAATCAATTGCAGACGTATGTGTTGGCTTGTCCAGATCTCTGAGCTAATATTGTTAACGCTCTATTGATCTATAGGACGGAATGATAGGATACGCGTATCCTCCGGCGCTGTTGTTTTAGCAGGTATTGCTAAGATAAACAACCACAATACATTTCTGTTGATAGCATCTCTATCTTCACAGAGATCATGAGTAATTTACTCTCTTGTCTACTGTGGGTCTTAACGTGAAATCTTCCTCTATGTGAGGATCTTTTTCACTGGGTAAATCGTGTCATCTTTATCACAACCAGCAAGGTCGCAACCTTCATGTATTCCGTTGTGTGGTCCGTATTGCATTGTAAGCACTGTACTGGACGAGCTTTGGACGCGATTTCTTACTATAGGAGATCCTCTTCTTCGCTATTCTATGCGGCTAAAGTGGAGGATCTTCCGTCGTGGTGTAGGGATCATTATGTTCATATTGTTGATCCCTCCATACTACTCATTGCTATTTTTTAGTATACTTGTTTCACAAGATCTACTGCAGCCTGTTATTATTTAGGTTATAGGTTTATGTTACCTCATACCTATGCACTCTACGATAGTTTACAATTGAGTCTTTTGTCTCTTTATCTAAGTCAGTTAGTAACTTTTTGATAAATAGACTTAGAATCTTTAGATTAAATTCCTATACGGATTTTAACTTCGGTTCTTATTTAGCTAAGTAATCATTTGAGCCTCTGGAAACAGTAGTTTTCAAATTCTGACCTTTTAGACAGTAATTCTGTTGGTTTCTCTTTTACTGTAGAGTCAGTGAGTTTCATGCACTATCGATGGATGATTTTCACTTTCATAGTTTCGGAATCAATACTTCCGTTACTATTTAGGTTGGATTGTTGCATAAGAGTTAGGCTCCTATTATCCGGAACCTATTATTTTAAGGTCCTTCCGTCTTCGTATGGGCATAGGCCTTTACTCTTTCCGGGTACAGTTTATGTATTTATAAACAGATATCTGTTTATTACAAAGGGCGTAGGCTTCTTCTGTCTTTGATGTCTAGTAGAAGGACGTTACGCTCCATTTTATTGTTAATGGATTCTATTAACTATCGGTACTGCTTATGGTATATCATTGACTTAGCAGTTGTGCTTAAGATTTCAGCTCATGAAGTAAGAGTTCTTCTACTTCTTGGGCTTACATTAATAGTGTCGCTATTATAGATTTTTGAAGGCCGCTCATTGCGCTCAGCCATCCACATTCATGAATTTTATCTTAGAAATATCGAGTCCATTTCTGGAGGCCTCTATTGTTAGGTCTATTATCTACTGCTCAGAATGTCATTCACTTAACAGTTTCTACTATAGCTAGGTAGGCTGTCTGTTTCGGCAGTGTCTCCGTTCGGCTGCCCTCTTCGCTCTGGGCTATTTGACCCAGGGCAAGAAAAAGGGGGGGGGGGAGGGTGTTCCCTTGGGTCACCTGTTTTACTATGAAAACAAGGGGATACCTCCTCCGGAGTTAGTAATTCTGAGCTGTTATTGGGATGGTTGTTTAGTGAGAAGTTTAGGTTTTTAAAATTCATTCAAGTCTTAGTTTTTAAAGTATAGCTTTTGAATATTGCATATGTCAACGGACATGATTATGCAATCCTCAGACACTTTTAGGAGTATAAGAGTCTCTATTCTCTAGACTTACTTTATTTATTGGCTTACTTTAAAAATTATTAGTATAAGGATTATATTGGATATTAATAGAGTACATGGATGTATGAAGCTCAATTTTGGAAGGTGTTGTATCTTTCTAATTTATCATAAATAAGAAAGATACATGTAAGGCCTATTACTTTTTTTTCCCTACAGGGGATGACTCTATTTTATTTTATTGAGCGTATTCCATTTTGCTCTATGTCCTTGGCCCTCCAGCCTTTTTACTATTCAGCTATGTCTGGGTCATTGGTACAGTATAAAAATGTTAAAAAATTTATAGTAATTTATATATTTTTTATACTTACCAATGACCCAGACGGGGATGGCCCTCCCAGGAGTTGGGAACTCTTGCCTCCCCGCTGAGTACATAGCGCTTACCAGGCACTGGTTATTAGAATGATTAATGGCGCCAATTTCGGAACGTCCTTGACACTGCGCATGCGCAGTAGGGGCGAAGTGTGGAGGGCCTTTCAGGACATGTTTTCTTTAGTTTTAGATGCAAATTTTGGGGATTGGGGGGCAAAATTTGTGTTTGGCCCTATATTTTAAGAGTTAACACCAGCTATGTCTGGGTCATTGGTAAGTATAAAAAATATATAAATTACTATAAATTTTTTAACTTTTGATAAATAGAAATATTGATGGTACTTGTACCTGCATTGATCCCTCTGAGTATTATATACATTGAACATGTTCCTATTCAAGACATAGTTTAAAACATTTAAGTGAAATATTAATAAGGCCTATTAGAAAAAAATTCTTGTTTAGGCCCCACAAAGTAAATCTTCATTTCTCAGGCCATTTTTTGTAAAATTGCTTGTGGGAGGGTGGTTTTTTATTTTTGTAATTGTTCATCAAAAGTTCATATTCTTGGTTGTTTTATGTTTTAGGCCTCATAATCAAGATTAATAGCATGGGTGGTAGTGTATTTCATCCCTTGAGTGCAAGAAGGCTTTGTAATGCTAAAGCATTGTAAAGCCTTGTTGCACTCAAGGGAATTTATTAACTTGGGTAAAATATCAGACGTAAACCATTTAATTTGTATTAGCTCAACTTTGACGAAGTCAAATTTGAGCTATTGTCATGGCCCGTCGTCCGTCTGTCCGTCCGTCCGTCTGTCCATCTGTCCGTACGTCAACAATTGGCTATGGCTCGGGCTAGAGGTCGTATTTATGAACCGATCTTTACGAAACTTCTTGTGTACCTTTGTTATGACCCTGGGATGGGAACGAGTGTTTTTAGGTGTGGTCCGAAATTCAAGATGTCTGCCAGCGGCCATTTTGTACCGATGATGCAAAAATCAGTTTTTTGTACAGAACTTCTGTATGAAAGTTCTGATTTGAATAAAGTTTTGTATAAATGTTTAGTACCATGGGATACATCACATATAATACGGGTTTTTTTCTCGTGCGTAAATTATGCAAATTAGACTGACCTTGATTTATTTAGTGTTACTTTCAGAGCTGTAAGTGCCAAGCTGCTATGGCTCAGGCTAGAGGCCATATTTATGAACCGATCTTTACGAAACTTCTTGGGTGCCTTTGTTATGACCGTGGGACGAGAACGAGTGTTTTTGGGTGCGGTCCGAAATTCAAGATGGCTGCCAGCCGCCATTTTGTACCTATGATGCAGAAATCTGTTTTTTGTACAGAACTTCCGTATGAAAGCACTGATTTGAATAATTTTTTGTATGAATGTTTAGTACCATGGGATACATCACATATAATACAGGTTTTTTTCTCGTGCGTAAATTGTGCAAATTAGACTAATTTTTATGTTTTTTGGTGTTACTTTCAGCACTGTAAGTGCAAATGCCAATACGGCTCGGGCTAGAGGCCGTATTTATGAACCGATCTTTACGAAACTTCTTGGGTACCTTTGGTATCACCGTGGGACGAGAACGAGTGTTTTGGGGTCCGGTCCGAAATTCAAGATGGCTGATGGCAGCCATTTCGTACAAAATTAGGTGCAATCAGATTTTTGCACAGAACTTCCATATGAAAGCGCTGATTTGAATAATTTTGTGTGTGAATGTTTAGTACCATGGCATACATCACATATAATACGGGTTTTTTTCTCGATCAGAAATTATGCAAATTAGATGAACTTTGATTTTTTCAGTGCGACTTACACACAGTAAGTACACATGTCAATACGGCTCAGACTAGAGTCTGTATTTATGAACTGATCTTCACGAAATGTCTTGGGTACCTTTGTTATCACCTTGGGACGAGAACGAGTGTTTCTGGGTGCGGTCTAAAATTCAAGATGGCTGCCAGTGGCCATTTTGTACCGAAATTAGGTCTAATCAGTTTTTTGTACACAACTTCTATACAGCTCAGACTAGAGGCCATGTTTATGAACCAATCTTTACGAAACTTCTTGGGTACCTTTGTTATCACCGTGGGATGAGAGCGAGTGTTTTTGGGGTGGTCCAAAATTCAAGATGGCCACCAGCAGCCATTTTGTACCAAAATTAGTGCAATCAGTCTTTTGTACAGAACTTCTGTATGAAAGTTCTGATTTGAATAAATTTTTGTATAAATGTTTAGTAACATGGAATACATCACATATTGTAAGGGGTTTTTTTTTCGTGCAGAAATTATGCAAATTAGATGAACTTTGATTTATTCAGTGCTACTTACACAATGTGAGCACACATGTCAATACGGCTCAGGGTAGAGGCTGTATTTATGAACCGATCTTCACAAAACTTCTTGGGTACCTTTGTTATCACCTTGGGACGAGAATGAGTGTTTCTGGGTACGGTCCAAAATTCAAGATGGCTGCCAGTGGCCATTTTGTACCAAAATTAGGTCCAATCAGTTTTTTGTCACAAGTTCTATACAGCTCGTATTTATGAACTGATCTTCACAAAACTTCTTGGGTACCTTTGTTTTCACCTTGGGACAGGAACGAGTGTGTTTTGGGGTGCCTTTGTTATCACTGTGCTATGAGAACAAATATTTTGGGGTTCAGTCAGACCCACTCTGGGACTCAAAGTTTTCTTTTCTAGTTTAGCACCTGACTGTCACCCACCTTTACAATACTTTACCTATACATTTGTTACAGGCAACGGTCAGTATTTATGTACAGACCGTTACAATACTTTATATGTGCCTTTGTTATCAGGTCATTACCTAGATGTTTGTCATTGCTGTGTCACATACTATACATGTGCATGTCTTTGTCTTGACAAGTTGAGCTACAGTGTCATTGACACTTTCATTTTTTTAACTTTGCATTGGTTATAAAAAGAGAGCATGCAGCAACCAAATGGACCATGTGGGAGGGCCTGAGAAACCGATTTTTTTACTTTTTTAGACCTTATCAGGCAATTTTTCTTCAGTTTTATGATGAGAGAGGGAGGCTTTTGTTTTTCTTTGGTTTCAATTCATGAAACAGTTCCTGTATAGTGTTGGAATTATTTATTTAACAACTTACATTATTCTGGGGGAAAAAACAATCTTTTCAACAGTGAAAATTTCCCATACAGCAGTTATAAATTTAACAAACTATACTTTTTTTGACAGAACTCACTAAGCTCTGTCAAAGCAGATATAGTTGGTTAACTTTTTAGTTCTCCGAGTGCAAAATATTATCAATGAAGAGATTTCCAGGTAAAAAAAAGGAGCGATGAGGCATATTTTCAGTGACGAGGGAGGTGCCTGAGAAACACCTTTTTTTGCATCCTTGGAGTGAAAAACTATTTCAAGAGTATACAACAGTCTCCATGTTCGAATATTGGCTGTCAGTGGCAGAGGGCAAAACATAAATTCTTCTGAAACACAATGTATATGTCCCCATTCCCAGAAGTTTAGGGGTGCTTTAACGATATAGCTTCAGTGTTATTGTTTAGCTTCTCATATTTGGATTTAATCACTGGAAGAATGAAAAAAATACTGTCTAAATTCCCTGGTACCCAAATCAAGATCACTATGCAAGTTTTCATGTGTTAATGACTTTAATGCTGTTATTTGGCAGACCAATATTTGGTCAGCAATGGCTCTCACTTAAAAACATTAGGTCAGGTAATCTGTCTATAGCTATAAATTAGCCCTTAGGCCTAAAAAAATAAAAAATCTGTTTCTCAGGCCCTACCGCATGGTCCTTTTGGCTGCCGCATGCTCTCTTTTTATAACCAATTTAAACTTAAAAAAAATAAAAATTAAATGGTTTATGTCTGATATTTTACCCAAGTTAAAAAAAATTGATGAATTTGTCCCTTGAGTGCAAGAAGGCTTTGCAATGCTTCAGCATTGCAAAGCCTTCTTGCACTCAAGGGATGAAATACACCACCACCCATGCTATTCTGTAGATTATGAGGCCTAAAACTTGAACCAAGAACATGAACTTTTGATGGCAAAGAAGTAATTACTGAAATAAAAAATAAAATAAAAAACCGCTCGCCCGCATGCAATTTTACAAATAATGGCCTGAGAAACAGAAGATCTACTTTGTGTGGCCTTATGCAGTGTGTTTGTTTCTGCTGATATTCCCTAAAACCTCATTTATAATGTCATTTTTGACAACTGAACAAATTCTCTGGTTTTTATTACTCAAGAACAGCCCTGCTTCGCCCCAAGATTAAAGAAAATGGGAGTATACTGGATTACATGCATCCATCCACCAGTCCATCCATTCACAGCATGAGGGATCCTCATGACAAGCCATGCCTGCAAATGTTATAATAAAGCTGTCCGCATTTTTCCAACAGAGTTACAGTCCTTACTTTCTTTTCAATTCTTTTATGCTTCATCTGCCCAGCCTTTGGCAGTTGCTCTTGTCTGAATATAAAAGATTTCCTATTATATCCTATTTCACAGTGTTCTCTAAACCTTTTAAAAAAATGAATGAATGAATGGACTGCAGGGACAAATCTGCATCGATTTGCAGAAATATTACCCAAAATCTCCAAGTACCCGATTCTTCGTTGCTTCACACAACAATTGCATGAATATATATTTTATTGGCAGTTCTATTCTGGAACAGTAGTTAATTTATGCATTATGGGACATCAGTAAATTTATGGATTATGGCTATATCATGACTGCAATACATGTAAAATGTCAAGTTTTTCCAATCTTGCATTATGCTACTGCCCACTTGAGAGGCCTTGTGCACAAGGCATTCGATCTGAATTGGAAATGGGAGTAAGGAAGTCAAACCAGTATAATGCACAGCAAGGGAGGTAAGAAATTCACTATGTTGTCCTGTTCACAAATTTATTTAAATAGTCTGAAGTGGCTGGTTTGTTTATGTGGGGGAGGACGAAGGAAGAAACAAATGAAGATGATTTCCGATATCTTTTTTTAGCACACTTGACTCAAAGTCAGTTGGAGCTAATGCCATCACTTGGCATCCATCACCCATTAACTTTTGAAACTTCTCTTTTTTTTCAAAACCAATGGGCCAAATTCAAACATATCGCACATACCATCTTTTAAGTGTACCCTTTCTACTTTGTTCAAATGAAGCTGCTGCCTTCTTCAGGCTGGGGTTAATGCCCAAAAAGCCTAAAAATCTTCTCATGAACCCACAGAGAGAATATCTTGATATATGGTATCGAAAACCGTTGGTGGTAAAGATTAAAATTTATTCAAGGGAAGTTTGTTGGTCAGTATTTGGGATCGATCTCTGTGGGAGAATGCCCATTTTGGGCTCCACCCAAAATTTGTAATTCAAGAACTGCTAGGCTGATTTGAACAAATTTGGCATGTAGCATAATTGGGTCATAAGTACTTGATTGCTGTCCCCCCCCCCCCCCTCCCCCCCCCCCCCCCAAAAAAAATAGAAAAAAATCGCAGCTCTGCGGGAACCCCAGGAGCAAAAAAATATAAGAAAACCATACTTCAAAACTTGCACAAACTAGAATATTGGGGTCTTTTTTGTATGCTGTTTCCTTAGGACCAGTGGAATCAGATGAACCTCAAAAATTGCTCTCAGTGTTGTAATGGGGTGCCATATGGGGATGCCCATTTTAACACTGTTGTCAGTTGGAAAATGCTGAGTCATCATCTTTCTTGTTCACCATCAACAAATTTGAAACTTTTTTTTTAAAACCACTTGGCCAAACTCCTACATATATGGTACAGATCATCTTTGGAGTATACCCTTTATACTTTGTTCAGATGATGCTGATTTCTTCTTTGGGCTGGGGTTAATGCCCAAAAGCCTAAAAATATTCTCAGTTCTTCTCATGAACTACAACAGAGAATGCTTTGATATTTGGTATAAAACTTCCTTTAGTGGTGAAGACTAAAGTTTGTTCAAAGTAAGTTTGCATGTCAATATTTGGGCTCCCCATGGGAGAATGTCCATTTTGGGCTCCATCCAAAATTTGTATTTCATGAACGAATGGGTTGATTTGATCCAAATTTTGCATGTAGTTTCATTGGGTCATAAGTACTTGATTTATGCTCCCCCCCCCCCCCAAATTTTTGCACCCTATTAGCTAAAAAAAATTCAAACACCTATATTTCAAAAACTGCACAGACCTGAATATTGTTTTTTTTTTTCCTAAGGACCAGTGGAACCAGATGGAAAAAAAGAATTGCTATTGGTTTTGTCATGGGGTGTCGTATGGGGATGCCAATTTTAACACTGTTGGCAATGGGATAAAGCCAAGTTATCTTTCTTGTGTTCCATCAACTGAATATTCTTCAGAATCTTTGAGCCAATTCGAAACTAATTTGGTACAAAGCATCTTTCCCACAAATGTTGCTACTCCCCTTGGGGATGGGGATGGGGTTAAAGCCCCAAAAGACTAAAATGCTTTAAAAATCATCTTCTCATAAACCACCCTCAATAATCACTAGATTTTTGGTATGGAACTTCCTTTAGTGATGCATAATCAAATTTGTTCAAAGGAACTCAGTAGGTCAATATTTGGGCTCCCTGTGGTAGGATGCCCATTTTTTTCAGCTTACTTGAGCCTCTAGTTTCAATGAACCACTCCATAAGCTCAACTGTACAGTTACCAGAAAAAGAATTGAAAAAATAATGTGATGCAATTTCAACCATCAAAATGACTTTTATTGTGGGCAGGATTTAGACAATTATTGGCAGGTGCTTTCTTGTGATTAAAAGTAAGGCCACCCACTGGTATTGACAGTTTCAAAAATGAGGTCAATAAAATTGATGTCTTTGTTATTCGAGACATTTTACTTTTCAAAATTGAAAAAATACTTATGTATGTCATTAAAAGCACACCCACTTTATGAAAGAAAAGCAATTTTCAAACTATCTCAATTTTTGCAGTCATTTTGGAAATTAGTTTTCATATATGCTAGAGACATTCTGCCAGGTTTGTTTGCAATAGGTTTCTCAAATTCATGTGTGATCCATTTGATAAGAATCCCCTTAGATTCACCAAAAATTTGGCGAAACTTTTACCCTGGACTGTGACTTGAGGGGAGACTGGAGAATACCACCAAGGCTCAGTAAACTTGATTTATGAATTTCCCACAGTGAAACCAAATTACAAAAATAATAATGGTTTTTGCACACTTTTGGTGTGGGACAGAGTAATCCTTTTCAACCTTCTTTACCTGTATAACTTTTTATTATGCCTTAAAGTTAGTTTGCCCAATCGGAATGCTCGAATACCACCTAAGGGTTCCAGCGTATCAGGTAGCTCACCTGATATCAGTTGAGTAGCAGCCATTACTATTTTGATCAAATTGATGCATTTCCGCTCCCTCCGAATATTCAAAATTTGATTTAAAATAAAATAAAAATGATTTCAGGATGCACCATACTGCTGATGCGAATGTTTACAGAAGGTTTCAATGATCAGATTTAGTGAGTCGGTGATTCCTCTTTTTTCATTCTGTTGCTCCTTGTTTTTTTCAAGAGGATTGTGTTGTATAAACACTCACTAGAGACATTCTTTGAGAGCAGAAGCAACAATTCATTTTGTATTATTTATTTATTTATTTATTTATTTATTTATTTATTTATTGGTGTTTAAGGTCACATATTTCTGCACAATGGCTAATCACGACCACATTCATTTTGTAATGCATTCAGATGTGAAGTAGCTCACCCATAAAATTGGGAGCAAGCTTTCTTAGTTTTCATATACTTGCCACATACCCTCTGTACCAGGAAGCCATACAAAGCCCAAAATATATGTGAGAAAATACCTCAGTGATGCAATCCAGTTCTTAACCCTTTACCCAACAAATCGCCTGCATCTGCCCGCGTAATATGCAAATTCAGCAGTTGAAAAAATATTATTTTTCAAAAAATTTCAACAAAACCATATCATGTGACCCCTCTTTGGAACGAGCTCGTCGAGCTCGTTCCAAAGAGAGGGTCACATGATACGGTTTTGTTGAAATTTTTTAAAAAATTTGAAAAAATGATATTTAAAATAATAAATTTTGATACCGTCTACGTTGGGTAAAGGGTTAAACCATTTCATTTTTACCTGCGTTGCCAGCGGCAGAGCAGGTCTAGTAACCGCTCGACTCCATCCGTCAGTCCGTCTGTCCGAAACACTTTTTCCATCAAGGTTTTCTTGGCTTCTATGAAAGGGAATGTTTTTATATTTGGTCTGCTGCTGCATAATGATGAGTTGTATCGTGTAAGCAATTTTCAGATCTGCCGTGCAGCCACTTCCTGTTTGCCGATACTTTGAAATTTTACTGTACCCACTGAACATTGAAATTTTTCGTCAAACTTTTCTCGGCTTCTGTGCAAGGGATTGATTCTATATTTCATCTGGAGCCTGATAATGATCAGTTGTATCGTGTATGCAATTTTCAGATCTGCCGTGCAGCCACTTCCTGTTTGCCGATTCAATTGCATGCAGCGACGCAGGTCCAGACCCGGTATTGGTTTTGGCTTGTTCCAATTTACACCTAACATTGTCTGTATGAGAAATTTGTTTTGAACAACTGGATTTATACACTGTGAAATAAAGTATATACTGACAGAAATAAGTCTGTTATTATTTTGACATTTACTGATATGTTTATCACCATTTTTTTTAGCTTCCATGCAAATGTAGAGTGGTTATTTTGTTCATATTAATGGATTGTATGTTAATTTTTATTTATTTATATAAAATTATCTCTTAAACATCATTTCATTGTTCGTGTTATATATTTCCACTAATAAATTTTATTATGAATGATCTTGTTTCCTGCTCAGTTTTTTTTAATACTTGACTTTGGAAAGTGATGGGTGGGATAATGAAGCCCACTTAATTGGATATCTGTTAATTAATAAACCCTATTAATTGAATATAACTTTCAAACACCAAAGCATTTACCAAACCTTCAGTATATATTTCACATGTTACTTGCACATTGACTATAGAGAAAACTCCCAACCACTTAATTGTGCATGACGGATATATCCATCTTCTTGTAACCTTTATACTGAACTTGTTACGTTCATAAACCAATTATGCACATGTTTGCTCATTCTCCACACAGAGTTGTCATTCATCCTACGCTATTTTTGTCTTTAGCATCAAACTACGTCATGTGGTAATTCCCGAGCAAGCCGTTATATTTATAATTTATCACCGGTTTTGTTTTGTTCCTGAGACACCTGGCTTTTATTAGGCTTTTCCCACTGGAAAAGACTATTGTTTATCTACGGATTATTATATTTTTATACTGTACCAATGACCCAGACATAGCTGGTGCTAACTCTTAAAATATAGGGCCAAACACAAATTTTGCCCCCCAATCCCCAAAATTTGCATCTAAAACTAAAGAAAACATGTCCTGAAAGGCCCTCCACACTTCGCCCCTACTGCGCATGCGCAGTGTCAAGGACGTTCCGAAATTGGCGCCATTTATCATTCTAAGTTTGGCCCTTCATCAGTTAACATCTGACTGATCTTTGTGCTTTTAAATCTCAGTTTAAATGATGCCAGACACATAAATATTAGTGAAATGGTGATTCTAAGGAGGATAGAGAAGGAGGAGAGGAAAAGAATGTGTGACAGAATATTATCAGGGCTGTAACTTAAAATTTTTTAATGAAATTATGTTAAGTTACCTATTTTCAAGGCAGCAGCCATTTTGTTGTCATTCTGATTATTTAGTTACACTGTTTTTTCAAGTGTTTTCCTCTCTCCCTGTCCTTTAAGTTCCCCCTTGCTATTCTCCCATGCTTTTGGCATAGTTTCTGTAATTATTATTACTAAAATTTCTTGGGAGTTTTAGCTGAATAACAGAATGAATTCTGTTCTTTCCCCATGTTTACGTCTTCACCTACGGGTGGTTAGGCGTTGTGTTCTGCATCTACCATCTGATGTTCTGCAGTTTCTTCCCTGGAAGTCTCTGTTTTGCATCAGATAGTGTATATTTTTATACTGTACCAATGACCCAGACATAGCTGGTGCTAACTCTTAAAATATAGGGCCAAACACAAATTTTGCCCCCCAATCCCCAAAATTTGCATCTAAAACTAAAGAAAACATGTCCTGAGAGGCCCTCCACACTTCGCCCCTACTGCGCATGCGCAGTGTCAAGGACGTTCCGAAATTGGCGCCATTTATCATTCTAAGTTTGGCCCTTCATCAGTTAACATCTGACTGATCTTTGTGCTTTTAAATCTCAGTTTAAATGATGCCAGACACATAAATATTAGTGAAATGGTGATTCTAAGGAGGATAGAAAAGGAGGAGAGGAAAAGAATGTGTGACAGAATATTATCAGGGCTGTAACTTAAAATTTTTTAATGAAATTATGTTAAGTTACCTATTTTCAAGGCAGCAGCCATTTTGTTGTCATTCTGATTATTTAGTTACACTGTTTTTTCAAGTGTTTTTCCTCTCTCCCTGTCCTTTAAGTTCCCCCTTGCTATTCTCCCATGCTTTTGGCATAATTTCTGTAATTATTATTACTAAAATTTCTTGGGAGTTTAGCTGAATAACAGAATGAATTCTGTTCTTTCCCCATGTTTACGTCTTCACCTACGGGTGGTTAGGCGTTGTGTTCTGCATCTACCATCTGATGTTCTGCAGTTTCTTCCCTGGAAGTCTCTGTTTTGCATCAGATGGTGTATTTTTGGTAACTGATTTCGGGCCTGGGTGCCTGGAGTCTTATTTTAGTGTTTTTACACTCATTGTTTACATTTACAACAGCCCTCTGTGTGAGGGGGGGATTTCTAAAAAATAATATCTTTATGTTATTTTAATCATAACTAGATACATTATTATTGTTCGTAAGTGTTGAATAAATTGTTTTTAATATTTTTAAAATTTTTGTCCACACTTAGGCTTGGGATCCATTGGGGCTCAACGTTACTTTTCAGAAACTTGGGCTGTTCTGAAAAAATATTTTTTCAAAATATTTTGATTTCAATTATTTTTTCTATATTAATGGATCATATTATTATTATGTATTTTGATTGCCAGGGGTTAGTGCGAGTACCAGGACTTGTTTTCTTTTCACATTGAAAGGATATTGATCAATTGTTTTAAGAGGAAGTCTTCCTCTGACCTTATTATCATTCTATATGTGGTCAGTGTACTCGCATTAACTCCGGTTCTGTATCGTATGATTTCGATGACAATATGGGAAGCGTATGTCACGGTATGTTGTTGGGGATTTGGACACTCCGGTCCTTTCCCCGCAGGGTCACTCTACTTTATCAATTTCTATTTCAGACGATCAAGATTAGGGTGATGTATCTGTGATGTCTTCCAACAGTGTGCCTCCGTCGTCACAATTAATGAAGGGCTAGCGGAAAAGTGCTCATGTAATACGCCAATTGCCTAAGAGGACCCTAGTAGGTTCGACGGCCTTTGACGTCCGCTAGCTCGCCCGGTGTAGCGTCCATTCACCGAATGGTTCGGCAGCCGGGTTCGTCCGTTGCGGTCTAGAAGGAATTTTGGGGTGATGCGAGCACTATAAACTTAACTTAATGCACACCCAGTGACGGCGGATCGGAGGGAGAACGGAGGAAGCCTTTTAGTCCGGTTCATAGCTCGTTCCGGTCCATCCGGACGGCAAGCGAGAGAGGCCCCTCTCTCGTTCAACAACATCTGGCCCCAGATGTTGTGGTACAAATGTGTCGTTAGCGGAGCATACGTCCGTCGCTCGGGACGCTCCGTTGTATAGGCAGTCCGCTGAGACTGCTAAGGCTTCCTCTTCTCGTCAGCGCACACGACCGCACCTTGGCTGCGTGACCGCCGATATATTACCAGCTTCGCCGATCAAGGATTCTTCGGCGACCAGGTCACACCATCCGGCAGCCAGGGATTCGAGACCGATGGACTCCGGACGTTCGCATAGGAAAAGTATGCGGGAGCCATCTGATGCGGAGCTGCCCTCGGCGAAGCAGCGATAGACTGCGCCTCCGCAGGTCTCGACGCCGGACATTCTTGTGCACATAGCACAGCTTATCGCAGCATCCCAGCAGCCGACAGAAACGGTGTCGGATCGAGAATTATCCGACAGCGCTGGGTCGGTAGCCGGGGACTCGAGGCCTGCAGACTCCGGACGTTCGCATAGGAAGTATGCGGGAGTCAACGTACACGGAGCTTCCAGCGGCAATGCATCGTAAGTCCGCTACTGCACAGGCCTCGGGAACGGACGTGCTTTCCTTAATAGCACAGTTTATCGCAGCATCCCAGCATCAACTGAATCTGTCGCATATATTTTATCCGACGATGCTGGGTCGGGACGCTCCGCGGAAGCGGGTACGGACGTCCGAAAGTTCATCCGGTCCGACGGGATACCCAAAGGGATTCGGTGGATTTCAAGCTTTCCCTTTCGGAACAACATATGCTGCGATGCCGGATAAGAAACTGATAGCGTCGGTGGACTTAGAAATTTTTGGTTCGGTTCAGGGACATCGTCCCTCAGTTCCGACATAGTCCAATAATGTCACACAAACTTTCGAATTATTGAACGACGCTATATATATTATTATTTTATGCTTGCTATCCAAGCATTTCTGGTTTCTTGTTCGAAGAATTATGGAGATGTCTTTCAAAAGTGTGCCTCTGTCGTCATAGTTAATGAAGAGTTAGCGGCAATAAGTGCTCATGGAATATGTCTATCGCTTACGGAGTGACATTCGCTAGCTCACCCGGTGTAGCGTACATTCATCGAATGGTTCGGCTGCCGGGTTCGTCCGTTGCGGTCTAGGAAGAAGATTTGGGTGATGCGAGCACTTTAATTACTTTAGTACTCACCCAGTGACGGCAGATTGAGGACAGATCGGAGGAAGCCAACAACATAGGGGACCGCATGTTGTGGTTCAGATATTTTACATTTGGAGCATATGTCCGTTGCTCGGGACGCTCCGTTTTATTGACAGTCCGAGAGACTGTCTTTAATGCTTCCTCATCCTCACAGCAGTGCACACGACCGCACATTGGCTACGTGACCTCGAGTATCCGATCAGTTTCGGCATTCAGTGATTCCACAGCGAATAGGTCGCGCCATCTGGTAGCCAAGGGACACGAGGCCTATACACTCCGTTCGCTCGCATATTGGAAGTATGCACGGGGTAACGATCTCGGAGCTTCCTGCGGCAATGCATCGTAAGACCGCTGCTCCTCAGGCCTCAGTGACGGACGTGCTATCCGAGTTAGCACAGTTGTTTCGCAGCATCCCAGCAATTGACGGTTTCTCGGTCGAATCAGGAATTATCCGACGGCGCTGGGTCGGTGCGGTCCGCGTTTGCATCAAGCTACGGACGACCGAACGCTTTATAGGGTCCGACAGGATGGCGAAAGGGATTCGAAAGATTTCGAGTTTTCCCTTTAGTAGTATCGGAAGATGCCTTTCATATCTTCTGGCATTTCTTCCAGTGATTATTTTTCGGACTTCATTGCTGCGATCTTGGATAAGAGACTTATAGCGTCATTGGACTCGGATTTTTCGATCGGTACAGGGACTTTGTCCCTGACTTACCGACGCAGTCCAATATTGTCATTACAACATGTGTTTTATTTTTCGACGCTATATATTTATATATATATACAAGCCTGCTACTAAGCATGATAGTTAGTTTCTTGTCCGCGTGGCTCATTTCTGCCATTTTATCTTTTTTACATATAGTTTATTTTGGCAGAGCAGGGCATACCGAGAGTTCATATGCGTCTAGACGGTGTGATTAAAGACTGCATATATTCTTTTTCACCGTTTATGTCTTTTCCAATTTCAATGTTGGGAACGTCATTATGTATAGTAGACTTAACTTAGACGCTTTATTATACGTAATCCGCCTTACTGAGGCGTTATCATTACGTCTTCAAGAAAAGATTTACGGGATATTATTCTCAATGTAATTTCTTTTGAGGGCAGTAGTTTGTTCACGTATAACTCCGCCCTTCTGTGGCTGATTGGAGTCGGTTAGACGTGATGCAGCCCTAGTTACATCCACGCGTGGATAGTAGGTTAAGAACTCTCTCAGAGTCGCTTCGTTCTCGGAGGAGCTTCTCTTCGACGGCAACTTTCTGGCAATCCATGAATTGCTTGATTTTTACATTCTCTTGTCTATCTAGTGTTACAAGAGATTCAGACTGGGGCAAACATTCGGTGGTTGACTCAGAGAGTGCCGCCGCAGTTGCCGGACCCGAGTGTGGCTGTTATGACGGTTGCCAGTCAAACAGATTGGGATATATACTGATCCCTACGGATTCGAAGTGCCAGGGTCTTTGGGTTCCGCAGTCTTTTAGCTATCAGTTAACTTCCGCGGAATAATGTTTTTTAGGCTTGCTTTATGTCATTGCATGAACATTATTCAGAAACGCATGCCCAAATTCCTGTCCTTTAATTCGACAGTAGTGGCGTATCTCCGGAACCAGGGAGGCACTCTTTCGTTTCCGTTATTCAATTTAATGGAAAGAATCCGTCTGTTGGTTATAGTACACCAAGTTCAGTTTTGGTCCGTCATATTCTGGGTCGTCTGATTGTTTTATCGCACTCCCGTTCTCTTACGGGTCGCTTGTTGCTGTCAGAATGGACTCTCAACAAACAAGTATTCAATCAGATTTGCTATCTATGGGAGCGCCCAATGATGTTTTATTTATGACACAGCTTGCTAATCAATTGCAGACGTATGTGTTGGCTTGTCCAGATCTCTGAGCTAATATTGTTAACGCTCTATTGATCTATAGGACGGAATGATAGGATACGCGTATCCTCCGGCGCTGTTGTTTTTAGCAGGCATTGCTAAGATAAACAACCACAATACATTTCTGTTGATAGCATCTCTATCTTCACAGAGATCATGAGTATTTTACTCTCTTGTCTACTGTGGATCTTAACGTGAAATCTTCCTCTATGTGAGGATCTTTTTTCACTGGGTAAATCGTGTCATCTTTATCACAACCAGCAAGGTCGCAACCTTCATGTATTCCGTTGTGTGGTCCGTATTGCATTGTAAGCTCTGTACCGGACGAGCTTTGGACGCGATTTCTTACTATAGGAGATCCTCTTCTTCGCTATTCTATGCGACTAAAGTGGAGGCTCTTCCGTCGTGGTGTAGGGATCATTATGTTCATATGGTTGATCCCTCCATACTACTCATTGCTATTTTTCAGTATACTTGTTTCACAAGATCTACTGCAGCCTGTGTTATTTAGGTTATAGGTTTATGTTACCTCATACCTATGCACTCTACGATAGTTTACAATTGAGTCTTTTGTCTCTTTATCTAAGTCAGTTAGTAACTTTTTGATAAATAGACTTAGAATCTTTAGATTAAATTCCTATACGGATTTTAACTTCAGGTTCTTATTTAGCTAAGTAATCATTTGAGCCTCTGGAAACAGTAGTTTTCAAATTCTGACCTTTTAGACAGTAATTCTGTTGGTTTCTCTTTTACTGTAGAGTCAGTGAGTTTCATGCACTATCGATGGATGATTTTCTCTTTCATAGTTTCGGAATCAATACTTCCGTTACTATTTAGGTTGGATTGTTACATAACAGTTAGGCTCCTAATATCCGGAACCTATTATTTTAAGGTCCTTCCGTCTTCGTATGGGCATAGGCCTTTACTCTTTCCGGGTACAGTTTATGTATTTATAAACAGATATCTGTTTATTACAAGGGTGTAAGCTTCTTCTGTCTTTGATGTCTAGTAGAAGGACGTTACGCTCCATTTTATTGTTAATGGATTCTATTAACTAGCGTACTGCTTATGGTATATCATTGGCTTAGCAGTTGTGCTTAAGATTTCGGCTCATGAAGTAAGAGTTCTTCTACTTCTTGGGCTTACATTAATAGTGTTGCTATTATAGATTTTTGAAGGCTGCTCATTGCGCTCAGCCATCCATTCATGAATTTTATCTCAGAAATATCGAGTCCATTTCTGGAGGCCTCTACTGTTAGGTCTATTATCTACTGCTCAGAATGTCATTCACTTAACAGTTGCTACTATAGCTAGGTAGGCTGTCTGTTTCGGCAGTGTCTCCGTTCGGCTGCCCTCTTCGCTCTGGGCTATTTGACCCAGGGCAAGAAAAAGGGGGGGGGGGGGAGGGTGTTCCCTTGGGTCACCTGTTTTTACTATGAAAACAAGGGGATACCTCCTCCGGAGTTAGTAATTCTGAGCTGTTATTGGGATGGTTGTTTAGGGAGAAGTTTAAGTTTATAAAATTCATTCAAGTCTTAGTTTTTAAAGTATAGCTTTTGAATATTGCATATGTCAACGGACATGATTATGCAATTCTCACACACTTTTAGGAGTATAAGAGTCTCTATTCTCTAGTCTTACTTTATTATTGGCTTACTTTAAAAATTATTAGTATAAGGAGTATTGGATATTAATAGAGTACATGGATGTATGAAGCTCAATTTTTGAAAGGTGTTGTATCTTTCTAATTTATCATAAATAAGAAAGATACATGTAAGGCCTATTACTTCTTTTCCCTACAGGGGATGACTCTATTTTATTTTATTGAGCGTATTCCATTTTGCTCTATGTCCTTGGCCCTCCAGCCTTTTTACTATTCAGCTATGTCTGGGTCATTGGTACAGTATAAAAATGTTAAAAAATTTATAGTAATTTATATATTTTTTATACTTACCAATGACCCAGACGGGGATGGCCCTCCCAGGAGTTGGGAACTCTTGCCTCCCCGCTGAGTACATAGCGCTTACCAGGCACTGGTTATTAGAATGATAAATGGCGCCAATTTCGGAACGTCCTTGACACTGCGCATGCGCAGTAGGGGCGAAGTGTGGAGGGCCTCTCAGGACATGTTTTCTTTAGTTTTAGATGCAAATTTTGGGGATTGGGGGGCAAAATTTGTGTTTGGCCCTATATTTTAAGAGTTAGCACCAGCTATGTCTGGGTCATTGGTAAGTATAAAAAATATATAAATTACTATAAATTTTTTAACTTTTGGTAACTGATTTCGGGCCTGGGTGCCTGGAGTCTTATTTTAGTGTTTTTACACTCATTGTTTACATTTACAACAGCCCTCTGTGTGAGGGGGGGATTTCTAAATAATAATATCTTTATGTTATTTTAATCATAACTAGATACATTATTATTGTTCGTAAGTGTTGAATAAATTGTTTAAAATATTTTTAAAATTTTTGTCCACACTTAGGCTTGGGATCCATTGGGGCTCAACGTTACTTTTCAGAAACTTGGGCTGTTCTGAAAAAATATTTTTTCAAAATATTTTGATTTCAATTATTTTTTCTATATTAATGGATCATATTATTATTATGTATTTTGATTGCCAGGGGTTAGTGCGAGTACCAGGACTTGTTTTCTTTTCACATTGAAAGGATATTGATCAATTGTTTTAAGAGGAAGTCTTCCTCTGACTTTATTATCATTCTATATGTGGTCAGTGTACTCGCATTAACTCCTGTTCTGTATCGTATGATTTCGATGACAATATGGGAAGCGTATGTCACGGTATGTTGTTGGGGATTTGGACACTCCGGTCCTTTCCCCGCAGGGTCACTCTACTTTATCAATTTCTATTTCAGACGATCAAGATTAGGGTGATGTATCTGTGATGTCTTCCAACAGTGTGCCTCCGTCGTCACAATTAATGAAGGGCTAGCGGAAAAGTGCTCATGTAATACGCCAATTGCCTAAGAGGACCCTAGTAGGTTCGACGGCCTTTGACGTCCGCTAGCTCGCCCGGTGTAGCGTCCATTCACCGAATGGTTCGGCAGCCTGGTTCGTCTGTTGCGGTCTAGAAGGAATTTTGGGGTGATGCGAGCACTATAAAATTAACTTAATGCACACCCAGTGACGGCGGATTGGAGGGAGAACGGAGGAAGCCTTTTAGTCCGGTTCATAGCTCGTTCCGGTCCATCCGGACGGCAAGCGAGAGAGGCCCCTCTCTCGTTCAACAACATCTGGCCCCAGATGTTGTGGTACAAAATGTGTCGCTAGCGGATCATACGTCCGTCGCTCGGGACGCTCCGTTGTATAGGCAGTCCGCTGAGACTGCTAAGGCTTCCTCTTCTCGTCAGCGCACACGACCGCACCTTGGCAGCGTGACCGCCGATATATTACCAGCTTCGCCGATCAAGGATTCTTCGGCGACCAGGTCACACCATCCGGCAGCCAGGGATTCGAGACCGATGGACTCCGGACGTTCGCATAGGAAAAGTATGCGGGAGCCATCTGATGCGGAGCTGCCCTCGGCGAAGCAGCGATAGACTGTGCCTCCGCAGGTCTCGACGCCGGACATTCTTGTGCACATAGCACAGCTTATCGCAGCATCCCAGCAGCCGACAGAAACGGTGTCGGATCGAGAATTATCCGACGGCGCTGGGTCGGTAGCCGGGGACTCGAGGCCTGCAGACTCCGGACGTTCGCATAGGAAGTGTGCGGGAGTCAACGTACACGGAGCTTCCGGCGGCAATGCATCGTAAGTCCGCTACTGCACAGGCCTCGGGAACGGACGTGCTTTCCTTAATAGCACAGTTTATCGCAGCATCCCAGCATCAACTGAATCTGTCGCATATATTTTATCCGACGATGCTGGGTCGGGACGCTCCGCGGAAGCGGGTACGGACGTCCGAAAGTTTCATCCGGTCCGACGGGATACCGAAAGGGATTCGGAGGATTTCAAGCTTTCCCTTTCGGAACAACATATGCTGCGATGCCGGATAAGAAACTGATAGCGTCGGTGGACTTAGAAATTTTTGGTTCGGTTCAGGGACATCGTCCCTCAGTTCCGACATAGTCCAATAATGTCACACAAACTTTCGAATTATTGAACGACGCTATATATATTATTATTTTATGCTTGCTATCCAAGCATTTCTGGTTTCTTGTTCGAAGAGTTATGGAGATGTCTTTCAAAAGTGTGCCTCTGTCGTCATAGTTAATGAAGAGTTAGCGGCAATAAGTGCTCATGGAATATGTCTATCGCTTACGGAGTGACATTCGCTAGCTCACCCGGTGTAGCGTACATTCATCGAATGGTTCGGCTGCCGGGTTCGTCCGTTGCGGTCTAGGAAGGAGATTTGGGTGATGCGAGCACTTTAATTACTTTAGTACTCACCCAGTGACGGCAGATTGAGGACAGATCGGAGGAAGCCTGTTAGTCCGGTTCCTGGCTTGTCCAGGTCCGTCCGGGCTGTGAGCGAGAGAGGTTCCTCTCTCGCCCAACAACATAGGGGACCGCATGTTGTGGTTCAGATATTTTACATTCGAAGCATATGTCCGTTGCTCGGGACGCTCCATTATATTGACAGTCCGAGAGACTGTCTTTAATGCTTCCTCATCCTCACAGCAGGGCACACGACCGCACATTGGCTACGTGACCTCGAGTATCCGATCAGTTTCGGCATTCAGTGATTCCACGGCGAATAGGTCGCGCCATCCGGTAGCCAAGGGACACGAGGCCTATACACTCCGTTCGCTCGCATATTGGAAGTATGCACGGGGTAACGATCACGGAGCTTCCAGCGGCAATGCATCGTAAGACCGCTTCTCCTCAGGCCTCAGTGACGGACGTGCTATCCGAGTTAGCACAGTTGTTTCGCAGCATCCCAGCAATTGACAGTTTCTTGGTCGAATCAGGAATTATCCGACGGCGCTGGGTCGGTGCGGTCCGCGGTTGCATCAGCTACGGACGACCGAACGCTTTATAGGGTCCGACAGGATGGCGAAAGGGATTCGAAAGATTTTGAGTTTTCCCTTTAGTAGTATCGGAAGATGCCTTTCATATCTTCTGGCATTATCTTCCAGTGATTATTATTTCGGACTTCATTGCTGCGATCTTGGATAAGAGACTTATAGCGTCATTGGACTCGGATTTTTCGATCGGTACAGGGACATTGTCCCTGACTTACCGACGCAGTCCAATATTGTCATTACAACATGTGTTTTATTTTTCGACGCTATATATATATATATATACAAGCCTGCTACTAAGCATGATAGTTTAGTTTCTTGTCCGCGTTGCTCATTTCTGCCATTTTATCATTTTTACAAATAGTTTATTTTGGCAGAGCAGGGCATACCGAGAGTTCATATGCGTCTAGACGGTGTGATTAAAGACTGCATATATTCTTTTTCGCCGTTCATGTCTTTTCCAATTTCAATGTTGGGAACGACATTATGTATAGTTGACTTAACTTAGACGCTTTATTATACGTAATCCGCCTTACTGAGGCGTTATCATTACGTCTTCAAGAAAAGATTTACGGGATTTTATTCTCAATGTAATTTCTTTTGAGGGCAGTAGTTTGTTCACGTATAACTCCGCCCTTCAGTGGCTGATTGGAGTTGGTTAGACGTGACGCAGCCCTAGCTACATCCACACGCGTGGATAGTAAGGTTAAGAACTCTCTCAGAGTCGCTTCGTTCTCGGAGGAGCTTCTCTTCGACGGCAACTTTCCGGCAATCCATGAATTGCTCGATTTATACGTTCTCTTGTCTATCTAGTGTTACAAGAGATTCAGACTGGGGCAAACATTCGGTGGTTGACTCAGAGAGTGCCGCCGCAGTTGCCGGACCCGAGTGTGGCTGTTATGACGGTTGCCAGTCAAACAGATTGGGATATATACTGATCCCTACGGATTCGAAGTGCCAGGGTCTTTGGGTTCTGCAGTCTTTTAGCTATCAGTTTAACTTCCGCGGAATAATGTTTTTTAGGCTTCCTTTATGTCATTGCATGAACATTATTCAGAAACGCATGCCCAAATTCCTGTCCTTTAATTCGACAGTAGTGGCGTATCTCCGGAACCAGGGAGGCACTCTTTCGTTTCCGTTATTCAATTTAATGGAAAGAATCCGTCTGTTGGTTATAGTACACCAAGTTCAGTTTTGGTCCGTCATATTCCGGGTCGTCTGATTGTTTTATCGGACTCCCGTTCTCTTACGGGTCGCTTGTTGCTGTCAATGGACTCTCAACAAACAAGTATTCAATCAGATTTGCTATCTATGGGAGCGCCCAATGATGATTTATTTATGACACAGCTTGCTAATCAATTGCAGACGTATGTGTTGGCTTGTCCAGATCTCTGAGCTAATAGTGTTAACGCTCTATTGATCTATAGGACGGAATGATAGGATACGCGTATCCTCCGGCGCTGTTGTTTTAGCAGGTATTGCTAAGATAACCACAATACATTTCTGTTGATAGCATCTCTATCTTCACAGAGATCATGAGTAATTTACTCTCTTGTCTACTGTGGGTCTTAACGTGAAATCTTCCTCTATGTGAGGATCTTTTTTCACTGGGTAAATCGTGTCATCTTTATCACAACCAGCAAGGTCGCAACCTTCATGTATTCCGTTGTGTGGTCCGTATTGCATTGTAAGCACTGTACTGGACGAGCTTTGGACGCGATTTCTTACTATAGGAGATCCTCTTCTTCGCTATTCTATGCGACTAAAGTGGAGGCTCTTCCGTCGTGGTGTAGGGGTCATTATGTTCATATTGTTGATCCCTCCATACTACTCATTGCTATTTTTTAGTATACTTGTTTCACAAGATCTACTGCAGCCTGTTATTATTTAGGTTATAGGTTTATGTTACCTCATACCTATGCACTCTACGATAGTTTACAATTGAGTCTTTTGTCTCTTTATCTAAGTCAGTTAGTAACTTTTTGATAAATAGACTTAGAATCTTTAGATTAAATTCCTATACGGATTTTAACTTCGGTTCTTATTTAGCTAAGTAATCATTTGAGCCTCTGGAAACAGTAGTTTTCAAATTCTGACCTTTTAGACAGTAATTCTGTTGGTTTCTCTTTTACTGTAGAGTCAGTGAGTTTCATGCACTATCGATGGATGATTTTCACTTTCATAGTTTCGGAATCAATACTTCCGTTACTATTTAGGTTGGATTGTTGCATAAGAGTTAGGCTCCTATTTTCCGGAACCTATTATTTTAAGGTCCTTCCGTCTTCGTATGGGCATAGGCCTTTACTCTTTCCGGGTTCAGTTTATGTATTTATAAACAGATATCTGTTTATTACAAGGGCGTAAGCTTCTTCTGTCTTTGATGTCTAGTAGAAGGACGTTACGCTCCATTTTATTGTTAATGGATTCTATTAACTATCGGTACTGCTTATGGTATATCATTGACTTAGCAGTTGTGCTTAAGATTTCGGCTCATGAAGTAAGAGATCTTCTACTTCTTGGGCTTACATTAATAGTGTCGCTATTATAGATTTTTGAAGGCCGCTCATTGCGCTCAGCCATCCACATTCATGAATTTTATCTTAGAAATATCGAGTCAATTTCTGGAGACCTCTTCTATTATCTACTGCTCAGAATGTCATTCACTTAACAGTTGCTACTATAGTTAGGTAGGCTGTCTGTTTCGGCAGTGTCTCCGTTCGGCTGCCCTCTTCGCTCTGGGCTATTTGACCCAGGGCAAGAAAAGGGGGGGAGGGGAGGGTGTTCCCTTGGGTCACCTGTTTTACTATGAAAACAAGGGGATACCTCCTCCGGAGTTAGTAATTCTGAGCTGTTATTGGGATGGTTGTTTAGTGAGAAGTTTAAGTTTTTAAAATTCATTCAAGTCTTAGTTTTTAAAGTATAGCTTTTGAATATTGCATATGTCAACGGACATGATTATGCAATTCTCAGACACTTTTAGGAGTATAAGAGTCTCTATTCTCTAGACTTACTTTATTATTGGCTTACTTTAAAAATTATTAGTATAAGGATTATATTGGATATTAATAGAGTACATGGATGTATGAAGCTCAATTTTGGAAGGTGTTGTATCTTTCTAATTTATCATAAATAAGAAAGATACATGTAAGGCCTATTACTTCTTTTCCCTACAGGGGATGACTCTATTTTATTTTATTGAGCGTATTCCATTTTGCTCTATGTCCTTGGCCCTCCAGCCTTTTTACTATTCAGCTATGTCTGGGTCATTGGTACAGTATAAAAATGTTAAAAAATTTATAGTAATTTATATATTTTTTATACTTACCAATGACCCAGACGGGGATGGCCCTCCCAGGAGTTGGGAACTCTTGCCTCCCCGCTGAGTACATAGCGCTTACCAGGCACTGGTTATTAGAATGATAAATGGCGCCAATTTCGGAACGTCCTTGACACTGCGCATGCGCAGTAGGGGCGAAGTGTGGAGGGCCTTTCAGGACATGTTTTCTTTAGTTTTAGATGCAAATTTTGGGGATTGGGGGGCAAAATTTGTGTTTGGCCCTATATTTTAAGAGTTAGCACCAGCTATGTCTGGGTCATTGGTTAGTATAAAAAATATATAAATTACTATAAATTTTTTAACTTTTTTTTATTTTTTTTTTTTTTTTTGTTAGGCTTTTCCCTCTGGAAAAGACTATTGTTTTTGTACGGATTATTATTTTTTTTTTTTTTAGGCTTTTCCCTCTGGAAAAGACTATTGTTTTTCTACGGATTATTATTTTTTTTTTTTTTTTTTTTTGGGGTTTTTTTTTTTTTTTTTTTTTCCACACATTTTTGTCCGTACGATTCAGAAGCCATTTTCGAACCGATTTTCACACAATTTGGCACACGCATAGAGTGGGAAAAAATCTAAAAATGTACCGAAGCGGAATTTTCGATTTAACCCTTATTTCGCCAGAATTGGCAAAAAACTGCCAAAATTGGGGTTTATCGGCACTTTCTCGAAACACGTCTTTAGGATTTTTTTTAAACATCCATCATTACTAGACCTACCTATGACACAACCTTTGATACACACGACATATTTGGCGATGCATATGGTAACCCTCCACAGGCTGCCAAACATCGAAATTTTGATGAAATGGGCCGGTTTCAGACCCCCACAACACCCAAACGATACCCGAGTGGTAAACATAACTTCCTTTATTGGAAGTGGAATTCACCGAAGATCATTTTTGTAAGTAATAAGGGTGTTCAGAAAACCAAGTGTTAACCCGTTTTGGGCTGGTTAAACAGCAATACCCCAAAAAAGCTCAAAACTTCATGTTTTCTGTGGATTTCTCTAAACGAGTCTTGTAGATTTTCAAGAAAAATTGGTCACTCTCAGGTCTTGGTGTGACATTACAAGTTGCATGGATAAAATATTCCGGTCAGCATTAGTTAACCCTCCCCGATCTGCTAAACGTAAAAATTGTGATAAAATGGGCTGTTTTTAGACACCAACAGCACCCAAACGATATACCACAGAGAAAGGGGCCTTCATTTATCGGACGCAAAATTGATCGGAAAATATTTTTGAAAGTGGTAAGGGTATTCAAAATTTGACGTCTTAACCCATTTGGGGCTGGTTAAAGAGAGATACCCATTAAAATCTTAAAATCCCCGTTTTCTGTGGATTTCTCTAACAACATCTTGTAGGTTTTCAAGAAAAATCGGCTATTTGCAGGTCTTGGTGTGGCATTACAAGTCGCATCAACAAAATATTCCGGTCACCATTAGTTAACCCTCCCCGGGCTGCTGAAGGTCAAAACTGCGATAAAATGGGCTGTTTTTGCACACCAACAGCACCCAAAGGGTACACCACAAAGAAAAGTTCCTTCTTTTATCGCGCGTACAATTTATATGGAAACATTTTTGTAAGTAGTAAGGGTATTCAAAAGTCGACGTCTTAACCCATTTTGGGCAGGCTAAAGAGAGATATCCCTTGAAAGCTTTAAATTCCCATTTTCTGTGAATTTCCCTAACGGTAACTTGTAGGGTTTCAAGACAAATTGACTATTCGTAGGTGTTTATGTGACATTAACCATCTACAAGCTGCCAAGCATCGTAATGTTGTTAACATGGGACTGTTTTCAGACACGCACAGCACCTAATGTATACATGAGAGATAAACATAATCTCCTTTGTTTGAAGTGGAATTCACAGAGGACCATTTTTGTAAGTAATAAAGGTATTCAAAAAGCCAAGCGTTAACCCCTGTTGGGGAGGTTAACAGGGATACCCATCAAAAGCTTAAAAATCGTTTTCCCTGGATTTCTTTACAAACATTTTGTGGGGTTTTCAAGAGAAAATGGCCGTTGATAGGTCTTGGTGTCATATGACCAGTTGCATGGATCAATTATTCTGGAAGGCATTTGTTAACCCTTCATGGGTTTTTACCGGACGCAAAACTGATAGGGAAACATTGATATTGATATTAACCCATTCTACCATTAATGATGGGTTTTACCTAAACATTTTTTTATCAAAACCAAACCGAATCATTTGAGACTACTATACTCACCTTTCTCATAACATCAATGAAGGAACTTTTGTGAGACAGTTAAAAACAATTCATCAGACACTGTGGGGGTCAAGAAAAATCATGGCATCTAATTGGTGTTTAAGGTTTGTAAGTAGTAAGGGTATTTAAAAGAATGAAACTTAACCCATTTTGAACTGGATAAGGAGAGATGCCCCTTAAACGCTTAAAATTTACATTTTCGTGGATTTCGCTAACTGCTTGTTGGGGATTTTCAAGAACAATTTGACATTGGCAGGTCTTACAAATTGCATAGATAGAATATTCCGCTAGTCGTTTGTTAATCCCTCTAGCGGCTGCTAAACGTCAAAATTTTAATAAAATCGGCTGTTTTCGGGCAGCAAAATGGGTATGCAATAGATAAACATGACCTCTTTTATCAGATTTAGAATTCCTGGGGGATAATGTATGATAGTATTGAGGGTATTCAAGGGAGCGCGGTGGCTCAGTGGTAGACTGTTGTACTTCTATGCTAGAGGTCCCGAGTTCGATCCCCGTCCGGGACGACTCACGTTGTGTCCTTGGGCAAGGCACTTTGGTCCGGTTGCCGACATAGGGGCACGATGTCCCCGTGTACTAAGGCATACTGCACGTCGATGGTGCACATGTCTTCAACCTCTGTAACCCTGCCTGAGCGGAGCCTGAACAGAGTGAGAATGTTGAGGAGCTGACAGTTGCTCGTCGATGCTTGGTGGTTCTCTCCGGGTACTCCGGCTTCCTCCACCTCTAAAACTGTCACGGTCACGATTAGCCATTGTGCAGAAGTATGTGACTTTAAACACCAATAAATAAATAAATAAATAAATAAATAAATAAATAAATAAATAAGGGTATTCAAAAAACCAAGCCTTAACCCTGTTTTGTCGGATTAAAGACAGACAGCCCATGCCGTGTACGCTGCCTACATTACTTGTAAAATCGACACCCCCCACTACATCTTCTGCGAGATGCGGTTTCGGACCCGACCACCTGACGGTTCTGACCACATCAAATAACACACCTTCGTTGTATTTAGCAGCAAGAAATTTCCCCAAGAAGCAAAGACAAAAATACGTCTGCGGAAAATAATGGCAAATATTTTATTTAGCCTGTATTTTGTCCGTATAGAAAATTTCTCACCCACATATACCTAAAAATGATTCAATGATACAATTGGACATATTTCTCTCATAAAACGTGAAAAAACACTTGATTTATTGCATTTTAGGATTGCGCATGTATATTCTTAGAAGATTCTCTGTCTGTTATTAAACTACGGCGTGTCTTTGATCTCATTTGGGACGATCAGTGATTAGCACCTTTTCGACAAGAGCCATCGAAATAGAAAATAAAAAAAATAATCAAATTTCATTAAAACCTTTTACAGAATCGTGTTTTTCAGAAAATGGTTTCGCGATTGCGTGTGTCGTTTTCAAAATTCGGATCAGTAAGCACGAAATTATAAATATGTTGTTGTCAATAACATAATTGAAAGCATGTCCGTCAAACTTGCATGACGTCAGAACTCGACTCGGGTAAAATACTGCGGTGTGGTGAAAGGACTAGAGTAAGAAACGCTGATATCGCAGTAGGCTTTAAAATGTCCATGGAATGGTCCTAAAATCAAGTTTGTATTTGCAGCTTTATTGCAAATAAGTTTCCCGTTGTTTCTTGTTGAAATGTTATTTCCATCAAGGCCAAGTACCAGTGGGATAGGACACCTGCCCCATGAACAACTGCCTGCTATTAAAATTAATTAGCGGGGACATCCCCCCCCCCCCCCATGCTGTTTATTTTACCTAGAACACCTGCACCCTGCTGTTTTTTTACCTAGGACACATGCCCCCCCCCCCCCCCCCGCCCTACTGTTAGATTAGATTAAACATATTTTATTTGCCATTTGACAATGCAAATCAGGATTGGAGGACAAGTGCTTACCACTTAGAAGCCCTTCCGTTCCTGTACGGTGACTAATAATTTACAATATGGCAGAACGTATTCCATAAATAACAGAATCTAGCAAAATCAAAATATTATAAACATTATAGACAAACACAAATTAAACTGAGAGAGAGAGAGAGAGAGAGAGAGAGAGAGAGAGAGAGAGAGAGATCAAAAAAATAAATAGAATATAAAGAAAACATGAAATACAACATTAGATCCAGTGATGATGCCCGCCACCCACACATTTGCATTCTGTAGGCTTTCGAAATTCGGATTCACAGTTCAATTCCAAGAATATTTTCTGTTATAAGGTTGCTGTAAAGTTTAACGCAGTCCCTGTCTCGGATGCATAAAGGTAGGTGCCGTCGAAAAAAAACTCTCATTTTTTTCAGAATTTCGCTGGTTTAAGTGACAATTTACTCCATTCCTAATTCATTGAGCGCTGAATGTTTTCTATGCCTGCATGCAGCAAGCGTAGCACGACAACTTCTGTTTTATACGTTATTATTAAAAATGTAACCCTTACAGATTTAGGAGTTCCCATGTGGGTACAGTCGGAATAATTGTTTTTTTTTCGCAAAATCAGTCCCTGAATATATTGGTAACCGTGCAGTGGCCTTTCGGTGGTGAAACACGAGGCCGCAAATAGTTTAGGTTGAAAAGTTCATCAAATAGACAGATATAATGCCAAACTCAGCCGGTGACAGGTAAATAATGAATAGGAAAGTCGTTGAATTGAGAAGAAAGTAGGGACGAATCGTCCCCTCGGTTTCCACCTGATCCACGGTGTTTCCACGCGGTCTTGGCACTTGACAAAGATACTAAACTGTCGGGCAGGGACAGGAGAAAACATTCTGAGAATCTGAAGTTGCTGCCTTGTATGGTCGGGACATAATTGGCGTGTATCCGACATTGTATCTGTTCAGTTTGAATGTCAAATTAGCCAGACGACGGCTTTTTCGCCACCGGGTCGAGTTGTCAGTTTCTGCCGGTACGCTCTGAAATAAGCAGTTTAACTACAAACTTTCAGTCCCACGTGAACGTGTGAATATTGAAAGCTGAACAGTTCGTCAAATAGACAGAAATAATGCCAAACTCGACGGGTGACAGGTGAATAGTGAATGGAAACGTCGTTGCATTGGGAATAGAGGAGGGACGAATCGTCCCTTCGGTTTCCACGCGATCCACATTGTTCCCACGCGGTCACGCCACTCGACAAAGATACTAACCTGTCGGGCAGGAAGAGTAGAACAACTTCTGAAAATTTCGTGTAGCTGCCTCCAGTGGTCTGGACGTAGTGGGCGTATGAGCGACACTGCTGTCTGTTCAATTTTAATGTCAAATTAGCCAGATTACCGCCTATTCGCCATTAACCCATGCGCGATTACTGTCCACTTTTCATTTCTGACAAATATCTAACTGTTACCAGCTTGGCGAGGTCCATTTGGCGCCAGTGTACACAATGCATCTTTCAGTCACCAGCGTCTCTCCACCAGAAACTGAGAATCCACGATTTCAAGCGGAACTACCCCAGAGGAGGAGCAGTGCCACAACCCCAGACATATACCCAGCGTCAGGTCGCACCGGCTAGAACGGGACCAAATTCAAACAATTACCTCAACTCATTAAAACGCTATATCTCGGCCAATTCTTGGCCGATTTCCATAATTTTTTCACTCATTCTTCACAAATAGTTACCGCATCTTTTCACACAGGGAGCGCCACCAATTTCCCATTCTATCATGTTGAATGTCAGGAGAGGGTATGTGCACGTTCGTGGTGTGGGTTGAGAGAGAGGGGCGGCTGCCTCGAGGCCCATGCTTGGTTTCGGGACTTTCTAATAATATGACCGAGTTCGGGCGAGCTTCAGGTACAAACGCTGAATGTTTGGGATGGCTGCTGCGAAAACTTTCGCCACAATCTATGGTGTCACACATGCACATGTTGTTATTATTAAGTACACGCGATCTGTTCAACGGGTTTGCTATTTAGCCCTAACTTGGACATTAAGCATACAGCATTCACGCCAATGTGAAAGAGTATTGCCGAAAGAATTGTTAGACACTGCAGGGAGTTTTCTATCGACTATGCCCTTAATATAGCCTAAAAAACTACCGGCTCTATATGCAATCTTATTTCGTCGCTGCCTAAAAAGACAAGCGGAATAGGTGAATCTCTCGATTTCTTGAAATCGAAAAATCTAGTTAGGCTTTTCCCTCTGGAAAAGACTATTGTTTTTCTACGGATTATTAGGCTTTTCCCTCTGGAAAAGACTATTGTTTTTCTACGGATTATTATTTTTTTTTTTTTTTTTTTTTGGGTTTTTTTTTTTTTTTTTTTTTCCACACATTTTTGTCCGTACGATTCAGAAGCCATTTTCGAACCGATTTTCACGAAATTTTGCACACGCATAGAGGGGCACAAAATCTAAAAATGTACCGGAATTTTCGATTTAACCCTTATTTCGTCAGAATTGGCAAAAAACTGGCAAAATTGGGGTTTATCGGCACTTTTTCGAAACATGTCTTGTAGATTTTTTTTATACATTCGTCATTGCTAGACCTGTCTGTGACACACTCTTTGGTACACACGACATATCAGGCGATGCATATGGTAACCCTCCACAGGCTGCCAAACATCGAAATTTTGATAAAATAGGCCGGTTTCAAGCCCCCACTGCACCCAAACAATACACGAGAGATAAACATAACTTCCTTTATTGGGAGTGGAATTCACCGTGGATCATTTTTGTCGGTAATAAGGGTGTTCAGAAAACCAAGCGTTAACCCATTTTGAGCTGGTTAAACAGCAATACCCCCATAATGCTCAAAAGTTTGTGTTTTCCGTGGATTTCTCTAAACGAGTCTTGTAGATTTTCAAGAAAAATTGGTCACTCTCAGGTCTTGGTGTGACATTACAAGTTGCATGGATAAAATATTCCGGTCAGCATTAGTTAACCCTCCCCGAGCTGCTAAACATAAAAATTGTGATAAAATGGGCTGTATTTAGACGCCAACAGCACCCAAACGGTATTCCAGAGAGAAAGGGACCTTCATTTATCGGACGCAAAATTGATCGGAAAATATTTTTGAAAGTGGTAAGGGTATTCAAAATTTGACGTCTTAACCCATTTTGGGCTGGTTAAATAGAGATACCCATTAAAATCTTAAAATCCCCGTTTTCTGTAGATTTCTCTATCAACATTTTGTAGGTTTTCAAGAAAAAATTCGGCTATTTGCAGGTCTTGGTGTGACATTACAAGTTGCATGAACAAAATATTCCGGTCAGCATTAGTTAACCCTCCCCGGGCTGTTGAAGGTCAAAATTGTGATAAAATGGGCTGTTTTTAGACACCAACAGCACCCAAAGGGTACACCACAAAGAAAAGTGCCTCCTTTTATCGAGCGCACAATTTATACGGAAACATTTTTGTAAGCAGTAAGGGTATTCAAAAGTCGACGTCTTAACCCATTTTGGGCAGGCTAAAGCGAGATATCCCTAGAAAGCTTTAAATTCCCATTTTCTGTGAAATTCCCTAACGGGAACTTGTAGAGTTTCAAGACAAATTGACTATTCGTAGGTCTTTATGTGACATTACAAGTTGCATGGACAAAATACTCCGGTGAGCGTTTATTAACCATCTACAAGCTGCCAAGCATCGTAATTTTGTTAACATGGGGCTGTTTTCAGACACGCACAGCACCCAATGTAGACATGAGAGATAAACATAATCTCCTTTGTTGGAAGTGGAATTCACAGAGGACCATCTTTGTAAGTAATAAGGGTATTAAAAAAAACAAGCGTTAACCCCTGTTGGGGAGGTTAACACGGATACCCATCGATAGCTTAAAAAATCGTTTTCCCTGGATGTCTTTACAAACATTTTGTGGGGTTTCCAAGAGAAAATGGCCGTTGATAGGTCTTGGTGTCATATGACCAGTTGCATGGATAAATTATTCTGGTAGGCATTTGTTAACCCTCCATGGGCTGCTAAATGTAAAAAAATGAAGAAATAGTCTGTTTTTGGACACCAACAAATGGAAATGCCACAGAGAAACGTAACTTCTTTTACCGGACGCAAAACTGATAGGGAAACATTGATCTT